>OY796873.1:8673257-11073257 GCA_963680765.1 Agrochola lychnidis
TTTGTTTTGGACTTCAATTTGAAAAGGTATTCGAACTGTTCCAAAAGAGCATCTATATGACACCAACCTCAGGATAACCCTGGGCATTCATTCATCTCATAATTTTGCTAACTGCCACGATATGAGAAGTAGAAGAAAAAGAAAAAGGCAACTAAATAATTAATTGTTTATTTTATTTAGTATGTATGAACGTAAACGAAGCAAAAGATGCATGTAAAGGTGCTGATAAACTTGAGCATTCTAGCGAATGTTACATTACAGAAAAATAACGGGAGCGATAATTATAGCGAGCATTCTAGCGAAAGGACAGTAAATTTGCTTCGAGCTTTTTGCCGAGCCGAGTCATTCGTGAACATGTTCGTATCGATGTTTGGCTCTATTTTTATTTTATTTATTAAGGGCTATTAAACAACATATAATAATACTTAGGGTTAACATAACTTTTTGGTGACAATGTTGCAATCCACTGCATTATCCGCAGGTAAAACATATTTAAAATCAGTGGTTGCCACTAGACGAGCATTACCAGAATCAACAAATATTTTTTATTAAATAAATAAGTTACATAAAGCTAGCTATAGCTACAAAATCAAATTAGATGAGAAACAATTTCATTTACTTAAATTAAGCAATAAATAAATAATAATAATAAGATCTCTATGTTTGGCTCTGTTCGTTGTTCAGTTCGACCAATTTAAAAACGGCGAATGCTCGATGTTCCGTAACAAGTGATTCCTTAAGGATCGTAGTAGGTGACGTTCTCTACTTTCTGCCCCCTTGGGAAAAAAGCGCGAGTTTATATGTGTATGTTTACTTAGGTATTTGGGTTAATCAGTCTGATTCAGAATGTGGTCATTACCATTCATGCATTATTGAACTCTGTTCTGTTAAATTGGATAGTTAAATCACACAATGGTAACCACATTTCTTTGCATTACCGTTTCGTTAGTAATGGATGGTAATACCCGACTAACAAAGTGTTTACCACTAACTCACATGATACCTAATCATTTACCACAGTATTGTTATTAATTATAGTATCATAGATGACATACCTACATAGAATTAAAATAAATAAATAAGCAATTGATTAGATTAAAAGCAAACTCCAAGTTAAGGCTGCGGCAGACAAGCGCAACAAATCAAATCAAACTTTATTTGTAAACATAGGTCTAAGAAATATACATTTCAGCGTGATCTCGACGCGACGCGACGCGACTCTGGTGAAACAATTTCTATGAAAACTACGGAAATTGTTCTACCGGTATCCTTTAGTTGGGAAACGGCTAGTAGGCAAATGGAACAATTATGACAAAGATTTATTTATTTTTATTTATTTATTTATTTATTAGACCAGAAATAGTAAACATGTAGCACAATTTGTTTTAGCTACTTAAAATTATTATGCTTAAATTAATTTAGTAACAATTGTGTCCAATTATTAGCATCTGCAGCCGAACTAGGTTTATAGCCTGTGATTCAGCATGCAGCGCCTCAAGCCCTTGAACTGGATATGCAAGTATGAGCTTACGAACAAAAGGAAACAGTTTATTTTAAAATATGAACTTAATTTACTTAAAAAAGAAAAATGAAAGGGTTGCTGTCCTCTGAGTGTGTAAGGTGAAGGTGAGTGTATGTGTGTGAGAGGGTGTGTAGAGAATTAAATAGATTTAGCTAGTAGATTCTTTTATAGTGTCCATAGTATATAAAGCCAACAATTAGTTGTATCACTATTTTAAGATGGTAAGTATATTTTCAGTTTGATCGTACGTTAACTTCCAAAGCCACAGAGATACCGATTTCTTCATCGTAACTTTATTCATAGAGTACATTTCAAGAATCTTATTAATTTTATCATATAAATAAGGGCCCAAAAAGGGGAAAAATTTACGAATAAAGGCCGTTTTTAAGTGTGTTACTCTCTTGCATACAGGTAAACCCTTCCGCCTGATTAGGGTTGGATTGTACTCCAAGATAGTATGCTGTTTTGAAACAATGCTTAATACAAACAGTTGTCGCACAGTCAGCACCTCACAGTATTCATAAAGAAGTGTGGTAGAGTATCGGAAAGGCTTAAAAGTACATAGTTTCAGTATCGTTCTCTGTGAAACTTCTAGTTGCTTTATCGTAGTCTTTGGTGCACCGCCCCAAGACAGTATGCAATAAGTAATCAGTGACTGACAAAGCGCATAATAGATTTGTTTTAGGATTATAGGGGTGACCACATGTCTCAATGTTTTAAAAATGTAGGTAAGCTTACGAATCCTTTTACTCAGCAGTTGAATGTGTGCTTTGAAGCTAAAATTTTCATCAATTACGACGCCCAAATATTTCATTGTCCTTGTACGTTCCAAAGGATTGCATGAACATTTCAAATAACCCGAAGCGTCAAGGGAGCAATTATGTGCGATTAGATTTAGATTCGTATGTGAAGAAGTACGGATCGAAAAGGTCAGGTACTTCGTTTTCTCAACGTTTAGGGTAAGCAAATTATCATAAAGCCATCTCTTTACCAAATCAAAACCCTTTTGGGCTAGCTGGTAAGTCTCATTCCATGTTTTAGCAGCGAAAATGAGGGCAGTGTCATCTGCATATGAGATAATTTTTCCATGAAATGAGTTTAGACAAAGGAGATCGTTTATGTAAACGAGAAAAAGGGTCGGCCCAAGAATACTACCCTGCGGAACGCCATAAGTCACTGGACGATCTGTACTAGTGTAGGAACCCACCTTGATTGTTTGATTTGTTCGTAAGATATTTTACAAAGGTTGATACGCAGAGTTATGTTCCTAATGGAGGCATGATCCGAGGTCAAGAGCAGGCCGATTCAGCAATAAAAAAAACAATAAATCAGCTAAAACGTACCACATGATCATGTCCTGGAACGACCCATAAACTACCATAGCACTATAATAAACCCATGTATTGGATATCAGTGTAAAGTAATGCCATAAGATATAAAATGTTATATGTACAAGAGTTTAATATAATGTGTTATCCTGTTTTACGTGTGGTGCAGAATTACAATCAGGTCTGACGAATAAGGAATATGTCATAGACAATCTGTCGCAATGTTGTCACAGAGAAGACACATGCACTATGCAATGAATAAAGTCTCGATGGTAAAGATAGGACAGACAGAAATGATCAAAGCAGTTTTAAAAACAAATATCAATCTAAATGAAAAACAACAGTGAATTGGGCGGTCAAATAAAAATATAACATCTTATTTATTGTGACATTAAGTATAAACAATACGTAAAATCCACGAATGCACCAGCTAATAATCTCATTCAAACAAATATCCCGTTCTATTTTCAAATCTCTACTCGTACATCTAAAGTTTTATCTCCACGTTCCATTTTTCCAACTTCGAATTTTAAATTTCTAACCCGGAACCACGCGGCACGATCCAACACACCAATTATGGTTGCCGGGGCTCATTCGACCAGCCTTCACTCTTACTCATTACATTTCCATTAACAAAAGCAGGGTTGCCCAACCATTCCGAGCCACATTTAAAAAGATCGCCAACCTTTAACCCGTAAACGTTTTGTGGGCGGGTCCGTACTGCCATTGTAACACTTCTGAGCTATTTCAAGTGTCAAATTAATGATTCGAAACAGTGAGGCGCTAGAGACTATGCTGTGTTGCCTGCTCAACGTTTTTTTTGTTTGGTGCAAGACACGAGTAAGATTGATTTGATGAAAGTTGCCGCGCGTATGAATAAATGACAGCGCATGCAGCAGTTTAACACGTTTTATATGAATTAAATGTGATTATTAAGGTTTTTTTTTATACGGAAGATTAAGAAATGCTCGACAGTTCTGTTTAGTAATTGACACCTAACCTTAATGGGCAATTCTTTCAACTAGCTGATAACCTCGTAAAGCCATTTCTCACCGCTCATAACTTACACCACACTTACGTCACACACTCACTATTCACAATTGCGCAACGAACTCGAATCTTATCGTAACATCTGAACTTTTGCACATCCCTATGATTACGAGATCAGTACAATGCACAGCTTTACCGTTTCTCTAACTTTCTGTACTCAAATAGTTTCTATACACTTGCATAATTAACTTCATAGTCATTAATCTATGTCTGGGTAGTGGAATTTGTGTGCAATGCAATTTTAAGACGTCAGTCTCCTGATGTTCCGTTTGACCTAGTTTCGAACTAAGCGCTTCGGAACAAGGATTCTGGATGGGCCATTCGACGGCGAAATAGAAGCCTAAGTAAACCGTAACTACCGTGTACAGTTTACATTAAATGGGAGGCTTTTCAAAGAGCTTAACTTGCCTAAAAAGTTTGGTGAAATAATTAAACTGAGTTAAGCAACCAATTAACCGTCAACATGTGAATGTCGACTACTAAATTCGCTACTGTTAAAGTTTGCATAATGTTAAAAAGACTTTATTTATATATATATAGTAGATAGAACATGAGAATAATCAGCACGATTGGCAAAAGGATTGCTAATCGCACGATCTAATAAATGCGTTTAAATCGAGAGTATCTTTCACAAAACCCACAGCACGAAAAGGGTTACCCTGTTAAGAAAACCACACAAGCGTCTAAGCACACCTCAATGCAATAAATCAATAAAATTATTCAAATGCAAATGCTTTAGAAATCATACTAAATAACGTTCCAATATCTTGTTTCAAGTTTCAAAGTAAAATACTTAGTACAAGTCATTGTTATCAGATTTAGTCTCGTGTTTGGCAGATCCGTGGAGTTCGAGATAGGCTGGGCAAAATAGCACGCTCGACCTAATTTCTAAATCTGCCCACGGTAGGTTGGATTACAACACCTTTCAATTTGATACTGTACATATTTGTAATAGCGTGGTTCCAGGAAAAATGGGGGGAACTCTTCCGTTGGGTGACGGGGGAAAGGGTTTAAGGGATTATGTGGAGAGAATGGGTGGGACCTCCTGTGTGTTTGTTTAATATGCTGTGGTCAGCAGGTTTGCCAGGCGGTTACATTTTCGTACTAATTTCGGAATGCAGAAGACTATTTAAAAACGTACTTTTAGCAGTGACCATTACAGGTTATTTTTTTAAGCGACTTCCAAAAGGAGGAGGTTCTCAATTCAACTGTTTGTTTTTTTTTTTTTTTTTTATGTTTGTTGTTACGCGATTACTCCGCCAATTATGAATTGATTTTAATGATTCTTTTTTTGTTTGGTAGGTCATACTTCAGAAGTGGTCCCATATAATTTTTTATAACTTTGCTTGGGTAATTTTTGAGTTAGCTTCAATAATACGTATTTTTTCCACTTAGTATGTGGATGATATGTTAATAAGTTCCTGTCACTGTTATTTACACAGCAGGTAGTGGTATTCGAATTTGTGTGGGGTAAATACCACAAATAAAAAATGAAAAACACCAACTTTTTACAAAAAAAAATCAATCGACTTCCAAAAACTAAACACTACAAAGTGAAAAATAACTTAAATTTTGGAAGTCGGTGGCAAAAAACGAAAATTCAAAACCAAAGACACCGACTTCCGAAATTAAAGTTATTTTTAACTTTGTAGGGTTTTTTTTAGAAGTCAGTTGATTTTTTTTTTTGATTAAGAACTATGCCAATATTATTTATATGTATAATAGGGTTAGCCCTTTTTGGGTTTGTCTTTATTCAAAAGATAGATAACTAGCCACAATCATGTAATTTTTTTAAATACCTATTTTTTTTTTTTTGACGTCTATCAAGCCCATTTTGAACAAGTAAAATAAGCTCATTTAACTTATTATTTTATACATTCAAAATACAACTTTAGAACGTGAAATCTTCGACAGAATGATTCAGTGTCTTCGTCGATTTCAACAACTTCGTGTGTATCTTATCTAAAGGACACCGGCGTATCTTTTTGCGTCGGCGCAAACGATCAATGCGAATTGACTACAAAGATTTATGACTCCACCACTAAAAGCTGCGTGAATTATGCCCATATATATACCCGTCTCATTTACACGTAGCGGTCGAACAAAGGCGGAGCGAGACAGACGCTATTTAGTAGTACTTTGGTTTGAACTTTGTGAAAGTTCCTGGAATTTCACGGGGTGTGGAATGGAATCTACACTAGAGTAGCAATAAATAGCTAAAGTCGTTTATAATTGTAGTGGCTCGTAGATAAGGAAGTTTTGGTATGCGAATACGAATTTATGCGTGTTAGAAGTTATTTTATTTTGTGTTACAATCTCTTTTGTGTAACCTATTACTGTTTAGTGTTTTGACACTGGCCGCAAATTGTTTTATTTATTTAATTTAAAAGGCATAGACAATATTTTCAATGTTTCTCGTTCTCTTTTAATCATAAAACTTTTTAAAGACATTCTCTTTCCAAGCATCTTACTCGAAGAGATTTTTTTATAGGGTTAACCTTATTAAAATCGTGCATTAACCTACATTTGGAACATCTGCATTTGAACGAGATTTTATTTCAATCTAAATCCATCCGCTTTCATTGAGTAAGATCCACCGATATTAAAAATTTAATGGACACGTTTAAAGTAGGTATAAGATTATTTAAACTATCGTTATTTTTGCAATAACTGATCTCATAAAAACACCCGTTCCTTTCAGTTTTATGTTTTGTCCTATTTACACCATCTGTACTCTACGGTAAAAACGCTTCTTTTTATAAATTAATTTTAACAAAAAATCTGTACTGAAGTGTTCAATAATTAACTCAATTTTTTTCCTGAAGCATCCACAAGGAAAATGGGAGTTAGTAAGCATGATCTCATCTTCAGTGAGTGACTCATCTTAGAGCATCAGATTGTTACAAATTATTAGCACGTTCAAGCAATTGGATTAATCGTATTTAAGTTAGTAACGAGAAATAGGTATTATCGATAAGTTTTACTTGTAAAAATAAACTAATCTAGATTTGCCATTCAACGTGGCAATACTGCCATTATGGCCACTTTTCCTATTGACAGCGGGGTGGATGAATTTTTTGATGCCCAATGAGTTCGTCGCCCCTTTTTTTCTCTTAAAATACTTGTATCTATATAATTCTATTATTTTAAGACTTTGTTTAAAAAATTATAAATTTAACAACTAGAGTGCAGAAAACGAGCTGACCCCATGTTTCATGCGAAAAGGGCATTCCTACACTTATTATCATCATAGATAACAACTATAGCATAATCAGGGGCATAGTATAAAGAGAGGTAGTAAGCTATCTTCATAGAAACGCACCGCGCGCGGCTTGTATGTGTGGGGCCATAGTATCTACTCGTCGCCGCACGCACACTTAACAAAATCTCGACCGATTTCTCACGAGAAACGGGTTCTATGAAGATAGCTTACTACCTCTCTTTATACTATGTCAGGGGTCTGAGCACCGTACATGTTTTCCTTAGTTAAGTTAAATTATTACATTAGGTATTCTATATAGTTGCGTGACAGCTGATTTGAATAGCAATCTTACTATAATCTTGGCTACTTCTTGAAGGTGACTTAATAACGATAACTTTAACAAAGACTGACACAAACGAAGGACATATGCGTGCATTTATCTAAGTGTCAACTTATATGAGTCATCGTTAACAATCGCGCATTGTACTTGAGAATTATAAATACAGTGCTGCATGTAAATAAAAGGTTCAAATAAAAAAAAAAGCGTTCAAGTGCGAGTCGGTCTCGCACACGAAGGGTTCCCCATACCATTGTACAATATTTCGCCATCCCCGGAGAATAAAATGGGATCTGTGGGTGCTAAATACATCTGCTCAATTTTTTTCGTAATTTTTATACAGCTAATTACGAAGTTACAAAATATTACAATAGTATTCAAAGATTTAACACAGGCATTAAATTACTAGAATAAAGTGTTAATATAATATTATCAAAATGTATTCCCACTTGTTAGGATGACAAACAGTCATAGAATTATGTTCTCGTGACAAAAAATAACTTTTTTTCAAAGTTGACAATCATCTCTCTACGTCCATTGTTTACGGAGCAATCGACGAAAACATGTTTTTTATTTTTCCTGAAAAATTGCGTTTCTGTAGTCCGGGGACGGCGATTTAACACTACATTTATATGTATTATTAGTTGTTATAGCGGTGATTGTAGTACACACTTTGTAAAAATTTCAAGTATCTCTTATTACGGTTCAAACGATACAGCCCTGTGACAGAAGGATAGACGGACAGAGTCTTATTAGTAGGGTCCAGTTGGCACCCCTTGGGTACGGAACCCTAAAAAATAAAGGCAAAATGTAAGCATTTATATGGCCGTCTGTTGCCGTTATATTTATAAATAAATGTTCTTATGTGAACTACTTAATTGTAATTAGAATTATCTATGGTTTTCAAGGTCGTTCGAATACGTCATTTATTAAGGATATTGTTTTTGCTATGGTGATTATTTTCGTACGTAACATTTTAATAATGGTTTTGTTATTAGTTTAATGGTCAATCACGTAAGCATGTTAAGACGCAGATATATGACAGTGACCTTGAGTAGTTAGCTTGCGTGTTCTGTACTGAGCTCAAGCAACGCGTCGTACGTTCAGCCAGTAATAGGGCTCGCCCACCAAGGAGCGCTGTCCCAAATTAGACGCATAATTAATTTATTACACGTAAAACAAAAGGTATTTTAATAAAACACGTATACTAAAAGATAAATAATTTAATTATCTTTAAAATGATGAAGTTTTCAGAAAAATATGCTCGATAGATTTTGCGTCATTCTCAGTTTTTTATCCGCGTTAGACATAACTTTATAAATTAATTTCACTATATACTATAAACATAATCCAAAATATGCCTATATTAAAATATTATAAAAATGCTCTAGTTTAACATATATTTTTTCCAAATCACTAACACTACTCGTTTAGACGTCATCTTCAGTATAAAATCATTAAAAGTCGGTTATCGTCCCCTGAAGCCCCGATACTAGTTTTGAAGCTTCAGATACAAATAATAATCGCCATCACAGCAATGCTGCAAACCCTATGAAACTTGAACAGCCATTTCCTTGGTAAAATGATGAATTTCGGAAGATCATAGAACGTACTCTGTTCCTATAAAATCACAGTTTCAAGGCTTTTTCGCTAAGCTGGGAAACCCTTTCTCCCTTTAAAAATAAACCCGTTTACCTTTTAACCCTCGAAAAATGCAGGGTTAATCTGAGGTTAATACTGGTATAAGTTTACTCCGGTTTTATTAATAAGGGGTTTAACAAATAATAACACCACGCCTGTTGTCCCCGAAGGGTAGGGCAGAGGTGTGCCTGTAGTACACAATTACACATACATGGGTATAATATTACACGTTTACCCAAAAGAGTCACACACCACCTCGTTCCTGTACCTTCCGTATTCAATCTAACCTAGGCTAACCCTTTCAAGTTATATTGTCATCTCACTAGGGGGCCTCCCAAGCTACGTTTTCCTATTTGAGGAGACTTACAATAGAGAACCAGTAGTATTTGACGTTTGGTTGACCATAGACACACGTACGCTCAGAAATAATAGTAACATTCTTTTGGCGCTTGCATGACATTGACAGGTGGCGGTTGGTAAAGTTTTTTTTTAAGCTGGCAACACTGGTAGCTGTTTATCAAAAAACGATCTCTATACTTCATAAAAGATAGCTTGATCTCTGCGACGGCTGTCAGTAAAAACACGCCTATGAAGTCCTGAATTTCTTAATAGTACAGACAGTACCTGTCAATGTCATACTTTATGGGCATGCCAACCTAATTAGTGATGGGCGATGAATCATCGTAACCACATACTATAAACTATCGATATTTTAAATAAAACTTAATTTAAAATTAATTTATCTTTTAACTTTATTGTATATTTTAATATCATAACATTATTTACATTTGTACATACTTGATCTAAAATAATAGCGAGTAAATAAAATCCAATTTCTCACCTACCCATGTAACATTCCATCCATCAACGTCCCATCCTTGAGTTTCGGGAGAAGACACGCCGCGTTTGGCTCACAGGCCGTGTTACCAGACCAAATTAAACCCAATTATATGTTACATTAGCATCGATAATAGTAAGAAACGTCGATAATTTCTATCGAGAATTTTTTATATCCTAACAACCCTAGGAATGTCAGTTTGACATATGTCGCAGAGATCAAGCTATCTTTTATGTAGTTAGTATAGGTTAATTATTTCAATAATAAGTTTTAAATAATTATGTTTTGTGTAATATAGTCAAACCTAGGTATTAAGTGATTATACAGTGATTCTTGTCGTCTTTTATTTGTGAAAATCTACTGAAAAATCAACATGGCTGCTTTAGTTCTGATTTTGGATACACGCCAAAATACATAATAGTACAGACGCCAGCACATCAGGCTACTAAAATCTGTCAAATTTATTTAATAGATTTTCAACTTTATCGCTAAAGTTTAAGGTTCAAAGTTAATTGGGAAAATTTGACAGTTTCGGCTAGCTTGATGTGCTGGCGTCTGTACATCTATAACCATACATTTTAAATAAAATACCTACCTACTTGTTTGCTGTTTTTTAAATAATGATTAGTAAGTAAACTATGTATTAAATAGGCATTTACCTACAAATCAAGTGTCATTTACCCCGTATTTTAATATGTTGTATTTCAAATTATCGACATAGGTACCTAATTAAGTAATTACGTATTTAGCATAACATTTCAGAGTTTGGCATCAATTCATATCATAACAGGAGTCAAGTATCAGTGTCACAGTTCAACGTAATCATGAATATTGTTAGCAATTTATGAGATATTAAACGCCATGTGACATGAATATGATTTCAAAGACTGAGAGAAAATTATATTAATGAGTGTGTACTGTGGATTTTTTTTTTATGAAGTAAGTATAGTGGTTTATCCCTTTATTAAATACTAGCTTCCGCCAGCGGCTGCGCCCGCGTGATATCTTTATAAATTATACCTTACGTTACTCAGTGATAATATAACATTTTACTGGTGATTTTTTTTAATCGGTCCAGTATTTTGAGTTTATTCATTACAAAAAATCAAATATTTTACTATTTATAATATTAGTTTCAAAACTTTTTGGTCACCATTTTAATGGTGCCGATTCCCTTGTTTACACACTTTAACTAAATTTAAGTTCAGTGCATCTTTTTCTTTCTATTTCATTAAGAAAAGGACAGAAGATAAATTTTAGTTTAGTCCTGTCAAATTAATCAGCGCCTGTCACTACTCCATACAAGTTTAGACGTGATTAAAAACTTGCCAACTAAAATTACGTCAATTTACATCAAGCGTTGATTAATTTGACAAGTCTAAACTAAAATTTATCTTCTGTCCTTTTCTTAATGAAACAGATAGAAAAAGATGCACTGAACTTAAATTTAGTTTAGTTTGTGAACAAGGGAATCTGCACCACTAGCTACTTTTACTAGGTACTAACTTAAAATCATTATGACAACTACAACAAAAAAGTTTAAAATCAGATCACTTTTCAAGCAGCTTGATGCAGTTAATGGCACTTATTTTTCAATATCAGAATTGATGCCACCAACTGCATCCGACTGCTTGAAAAGTGCGCTTGTTTTGTTGCAGTCAGGTTTTCTATCTTTTCAATATTCTTTTATTTTCAACCTTTTTGTGTGTTATAGTTTCGGAATCGTCATGACATTTGACGTCTTCGATCCGCCATTTTGATTTTATAAGAACATAACCTATCCCGTCGCGCAACCTAGACGAGTCAATAGTCACCTGACATCATGTATTAAAATCCATCCAAGCGGTAAGCCCGTAAGGACGCTTCGAGGGTATAAGGAATCCCACATTCTACCTACAAAAATACACAGATATGCGTGAAAAACATAACCCGGTTTTTGTTGTCGCAGTCGAGTAACGCTTCAACGACTTTTTAGGCTCAACTGTACAAATTAATCCAATGAAGATGTTTCAAACGAGGATTACTCAACTTTAAACGTCTATTACGAAACAGAATAATAATTGAACAGAAAATGTCTTATCTGAGAATCGAAACCAAGTCTGTGTAGATAGAAGAATACTTTCGGTTGTGCAATTGTTCTGAGTGCATAGATCGAAACTAATTGTCTATGGTAACAGCTTGGCG
Source organism: Agrochola lychnidis (assembly GCA_963680765.1). Lineage (NCBI taxonomy): Eukaryota > Metazoa > Arthropoda > Insecta > Lepidoptera > Noctuidae > Agrochola > Agrochola lychnidis. The sequence continues at coordinate 8,685,360 of OY796873.1, forward strand.
CTCTGTATGGTTCCGTGCATTATTATATTTTGCGTATTTTGATATCTTTACTTTGATATTGAAGGTAAGAAATGAAACCGTGGCCATTACGTGCTAAAATATGGAAATATAGTCACAATATCGTCTACCTACTTACTTGTTAAAATTAGACTTCTATTTTTAGACCACATTAAATATTTAGAGATGTTTTCGCAAAGGTTACCACCCTTTAACTCGCTCGCGACCATTTTCAGCTGAATCAGGTAGTTTATTAAAATTTTTACCTTTCTATAAAAATGTTTTAACCTCTATTTTGCTAATGAAACTCAAAATTGTACCAGAACAAATCACCAGCAGACGTATTACCTTCATTCGTCACAAGGATTTTTTATTTCAAATTCCGAACCAATACGTCGTCGCTGCTCGGCGCCAATGCTTCCCAAAAGATAAAACTGCAGTAACAATCGTAACGCTTAGCAAAAGGCAGCGGGACAAAGCGTCGTCGAACGCCATCGTAAGGTGCGCTGAGTCAGCTGTGAGTGCTAGCACCCGCCATGTTGGATTTTTATTTTTTAAATTGCGCGCATAGACAAACGAAACGATTCGATTGAGTTCGGATACAATTTGTTTTTATTGCATTAGCTATTGGTATATTTGGGAGTTGTTTCGAATTTTCTTCGGGTTAATGGCTTGTTTGTTACTTATTTAGATTTGTTAACACGTTTGAGTGTATGTGTATATTGTACGATGATTATTGTTGGATATTTCCGAAGAACTGGTTGTAATATTATAACGATAGAGGAAGAGATTACCCATAGTTTGTTTATTTTGAAATAGAAAACTTTACAGCAAATCTATCACACTGTCAACGTGCAAAAATAGTGGTGGACCCTAACCTAATTATAACAGAAATAACAGGAGGTGATCCGCTGTTTCATAAATTATAAACAGCTAACTCTATTGGGTACCTACTTACTATCTGTTAATTTACGCTGGAAATAATAACAATCCAATGTTACTGGCAAACTTATACCAGGAATCCAAAAACTAATTATTAAATAACATAGAGCTCACAATAGCACAATATCTATTATTATGTATTATTGAATATAGGTAGGTACAAATTAAAATACTCCGGTCGCTCTGTACATCACAAAACTGTTTTATTCGTGAAGCCACTCAAGCAGCGTAGTTGGGGTCGACTAATAACGTTACATTTGATATTCCATAACATTATGAATTCACGTTAATAATACCTACAATGCCGAGACCCTTTTCTTTTACAGTAGTGGGTAATTTAATATTTAATTAAAATACGAATTACATTTGAAATACAGGCCTATTCACAGTGTGTTCAAAACATGCTTAGGCCATAAATCAACGCCACACCCGGGTTCTCGATAAACTTTAAAACAAAATAAAAATTTCACCAAAAATCCGCAGCACAGAGTAAAAATCACCGCGAGAATTACGCCAAAAACTTTTTTAATAACGCTCCGGATTCAATCTCAATCGAAAAATACGTAACAAAAAAATCCTCTACACAACAGTAAGAAAAATGTATAAACATGTCAGGGGACCGGTTCAGGTACGCCATTTTTTATTGAATTGAACACCTATGCCCGAAAGGGACGCACGTTTCCCTACCTTTTCATGCGCAGCAAAAACCACAAGACGAAAGCGGGACACACACATCGTCCCATCTCTCTCCCGCGGCCGCTGCATTCATGAGGACAAAGAATAAGTACCTAGTAATAAAGACGTGACATTCGTGCAGATGGTTGATAAAACTTAATACTTGGCAGTTTGTTCGCTCTTCGGCTATTAAAAGGCAACGAACAGATACGTTGTTACACGCTCTTTAGTTCTCGAGACTCATGAAAACATTAAAGGAAACGGTTCTCTCCGGCGAGCTCGTATATCGCTTCCATGTTGGTGGTATCGGCGAGCCTTTTTACTTCTGCTATTGGCGCGAAATTGGAGGGAAAAGAAAATGGCAAACATTCAATGTCTCAATTTAACTCCGAAGCAGTGAAGGCGAACTTGATTGCGTTCAAAGTATCTCAAATGTTCGGAGTTACGATCCAAATAAAAGAGTTCAATTATTTTAGGCGCGCTTAATTTTTATCGGTGGGCCGAGCGTTTGGATTCCACTCAAACGTTTTTAAATGACAAATGCTTCGTGATCCATCTGTTTCGGCTTTCTCGGGCTCGAGTTATTCTGTCCTCCCGAACCAATTAATGAAAGAGAGAACCGATATCCCCTTTCCGATCCGAAGGGACAAGTTCGGCCTCCAATTTTTACCTGATGTTATTACTAGCGTTGACAGTGGTATTACAAGGGTCGCAAATGTGTGCGACACTTTTGAAATATCCTTAATGTTATTATGCTCCGATGACGCTTTTACAGGATTTTATGAGTGATGTCCATTCAAAATACGTTCTCACGAGGCGATAATTCTATAAAATAAAAGGTTGCGTCAATTTTTTGATTTCATATGTGATCGGATTACATCTCAAAGTAGCAATTTCAGCTTTGATGAATAATGAATAGATCCCTGTTACTAGAGTTTTTATAGCTTTAATACGACTAAGCAAAGGAATACGTCTTATGACGCACGGATTTCCACTTTTTGATGACGCCAAACTTCTCAAATGAGTTCTGGAAAACTGCCTCGGAGCCGATCGGGACTCATACGAAACTCGTAAAACCCCAGCGAGAGACTTGACTCACCGCCATTCAGTAATCTAACATAAATGAACGATCCTGTCGCTGTTATCGTTACATTTCTCCTTCTACACGCAAATCCCGTCGAATTTGAAAAGGGAAAACTCAGTACGTTGCAGCTTTCTGGGTGTGTGAAATCGTCGGCTTGTTACTATAAAATGTTTGTGGGTGGGAGAAACTCGTAACGTGGCGTAACACAAATCGATCGTTTGTTCAGCTGATTGCTAGATTGAAAACCTCGCTTTTTGCTCTGTAATCTCATCAGCTTAAGCTACACAACCGAATTCTAGCAATTTCCGCAAACTTTTTACGACCTCGTTCTATCATGCAATGCTGTGTTAGGTTATTTGATTGACAATAGATTCCAACGACCGAAAGACTATAATTCTGAAACAATTTCGGTCCACAATAAACTTTCAACTTGAGATCCTAACGGCAACCGAAATTATTTCCAAGGCGAGCCTTCGAGACAGTAAAATAGCTTTCTTATAACCATTCCGCCTTGGGGCTATTCTGTAATGTGCGTAACTTCCTTACGCGCTCCGCCAGAACCAGAGAGTAATAAAACAATAAAATGTTGTAAAACTCCCAGGATTACTGTTCTTAACGTCTCAAGGTGTAGAAAAAAATAAACAGGTACTCGGACTGCTATAACTTCAGTTCAAGTCTAGGTAATGCCGTTAAGGGTTCACTAGTCTGCCATTCTCCCATACAGACGTAGTATGGTGATTACTCGTCTGTTTGACAGTGTATACGTTTGCAGATTGTTGGGGAGAGCAGATGAGTGATTTGGTAGTTTATTTAATTTTTGTGTTATAAGTCATTTGATGTAAGGATATATTCGGTTGTTACTATAGATGTGCATGCAGTAAGTGGAAATTAAGTGTCCGCACTAATAAACCTTATTTATAATTTTATTTGTTCTGTTCCCACAGACAAACCGTGAAAACGGTTTTGCGGGGCATTGTTTTTAAGTTAAGATTTTTTATAAACTTTGTTTGATAAATAAAATAAATAATAATAATAAAACTAAAAATTATATCAATTTGCATTATCATTATCTAGCCCTGTATGGAAACAGAATTGGGAAAAAAGTATTGGTTTGGAAGTTATGAGCTTCGAAACTTCGATATTTCAACACTAATTTTAACTCGTCTTTTGGCGTAAAGAAATAACTCATCAAGTATGAAAATGGCAAAATAGAAACCGTACAGGTATAGATAATTTATTGAAAAGTCCAAATAATTTTGAGTTTATATATACATCCAGCATTTTTTCCATAATATCTATACGCGCAAAAGTCTGCTAATGAAATTTCAAGTTTTTGTTATAAATCATCGTCTATTTCACTAAATAAATTAAAAAATAAAACTAAATGAATAAATAAGTTTACTAAATAGCATGCATATTAGCCATGCCACCAACGAGTTCGAGCCGTCGACTTGTGGAACCTTAAGTATATTATCTACTTGACGAGTCTTAGAGCAAGTTTGCACATCGCTCCGAGGGACACACAAGTGATTTAATGAGTCTACTATTATAATATTTATTGTTACAGTAATCAAGGGTAATATCCGAAGCGATTTACTAATGCTAGAGCAGAAAACGTGCGGACTGTACTTGCGAATGAGGTTCAGATTATTCATTATTACATTATTTTGAAATAGTCTCTGGCAGCCATTGTAAAACCTGAATCGCCATTGAATGCCATTAGTGTTTAAATACTATTATTAACAGACTATAAAGAGGACAGTTTAACGGCTTAGTTAAAATGAAATCTCTTAAATTTCTTAAAGCCACATGAAAAGAGATTTTATGCACTAAATTAAGTTTATGTTGTGGTTTTTAAACTGGCTTCCGAAGAGGACATTTTAAAAATCGTTGAAATAAAAGGGTGACTGAAGTGAACATCAAAAAGTAGATTGTTGTAAAAATAACTAAAAGCTTTCAGTGGATGCAGTTTACTTAATTACAAACACTTGATTTCTTTATGGATGTTTGGAACACACACATTTTGGACAAGTATTAAGCCTCCCGTAGACAACGCGACGTGACTCTGGTGGAACAATTTCTATGAAAACTTCACGGAAATTTGTTCTACCGGTGTCACTTAAGCTAAGCTTTTAAATAAATAGTGAAGTCAGACATGTCAATCTTTTCAGACGATAAAAAAAAAAGTCATTTTAATTACTTATTTCAAAATAATGTCATAATAATTTAAAGTTAATTTACGTAGAAGAATCTTAAGAAATTCTTAACAGAATAGTTCTTTTTAACTTTAATTGATAACATTTACACGAGTTTCATTAGGAGAAACATAAAATTCTCACAAGATATCTGAAGTACTTAATTACTTAGCTGAAATGAAATAAGTTTTTAAAAGCTATTAATCTATGTATGTTTCAAGTGATAGAAAATCTTAATATCAACATAGTTATTAAAAATATTAATATCTAGTGTAGTGTATTTATATAATAGATATGTCAATACTATGGCTGCATTCCGACTTACGCCAAAAGTGATAATATCGCGAATCCGACCAAAGTCCAAAATCACAATTAATACTCAATAACCCTTATATTTTGTGACTATTCAATTTGGTTGGATTCGCGATATTATCACTTTTAGCGTAACTCGGAATGCGGCCTATCTCTTGCACATCAATAGTGAGGTAGCTGTCACTAATGTCAACTGTCAGTTCACGACGAATGGCGCGAAACAGTGAAAAGTAAAGCGTGTCTGCTTGGTGTGGTGATAAGCCAGTTTAGTGATATTATCAGCTTAAATACGGGATCGACAAGATTCTACAACCTAGTATTAAACCTTCTAAGTATGTAGTTATCTCAACCACGTTAAGGATACGGCCAGGTAAGGTGGACATTCTTGAACTAAAACTCAAAAATGAAGCTAAAAGCCACAACATTACTCAAAATCTCAAGAATTCTTTCTGACTAAATACATAGCAAAAGCCACTTCGTTTGAATGACGCACAAGCCAGGATTTTAAAGAAAGCTACATTTTTATTCAAAACATTCAGAAAATATTACGTAAAAGCCTGTACATAAGGCTGAAAATTGTATGAAATTCCATTCGCAGGCACTTCAATGCATCGCCGTTACTCCTAACAGAATGGATTCTCAGTAAAGACTTTTCAATATTGTATGTACAGTTAATCGCACATCAGCACTAACACAACATGAACTACAAAAATCACAACATAAAGGGGCTGTAAGAGTCAAATTATTACCACTTTCGAGCGGTTGACATTACTTTTGTTTAAAAAAAAAACGGGTTTTCACTTCGATAATTGAAGTCGATTAGTAAATACATACCCACAACAATTCTACACTTAACGATACTTTTGACCTGTCCGTTACGACCGTTTTAACTTTCGTCTCTCTTTTAGGTTCAAAAGCTTTCATATTTTAAAACGTGTACATTAAAAACAGGATAACCAGCTAATAGCAGGAAACAGAGATAACGGTCCGTGTACCTATTAACTAATAAAATCATTGACAGTTGTGTCACATCTGACATGACGTGTTAATCTATGACATAATCTACATCAATCAACAGTAGATGTAATCATCTAATTTCATGTGTTATTATTTGGTAGGCTAATAATTGGGCATAACATTAGATTGAATTTGTATGACTATTACACTGTGTTGACTAAAACTAAACTGTATTCTTTGTTTACAAATTATGACAAGGAAGTAAAACACACTACACTTTAAACACTGTCAATTTGAGCAATTACCGCTAAAGAAGTCCCCATTCCATGATTCCAATTATAAATTGCAACCATAAACATCAAACCCATAAACAATGTGCTCTTAAAACTATCAATTCATTCCGATCACGCGAAATTGACAGCCGACTTGACTCCAAACACGTCTGATTGATCTATGGCCATAAAACACGGCGTATGCGCTAAACGACGTGAGATTACGACTCATTGGCCTCGCACTAACAGACTAACAGTAATTTTCATCATGATGCCATGTCACAATGGCCTGTCAAATTTAATTAATCCGTTGAGATCAAACATGGCGACGGAGCTCTTATTATCTGTGGTCGCACTTACTGACCGTATAACGGTAAGCGTCGGTCCAGATTTTTTTTACTGTTAAATGTCGAAGATAAGTTGATGGTTTATTTAGATTTAGTTGTAAGTGCCCACGCGCATTATGGTAGGTTGTTTTTGTAAGGGAAGATGTTTATTGGAAGCAATTATGATGGATGTCATGGTTTTTACTCTGTTCTAAACACTGCCAGAGGTTAAACAAACGGTGATCTGGTTACAAAATATATATTTTTTAAACTCACACGAACTCAAGTAGACAGGAAGATAAGTACCGTAGAGGTTTTTGACCTAACATGGTACTTATTTGTATGTAACCTCCGCAAATCTATTATAAGTAAATACGAAAAAAATATTTAATTTATAATGAGATTAAGAAAAGATTAGACAATGCATGTCAGAATAATTATAAAATAATTGTAATAATGTAAAAATTCTAAAGACTAATTAAGTATTCGAGTTATACATATATCACAAACAATTCGAGTTATGTTTACCTAATAGCTGCACCACGCGGTTTCACCCGCATAAGCCTCGATCCCGTGAGAATATCGGGATAAAAAATATCCTATGTGTTAATTCAAATATTAAACTATCTGTGTGCCAAATTACATTCCAATCCGTTCAGTAGTTTTTGCGTAAAAGAGTAACAAACATCTATCCATCCTCACAAATACAAATATAAAGAGGAAATATTTGTATTTATGAATGTAACGAATAAATTTAAAAACTACTGGACCGATTTGAAAAATTCTTTCAGCAATGGATAGCTACATTATCAGCGAGTAACATAAGCTATATTTTATCCCCGTACTCCCACGGCAACGGGAACAACGCGGGTGAAACCGCGTGACGTCCGCTAGTATATGTATAATATTAGTAGAACTAAAACAATTTTTAAGAAAATCTTTGAAAGTAAAATCCACACTCAAGATACACGTCAAAAAAAACACTAGTTATCTACAATAAGTATAGTATAACAACCATAATGAAATAGTATCGATAAAAGCACTCCATTGACCATTATCAATCAACATTGAACTTCAACAGATAGCAGTAAACCAATATTCGATAAAATTCGTCAATCGACGATACTTTCTATTCTACCTACAACCAATGATTACAACATTGGTGTAGGTTCGTTTGTTCGTTATCAAACAGTAGAGGAACAATGTCAATGATAATGCCAATCGATTTACAATTACCAGTTACCTAGGTGTGTAATTTATTAAATATTCAAACAGGTAGGAGAAAAGTTTCGGCTTTTTTAACATACAAAACATCACGCCTTGTTTTCTCTTAGGGTTAGGCAGAGGTGTACCTATAGTACAGCCACATTTCGCCAGTTATGTTTAAGTCCCATGTAATAGGGGGCGAGCCTATTGCCATCAACCGGGCACAAATTCAGACTCCGGGCTGCTACTGAGAAATTCCAGATAAAAACTCAATATGTCGTATGTCTATTTCTTTTTTATATCTGTTTAGTATTTTGTTTCACATTTTAATTTTATTAAATTATTTTTCTTGAAGTACGCTGTACTGGTACACGGCGCCGGCTGTCGCTGAAAACCAGCGCTGGGGCTCTGTCTCGCATAGGGTCGTAGCATAATGCTGAGCGATAGCCGATTTGCGTGGATGTGACGCATGCGTCCCCCAACCTTTTCTCATTTTTGTATTTTAAGCACTTTTTTGCGTCATATTTATTGCAAATAAACGATTTTTCTTTCTTTTTTTATTTCAATATCACTGCACGACTCGAGAATCGAACCCAGGACTTCACGCTCAGCAGTAGCGCTTACGACCACTTGATCAAAGAGGCAATCAGCTTTTTGAAATCTACAAAAGGTAATAAGTAACTTATTCATCTGTAGTTAGAAGGTTGAACTTCATTTGCACCACTTTTTCCAAGAATTATTGTTTGAATAACATTATTAAAAATTGTATTTGAAAATTCATCGACAAAAAATAAAATCAGTATAATAATTAAATTAAAGTACTCAATTTGTAAGTGGCACTACAATTGGCATCCATACTGTTTTTTGATCCATTTGTTTACATTTTCATGAGATACTTTTGGAATAGACTATAGTAACATGCACGACTAAAGTTGGAATGACTTGTAAAATTAACTCGTAGTATTTTTTTTTTCTTTAATAGTAGAAGTTTGTCGCTTAGCGACTATGCCCGGTAGAAAATATACAACCATCTAACCTTTTCCCAAATATGTCTGCTTCCAATCTAACCGGATGCAGCTGAATACCAGTATTTTACCGGTTCGTAGATGGGTGACCATACATTAAATATCGAGGGTCTCAATATTTACTGGATGGTCACCCATCTACGAACTGACCGCGGTCAGTGTAGCTTAACCTTCGACGACCCGTGTGGCTGTTATCATCTAGCCGCTCTTGCTCTCTAAACATATATATTACTTTAATAGTCTTCTAAAGTATAATATAATTAAGTAGGTCTCTGAGTGGGTACATACTCGTAAATAAAATCGAGAATCTGAACGTAACCATCTGCAAATTACATGAAGCATCCCCATTGAGACTTATTTTCCTTTTCTCATTGGCACAGAATCAAAACAGGCAATAGCAATACAATTACAGAAAATGAGTAATTTAAAATGTACAACAGACAACTTTATTTTATTTGTAAGCAATAAAAATCTCAGTACATGACTCAGAAACTTGCTAACAGACATACATTATTTTGATACATTTTGTCCTCATTCGACCATTAGACGCCAAGCCTACATTCAGCAAATTTTAAAAAAGAAAATTAAGTATTAAAAAAAACGCACCCCAATTGAACAGCCATAAATTTTAACACCATTATTACATATTAGATTAAAAAGTAAAAGATTTCGTTGTGAATTATAGAGAAATATTTTCTGTGAACTTTCAATGAAATTGAAAGCGTGCGAATTTTCTTGTTAAATTGATGTTTTCAAATAAAATGGACGCAAATTAGAGTAGGTAAGTAATGAAAAGAAAATTCACTTTGAATAAATAAATTACTTACATTAGTATTTGGTCCCACATTATAAATTGTAAACGTTTTGATTTTGGAACTCATAAAAATAATGTTAACACTATAAAAATATGTTTTAAAACACTAAAAATACCAGAGATATTTTTGCATTTTATTTGTCGCTACCCGTCCTGCACATTTATGTTCGTCCAAAAATAGGAACATTGCCGAATATAAAAACATTCCAGTACGATTTACATCCAAAAATAAAAGCCGATAAATCAAAAAGGACATGGAAAAAAATGTCAAGTCCCATAGCGCATCAATCGTATTCCCGCGCAAACGTAGGATGGAACCACAGAGTATGGAACGCAGCTCACGTTTTTTCCCTAGTCAATTAGCTCACGGCAGCGCACCATACAGCCAGGCGACACATGTCAACATCTGTTCTACAACTACCGATGCCGATGTGACACGCACGTTTCCGGACTAAGATTTTTTATGCGGTAAATTAACGCTCGAAGGCAGAAACTTGAAAAAACCACGCGACACGTGCGTTCTAACACCCTAAATGAACAGTAATAAATCCATATGCATTGTTTCTGATTACGAGTGCATTATGTGACTAGAAACATTGTTGAGTCGGGTTTCGTAACATGAATAATAAGCATAAGACTGGGAAACTCCTTATTGACTTTTTGAAAGCTTTCTTTTTCATTTGCTGTCATTTACCTAATCGGATCGCTCAGTTAGCTTCATATCATAAGTTATGAATTTTTTCGTGAGATTGGCCAAAACACGTCGCAATCTCGTTGTAAAATTTTATTCCAGCTTCCATTTACATTTCACACTTTCCAATTTTATACTTTTATTGTTTTCCCGAGCTATATTTATTATTATTCAAATACCACAACTTTATCTTACACACGACCGCCATCAATACTGCCTTTACGACTCGTTTTATGACTAAATCAACGGTTTCATCTTGTAAATTGTAACCCTTAAATTGTCTATAAAATTATGTTATCCGATGTAAGTATTCAAACTTGGATAATAAAACTGAATCTGAGACCACTGTTGCTTGTAATAACCTAAGAAGCGATGAAGTATTTGTGATTTTCACTACATTGTCGATTTAGTAAGTTCTGAAGCACTTCACTAAATTATCGTTACATCTCTATGGAATGACTAATGTCATGTAATTCCCGCCGATTTAAATGTCAAAAACCATTTTTTCTCCAATCTGTGTGTAATGCGGAGCCCGGAGCGATTAAAATAATCGAAATGATTAAAATCGGTGCTTAATCAATAACTTATTTTGCATAATTTGTTTAAACAATCATTTATTGCCCACGGAAAGTTTAATGGCTTGTTTGTGATGTAAATTACGTGCCGTTTTAATGTCGAAATGTGAAATTAGTGTTCAAAATGTTTGTGATTGCTGTTTCAGTGAAATCGGGTTAACAAAGCTATCTATTATGTTGTGTTTTGTATAATTAGCAGTTAAGATTCGCCCCAAAATCGTTATGGCGTGCCTAAAGTGGTAAAAGCTCATGTTTTATTTATTTTGCCACAAGTGACGCCATCTATCGGGCGGGTGATTGGAAACTAGCTTACAAGTACAAGTTACAACATTCAAAATTCTGCGAATTCAGAAACAGAAGTGGCTTTATATTCCGATTTTTTATTGTTGTTTTTGTGTCACCGTTTTCGTAGAAAAGTTGTTACAAGTTACGAGACTCCTTTGTAGCTTTCTGTGGCCGTTGCAACGAGGAGTCAACTTAATGTTGTATTAGTAGATACTTAATCTATTTTCTTACTAAGTGTTTTTTTTCTATTCTGATACTCAACTACTTATACTGTGCCTGCTTACTAACTTATAAATGTAAATCACAAGATTTCAAATACCATTAATGTGATCATTTCGACATTAAGCTTTCATGTTCCTTCGATTAAAAGCTCGGTCACCGTTACTAATCTTATCTATCGGTAATCTGTCGGTGTAACTATTCATAATGTTCATTCGACCATAAAAAATTGTTATTAACACAATTATAATCGAATCGACGAAAATCCAACAACAAAAGTTATCAAATGATCGTTAAGTGGTGCCGGGTGGTGGTACCATCAAGTTGTACCGTTACACCAAGTCGCCTAATTAATACTCGCCCACTCGAGCCTCGGCCGGACTCGAACCCGTTCGCAGGGCCGCAATGTTTACTGCACATTGCACGCCGCGCGCATCTACAATGCAAATCCACAAACACCATCCACAATCTGCGATTCAATATCGACGCATTACAAACTGAGCTTCCTCACTCGCATACGAAACCGAATCAAGACTATCGATTTAACTCTACACGAGGGTCGTAGAAAGAATTCCTTACAACAATGAGCCGGTGTAACAATAAATACCTTAATGATATCCCGAGATCGGAGAGAAAAGGCGTCCGGCGGCGGCAGGCGGAACCCGTTCCACAGTTTTCAAGAGAAATCCTCCACTATAACATCTCCAACAGGCAACATCACAATATGAAATGGCACAATCTCACACGAGCACTATTATAATAGGAATCCACAGCACTGGTTTGGTTTTGGTACAAAAGATGTTTTTTCGTAACACAGCGCGGCGAATACACTCTCTCCGCGAGACAACCGACGCGCACGGCAGCCGGGCACGAACTGAACTGGTTTTGCTGGGGACGCGGGGTCGCAGGGAGAGGTGGACGGGTGCGTTTGGTTCGGTTTTATGAAAATATTTCGTGAGTAATGCACGTGTTATGTCGGCGAGTGCGTCGGCCTAGAGCGGCCTCGGATCTTTGATTGAAGTGCAATGTACGCTGCAGTAGATAAAGATAGTAAAAATCCCAACGTGTCGCAGTGGACACGCTTCCCAGCGACACGAGATGTGAGGTCTTTGTCTCTTCCTACGCTTTCCATTCGATAAAGGCTGAACTGAACTCACCCGGGCTTAGAGCACGCTGCATTTCTATCTACAATCAAATTTACAACGGATTGCTACTCGTTCGATATTACGTTTCGTATCGTACCTTCATTATTGTATCTTTGAAAGCATATTGCATCTATAATTCAGTCGATCAGAGCATTGCCCTAGCTAGCCAGGTCGCGGGTTAGGTTTTGTTTGTAGCGACCATTTACAATTCTGTTTTATTGGAATAACGTCGACGGCCTTTCAGAATTATCTATTTGTCTTCGTAATTGTCCTATAATAGGCAGTGGGTACTACCGGACCTATGAATTCACATTTTGGTTACCGTTCGTAACAGGATTTAGAATGTCAACTGTTACAACTGTGGTCACTATAACAAGCACTCCTAGATTGGAAATTAGAATTGAAGGAAAATATACCGGAACAATTTTGCAAAGTGCAACATAATTCTTCTGTTTCATCAGTTGATTCGTTGTGCAATCAAGTTCGATTACAATCTCTAATCGAAATCCACTATCCTCATTCACGAAGTTTTCTGCTGACGCCACATGCAAGCCAGGAGTAAGCCCTATACGCGATGAACGTTAATTTAAAAGCAAAATGCCCGCTTAAGGCTGGCTAGGAGTTTTACGATATTAATAAACCCCTATTAGTAGACAAGATGGCGCTTGGCGGTAATGCTGAATTATGGTCCAGCGTTTACTCGACATTTTAAATTGCTACCAATAGGTCGGCGTCGAAAAAGAAAAAAATGGGGTCGAGCTACCGGACCAAATCCTTCAAATGAATGCAACAGCAGTGCTAACGCATACAATAAAAACATAAGTTTATACATGTCCAAGTCTAATGGAATTGGAAATAAAACTGCCATTATTGACACTGGTAAAAAATACGCAATTTATGGATAAAATATTAACAATAGCACAGCGTTGGAACATGATTGAAATGTGAAACGTTTACCGACGTTATATTCGATGTATTCAGGATATAAGCCTTATTTCATGTTCCACCTTTGTGGTGTTCGCTGTATCGACGTAAAGTATTTAAATAATGCATATGTACGCTATTTATTACAAGCCTCACCGACAGGTGCTCTGTACACGATGTTAAATTAAAATATTGGTTTTGAATTCTGATTACTGCGAAATGCTTTCGTTTGGACGTACTTTTGTTTCTCACAATATCTTGTTTTATGAGTTATGTATTGTAATACAGTTTCATTATAACTTCACAAAGGGTTCTCAACTTCTTACGAGTCGGTTAACACTTCTCGAGAATGTCTCTGTTTGATGGACTTATCCATTTCAAGTCGTTCGGCAATTTGCAAACGAAGGAATTTTCCAGCAATAAAATGATTGAAGACACACGCCCACCTGCTTACGGAATCTTGTAAAGCGCTTTACGATAATGACTTTCTTTCAAGGGTCTTTACGACATTTATCCCATGAAATGACCTACCTCCTGAAACAGGATCGGCTGATCCGCTGAAATTCAGCTCTCCACAATCCGCTGACAAAATCTTTGTAGTCAAAGCCGGTATTTCTATAAAAACGCATTTTCTGAATCGCCGTGTGGCCCTTTGAAGTTAATCCCTGGATTTGGGTTCACCGTTACAGGAGATACCTCCTCGCGTTCACTGAGTGTGTTTGTATGTAAATGTTTGCCGTGAACAATTTGAGCGTACTTTCTCGGCTGGATTACTTTGAGCTCCGTGCGTCGGTGGCGCTGCGAGTGTGTGGGTAAGGGTCGGAGGGGTCAGGTAGTGTTGGTTGCGTGATGGTGTTGCTGTGTTGTCGCGTAACTAGCGCCGCCTCTCGGACTGGCGTGTAATTACAACTGGCGTGGTGAAGTGACGTCGGCGCGTCGAGACGACGTCGAGTGGGTCGTCAAAAACTCGAAAATCGAATTGGTTCGTTCGTTATTAGTTTTGTTCGTTATTGCAAATGCAGGTTCTATGGTTTATGTTTCTGCATTTCATGCTCTACCTATGGTCTGTTACAATGTGCTACTCAGTTGAGTTTTCGATGCTGGAACTAATTTTAGAGGTAGAGCATAACTTAACATTTAAAATGCTGATTTAATCTCTAGTAAGTATTGAATTCTCTTAGTGCGTTACTGCAGTTTATATTTTTGCTTCACCATAATTCCTGTCTTCAGCATTAACTAGTAAAGCAACACTGTTAGACTCATTAAGATTTTACTTTATTAAGGTTTTCATATTAGCGAAGTTAGTTTTAATTTTAAATGAACCCTAATGCTCGATTACATCCAGTTCACTTAAACTTTTTTATTAAATCATTACTTAAGTTTTATACTTAGTAGGTATTCGTCCCAAAATTAGGGACACGAACAAAGCTCATCCAGTAATCATAAAATAGGGACTTAATATAATTTCACTTGGCAAAGTCAATTTCATTTTAGTGTTCCGAGTCTTTATTCAGAATTAAAACTTCGGGCGTTTGCTTTGCCATAAAGTTTCAGTGTGGACCGAAAAATGTCGTAAAAAATACCATACAATGTTCTGTAACAACAAAGGGAACACGGTATGTCGATGTTTTGGCATACTTTTCCGGATAAAAAGGATGAACGGGTTCCTAGAGAAGGATGTAAATATTATCTTGATATATTTTACGTCTTAGGAATTCTATCGTTTGATGGCTCCTGAGAAGAATGGCTCTTGTAGACTTGAACATCCATAAGTTAACAGGGTAGGGCCCTGTTAACTTTTATTTATATCCTTCTTGATAAATCTTGAGATGAATTGAATGCATTTAGTTTTTTTTATCTACCTTGTTATTTCAGGAGCTTGATCATCAAGACAGTCGCTCCATAAGGCTTTTTATAATCAAGTAAACCATTTTATAAACAGAATCCAGTTCATACGCGTAAACTATCTTCAACGAATAACAATCCGCATAAGTTTATAAAATAACCTCGCTGTTTTTGACTGGGAAATGCAATCTAATATATTTTTTAAATCTCAAACATGCTTGGAAATTCGAACATTATTTTGACAACCTTCTTCGAGATAAATCGAAATTGCTGTACTGGTCAAAAACAAGCGAGTAGGCGGCAGGCAATGTTACTATGAAAACCCATATCTGTCGAGTTTTGCGGCCAAATAAATTACTATGAAAACATATCTGTCGTGTTATTTAAAAATGGAACGAACTTTTTACTTCAACACATGGCAACCAAGGAGGTAACTCATCAAAGATTTAAATTTCGATTTGGTTTGCGAATTAAAGTAAAGACGAAACAAATTAACATTTTGGCGCGTGAAAAATTTTCTTTGTTCGTCATTTATTCTGGAATTTATAATTAATTTAATAAGTTTGAATTTCTTCGCGTTGTTTCAGAAAAGTACTATATATACAAGGCTTGGCCGCAACCAGGCATTGATGGACTTACATATGTGTACCTCGGCTTTACGATCGTCCATCACTGCCCTAATTGCTGGCTGCGACAGTAATGTAGTATATTAATCAAATAATCAGTCTTCTGTCTTTGTATGAAAACTAAACAATTAAGTAATTTATTTTACTTAATAAAAATTATTCCTCAAAATATATTGGGGTCGGCTTCCAGTCTAACCGGATGCAGCTGAATACCAGTATTTTATATGGAGCGACTGCCTATCTGACCTCCACAACCCAGTAACTGGGTAATACGATACCCCTTGTTAAGACTGGTTGTCAGACTTTCGGGCTTCTGACGACCCGTAACGACTGTCAAAGATCCACGAATGACAGCCGGGACCAACGGCTTAACGTGCTTTACGAGGCACGGAGGAGTCTTAATAAAAACTATGTACTTACTAAAAATTACTTAATTGGATACTTAATAAAAATTACTCCTCAAAATTTTGGTAGTAACTTCGAAAAAGTATAAAGTATCTAATGCGGCGTTCGATAGACGGTTTTTAATTTTGCAGTCTAAATAACCGGCTGCAGAAAACACTGTTTCTGCCTTTACACTGGTTGGTAGGGATTACAGAGTCCAAAAAATTGTCTGTAAAATGTAAGAGTTCTCCTTTAGACCCCCGAACACATCCTCCGCTTCGAAAAACACATGTACTTTATGCTCCTGTGCTCTCGCGAGATCTCGTTCGATTTTCTGCCAAGATTAATCTCGGTAAATATGGCCGAGATTGAACGAGATTGCATTCCCTATTTCTGACAGGGGGGATACTAGAATACTTGCATCTTCCCACTTTTTAATGCTTAAAGATCAGCCACTGAACAGGCTTTTATAACTACATTATTAAACTGTATATTCATCCAAGTTTTTTTGGGGTCTTCAATCAATTTAATTTAGTCTGCAGTAGTCTACTGCGGGACCTACGCTATTTCCAAGTTGCGTCAAAGTCCTCAGCCATCTATTACCAGTATAAATTATAATATACTACTCTAGGATTCTGGTCTTTTTAAGTATTTATAAATTGTTGCTCATAAAATGTTCAGTGCTGTGCCTAGAATGAGTACCACGATCTTTAACAGATGTAGCCATATTGACTACGTTTTGGATTATTATGAAAACTATAAATAATAACTTGTCATGATTTCCAAATATTTATAAGATTTACTGATTTTAAATACTAAATATAAAATTAAAAGGATGTGATTTGCCTTTTTTTTTGGGTGGGAAATTATCAAATAACTTCTCCCGCTCTGGGCGGAGCGGGAGGGCGTGTCAGACTCTTACTGACTAAAACTCACCCGTGTTCCTTCGGTTGCCCTGTTGCCGGGGGCCATGATTTCCCTATCGGTTTTCTTCGAACCCCCGGCAGGCATTGGCCCTAGCGGACCCCGTCCATTCTGCTGACATCTCTTTGAGGCGCGCGTGGAACACAACGCGCCGTCGACCCGGGCTTGGTTCTTATCGGACGGCGAGCTACCCATTGCTTACCGTCCGCAAGCCCGCGCCTATGGTGGCCAGAAATCGGCTCGCGATTCCCGCCTCGGGCGTCTCCTTCTATTGCGGCGGTTAGGGGCGTGAGGGCGCGAAATTTGCCTCTCCCTCACGCGTTCCGCCTCCTCCTTCGCGAGCATTACCGCTTCGCAGAAGGAGGTGACGGCCTGCCATTTCCTCTCGCTCCTTACCATGGCCTGAACCAGGGCCGGACGCGAGAGATCACCGCCAGCGATCGCCTCTACGAGGACACGGCGTTGCTCCGCCCAAGCCGGGCAGACCTCCATCGTATGCTCCACCGTGTCCTCAGGCCGATCCACACAAGGATGTGATTTGCCTCAAATGATTTTTGTATCACTGTAATTATGAAATTTAAAAGTATCTCATTTGACAGTTCTGTAAAAATACTGGTTTTTTAACGGAACAGAATTGGAAACATGACGTTTTGGAGCGTTGCTGAACATCTAAGTCAGTTCGATTTGAGCCTCGAAATCTAAAGGATGTCTTCAAGAAGTCTAAAGTCTATAACGTTATTATATTAAGTACCTAATTAAATTGTTTATTAAATATTGCTAAAAGTGTATCAAGTTTGTATGTGTGCAAGATTATAAATATAGAAATATTAGTAATGAAATGGTGTATCATTATAAACTAAGTATTATACAATACATATTAGATGCTTGTTCAATAAGTAGCTATAGGTACACATATTTTAAATTAAAGTCGATTTTCGTGTTTGTCTGTCTGACCGCGTTATTCTTCTAAACTACGCAACGGATTTTGGTGTGGTTTTCACCATAATTTAGAGAATTTGTTCCGGAAGGTTTATGTTTATAGTAGGTACCATTTATGTTAAACTTACGCATATTAAAGAAATCTCGATGATTTGTCGAGTTACGAAATGTTGCTATTTGAATTATTATATTTGTATAAACATTTAGGACTAAGTATTGTGATTATTTTATTTTTGATTTGTTATTTCACTATATGCTGCACCGGTTGACGTCATCACGTTAGCGCCAGCTGTCGCTGAAAACCAGCGCTTGGGCTCTGTCTCGCATGGGGTCGCAGCATTATGCTGAGCGATGGCCGTTTTGCGTGGATGTAACGCATATTTTTCCCTAATTTGTTATTTACGTGTTTTTTTTTTTTCTTTGCGTTATGTTCATCGCAAATAAACGAATTTTCTTTCTTTCTTTCTCTAAATTGTAAAAATGTGCGAAACAGGGATGGGTCGCTAGTTCAGCAATAAAGAAAACAAAATAAGCAAAGAAATTTTAAGAAAAGGAGCAAATACAACGTTTTCCGGACCGCCAAAATGAAATTCAATATCATCAACCAATGAAAGTGAATCGTAAAACGTCTATATTACTTCAATATCGTGAATTTGGACCTAGACCCGTTGACACGGAAAACTGATAAACTTGTGAGCTATGGGTTCATACCTACTTCACTTGGATTTATCCAACTTCCTGGTTTAGGCTTCGATAAACATTTATTCTTCTTCCATTCAAGGAAGGAAGTTATCTGGATTCTGGAGACACTATTACGTGTTGCGAACGGTGTTATATTTTCTTATCTTGTTATTTTTTTTTATCAGACACTCATATATACTTACATAATATCCAATACTATTAAACGAGCAATATTTGTATATCAATTTATTTCTTTATATATAGATTTCGAAATCGGCTCTTACGACTTCGATGAAAGTTGCATTATGAGGTTTATGATAAAAACAAAGTCGATAAAAACAATTCGATAAAAACAAAGTCGATAAAAACAAAGTCGATAAAAACAAAGTCGATAAAAACAAAGTCGATAAAAACAAAGTGGATGAAAACAAAGTCGATAAAAACAAATTCGATAAAAACAAGTTTTTTTTATCGACTTTGTTTTTATCGACTTTAAAAACAATGTCGATAAAAACAAAGTCGATAAAAACAAATTCGATAAAAACAAAGTCGATTAAAACAAAGTCGATAGAAACAAAGTCGATAAAAACAAAGTCGATAAAAACAAAGTCGATGAAAACAAAGTCGATAAAAACAAAGTCGATAAAAACAAATTCGATAAAAACAAAGTCTATAAAAACAAAGTCGATAAAAACAATTCGATAAAAACAAAGTCGATAAAAACAAAGTCGATAAAAACAAAGTCGATAAAAACAAAGTCGATAAAAACAAAGTGGATGAAAACAAAGTCGATAAAAACAAAGTCGATAAAAACAAGTTTTTTTATCGACTTTGTTTTTATCGACTTTAAAAACAATGTCGATAAAAACAAAGTCGATAAAAACAAATTCGATAAAAACAAAGTCGATTAAAACAAAGTCGATAGAAACAAAGTCGATAAAAACAAAGTCGATAAAAACAAAGTCGATGAAAACAAAGTCGATAAAAACAAAGTCGATAAAAACAAATTCGATAAAAACAGAGTCGATAAAAACAAAGTCGATAATAACAAAGTCGATAAAAACAAAGTCGATGAAAACAAAGTCGATAAAAACAAAGTCAATAAATATAAAGTCGATAAAAACAAAGTCGATAAAAACAAAGTCGATAAAAACAAAGTCGATAAAAACAAAGTCGATAAAAACAAAGTCGATAAAAACAAAGTCGATAAAACGAAGTCGATAAAAACAAAGTCGATAATAACAAAGTCGATAAAAACAATGTCGATAAAAACAATTCGATAAAAACAAATTCGATAAAAACAATTTTTTTTATCGAATTTGTTTTTATCGACGAAAATTAGAGATTGTGATTATTTATCAGTCATTTTGTCTACTCTTCCGTCGACAAAACTCGTTTCTGCGGTGGTCATGTTACGCGTGCTGAACGATATGTTTATCTATTTTTACAGTTTGTTTGAATGCGCTAATCTCTGAAACTACCTGACACTTGATCTAAATTGACATAAAAGTAATCGATACATTGTAAATGTTTCAGCATTTTATATACCTAATATTAATAGCTAAGAGTAGGTAAATATCCTTAGCTTCCGATCTTTAGCTCAATATTAAGATGTTAATAATTAAACTGTTAGTCGACTTTTGTCGCGAACTTTATAAGCAGAGGCTTATTATCAACTTCTTAGATTGAAAAAAAAAAGTAACAGTGCAAATGGACTAAAAAAGACAATATTAAGTTCAGCTGTGAACTACATGAAGACTGAATTATAAATGTTGTTTTCGACCCTAATCCAAATAAAAGATGGCGCAATTTAATTTATCTAAACTAGGCACGACGAAAAAGCTAAAAGATTTTAACGAAAACCTTCACAAAGGTACGTTTGTAATCTAATAAAATTATATTGTTGGAGTCATCTCACTTTATAACTATTTAATTTAACGGTTCAGTAGGAGACAGTTTAATGTTTTTCAGCTAACATACATAAATAGTAGATGATCTTATCCGTAAGTGTACGCAAGCATAAGAGCTGAAAAGTTTTTTGTTTGATTGAACGCGCTTATCTCCTGAACTACCGGTAGGATTTGGAAAAATCTTTTTGTATTTGATCGCCCTATTCTTGAGGAAGGCTATAGGCTATTTAATATCTCGCTACGACCTTATGAAGCCGAGCAAAAAGAAAAAAAGTAAGAAAGCGAAAACGAAGTACTAGCGTGGGCGGGTCTGGAGCTGAAGGAGTTTTATAAAAATATGCCTGATATTTTTAAACGACTTCCAAAAGGAGGAGGTTCTCAATTCAACTGTGTTTTTTTTTCTTTTTTTTTGTATGTTTTTTACGCGATAACTCGGCCAATTATGAATTTATTTTAATTATTCTTTTTTTGTTTGTTAGGCAATACTTCAGAGGTGGTCCCATATAAATTTTAATAACTTTGCTTGAGTAGTTTTTGAGTTAGCTTCAATAATACGTATTTTTTATTTACATAGCAAGTAGTGGTATTCGAATTTGTGTGGGGCAAATCCCACAACTAAAAAGCAAAAAATAAAAACTTTTTACAAAAAAGAAAACAACCGACTTCCAAAAAAACACTACAAAGTGAAAAGTAACTTTAATTTTGGAAGTCGGTGTCTTTGGTTTAGAATTTTCGTTTTTTGCCACCGACTTCCGAAATTAAAATTATTTTTCACATTGTAGTGTTTTTTTGGAAGTCGGTTGTTTTTTTTTTTTTTGTAAAAAGTTTTTATTTTTTTCTAAAAAGTTTTTTAGAATATTGTGAATCTTACGACTTCCACGCGAACGAAGTCGTGGGCAGAAACTAGTCAGCCCATAATGTTCCCACAGCTGGAACACAGGCCTCCTCTCTGTGAGAGGGAGTGGGCCGTAATCCACCACGCGGGCCCAATGCGGGTTGGTAGATGTCACATGTTTACGAATATTTGGTTCTGGGATATGTCGGTTTCCTCACGATGTTTGTATTCTGTATGGCGCGATCGTAATACAATTTGTGACATTTTTTAGAATAGGTTAAGATCCAAAGGTTCTGCTCTAATTATATTTTCTATCCTGGCCTATTACCTAGTTAATTTCCATAGCCAAGTGGCACAAGCAATTGAATTATCTATACTTCTAAATATACTTACTTATAATATACTTATTTATACTTACAACTCATACTTTATACATATTTGGGTACATTTAATTACTTCATCATCATCATCAGCCTATAAATGTTCCCACTGCTGGGACACAGGCCTCCTCTCTGTGAGAGGGAGTGGGCCGTAATCCACCACGCGTGCCCTATGTGGGTTCGTAAATGTCACATGTTTACGAATATTTAGTTCTAGGATATGTCGGTTTCCTCACGATGTTTTCCTTCACCGTTTTGAGAGCAGTGGTCATGAAATAATTTACACAAAGTAAAGCGCCTGTCTGGGTTCGAATCTACGACGTACAACTCGTAAGTTGCGGCCGTTACCACTGGGCCACCACTGCTCTTTACTTTACTTTAATTACTTATACTTATAATATAATATTATAAAGAGGTAAAATTTGTTTGTTTGTTAGTTTGGATGTAGGGGGTGGTAATCTCTGGAACTACCAGTCTGATTTGCATTTAATAGCCCAATTCTTAAGGAAGGTTATAGGTGAACGAAGTCGCGGACAGAAGCTAGTTCATAATATAATTACAATCTGTATATTTAGCTATAAACATTCATATTAATATATGTTATGAGGTTTCCGTATTCGCCAATAGAATTCTATCAATCAGGTGCCTGTTCAATAGATTCCAATATAATTTAATCTTATTGCGGTTACTGTGCGTTATTGCCATAGTTAGTTGATAAATAATTAATATTGCTTTAGTAGAGTAATTGTCAAGGTTAGTTTAATAGATCAAATAATTAATATGTAGTTACGTATAAACTGTAACAATCCCTGGTAGCAAGCGATATTGTTCAGCATAAGATCCTGAGCAGGGCTTGGAACCGGTACCACAGGTATAGGTTCTTGCCATTTCGGTACTTGGGTACGGGTACCGTACCAGTAATCCACTTAAAAAGTACTTGTACGAAATCCAGGTACCCGCCGCGTACCACAAATCTCGTATTTGGAGGTATTCCATGAAGCACACCCCAACGAAGCACACCCAGACGAAGCACACCTGAAGTATTCCACTTAGAACACCCGTAGGTGGGCTACAAATAAAAATTTAAAATAATTAATTTCCTATTCCACGAAGCACACCTAAGAAAATCACTCGTATAGTGCGGGGACTAAGAAATAAAAATGTCGATAGAAGAAAATATTTATTAAGAAAGTATTGTATCACATTATTATAATGAAACTGAAAGATGTTAGATATTTAAGTTAGTCTTTTAAATAATAAATATTTTCTCCTATCGACATTTGTATTTCTTAAAGCAAAGCTTGTGCAAAGCCAAATGCTAAACTTTACTGTAGAATACATTATTTAAATTGCGGGTATACTTACATAATTTAACTCCGAACATTTCACTTTTCACCAATAATTCGCATATTTATCTCATTTACTCGACGTTCGTATGTTACTGCAGGGATCCAGCAGAATATCAGCGTCAGGTATATTTGCCTGACATATGCTGAGCTGGACTCCCATTTGGTGCAACCTTGAGACGCACACCGCACTTTGTATGTTCGTTGTTTCATTATTTTGTGTCATAGCCTATATGTATAGTGTCATCAAAATGTCTTGTTTTCTCCTTTTGTTTTGTTTGTATATTGGCACCTTTGCAGCTATTTCCTAGTAAGATTAGTTAGTATTTAATCGAGCTGTTGTATGTTGTTCTATGTCTTTTGTGTGCACCAAATAAACGATCTATCCATCTATCTAAGCACCCCTTAAAAACCTTTAATCCTCTTAAAAACCCCTTAAGAACCTTAAACCCTTAAACTAGTCTTTCAAACCTCTCATCTATACAGTGTGAATCTTCATAATGTGCACATATCGAAATGAGGGAATCTATGCTTAATAGACGGAAAAAATGTTTTATTTTTTTTGATATTTAAAAAAAAAAATATTTTAAAAATTAAAAAAAATTTATTCTCTTGGCATCTTATTTACAAATTTTACAATTATTGTAAAAATTGAAGAAAAAAATACAGATTTTTGCTAAAAAAACATGTTTATTTTCAAATGAGGGTACTTTTTTTTTCTCAATTTTAATTTTATGTGAACGCCTACTTACTTCTAATCATTATGGAGTTTGTTTTATCGCGATAGCTGATTCAGTTTAAAAGTTACACAGTTTTGTTACAATTTTTTTTTAATTCCATAAAAAGTACCTATTTAGATTTTTTAAATATTTCTTCTGTTGATAAAATTAAGCATAGATTCCCTCAATTCGATATGTGCACATTATGAAGACTCACACTGTATACAAGCTTAACACTCGGTGAATACAGTGATCTTGCTACAATATCTAAAGCTAGTGTCCTTTAGACAACCTTAGTGTAACTAATTTATATCGAACCGCGCGACAATGCCTGTGGAGTTTATCGGCAACACATTAGGTCACCTAGGTCAACTAGATAAGGTTAGTAGTCTCTTGTATATTGTTTATAAGATGGCTGGACCCATTTTCGTACAATATGTGAATAGTGAACATGTGTTTGTGCATATAATGAGAGGATTATTTAGTAAACTAGCTTTTGCCCGCGGTTTCGCCCGCGTGTGTGTTGGAAAATATCCGAACGTACTACCGGGATTAAAAGTACCTTATGTGTTAGCATTACCGAATTTCATCCAATTCTGTTCAGCCGTTTTTGCGTGAAAGAGTAACAAACATCTCGACGGCCCCCACGTATACTATCGAATTACAAAAAAAGCCATTTTCGTTTTGTTGCACTAATAGCAAGTAGAGATAAAGATGTATGATTTTATATAAAAATTATGTACTAATTTTATACCCTCAATTGTTTTTCAATTGAACAAAATCGAAATTGGCATATTCGGTAAAAAGTAACCAGCAGTAACCAAGTAAACTATGGAATGTGTAATATTAGAAAAAGTATAATAATTATCAAAAACTATAGTAGACAGTATAAAACGGTAAAATTTTCCACTTTAGATACATCGGTAATATAAAATTTTCGAATTTCATGTTCGGCAAAAATCTAAATCTAAACTTAGAATCGCTCTCCTGTAAAGTAGAGGTTTTGCAGTTTCGATACTTTACGTGGTGGCCGTCGATCTATCCATCCTCACAAACTTTCGTTTATAATATTATTAAGTAGATAGTTAATGATTCAGGCGTGACCTTGCGGAAATCCATTATAAAATACAATAGACGTGGATATATTTAGTAACCTGTTCCATTTAGCTATTAAACTCACACACGCACGCACTCTGCGTTCAGCGCTCGGTGTGGTAACATGCCGTGTTTGGGTTCGCGACAAGTCAATCGTCATCCTGAGGATG
Source organism: Agrochola lychnidis (assembly GCA_963680765.1). Taxonomy (NCBI): domain Eukaryota; kingdom Metazoa; phylum Arthropoda; class Insecta; order Lepidoptera; family Noctuidae; genus Agrochola; species Agrochola lychnidis. Next base: position 8,710,858 of record OY796873.1, read on the forward strand.
CCTCGTTGAGAGGTGAAACACGTGTTGATTTCTTTCAGGAGTTTTTTATGGCTCTTTAGAAATAGCTAAGCGGAACAGGTTACTAAATATTTCCACGTCTATTGTATTTAGTATTAATTAGGATGTACCTATAAGAAGAACCAACCGTTATAAATTTATAATAGAAGGTTTGGATTAGTAACAGAGTCAACTTTTATTCCGTAGTACACACGGCTACACATCAACATATACATTTACAGTTTCTGCTGATCTCGTATTGTACAGGATTTCCGTACAATGCGAAGTCAGCTTATAATGGAAATGTATAGCTTGATGTGTAGTCGTGTGTACGTTCCCGTGGGATAATTTCCGAAATTCACGCCGGCAAGACTGCGGACAAAAGCTTAATAGATGAATTTATATTTGTGGAATCAAAAGATAAAATAATGAAAACTGACGTAGTCGTAGTTGATTCCAGATATAACTCCTAAAAACAAATATGTTGCTATTCGCAGAATATGCTTTAAATTCAGTGATTTCGGTTTAGACGCTATTCCGAATTTCTATAGAATCATTCGAATTAGGCTTGTGGATCTATTTTCGTTTGTCCAGCATAGTTCGACTAAATCATGAAAATAGATTACAAAGCGAAAGTAGGAACATGAATCTATGGCTGATTTTAATAATGGCTATAATCCCTGTAGTGAATCTATTTATTAATAGTTATTTATGCAACTGTTGTATAATAAGGGGTATTAAAACACGAATGTGGGTTTATCACATGAGTGTTTTAATACTTAATTATAACAGTTGCATACAATACTTTATCTACACCCATGATATGAATCCTCTATAAAAGTTTCTGAAACCATTGGGTGTTTGTAATTCAAGATCATTATTAAAGAAATTCCCACGAAATTCAGTACAACTGCACATATGTACGTCGCCTGCAGCAGCACATCACACACACATGCGTGAAGCGGGTGCTGCTGTCCCCCGCTTGAACGTTGAAACGAGTTGCGTAATGAAATTTTGTACAACATTGTAACACTCATTGGGATGAGGTAATGGTTACTATGACACTGGTAGTTTTAATGTTGACCATAAGCTAACTGTATCTAAAACTTTTATAGAGGTTTTATAGCATGGGTGTTGATAAATATATAAACACTATCTCATGCACGTCAGCAGTGAGGTAGCTGTCACTAATGTCAACTGTCAGGTCACCACGAATGGCGGGAAACAGTTGAAGTGAAGCGGTGCTTACACGATAGGCTGGGTGTGGTGATGAGCCAGTGTAGTGATATAACCAACTTAAATACGGAATCAACAGGATTCTACAATCCCATTTAACATTAATTATAAATAATTATCATAACCTTTATAAGTCAACAGCTGCACATACCTCGACCACTGTAATTATTAACAGTAGGAGTGGGCGATACAAATCGTATATAGATACAATATCTATGTATCGGCACAACATCCAATACCTATATATCGGACGGCACTGAATCTATATATCAGGTATCCGCGTACCTATAGCGAATATAGTGCAATGAGTCACAGAACAACACACTATATCAATATCGTATCGCATAATCTTAGATATTCGGTTCAAACTGATTCGGGTATAGTAGTACGGTGGTACCGTGTCCTCGCGATGCGCGCGGGCGGCAATGCAGTCAGTCCTAAACCTGAGAAAAGTATGAAGGAAAATTCAATACACTGATAAATACTTGACCTTTATAAATAATTGATAAAAATAAAAGTCTAAAAAACCGAAACGACTGTACTAGTTTCATTTCAGAGTGCTATATTATCAACACTACCAAACAATACATTCACTGATTTCGAGTATACAGTTACAAATAAAATACAATGATGTACATGAATCGAATAAAACCGAAACCTAAAAATCACAGTACCATTTTAGTTTCCGAGTACCACACAGATTCAGCCGATATATAGGTATTGAAATATATAGATGCGATATCCGATATTCTAAACCGATACATAGATACGATTTGATACAGTGTAAAAGCGATATTACCCATGCCTAATTAACAGTCACTAAGAAATATCATAATTATTACGACATCACGCATAGCAAACTTGTTACTAATGGATAAGATGGAAGCTGCATGGGCAGCAGCTTTCTACTGGCCAGTCATTTTTGCAACACCCACGAGATTGAGGAGAGACCCGATCTTTGCCGAATACCACACGAAATCTTGCAAGATTACATGGAGGTAACCATGTATCTTATCAACTAACTGAATTCTAAAACAAATAGGCAAAAACACAATAATCACTAAATAAACAAGTGTATAAATTAAAAAGAGAAAAAAAACTGGCCCCTTACCTACTCACTTTAAAAGTTCGGGATTGTTTTATCATTTCTCATTCCAAATTGCATTTAAACAAATAACTTGTATACATTTTTGGAATCACCTTTTAAACCCCTTTATTTTGATACCCCACTCGATAGGATTTGAGGATTTTTTATGTTTTAAACATACATTTTGGCGCCAAAAATCCGTCATTTTGTTTTTTTTTACTTTTATTCCAGAGACACTATATCATACATCGAAATTGGTTCAGCCGTTTTGTAGTTACGAGGGAACATAGAGACGGACACACACAGGTCAAACACATAACCCTCCTTTTTTGGCTTCGCTGCAGTCGGGTAAACACTTGCCTATCATTTTCTTTAGCCACCATCATCATCATATCTGAAGAAAGACGTCAACTGCTGGATGTTCATTTATTTATTTACTATTCACACATACATTTGTTTTACCAGGTTCAACCCAATGTAGCACAAAACAGCAATGTAGTCACAATGTCCACTGTGTGGCACAAGTCATACAGAGGACAATAAGTTAAGTGTCACCCTCCAGAATTCCGCCAATGAGCATGTAAAGATATCCACTTGCAGAGAGACGCTGTTGAGTATCTTTATTGCCCGCTCCACTGGTGCAAACTTTATAGAGCCATCATCCCCCAAGAATCGCCACAACGACCGGTCAGCAGTTTTACGTCACATAACCGCTGCAGTGACGAGTATCATGAAAATGATAGCAGCGGTGTTTGTCTTTACGCTGCTGTCAAAAACGTTCTGTAAGAAACCACACCATCTTACTGTATAATATAAATAACGTTTCAGTGACGTTAATTGCAGACGCTATGACGCTATTCAGTTATATATCAGTTGTGTATTTAGTTGCATCACATTTTAATTTTAATAAATTATTTTTCTTTAAGAACGCTGTACAGGCACAGCGTCTTAATATTTGTTTGCTGCACCGGTCGACGTCATTACGTCGGCGCCGGCTGTCGCTGAAAACCAGCGCTGGGGCTCTGTCTTGCACAGGGTCGTAGCTGAGCGATAGCCGATTTGCGTGGATGTGACGCATGCTTCCCCCAACTTTTGCTCATTTTTGTAATGTAATATTTTTTTCTTGCGTCATGTTTACCGCAAATAAACGTTTTTTCTTTCTTTCTTTCTTTTCTTTCTATGTGGAGGTCACTGTTCTTCAAGGAAACCGTTCCTTTACATTTACAGCATTTCGCGACTTTTACGTCGTCGGTCTGCCTTCCAGAGTTCCAACCAGCAGATAATAACAGTACCATACCATGAAATTAAATTAAATTTAATTGAAATGAAATGTAATTGAAATTAAATGTAATTGAAATGAAATTAAATTAAATTGAAATGAAATTTTATTTGCAAGAATTGTAGTGGGTACATTACAGATGTTCTAAAACAATTCGGTAAAACTAGGATGCAAAATTAAATGAAATAAGAAGCTAATTAAATTTGAACATACATCATAGTTATTATATTAAGAATAAAAATGTCAATCATTTGCCAAATTAGCTATGAAAAATAACTAGACAATACTTACAATCCTTTTATAAATAAAATACAAGTGACTCGTCTGCCCTTCTCTATGGGATTTGGCACCAAACCCTGTATTTTTGTCATTCAACGACCTTCGATAGTTATACCCAATATAACTTGGCATACGGAAAAATAACGAACTAAAATTCAAATGTACCATATTTGACATTATTATTGACGTTTGGCATAGTAAATGGCGCCACCCTGAAGTGTCAAGCTATGCTGGCCGCCATGTAACTCCTAAAATTATCGTGAGGAATAGTTTTGACATGGTTTTGGCACGTTTCGACGTTATAAATATGGATTAATCACACACTTTTACTACTTGGTATATTAAGTTGTTGGTATAAATCATATTATTAGTGGTTGTAATGCTGTTGATTATGGAGAGGAATCTAGTTACTTTGGGAAAGTATCCGATTCCGACAATTCATCAGTTTTAGCCCCTAAAATTTTGCCCTCATAGCAGTGATAACCAAATGGTGTGCAGTGATAGCCAAATTCGAATCCAAGGCACGCACCTCTGACTTTTCGGATTCATGTGAGTATTGTATAATTATCACTTGCTTCAAAAACGGTGTAGAAAAACATCGTGACGACACCGGCATTTCTGAGAGACATTTCTCGACGGTATGTGAAGCCAAGTCAGAGGCCCATGGGCGGCTTTAAAACTCTGACACCTGGTTAGTCACTAACCACACAAAAAGAAGACTTGCCCTTAACAATGCTACCAAATAACTGCGATTATGAAAATAGTTGTTGAAGAATTTGCTTCTTCTGCTTTGAACAATATAAAGATTAGAGAATATATTTCTGTGGACCCGAACCTATTGTACCAAACCCTTTCAACCAAATACGCAGGTGGCTATAGAAGTTCACCCTCACATAAGTGGAGTACTGGTGGACCTCGACACCAGGCTGCAGGCAGTCCAAGAAAGCTATGCCATCCCTGGATGGCAGACTAACCAGGTGTTTATTACGCCTGGATAGGAACGGCCTGCGCCTGGTGACGGGGACCATCACGGGACACTGCTCGCTAAACAAACACTTCCAAGGCATAACGGACAACCCTCTGTGCAGGGCGTGCATGGAGGCTGAGGAAACCATCGCGCACGTGCTCTTTGAATGCACAGGTATCATCCAGATTAGAACAGAAACCCTCGGGTCACCCAGATCTTTCATAGATGTTCTTAACAGACCAGGATTTAATTAGCTTCTGGAGGGAGGTGGGCTGGTTGGAATAACCACCAAACGGCCGCCATGGCCTACGCACAATGGTCCACCTGACGGACTAATTGCGGAAACCAAACCCCATAACATAGAACATAGCAAATATATTTGGGGGATCCTTGATTTCTTACATCCTGATATTAGATCAATAGGATAACATGACGTATTCTGCCAAGACGATATAAAACAACGAAGCACACTGAGTCATTTCTAAAATTTTAATCAGCTGGTCAATAAATTGTTCTCAACTGTTCTCAAACAAAGAGTCTCCAATAAATGGATGCTATGGGTCGCTAATAGGGAGTTGGTAGCGTTCGGATAGTCCAGCTAAACGGACTAAGAAGGTCTTAATATCAGCTGTCTTCCATAATCCTGTTAAAGGTTTTAGACAGGCCACCCTCGTTGGGCATAGTAAAATGCAGGGGAACAGAAGGTGCACTTTGTCACCATTTAGTTTTAAAAGTTGTGCTGACGAAGAGTAGGTACCTATTTAGTTAAGCAGACATCCAAACCTTTAAAAAAAACAGCCTATAACTGTCCCACTGCAGGGCAAAGGCCTCTTCTCATACAGAGAAGGCACGAGCATTGATCACCACGCTTGCTCAAGACGAGTTGGCGATTTCAGACTTATATTAACTATAAGTCCAGGTTTCCTTCATCGATGTTAGTAATGTCCAAGATAAACTCAGAAAGTACATATAAATTGAAAAAGTCAATTTGGTACTTGTCCGGATTGGAAAAATCAAAAGCAAAAGCAAAAAAATTGTAATATGAGTATGAGTTATCTCAACACTAGACTGGGGTTGAAAGGTTAAGTACTACTAGGTACTTAATTACCTATTTCTTCTCAGTTTGATTTAATGGTGACCTGTACCCTAATTGCGTAATACAACACAATCTGTTTCGATTTGAAACAGATTGCTAATCCATTGCTTCAAAAGTTGAAAAAAAAATCTGCTCAACAACGTAAATAACGCAATGAATGTTGTTGAACTGTCAAAATGAAACAAATTAAGCATAATTTTTTACAAAAATAAGTTACGCAATTAGGGTAGGTACTGATGAAAGTGCCAAGCCATTTTGAACATTTTCTGTAGACTGTCTTTCTGCGACTTTTAGCGCTCAGATTTAAATAGAATCAGCATCTTTTAACCTGTCATTTCATCGCCAAACCCATTCTCCCAATCTACTGCTTTATTCTCGTAGATTTCTTATAGCTGATGGACCTTCTGTAGGTTGTCCTTTGTTGTGTCTACCTAGTCTAGACAAACTACCGTCTGTATTTATTCATTTTCATATATTATATACCCTATTTATACTATTTAGGTACTCATTTCTGCCAACAGTGTCTTCGCACTTAAATCACTTTTTTGTTTACTTTTTTTCATAAAAAATGTCGAGCTCACAATTTAATATAAGGTGCTTTAACTGATAAATTTTTCTAGAAAACAATTCACTTTAAATTTATGCGTTTTATATTTTTTTATTCGAGTAAGTATTCTAGGTATCATCAAACTATAATCCTAGACGGGATAAGTAGGTGTAAATGAAAATGAGCCTTCTCTTTAAGAGGGTTGTCCTAAAAGTTGGCAACGTCGTAAATAGCTGTCAAATATTTACCTGTTTTGATTAATTTGGCAATATTACTGTATGGAATTAAGAAATGTGGCTGACTAGTGAACTAAAATATTGATTATGAAATGCAATAATTAATACCGTAACACCGAATATTTAGTTTTAGATGTAAAAACAGTATTTGGAAACTTGCCTGGTCCTTATCGGACGGCGAGCTAAGATGACTCCGCCCTGGAGTGTAAATGTGGTGCTGACCCACAAATGGACCACTTAATATCGTGTCCAGCGTGTCCTGTTGCTTGCACGACGAAGGAGCTGATGGAAGCTACTGAAGGTGCCAAATTCGTAGCCAAATTCTGGGCTAACTTTAAGCTCTTTCGTCGTTTTTAAATCAAAACTATCAAATCACATTAATTGATAAATGATAAATGATTTTATTTCTGTAAGTAGGTTTGTACAAACACTTTTACACGTCAATCATATTTTAAAACTAGATGAGGTCGGCGTTTCCTATCTGACTACTCTGAGAAGAAAGGCCGAAACAAACTCAGAGGTCTCAGTCTCTTTTAAAGTCCAGACATAATCTTGGTCAGATCATGTGAAGGCCATGTGGATTGGTATCTGAAGTGGTCTTTTGAGGAAAGCACCACACAGATTGAGAGGGCCAGTCCAGTCAGTGCACGCATTTGTCAGTTATCGTGCAGCTCAACTTAGAATTTAAGGAGCTCAACGATTCGACGAACAATACCAAAAAAAGGAAATTTGGGTAGGCTACTTAAATTACTCAGACTGTCAGACCATGATTAGAACTAACTGAAAAAATAATAAAAAACATAACTAAAAGGAATGACCCACATAGTCTTCACATTCAAAATAATTAAAATAATAAAATACTTTAAAAGTAAATATTCATGTCAGTGTATAAATAAAATTCATTAATGTCAATGTGTATATAAAAACCCTGAAATAATCTTGGTCAGAGCATTTCATTTGATAACCATGTAGATTTGTGTCTGAAATGGTCTTCTGAGGAAAGAACCATACAGATTTGAGTGGACCTGTCCAGTCAGTGCACGCATTTGTCAGTAATAGTGTAGCTCAACTCAGAACGTAAAAGGAGCTCAACGATTCGACGAACAATACCAAAAAAAGGACATTTGGGTAGGCCGCATAAAGTACTTAAAACTGCCAAATTATCAATAGAAGTAACTGAGAAAAAATAAATAAATATATATATGACCCACATAGTCCTCACATTCACAATAATTAAAATAATAATAATATTATACTTCACAAAGTAAATATTCATGTCATTGTGTACATAATTTTAAAGTTAGCAAAATAAACAAAGTTCTGAAAGTAAAAAATAAAAATTATAATTGGAGCAGTTCAATCCCAAGCCTTTTTGTCCACAACGTAATCTTTAACGGTATAAAAAGAATTTCTGACACAACTTACGTTTAATGAATGATTTAAATTTATTAAGGCTTAGATCTTGTACGTAGCTTGGAAGTTAATTATAAAAGCGTATACATTGACATCTGAACGAGCCACCTATTTTCTTGAGCCTTGTTGTAGGTACAACAGATTTGTGTTTGTTTCTAGTATTTATGTTATGGATTTCACTGTATTTAAGAAAAAAATAAAAAAAATATGGGCATATAAAAGATTATCAAAAATATACTGAGAAGGCACAGTCATTACATTAATCTCCTTAAATTTATCTCTGAGAGAGTGTCTCGGACTTAATTTATAAATTGTTCGAACAGCTCTTTTCTGCAAAACAAAGATAGTCTGAATGTCGGCGGCATTTCCCCACAACAGAATACCGTACGACATTACACTATGAAAATAGCTAAAGTACACTAAACGGGCTGTCTCTATGTCAGTCAAATTACGAATTTTTCTAAAAGCATATGCTGCGGAGCTTAGCTTTTTTGATAATTTATCTATATGTGGGCCCCACTGAAGCTTAGCATCCAAAGTCAAGCCCAAGAAAACTGTGCTATCTTCAGGATTCAATTCTTCGCCCTTTATTAACACACTAGTTTTCACCTGCCTAACATGAGGTAGGGTAAACTTAATGCATTTGGTTTTGTTTTTCATTAAGGAGTAAATTGTTAACATTGAACCAGTGAACTACTTTTAAGATCGCGCTATTTACATCGTCAGTAACCAGCTGCTGACGTTTAAGTTTAAATAAAAGTGAAGTGTCATCCGCAAACAACACTATAACATGGTTATCCTTTATGAGGTAAGGCAAGTCATTAATATAAATAAGAAACAAGAAAGGACCAAGAATTGAGCCCTGAGGGACTCCCATTGTTACTATAGATCCGGGAGATCTTTTTCCATTAACGTCAACGCTCTGAATCCTATTACTCAAGTATGAAATAAGAAGATTCAGAGCGCTGTTCCGGATCCCATAGTGGCGGAGTTTCCTGATTAACGTTTCATGAAGAACGCAATCAAACGCCTTGAACAAATCACAAAAAATACACAAGGCATCGCATTTATCTTCCCATGCATTATAAATATGACTTAAAAGTTCAACACCGGCCATCAGTAGTTGAACGACCCCTTGTAAAACCGAACTATTTGCTATATAATAATTTATGACTATTAAAAAATCTTTGTTTTTTTTTGTACATCTTCACTCGCTCCTTTTTTTATAAATTGTTATTTATTTATTTATTTAATTCTTCAAGCACAGAAATGTACAGAGGCAGACTTAATGCCATAAGCATTTTCTACCAGTCAACCTTTGGGTGATGTAAATACAAATAATAAATAAAAATGAATTATTAACTACACATATACAGACACAATTTTTAACTGCTTAATATAACCAAAGTGACAGATTTATAGTTCCTTAAATAGGTTCTTTCCTATAAATAATATTAGATAAATGCGCTCCAATAATAATAATTGGTTATTTATCAAGTACGAATACAATTATAATTATAGAAAATATGAAAGTACTTAAACAAAAGAGTTTTATTTTAATACGCACTAGCCAAATGTTTAAAACTTCAAAATCAAGGCGCAAGCGCAAGTTCAAAATCAAGGTCACCGTGGAAAGACCAGATAAATTTTCATACAAAATTAAAAAAAGAAAACAAAATTCTAAATATTTTTTTTCACATAAACCTACATGGGCACATATGAAACATCAGAAGCTAGGTGCACGGTTCCAATTGGTCGCTTCCTATGGAGAAGAGCCGGCAAGAAACTCCACGATTAAGAAATGTGAAAAAAAAAGAAACTCTTTTCAAAATAAATGGTTTCTACAATGTTTTCAAATTAAAGTGTTAATAGGTATGGGAGCACAGTGTAGGCATATCAACAAGTACCAGGTACTTAGTAAAATAGAAAATGGTCCACAAGTCTACAGCCTACAACGTTCTCACATTCACAAAATCTAAAAGAAAAGAATCTATATAAAAGATAAACAAAATAATAAATAAGGACCTATTTAAACCAAATGACACGATTGACACTATAGCTGTAACAAATCTAATTTGATTAAAGAACGATAGAAAATTGTAGGTATATAATGTCAAATACTGAAAAGATTATGTCAAAGAAGTATGTTAAAAAGTAAAATAAAATAATCGTCGTACAAATTGCGTACTTGCTAGTAGGATTCACGGAAGTCTTCCAGCAGGACGCAAACCCATTCTTGCAGCAAGACAAGTCATCGGGCGATCTATCAATAAAATCACCTAGGTACATTATTTCATGCATTGCTCCGATTAAAAGCTCTACGTCACTGCCCTATGGGATTACCAACACCATAGTAACACCGTCGCATTAATTGACTTAATTAATCAGATAACGTTCGGTGTTGCAGTCAATCCAACTTACGTCGATACGCAGTAAGCTCGTCTGATTGGTTTAAACTATCGGCTACGGTCACGCGATTGGTCGGCTGACTTATGGCATTTTATATTACACTAACCGTTGAATATTGGTGACTATAAAACAATGAACGATCGTGTGGGGGATAAACTTAATAACCACCAAGTCTGACGTTTATTCGAGGTGGACTTGTGTAAAATTATTTGTGTAAAAAGTGCCGTCTACTTTTATCCGCATAAAAAGCTCATTTTCAGTCATATTCGATCGAAATTTTGTGGTTTAGAAGTGAAAATATGTGTATAACAGTCTTAACTCCCTTTCGAGTTTCGAATTTCGAACGAATTTAAAACATCGTTCTATTATTGTCAACCGTTTGAAATTATTGTGAAAATGATTTGATCTACACCCATGCTATAAAACCTCTATAAAAGTTTCTGAAACAGTTAACTTATTGGCAACATTATAATAGCCAGTGTCATAGTAACCATTACATCATCCAAACGAGTGTTATAATGTTGTATTAAATTTCATTACGCAACTCGTTTTAATGTTCAAGCGGGGGACAGCAGCACCCGCTGCACGCATGTGTGTGTGATGTGCTGCTGCAGGCGACGTACATACGAGTACGTGGACTTGTACTGAATTTCGTGGGAATTTCTTTATTCTTGATCTTGAATTACAAACACCCAATGGTTTCAGAAACTTTTATAGGGGATTCATATCATGGGTGTAGATAAAGTCTTGTATGCAACTGTTATAATTAGGTATTAAAACACTCATGTGATACTATTATCACATTCGGCTTCGCCTCGTGTGATAAACCCACATTCGTGTTTTAATACCCCTTATTATACAACAGTTGCATAAATAACTAGTTTTAAATATGTTTTGAATTATATTACACTAGCTTCTGCCCGCGAATTCGTTCGCGTGGAAGTCGTGAGCCACCACAATATACTTATTGTTTATTTAAATCAATTTTCAAGTTAATCAAGCTTTGCAGTAAAATCCTCGTCTGTAAAATTGACTACCCCTCTATTTAATCCGTTAGGTGTAGATTTTCGAAAAACCCTGATATACGTGTTTCTTTATTTTAAAGGGATATGCCCATTTGATAAGGAGGTTTTGACCAAGTGACGCCCATGAAAGAAACAAGTTGTAGGCATTAGGGTTAACATTATAGATAAAGAAACAACCACTATTTTTTACATAGAACTCGGTGGGTCTTTTATAAATTAAAGGTTAATAAAAAACATATTTATAGTTTTGGTACTGTAGTAAAGAATATACCCGTATTTAGGTTTTATTTAACAAAATTTAACATAATGGTTACAATGACACGATCAATCCTGACAATTTAGTTTCTTCTTAACATGTGACGTTCAATATTGACCGAGGAGTTTATAATATATTACTACATTCTCCTGGGCTTAGTTATTGTGTCACGTAGTCATTTAGATGAGCAGGTGGGCGTCGTACTCTTTCAGAACGACGCAGAGTCTCTGGCGTGATGTTTTGTGGCTGGATCATTTCATTCTGGGAATGTCGTTGGCCATCTGTGTTGTGATCATCGCCATCGACTGCATCGATGAATTCGTCGTCCTCATTGGAATCAGATCCATCCGTTTCTAGAGATTCCCCAGCAGGAGCTAGGTGTCGATTAGACACGACAATTTCTCTACCACTGCTCAAACGCACACGAGAATGTTGAGGGTTACTTTCCAGAGTCTCTACTTCTTCGACCAGTGGATCATATTTGCTGGTTCGATTATGGTTTCGCATTAATACTTTCCCTGGGACATTTAGCCATGTAGGCATCGACTGACCACTGGAGGATCTCCTGGCATGAGAAAACATCCGCTCATGGGGCGTACTATTTGTAGCCGTGCATAGAAGTGATCTTATAGAATGCAGAGCCTGAGTTAAAACTGACTCCCATTTGGTTACAGGCAGATCACGGCTTCTCAGAGCCAATTGTACTGTTCGCCAAATAATTCCGTTGTATCTCTCCGTTTGTCCATTACCCTGAGGATTGTATGGTGTAGTGTAGCTCGTAGCAATGCCCTTCTGGTGAAGAAAGTCTTTCATCTCTTTTGAAAGAAAACAAGTACCACGATCTGAGTGTACATAAGTTGGCATTCCAAATATAGAGAATAAATCGGTCAGTTTATTAATTACCGTGTTTGTAGTCAAGTCGGGGCAGGGATATGCAAATGGGAATCTAGAATATTCGTCCACAATTGTAAGAATATATCGATTCTTCCCAGTCCCATCTGAGGGAAGTGGACCCTTAAAATCTATCGATATTCTTTCGAATGGGGCCATTGCTTTTATTAGTTTTCCCATGTTTTGTTGAAAACGAGGTTTTACTTCTGCACATATAGAACAATTCGCAGTAATACGTTTTATCTCTTCAGTGGAGTAAGCTAAATTTTTGCTACGAACCCAATGAAGCATTCTTGTTACTCCAGGATGACACAAGGTTTTATGCAGTTCTTTGAGTGCATTTTCTGAACTGTGTAGAGAGGCTACTAATGGTGCATTGGCTCTTGATAAAGCATCAGCTGCTATATTTTCCTTCCCTGGGCGATAAACTATGTCAAAATTGTATTCAGAAAGTTCTAATCGCCAACGTTGTATTTTGTCATTTTTAATTCTCGACGAATGTTGCTGATTGAACATGAATGCGACTGATTTTTGGTCAGTTATCAGTTTAAACTCTCGTCCGATGAGGAATTGTCTCCATTTCCGAAGACATTCGACTATAGCCGCGGCCTCCTTCTCTATGGCTGGGTGATTCCTCTCGCTACTGTGAAGGCTTCTTGAGAAAAACGCAACAGGTCTGCCTTCTTGTGACAGAGTTCCCGCGATAGCATAGTCTGAAGCGTCTGTTTCAACAACAAATTGTATGTTGTCATCAATCGCGTTTACTGCTGAATTGGCTATCTCTTGCTTTAGAGCGTTAAAAGCGTTTGCTGCCTCGGAATCGAGGGGGAATGTGCCTTGCGAAACGAGGGACTGAATTTTATGAGAGAATCTTGGCACATATTTAGAATAGTGGGCAAATAATCCCAATGCTCGCCTGAGCGATGCCGAGTCAGAAGGCAGAGGCAGCTCTAATAGTGGACGTAGACGATCTGGGTCGGGTTTAATTACTCCGTTGTTTATAGTATATCCTAGAATACTTATCTCTTTCAATGAAAACTCACTCTTTTCAAGATTCAGTGTAAGGTTATACCGTTTCACAATATCAAGAAAACGTTGCAGTTTTTGATCGTGGTCAGCTTGGGTTGTTCCACAGACTGTTATGTCGTCCAAATATGCGTATACTCCTATAAGTTTCTCTTTCGCAATTATATTATTGATAGTTCTTTGAAAAACCGCTACTCCGTTGGTAACCCCGAAAGGTATTCTTCGAAATTGGTATAAATTACCTTCTGCTTCAAATGCTGTATAAAGTTTTTCTGTTTCAAGAATTGGAATCTGATGGTACGCACTTTTTAAGTCAATTTTGCTGTAGACACTATGTTTGGCCACCTTAGAAACTATTTGTTCAATACTTGGTAAAGGGTAAGCGTCTAGTTGCGTGTATCTATTTACAGTCTGAGAGTAGTCTATACACATCCTTTTTTTATGATTTTCATTTGTAGTTATAAGCACTTGTGCTCTCCATGGTGACGAGCTAGGTTCTATAATCCCTTCAGCTAGTAATTTCCTTATTTCAGTACGAATAAACTGCATGTCACTATCTGAGTATCGTCGTGACTTAACAGCTATAGGCTTGCAGTCTGGTAAGAGATTCGGGAATAAGCAGATTGGATCGATATTGGCTTGAGATAGTGCACATAATTTCAGGGGAGCTCCAGATCCGCCGAAATGCATTTCTAATGTATTATATCTCTTAAGAATATCATGACCAATTATGACATCCGTACATAAGTTCTCCATTATTAATAGGTTCGCTTGAAAACTATGACCTTGCAGATCAATATTGACGGAGCACAGTGCATCTACCTTTGTGTTTAAATTTGAAGCTGCCATGCTGACATTTTGATAGCATGAGCTCTTTTGTATATTATGTTGACAAACTAGTCGGCTGTCTATAAAACTAGCAGTACTCCCTGTGTCAATCAATGCTCTGCCTATAAATAATTCGTTTATTTTTATCGGTATCATAGCTTTATCAAGATCAGTTGTAGCGGCCACGATACATGATAACAATTTCTGCGACTCTCCATTTTCCATATGTTTGATCGGTTCGTCTATGGCATCAGTAAAAGCACTTCGTTGTGGTGGCGCAGTCACTACACTTTTGCACACTTTTGCAAAATGCCCCCTTTTTCCACATTTGAGGCAGGTTGTACCAGCAGCCGGACAGTTTTGCCGTGTATGTCTCTTGTTTCCACAGAAATAGCATAGTTCTTGGATGTGTGTTCTCTGATTGTTAATGGGGATCGCATTGACAAAGGTACTAGTATTAGGTTGCTGGTAATCATCACTGTGTATTCGCGCCATCTCTAGAGCACGGGCCTGCTTGAATGCGTCGTCTAATGTGAGGGTGCTATTTTCCAACAGTCTTTGACGGACTATGGACGATAAAAGTCCGGATATGAAAGCGTCTCTAATAAAATCACTTTCATTTTGTTCAGCGGTCACTTGTTTAAAATTGCATTCTTTTGAGAGCAGTTTCAAGGCTTGTAGATACTGGTCGATGGACTCACCTGGTTGTTGCGCTCGTTTTGCTAATCTGTGCCTGGAATATATTTCATTAGGTGGCTTCAGAAATAATGCATCAAGTCTCTTTATAGCAATATCGTAATCAGTGCAATCCTGTATACGCACAAAAGTCGTAGGGGACAGATGATTAGTTAGTAATCGAAATTTAGTTTCGTTTGCAATAGTTTTCTCATTGGTACTTATAGCTGTCAGAAAATTTTCAAATGTGCTTTTCCAATGTGTCCACTGAGGGGACAAATCTTGGCTTGAGGACGGGTCTCCGTCGAAACGTTCTGGTCGTAGATATTTTTCCATTTTGTTAAATAAATTGTAGTAAAGAATATACCCGTATTTAGGTTTTATTTAACAAAATTTAACATAATGGTTACAATGACACGATCAATCCTGACAATTTAGTTTCTTCTTAACATGTGACGTTCAATATTGACCGAGGAGTTTATAATATATTACTACAGGTACAATCCATTCTGCAATTAAAGTTCTTATTTGTATGTCTCTTGTGCCTGTTTTGCGTTGGTATAGATGATGAAAGTGCTTTCTTAATACAGATTGACCATAGTTTACACAATCATATTTGTGGATGCCCAACATTTCGTTCTTGTAGTGAGAAGGCTGTTATTCCTTGCCAACATCCAACATTGGTCACACATCAGACCATTATCTGAAACATAATTGCATACTGTCATAAAAATCATTTATACCTATTAGCATGCTGTAGCATCACAAGGTCTTTTATGTATAAATACATTGAATGACATCGGTCTTTGATACCATTTTTGATGATCATACAATTCATTACTTATGTCACATAAAATATGTGGCAATGGTTTGAGCCAAAACAAACTTCAAATATTTATTCCTATGGTTTCCGTGACACTAAGCAAATTAATCAATTCAAACCTAACGTAAAGTAGCTATGCAGTAAAAGTTGCTGAGTATGTACCTTGTATGTTCATAAAGTAACTTACTTGTTGTGGAGCAATTCATTGCTGAAATATAAACCGAACTTCCACATTGCTTAAGGTAAATCTCTTAAGTCTTCGTGTATGCACGCCACAGTTGACACAGAGATGGCTCCATGGTAAGCTGGTAAGTTCGTGTAATTCAAGTTCCATATTCGTGTCAGGTCCTTGGCGAGAAACAGGTACGGTATCCATTGGCAAGCTGGTGTCGTCGTAGGAGGCGGGTACAGAATCCAATGTAAAGCCAAGGTCGTCATCGGAAGCGGTTACAGGGTCCATAATCGTAATCAAAGTCGTCGGAAAATAAAATAGAAATACATAGTCGAAAAAACACAGCACCAAACAAAATGTGAAATATTAATGTCAATCAGTTGTCAATTACGATTATTTTTAACGTAGGGATGCAACATGACATCGATTTTTCGAAAAATCTATATTAAAAGAAAACTGAAAATACGGAATCGGTTCAATGGATCGTGTTTAAAATGAAATAACATTTTTTTTTGTCTCTAAAGAAAATAAAAAAAGAAGTAACAACTGACGCTGACGAGACGCTGGGACAGTTACATAGACCAGATGTTGCACAGCCTAAATGGAGCTTCTCGGCTGGTTGGCCTCGGCATGAATTTAGATAAGATGAAAGTCATGTATGTACAATTCGCATGTCTTGCCAAATGTAATCTACATCAAAGGGTCGCTTCTCGAAGTTGTGAAGGAGTACGTCTACTTAGGGCAACTCATCCAGCTCGGTAGGCACAACTTTGAGAAAGAAGCTGACAGAAAAGATCCAGCTAGTTTGGGCAGCGTTTGGAAAAATTCGTCAAGTCTTGTCGTCTCCAATCGCGCAGTAGTTGAAGACTAGGGTCTTCAACCAGTGCGTCCTGCCCGTTATGACATACGGTGCCGAAACGTGGACACTGACAGTCGGGCTAGTCCACAAATTCAAGGTTGCTCAGCACGCTATGGAGCGGGCTATGCTCGAAGTTCCTTTGAAGGTTAAGATCACAAATGAAGTTATCCGGAAAAGAACCGGAGTTATCGACATAGCCTGCAGAGTAAGCAAGCTGAAGTGACAGTGGGCAGGTCATATTCGTCGAAGGACTAATGGCCAGTGAAGCAGACGAGTTATAGAGTCGAGACTGCGTATCGGTAAGCGTAGTGTGGGACGCCCCTCAGCTAGATGGACCAACAGCGGAGGAAAGGGTGTTGTGGCGCAGCCTGAGAGAGGCCTATTTCCAGCAGAGGACTGCGATAGCCTGAGTTGATTGTAACAACTACATAATAAAAAATCGATTTTCCAAAAATCTATTTTTGGTGACCGGTTTTGAGTGTATCGATTTTTTTCAGTAAAAGTTGCCATCCCTACTTTGACAGGATTGACTAACAATTGGAAGTGTTAGATAAGGAAATAAACGATTGAGTGTCTTGATTAAATCGGCTTTTAATTCCGGAGGTTTCGTTACAAATAAGTAATAGCAATATTTTAGTTACTAAATGGGTTTTTTTTTGTATTTCCCACATTGCTGGGCAAACCATGGCCAAAAATAGGCGTTTCCCTTTTCAGTATAAATACTGGGTTTCGAGTTAATCGGACTGCGCGTTAAAATTCATCTATACAAACTTTGACACTCCCCAATACCTCTTTAGGGGGTAGTTTAGAAAAACTAAAAATGACAGACTATTTTTACACAGATTAAAAGATTAGAAGTATTCGTGCCAAGTTTCAAATTGAATAACTGAAGGAATAAGATTTTTCGACGAAATCTAACGAAATCCCCCATTTCACCCTCTTAGGGGTGGAATTTCGAAAAATTATGTACAGAAGCTGTTGGTGTACCTTTATAAATAAATAAATAAGTAAATTAATTATTAATTCCAGAATCAATGACGAACAACGGTAATTTTTCGGGAGTCAAATATTCATTGTTTCTTTTTTACTTTAAACAGTTCTACTTTTAAGCCAAATCAATATATCTTTAAAAAGTTACCTCATTGGTTACCAAGTGTCGAAGTAAAAAATTCGTTCCTTTTTTATCACACGACAGTTGTGAGTTTTCATAGTAATTTATTAGACCGCTAAATACGACAGATATGGATTTTCATACTTCCATTGCTGGCCGCCTGCTGATATATGTTAGACCAGTACAGCATTTTCGATTTATCTTGAAGAAAGCTGTAAATAATGCTCAAATTTCCAAGCACGTTTGAGAAAAAAATATTCAGTGCGAGTTCACCATAATAATCCATTATAATTAATTGCTGCAGAATTGTAAACCAATTCTTCACCAAGAGCACAAAGGACAATATTATCGTTCAAGATAGTCTAGTTTAAGAACAAACTGATAACAATTTATCAATGTTTTGACTCATGCTAAGTGGAAATTTACTATTTCCGATAGACCATCTATTGACTGTTACAAACGAGCCATTATCGCGAAATATGGAACAAGGAGAGGACACATCGGTGTTAGGAATAGGTATTCATTAAGGGTGAATACACACTACACAACAGTTCGGTGAGGAACCGCAAGGCTACAAATCTCTTGCGTGATATAGAAATAGAAAAAATAGATGTAATTTATTTAGCAAAAAGAAGAAATACAATGCATGTTACGTTATTATGATATTACAATTTGTGCTCAATTTTTGTGAAAATGACCCCATTGCTAGGAAAATCCTGTGTTATAGGGGCCATCCATTCGTTCGCTAGGATTATTTTACAAAATTAGGGAAACTAAAACGTGTAACAGCAGCAATAGTGTGTGAGTAAGGGCGTGTGGTGTGGTGTAATGGGGAAAGTGTTGTGTGATGTGTGTATGAATGTGTGATGTGTGTATGAGGGTGTGATGTATGTGTGATGTGTGTCTTGTGTGTGTAGAGAGGGAAAGTGATTTGGGGTATCTGTGGGTGTGTAAGCGTTCGTGATACTAATCATCATCTGCCTAGCCTTTTCCCAACTATGTTGGGGTCAGCCTCCAGTCTAACCGGATGCAGCTGAATACCAGTATTTTACATGGAGTGACTGCCTATCTGACCTCCACAACCTAGTGACTAGGTAACACGATACCCCTTGGTAAGACTGGTTGTCAAACTTTTTGGGCTTCTAACTACCCGTAACGACTGTCAAAGATCTACAAATGACAGCCGGGATCAACGGCTTAACGTGCTTTCCGAAGCACGGAGGGGACTTGGTATGTAAAGATGGTCACCCATCCACGGACCAACCGCGGCAAGCGTAGCTTAACCTGATCGATCGACCCGTGCAGCTGTTATAACTTAGCCGATACTAATAATAATTAATAATTATTTATTAGTATAGAGGTTTCATCAGTGCTTCTGTTTCATCATAATCTAGGGTGAGGAGGAATTCTTTAGTTATAATATCTTTGGAGACAACGCGACGCGGCGACGTCTTGCGGGACATATTTTGTCCCCTAGTGAATACATGGCTTAAAAGTCGGAGGTGTAGCTCATCACAATGCGACATGCGAGTTCATGCGACTACTGTTGCCAATTATAATAGTTAAAGGGAACATTTTTATTTCTCGGATTTTTACTTGTCGTTCAAGATACTTATCGCATCTTACGCATCGGCAAAAATATCGAACTCCCATACAAACATTCATATCTTCCATTACTATTTAACCCCTTTAGGGGATGAATTTCAAAATACTTTCCTCTTACTCTCGTTATTTATGGAAGTCTAGTGTAAAATTTCATGTTGGCGAAATTCAAATTTTCTTTAGTTTTTTGCATTTTATTGGTCAGTGTCAGGTTTTATATTGATTACAATATGATTCGCGGGCGTAACAAACATGGCTTTTCATAATTATAATCATTACAATCAGTAATACAACTCCATAAGTTATCATAACTGTCAAATGTCAAGATTTCAAGAAATCATCACATTTGAAACTGACCTACAAAATGCAAAAAACTAAACAAAATTTGAATTTCGTGGGCTACTTTAGCGCATCCCCCTTAAGCTGTGTGCTAGTGAATTAATTAATTTAAGGTGGATGCACAAAGGTAGCCCGCGAAATTCAAATTCGCATTACGTTTTTTATAATTTGCAGGTCTACGTTATTTTTTTTCTTTAAAGATTTCTCTTATGTCATCATCTGCCTAGCCTTTTCCCAACTATGTTGGGGTCGGCTTCCAGTCTAACCGGATGCAGCTGAATACCAGTATTTTACATGGAGCGACTGCCTATCTGACCTCCACAACCTAGTGACTAGGTAACACGATACCCCTTGGTAAGACTGGTTGTCAGACTTTTTGGGCTTCTAACTACCCGTAACGACTGTCAAATATCTACAAATGACAGCCGGGACCAACGGCTTAACGTGCTTTCCGAGGCACGGAGGGGACTTGGTATGTAAAGATGGTCACCCATCCACGGACCAACCGCGGCAAGCGTAGCTTAACCTGATCGATCGACCCGATCAATGTTCAAGGCAAAGTGGATACATAACAACTTATAAATAACATAATTAATTAATAAAAGTTGTAACTTGATCAAAATATGATTCGCGACCACCTCTAAGTTACATTTTGTTCTCAAATGTCATGGTTTCATGAAAAAGTCATTCAATGGAACAAATCTAACTTAGAGAGATGTATTAATTATTCTAATTCTGTAAATACAAATATTTGTTACTAGCTGCGCCTCGCGGTTTCACCCGCATAAGTCTCGATCCCGTGGGAAAAAAAAAGTATCCTATGTTCTTTTCCAGGGCATCATCTATATATGTGCCAAATTTCATCCAAATCCGTTCAGCCGTTTTAGCGTGAAGGCGTAACAAACAAACTTACTTTCGCATTTATAATATTAAGGATTATTAAGGATGATCGCGAATCATATTTTGATCAAGATACAACCTGACACTGGCCTGCAAATAGCAAAAAACGTAAGAAAATTTTTAATTTCGCGGTCTGTCTTTGCGAATCCATTTTAAATTTTATATTAAATAGATTAAGTAGATAAACTATGTGATATCCAGACTATCACCAACCATCGCACGCACCTAGTGCCAACATAACGCCACAATCTGTTACTTCTACGTTGTTGCCTTGTTGCACCATGCAAAGCAGGAACAGAGGAACGACGCGGCAACAAAGCTACGCATGACGAATGATAAATGCCTGTGTATCCAGTTGTTCAGCTTTGCAAACACGAAATTGCGCTGTTATTCTTGCGTTGCGGACCGTTGCGGGCCCGCACCGAACAATTGTGTTTTCGCTCTAAGCTTGCATGGCCGTAGACATCTGGAAAGCATCCAGAAACTCATTCAGTTAGTTGCACTTGAATTAATCAATTGTTTTAATCCACTCGTGAAGGCAGCTGTTGACCGCGCGCTTACTTGTATGGTGAGGACAAGGTGATAAGCGGAGCGTATAAGCGTATCCCTGATAGAATACAGTGTGAGTCTTTATAATGTGCACATATCGAAATGAGGGAATCTATGCTTAATTTTATCGACGGAAAAAAAAAAAATATAAAGTTTTTTTTTACTTTTTCTGTTTTTTTTAATTTTTAATATTAAAAAAATGTCCTTGACGTCTTATTGAGAAATTTTACCATTTTTGAAAAAATTCATGAAAAAAATAAATTTTTGCTAAAAAACATGTTTATTTTCAATTGAGAGTATTATTATGGAGTTTGTTTCATCGCGATAGATCATTTAGTTTAAAAGATACAATGTTTTGTCAGAAAAAAAAAAAATCCTTAAAAAATATAAAAAAATATTTAGATTTAAAAAAAAAACCGTCGATAAAATTAAGCATAGATTCCCTCATTTTGGTATGTGCACATTATAAAGAATCACAACTTACTTGAATCTTTTCTAACAAAAGAAGCGTATAGTTATAGTAGGCGTATTTAAGTGTTAATATTGTGCTGGGCCTCAAGTCTGCTATTACAATAGTGTCAGAATGATCTATCATTGATCTCATAATTGTTGATTTTGACAAGTTTGGTAATCTACTAATATAATGGCGTCATTATGACTTTCCAATGGTCAGCCACTGACACTCCATTGAAAGAAATGGCACTTATTGGTAATCACGTACATAATGACAAATGAATGACTGACTTAGGTGGTATCATTGGTCGTATTGTATGACAATGCCATTATAACACAATTCTATTACGAGACCATTGACCGACCAATGATCGACCATTATGAATTTAGCAGATTACGAACTTTTAGCAAAATGACAATGGGATCGTGTTGGAATGACAAATTTATAAAAATAGCAGACTTGGGCCCCAGGTCTAGCGCAATACAGATTTCTATAGAAAAAAAACCGGCCAAGTGCGTGTCGGACCACGCACAATGAAGAGTTCCGTAGTTGGGATGAATTTATCCCAAAAACAAACTTAACTTTGTAGTTGAAAAATATGTTCTCCCATACGGAATGTATGGGAAAACATGTAATGTATGGGAAAACATGTTTTTCCAACTGCAAAGTTAAGTTGGTCGATTATTACTCGTTAACCTGTAGAGCCTACTTAGCTGTGATAGTTTTCCTTTTAATTTCGTTATATACACTACTGTTGTGATTTTTTTCACACACCCAAAACCAACCATTTAGCTGGCAGGGGGGGGGACACTTGACTCTAACAAAAATTAGCACTTTAAAGCTTAATATTTCGCAAACGAATCTCTGAATCCAAAAACGGTTTTCAAAAACTCGCAATATTTTTGAAGGACCTTTCCAATGATACCCCTCACCATGGGGTAAAAAAATAAAAAAATAAACATCACCACTTTAGGTGTATGAGAGGTACCCTAAAAAAAATGTTTTTCATAATTTTGTTTTACCACTTTGTCGGCGTAATTAATATGTATACCTATGCCAAGTTACAGCTTTCTAGTACTAAGGGTCTTGGAGCTAGACCGCGGACAGACAGACAGACGGACATGACGCGTTCCTTGTTTACTACGGAACCCTAAAAAGGCCTGCTTATGCTGGTTTTGTACCTTTGAAGTGCGGCCTACTATACACCAACATTTTGCTAGCCGTTTAAGTAACAGTACCTGGTCGACCGAGCTCTGCTCGGATGAAGATAGATAAACATGTCGTCCAGGTATAGCAACGTTGTATCACAGTCCCGAGGCTGTGAAAATAGAGAAAACGTATTTTCCCAGATATGAGACCTAGCTAGAACAATTTATCGCCCCCGTAAACTCCTATATCAACTTTAATTGAAATCGTTAAAGCCGGTTTCGAGAACTTGATTACAAATATACACAAATATTTCTCGTTTAATAGTCAAAATTCAAAAGTCATTTATTCAAATTAGGCTGAGAATCAGCACTTTTCGAACGTCAAAATTACATAAGACAGTCCCCCAAAAACGCCCGCCCTTCACCAGTTCCTAGTGCATGTATAGGAAAGGATATAAAGGGGCTGGTTTATTACCATTAACCAATTTAAAAATCCTGACTTTAGACTGTTCTTGAGAAATTTCTAATGGAAACACCCAATAACACTGCCTCACCTGGGGATGTAGGTAACCCAAGACCAAATGATCAGCAGTCTCCCTTCGCGACTACTGCACCAACTAGGTGATCCAACACGTCGTTTTTCAAATTTCAACATTTAACTTAACGTCCATCCTTTCATCTTTGCCATAATTAAGCCACCTGTGAGCCACTTAGTAACACACACATAATGACATAAACGTGCCGAGGTCTGCCCATAACATGATCATAACGAGGCCGTATTGTTTTCCTAGTTTCGTCTACAAACTTGTCTAGACATAGGAGATTATGTTCCACAAAATATGGATGTGACCTTGATTCTTTCGATCTTTGTAGAAAAAGAAACAATATATCAATTTGTTGGTTGTACCTATCTGCTTTATTTCTTGTACACACGGCTACATATCAAGCCATTCATTTCCAGTATAAGCTGATCTCGCATTGTATAGGATTTCCGTAGAATGCGAGGTCAGCTTATACTGGACACATTTTCTTGATCTTCTTCTTCTTTTCTGTGCTTAGTGACTAACCAGTACCCTAATTGCGTAATGCACGATCAATCACAATTTTTTTATCGATTTGAAACAAGAAGAAAAATCACAAGAAAAATCATAAGAAAAAAGAAAAATCTGCTAAATAACGTAAATAACTAAACTGTCAAAATGAAACAAATGATTTATAATCGTTAACGAAAATAAGTAACGATACAAAAAAAAAAAAACGTGTGGCACTCGGGGACTGCCGCGGTAAAGCTATTGCATAGCATTTGTAACCTCCATACTTCCTATTTGTCAACGCTACACTTGGGATGATGACGTGATGACATAAAACAAAAAGTACATTCCCATGACAACATCACGTTGTCATGGGAACCGTCATTACATGGTAGGCGGAGTGGGGGGTGTTAGGTTTTTTTCGTTACGGAATTTCTTGATTCGATCGCCGCGCTCAAAGCCTGCGATAAAAGCTATGCAATAGCTTAATAAGATATTTCTTAGATTATTTTGGAATCTTTTTTTGCAATGGCAAGACGGAAGATCATTTCTTTTTCAATAACCATGTAGATTGTAGATAATGAACCACTTCATACATTTCCACAAACAATTCGCTCTCGCCTTTTCCCCCACAATACCCACAGCCAAACTGTCGACAAAGATCTATTTATTGTTCAACCACGTGTTAGTTTATTTGACATAAATGGCATTCTAAATGCCTCGTTAGTTTGTAACAAAGCAACAACATTTTATTTAACTGTGCTTTGATCTCGCACATTCCTCCGAAAGGAATTGGAAGGGATAGCCATTGTTACTCTTAAGTCTAAATGTTACTTGAATAAACCACTTTTAAGTAGTAAGTATCTACTTAATTCATTGGGTACAGTTATACTGAAGTTTAGTGGTAGAGGTATCTACTTATGTGTTTTATTTTATAGTAGATTTTTATACAAGGGTCGAAAGGAATTAATGACTTTCACCCGTGTTAAACACTCTACTTTTCATTTCTAATTTAAGGCAAGGATTTTTTTTAGTTTCTATTAAATTTATTGATTTATATATTTTAAAGTGATATTATATCATTTGATAGTCTTTATTTTATTTCAAATATGGAACGCACCGTGTCACCGCCGCGGGTTGTCCCGCTTATAAGTATTTTTTCACTCCTCTTGCTCAAAAAGGCCGTCATTGTAGAGTACCAGAGCGGGGAAAAAATTGCATTTCTTCCTCTAGGGGAAAAAGTGATTTCTTTTTAATTTTTGTCTGTTCCAACGAGCCTTTAAAAACGAAAAAGTCTTTATTCTTATGTAGAATAATCATGATCGGATTCGACTTATTACTGGTTCACAAAAAAAAAGAAGAACATTTTATTTTTGAAAATGGAACTAAATGCGGCTATCTCTTCGGTAGAATGCGTGCATTGCGTTGCGGCTACAGAAGAAATAAAAAGGCATTGGCGCAAAATCTTTAGAATTTTTCTCTAATTACGAATTGAATTGGTGACCGTAATATAATTTACAACAGTGAAAATGTCATCATCATTTAGTGAGAACGTCTTCACAGAGGACTGAAATTAAGTTGCCGGAAAAAAACATCTCGTTAAATATCCAGAATTGTACAAATTGTATAGTTAAATAAAATAAACTATTTAATATTGTATTGGATTATTTCATTTTCTCGCATTATAATTCGGTTTCTATTTATTCCCTCGCTAAAGCTCGGGAGTAAAACTACCTCGTTACAATGGGTTATTTTAGCCTCTCGTATAACAATCTACTATTTTAATTCACACTGGCTGTTTATATACTAACAAGACTGCAGCATTTTTTTATCGATATTTTTCTATAAGGATAAAAGAATTGTAAAATAGACATAATTATTTAGGGTAATTTATGAGCTTCGTAGATAGGTATATGATAGTGTAATATCCCTCTAAGGGGATATACCCATAATAAATGTTTATTTTACTATTTCATTATATCTTTGATCATAGATATGATAGTGTAATACACCCCTTAATTTTTTTTTTTTTGTAGCCGACTACCGAACCAAATTTAGTTCTATTTTTTAAATTCATTCCCGCCCTAGAGAGGGAAGCAATTACTATGAGTCTTTCCCGCCCGAGGATGGGGAGCAGCGTCTTCCACTCCTTACTCGGATCAAACAAACACTACTTTACGAGTATGAGAAATGAAAACTCTTTTCGCGTTAGACTGATATATTTATGAAACACTGTGATTTAGTAAGTCACAAGAGTTAATTAATAAAATTGGTCATTTGTAGCCGTGTGGCTCTTAACTGGGAATTTATGGGAAAACTAAGGAATTAGGTCAACAGTTGTGTCGGTTTGTGGGATTATAATTCCACATCGAAGTAGGTTGTAGTCTTACAAACTGATTTGGTTCTTTCATGAATGAAATGAATACATTAATGGCACGTAAAATTTAATCGTAGAGGCAACCGGATGGCGAATGGTAATTTGGGTCTTGAAGTGATACCAAACCCCCCTGTACCGTCCGAATTGAGCCCAAATAATAATAATATAATAATAATAATATTTATTCAAAAAATTATTACAAGGCATGAAAATTATTACAGATTTGCTTAAATGTAAATTATATTCCTAAGACTTACGTGCCTGAACTAGGTAATCCTGTGTTTCAGGCGAGAAGAGCTAAAATAGACTTATAAATAAATAAATTATCTGCAGGTTGACAATAGATCACTAATTATATGTTGAGTAGCTTAAATCTTAGTTTCTAAATTTGATAAATACTTAACGTAAGTGAAATTAGTACATACTTATTCACTTTAACACAGTTAGTAAATTCTCTGTATCTTCGTAAGACATACTTTGGAGAGCATCCTTGAGAATACTCTTACAATTTATGTAGTTCAGGGAATAAATGTTTGCTTTCGAATTTAGTCTATTATAGAGAAGAGGACCGAGGTACAGGTAAAATTTAGATACAAAAGCATGTTTTGATGTATTTTGTGGACACACTATATCTTTACGCCTTTTATTAGTATACGCAGTGCTGTAAGGTAGAGCTGTGTGTTGTTTTAATACAATACCCATTATAAATAGCTGCCGAACTGTTAATACTTCACAAGATTTGTATAGGAGGTTAGTAGGAAAAAGGAAAGGGCGGAAAGTAGACACTTTGAGAATCGCCCTTTGAGCTCTCTCGATGGTTAGTAACATTGTTTTACCCGCTCCACCCCATGTGGTAATACAGTAAGTTAATATTGATTGACATAGAGCAAAGTAAACTTGTCTAACGATTTTTGGGTCAGCAATATAGCGTAACTTTTTAAAAACAAATATTAACTTGCGAATCCTATTATTTAAAGCTTGTATATGTTGTTTGAACGAAAGTGTTTCATCTATTATAACACCAAGGTATTTTGTTGTATTTGTCATTTTAATGTTGGGACAAACACATTGGTTATCTGGAGGAATTGTGCAATAATGAGCATGTAATGTCGAGGTAGTGCTTGTTGTTGATGTTTGCTTGCGCATCGAAAACTTAATGTAATTTGTCTTGTCTGCATTTAGTGTTAGTGAATTATGTTGAAGCCATTTATTAACAATATTGAATCCATGTTGCGCATGCTTGTAGACATTTTTTTCTGAGTCAGCCGAAAATAGAAGGGCAGTGTCGTCAGCATAAGAAACAATTTGGCCGTGATCTAGATTTAGGTTACAGAGATCGTTAATATATATCAAAAATAGTGTAGGCCCTAAAATACTTCCTTGGGGAACTCCGAAGGACGTATTTTTTTTAGTATCGCTGAGAATATTATCAATCCTTACACATTGAGTACGATCTTCTAGATAGCTCTTAAATAATTTCAGCTGGGTGCCTCGGATACCTAAGGCTTCAAGCTTGTGCAACAGAATAGGAATAGACACCGTATCAAAAGCTTTGGCGAGGTCCAGGAAGATTCCTACTGTGTGGTTACCATTATCAAGTTCTTGTGCTACATAGTCAGTCAGATGGTGCACGGCATCGTCTGTTGACATTTTAGGCCTAAACCCAAACTGCAAAATGGATGGGGGCGGAGATATGGGGGATGGGGGCCTAACATTTTTTTTTGACATGGCATTATTATTATTTATTTATTTAAATCACAATTATAACACCTTTACAGATTCATCCAAGGCGATGTTATAAGTCATAAAATATACACAAATTTCCAAATTAATAACCTGTAAGCAGAATTACAATGAATTATATAATATTATGTAATATAACAATTATTCTAAACATGACAACTTTTATTCTATCAAACGTCTTTCAATTATTATTTGTGCCGTTTGAATGAATTGCGGCAGGTTTTGCGCAAATATATCCTCCGATACCGTAATAACATTAATAATACGTGCGGCTCGTGACATAGGGGCAAACTTGAGTAGGTTAGTCCTAGCCGCTGGCACATCTAACAGTGCGGGGCGGCGGCGTGCACCTACGCACCCGTCCAGCGCACGCAGCCGCAGCGCTGCCAGCACCTCCGGGTGGTGCAGCAACCCTATCAGTACGCGGGCCACGTACTTGACCAGCGCGACGTCCCTTCTTACGGGCATTCAAAATGTAAGCTCTATTATGTGCAAGGAAGGAATTTGTGTGTATCTATGCCATCTGGTTTTGACAAAATTCACCCTCATTTTCGGCGATAAATCATCGGTAAGGAGTTTCAAGAATTATGTACAGCGTAAGACATTATTTCAATTATAACGATGTTGGGGGTGGCAATGGAATGGCATTGATTCACATAAATTTCTTGCACATAATTAATAGAGCTTAAATATTGAATGCCATGATAAAAAAAAATGTTTTGCCCCCATCCCCCATACTCCGCCCCAGTCCATTTGGGGTCCATTTGGACGGGACGGGACGGGACGAGTTCGGTATCACTTCAATACCCAGATTACCACTCGCCATCCGGTTGCCTCATCGATTAAATTTTATGTGCCATTGCTTAACTACATTGATTTCCAGTACACTAATTGCGTAACTTATTTGTTTTAATTTGTTTCATTTTGACAGTTCAACAACATTCATTGCGTTATTTACGTTGTTGAACAATTTTTTTTTCCAATTTATGAAACAATGGATTAGCAATCTGTTTCAAATCGAAACAGATTGTGATCGTGTTGTATTACGCAATTAGGGTATAGGTTCTACAGACCAAATCAAAGCTGCAATTAACCATCCCGTGCACGAATGTACTAGGACAGCATAAGTTAGAGGAGAATGGCGTCGCATTACCAAGCGGGTCACACATCGAGATACCTCATAACGACCACGGACGCTCTGGCCTGAGAGTAGCGACTAAGAAGGAGTTCATCAAAGACACAATAGGCCTGTGTCCAAAAATTTTTTTGTCCGTCTTGTAGATGATTAAAAAATATTGAACACGTATTTTTTCTTTTTTGACGAAATCAAAAGATTACGGCGATACATTGAGTTAAAATGTGGCATCACGCCTTGCTAGATTTAATAGTGCGTTGTGACGTAGCGAGCCCCCACTTCCCAACTTTAATCCGTGTTTTCTAAGTTATTTTTGATTAATATGATAAAGCAAAAAATACGTGTCTAATATTTTTTGATTATCTGAAAGACGGACTAAATAGAATTTCTTTTTTTTACCTAGCAACTAACCTATTAATTGAAAACATCAACCGAATATCTGGAATGAATGGTTTGAAATTACACGCAATGGGCCAGCGTGGTGATTAATGCTCGTTCCCTTTTTGGTGTGCATGATCCACTCTCATGCCTGGATTGGATGTTTAAGGTTATGAAAGTTTAAACTAATGGATCTTAATGAATTCCATTGATATAACGTTTAGCAATCGATGATGAAGAATTGAAGATTTTGGTCAGCACGGCAAGGTTGTTTATAGGATGATTTGGTTCAAAAGATGCGTATTTTAATAATATTTATCGCTAAAAGTCAAATAATTTACTTCAATTACCTAAACTAATAACAAGCCCGTAATTTTTAAAGTCAAGAAGAGTAAGTAGGTGTTGGTAAAAATATAAAATGAGGAGGTTCTTTTACTTTCTTTCACTTTATAATTATTTTTTTCAGGAGTTCGTGGCTAAGTACTAACAGCCGCACGAGTCGATCCATCAGGTTAAACTACGCTTGCCGGGGCTGTTTCGTGGATGGGTGACCATTTCTAAATACCGAGACTCCTTCGTGCCTCGGAAAGCACGTTAAGCCGTTGGTCCCGGCCGTCATTCGTGTATCTTTGACAGTCGTTACGGGTCGCCAGAAGCCTGAAAGTCTGACAAACAGTCTTACCAAGGGGTATCGTATTACCTAGTTACTGTGTTGTGGAAGCCAACCCCAACATAGTTGGGAAAAGGCTAGGTAGATTGATTGATCTTTTAATTTTTTTCATAATTTGAGAAAATTGTTTTTTGAAGAATGTATTTCAAACTAGATTAAACTATTTTTAATGAAATCATGCGTTTTTTTTCTGCTGTATATCAATCACGTTTTGATAAACTTTTGTTTTCGCTGAATGTAAATATTACAAACCAAAAAAAAAAGTTGTTCTGTCCAAAGTAGAAGTGGAATAGTCAAATTTTGAAAAGAACCTCCTCAAAAAATATTGAATTCTATAAATAACATAACATAACATCCCATCACGTCTTGTTTCCCCGAAGGGTTGAGCAAAGGTACACTATAGTACACCCCTGTTTCGTCAGTTATGTTTTTTCCCATGGGGGTGAGCCTTTTGCCATCAACCGGGCACAAATCCAGACTCCGGGCTGCTGCTGAGAAATTCCAGATAGAAAAACCCAATGACACTTTGCCCGACCCGGGAATCGAACCCAGGACCTCATGCTCAGCAGTAGCGCTTGCGACCACTAGACCAACGATGCAGTCAAATCTATAAATTAATAGTTCTCTAATAATCTACAATAAATAAGTCGCACACACCTGCCTAACCCTTCGGGGATTACTGGTGTGATGTTATGTTATATGTTATGTTAGGTAAATAAGTCGCTTTTTGTGTCTGTGTGCTTAGTTGGTCTAAACTATACAATAGTTTTGATGCGGTTTTTACCATAATTTATAGAATTTAAACCGGAAGGTAGGAAGGAATGAATTAATATTTAACTTAAATATAATACTCGTTGGTCTAGTGGTCGCAAGCGCTACTGCTGAGCATGAGGTCCCGGGTTTGATTCCCGGGTCGGGCAAAGTGTTATTGGGTTTTTCTATCTGGAATTTCTCAGTAGCAGCCCGGAGTCTGGATTTGTGCCCGGTTGATGGCAATAGGCTTGCCCCCTATTACATGGGACTTAAACATAACTGGCGAAATGTGGGTGTACCTACTACAGGTACACCTCTGCCCAACCCTTCGAGGAAAAAAGGCGTGATGTTATGTTAAATATAATACACTAGCTGCGCCCCGCGGTTTCACCCGCATAAGTCTCGATCCCGTGGGGATATGGGGATAAAAAGTATCCTATGTTCTAACCCAGGTCATGGTCTATACAGGGTGGCAGGGACATCGACGCGAAAACTGTTACCATGGATTCAGTACATGATTCTGAACGCCCTTGCGTTGAAATTTTTTGTCGGGTTATTAAAAAAAAAAATCAGCTCTTCTATACATTTTGACCGCGTAGGTATTGCACTTTTCCATGAAACAGCAGTTTTTTTTTTATAATAACCGACGAAAAATATGGTAATAGTTTTAGCGTCGTGTCCCTGCCAGCCTGTATTGTGCCAAATTTCATCCAAATCCGTTTAGTCGTTTTGGCGTGAAAACATAACAAACAAACATACAAAAAATCTAATATTTTCCTAATTTAAAATATTAGTTAAGACAAATTATATCGATGTTTGGACTAGTCGCCACATAAGGAAATCGCACCCGTGTGAAGCAGTTATGTTTAAAGATCTCTCCAATACTTTCAAAAGGAGTCCATTTAAAATGATGGACATAAAATCGCACAAATAATCTTAATACGTGACTCAAGATCTGGAAAGCAGCTCAGTTTTATCCCAAACGCCCACATAAGTCTAAGTTTTGATACTACAAATAAAACAATCTCAATACTTTATCTTAAGAATGACATCACCCCTATCTACATAAATTATTTGAACATGTTACTGAAGTTTATATCTCTTAGGATAGATCTTAAGATTCGAGTAACACGTCTCATAATAATCTCTGCTCAATTAAAAGCATTTGATAACCTCCATTTTGCAATGTGTTGTGTGGATTCGGAATACCAATGGAGATGCATATGCGTGGGAGTTTGAGGGGAGCGAGAATTTTACGATACTAAAACGATATCTTCTTTTCCTGTTTGCATGAATAGTAAGTAATTCATCGTCATCATTCATTCGAATGACGTCCACTGCAAGAAAGAAGTTCAGGAAATACTAACAGTAATAAAAAAGGAGTATTTAAAACTAAAAAGTTAGCACATTTTTTCGAATAAACGAAAAAATAATTATAACGACCTGTGCGAGGCCAAAAAGACTCCTATCTCAGCGTTATGCTGCGATAAGAAAAAACTGCAGCGCTGGTATTCTGATAGGGCCCGCTGTGATGCCACGGACATCTAAGGACATAATATACACGGTGACTTTTAATTCACTGTTAACCTTTCAGGGCGTGCAAGTACTCATGATTATAAGCAACTTTCACTATGAAACCAACTCTGAAATATAGAAAAAATATCAGCTGTTTCATACAAAAAATTCAATATTTACCCGATGTAAATGTATGAAACAGATTTTTTTAGCTATTTCGTAGTTGGTCCCATAGTGAAAGATGTTTATCTTCATGAGTACTTTCACTTCCTGAAAGGTTAACCGTGAATTAAAAATGTATAAATCCCACTAGGGGATTCCAAAATAATAAAACATTAATTTTTAATAAAAAGTTATAAATAAAAACCATAACTATATACAATAAATAAATTTGTACTGCTCTCCCTCAAGCTCAAGCAACGTCACATCGCCCGGTATCCATTCTTGCATCCAGCAGATTTTTAATGAGGTTAGTTTCCGCACAAATTTAGGCTTGGTACTAAGTTAGATAGTAGCGGAGCTAATTGCTCAGCAACTGAGCGTTATATAGTAGACCGTACGTCAGTGGTAACAAAACCAGTAAAATTGGCCTGGCGTTCTAATGAAACTCCGTACTTAGGCCAGCTCAAGGTCAAATTGTTACCTTACCACTGATGTGCAGTCGACTGTAGATACAAGCACAGTATAAATAAGTAACAGTATTATGTCTTCATAGAAAATGGTCGAAACAACGCGCTTCAAAATCTCAGTGTATATCAGTACGACGCAACAATCTCGAGTGCGCGGCAGTGACGCACGTACCGGTAATTATTTCAAGGTCACTGCCGAGACATAATTTAATTTATTTATTTACTTCAGACACAATGATCCATATTTTTGTTAGTAAGATATACTTAAGAGTTATGTTAGTATTCAAATACACACCACAATCATACTATTACTAAGATAAAAATAATAAAAAATCTGAAACTAAATTATAAAATGTTTATAATTATCAATAATAAGTATTACAAAATAAAATTAAAATTCATTGAAATCTTTAAATTAATTAAATCATAAACAACAAAATAAATGCATAAAAATCAAAATAATTTAGTCAATTAAACATGTAACTGTATACAATGCCACAATATTGGACAGTCAATTCTGCCAGCCACAACGCTAAGAATGCTGTTGCCACTGCCGCGGGCACGGCTTAGCAACAATGCAGCTCTCTTTCTGAGGATGGCATGGAAACCATCAATACGAGCGTCGGCAAACATGCCCGACGCGCTGCAGTGCCTCGGCAGCCGCATCAGCATCCTAAAGGCATTGCTGTACTGAACGCGCAGGGCGTTGATTGCCTTTTGCGTATAATTGACCCATAGACTGCACGT
The DNA here is from genome assembly GCA_963680765.1 of Agrochola lychnidis. NCBI lineage: Eukaryota > Metazoa > Arthropoda > Insecta > Lepidoptera > Noctuidae > Agrochola > Agrochola lychnidis. The sequence continues at coordinate 8,745,040 of OY796873.1, forward strand.
ATAAAAAGATTGGCAAAACGCTCGAAACAAAGTAACTTTTACTGCTTTACTGCAGCGTGCAAATCTACGAGCCAACATATTGCATCGGACAGCCAACGCCCGGCGCTCTTTCTCAATATCCTCGCAGTCTGATAGGTCATCCGAGACCCAGTGGCCCAGGTATTTGAATCGCGAAACTCTGGGTAAAGAAACACTATCTATGAGGACGGGTGGTACTTGAGTGACCTTATGACCTGGTGATTGGAACACCAAAAGCTCGCTTTTAATATAATACTGTTACTTTATTATACTGTGACACAAGTATCACCTTTAGTGAAGGCTATTTTTAATAGACGCATGATTCATAGTTAACTATAAGTCATAGTTAATAACTACTTACCTCACAAAAGCCACATAAAATCGTCACCAGCTATCAATTGCTAGTGATTTTGTGAGTGACCCATTGTTGGTAGGTTGTGCTGCCCACCCTCTGTAACGAAGATAATAAGCATGGTGATATAAAAACATAGAATAGGCGTAGTTTGTAAATACGGGGTCGCCGATAAAATTGCAGTTTTTATTTACTGAATACTTTGCAATGTTGAGATTGGTTTGATAAGATAGAGGTATCTTATCGGTTACTAAACGAGATGTTTGGTAGGTATTATGGGATTGAGAACATGGGGATTAAAATGAGCTTCTATCAGTGATTTTTAGATTTATTCATCGTTTGGCCCACTGAGTTTTGTCCTACATAAAAAAATCCTGGTTCGTCCCAAACAATATGCTTCCTTCGTCCCAAAATATAATTTTAATTTTTATTCTCGCTTCGTCCTATTATATATTCCTTCTTCGGCCCATATTTTTTTTGTACAATCGGCAAAAAAGGGTTACTTAATATTAAATGTTTAATATCAACTTTTTAAAACAACCGCTCCTCTCTGTCTTCTCCGCGAGAGAAAATTTGCCCGTATTATTTTATAATAACACTCTTTAGCCGCTTTTAGTGAGCAAGTTATTTGTAAACAACTGACGTCACTGGATTTTTTTCTAAAGAGCAGGTAAAAAAATGATCACCCCTTTTTTATTGCGTCCTTTGTTTGTTTGCTTGTATTGACTCATTTGGCCAATAGCATTAGTTGGGATTCACGCTAGCTCCCGTGATGCACAGTGCATTCAGATACTCATTCATCACTTGGTTAAATCGACGGCCCCCACGTATACTATCGAAATTACAAAAAAGCCATTTTCGTTTTATTGCACTAATAGCAAGTAGAGATATAAAAATTATGTACTAATTTTATACCCTCAATTGTTTTTCAATTGAACAAAATCGAAATTGGCATATTCGGTAAAAAAAGTAACCAGCTGTAACCAAGTAAAATATTGAATGTGTAATATTAGAAAAAGTATAATAATTATCAAAAACTATAGTAGACAGTAAAAAACGGTAAAATTTTCCACTTTAGATACATCGGTAATATAACATTTTCGAATTTTATGTTCGACAAAAATCTAAATCTAAACTTAAAATCGCTCTCCTGTAAAGTAGAGGTTCTGCAGTTTCGATACTTTACGTGGTGGCCGTCGAAATTATTGTTTCAAAAATTTCAAATAAGTAGATTCTTTTTTTGTTGATTGTACCTTTAATGTACTTGTAATTTGGGACGAAGCACAACTTTAATTGTGCTATGGGACAAACTAAGATTTTTTTGGAATGTGGGACAAAACTTCAGGACGAACGAAGAATAAATCGATTTTTAGTTTGCTTGCAAATTATCTGCTTGCTTGCAGGTTATTATGTAACCCATAACAAACAAGGTGGAAACGATAATACGACATTAAAATTAAACTTTGTATACCTAATGACGTTCCCAGTTTGTACACAAAAATACAACCAAATATATCCAATAGTTATTGTTTGATAAAAAACCCTATTTTTTAATTTCGACCGCAGAATTTATTTGGTAGTTTAATTTATTTGGTAGTTCAAGCCCGAAAGGGTTGGCAATATCCAACCTGTTTTGAGCAAGCGTGATGAATGCTCATGGCTTCTTTGTATGAGACTTTTACAATGCTTGTAAATATGTGAACACCATGTATCCATTACATAATTATTTTTTCTGTCATTGCTTCATTTTTAATTATTTTTACCTATTGTGGTATAGTAATCTTATTCCAGGTGCATCGTCTTCACATATATTAATGTATACAAAATATTGTAAAACATTTTAAAAGAGTAACGGTGGAGTTTCTTGCCCATTCTTCTCCATACGAAAACTATCTTTTGGAAGGGGCGACTAGAATCAATTCTATTTTTTGTTTTTGACGTTCAAAAGTGCCTTTTTGTGCCTAATTGAAATAAATTATTTGACTTTGACTTTTGAGAAGGAACCTTTGTCCTGCAGTAGCTACCATCAATAAATAAACAATTTGTACTGTCATCAATCAACAAATCATCTTTCTGACAGATAATATTAAAATCAATCATCCTCAAACTCTTCTGTCGTCAGTATTAACAGGCCAATTGGAAGATAAACATAATATTTAAAGCCACTATCATAACAAACATGACCCGAATCTTATCGTTTGTTGACATCCCATCATAATTTGGACGAGCCGTGGGAATCACTGATAAGTGTGCCACACATTACTATTAAAAATATTATCAGTTGTTGATATGGAGATTTGGGCAATTTTAATATATTTTGGGGAAAACTTTTGAATTTGATTAAAAATGGTGGAATTATGTTTATTTATTTATTTATTTATATTTACATTTCTAAATGTCTTTGACATATCTCGGGACCCTGGGGTCCCGGACCTTTGGAAGGCATACGAGGGGCCGAAGCCAACTCGCAGAGGCCCCTTAGACATTTTTGAGTATTGAGGCACCAACCGACGATTATCCCTGTTCGCACTATGCAAGGGCACCCAAGGACAACCCCCGGTTGGTGTGGGACTATTGCAGAATATGGAAACAAAGATATTGGACTATGGCTTTGGGTGGCTTAAGTGGACTGGTTACCTGGAGCTATGGAAGGACTATGGCCCCTGCCTGATCAATGTTTAAATGTACACGGATAAAATGGCAGGGGGTGACTTGCACGCTCAATAATGGGCCCCCGAAAACGGTCGCTAGCACATAGTGTCGTAGCGACAAGGGGGCAACACGTCCTGAGGTGCTTATGAGGAGTGGAGAGGTATTCCACGGCTATCAGGACAATCCCGGAAGTACGGTCAAGATCCCTACCAGCATCTTACTGGAATACTTCCTTCCTCCGAGCACGTTTGCTCTTGCGAATCTCCACTCAAGCCGGCCAATTAAGGCAAGAATGAGGCGGGAGCTCTGTTCCTCGTCAGTGTTCACTCCAGCCGGCCAATAAAGGCAAGCCAGAGGTGAGGAACAAGACTTCTCCCGGGAGATAGGGTCCGTGGGGTCGCTACTGCCCAACAGCTCGCCACATGCTGCCCTGCGGGTTTTTGTATCTCTCTTGGTCTGGCTCCTAATCCCAGACCTGTTCCGGCAAAGTAAACTCTACCGGCACAGGCCTAGAGTTCGGAGCGCGCAAGCCCCACCACGACGTCAACGTAGAGATACGACGGTGGGGATATTTACATTATTATTATTCTAAACATTACGCCAATTACGAAGTGCACAGAAAAATATGAAATACAGAGAGTGACACAATTATTATTAATATTTATAGTACGAGTATGTGCGTGCATCTGTGTATCTGTGCAGTGTGGGTGTTATCGGTAAGTACTTGAATGGTTATTACAATGTATTTTATTTTTTCAATTTAATTTTCCATTGTTTCTTAAGAGTTCAACTGTCACTAATGAGACACCATAGAAATTTAATTTTTCATCATTGTATATGAGTTTCTTTTTGATTCGGATAATTATAACAACATGTATTCCTTGGATACTTTTTGAGGAAAAGTAAAAAATATACAGAGAGACAGTTACAGAAGTAGATTAACACTCTTTTACATGTGATCAAAATAGACGCAAAATAATTTTAATTTAAAAAATTAATTAAAACACATCTACATCTTATTTCAAAATTAAAAATTTGTAATCCATTGCCAGACGAGAACAACTGCCTGCCGACAAACTGTTATGCAGTTTGGCAGATTTTATATATTTTATTGTTAATAAAGATTTTGAATAAATAAAAAAAAAAAAATTGCATTCTATGTAGGTAATGTAATAGCCGAGGCTCTCTGAATATCAACTTTAAGCTCGAGCGAACTCGTTTGATGAGGTCTAGGCTCCGTCCAAACATGCTCCAAACCATGCTGGGATCTGAAGCGTTCCAATCAAACTTGGAGAACCGATTTGCTGCCGTGGAAACCACAAATGACGTTGACCAGGCACTCGACCAAGTGGCGGAAATCCTCAGGGAGGAAGGCACGCGTTTTTGTAAAATGCGGCGTACGGGCAAGAAGTCAAAACTTTCAAAGGAGACTCTGGAGCTTATGACGGAACGACGTGAAAACCCACCTATCACTTCGTCAGAACAACGGGCACTCAACAACAACATAAGAACACTGGTACGACGCGACCTCCGACGCTCCAATACGCGCTCTATAGAGAAAGCGATTGAGCAAAATCGGGGGTCGAAGGTGTTCGTCCAGTCACTCGGGAGGAGCCACCTGACGAAGTTGACCAAACCAAGTGGGGATATCGTCGTTTCGAAGCCGGAGATCCTTTTGGAAGTAGAAAACTTCTACGGCCAGTTGTACGCATCGCACGCATCTCGACCTGATCCCGAAAATGAGGATTCCAGAGCCACCTTAACCCGCCATTTCACGGAAGACCTGCCAGAAGTCAGCCAAGACGAAATCGAGGCGGCTCTTAAACAGCTTAAAAATGGAAAAGCCCCTGGTGAGAACGGGATAACGACCGAGCTCCTGAAAGCTGGAGGAAGTCCTGTACTGAAAGAGCTTCGGGAGCTCTTCAACTCTGTCCTGTTCTCTGGGAGAACTCCAGAAGCGTGGCGAGAGAGTGTGGTCGTTCTCTTCTTTAAGAAAGGTGACAAGACTTTTTTAAAGAATTACAGACCCATTTCGCTCCTTAGCCACGTATATAAGTTGTTTTCAAGAGTCGTTACGAATCGTCTAGCGAGAAGACTCGACGAGTTTCAGCCACCGGAGCAGGCTGGGTTTCGAGGAGGATACAGCACCATAGACCACATTCACACAGTGCGGCAAATTATACAGAAGTCCGATGAGTATAATCGGCCACTGTGTCTTGCGTTTGTGGACTATGAGAAGGCTTTTGACTCTGTCGAGACCTGGTCTGTTCTGGAGTCTCTGCAGCGATGCCAAGTCGACTGGCGATACATCCAAGTGCTGAGATGTCTGTATGAAAACGCGACAATGACCGTCCAAATTCAGGATCAGCGTACTGAACATATCCCCCTGCGTCGAGGGGTGAGACAAGGGGATGTCATATCCCCGAAATTGTTCTCTAACGCATTGGAGGATGTGTTTAAGACGCTGAACTGGGAAGGGCGTGGCATTAACATCAACGGCGAATACATCTCACACTTGAGATTTGCAGATGACATCGTCATACTGGCCGAATCGCTGCTTGACTTGCAGCAGATGCTGGACGGCCTAGTTAATTCTTCTGTGCGCATTGGTCTCCGGATGAACTTGGACAAAACCCAGGTTATGTTCAACGAACACGTCACTCCGGGGCCGATTGCTGTCAATGGCGGTGCTCTCAAGGTTGTTCGAGAATACGTTTACCTCGGGCAAACTCTGCAGTTTGGTAAGAACAACTTTGAGAGGGAGGCTAACAGAAGAATTCAGCTGGGCTGGGCAGCGTTTGGGAAACTTCGTCGAGTCTTCTCGTCGCGTATTCCACAAAGCCTAAAGACGAAGTTCTTCAATCAGTGCGTCCTGCCTGTTATGACTTAAGGAGCCGAAACGTGGACACTCACGGTACGGCTGGTCCATAAATTTAAGGTTGCTCAGCGAGCCATGGAGCGGGCTATGCTTGGAGTCTCTCTGAGGGATCGAATCCGGAACGAAGTGATCCGGCAGAGAACCAAAGTTATCGACATAGCTCACAGAATTAGCAAGCTGAAGTGGCAGTGGGCCGGCCATATCAGCCGTAGAACCGATGACCGTTGGGGTATACGTGTTCTTGAGTGGAGACCGCGAATTGGCAAACGTAAGGTAGGACGCCCTCAGGCTAGGTGGAGTGACGATCTTCGAAGGGTGGCTGGTAGCAGCTGGATGAGAGTTGCCGAGAATCGAGCTGAATGGCGTGCAATTGGAGAGGCCTATGTCCAGCAGTGGACTGCTATAGGCTGATGATGATGATGATGAATGTAATAGTTAAGAATTTGTATTATCAGAATTTAACATTTGTTTCATTTTTTTTTTCAAATTATTATTTGAACACAATATTTGTAAATTAATATTTGAATTAATATTTGTTTAAAAAAAGCTGAAGTGTTTGATCGAGTTTTGTTGCTGACATAGGTAAGGTCAGCACCAAAACTCGAAGCAGTAGCCGTTTTTTAGCTCTCTAAGTCTAGTACTCAATTAGTGAGCTATAAAAATCTGTTAAGCCATAAATCGATAAATCTACACTAAATAAAAAAACTTAATAGGCCCAGCCTTAAAATCTGCCTAAACTAGACTAAACATAAATAAAACAGCATGTCAACTTCAAAACAAAACCTGTTTCTTTGACTAAAATCATGACTAAAAGTGTGAATGATATTAAGCCATAAATATTATAACAAAAGGCTTAGTTTTTACTGCAATAAATCATTTAAGTCTGCTGACAAAATAATAGGATTATTTTTAAGCGGATAAGACTGCTTAGTTCTTGTTGATAATAAGTTTTTTTTTAATAATTGTTCGGTACTAGCCAATGTGGGCTGCACATGTATATTTATACACTAGCGGACGTCACGCGGTTTCACTCGCGTAGTTCCCGTTCCCGTGGGAGTACGGGGATAAAATATAGCCTATGTTACTCGCTGATAATGTAGCTATCCATTGCTGAAAGAATTTTTCAAATCGGTCCAGTAGTTTTTAAGTTTATTCGTTACATAAAAAAATACAAATCTTTTCTCTTTATAATATAAGTAAAGATGATTTAGTGGTCTGGTATTAAGGCAAAAATCTGCTGAACACCTGACATGTCTGTCACGATTTCTTCAACCTCTCATTTTCGGAAATCTACCTATGTGTAATTTAATGACGATTGGTAGGTAAACTCTAAGATTAGATTAAGATTCAAACCAGTACCCTAATTGCGTAACTTATTTTCGAAAACAATTTTGCCTAATTTGTTTCATTTTGACAGGTCAACAACATTCATTGCGTTATTTACGTTGTTGAGCAGATTTTTTTCCAACTTATGAAGCAATGGATTAGCAATCTGTTCTTAATCGAAACAGATTTTGTTTGTGTTGTATTATGCAATTAGAGTACTGGACATATTATTTCATGACTCCTTAGGTGGTATTCGGAAAAAAAATCTTGTCATTTAGTTTCATGAGTTATCTTAAAGTGGAATTGTGTATTTGAATTACAATTATGTGTGTTATATTGTGTTCATCCCCTTAATTAATTTGTATGCAGTCGTATTTTATTTGTTGAAGCATTGATCAAATGTTTAAATCTAACTTTTAGTTTATGAGCAGTTTCTGTACAACTATAATTTGTGTATACATTAGCAGTAATACCTTTCTTAATTATTATTATTATTTTCGTTTATTCATTTTAATTCTTATTCGATTATATTTTTAAATATTTCTTAAAATAAAAAGGATAAAAACCATTTAAAAATATAAAAAATAGAGTTCCGCCAACGTCGGGAGCAGGGTCCAAGCTACCGGTGGTTAGGGCTGCAGAGACAGGAACCTCCTCATAATGCGAGCCGTATCGAGGAGTACTGCCTTCTGAATCAGGCCTTTGATCCAACCTCCTTACGAGAGCCTCGAGAGATGTTTGGTCGAGGCTTTCGGCCATCAGGCCGTTGGCCATAACGACAATTGGCACAATGATAGCCGAGCTCACATTGCACATATCGACAACCTCGTGTGCTAAGTCGAGATATTTTATTTGTTTCTCTTTCTCAGCTTTCACGAGGTTCCCGTCATGTGGAATGGTAAACTATCATTGTGCGGCGCGCTAATCGATCTATCACTACTATATCAGGCTTATTGGCAACAATAGTCCTGTCAGTAATGATAGACCGATCCCAATATAACGTGACATGGTCATTTTCGAGAACTGTTGAATGTATATGCTGTTGGTGATTTTTAATAAATAAATAAACACATCTCATACATCAAAATTAACAATTAAAAAAAACTGAGAAGATTATCATGCACTAAAAAGTATTGAGTGACAGATGACGAGACGCGACGCTCGGTCACGAACAGTGGTAGCTATTCGTACTAATTCAAAAATAAAATTGCCGAAGCGTATACCTTTTGTGGTACTATTGTAACTGTCACCATTTTATCAGCCATACTCTTAACTTTAATGACAATTTAATATTTTATTGCAATATTTACAGACAACAAACTAATACCTACTAAGTTCCTTACAACTTCACTATCTTATCGACCCATTCCCTCGTTGACACTTATAATTTAACGAGAACAGATAACCATTTGATGTAGGTACGCAATATGTTCTCTACCAAGATAAAGAAATTAAAATTAATTCATACATGTCTTTAAAGATAACAAACAAATATAACGTATTAACAAATGGGGTATTTAGCAATCCGATATGTTAATAAATGCCAATCAGAAAACTTATGAAGTAAGTTATAGACTAAGATTAGCACTTTGCCGGCGATTTTGTCCGCGTAGATTTCGTTTACCTATATCTCGGATGCGATCATGAGTACGGACCAGCCCGAGAGTTCTTGGCACCCTAGGCAAAAAGCTGGAACAGCGCCCTTTTTAGGGTTCCGTAGTAAACAAGGAACTCTTATAGTTTCGTCATGTCCGTCTGTCTGTCTGTCTGTTTGTCCGCGGTCTAGCTCCGAGACCCTTAGTACTAGAAAGTTGTAATTTGGCATAGGTATACATATTAATTACGCCGACAAAGTTGTAAAACAAAATTATGAAAAACATTTTTTTTTAGGGTACCTCTCATACACGTAAAGTGGTGATGTTTTTTTTTTTTTAACCCATAGTGAGGGGTATCATTGGAAAGGTCCTTTAAAAACATTGAGAGTTTGTAAAAACCATTTTTGGATTCAGGGATCCGTTTGCGAAATATTAAGCTTTAAAGTGCTAATTTTTGTTAGAGTCAAGTGTCCCCCCCCCCCTACCGGCTAAATGGTTGGTTTTGGGTATGTGAAAAAAATCACAACAGTAGTTTATATAACGAAATTAAAAGGAAAACTATCACAGCTAAGTTGGCTTTACAAGTTAACGAGTAATAATCGACCAACTTAACTTTGCAGTTGCAAGAACATATTTTTCAACTACAAAGTTAAGTTTGTTTTTGGGATAAATTCATCCCAACTACGGAACCCTTCATTGTGCGTGGTCCGACACGCACTTGGCCGGTTTTTTTAGAAAATTCGTGATAAAATAAAACAATGTTCTTTCTTTTTCATGTGGTTAGTGAATTTGAGACTAGAGATGCCGATGCATTCCACCGGCTTTTATGACAAATCTTTTAAGGTTCAAGCAGTACGGTTATGGAATGCCTTGCCCGTGTCGATAAGGCGTGCTCAATCTTTGTCCACTTTTAAAATTCTGGTAAAAAACACTTTCTCTCTCCTTAAACATCGTCATTACATATAATTCCTTGCTCTTGTTTCATGTTTATAATTTTATGTATATCTGTCTAATATAAATATATATGTAGGTAATTATATGCTTTATGTATCTGTGTATTCTGTTGTATATGTAAATGGTACACCACTGACTACCTGCAGTATTGTCTCTCCTTTTCCATTTAAATCCATCCAAAGGTTGTCTGTAAAAGATCGCTTTTAGCGATAAGACCGCCCATTGTGTCACCCAATGTAAAATTTCTATATTAATGTCTGTAATTTTTATGGTGTACATAATAAAGAATATTCTATCTATCTTAGTGACTAACCTGGTGTCAGAGTTTTAAAGCCGCCCATGGGCCTCTGACTTCACTTCACATGCCGTCGAGAAGTATCTTTTAGGCGCGATCGGTACAGCGATCGCGGTCAAACTATAACAGTCAAATTAATTTTGAACAAAATATTATACCATACAACAAGGGAAGCAATACATTTGAAATCGCGATTTTTTTAGCAATGGATTGGTCTCAACTCGCTTTTGATTTCCGGATGAACTTTACCGATGGTTCCGATAATGTCTATGAGCGCATTTTGGTAGAAAAATGAGTAAAAATTGGGAGTATTTTCAAGTTTAGTTAAATAAAAAATAAATGAAATGAATTTTTTTTTTTTTTTCGATGGCGCTGATTGCCACCCCCCTAATACGAGCGCCCTAGGCAGTCGCCTAGTTCGCCTATATGAACGGGCCGGCCCTGGTACGGACACGAAACGAATCGCAAGCGCGCTACTGGCGACATCATGTGATCTACCCACACCAAGCGCGCTTCTACAGAGTCGTGATGTTTTAAGGCCACGGTGAGGAGGACATTCAGCCTCTGGTCGCATTGGAGTCAAGACGTCGCAAAACTATTCTCGATTCGTGGTGCTCAGTTATTGTGTTAGTTGTAATTTGTGATCATTGTGTTAATTTGTGATTTTAATAAACGCCGTCACACCCAGTGTGTGTATAATTTAGCTAGTGTGATTAATTTGATAGTAAATTATAATATGATCTGAACTGCAAACTGTTTTTCTATTGCGCATTAACCAACACTATCCACACTACGCCCACAGTAGTTAAAATATCGCTGATAATAACGAGAGTCACATACACGTTCTCCGACATATGTATTATATATTTGTATTTTTATGTATTTTATACCCCTTTGTTTTGGGGTTGGGTTAGGTTAGGCGTTGGGTTATTTTTGAGATGGGACTAAACCATTGATGTCGCGACACTGTAACGCAATATACCGACACCGTGGAGTAAAAGACATCAACGCGTTGATTACCGCGGTGCGTGGAGTAAAAGACATCAACGCGTTGATTACCGCGGTGCCATATTTTTTCCACTGTTTTTTTTATTTAGTTTTTGATTTTTTGACCGAAAACCAAAACACCAATTTCATTGATTTGTCTCGAAGAATTATACCAATTTTCATACCAACTTTAATTTCCTATTAAATCCCCTTAGTGGTAGAATTTTCAAATAGCCATTCGTAATGGTGGCCTACGTCACAAGAGGAATATACCCTCCATGCTTGCTCGATAACGAGGTGCCAGCAGTTGTTGCAGTTGAGCACGTAGCTTTAAATTCCCCGACTAATAATCATGATCAAAACTTTGATCCAGTCCGTCCCATCCTTGATGTCCTCCCTCCGATTGACGCCCTAAGCCGAGGTTCGTACCCCACAGGGGGTGCCCTTAGCGAGCGTTCACCTAGTTTTAATTAGCATAGTTGAATAACCCCTGGCTGGAGATTTTAAGTGTAGTAGCTTAAGAATGCGGCGACGCATGAATTGTCCATACAAACGTAGTACATAAATCATTTGCAATTTGAGCATATTTCCACCATATTATGTTGATATTCGGATTGAGACAGTATTTATCTAGGATCCTACGTCTTTTTATTTCCAAAAACTTAAAATGAAGTGTAAGCGAATTGCATTTCGTACATTTTTACAGCGTAAATGACATGTTTTCATATTGTTTTTTCTGCATTATAAACAACTATATTTGTAATATTGTTTCCGCAGAAACATAATATATGTTATCAAGTTAAAAATTATCGAAAAAATAATGGAAATACATTAAGTTTTCATTCATAATTTTTTGTATTACGGAACACATCCAAATTTATCATAAATTTTCGAAAGCTTTTAGTACTATCGCGTCAAGCAATAATTGTCAATATGTGCGTGGTAGTATTGCTCACTGTAGGTGTATATCGCTCCGACAGGCACTCACACTAGCGCAACGAGCTTGGAATTGAATTTTGCAAACATCTCGATTTGTAGTTGCGAGCCGTGTCCCCTTAAGGCACCCACAGGAAAGCCCGGTTAAGTAGTCATGATCTCAGAGGTCAACTACGAGATGACAAACTTAAAAAAATAAAAATATCCTCCATGTTTCCTGTTTCAGTACTTGAAATTTATCAACGCAACTCAGAGGACATCTCTTTTTATATTATTAAGGATAGATAGGTATAGCAACAGTTCATCCGTTTATAGGTAAGTAAACGTTTAAAACAAACTGCATCGTCATCTTTTGCAGCACATTAATCTCTACATATTATTAGAGTTTTTATAAGTAAGTTCTGTCCAAAGATTAAGACGGTTGTAGTTCTTAGAGGATCTATTTGTAATAATACCAGCCTATTATTGTCCCACTGCTGGAAAAAGGCCTCTTCTCATACAGAGAAGATACGAGCATTGATCACCACGCTTGCTCAAGATGAGTTGGCGATTTCAGACTTATATTAACTTAGTCCAGGTTTCCTCACGATGTTTTTCCTTCACCGATGTCAGTAATGTCCAAGATAAACTCAGAAAGTACATATGAATTGAAAAGTCACAATGGTACTTGCCCGGATTTGAACCCACAACCTCGTGCATGAGAGGCGAGGCCTTAACCGCTGGGCCATCACGACTGTGACATCACGATTTGTATTGATGTAAAAAATGAGATGTAACTTTATGAATGTAATAATTATGTTTGTTATTTACACGTGTCAAAATCGACGCCGACGTGACGGATCTATATGAAACAATTTTATTTTCCCAGAAGAAAATAAGTATACTTTGAAAATTGATCTAATTACGGAAAAACTTTTCCCTTGTAGCAAAATATCCAATATTTCGATTTAAAAGAAGTGATTGGCTCTTTCAGTTAGATTTTAGCTTTACATTTGGCTTTATTTTAAATGTTTTTTATTCAGAATATTACAGGAGGAGCTCGTGGCTAAGTAATAACAGCCGCACTGGTCGATCCATCAGGTTAAGCTACGCTTGCCGGGGTTGGTTAGTGGATGGGTGACCATCTTTACATACCGAGACTCCTCCGTGCCTCGGAAAGCACGTTAAGTCGTTGGTCCCGGCTGTCATTCGTGGATCTTTGACAGTCGTTACGGGTCGTCAGAAGCCCGAAAGTCTGACAACCAGTCTTACCAAGGGGTATCGTATTACCCAGTTACTGGGTTGTGGAGGTCAGATAGGCAGTCGCTCCATGTAAAATACAGGTATTCAGCTGCATCCGGTTAGACTGGAAGCCGACCCCAACATAGTTGGGAAAAGGCTAGGCAGATGATGATGATTCAGAATATTACAAAATTCAAGAATATTGCTCTTAGGCATAATAAACATAAAGCATTCTCAACTCCATCTACTCTACACCAAATCGGCAACTTTTTGTCGTACCAAAAATACTATTGAGCAATTTTTTGCTGACTTCATTAGTCATTGTGGCCCCCTTAATTATTGTGCGTCTATGATTTATATCATTCTTACATTGTTACTGCGATTCTAAACAGCATTTTAATCTACAGACACGATTTTATAATTTTTATTGGCTTTTTTTGGGGTTCCGTAGCAAAATAAAGAACCCTTTAGGTAAAATTTCGCCATGTCCTGTCCGGCCGTATGCCACAGCGATTTATGCAGAGTTTTAGGATATATTTGTATAACGCTGATTTCATTCAAGTGTTTTGAAAGCATTTTGGGGAAAGATAAATAAAGGCCATCTCCATGTACACATGGTTACACATCAAGCTATACATTTCCAGTATAAGTGGACCTCGCATTGTACGGAAATCTTAGACAGTGAGAGATCAGCATAAACTAGAAATGTATAGCTTGATGTGTAGCCGTGTGTACATGAAAATATGGTATGAAAATACTTTAATTCAATTGTTTTTTTATTCATCCTGTCTAATCCCACTGTTGGGCAAAGCTCAATTCAACTTTTAATTAGTTTTAATTCATTTAAATTTGTCAAATTCAGTTATAGCCTATCATTATCATTTCAGGTAAACGACGCCCACTGCTGGACATAGGCCTCCCCCAAGTACCGCCACTTCGACCGGTTCTGTGCTTCCTGCATCCAGCGGATTCCTACGGCGTTCATCAGGTCATCGGTCCATCTTGTGTAAGGCTATTTTACCCTTTGTTGAGTATTTGTCTCCATCCATTAGTGCCAAGTTCTCCTGGTCTTTGCAAGTGTCATTTAGGTCTTAGTCGCGTCATTTTGAGAGTCAAATTGTTCGCGTCTTTACGAGATATAATCCTCAGCTACGGATCCACCACCAAGCATGGCCCGTCATGCTCTTGGCCGTTATTTTTTGGGTTCCGCACCTCTGTCTATCAGCGGGCTGTATCTCATGAACCGTAATAGGTAGACAGTAGAAATTTTACAAGTTGTGTATTTCTAGGTGGTCTAAAGGTCCCACCCTCTTACAATAAACGTGTTTTTTTTTCGGCGTTTTTTGTTCGTTTTTAAGACGGTACAGAACCCTCCGTGTGCGAGTCCGATTCGCACTTGTAGGGTTTTTTTTGCGCATCGTAGGTGTTAGTGTTATTAAATTATCGTCCGAAGGTTACGTTGGTCAAGTTTTTAAGTTATTAGCCCAGGTTAGCCTTCCGGGACGTAAAGATAATTGTTTTAGCGCTTTTTTATGTAAATTAACTTATTTTTGTGTAGTTATGTTGTGATTTGTGCCTCTGTCGTCCCACTATCTTGTCCCACATTCCAAAGAATTCCTCGTTCGTCCCACTTGAGTTTTAAAGTCACCACTCGTCCCACATTCCTGGCAAATTCAAAGTACAGTTGACAAAATTTATATTATAGTGGAGTCTCGGATTGAATTAGTTCATCAAATTTTCCGCAACATGAGGTTATTTATCTTTCTGGTCAGTCAGGTTTTTAGGCTGACTGTACAATTAAATCAAATTTAACTCATATGAAAAAAATGTGGGACGAGCCAGGCATACGAATTGGGACGAGCGGGGAATAAAATATTGAAAATTAAGTTTTGGGACGAGCGAGGCATACAAATTGGGACAAGTGGGGAATTTTTTATGTGGGACGAGACTCTGTGGGACGACCGAGGCACAAATCTATGTTGTGCATGTATGTGTATGTAATTAGTACATTACGTATGTGGAAATAGAAATAATTTATTTGCTTATAATGTAGGTACACGTACAGATAGATGTAATTATTATCAATAGTCCCGTTGCATTTTATCTTACGGCATGAAAAATCTTCAAATAATTGAATTTAATGAATATAATATACAAATAATATTATACTTACTGTCAGCTGTGAAGCTACCTTATAAATAAATAAATTCTTTATTGCCATAAAAGGTTACAGAAAAAATTGATACCGTGGCTCCAGAGCTAAGTTAGAGTATCTGTATTTCAGGAGCCAATTGCTATTCATTTTATATTAATTCACTCGTGTTATAATAATGTTGCATGCCTAATATAAGGTAGATTGTACAAGGATCACCCATATTTTAACTGTTACATCTTATTTACTGTATCTGCAATCTATGCAAAAAAAACATTATCTACTCTCATAGCGTAATATTCGAATTATGAACTTCAAAACGAGTTTATATTGACATACTTTATAAACAACATACCGAAATTTAAAAATAGAATCATGTTATAACATTTTTTCTCTAACAAAATAATACTATAAAACATTTTTTTTTCTATTACGATACAGCGCTAATCTAAGAAGTTAATATCACCAAAGTGTTTCCATCAACTGTTGGCGGGGGACAGCAGCACCCGCTGTAGCGCATGTGCGGTGATGTGCTGGTGCAGGCGACATTCATTTGTTTTGTAGTATTTACTGAATTTTGTGGGATTTTTAAATTTATTCTTGATCTTTAACTTTGATCTTTTATTTAGTATTTGTTTCAATCCCAATGTTTGAGAGTAGATAAAGTAGTGTATGAAACTGCACATAACTAGGTATTAAAACATTCGTGTGATACTATTAAAAACCTCGCTTACGGCTCGGTTTTTAAACACACACTCATGTTTTAATACCCCTTATTATGCAACGGTTTCATAAACTACTATTACTTAATTACTTTACTTACTTAATCTTGGATTTATACATAGAAGGAATTTCACGTTTCTACGCATTTAAGCTGCTCAAATGCCCCATTATAAAAAATATAAATGGTTTACAGAAGCTAAGTGAGATTTTCTGGTCAATTATAATTAAAATGAAATGCTGTTCGTTATATTATGTTGAAATTCTGTCGAACATTTTACAACAAATTTTAAAACAAAAAATAGTCAAATCATTTTCTATGTGAATTATTAAAATTTGTATAGGACGTCTGTCGGGACATCTAGTTCATAAAAAAAATCTGAAAGCTATTCAGTATTTACCGTCGGAAATAAAAAATATGTGTTATTTTTATTATAGAGTATTGACTTCTTCTAAGTATAGGTAGTAACATTAAAAATCTATTAGAAACTCGTCATTCATATTTCAACTACAACACTATTATTAAGTTCAAACTAAAAATAAACAAACCCAGCAACAACCTAAATACATAATGACAAACACTGCCATACAACAGTGTAAGAGTAAAGTTTAGAAATCTAGGGCTCATTTACATGACAAACAAATAGACTAAAATCGGCACTTCTAAGTATCTAACCAGTTGCCTTCATTGCCTAAAGAGGAAGGCTAAAGTGTATGGTTCGCGATGCAGAAAAGTTCCTAAGCCAGATTACATTACGAAATTAGTGGCATAAAACTATAGGGCGACTTTTTCGTACAAGTGTGCAGGCAAGGGGACCGCCTGGCGAGAGCATCAGTTGCTCGCTCACATCACAGTATAAATATGTAACAGTATTATGTCTTCATAGAAAACGGCCGAAACGACGCGCTTCGAAATCTCAGTAATAGATAGTCTCGAGTGCGCGACAGTTACGCACGGACGCGGAAGGTTTATCTACCGAGCGGTCGTAGGTAATTATTTCAAGGATACTGCCGAGACATAACCCATCATCTGTTACGACGCCTCATTAAGGTGGATAACAATTAAAATTCTATTGTGTCTCGTTAATGACAGTTGAAAGGATAATACTGTTACTTTATTATACTGTGACCGCGTGAACCATGGGACTGTCACCAAAGAAAAAGTTACCCTATAATTTCATGTCACTAATTTCGTATTCTAATGAAAAGGCATATAATTCTATTGCCGCTATTCGGGCACAAATCCAAACTTCTTCTACTGCGAATCTCCAAAATAAAAATATTTTATTCTAACCATTTTTTTTCTGGTTTCCTGTACTTCTTCTAGTATTTAATTTTATTTATCTTAATTCGATATTTTAAAATAAAAACCTTCTATGTAAATTTCAACATAATGTGCTAATACCTATATCTTCGGCAAAACACATGATTCAAAGAGATGTGTCGTTATGAAACAATTCTAGGATTTAGACATACCTACCTATATCCTTCCTAGTCTTCCTACGACTTGAGAAATTGATAAATATACTTTTTAGATGTGGAACCTTACAGCATTGGAATTGAATCTATCCTTAAATTTCATCCTGGTCTTAGCTTAACAACGAACTGACTACAAATCAGAAATTAATTCCAAATCGTATACAGTGTGATTCTTTATAATGTGCACATATCAAAATGGGAGAATCTATGCTTAATTTTATAGACGAATTTGTTCTTTTTATTTTTTATATTAAAAAAATGTCTTTGACGTATTGATGAAAAAAATACAGATTTTTGCTAAAAACATGTTTAATTCAATTGAGGGTAGTTTTTTTCTCAATTTTCATTTTATGAGGACGCCTAATTACTTCTAATCATTATGGAGTTTGTTTCATCGCAATAGATGATTTAGTTTAAAAGTTACACCGTTTTGTTACAATTTTTATATAATATTTTTTTGTTTTTGTCTTTAAAATTAAGCAGAGATCCCTCATTTCGATATGTGCACATTATAAAAAATCACACTGTATTATTACTTTTCTTGGTAACCCATCAAGCAGAATGATAAATAACATTCAGTCGGAAAGCGGCTAATTTGTGCAGGACATTTCATTATGTACCACCTCTGTGATAGTAATGTCATTCTGTAGTAACATTGATGTAGATAAACTGGAAAGGATAAAAAACAGTGGCACTCCGGGAGTGCCGACAGAAGTGAAAACTTGAAAAAAAATTGTCACCGTGGTAATCAACGCGTTAATGTCTTTTACTCTACGGTGTCGGTAAATTGCGTTACAGTGTCGCGAAATCAATGGTTTAGTCCCATCTCAAAAATGCCCAACGCGCTTAAAGAAGTTTTCACTTCAAAACCGATACTCCTTAAAATTCAAATTGTAATTGTTCTACGTTTTAGCTTTACGTCTGCAATTAGATCACCACGATCTATTTTTGTGTACGAAACAAAAATGTTCGTCAGCGAAAATCGACTGCGATGAACGAATAGATATTGGAGTGCCTAAAAAAGTGTTCCTTTTTTGGCAATTTTGGCAAGGGACACGAAGATAAAAAGTTTTCTAAAACTTATTTGTTATTGAAAACTGCGCTCTAGCTCCATTCGCATGTTTATTCAGTTTTTATTTCGAAAAAATCTTGAGACCTCAACCAAAACTATTAAACCGAAAAGAATTTAATTTACATTCTGAAAGTGGGCGAAGTCGCAAATAGATGTCAAATGATTCGCTGTTTTGATTAATTTGGCAATATTACTGTATGGAAATATGAAATATTGCTAACTAGTGAACTAAAATATTGATTATGAAATGCAATAATCAATATCGTAACGTCGAATATTTCGTTTTAGATGTGAAAAAAAATATTAGGAAACTTTCCAAATGCCTTTTTTACACCAAAAACGGTTACAACATCAATTTCAGTGTTATAATTGCAATTCATAATTAACATTCTAGTTTATTAGTCCGCATCCGCAAAATTTCAAGTAGAAGTTTACCGGCGTTCCTCTCCTCGGTCCACAGTACCAATGAATTAACTAGGAACATTTTATCTTCCTCACTGGCCGATTTTGAGGTACCGTGCCTGACCGAAGCGTTGAACGCTTGGAAAATGGCTTGTCCCAATACGGATCTGCCCGACAACCCCTCTTCCCAGAGACGATGGGACGTGCCGCTCTGCAGTATTATACGGAACACCCTGTTAAACACGTCACCTAATACTGTTGAGCGCGCCCGTCTGCTGGCTGTGGGAGAATGGGAGTCAGGCTTGTGGCTTCAGGCGCTCCCGTCATCCACCATAGGCACTATGATGGATGACTCATCGTTTCGGCTCGCTACGTGTCTCCGCTTGGGTGCACCTTGTGTTGCTCCGCATCGGTGTCATTGTGGTGAAGCTGTCGACAGTCTCGGGCACCATGGCCTGTCTTGCTGCAGGAGCGCAGGTCACATAGCACGGCACGCCAGCATCAACGACATTATTCGTCGAGCCCTTGCCACCGCCGGCGTACCAGCGGTATTTGAACCAAACGGCTTGGTACGTGACGATGGGAAGAGACCAGACGGGATGACGTTGTTGCCTTGGAAGATGGGTAGGCCTCTGGTGTGGGATGCAACCTGTGTCGACACCCTTGCGCCATCTCATGTTCCTAGCACAGCGGGCTGTGCTGGCGCCGCTGCTGCGGCTGCTGAGACCCTCAAGCGGCGCAAATACTGTAACCTTATTGGTAACTACAGTTTTGAGCCGTTTGGGGTCGAAACGCTCGGATCATGGGGCCCGAGTGCGCGTCTCCTGTTTAAGGAAATTTCTCGCCGACTGGTCGACACTTCACGTGACCAGAGGGCTGGCTCGTTCTTTGGCCAAAGAATTAGTATTGCCATTCAACGTGGCAATGCTGCCAGTCTTCTGGGCACGTTTCCGGATGACAGCGATGCGGACGAATACTTCGACGCCTAAGTGTCGTTTTGTTTTTATTATTTTTATTTAGACAGATAGTTAGTTAGTCTTTTAATTTAGTACTTAATGTAAATAGTTAGATTATTTTTTTTTATCTTTATATGTTAATTAAGATAATAATTATATTCGGTATTAAATTAGTATTTTAGAGTTTATTAGTTGGCGATATTTCATATTTCCATACCAAATTAATCAAAATAGATAAATATTTGACAGCTATTTGCAACCTTCAGAATAATCGCTCTTAATAGAAACCTCACATTAATTTCAGTTGCAAAATTACGAACACAGCCTCACAAGTCACATCAATACAGTCCACATCCACGTAAAGTTCCGGTCAGTTCGAACTTCGAACAGCAATGATTTATCGGCGCACGCGACGATCGATGCGATGGACCGGTCACGACCGACGTGGGAGACCAACTCATCTAAAAGAGATAGGTAAGCTTCAATTTTTAATTATTTGTTGAATGATCACGAACTTATTGTTATAGAAGCTTGGAGGGTAATTATTTTTAAAGTGGATGGATAGTTTTGCAAGTTAATAATAAGTCTGGCACGTAGATTGGTGACCAGTGGTTAGAGGAGCTCGTGGCTAAGTACTCACAGCCGCTCGGGTCGATCTGTCAGGTTAAGCTACGCTTGCCGGCGTTGGTCCGTGGATGGGTGACCATTTCTACATACCGAGACTCCTCCGTGCCTCGGAAAGCACGTTAAGCCGTTGGTCCCGGCTGTCATTCGTGGATCTTTGACAGTCGTTATGGGTCGTCAGAAGCCCGAAAGTCTGACAACCAGTCTTACCAAGGGGTATCGTATTACCCTGTTACTGGGTTGTGGAGGTCATATAGGCAGTCGCTCTATATAAAATACTGGTATTCAGCTGCATCTGGTTGGACTGGAAGCCGACCCCAATATAGTTGGGAAAAGGCTAGGCAGATTTTGTAGATTGGTGACCATCTTTATTTACCGAGACTCCTCCGTGCCTCGGAAAGTACGTTAAGCCGTTGGTCCCGGCTGTCATTCGTAGATCTTTGACAGTAGTTACGGGTCGTCAGAAGCCCGAACATCTGACAATCAGTCTTACCAATGGGTATCGTAGCCAGTAACTATACTCCGTTTGAAATAAGATTAGACATTTAAACAAACCTTTTTTACAGTCCGTTCAACCGATTTTGACTTCTATACCGTAGGCATAAGGATGGCATTAAAAGCAAAAAATGTGGTTACAAACCAACTGTTTACTGCAGCTGTCATTTGTCATGCCGCCATCGCAATAGAAGTCAAAATTGGTTGAACGGACTGTAAAAAAGGTTTAGTTAAATGTCTAATCTTATTTCAAACGGAGTATAGATTGTGGTGGTCAGAGAGGCAGTGACTCCACGCAAAATACTGGTATCCAATTGTATCCGGTTAGCCCCAACATATTTAGGAAAAGGATAAGCATGATGAGTTGTAGAGTTCTTTTTAACCGACTTCCAAAAAGGAGGAGGTTATATGTTCGTCGCGTATGTTTTTTTTTTTGTTTTTTTTTTTTATGTATGTCCACCGATTTCTCCGTCAATTGTGGACCGATTTTAAAAATTCTTTTTTTGTTTGAAAGGGTGTGCTCTGGAATTGGTCCCATATAAATTTTATTAACTTTGCTTAGACAGTTTTTGAGTTAGCTACAAAATACGTATTTTTTTCCCACTTAATATGTAGATAATATGATAAGTTTCTGTCACTGGTAGCAGGTAGTGGTATTTGAATGTGTGTGAGGTAGGTACCACAACTAAAAAGTGAAAAATAAAATCTTTTTACAAAAAAAAAAACAACCGACCTCCAAAAAAAAACACTACAAAGTGAAAAATAACTTTAATTTCGGAAGTCGGTGGCAAAAAACGAAAATACAAAACCCAAGACACCGACTTCCGAAATTAAAGTTATTTTTCACTTTGTAGTGTTTTTTTTTGGAGGTCGGTTGTTTTTTTTTTTTGTAAAAAGATTTTCTTTCGTACTTTCTGCCACCAAGCTGTGTTGCTATGTTCCCGTTTGAAGAGGGTGGAAATGAGTACCGGTTTAGTGTCATGGACATGAGACGTTTCAGCTCTGTGAAGACACCACCGAAAGTTCCGTTTGAAACATGATGGAAATCAAACTCTATCATACTCAACTCAAAGCATTTATTTCAAATAAACCAATTACAGGCACTTTTGAATTGTCAAGGGGTCGGTCAGTTAGAAAGATGAAGCTAGTTGCCCATTCTAAAGCGTAGTAGGTTCCTATGGAGAAGAATGGGCAAGAAATTCCACGGACACTATTTTAATTCAAAATGTGATTACAAAATATTGGTTACATCATTTATGTTGAAATTATACATGTGAGAACGATGCAGAAAGTAAAAAGGTTCTTAATAAAAAGATGAAAAAACAATTCAAAAATTTAAATTAAATTAAAATAAGCCGTGGCAGGTAAGAGTTGACCAGCACCCTAATTGCGTAATACAACACAATCACAATTTGTTTCGATTTGAAACAGATTTCTAATCCATTGCTTCATAAGTTGGAAAAAAAATCTGTTCAACAACGTAAATAACGCAATGAATGTTGTTGAAATGTCAAAATGAAAAAAAAATCTATTTAAAAAATTCTAAATTAAGGTACTGTTCCTACTGACGGCGACCGCTCACAAACCATGGATTAGCACCATTCAGCTAGCTAAATGATCCAAAGTAAAAAATAAAAAGCATAAAATGTGTGATTTGCATGGGAACAAATAAACCCAAAATAAGTATGCACCTACCACAACTGCACCTACAACCCTAAAGATAGTAAATTGTATTAAATAAACAAACAAAATTTCCTTAATTAATTTACAAATATTATTCTGTCACATAAAACATTCAATATCTAAGTTACATTTCAATTAATTATTCCAACAAGGCTGTACCAAAGATATACTTCAACAGCGTACAGAGTACTGGAAGTGCCGGTCCTAGCCCTACAGGTTTAAGAGCGTGGGCGGACTGTAGGATTGACGTTTAGCCGCTAATGACGGCAAATATTGACAGACACTTCATTTTATTTATCAATGTCTGCCAGTAACAGCTTTAGTAGCTAGGAAAATGAAAGACGATTATGTTTTGAAAGTAACGAGATGGTTTGAGACTTCGAGGATGGTGAACGTTTTAATTTTAAGTTTATATCTTCAGTGGGCCTTATTAGAAGGCTTAAAGTCATCCAAAGCGCAATGGAGAGAGCTATGCTTTGAGTTTGCCTACGTGATCGAATCAGAAATGAAAGAGATCGTGCAGGAGAACCGATATAACTCGAAGAATTGCCGAACTTAAGTGGCAATGGGCAGGGCACATTGCTCGCAGAGCAGAAGGCCGATGTGGTCGAAAGGTTCTGGAGTGGCGACCACGTACCGGAAGACGTAGCGTGATGGTCCCACAAGATGGACCGATGACCTTGTAAAGGCCGCAGGAATTCGCTGGATGCGGAAAGCACAGAACTGAAGTGGAGGCGCTTGGGGGAGACCTATGTCCAGCAGTGGATGTCTTTCGGCTGAAATGAATTAATCTAACTTGTTCAATAGTCGCTATTTGTTGTTAACATCACACCTGTTTCCCCGAAGGGTTGGGCAGAAGTGTCCTACCTAGTAAAGTAGGACTTGCATTTCGTCATTTATGTTCAAGTCCCATATGGCAAATCGTAATGTTATAAGTGTAATACTAATGTTATTTATTATTATAATTATTCTTCGTGCTACCCGCGGCTTCGCCCGCGTGAAACCGGGTTCTTTTTCTGAAATATAAGTAGCCTAAGTTACTCCTTATAATATCAGCAATCTGCCAACGAAAGTCCCGTCAAAATCGGTCCAGCCGTTTCGGAGATTAGTCAGATCAGACAGACAGCAAAAAAAAAACGGTTTTAAATACCATAAATACTTTCAATTATGCTTTTAGTAAAAACCTGTTATTTTGAAATTACAAACAGACACTTAAATTTCATTTATTTGTTACTCTTTTAAAGATATTTGTAACCAATTAACAATATCAATTCGTAGAAAAATTAATTGCCTTTCATTCTGAAGTAAATGTGTGGGTATTTTTTCTTAGAACTTTGTTTTTGATAAAAGAAGAGCTTTCTCATTGTTGGATCTACTACATTTTGAACAGTGGTTTAGTTTTTCCTAGAATGAAAATTGGATTTATTGAGAAAATATTAAATTAACTATTATTAGTACTGAGAAAATGTGTTTTTTTAGATTTCTTCACAAATTAAAACCTCTTCATAACATAAGTTAAATATTGTTTTAGATATCGAAAATTTAATGTAAGTCACATCAATTTGCTTTCTAGATTATGATTTGGATAACTAAATCCATTGCTGGACATAGGCCTCCCCCTAGCACCGCCACTGCGACCGGTTCTGTGCTTCCCGCATCCAACAGATTCCTGAGGTCTTCTACGGGTGACAGGTCCACCTCGTAGGACGAGTGGGAAAATAGTCTAAGTTAATTTTATTTTGGTAAAATGTTATGTAAAAATATTTAGTTTGAATTCCTCAACAGTCCTCAAGAGCTGTTGACTCGTCCGAGCGGGCAAGTTAACATACAAAAATACAAAATACACAGTTTATAAAATAGTTTATTGTGACAAATAGAAAATTACATTACATTTAAACGTGTTTGGAGGCTCCTTTTAGGCAAACAATGCCTGTATTAGAAGGCTCCGCTCTTTCACATCATTGTCGTACATGGGTAACTATTCAATGTAAGTACATTTTTCTGTATTTAGCTTAAATTTACGAATCTTAAGAAAATAAAAAATAAAAATCTATAAGCAAAGTTGCAATTTAAATGATAATAAGAATAAGAATAAAATATATGAAGCTTATTCCCAGTTAGTGCATGTGATGTGGTGTGGTGTGGTGTGATGAGGTGTGTGTAGGGTTACCATCTGATAGGCATTTGCCGCATTTGTCAGGCATTTTCCGGTTAAGACAGGCGTGCGGCCGGCGCTAAGCTGAGACAGACATTTTTGAAATTCTCTAATAAATGCACAGTTGAGTAAAGGAATCTCCTGACAATAGAGTCAGTAAAAACGTTATTAGTAACCAAAAAAAGTTTTAAAAACGTTTCGTATGAAGTTTTTATATAAAAAAACAAACTTTAAAAAAGAATTATGTCTGGAAAAATATCAGTTCAGATTGTTTTTTTTTTTTTCTAAATTAGTTTACTGGTCGTAAATTGTCCATACTTTTCATTTTGAATAAATAAAAATTAATAAATAAAATTGTTTATTTGCACCTTCAAGTAATATAAAACATGGTTTACAGTGAAAATAGGCCTTAAGGTAAGTAAGGTTGTAAGTTCGAGTTGCAGCCAATACCTAAGCTAAGATAACTTAATATCTTGTAAATATAGGTATCAGCGCCCACCCTCGTTATCATTATAGGCGATGCTATTGTGCCTACCTTCTGAAATAATTTAAAACAAATGCAGCACCCGAAATAGTGATGAACTGAACAAAAGTGAAGGTTTAAATTAATTATTTTAAATTACAGGAATAAATTTGATATGATCTAGATGAGTTATAATAGGTAAGTTAAGTTTTAAATTATTTTATACTAAGCACAAGAATTAGGAACTGTATTAGGTGCAAGACTAGAATTAAAATTAACAAAAAAGAAACAAATAAAAAGACAAAAACAGATAAACGGTGTTGTGCTGGTGAGTGTTTATGTGTGTGTATGTGTGGGGGGGGGTGTGCGTGCATGTGTGGGGGTGTGTGCGTGTGTGTGTGGGGGGAGGATGTGTGTGTTGGGGTATGTGTGTGTGAGTGAAAGGAAAACTTAGGAATGAGAACTTAGAAATGTCAGTCTTTACTATAATCTGTTCCGTGTGATTTATTTTGTAGACTTAGGTACAGTTGTTTACAATAGACAGGCATTTTTCTGAAAAATCAGGCATTTTTTACATCCTAGACAGGCATCCGCCCTTACATAGATGGTAACCCTAGGTGTGTGGTGTTTTAAGTTATGGTTTATATATACAATACATATATGTGATATATTTCGGCTACTCAACGTTTTCCAGGAGTGCCTCAGTCAAACATCGGTCAACATCTCCTGAGGATTCCTCGTGTAGGGGCGAAACACGCAGGTAGGTTTGGGTCGCATGTTGCATCGTAATAACCGCATCTTCTATCTTCAAGCCTGGATTAAAACTAAAAAAAATTGCATAACTTTTACTGTCAATGCAGGTTAGTAGATTCCAGCCCAGTCCCTCTCGAAGAGAGGAGGCCATTGTCCCAGCAGTGGGAACATTATAGGCTGATTATATTAATGCTTATACTGTCATGGATTTCTGCAAAGTAACGCCTGATTCCATACCTTAATTTTATTTTGTCGACTGTTGGTAACGAAACACCCACAAGATTATTTGGCGGTAAAGGTCACTGGTAAACAATACATTTTCGTTGGTAAAAGTGTACTGAAATGAACATCTTTCGTCTTAATAATTCAGGAACATTATGTTTGTCAAGCGGCCATTGGCCCCTGAGTGGTCATTACTGTATTACATAGTGACGGTAGGCCACTAAACATGCGTGTGGGGACAGGTGATTATTTTCTATTACAGAGAATTTTTAATTAATAAAATAAATATAAACTTTATTCTGTTCAGAAAAAAACACGGTAATTTGTTTAAAAATCTAGTAACAGATTACATAGGCCTTTCTAGCCACACTAGGATTCCATGTGTCGTGGGGATCCAATTTCTTCCCAAGTAAGGCAGTTAAGTTAGGTGTTAGCTTCCTAAATAAAGTTAGGTGCTTTTGGGTGTGAGTGTGTGTGAAGTGAATTGTGGGGTGTGTGTGAAGTGTGGGGTGTGTGTGAAGTGTGGGGTATGTGTGAAGTGTGGGGTTTGTGTGGGGTGTGAGGTGTGTGTGAAGTGTGGGGTGTGAGGAGGTGTATGTGTGTTTTTACTTGTGTTATAATTATGTTGTGCTGTGTGCCTTTTTGTTTGTGTTAAATAAATGTGTTTTCTTTCTTTCTTCTTTCTTTATATAGTGAAAACGGGTGGGTTGGCGCGCGCATAATACTTTTTTTTAAATATGTAACTTAAGCTTAGCAAAAAAGATCCAGGTGTTTTTCGCTTTACCATAGATAGAGATGAACTCTTACTTCATAGTAACGCATTGAGTCGCATAATTATTTTCTCTAGATAAATTATATTCTGGTAAATTTTCTCTGCTCGTATATTTTATCAATTCTAGACACGTGAGATCGCTCTCAACGAATGTCCCTAGCAGCCCCGGATCTAAGGGGAGGCAAGCCAGGGCCCGTGCCCCGGGCGCCAACTTCAGGAGGCGACAAATTCAAGCGTAGCAGACAAGTGCACCACCCAGCACACAGCAACTTTGCAATAGGTAAATGAGACGCGCAGCACATTTAATAATCTTTCATTTTTTTTCTTTTTAGGGTTCCGTAGTAAACAAGGAACCCTTATAGTTTCGTCATGTCCGTCTGTCTGTCTGTCTGTCCGCGGTCTAGCTCCCAGACCCTTAGTACTAGAAAGCTGTAATTTGACATAGGTATACATATTAATTACGCCGACAAAGTGGTAAAACAAAATTATGAAAAAAAAAATTTTTATGGTTCCTCCCATACACGTAAAGTGGTGATGTTTTATTTTTTATTTTTTTATCCCATAGTGTGGGATATCACTGAAAAGGTCTTACAAAAACATTATGAGTTTATGAAAACCATTTTTGGATTCAGAGATCCGTTTGCAAAATATTAAGCTTTACGGAACCCCACATTGTGCGTGGTCCGACACGCACTTGGTCGGTTTTTTCATCGATAACTCGGTAGCTATACAGCATGCGGGGACTCCCCGCAGACGGGGTAATGATGACTAATGAAAGTCACAAGTCGATAACCCGGTCGGTACACCGTCTGCGGAATCCACGTAGCGTGCATATAAGTGACCAATTTTTTAAATATTTTTTTTATTTATTTCGTTTTTGTTTCAATTAATTTTCAATTATTTATTTTAATTTTAATTCAGTTTCAATCATATAATGTTACCTAAATGTATTAATAATTGATCGCGTCTACGTTACTAAAATAGTTTTAAAAGAATATAATAGGTACTAACAAAATATGGAAAAAAAATAGTCTGAATTAAATGAATTTTATTTTATTTTATTTTTAACAAAATTCATCGGTCAGTGAAAAGCGTGCAGAGACTTACTTACACCCAATGAAAATAACCAATGATAAATGAGCCTTCAAAGCAACTGTCAGACGTGCGGTGCAGGTTCTCAGTATGTCGCAATCGTTCCGTAATCGACGAATGAAAATGGTTCCCCGAATACGAGCCGCATGGCATGCTTTACAGAAATCTCCCGCACCCCGCATACGAGCCCTATAGACTTATGACAAGTACAATTTTAAAATAACCCCAACACAAACATTTCCTCATTTTTCTTTCTTACTCCATCACCAGACCCTGTTCACCATCTATCTATAACCTATACATTCCAAAGAGCCCAAACACGATGCCTGTGCTGTAACTTGGTAAGGGAGTTGGGTATCCTGCAAATTCCAGGTGATGCTGCAGCATTAGTTCAAGGTTACTAACAGAATACCAAATTTCAAATCGATCAGACCTGTGGAAGATACTCACATCCATTCATCAATTAGAAAAGAGCTGATAATCTTCAAACGGCTGAACCAATGTTGATATTTTATCTAAGAGCCATCGCCAGAAAACCTGCTTTCAAATATATAAAAAACCACATTCAAATCGGTTCACCCGTTTAAGAGCTACGGTGCCACAGACAGACGCATAGCGGTCAAATTTGTAACACCCCCCTTTTTGAGTCAGAGGGGTTAAAAATGAGCCTTTGTGTATTTATTTTCCCTTGTTTTTTTACTCAACATTATTCTAAAAAAAAAAAAAAAAAAACAAAATATTTTATTTCACATAAACCTACAAGGGCACTTATGAAACGTCAGAAGCTAGGTGCACGGTTCCAATTGGTCGCTTCCTATGGAGAAGAGCTGGCAAGAAACTCAACGGTTACTCTTTTCAAAATAAATTGTTTCTACAATGTTTTCAAATTACAGTGTTAATAGGTATGGGAGGACAGTGTAGGCCTATCAACAAGTAGAAAATGGTCCACAAGTCTACAACCTACAACGTTCTCACATTCACAAAATCTAAAAGAAAAGAATCTATATAAAAGATAAACAAAATAATAAAAATAAGGACCTATTTAAACCAAATGACATGATTGCCTAGTGGCATGATACAGCTGTAGTCAGCTGTAACAAATCTAATACGATTCAAAAAAAAAAAAAATATATATATAGAAAATTGTAGGAATATTATGTCAAATACTGAAAAGATTATGTCAATGAAGTAGGTAAAAAAAAAGTAAAATAAAATAATCATCGTAATTTGAGAGCAGTTAATAGACATTTACATTGTTATGCCGTATTCTAACAAGCCATCCCCGCTGTCCTAACAGCCTCGTCGCGTCAGACGGTTTCAGTTTACACAGGGGGCTTGTATTGTTATTGTATTGAGTTACATAGCCTATCGTTATCATTAACGTTATTGAGCTTATCGGGATTGCCCGGGGCAATTACGTCAGTAGGGGAAGGGGGTTTGTGGAAATAGTGACATAATCTAAAAAGGTTTGGACTTCAGGTAGCAAGCAGTTGTTGCCACGTTTATTCTTGAAATCAATGCATAGCTACATGGTAGCTTTCATTGCCTGTGTAAATCAGTTAAATACAAAATACAATACAAAATAGTTTATTGTGCCAAATAGAAAATTATATTACATTTTAACGTGTTTGGTGCTTCCTGTAAGATTATAAGGGTACACTAGATATAAATGTAAGTACATTTTTCTGTATTTAGCTTAAAATTTATTAATCATATAAAGAAAATAAAAATCTATAAGCAACGTTGCAATTTGAATTTATGAAGCTTATTCCTAGTTAGTGCATGTGATGTGGTGTATAGTGTGGTATGGTGTGGTGTGGTGTAGCGTGGTGTAGTGTGGTGTGGTGTTGTGTTGTGTGGTGTAGTGAGGTGTGGTGTAGTATGGTGAGGTGTGGTGTGATGTGATGTGATGTGGTGTGTGGGTGTGTGGTGTTCTAAGTTATGGTATATATATATGTGTGATATATTTCGACTACTCAACGTGTTCCAGGAGTGCCTCGGTGTTCTCATAGGTAAGTGGTTTTATCTAGTCTATTATACTTTTCTTACAGTCGTGGTAACTTTTATTATATACATAAACATGTTTGTTAATTTTTTTATAGAGCTGAGCAGATCGTTTATTGAATTGCTTGCATGCAAATGTTAAAATAAAATGTTAAATGCGTCTTTTAAAGCCGATTGTACTTGGTCAGGGATGGGTATTAGTGAGAAATCACCTTCTGGGTCATTCATGTAATATTTTATAAGTTTCTGTAACATATATCACGGCTTACTTAGTTTTTTTTTTATTCTACGAATCTAATCTTCTCTCTCTTTAATTCTTATTTTGTAAACTCTGAGACTTTTTACAAAATACAGTGTTTGTCCGTCTAATTTCGACTCAGTAACCGATTTTGGAAGGCTTCTAAAAAAACACTGAAAATTCCAGGAAAGGCAGCTGTTTTGGAATCTTATAGTTAATTGAATTAATCTCTATGTCGGTATAGTAAAATAACTTTTTTTCTAATCTCTTTACACTTTAAGCCGCAATGCTAACAAAATGTCGCTACAGACTGACTGTAATCCAATTCTAATCGGCTTGTAAGATACAGATTAACCTTATTACACTTGTATGTATTCAATATCATTACAATACACTAGCGAGGTACAAAATAATGGAAATTACTTTCTAGTTAATCCCTTACATAATGCAAAAATAGTCATTATGTTAGAAATCTTTGTGAGATTAGGTATTGGGTATGTATTTCTGCCAACAAGCATTAATGTGTTTTAGTTTGAACTGTACTAACTACTGTTGAACCAAAATTTACAGACACTTAAGACTTTCAACTGAGTCTTGAGGTAAGTCCTTGTGGCTAAGTAATAACAGCCGCACGGATCAATCCATCTGGTAAAGCTACGTTTGCCGGGGTTGGTCCGTGGATGGGTGACCATCTTTACATACCGAGACGCTTCCGTGCCTCAGAAAGCACGTTAAGCCGTTGGTCCCGGCTGTCATTCGTAGATCTTTGACAGTCGTTACGGGACGTCAGAATCCCGAAAGTCTGACTACCAGTCTTACCAAGGGGTATCGTATTACCCAGTTACTGGGTTTTTTTGGTCAGGAAGGCAGTCACTCCATGTAAAATACTGGTATTCAGCTGCATTCGGTGAGACTGGAAGCCTACCCCAGTACAGTTGGAAAAAGGCTAGGCAGATTGATCATGTCTTGAGGTAAGTCCACGTAAAATAGGTTGGCGGAAATTTGATATGTAGACCGATATTCACGGACATTACAGGTAAACGCGTATCTGACCCGGTAGACCGTGTCAGATACACGACTACAATCAGTACAAAACTCAAAAAACAGACAAATTAAAATTCCGGAGTCACACGTCGTTTTATGGCATAAATCGAACAGATTACGTGTAACTTCGGATTTTTTAATTGGCTGTGTGTATCTTGTTTAATTATGCCTTTTTAGTTGGCATTTTTGTCGTAGTTGGATTTTAAATTTTATAACTTTTATTTTTATTTAAATTATTTTGGCTTCTTCCTAGCTAAAGCACTAGGAAGTAGTGAAGGGTGAGCGTTTTGGGGGACTGTCTTATGTAATTTTGACGTTCGAAAAATGCTGATTCTCGGCGAATTTGAATTTGCATACATAATACATAAATACATACCGGTCAAAATCATAACCCTCCTTTTTGCTTCGCCGTAGTCGGGTAATAATTAAACCAATGAGACCCAACTTTGCAGATGCAGGTGTAGGACGCTTTGATAACCCATCAGGTGGCCCACGGACAGTTCAGCCAACTTATTACACAACATAAAATCATTGCAGACCCAAAACAATCACTCATCATTCACCAACCTCTTAACATTCTCATAACATTCCGAAAAAGGCAAAAACAGCATTAAAATTGCTATAAAATCCTTCATATTAATCTATCACAGGCTGTCTCACACCGAAAGCTATAATAAGCGACATAATAAGGAGCCAAATATGCAGAGTGCGTTCCTGAAGTAAATATTGTGACCACGTGTGCTTACGTGCCCGGAAGGTAAAGTTTGTTACACAGTGTAAGATATGATTTTTTTTTTTTTGGTGGGAAATTATCAAATAACTTCTCCCGCTCTGGGCTGATCGGGAGCGTGTCAGACTCTTACTGTCTAAAACCCACCCATGTTCCTTCAGTTGCCATGTTGCCGGGGGCCACGATCTCCCTTTCGGACTTCTTCGCAACCCCGGCAGGATACTGTAAGCTATGCTTGTGATACAAAGTGTGGTGGACAAACCAAGTCGTGACAATTGTTGAATTGGATTCGATAGTTAAGTGAGATTTTTTCAAGATTCAAGATTATTTATTTGTGGAAACATGAGTACACATACAGAACATGCAAGTTATTAAATTACATTATAGTTTGAGATCAGTCATGTTTGGCCTTAGCAAAAAGTAACAAAGCAAAAGACAAAACAGAGCAGATATTTAAAAATCTTTGTGCTGTTTTTTGCGATAGCGGCATTATAGCTTGTTGGGTTGGTAATTACTAAGATATTCTGAACCACAAAGATAAAAAATACGAAAAATAAAAAACGCTTTCCCCTTCAATATTGTTCTACATGCGATATCTTTTACGGTTTCTTGACTTAACATAGTTTCGCAAAATGTTTATTAGATAAACGGGCCCCGGGAAATACTTAGTGTTCATTAACCTAAAAGATGGTTAAATCGTCTTTGATATTAAAGTTCTTATTAGCATGCCAAAACAAAATGTTCAGCGACCTCGTAAAAAAACACACTTTTATCTAATTTAACGACCCAAAAATATATTATCGCCAACCATATCTTATCTTCAACTGTGCCACAGCCCTAAAGATATAATAAAGTGGGCACGTCACGCACACTCGGTCCCATCTCATTAAGTTAAACTGTTTCTGTTAGCTTTAAATAGCACTTCATTGGGTAGTGTGCGCACTTTACGAGTTGAAGGACTGTAGCCATTAATTCTGGGTGAGGACTTGAATTACTAGAACTTGTGAATTTTCTGGTGGACTGAACTGTGGTGCAGTCAGAAGCCCAAGTCTGACAACCAGGCTTACTAAGGGGTATCGTGTTATCCAGTAACTGGGTTGTAGGGGTCAGATAGGCAGCCGCACCATGTAAAATACTGGTATTCACCTGCATCTGGTTAGACTGGAAGCTGACTCCAGCAGTTGGGAAAAGACTAGGCAGATTAAGTGTAGTACATAAATAAGTTCAGTAATATAGTACGAATTCATCAGTCCATTGTAAACATGGACTGTCTTAAATAAAAAACAATGGTCAAAACTGCGAGAGGCCATAGTTAAAAAAATAGAAGTATATCTTCAGATCTAGATTTAAATCATGGAACCATTTTTGAATTTCGTACTCTGTTTTCACAACGGTTCCAAGTTCTTAATACAGAACTGACAACTTAGTAGGTACCGGACTAAGCTGTCAGTTTTGTATACAGAGTAATGTTTTGTAGAACTTGTATTTTAATTACTGTTTCGATCATAATAGGTACAAAAATTGTCTCGATAGTTTTTAAACTATGTCAAAAGAAAAAAGCATGTTTTTTTAGAACGACTTGGTAATTACATAACACACAATTGCAATGTCTTTCATTTTTGCAATTCAACAACATTCGTTATTTACTTTTTGGAGCAGACGCGTTTTTCCAACATATGAAGTAATTAATGGGTTACGAATTTCTTTTAAAATGTTTCGGATTGTGAAAGAAAGTATGTTACGCAACGGGGTGCGGGATAGTTTTATTAAATGCGAGATATGTTTTTATTCCCGGACTCCTAAATCGAGCCATCGGGCATTTCCACTCTAAAGTGCGTATCATAGACATCAAAATCAAAATAAAAAGTTTTTATGTAGTTTTGAAGCCAACATACTGGCCGTTATTTTTAGTGTATCATTGTTCCAAATTTGAATTCACAACCATTTAATAAGTTATGGACCCTTTACCAGGATGGCTCGATTTCGGAGTCTGGTGGATGGAAATTGATTACATCCCCGGGACGATTCTAATACCTCAAGGGATTTTTGGTTACGTTGTAAATTTTACAGACAAAGTTGTCTTATTACCTTTCAAATCGGAACAAAA
The DNA here is from genome assembly GCA_963680765.1 of Agrochola lychnidis. NCBI lineage: Eukaryota > Metazoa > Arthropoda > Insecta > Lepidoptera > Noctuidae > Agrochola > Agrochola lychnidis. The sequence continues at coordinate 8,779,417 of OY796873.1, forward strand.
GGATATGTAGTTTAGAAAAAGAGAAATTAGTCTAGTGTTGAAATTTTTTAATGGCGATGACATTAGTAGACACCAAGGTTGAGGTACCTATTTTTTTCTTTTTTTTATAGATCCTGGAAATTATATATTGCTTAGATTAGTTTCTACTGTTTGAATTACTAATTACCCAGTCACGTAACTGTAAAATTCCCTAAAAGTTTTGCTTGATAGTGGTCTAAAACGACTCCCATTAAATCCCAGTCAAAGTTTACAGATAAATTTTATACATTGAAGAACTAATTTACAGACAGAACAATTAAACACGTTAATGAACTAATTAAAAAATCATTCCGTTAATTTTGGTTCAATTCCACAATTAACTGATTAAATAAAACTCATGTTCCAGTAAGTATTATAAAATGCAATCTTAATAACGGCTAATGAATCGTATGCATTGCCTCATAAAATTATATTGAACTATAAAATTGGTAATTTAATTCGCCCGTCTCTAATTAAGTGCGGCCATTATGCGTTACCCCCGTTCAGTTATTTTATAACTCTGTTCTTGTTACTGTCACAATTGTTTATAAATAGAATTTATTTTAAGAGGATGTTATTTACTCAGAACGGTTTTTCGTTGTCATCGGTTTTCTGACAATAGATTTTTTTTGTTTGTTTCGGTTTTTTTTTTTTGATGTTGCACTTTTGAGCGTTGATTATTTTGATTTTCTACACTCAATTAATGCTTATTTAACTATTAGTTACTATAAAAGGTCTTTTTTTTGGGTGGGAAATTATCAAATAACTTCTCCCGCTCTAAGTGGAGCGGGAGGGCGTATCTATATTGCCAGGGGCCACGGTAACCCTTTCGGACAATAACCGCAGCCCTGGCAGGCATCGGCCCTGTCGGACCCCGTCAGTTCTGCTGACATCTCTTTGAGGCGTAAGTGGAACACAACGTGCCGTCGACCCGGGCCTGGTCCTTTTCGGACGGCGAGCTACCCATTGCTCACCGTCCGCAAGCCCGCGTCTACGGTGACCGGGAATCGGCCTGCGGTTCCCGACGCCCAGGGCGTCTCCTGCGGTGGTTAAGGCGCGAAATTTACCTCTCCTTCACGCGTTCCGCCTCCTCCTTCGCGAGCATTACTGCTTCGCAGAAAGAGGTGACGGGCTCCCATGCCCTCTCGCTCCATACCATGGTCTGGACCAAGGCCGGATTCAAGAGATCACCACCGCCGATCGCCTCCACGAGGAGACGACGGTGCTCCGCCCAAGCCGGGCAGACCTCCACCGTATGCTCCACCGTGTCCTCCGGGCGATCCACACAGTGGTGACACCCGGACTATAAAGAGTCTGGGTTCTTAATTATGTCTAACGCATCGTAATAATAATAGTCTTCCAGACTGAATTTCGGCCATGGTGACCAATCTCAGCGGAGACCAGCCTTAGGCGTGGGATCAGGCGCGGGGCCAACAGCTTAACGTGCTTTCTGAGGCACGGGGAATCACACCAAACTCCGGGCTGTTACTAAGAAATTCCTAATGGAAAAACCCAATAACACTTTGCCCGACCCGGGAATCGAACCCAGGACCCCACACTCAACAGTCGCGCTTGAAACCACGAGAGCAACGGGGCAGTTAAAATAAAATGGCGTTGACCTGGACAATATTCCTTCACGACCTTTCACTGCCAAGGTTTTTATAGCCAAAATTCAGGCATTAATATTCACGGGATGTTGGCACGCCTGTTCAGATGACAATACAATCAAAACATGCTATATAACATGAAAACAGGTGGTAGCGAAATCCCACAAATCCTTGACTTACATCTCCAACATTTAAAACACCCTTACAGCACACTAACGAATTAAGCCGTAGACACACTGATCCCCTATTATTACTAATTAATCTTCTCCAACAAGTTGATCCTTTATTTTACGAGCGTCACGTGTTTGTCACGTCAAAATGTTGAACTCTCGAGTTTCTTGACTGTCATTTGTTTTGACTAGGGGTCAATGTACTTGACACCCTTGAACAATAAAAGTGATCAGTTTTTATGTGTTGTTTGCACTAATTTATGACGCCCGGCCCTGCTTATTATCGTACATTTACGTGTAGTTAAATAAAACTGAAGATTAATTAAAGAATAGTAATATTTGATAAGTGAGCCCTACGAATTTCTCGTTGATGAATATTTTTTTTTAGGAGTTTGCTATAAACTCGTAAAACAAATGAATGAATGAATGATGTTTACTTCTTTAAAAAAAAACAGGATTCGAAAAGATTTTTTTTCTATGTTATTCCTGTACATAAAAAAACTTTTTAAATTCTTCCTTTCTTTTTGTTTTTAGAGAAATAGAAAGAGTGTTGATAGGATTTTGTTGTTCTACCGAGGATATTATGCTAGGTACCTTAGCGTATTTGTAGTTAACATTTTTTTTTTTGACGTTTTCATTTTGCTAAGTAGATACTTAAATATCCTTACACACATCAATAGGGGTTAGGGATAGTTCTCACAAATCCTTAAAGGAAATGATTGAATCTGAACTTCAATTTCCTAACCCATTCTCATTACTAGGCCAATGTCAAAGTAAATAACATGCCGCTTAGATAAGCGTCAGGCTATTTATATTGTTATGTATTATCTGAATTTCATGTAATTCAACTAATAAATCGACGGCCCCCACGTATACTATCGAAATTACAAAAAAGCCATTTTCGTTTTATTGCACTAATAGCAAGTAGAGATAAAGATGTATGATTTTATATAAAAATAATGTACTAATTTTATACCCTCAATTGTTTTTCAATTGAACAAAATCGAAATTGGCATATTCGGTAAAAAAGTAACCAGCAGTAACCAAGTAAACTATCAAATGTATAATATTAGAAAAAGTATAATAATTATCAAAAACTATAGTAGACAGTATAAAACGGTAAAATTTTCCACTTTAGATACATCGGTAATATAAAATTTTCGAATTTCATGTTCGACAAAAATCTAAATCTGAACTTAGAATCGCTCTCCTGTAAAGTAGAGGTTTTGCAGTTTCGATACTTTACGTGGTGGCCGTCGAAATAACAATATAAGGAAAACGAGGGACATTATCTTGAACTCATGTCCAGAGACAACATACATACAATAATTGGTACTTACCTATTTTGTGCCTGTAGAGGGTCAAATTTGCTAGCGAATAGACGTGTTGGGTTCCGGTAGATTTGTTGACCATTTTCTATTTTGTTAAGTACCTTGTACTTGTTGAAAGACCTACACTGGTGCCGATTCTCTTGTCATAAATGCCTCTAAACTAAACTAAAAATCACCAAAATTTAGTTTATTCCTGTCAAACGACGATTTCCCATTCTGAAATAGACTAAATTGACACAACTTAACTATATTTTAGTTTGACAGCACTAAGATGGCACTGAGATATTAGTTTAGTGAAAATGGCAATTTTGCTATTCTGAATTTGACGTTTTTAACCTAAAATTTAGATTTTCTAACTAAATATGACTATTTTTAATCGCGACTAAAAACATGTGGACTAAAATTGGTTGTCATGAACTAAAATTCACACCAACACCTCGACTTCAGATGAAAAAACAGTACTAAATAATTTTTTTTCTTTTGCTTATATCTCGAAAACGGTGTGTCCAATCGCAAAAATAATGAAAATTTCGACACCCTTTATGATACTCTTAAACCCCTAACACTCTACATGTAGGTTATATTTTTTCTTATTTTCCATACAAAAAATGAAAAATCCATATAAAACACGTCGAGGCTGCCCCCCCTGCGCGCCTCCAGCTCTATAAAGATTCACGTGGTTAGGTATCACGTGTGGAGTCGCGATTGTCAAATTCGATTTAGATGTGTCAAAATTATTTTTAAATTTAGAGAATTTATTTTGCAGAATAGCTTTGAGATTCTCATAGTCAAAAGTAAGGAATTTTAGTGATAGTTTAGTTTAGTTCGGTGTACAAGAGAATCGGCACCATTGTCCTTCCATACCTATTAACACTGTTATTTTAAAATAATTGTAAAAGCCAATTATTTTTAATAGAGTAACTGTGGAGTTTTTTGCCGATTCTTCTCCATAGGAAGCGACCAATTAGAACCGTGCACCTAGCTTCTGACGTTTCATAATTGCCCTTGTAGGTTTATGTGAAATAAAATATTTTGAATTTAGAATTTTGATATCTAAACACGACAAATAAAAAATACGTACCTGGGCGACCGAGCTCTGCTCTGATGAAAATAGAGAATGCTCATTTAATAGTATAGGATAGTACATACTAACTCCATACTGCCATGATAGTAGGTACTTACTAATTCCATGCTGCCATGATCATTATTGTAATGTCACGTCATTATTCATTATCTAGTTCTAAACTTTGGGCGACCGAGCTCTGCTCGGGTGAAAATACGGAGAAAACTAATTTTCCCAGATATGAGACCTACTCGTAGCTAGATCGATTTTTCGCCCCCGTAAACGCCTATATTGCAACTTTAATCGAAATCGTTAGAGCCGATTTCAAAAACGTGAGGATACAGGAATAGTACAAGATAACAATTTATTTTGAAAAGAGTAACCGTGGAGTTTCTTGCCGGCTCTTCTCCATAGGAAGCGACCAATTGGAACCGTGCACCTAGCTTCTGACGTTTCATAAGTGCCCTTGTAGGTTTATGTGAAATCAAATTTTTTTTTTTTTTTGGTAAAGATTTCATGATTTTTTTTTTTGGTCAACGACCACTTTTGGTGTTGTTACTTGAATTATGAGTTGAGCAAATCTGTATTTTCTTTTTTGTTTTATCGTGTTTTAGATATCGAAACCCATCACGTCTGCGGAGTTTTGCAACATAATTTAATTTGACCCTGTATACAATGTATCTTTAGGTACCATTGCGGAAAGCCATACTAACCACCGTAAGGACTATTCTTGCTTACAGTACTCGGCCGCTATAGAACCGGGGTGGTAACAGATGTGGTCATCGTGTGCACGGGATTTTGTCTTCAAAGTGGTTAGTTATGGGCTTCTGCGATGGTATATAATACATTACCTACACTCGTGTGCGGTTCAAAGACCCAGTTTTGGAAGTTTATGAGTATAAGTTGCGCACAAGTTTAGCCACACCTCACAAACCTGCATGTACTGCTTATATACACAGGATGAAATTGAAAACATGCGACAAATTGAAATGGGAGATTCAGTAACTGTTACCTAATCATTATAAATTGTTATTTCCGAAATATTAATTTGTGAAAAAAAAATCGTGTAATTATCGTCTTAGATAGTGCAAACTAAATTATTGTCTTCAAGTAGAGACGATTTTATGGCGTTCCAGTAAAATTAAATAAATTAAAAAAATAAAAAAATTCAAGTATCAATTTAAGGCTCGTTCAGACCAGCGCGACACGCGACGCGACACAAAGGCACCGCTAGCCGCGCGCGATTTTTTTTTTCACAATTTATATTAATTAATCTCCCATTTCAATCTGTCGCATGTTTTCAATTTCACCTGTATATATATTTTGCACTACACTGTTCGATAAGATAAAGTAACCTACGTTTTATACTATGACTAGCGACCCGCCCCTGCTTCACACGTTTTTCACGACTTATCAAAACAATCACTGTATATCACTAGGTTCACATTATAGGTTTCGACCTGATTATAACCCGAAGCGTAATCGCACAACACGACTAGCAACAATCATAATAAAAAAACTTTTTACAAAAAAAACAACCGACTTCCAAAAAAAAAGACTACAAAGTGAAAAATAACTTTAATTTCGGAAGTCGGTGTCTTTAGTTTTGAATTTTCGGTTTTTGCCACCGACTTCCGAAATTAAAGTTATTTTTCACCTTGTACTGTTTTTTTTTTTTGGAAGTCGGTTGTTTTTTTTTGTATAAAGTTTTTATTTTTCACTTTTTAGTTGTGATATTTACCCCCACATAAATTCGAATACCACTACTACCTGCTATGTAAATAACAGTGAGAGGAACTTAACATATCATCCACATACTAAGTGGGAAAAAGTACGTATTATCTATTGAAGTTAACTCAAAAACTATTAAAGCAAAGTTAATAAAATTTATGTGGGACCACCTCGAGAGCATGCCCTTTCAAACAAAAAAAGAATTATCAAAATCGGGCCACAATTGACGGAGAAATCGGTGGACATACATAAAAAAAAAAACAAACATACGCGACGAACATATAACCTCCTCCTTTTTGGAAGTCGGTTAAAAATGACAACTACAGTAAAAAGCTTAGTTCACAAAATTACGGCTCTAACGATTTCGATGAAAGTCGCAAATCCGTTTACGGGGCGAAAAATCGATCTAGCTAGGTCTCACATCTGGGAAAATTCGTTTTCTCCGTATTTTCACGGGAGCAGAGCTCGGTTGTTCAAAGTTTAGAACAAGATGGCTACCTTAGAATAATGACATGGCAGTATGTATTTAGTAAGTACCTACTATCATGGCAATATGGAATTAGTATGTACTATCATGGCAGCATGGAATTAGTATGTACTATACATGGAATTAGCATGAACTTTCCTATACTATTAAATGAGCATTCTCTATTTTCACCAGAGCAGAGCTCGGTCGCCCAGACTGGTTATAATATCAGTAGCCACAAAAATTAAAGTCCACTGCAGTCAGGCTCGAGTATTTGTACAACAAGCTTAGTTGGATGGCTAGTAGACGAGATTGCGCGCCCAGGCAATGTGCACAACAACTTTCAACACAGTCTCATAGGACAGCAGCTTTCAGAGGCACATTCCGATACGCTGCATCTAAGGTGTGGAATAACATCCCACCACCATTACGGGTACTGGGCACTATCCACACGTTCCGAACACGTTTACGACAGTATCTTATAGATTCGCAACAGAAACTGGATATGGTCGCCCTTAATGTCTCACTTATATGAAATGCCTACAGAGCTATCATGATTCCTGTTGTATCTTTCAAAAAAAAAAAAAATTGGGTATGCGGGTGGTTGCGCACGCTCAGTGATTTTCCGTCCTTTGCTGGGACAGTTCTTGTTGTTTTCGTATGTTTTTTGTTTTTGTATTATATTTGATTACGTGCTTATTTATTTATTTGGTTTTTTTTTTAAGTATACAAATTATGTATTAGGTATGTTGAAACCGTTTGTACTCCCCGTCACTTGTCCTTTTAAGGGTTCATTAGAAAACCAGTGTCAGACAGCATCTGTCTGGCATTAATGCTGAAATGAACCTTTTTTGGCGCAGCCGTGAGGCACACACTATTGTTAAAATATTGTTTTAATTTTTTTTTTTCATTTTATGTATATTTGTGTTTCATGAACTGTGTCAAAATAAATGTTTTTTCTTTCTTTCTTCTTTCATTTTCTCAACTATGACGGAATCAGCTTCCACTATAACCAGAAGTAGCCGCCATATTTCTAATTTAATAAAGTTGAAGAGATTGTTTGTTTGAACTCGCTAATCTCTGGAACTACCAGCCGGATTTGAAAAATTTTCTTTGCATTTGATAGCCCGATTCTTAAGGAAGGTTATAGGTTATTTAACATCACGCTACGACCCTTAGGAGCCGAGCAACAAGTCAGAAAGAACGCAGCAAGTAAAAATGAGGTAATAGCACGGACGGGCGATGCAATGCGAGGCAGGGGGTTACTTTAGTATATTGTGGTATCTTACGACTTCCACGCATACGAAAGCGCCACCCAGTCAATAATAATATTTTACACAAAACTACTGTCCCATATTTCTTAGTTCTTACCAGAAATAAACTCAAAATCACATTTAAAAAACCAGAAAAAAAACATTAAAATGTATGTGTAAAATCTCAAATCCTAATCCTTCCAAAATTACCTGTATAATCAAAATCAGATCTAGAGGCATACTTGATGTAAATGTGAGTAATTAAATAACGAGCCACGAGCCACTCCAGCTCTGAAACTTGAATGTTGTATCTTTTCCAACCCTTACATGTAAATTTAAAATTAATTAAACGTGTATGCGAGGACGGCGGCCCTGTGCGATGATTAGCAGGGCCGGGCTTGAAATTGGGATGCGAAATTAATTTAATGTAGTAAATTTTGTTTATCGTTTGTATTTTATTTTTTGTTTGAGCGTGTGTTTTAGCTGCTAGAAATTCTATATAGCTCCCAGACTTTAGAATACATTTAAATAGTTAAATATCATAAATTACGTTATTAATCGATTGAAGAACACTGAACAAGACACAGAAGTTTATTGATATTACGCCTATGGGCGTTTAGTTTCCCTCAAAATGTTGAGAACTAAGCCGTTTAGACGCTAATGAAACTTTTAAAGGTCCCATTATCTTCGATAGTGTATTTTATTAACCGACTTCCCAAAAGGAGGAGGTTATGTTCATAGCGTATGTTTGTTTTTTTATTTTTTATTTATATCCGTCGATTTTTCCGTCAATTGTGGACCGATTTTGAAAATTATTGTTTTGGTTTGAAAGAGTATGCTTTCAAGGTGGTCCCATATAAATTTTATTAACTTTGCTTGGATAGTTTTTGAATTAGCTTCAATAATACGTATATTTTCCCACTTAGTATGTGGATGATATGATAAGTTCCAGTTACTGTTATTTACATAGCAGGTAATGATATTCGAATTTGTGTGGCGTAGGTACCACAACTAAAAAGTGAAAAATAAAAACTTTTTACAAAAAAAAAAAACGACTTCCAAAAAAAACACTGCGAAGTGAAAAACAACTTTAAAAACGAATATTCAAAATCATAGACACGTATTTTATATGATAATACTAAACTTTTGTGATAAATTACTTTTTATTAAGTATATCAATGAAATGTGACAGATTTGCTCCAAGAAATTTACTAAATTAATAAATTCTACAGTCTCCAAAATTTGTCAGAGCCGATAAGTATAATTTATTGGAACATCTACTCACCTACGTAAAAGCCTTCACTTAGACGAACAGAACACCTTTTCTCCAATTATTTTATTCAATAAATTTGAGTCGAATCATCACTAGGATTCTTTAAGAGCTTACTCAGCCTTTTGACGTAAAAAATACCTTTTTATCTACAAAAACTGTTGTGAATCGTGAGATAAACCTATTTTTTTTCTGAAAGACATCACTCACACGTCATTTATCATTTCTTAGTGACGCGATTTATACGTTTTATTATATAGATTGATGAGTTTTCTTTAAAAATAGACTGAAAACTATTTGATATTGTTAAAACCGATGAATTTGGTAGAATTCTTACTTTGGCGAATAAAGATATCATCAGTCAAAATGTGATGTATTATTTTGAGGTTATCAGACGAAAGATAAATTGCACAACTGCTTTTCATATTGTTATAAAAGTCATAAAACTTAAAACGTAAGATAAATCTGCTTTGGTCAATTTCGCAGGTAGGTAGGTAACATAATTGTTTGTAACCATTTTGTTGGCTTGAACTCCACCATAACCACTAAAACACTGCAGTTCCTAGACAATCACTTTTTCAAAATCACACGGTATTCCACATCCCGCATCAAGACCACAAAAGTTTTACCTTCATTGAGTGGTTATAACTGCCTATATAGTTACAATATCCTACTTCCATTCAAGGATATCAGACCTTCCAAACCCTCTCAACGAAGTAACGCTTCACTCAATCCTTTAACAAGCACCAACAGATGTATTTACACTCAAAAAGGACTTATTGGTTGATTCGCACGAATTTACTTGCTCGAAACGGGCGAATCGACACTTTTAAATTTTGAATTTTATGCAGTGTTTGGATACAGTACGTGCCACTAAAGATGAGACTTGACACACCACGTGGTTTGACTTGCACAGTAGACGATTTTTGGGTCTCTTTAGCGGTATGAGGTCTGCGCCCCGGGGCGTCATCAGGGCGGCGGAAAGAGCGCGGGGGGCGCGGTCAAGTCTCATCTTTCGTGGCGCATATTGTACTTTTTCCATAACTGTAGTGCATAAAATTCAAAATGTGTCAATTGCCTACTATGTATTTCTGGAGTTGTCGATTCGCCCAAAAATAAATGAACTTCGTACGAATCGCTCAAGAAAAAATGATATTATTTAAAAGCGCCGATTCACCCATTTCGGGCGAGTAAATTCGTGCGAATCAACCAATAAGCCTCAAAAACAACGTTCAGAAATCTCAGGCAACCCACCAACTTCAACATAACTTACATCCACGCTCGATTACACCCACAGACCATGCATTCAATCAATGACTATCACAAACATGTAAATAGGTCAATGATATTGGTCCGTAATGTGTTGATTCGGTTGGGCAAAACGGCGGAATCATAGCTGGGAACCCGTATGCCATAGCTTACATGACTGGCGAAGTGTTTTCGAGTCCTTAAATTAATAATATTAGGCTAATCTTGTAGTTGAACAAAAACACCATGACGGTGAAGAAAAACATCGTGAGGAAAAGGCTTCCTTTTAAGCTATTGCATAGTTTTTATCGCGGGCTTTGAGCGCGGCGACTGAATCAAGAAATTCCGTAACGTAACGAAAATAAAACCTAACACCCCTCACTCCGTCTACCATGTAATGACGGTGACAACGTGATATTGTCATGGGAAACATGATGTTGTCATGGGAACGTAATTTTTGTTTTATGTCATCACGTCATCATCCCAAGTGTAGCGTTGACAAATAGGAAGTATGGAGGTTACAAATGCTATGCAATAGCTTTACCGCGGCAGTCCCCGAGTGTCACACGTTTTTTTGGTTGGGAAATTATTAAATAACTTCTCTCACTCTGGGCGGAGCAGGAGGGCATGTCAGACTCTTACTGACTAAAACCCACCCGTGTTCCTTCGGTTGCCCTTTTGCCGGGGGCCACGATCTCCTTGTCGGTTTTCTTCGGAGATACAATTCTCGCCGGCATGTGCTTTCCAAGTCAGAGGCCCATGGGCGGCTTTAAAACTCTAACACCAGGTTAGTCACCAGCCACACGAAAAGAAGAAGTTCTTGCAGTTGATGTTGCTAGTCAATCTAAGCATAAATGCATTCAATTACATACTTACCACTGTCTTTCAGGGAGCTTGGCGATAGGTTGAAGATAAAAAAATAGTGAAGCTGGCACTTGATCTCCAAATCAGGTATTTAACGAGCTTTCGAAAATGTCAACTAATCAACTGGTTCTAATGCCCCTGCCACACACTTGTCGAGTGTCATGAGAAGTAGCGAGGAAAGTGAGCAGAGACGTAGTGTGGCAACGTTACTCGTCATGCCCACTGCTCCCTCTTTTGTCGGTTTTTGGGCGCGAGTCAAAGGACGTAGTGCAAAGCATCGCCATTAATTGCGCGAGTAGAGCAGTATGTGGGCAGAGAGTGCAATATCGCGTCAGCGCGAGGAGCATAGTGTGGCAGGGGCATTAGTTGAGCTGCACGATGACTGACAAATGCGTGCACTGACTGGACAGGTCCACTCAATCTATGTGGTTCATTCCTCAAAAGAGCATTTCAGACACCAATCTACATGGTCTTCACATGATCTGACCAAGATTATGTCTGGACTTTAGAAGAGACCTTTGAGTTTGTTTTGGGTTTTCTTCTCAGAATAGTCAGATAAGAAACGCCAACCTCATCTAGTTTAAGACTCATCTGTCAAATAGGGTCCGAGCGGTAAAAAAAAATATGATTGACGTGTAGGTAATAGTGTTTTTATAAACGTACTTATACATTAATAAAATCATTTATTAACTTTTACTACAGGACACTATGGAAGAAAGAAGAATTTTGATATTGATTTAAAAGAGTGTCCATGGAGTTTCATGCCCGTTCTTCTACATAGGAATCTACTACGTTTTGGAATTGGCAACTAGCTTCATCTTTCTGACAGACCGACTCCTTGACCATTCAAAAGTGCCTGTAATTTTTAAATTGAAGTAAATACTTTGAGTTTGAAAGAATAAAATTCATTATTATTGCTTTCAATAATTCTGGTATTGACGACGGCATAAAAAATAAATAAATTAAAGAACATGAAAAAGACACTTTCGAATAGGTACTAACAACAACTTGCTACCAACTATTAACAGCAATAACACGAAATTCAACCCTAAGTTACGAACTATAACTTCAAGTAACCAATGTTATAACCTGTAGTCATGCTCAGGTATTTTATACCGCTACATTGCATGCGACTATTTTAGCATCAAGTTGCTTATGATCCTAACGGTAAGCAGAGTTACAATTATTGGCAAAATGATATTTGAAACCTTGGTTAACATGGAAGGTTGTGTTTGAACAGCTTAAACATAGCTTTGTTGTGTGCTCATTACAAAGTTAGTGCACCAAGATTTCACCAGTTCTGTAACAAGTTCCATGCAATAAAGGGCGAGCCTTTTTATTGGGTGGGAAATTATCAAATAACTTCTCCCGCTCTGGGCGGAGCAGGAGGGCGTGTCAGACTATTACTAAAACCCACCCGTGTTCCTTCAGTTGCCATGTTGCCGGGGCCACGATTTCCTTTTCGGTTTTATTCGCAACCCCGGCAGGCATCGGCCCTAGCGGACCCCGTCAATTTTGCTGACATCTCTTTGAGGCGAGCGTGGAACACAACGCGCTGTCGACTCGGGCCTGGTCCTTATCGGACGGCGAGCTACCCATTGCTCACCGTTCGCAAGCCTACGCACCTACGGTGGCCGGGAAACGGCTTGCGATTCCCGACGCCCAGGGCGTCTCCTCCTACGGTGACATAGCAACAATATACAACATAGTTTTGTTGTGTACTCATGACAAAGTTAGTACACCAAGATTTTACCAGTTTTGCTACTAGTTCCATGCAATAAAGGGCGAGCCTACTGCTATTAGCAGTGGTGGCCCAATGGCCACGACTTACGATTTGTAAGTAGTGAGTTCGAACCGGTGAAGGAAAACGTCGTGAGGAAACCGGCATGTCCTATAACCAAAAATTCGAAGACATGTGACTTCCACCAACCTGCACTGTTAGTTGATTACGTCCCACTCCCTCTCACAGAGAGGAGTCCCACCAGTGGGGACATTATAGGCTGATAATGCTACTTCTATAAATCGGTCACGAATCCAAATCCCAGGCTGCTCCTGAGCCCTAGGCATCGGGAATTCCACAGTAGGCGCGGGCTTGCGGACGCTTAGCAGTGGGTAGCTCGCCGTCCAATAAGGACCAGGCCCGGATCGATGGCGCGTTGTGTTCCACGCGCACCTCAAAGAGATGTCAGCACAACTGAACTGACGGTCCGCTAGGGCCGATGCCTGCCGGGGTTGCGGGTTTGTCCGAAAGGGTTACCCCTGGCCAACATACAGGCAACTGAAGGAACACGGGTGGGTTTTTGAAGAGAAACCCATTAACACTGCCCGGCCTGGTACTCTAAGCCTCACGCTCAACAGTTGCGCTTGCGACCACTAAAGAATAATGTAGAATGTGTATCTTTTGTGTTTATTTTTTGTGTATCTTTGTGGGGCTTAGAGTTCCATGTCGGGCAAAGTGTACAGCTTAGGACCGGGCTTCGTGACTGGTTTATAGCAGTAGGCTTGCCCTTTATTATTATTGGGTTAGACACACTAGCAGCTAATTTGCTGATGCGTGTGTATGAAATAGCTTGGAGATGTTTAATCCGCCCAGTCAATTCTTGAAGCAGTTCAGTGAGGGAGCCATCACAACATTCTCCGGGACCATGCTTACAACTCGGTTAGATAAGAATTGCTTCAAAGGCTTTTTCTTTGATGAATTTTCCCATAACTTTAGATAATGCCCACGCAGATGTTTGTTGGCATTCAGAGTGTAAAGGTCCTTGAAGGCTGGACACTTCATAGTGTTCTGTTAGTATTTTGTACGTCTCAATGAGCCTACCCCTTTGTTTACGCTGTTTAAGTGTGATAAGGCCAAGGTCTTTGAGGGGCTGTTCGTAAGATAGATTACGCATGATGCTAACCATCTTGGTTGCCCTTCTTTGTACATTATCAAGTAGAACAATGTCTTTTTTTAAATATAGGTCCCAGAAAACATTTGCATATTCCAAGAGAGGTCTTAAAGGCCTTGTACAACTTGACAAATGTCGTAGGCGTCAGGCATTTGAATACCTTGCGGATGATGTAAAGTTTCGAATTTTCGTACCATAGCTGGTGAAATGTAGATGTACCTATAAACTTCTGCATTATATTTTTTTTTTGCGATTCCATAACCTTCACAAAACATGATAAGTTACCGCCCCATAGCTTGCAAACGCAAGTAAATCTTTCAATTTCGACTTACGAGGAAAAATAAACTCATACACTCCATTTTTTCTGTCATTCGCAGTATCACAGGCATATGTTTCACCTATTGTGCCATTATAAAGGGTGGCAGGGACATCGACGCGAAAACTGTTACCATGGATTCAGTACATGATTCTAAAACCCCCTGTGTTGAAATTTTTCGTCGGTTATTTAAAAAAAAAACGTGTGGCACTCGGGGACTACCGCGGTAAACCTATTGCATAGCATTTGTAACCTCCATACTTCCTATTTGTCAACGCTACACTTGGGATGATGACGTGATGACATAAAACAAAAATTACGTTCCCATGACAACATCACGTTGTCATGGGAACCGTTATTACATGGTAGGCGGAGTGGGGGGTGTTAGGTTTTATTTTCGTTACGTTACGGAATTTATTGATTCAGTCGCCGCGCTCAAAGCCCGCGATAAAAGCTATGCAATAGCTTAAAAATATTAGCTGCTTCATAGAAAAGTGCAATACCTACGTGGTCAAAATATATGGAACAGCTGATTTTATTTAAATAAAAGGAAAAATATAACAAAGAGTTTAAATTAATGAAAAAGAAACAAATATAAAAGGAATGTGTAAGAACTTTATATTTTTCGTACAAATTTCTGCTTCAGAAAAATCGATCAATTGTTTTGAGAGCAAAATCCTGAATATTGGAATTGAAATACTTACTATTTGGTGGCCAATGATCCTACGTTTAGGGTATATTAAGGATTCGGTACTTCACTTTACTAACCATACCTAACTTATATAATTTATCATGAAGATTATTTCACTGTACTAGAAGATAAGATGAGCACAAAATATTTTATTTGATTATTTTTTGTCCACGCATAACTTCCCAAACCTTCACTATCCTCCCTTCTTTCTAACTAAAGCATTACTAATATGTCTACCGAAACCTTTTATTTTATTTTCTAACACCATCCTAATAAATCCGTTCCCCAAATCCGTCCCTACCACCCTGACTCCGGTATGTCGGTCATTAGACCGCGAAATTAGCGCACAACCCTACACTGCTAATTGTTATTATTGTCGCTACCCGCTACCTGCCCCTCAGGAATGCCACCTATGTGCCATCATCGCCACTCCACAAAACGTCTAGCATTCAGAAATGTGATTACTAATTGGGGTTTTATACAACCCTAAATATTTTAGTAGCGTATTTCACGTGTTCTTGTTGTTTGCGTGAGTACACACTTATGAAGCAGCTTTTACATCTGCCGACGTTCACTGCTGGACATATAACGGCTCCCCTATACATCTCGTCACAGCGACCGCTTCTGTGTTCCTCTTATCTATCGAATCCAGTAAGAAGCTTGTAAATGAAAGACATAAATCTTCCATTTACTTCGCCATCTGGCTCCTAGCTCCGAAACGTGCCATCATCGCCACTCAATACTTTATGAAGCAGCTTTTACATAATTAATTTAAGTAAATAATTCTAAGAAACATGTCCACTGCTGGACATATAAGGCAAGCCATGCAACCATCGCCATGCACAGCGGCCGCTTCTATGCTCCTCGCATCTATCTGATCAGGTAAGAGGCTTGTAAATGAAAGACATTGGTCTTCCATTTGCTTACATCTCCGGGCTCCGGAATGTGCCACCATTGCTACGCCACAAAACACGCCTAGCATTTACGAATGTGATTACAAATTGGGGTTTTGTGCAACCCTAAATATTTTAGTAGCGTATCTCTTGTGTTCTTGTTGTTCGCATGAGTTGTAGGAGTGTTATTTTCTGTCTGCTATGATAGTAAGGCACTTGTGAAGCGGCATTTACATAATTAATCATTCTGCCGAAAGACATTCACTGCTGGACATATTAGGGCCCAAGCATCACCACAGTGACCGCTTCTGTTTCGCATCTTTCGGATCCATTAAGAAGCTTGTAAATTAAAGACATTGGTCTTCCATTTACATCTCCTGGCTTCGGAATGTGCCACCATTGCTACTCCACACAATACGTCTAGCATTCACGAACGTGATTACTAATTGGGGTTTTGTACAACCCTAAATATTTTAGTAGCGGATTTGGCGTGAGATATGGGGAAGTCTGGGAGAGTTATTTTCTGGCTGCTTTTGATATTTTAAAGTGTCTACGATGTTTCAGTGCTAGATAGCTCGGAGATTAACATAACATAGACTACTTGAAGTAGTTATGCTACTCCGAAGTTATGAGAAAATAAATATTATGTAAATTGTTCAGAAATCAGGCTATTATATACAGCTAGTTAATTCATAGGAATCAAAAATCTGTCATCAAACGTGTTGAATATTATTAGGATAGTTATTAGGATAACAGATGAAGATGAAACCGGTGATTTTTATCGATATTAAAGCAAAAAATACGTTCCATTGTTACCAAAGCAATCAGCCAAAAAACACAAAACTAACTACAATCACCATCCAGAATTGGTCACCATAACACTACAGAAAAAAGGAAAAAAAAAAAACAAAACACGGTGCCAAATTACGATCCCAAAGCACCAATACTTCACTATACACATCTCCATTTCAAATGGAGTGTACTTGTCGAAAATATAAGAGAAAAACAAAAAAGTTTATTATCGATAGAGGCTCAATCTCGGCGAAAACAATAGATGTATACAGCCTACAGGGAAGGGATAATAAAGTATTGAAAACAGCGGGAAAAGTCCAATCAATATCTCATATTCTCGGGGGAAGGAGCCCTATCTTGGAGTATGGAGGTATGTATTGTATTTGTAAGGAGAAGTTTTTGTGGTTGTGGATTAGAATCGTGGTAAGTTATTGTAAGGACAACAAAATTGTTCTCGTGTCATGAAAATTAATTGATAACCTTCTAAATAATTATAACTTCTAAATACGCTACATATTGGTCACGAGAAGAAGAAGAGGGATTATAAATTGCAGTACCCTTTGATTTACAATTTTTATAATTCTAGCCTTATAATGTCTATTAACTGCTCCCAAATTACGATGATTATTTTATTTTACTTTTTTTTTTTACCTACTGCATTGACATAATCTTTTCAGTATTTGACATAATATACCTACAATTTTCTGTATTTTTTTTTTTTTTAATCAAATTAGATTTGTTACAGCTGACTACAGCTGTATCATGCCACTAGGCAATCATGACATTTGGTTTAAATAGGTCCTTATTTTTATTATTTTGTTTATCTTTTAAGATTCTTTTCTTTTAGATTTTGTGAATGTGAGAACGTTGTAGGCTGTAGACTTGTGGACCATTTTCTATTTTACTAATTACCTGGTACTTGTTGATAGGCCTACACTGTCCTCCCATACCTATTAACACTGTAATTTGAAAACATCGTAGAAACAATTTATTTTGAAAAGAGTAACCGTGGAGTTTCTTGCCGGCTCTTCTCCATAGGAAGCGACCAATTGGAACCGTGCACCTAGCTTCTGACGTTTCATAAGTGCCCTTGTAGGTTTATGTGAAATAAAATATTTTGATTTTGATTTTGAATGCTGCGGCCGCATCTGCGTCTATCGTGATGAAGCTTCGCACTGTTATACGATACACGCAGATGTGATCAACCATTATCGGCTATCGTCGCGATAGTTCGGGCTGCGTAGCACTTATAGCCCGGATACATCAAAGGGTTTCAGCACGCTAATTAGCGTGGCGCGTGGTCGGACTACGGTTGTTCATTTCGACTATTGTCTCCGGACTGCGTTGACGCTCTGTCGAAATAATGGGGAGCCATCTATGTTTCGTTAAAATTATGAAGCCGCTGCAGCAGCAATGGTGGCCCAGTGGTAACGGCCGCGACTTACGAGTTGTAGGTCGTAGGTTCGAACCCAGACAGGTGCTTTACTTTGTGTAAATTATTTCGTCACCACTGCTCTCAAAACGGTGAAGGAAAACATCGTGAGGAAACCGGCATGTCCTTAGAACCGAAAATTCGAAGACATTGTGCCACCTACCAACCCGCACTGGGCTCGTGTGGTTGATTACGGCCCACTCCCTCTCACAGATAGGAGGCCTGCGTCCCAGCAGTGGGAACATTTATAGGCTGATGATGATGAAGCCGCTAATGTGACCACCGCATTAGCGCTATAACTTTTTAGCGAGCAAAACATACGAAACTTTGGCACACATTGCTTCGTCGCGATAGACGCAGATGCGGCCGCAGCATTAGGTTCGGTTCGTTGTAGTCCTAACCAGTTCTAACTAGTTTTAGTCGAAATGATAGTGATAATCTGACTTCTAGGTGGAACTGTTACGATTACCGTAATTAATTTATTTTACAGCCTGTGTTTTTATTAAACCTCTGAACGAAGATGTGATTCTAGTCAAATTAATAGAACTGCTCTGCCTTCTACAGTACACCACTGGACAGACCAAGACTTCACCCGTCGCATTTACCGCACTTAGCCAATTTAATTAAAAATTCGATAAAACCTTAACAATTTGAATTCCAATCAATCCTGATTGATATCTTTGAAGGTGGCATCGCTAATCTCCTTTTATTGTTCATTAAAACGGGAATTAAGTGCGGGCTGC
This sequence comes from Agrochola lychnidis, assembly GCA_963680765.1. Taxonomy (NCBI): domain Eukaryota; kingdom Metazoa; phylum Arthropoda; class Insecta; order Lepidoptera; family Noctuidae; genus Agrochola; species Agrochola lychnidis. The sequence continues at coordinate 8,798,196 of OY796873.1, forward strand.
GGCAGTGCATAGCGAAATGGTCATAAAGTGGGCTGATTCAAATTCAACTGCCTTTTTAATGTGTGCGCCGTAATGTCTTGGGAGAGTCGTGAAGATATGCAGCAATTTCCATCTTTGTTAATGCTGGAGGATGACTGGTAGAAAAGCCTTTCAGCAGGGTATATGAGAAAAAGTAGGTATAATAGTTAGGGGCTTGTGGCTAAATGATAACAGCCGCACGGGTCGATCGAAGGTCAAGCTACGCCTGCCGCGGTCGGTTCGTGGATGGGTGACCATCCTACATATCGAGGCCCTCCGTGCCTCGGAAAGCACGTTAAGCCTTTGGTCCTGACTGTCATTCGTAGATCTTTGACAGTCGTTAGAAGCCCAAAAGTGTGACAACCAGTCTTACTAAGGGGTATCGTGTTACCCAGTAACTGGGTTGTGGAGGTCTGATAGGCATATTCAGCTGCATTCGGTTAAACTGGAGGCCGGCCGGCCGACATAGTTGAGAAAGGGCTAGGCAGATTTAGTAGGTATTATCATTTACTACCACTCGAAGATCGACGTGAGATTGCTGACTGTTTATTCCTATTTAAAATCTTTAACAATAATATTGACAGCCCTGAGTTATTATCAAAATTTTATTTCAATGTTCCAAACAAAGCCTTTCGATTTTTACAACCCTTACGTGTACCTCAAAGTTCTACTAATTATAGGCAGAACAGTTATATTGTGCGTGCAAGCAAAAATTTTAATAAAATATGTAAACAACACGACTTGGATCTCTTTACAACCAGTGTGACCTCAGCTAGAAGGTGCTTAAGCCTCAAATTTTTTAAATAGCTGCAGTGCTTTTAAATGTACTTTTTTTTTTTCTTCTTGCTCTCTCACTTTTGAATTGCAGACACAAGTGGTTATTTTGATAGTTTTAACTATTGAAATATAGTATATAGCGATATGTTGCTGCTTTTGTATGTTCACAACACAAATTCTATTATAAGTCTAAACGTGAAGACTTGTAATTGGCTTTCTGTCGACTATTGTTTTCTTTTTGTTGTTTTTTTTTTTAGCAGTAAGTCTTCCATGCTGTAATAAATAAATAAATAAATATTCTAAATCTTCCACAATCAAGGACGTCGTAATTAGGGTTATGTCAAAAGAATATGGATCATTTAGCTCCCCTTCAAAATGGTTGAGCTGAATGGTGCTAATCCATGCGTCATGTTCGTGATCGGGCGCCGTCAGTTGGGACTGGTCATCTCTTAGCTGCCATGGCTTATTATTAATTTATTTTAATTTTTGAATTGTTCTTTATTTTATCCTTTTAACGTGCACGTCTTTCTACATTGTTCTCACATGTTTAATTTCAACATGAATGATGTAATCAATATTTTATAACATTTTTTATTTAAAAGAGTGTCCGTGGAGTTTCTTGCCCGTTCTTCTCCATAGGTACCTACCTACTACGCTTTGGGATGGGCAACTAGCTTCATATTTCTGACTGACCGATTCCTTGACAATTCAAAAGTGCTTGTAAATGGTTTAATTGAAATAAATGCTTTTAGTTTGAGTTTGTGCATTATTTTCCTTTTGAATTAAATAACAGCAAACTACGATCACCAGTTCATTTGCAACCATGGTGATATATGCTTTGATCTCATGCAATTTAGGGATAAAGGCTAGACACGAGAATCTTAGCATTTTTACCCGACTTCCCCAGAAGGAGGGTAATGTTTTTCGAGTGTATGTATGTGTGTCTATTTCTTTGGCACGCTCTGTAGCCAAAACGGTTTGATGGATTTAACTGATGAGGCGTTGTTAGATTCGTCTTAATTGTGAGAGGACATAGGCTATATAATATTTAGGTATATATTGCATCTGCAAATACAAAAAAAGGAGAGACAGGTTTAGAAAAAAAACTACATTATTGGTATCAAATAAAAGCTAGTACCTATACTCCATTTGAAATAAGATTAGACATTTAACTAAACCTTTTTTACAGTCCGTTCAACCGATTTTGACTTCTATTGCGTTGGTGGCATTACAAATGGCAGCTGCAGTAAACAGTTGGTTTGTAACCACTTTTTTGCTTTTAATGCCATCCTTATGCCTACGTAATAGAAGTCAAAATCGGTTGCACGGACTGTAAAAAAGGTTTGTTTAAATGTCTAATCTTATTTCAAATGGAGTATAGGTAATGTATCAATCAAATATATACATATTAACAAAACTAAAAAGCTTAAAATAAAGCAAATTAAAAAAACAAAAACCCGACTGCAAAAACACTTAACTGGAAAGAGAAAAACAAGCATTATAATCTATAGAATTTTGGTATTGCAGGCCCCGCCTGCAATACCAAAATTCTATAGATTACTAGCTGACCCCGGCAAACGTTGTTTTGCCAATTATTTGTTTGGGGTGGACAACCCTTATCACTTAGGGGTATGAAAAATAGATAGCAGCCGATTCTCAGACCTACTGAATATGCATATAAAATTTGGTAAAAATCAGTAAAGCCGTTTCGGAGGAGTAAGGTAACATTGTGACACGAGAATTTTATATATAAGATAATGCTTGTTTTTTTCTTTTCTGCAGTCGAGTTTTTTGTTTATTAAATAATTTGCTTTTTTACCAGATGCCTAAGGAAGGAAAATCCTTGCCGTAAAGCATATAAAAACGTTGATATTCAAGTCAGTATGACGCACGTAAGTAAGCTACATAATAAAGATGATGGCAATTATCTACGTCGTTCGTTTGGCCACGGCCCACCATCTTATTAATTAACCAGTCACTGAAGTGTGAGATTGGCCTTTAATTATATCACACCTCCTATCACGCTTAGATGATACATTTATGATGTAATTAACCGACTTCCAAAAAGGAGGAGGTTATATGTGCGTCGCGTATGTTTGTATTTTTTTTTAATGTATGTTCACCGATTTCTCCGTCAATTGTGGACCGATTTTGAAAATTATTTTTTTGTTTGAAAGGGTGTGCTCTCGAATTGGTCCCATATAAATTTTATTAACTTTGCTTTGATAGTTTTTGAGTTAGCTACAAAATACGTATTTTTTTCCCACTTGCTATGTAGATGATATGATAAGTTTCTGTCACTGGTAGCAGGTAGTGGTATTCGAATGTGTGTGGGGTAGGTACCACAACTAAAAAGTGAAAAATAAAAACTTTTTACAAAAAAAAACAACCGACCTCCAAAAAAAACACTACAAAGTGAAAAATAACTTTAATTTCGTATAGTAATAAAAAAAAAAATATAAAGGTTAAGGCATGTTTGCTGACGCCAGCGTAGATGACTTCTACGCAATAATGCGTAAAAAAGTTGCGTCGGTGGTGCGACGAGTACGGGGGAGCCCGAATAGCGTCCTGAGGATGATTGGCGACAGAACCGATACTGTTCTGCTCAGTAGGTTAACTGAACTCCATGTTTTGCGAGACCGATGAGCCTATTGTGCAGGGGTAGACGGTGTGTCTAGTTTCTTCTTTTTATTTTAGTTACTATTACATTAGTCATAAGCGAAATTATTGTCACTAACAACCTCAAATTGCCTTGCCTATGGACTTTTTTGTCTGTTTTTTTTTTTTTAATGATTTTATAGGGGCTTGAATATTTTCCTACTGAAGATGGCATATTCGTCCATCGTCAGATTTTTCTTCAAAGTTGCGGCGCACGATGAAATTGGGTAGAAGACACTTAAACAAACAAAAAATGTTCAGTGTTATGTTGCCCTAAAGTGTCATATTGCCGAGATATTTTAAAACTATGTCTGGTCGTGTTGAGATGAAAACAAAAACTTAAATGGAGTTATTACCATGATCATCATAACCATTTTTTTTATTTTAAAAGAACCAATGAACTCATAAAATAACTATAAAAATCGAAATCATTTATCATCATTTAGTTTTATCGTAACTCTTAGCATCCTAATTTAACGTTTTATACGTTTTTAACTAGTCTTAAACTTCCTTAAACGAATTTAATTATGCCGCCATCTTCGAAAGCGGTACTATTTGTAACGAAATGATTGATTTAAAGTTTTGCAGTCACAATAGAAAAGCTATACAAAATGCTTATGCAGAAACTATAACAATAGATCAAAACTTATCAATGGATCTTGAATAAATTTCTTATTGTTGTTTTCTAAGTCCCCTGTTTTTCCAAGAGGAAACTCTGTCTCATCCCAAGGGTGTCGTGATGACAGACGAATAAGAAAAAACTTTTTACAAAAAAAAACAACCGACCTCCAAAAAAAAACACTACAAAGTGAAAAATAAATTTAATTTCGGAAGTCGGTGTCTTGGGTTTTGTATTTTCGTTTTTTGCCACCGACTTCCGAAATTAAAGTTATTTTTCACTTTGTAGTGTTTTTTTTTGGAGGTCGGTTGTTTTTTTTTGTAAAAAGTTTTTATTTTTCACTTTTTAGTTGTGGTACCTACCCCACACACATTCGAATACCACTACCTGCTACCAGTGACAGAAACTTATCATATCATCTACATAATAAGTGGGAAAAAAAAAGTATTTTGTAGCTAACTCAAAAACTATCCAAGCAAAGTTAATAAAATTTATATGGGACCAATTCCAGAGCACACCCTTTCAAAAAAAAAAAAGAATTTTCAAAATCGGTCCACAATTGACGGAGAAATCGGTGGACATACATAAAAAAAAAAAAAAAACAAACATACGCGACGAACATATAACCTCCTCCTTTTTGGAAGTCGGTTAAAAAGGGGAATGGGGCTGCAGAATCTATGTGTGAAATCTTGGTGATAAGACAAGAGTTCGTCTGAGAAAGTACGAGAGATATCTAGATAGTTAATTGATTCAGGCGTGACCTTGCGGAAATCCATAATAAAATACAATAGACGTGGATATGTTTAGTAACCTGTTCTGCTTAACTATTCTTTAATCATAAAAAACTCTGTAAGAAATCGACACGTATTTCACCTCTCAACGAAGCATCCTCAGGATGACGATTGAGTTGTCGCGCTCACGAACCCGAACACGGCGTATTGCTACGCCGAGCGTCCAACACAGAGTAAGCCATACCGCTTTTTTTTTTCTAGTGTAAAAAGTAAAAGTAAAAAAGATTTATTCAGTTTACAAAAACACGGTACAATAAAAAAAAAACGAATAACAGATTACATAGGAGCCTTAGGTGCTAGTTTTACAAATTCCCTGGACCACACATTAGGATTCCCTGTGTCGTGGGGTCCAGAGCCTTTCGCAGTTTTGACCACTAAGGTCATGGCTGCTTAACTGGACTTTCCTGTGGGTGTCTTAAGCTGCTACACTTAAAGCCTCCAGTCGGGGGCAAAAACTATTCTAAATTAAAATTAAGCGTACGCTCGCTAATGCACCTCCTGTGGTGTACGAACCTCGGCTTAGGGCGTCACTGGGGAGAGGACAGCAAGAAGGGACAGGCTGGATCAAAGTTAGATTTTCATCATGATTATTATGCGGGGTATTTAAAGCTACGTGCTCAGCTGCAACAACTGCTGGCACCTCGTTTTCGAGCAAGGGTCGGGGGAGAGCCATACCGCCCGACAAACCCAATTATATACTGCTCGGTCAGGAGAGATATCTAGCTAGGCACATACTTATTTTAGCCACAAAAGTAGCATTGCTGTGGGTAGATATTCGGTATGAATGTAGATGTGTGAAAGTTTTATATGTGAACTTAAACGTACCCACTGTTAATTATAAGAAACACAAAGGTATGTTAGGCCATGAAAAACAAGCATGTTCTTACATGCGTCTGTAATCTTGAAAATACCTAGCTAATCAAACTAAAAGATAAAACTACTTAAGCAATTACAGATTGGTCTCTTACAGAAACTTCACTGGCAAAGGGGTTGCGCTTAGCACTAGAAGCTTTTAAATAATATAGATAATATACACGGAGCTTTATGCAGTTAATCAGCTGCTGCAGACACAGTTCCGGGGAACAGGGAGACGTTACACAGAAATAACATTCTACAAGGAATTGGGAGAAGGTTAACTAGAATTCAAAGCTGTTTTAGACCCATTGTATACAGGGTGTCAGTGACATCGACGTGAACACTGAAACTATGGATTCAGTACATGATTCTGAACCCCCCTGCGTCGAAATTTTTCGTCGGTTATTAAAAAAAATCTGCTGTTTCATGAAAAAGTGCAATACCCACGCGGTCAAATGTATGGAACAGCAGATTTTTTAAAATATCCGACGAAAAATTTTACGTTATAGTTATATATTATAGGATTTAGGATGTTGTTAGTGCTGCCCCGCTTTTGTAGTGCCTCTGGTATGTTTACAGGGTAGACGGCTTTCATGCCATCGTGCGCAAGCGGCTCGCGTCGTTATTAAGCAGAGTCCGGGGTAGCACTAACAGCATCCAACAGGTCATTGCGGATAAACAGGATTCAAATATCCTGAAAACATTTATTCGAAAACTTGTAATTATTATGGACATGATCTGAAATAAAGGTTTTTATTTTATTTAAAGCGGGTTATATTAACCTTCTGTTCTACCAAGTTACCACGGCAGTACTAAACAAAAAGAAGATAAAACCTAGACAACTATTATCACGTGATAAATTGCGCGAGTGAGTCAGGATACTGTTTGCTTCAGCTCTTTAAAACGTCCGCAATGAGTGCGACTTTACTCGCACTTAAGTTTTTAAACAGGAATTAAAATATACGAGGGTCATTTAGTAATTAGTACATGTTTACTGGAGAGTCTTGTTTTATTTTTTGGGGTTGGAAACTATCAAATAACTTCTCCCGCTCTGGGCGGAGCGGGTGGGCATGTCAGACATGCCCTGACTAAAACCCACCCGTGTTCTTTCAGTTGCCATGTTGCCAGGGGCCACGGTATCCCTTTCGGACTTTCCTGCAAACCCGGCAGGCAACGGCCCTAGCGGACCCCGTCAGTTCTGCTGACATCTTTTTGAGGCGCGCGTGAAACACCGCGCCGTCGACCCGGGCCTGGTCCTTATCAGACGGCGAGCTACCTATTGCTCACCGTCCGCAAGCCCGCGCGTACGGTGGCCGGGAATCGGCTTGTGAGTCCCGACGCCCAGGGCGTCTCCTGCGGCGGTTAGGGCGTGAGGGCGCGAAATTTGCCTCTCCGGGCATTTTGCATTATTGGAGAGTTTGGCAGTCACATATCAGCATGTCAGTGATGTAATTGTCTCCGTGCACACAGAATTCGTTGATCTTTGACAGTCGTTATGGGTCGTCAGAAGCCTGAAAGTCTGACAAACAGTCTTACCCCTTATATTTATTGTATTACCCAGTAACTGGGTTGTAGAGGTCAGATAAGCAGGTGTTCTATGTAAAATACTAGTACTCAGCTGCATCCGGATAGACTGGAAGCCGATCCCAACATAATTGGGAAAAGGCTAGGCAGATGAAGGTAGTAAAATTCTTTTATCCACAGGAAAGGAATGAACATTTATCGCCACGCCTTCCAAGTACGTGTTGGCAGTTTATAAAAACCACGGTAAAAAAAAAACAGTGGCACTCAGTGACAAACTTGAATAAAAATCGGCACCGCGGTAATCAACGCGTTGATGTCTTTTACTCCACGGTGTCGGTAAATTGCGTTACAGTGTCGTGAAATCAATGGTTTATAGTCCCATCTCAAAAATGCCCAACGCGCCTAAGGAAGTTTTCACTTCAAAAACGGAACTACCCGATAAACATTTCAGTAGTTAGCAGAGGTTCCTTCTGAAAGTCCTGATTATGCTGACCACCATTCAGCAATCGGTAAAAAGCTCATGAGGCATTTTAAACTTTATTTCAGATTGGCAAAGCATCCACACTGCAAACCCCATAGTGTTAACGGGGGGCGATGACTTATTTTTTCAAATGTGTAGACTTTTTGGGTTTTTCTGGTAGAGTGATGCCCATTAACGGGTTGTGGAGGTCAGATAGTCAGTCGCTCCATGTAAAGTACTGGTATTCAGCTGCATCCGAATATATTGGAAGCCGACCACAACATAGTTGGGAAAAGGCTAGACAGATAATGTGGTTATTGCACACATCTGCATGTTTCATGTTTTTTTTATTTGTCACAAAGATAAAATTATGACAATTCAAAAACATACGTAAATATAACAACCACATGCTGTTTGCAATATGTATTCCAAGTATTATTACTATGACGTGAGCTGAAACGCAATTTTTTACCGCCATTTTATTAATAAGTATTATAAATGCGAAAGTGACTCTGTCTGTTTGTTACCTTTTCACGCCTAAACCACTGAACTGATCGCTCAGATAGACATCATTGTAGGTAGCCAGCACGCTTAGAATGACTACAATAGCAACGGGTTTTGTCTACGGAAGAATAGATAAAATGACAGATAAATAATCTCAATCTGTCATTTTGTCTATTCTTCCGTCGACAAAACCGGTAGAAAACCCATTTCTATGGTTGTTGCTACGCATGCTGGCCTGTGACATGGAGAACGACCTAGGGTACTTTTCATCCTGGAAATGTGTATTAAAAAGGTTGAAATACAAAAACTTTTTCCAAAAAAAAAAAACCACAGACTACAAAAAAAAACTACAAACTGAAAAATAATTTTAATTTCGGAAGTCGGTGTTTTTGGTTTTAAAGTTATTTTTCACTTTGTAGTGTTTTTTTTAAGTCGGTTTTTTTTTGGTTTTTTTATTTCACTTTTTAGTTGTGGTACCTACACAAATTCGAATACCACTACCTGCTACAGTGACAGGAACTTATCATCAACATACTAAGTGGGTAAACATACGTATTATTGAAGCTAACTCAAAAACTACAGAAGGAAAGTTAATAAAATTTATTAGGGACTACCTCTGAAGTATGACCTACCAAACAAAAAAAGAATCATCTTCATAATTGGCGAAGTAATCGCGTAATAAACACAAAAAAAAAATACAGTCGAATTGAGAACCTTCTCCTTTTGGAAGTCGGTTAAAAACACACGCAGACGATGTAGCGGGCAACTACTAGTTTTGTATAAAACGACCTTTGAAGGTTTTGAACTGATTGTGCGCCTATATCGCGTTTTTAAGAAAATTCTGATGTAAATATTTACATTACTTTGATATTCAGACTCCATATGCAATAAAAAAATTGTGATAGTAAAATTGCTGAAATTCTTAAGTATGAAGTTATAAAATGGTATTTATGAGTTATAAAACCAAACTGAATGCTTTTGTACGAAAGCAAAATAGTTTTTCAATATATTTGAATAACGTTTAAATATTTAAGGATAGACATATTTTTATTAAACATAAAACATTCATAAAACTCGCGTAAAATGTTAAAATTACACTTTAATGGAATTAAAATTATACAGGGTGGCAATTTAGGCACCTGCATCCGTCATGTGATTTTTTGATACTAAACAACTTTTGCTATGAAACTCATATACAGGAAAAAAAATAAACCAGTGCGCAAACTTTAAACTGTGACTTTACTCATCGTTATGAACAACTTTTACTATAGGCCCAAACATGGAATCGCTAAAAAAAAATTACCTGTTCCCTACATTATGTTCGCATAACTCGTCAAAATGTAGGGAACAACTGATTTTTTTTTCGCGATTTCGGGTTTTGTCCCATAGTAAAAGTTGTTCATAATGATGAGTAAAGTCACGTGTTAAAGTTTGCGCACTGGTTAAAAACTTACCCTGTATATACTTAAAAGTCGTAAAAAAAAACTTTTCAAACATGCATCGTTTGTCTAAAAAAAATTGTCTACGGTTGAATAGAAATTGACTTTTTTTTACGACTCTGGTTTGTCATAGCGAAAGTAGTATGAAGGATAGAGTCACCCCTTGACAGATGTAGGTAACTAAATAGCCACCCTGTATTATGGAAACGGTTTTTAATGTAATTATGAGTCCAATAAATCTAGTGAACCACAAGACAAGAGTCAGGCACCTAGTAATTGGTGACCACTGTCCTAGACAAATAGCTTATGCCCGCGACTACGTCCGCGTGTTTCTTATTAACCGACTTCAAAAAAAAGGAGGAGGTTCTCAATTCGTCGGCAATTTTATTTTTTTTTTAACATAAAATATAAGTAACCTATGACAAATTTTCAGAATCGGATCAGTAGTTCGGAAGATTACTCCCTATTTACAAATATTATAATAGTATAGGTAGCAAAAAATCTGTCATGTGCCTAAAATTACGTCATAGACTAAAAGTCTATGACGTAATTTCAGGCACATAACAGATTTTTGTGAATTAAAACAAAACATTCATGAAAAAAAAGGGTAGGAATTACAATTACTACCCTATTTTATTTTTTTTGGGTTGGAAATTATCACATAACTTCTCCCGCTCTAGGTGGAGCGAGAGGGCGTGTCAGACTCTTACTGACTAAAACCCACCCGTGTTCCTTCGGTTGCCCTGTTGCCGGGGGCCACGATGTCCCTTTCGGCCCTTATTCGCAGCCCCGGCAGGCATTGGCCCTAGCGGACCCCGTCAATTCTGCTGACATCTCTTTGAGGCGCGCGTGGAACACAATGCGCCGTCGACCCGGGCTTGGTCCTTATCGGGCGGCAAGCTACCCATTGCTCACCGTCCGCAAGCCTGCGCCTACGGTGGCCGGAAATCGGCTCGCGATTCCCGCCCAGGGCGTCTCCTCCTGCGGCGGTTAGGGGCGTGAGGGCGCGAAATTTCCTCTCGCTCCGTACAATGGCCTAAACCAGGGCCGGACGCGAGAGATCACCGCCGCCGATCGCCTCCACGAGGACACGGCGATGCTCCGCCGTATGCTCCACCGTGTCCTCCGGGCGATCCACACAATAGTGACACCCGGGCGTTTCCTCCCGCCTTATCCTGAACAGGAACCTTTCGAAGCAGCCGTGTCCGGTGATGACCTGCGTCAGGTGGAAGGTGAGGATGCCGTGGCGCCTCTCAAGCCACTCCTCAAAGAGGGGTCTTATCGCCGCAATTGGGGCGTCCCATGTAATTACTACCCTGGACAAGACACTTCACAAAAAGTTAGGTATTACTACTAGAAATGTGTGTGTTCTGCAGGTACACCTCTGCCTAACTCTTCGGGGATTACAGGCGAGAAAAGATGTTATGTTATAAATCGAATTAGCTCAAATATGTTATGTTATAAATCGAATTAGCTAAAATATATTATTATGTTATAAATCAAATAAGCTCAAATATGTTAAGTTATAAATCGAATTAGCAAAAATATGTTATGTTATAAATCGAATTATCTAAAATATGCTTTCAGAAACCGAAAGACACAGTAGGAGGCCTGCTTTCTGGCCAAGATTCAGTCAGTAAACACTAATATCTCCAAAAAACCCGGGACAAAACCACAAACGAAAAAACCATGTTATATTAGTTCTCCAATCTAATAGACAATAGTTTTCTAGCCTGACTCCAAAGGCATACTAAACACTACACAACTACAGTATTAGAACTAGTTTTATTCAGATCATGAACATTTTGTTTATGTTAGAACAACGGTACTCTTCTGAACAATTCTCATTACTCTGGCAACTTTGAAAACTAGGAGTGCAGGGTTGATGCGGGTTATAAAGATGGTTGTTGGAGCTGGGAATGGTGATAAAAAGGGGAATAAAATGATTAATAAAATAGTATCGAAACCTCGGACAGACTCTCTCTCTCTTCCCTGTGTTATTGTGATGCCGTGACGTGATCGTGGACGTTCACGATAATATCGTCACGTCAGAAATTATAAAAGCGCACGGTATCATAATCATCCGTGTATAGAATTTTTAACCGACTTCCAAAAGGAGGAGGTTCCCAATTCAACTGTATGTTTTTTTTTGGATGTTTGTTACGCGCTTGCTCCGCCAATTATGAATAGGGATGATGACTAAAAAAATATTTTTTGTCCGTCTTGTAGATTATTAAAAAATATTGGACACATATTTTTTTCTTTTTTTACGTTGTCAAAAGATTACGGCGATACGTTGAGTTAAAATGTGCCGTGACGTCACTTGTATGTAGATTTTATACTTACTTGTGACGTAGCGACCCCCACTCTCCAACTTTAATGCGTTTTATCTAAGTATTTTTTTATTAATATGATAAAGCAAAAAATACGTGTCTAATATTTTTTTATTATCTGACTGACGGACTAAATAGAATTTCTTTTTTTTGACCCAGGCATCATGCCTACTGATTTTAATGTTTTTTTTTTGGTAGGTCGTATTTCAGAGGTGGACCCATATATTTATAGCCTATTTTTTAGAGGCCTATATAGGTATAATAGTTAGGAGGTTTTCAGTTCGTCGGTTTTGTTTTTTTTATGTTTGTTTCCCGATTACTCGAAGACGGCTGGACCGATTTGAAAAATTCTTTTTTTGTAAGGGTATACATACTTTCAAGTTGGTCCCATTGTCATTTGGTCACGATCTGATGATGGGATCTTGGAGAAATCGAGGGAACTCTTCAAATATTATAGGCGCATCTATAGCGATTTGGGTATTTTTGATGAGCAGTTGACATTAGGCTATTGGAACTTAGATAAATTACAAACCAATCCACTAAAAAGTGAAAAAAAAAAGTTTTTTTACAAAAAATACTACCGACTTCCAAACTACAAAGTAAAAATAACTTTAATTTCGGAAGTCGGTGTAAAAAAACTAAAATACTGATCCAAAGACACCGACTTCCGAAATTAAAGCTTTTTTCACTTTGTAATATGGAAGTCGGTTGTATTTTTATTTGTAAAAAGTTTTTATACCCACTAGGAGCGACTCCTAAAGTTTCTTAGGTGAAACCTAGGGTACGCTGAACTTCATACTTTCCGGCTTTTGCTCTGCAATGATCTAGGCTCACCTGGACCCTTGATGCAAAAACATAGTCTTATTCATCCGTCCATAAACTGACCGTACGAAGCGTAGCTTAACTTCACTGATTGATTTATTTGGGCATTTGATAAACAGCTACTTGTCTTGTTCTACAAATCCTATACTTATTAAACGAGCAATATTTGTAATATATATGTCGGATCCGGTCATTAGTACGGACACGAAACGAATCGCAGGCGCGCCACTAGCGACATCAAGTGATCTACCCACACCATAAGCGCGTTTCTACAGAGTCGTGATGTTTAAGGCCACGGCGAGGAGGGAATCAGCCTCTGATCGCATCGGAGTTAAGATGTCGCGGAACTGTTCTCGATTCGTTGTGCTCAGTTATTGTGTTAATTGTAATTTGTGATTTTAATAAACGCCGTCGCACCCAGTGTGTGTAATTTAGCTAGTGTGATTAATTTGATAGTAAATTATAATGTAAGCTGAACTGCAAACGGTTTTTCAACAGTACCCACACTACGCCCACAGTAGTTAAAATATCGCTGATAATAACGAAATAGTCACATACCCGTCTCCGACATATATTTATTTGTTTGTACATAGATTTATAGTCACGTTCTCGAAATCGGCTCTCACGATTTCGATGAAAGTTGCAATATAGAGGTTCACGGGGGCGAAAAATCGATCTAGCTAAGTCTTATATCTGGGAAAATTTGTTTTCTCTATTTTTACAGCCTCGGGAATATGATACAACGTTGGTATACCTAGTTATGTAAAGTACATTTCATAGGTACTTAGATTTTTGTTTATATTAGGTACGCTGCGGAGGGTCGCTCTCATACTCAAGTGTCACCGCCGCCACAGCGATAAATTAAGTAATTCAATTTGACATTGATTCATATTATTAAGTTTGTTTAGTCTACAGATTATGTAGGCTATAAGTCAAATTTCACCATAGCGATAAGTGTACTTTTAGGATTAAGAATATTGTATTTTAAACTTTAGTATGAATTAAACCATCGTCTAAGCAAGACTCCTCGTTTGCTTTAAAATAACCTCCGGCAAAGCTCCCGAAACTTAACTACCTGGACGACATGTTCATGTTCATCTATTTTCACCCGAGCAGAGCTCGGTCGACCAGCGGGTCTAAAACTGCCACATTAAACAATTCCTCTAAACGCAATTCATTTTCTGAATTCCCAGCAATTGTCCCCTATAGTGACACATATTTTAGCTGAATCATATTCAATTCATATCAGAATCATATTTGGTGTAAATATTGCCATATGAAAAAATTATGACCGTAATTTTACCGGATTATTTTTTTTTACACTTTTTATTAATCAAATGAGATTTTAATTTTTTATTTCTACAGTTAAATGTTATTTCATTATGATACAAAACTGTCAAATAGATGAATTGCATAATATGAATTAAACGCAGATAATATTAGGAATTGTGTGACAGTGGGTGTGATTCATAATAATATCATATTATGATTCTGTCAAAGCGGCCGTTTTAGGAACCCAGGAACTTATTATTAAATTGAGTCATTAGCCTGCTTCGCGTTATACGATCTGTGATGAATTCTAGAGAATGAACTAACTATAACGATACCAATCTAGATTATACGATGCGAATACATAAAAAGTGCGCTCGCAATAAAAATAATTATCAACAGCATAATGTTTTCCGAATGATTACTGATTCCCAAGTATTACTTGTGAATCAGTAATCATTGGCCGTTAATTACGGCAGATAATTTGTTTTTCATCAGAAATCGTAAGTTTCAGGTTCAATGAAAATACATTACCTTTTATTTTACGAGTTTCTGTTTCATTTCATGTGCTATTTTCTTCAAAAATACAATAGACGTGGATATATTTAGTTACCTGTTCCGCTTAACTATTTGAACGCAGAGAGCGTTCAGCGCTCGGTGTGGCAACACGCCGTGTTCGGCTTCGCGACAAGTCAATCGTCATCCTGAGGATGCCTCGTTGAGAGGTGAAACACATGTCGATTTCTTTTTTTTATAGCTCTTTAGAAATAGCTAAGCGGAGCAGGTTCCTAAATATATCCACATTTGTTGTATTTTATCATGGATTTCCGCAAGGTTATGCCTGAATCAATTAATTATCTGCTATTTTCTTGTAAAATGAAGTCGTAATTCTGGTTAGTAGTTGGTAATTTGTGGCTAAGTAATAATAGTTGCATATCGATCGATTAGGTTAAGCTACGCTTGCCCCGTGGATCTGTATACACCAAGACCTCTCCGTGCCTCGAAAAGCACGTTAAGCCGTTGTTCCCGGCTGTCATTTGTAGATCTCGGGTTTGAACTCGTGGAAGTGTAAAATACTCATCACTCTCTCTCTCACACACCCCAGCAAAACCATACACAACACACATGCCACAAACACTACAAACACCCCTCGCACACCTCACTAACAATCACCCACACACGCCCATTCACCCTACACTCACCACTTTTACTCAACGTCAAAATACATCCCAAATCAAATGTCCTATGCTGTATATTTTTATTGTTATCAATTTTTTTGTTTTATTATTAATTAACTAAATCTAATTTAATTTAACTTAACTACCTTTTTGCATGGAACATCATTCCATTCTGTAGCTGGAGAAGGGCGTTGTTAGCTGCGCTACAGTTTATACTTTTGCAGCTATCATCGTTTTTACTTGTAATTAGTCTTGTGTTTTTGTTCCAAAATAAACTTTTTTTTTTTTAGTGGTTACGGTTCGTCAAAAGCCCGAAAGTCTGACAACCAGTCTTACCTAGTGGTATCGTGTTATACAATTTTATCGTTTATTATCCAGCCACAAGATATTTTTTTCTAGATCAATTATTACTTTAGTTATAAACAAAATAAGATTTGAGACTTCCGCCATTTAGTTCCGTGCTCGAACACGATCAAAGAGCGCACCCGATTTTCAACTTTATTACTGATGTGTTAGCGTTTAGTATATATTGGAGTGGCGGGGTGCATGGGGGCGGAGCTTGTGTGGAAATTGTATTTAGAGTGCTTGTTCGACAGAGGATGTTGCTATGCAGAATATTGCTACTGGGGCCAAACAGTGCCAGTCTTGAATATCCAGTGTTCCAACATGCGTAAATCTGAACTAATCTAATAGCCAATCAAGGTGATTATGGTCATTTCCCATTCGTCCATATTCAGCATTGAAGTTTCAATGAAGCCTTCACTGTAACTCCAAGACCCGCATTTTGTTTCAAGAATAAATGAGTCTTGAGATCGTCCTAATCAAACAAACAATAGGACTTTAAAGCCCAGACATTAAACCTCCACCTCCTTATTCCTCCACGTTAAGCAGGATCAAGTTAGCAAGTTGAGGGTCATCAGTTATTCAATGGAGTCCAGGCTCGCGGCGCGACGTACTGTTTTAATACTTAGTTTCACTTAATACTTCAGTTAATTAAATATTTATTACTGCTGTCTAGGGTCTGGATGTCTCGAACTGTGAAATTTTGGACCTGTATGCAAGTTGTTGTAGTGATGCTTGTGAAAATGTTAGTCTGAGGTAGTTATTATCACTATACTTAGGTATTTCTCGCGCTGAGTAATTGCTGTTAATTTCGTCGTCGTTTCGTTTCGTTGACGACGGAACTTTTGATCGACGAACGATAGCGTGACACAATTTTCACTCGACAAACTAAAGCACGACAAACGTTTACATTTTGAGGCAGATTTTTAGGGTTCCATCCGTCCGAATGGAAAAACGGAACCTTTATAGGATAACTCGTGTATCTGTCTGCCTGTCTGTCTGTCACATCCACTTTGCTCTGAATCTAATGGACCGATTAAGTTGAAAGGTACACATAATGATTTTTTGTGACGCAAACCAAAGGGAGACTGTGACTGTATTGTGACTGTGAGGATCTCAAACATATTTTTACCATTTCCCAAAATTTTGATTTTTAGGGATTTTTAGATATAATCGTTTGTCGAGTGAAAGTTGTGTCGCGCTATCGTTCGTCAATCAAAAGTTCCGTCGTCCTGTCATTTGTCGAGAAAACAATCAGTCGCAATGTACGTCGAGCTGATGTGCTGTCGCACCACTGATGGTTGACATATCGTACCGTCGTTCTTACATTTGTCGCGTATTTGTTTGTCGCAACTATGATACGAGTCGTATAACATAACATCACGCTTGTAAACCCCGAAGGGCTAGAGTTGTGCCTCAAGTACACCCACATTTAGAGGTGTGCCTCAGTACACCCACATTTCGCCAGTTATATTTGTATATTTAAATTGCTGTTTGCAGTTTTTAAATTTTATGTTTTCTAGCCACCGTAAAAAAGGAAAAAACGAAAGATAAAAATCATATGTAGAAGATTTATAAAGAAAATAAATGATTTATTTATATACTTTTTCTTCGAAGAATAGAGATAGAAGTGGTCACGCTATCGAGTGCCGCTTACAGGATTTAGGTGCTCCTCAAATGAACAGGAAACCCAGATTACATTTTACCAGTTATGTCATAAATTCCTATCTACATCATCAATCATTTCAACTCTACAGCTAAGCTAAATACGCTTGAAGTTAGTATCTCACCAGTGGCAATTAACAACCTTGTTGCTCCATACCCAGGTGTTCTAAGGCGACCTTTATTACTTCGTCCATCAGGTGAACAGTCAGCCTGATTACCAACCTATAGGTACGTTCACATAATTCCATTTACTTATTTATACAATGTCACCCACCCGCATTTTTCAGAATTTTAATGAAAAACTATCGATAAATTTTCTTTCTTTTTTTTCAAAATCGTAGTAGTTATTGATTTTATGAATTTTCAGTAGTGTTTTTTTTAAAAAAAAACAATGTTTTTTTTTATAAAAAATTGTTTTCACCTCTGTTTTCTTTGCATAGTCGACAAATTTTAATAAAAATATTAATTAATCCGATAAAATAACTCATAAGCTTATAGAAATAATTAACAGAATCCAAATCGAGCCAATAACATCGGAGATACGGCAAACGCTATCTCAAAACAGAAAAAAAAAATAACAAAAAAAAAAAAATATTAAAAATAGACCCACCCCCCAATTATTTTTCGATAATTTTTCATGAATATTTAGTAAAAATCGGAAGGACATATGCCGATGGGCGACATTGTAGAATGTCACACATCACTACTCATCCAATATAGTCTACACGTTAATACTATATGTATAACATGTCTGAAATAGTTGGGATTCCGTCAGCATTGCGGTCGCGCCATGACCAGTGGTGGTCGCATACCGGTCGCGGTCGCTCCTCGTCACTGAATTTACTGATTGATACTGTTTTGCTTATTTCAGTTATTTTACGATGAGTTATGTATCTTAAATGTGATAAGTAATTTGAATTTTGTGGTTGTCGGTCTACGTGTCCATAGTCTCAGAAATCATTTTTGAATGGACGCCGTGAATCTGTAATAGCTCCATACATTTTGTTGATTGACTGCCTCATTGGTTTAGTTTATTGTGGCTGAGCGTGGGGTCTTGGTTTCGAACCTCATGTCGCGCAACTTGTTATTGAATTTTCCATTGTGTTGCCGGTTTTATTACGTTCATTTTGTAAATTTGTGGTCTCCACACCATAGCAAGATAGACTGACGACTTGTAGCGGTTACACCGCCACATACGAACTACGCATCATAGACATGACGTCACACAAATCCTGCATCGCGCTATTAGAGTTTACCGCGCGATCGACATATATACAAGATTTCAACTTCAAACCGATGGGCAGTTACCTGCCAGACACAACACCCGTCTGGTCGGAGGATCCTCCCTTTTTTATGGTGGATGTGTGAACTTTACACCCTGTTCCTCATGCCACCAAAGAAGACGGTAGACGTAGACTGGATACGAAAGGCGGAAAACTAGATGTCATGGAAAACTTTGAGACTTACTTGCGCGACTGGTAGTCACCGCCTGAGGTATGTGAGCGGTTAGAGGTGGAGGGCGCCATTGACAAAATTGTCAGACTGAGTTAGCTTGTCCTTTGTCTACCTCCCCCGCCTCACCGCTCACATACCTCAGGCTGTGACTAGCAGTCGCACGCGGACTATACCTAAAGCTTCGGCCAAACCTGAGCGACTACATCGCGGGACGCGGGAGCGTTAACAACGCGAAACTAACGCGGGAATTATCGTGCACACCTGCGCGACTACAGCGCGAACAGCGAACTTCATTTTGTTAACCGACTTCCAAAAAGGAGGAGGTTATATGTTCGTCGCGTATGTTTGTTTTTTTTTTTTATGTATGTCCACCGATTTCTCCATCAATTGTGGACCGATTTTGAAAATTATTTTTTTGTTTGAAAGGGTGTGCTCTCGAATTGGTCCCATATAAATTTTATTAACTTTGCTTTGATAGTTTTTGAGTTAGCTACAAAATACGTATTTTTTTCCCACTTGCTATGTAGATGATATAATAAGTTTCTGTCAATGGTAGCAGGTAGTGGTATTCGAATGTGTGTGGGGTAGGTACCACAACTAAAAAGTGAAAAATTTCGGAAGTCGGTGGCAAAAAACGAAAATACAAAACACAAGACACCGACTTCCGAAATTAAAGTTATTTTTCACTTTGTAGTGTTTTTTTTGGAGGTCGGTTGTTTTTTTTTGTAAAAAGTTTTTTTTGTGAATAGTCACAGCCGCACGTCTATCGCTTAGTGTAACACCTAAATTATTGTGCTATGTCAGTCTCATATTCAACATCAGAGTCTGACTCTAGCCGATTCATCAGAGTCTGGCCGATTGAGTCCCATGTTTTATCCTTTTTACGTATATTTTTATGTTCAGGATTTTTCAGATCGTATAGAAGAGTATGTTCTCTTACTTTTTCGATAAACACCTCTATGTTATTATCGTTTGTCATCGTGGAGTTTAAATAATGAGACGTCCGTGATAATGTAACGATCTGTTCACCATGTCTGACCACAAGACGCGTGCTTCCCGCTCACTCCCGCTTTGCCGTAGCGGTGTTCCCGCGTTACGGTCGCGTAGGTGTGCAAGGCGTCATATCATAACACGAGCAGCGTTCGCCGCGCGGTAGACGCTCCCGCTTCGCTTCCCGCCTCCCGCGTTGTGGTCGCTCAAGTTTGGCCGAAGCTTTAGTATTTTTTTTCTTAGAGAAAATGGTCCACTAATGTTCAAAGACAGTTTCAAAACAACGTTCAAATCACATTTCAGAGGAACAGTATCAGCAGAGAACTTTGTTTTACTCTAACCTTTTTCTTGAACAAAAAACAGCCACAAATTCCGACATAATTTTCTTCATATTTCTTCTACAAAACAGACCACAATAACTTACCACCCTCGCATTAAAAACAGGCGGTAAGCTCAATGCAAATTATCCGGTACAACGCGTACACCTAACGATCACTCCGCTGCCTAATTACCGACACTAATCGGTAAGATATGGATTTTTATGAAAATATTGTCGAAATGTAAACCTCATTATGAATGGTGCTGTTGTTTTTAGTGGCTTTATGTGTAATGTTTGGATATATTTCTGAGTAATATCGAAAAACGTTCCGGTTAGCGTATGCCAAAGTAAAAACAGTCTTGTTGTCTTGCTGGAACAGTTCATTTTTAACCCCCGACGCAAAAAGAGGGGAGTTAGAAGTTTGAACGTAATGTGTGTATGTCTGTCTGTGGCACCGTAGAACCGAATTGAATGCGGTTTTTTTCATTTGAAAGCAGGTTTTCTGGCGATGGTTCTTAGTTAGACATGTTTTATCAAAATCGGTGCAGTTGTTTGAAGATTATCAGTACTTAGTGCTACTCTGTAAAAATCTCACCGTGACAACTTAGGTGAAGTGAGCTGCCAATAGTGTCAATCCTTAGCAACTGACAGCTCACTCCACGCTCACTTCACCTATATATAACACGGTGAGATGATTACAGAATAGCACTACTGGTCTTCGAGATGGAGTGGGCTATAATTTACCACTCGGGCCCGGTGCGGGTTGGTAGATGTCACATGTCTTTAAAGTTTTTGGTTCTAGGACATGCCGGTTTCTTCACGATGTTTATCTTCACCGTTTTGAGAGCAGTGGTGATGAAATTATTTATACAAAGTAAAGCACCTGCTTGGGTTCGAACCCACGACCTACAACTCATAAGTTGGGGTCGTTACCACTGGGCCACCACTGCTCTCATTGCAACTTATAATTAAGTAATATTCTTATACGGCAGTCATTTTCACCATCATAAATTCATTTTTATGCATATTTATCGTTTTAACCGACTTCCAAAAGATGGAGTTCTCAATTCGACTGTTTGTTCTATATTTTTTTTGAAGTGAAATCTTCTTTAAGCGCGTTGGGAATTTTTGAGATGGGAAAAAACAATTGAACTCGCGACACCGTTACCGACACCTCATTTTGTAAACGCAATTGCGCTCCTTATTTATATTACGTTACAGACCAATGTTCTATACAAGTATTTTTCTTCTACCACGCCTTGGTATCTTGTTCAAGTTTTCACTTCTGTCGGCACTCCGGGAGTGCCACTGTTTTTTCTTTTTTTTTGTATGTTTTTACGCGATTACTCCGCCTTTTATATGACGATTCTTTTAGATCAGAGGTGGTCCCATTTAAATTTTATTAACTTAGCTTGAGTAGTTTTGAGTTAGCTTCAATAATACGCATATTTTCCCACTGAGTATGTGGTTTATATGATAAGTTCCTGTCACTGTTCTATACATAGCAGGTAGTGGTATTCGAACTTTAATTTCGGAAGTCGGTGGCAAAAAACGAAAATTAAAATCCAAAAACACCGCCTTCCGAAATCAAAGTAATTTTTCACTTTGTAGTGTTTTCTTTTTTGGAAGTCGGTTGTTATGTTTTTATATTAAACAAGACAGCAAACTTCTCTTTTCTGAAAAAAACCCTTTCACCATTCTTTAACCAGTAACATTAAAGTCTATATAGCCATCAAATTACATCGTCCCAGTAACCCATAACCCATTATTTATAGGACGATATACCGTGTGAAAATTGAGCATTTTCTTTGAAACTTAACTGCCTTACAAAAAGGATCCCGGAGAAACGTGAATTCGTCTTTTCTAATGTCCTATAAATAAACATACGGTGCCGAATTTAGGGACCGTGCACAATATACGGTGATTTGGGAGAAACATTTTCTTTTTTACTTTCATTGGTGGTTTTAACGATGTGTCTGCACCCTTTTTTCTGGAGTAATTTCTTTGCTCATCGTTGCAAGAATTAAATCTTAATGAAACACGGTGTTTTTCCTCGCACTTTAAGTGATGACTGATGATCATAGTTTATTAAAGGGTTTGTAGCGGTTACACCGCCACATACGAACTACGCATAAAAAGACATGACATCACACAAATCCTGCATCGCGCAGTTAGAGTTTACCGAGCGATCGACATAGATACAAAATTTCAACTTCAAACCGATGGGCAGTTGCCCGCCAGACACAACACCCGTCTGGCCGGAGGATCCTCCCTTTTTTATGGTGGATGAGTGAACTTTACACCCTGTTCCTCATGCCACTAAAGGTTTTCTGGTAACCGCAATGCGTATGGCAGTCCCATCATACCCTAAACAAATAATAACAAAATACACTGCTATGGATTATATTTGGGCCATAAACCTGAACAGACTCTTTGTATCATCACCATTTGGTTGGTATAGAATTTTATGAAATGTGCCTAAATCAAGTCGGTTTAACCTCAAGGAAATCTTCCAATAGCCAGAAGTACAATGGTGATAAAGTCATAATCAAAATCATGGTTTTCGGCTAGAGGAGAGGAGGAAGATATGCCTGAGCTTTTGCCCCTTTATTAATAAATCCAGAGTAAAGTTACACCAGAGAGCAGTGGTGATCCAGTGGGTAGTAAGAGGAGGTCATTCGTACTTACCGAGAGCAGTGGACTTACGAGTTGTAGATCGTGGGTTCGAACCCAAGCAGGTGCTTTACTTTATGTAAATAATTTTATCACCACTGCTCTCAAAACGGTGAAGGAAAACATCGTGAGGAAACCGGCATGTCCTAGAACCAGAAATTCGAAGACATGTGATATCTACCATCCCGCACTGAGCCCGCGTGGTAGATTACAGCCCAGCAGTGGAAACATTATAGGCTGATTATGCAAAGTTAACACCAGTAGGTATTAACTGCGGTGTAACAATTAATTTTTCGAGGTCTTTTTGGATTAACTTTGTATGGAGTTTAGAAATAATACAATAACTTATTAAATAAAATCGGGTTGTTTTGATCTTTTACCTTAAACTACCCACCAAAAATTCTTGTTACGACAACCTAACCTACTTTTACCTCCACAAGATTGCCCCAAGTGTAACCGCTCCCTTACGGCCGTCTCCCAGAATGGCTTATTGATGTAGTGAGCCCTTAACAATGGCGCAGCTGCGTTACCCAACACCAGAGATAGAAAAAAATCGACCTACCCTCACGTTCATACCCGCCGTTCGCTGGAAAACGTCGAAAATGATTACTTATGTTTTATGGCGGGAAAAGTATGTAAAACCGGTTTATCTGTGGTATGGTTTTATTAGTGCTGTAAAGTGATAAATACGGTTTTCATTGCGTGAAGGAAGCTGTGTATCTTATTCACACCGCTTGATAATGGTGTTTGTTATGCGAGTTTTATTTTCACTTTTATTCACTTGTAGTTTTACGAGCAGTTTGTGTCTTTTTCGATTTTAGGGGGCCTAAAATTACCGCTTTGGCAGAATTATAATAATATGATAATATTATGAATCATATTAAAAGTCACAAACTGACAATTCATAATATTATCTGCGTTCAATTCATATTACGCAATTCATCTGTTTGACAAATTTGTATTATAATGAAATAACATTTAAACTGTAGAAAGAAAAAATAAATTTAATTTGATTAATAAAAACTTTAAATAATAATTTACCGGTAAAAATTACGGTCTTAATTTTTTTCATGCGGCAATATTTACACCAATTATGATTCTGATATGAATTGAATATGATTCAGCTAATATGTGTCACCTTAGAGGAATTGCTAATGATCTGCTGGAAATTCAGAAAATTAAATGCTTTTAGAGGAATTGTCTAATGTGGCCGTTTTAGGCCCACAGATTACAATGTATAGGTAATGTAACACGAATAACATTTTACTAATAATAATGTGTCACTTTTATATTTCTTCGTTTAATCGTTCAACACAATCATAAATAGCACATGATCACTCAGCGCAGTTTTACACTTGATATTATGAACGTCTGTACGACTTGACGATTGGAACCCGAACAGTCAATAATGCTAAGTACCTACTTCCGTTAGCTAAACAGACGTCAAACTAACTACCATTTAATATTAATAAACGGGATCGTAATAAAATAGAATAATTAAATAAGATTGTTTACAGTAATGTGTATAGGCTCCGCCCCTATTATTACATGGAACTTAAACATAACTGGCGAAATGTGAGTGTATTATAAATACACCTCTGCCTAACCCTTCGGGGAGAACAGGCGTCATGTTATGATAAATTTTACAATGTGTATTTTCTAAGTTAATGTTAGGCTTTGAACAGAACTAAAATAGTTAATAGATTCAGGCGCGACCTTGCAGAAATCCATTATAAAATACAATAGACGTTGATATATTTGGTAACCTACTCCGCTTATATATTCCTATAGAGCCTTAAAAAAACCCTGTAAGAAATCGAAACGTGTTTCACCTCTCAACAAGGCATCCTCAGGATGACGATTGACTTGTCGCGAACCCGCACACGGCGTGTTGACACACCGAGCGCTCAAACGAGAAGAACTAAAACAAACAGGTGAACTTTGTTATGCTGGTGTGCATGACAGCTACGTCTTACACTCGCGCCACGTCATTGTGCTTTACTAGTGTGCGTGCATTTAGCGGCCAACAGTTGGACGCTATTTTTTTCGATGATTAGACTTTGACTGTCTATCTAGATATATTTTTGGGTAAAAAGTAACCAAGCGTTGTAATCAGAGGATTTATGTCATACTGATAAGGAACGAGCCTACTCTGTATGACATAAACCCTCTAATACTAGGTAGCAGGCCAGTTACAGGCTAAAATTATTTGATGACGTACAGATGTATAACTAAACTCTACTTTCAATTTCCAGCTTATCCTGAAAAACTGAAGTCCTGACTCACATTACCGTGCATAACAAGCGAGGGACGGCGATGGATCGATGAATTTTTCAAAGGAGTCTGCTATACGGAAACATGTCAATTATTTCAATGACACTTCGCCGCTTCGTCATTAATTCGAGCCGTTCGGGATGAAGCGAAGTGCAGCGATGTGAACCGAAGTATTACGAAACTTTCCGAAGCTAGACTGACGTAAGGCCCAGGGTTCACGACGCTACCTACTCAAAAGTAACAGCAATGAAGAGCCAGAATGTCCCCTCCTTTCTTATACTCCGTGGTCCCAGCACTCTAAAAAATTTTTATGCTTATAATGATTAGCGCTTTTTAATAAATATGCCTTTTTAACTTCCTGACTTTTACTAAAAATTGGTCGCAGTAACTAAGTTAAGGAATTCCGATCAAATGGGTTAGGTTGGGTTAGAACTGTGACCAATGGCGCGCGAGCCGAGCGAGCTATGCGAGCGGTGCAGCGGCAGCGGCCTGTAAGCGCTACATCCAAGTCGAAGCTACAAGGCTTTTTAGTATCCGCTGCCACCGTGTTTTCTATCAGCTTTTTATAGTTGAAATGATTTATCTAGAATTGAATAATATAAATTGCTTGGCGTGTCGCGTGCTGCACATTTGCACAAAGATGGCGGGACGGACCAGCTTAACTTTTTTACATTTTTTAGGCAATGGCCACTAGCGCATTGAGCCAATGCCAACAACATCAAAATAGGAATTATTTGCTAATTTGTGTTTACTGATTAATTGCGTCGTGTACGTACCACCATTGAAATACTATACTCCATTTGAAATAAGATTAGACATTAAACTAAACCTTTTTTACAGTTCGTTCAACCGATTTTGACTTCTATTGCGTTGGTGGCATGACAAATGGCAGTTGCAGTAGACATTGGTATTGTAACCACTTTTTTGCTTTTAATGCCATCCTTATGTCCACGGTATAGAAGTCAAAATCGGTTGAACGGACTGTAAAAAAGATTTGTTTAAATGTCTAATCTTATTTCAAATGGAGTATAGTGCTGTAACATTCTGTCTACTCATTGGTGAGTTTGTTACACCTTACTTTTGATTAGCACCGTAGACGATGGTCCTAAGTCTGCTCCGCTTTTTCTAGTTTTCTTGAGATTTTTTGCACTTAATATTGTTAGCTTTAAGTGATGGCTTTCTCTTGTGCAGTATTGGAAAATAATCAGTATTTCTGTTGGATTCGAGTGGTTGGAAAGAGGTCATTACTGTAATTTTCGCAGTGCTTTTCTTCAGTTTTCTGTCTCGCTGGATGTTATTCCAAAAAGGAAGTAAAATAAAACTGGGATTAGTTTCATCTTGTATCTGAAAAGGATGTTGTTATTTTGGTTAAATAAAGAGATCCGTAGGAGAACCAAGGTAACCGACATAGCCCAAAGAATTGCCAAACTTAAGTGGCAATGAGCAGGGCACATTGCTCGCAGAACGAATGGCCGATGGTTCCGAAAGGTTCTGGAGTGGCGACCGCGTACCGGAAGACGTAGCGTTGGAAGGCCTCCCACAAGATGGACCGATGACCTTGTGAAGACCGCAAGAATCCGCTGGATGCAAAAAGCACAGAATCGGTCGAAGTCGAGGTGCTTGGGGAGGCCTATGTCCAGCAGTGGACGTCTTTTAGCTGAAATGATGATGATGATTATGATTTTGGTTAAATGGTAAATTATTTTAATTACTAGGAAGAGCTCGTGGCTAAGTAATAACAGCCGCACGCTAAGCTACGCTTGCCGGGGTTGGTCCGTGGATGGGTGACCATCTTTAGATCCCGAGACTCCTCCGTGCTTCGGAAAGCACGTTAAGCCGTTGGTCCCGGCTATCATTGGTGGATCTTTGACAGTCGTTTTGGTCGTCAGACACCCGAAAGTCTGACAACCAGTCTTACCAAGGGGTATCGTATTACCCAGTTACTGGGTTGTGGAGGTCAGATAGGCAGTCGCTCCATGTAAAATACTGGTATTCAGCTGCATCCGGTTAAACTGGAAGCCGACCGGCAGATTGATTGATTGATAAATTATTTTAATTTTTTAAGTAGGTTTGTACAAACACTTTTACACGTCAATCATATTTTTAAACTAGATGAGCTCGGCGTTTCCTATCTGACTACGAGAAGAAAGGCCGAAACAAACTCAGAGGTCACAGTCTCTTTTAAAGTTCAGACATAAATCTTGGTCAGATTATGTAATCATGTTCAAGTTAACTAATTGCTTTCTTATTACTTTTTACTATTTTTCTTTTATCATTTAACTATCCATGGGTGTACATAAGATTATAACGGTTGCGAATAGTATGTTGATTTAATCAGGGACTTGTTTAGACTTTTAAATACCGTTTAAGAGTTCAACGGTCACGAGTAATCATTGAGATCGATAACAATTAAAATTCTATTGTGCGTCATTAATGACCATTGACAGGTTAAGCAAGATTCAGAGCTTCTGTCACCCTTTGCAATCAGTCTGCCTAGCCTTATCACAATTATGTTGGATAAGGATGGATACCATTATTTTACATGGAGCTACCGCCTATCTGACCTCCATAACCCAGTAACTAGGTAATACTGTACCCCTTGGTAAGACTGGTTGTCAGACTTTCGGGCTTCTGACGACCCGTAGTAACGACTGTCAAAGATCCACGAATGACAGCTGGGACGTGCTTTCCCAGGCAACCGAGGAGTAGCTCGGTATGTAGAAATGATCACCCATCCATGAACCAACCCCGGCAAGCGTAGCTTAACCTGATGGATCGACCCGTTCGGCTGTTAGTACTTAGCCACGAGCTCCTCTGTCAGCTTTTTTGAGTTTCTTTGGTCAACCCTTTCATAAGATCTTTTTATTGACCTCACACATACATAAGTACATAAACTCACGTTTTCTGCCCATGGGGGTAGACAAAAACTACAGAACGCTGTTACGATCCTTACATACTACTTTTACTTCGTTTAGTATTTTGGCAACAATTCTAGTTCATCAAAATCAAAATGAAAAATATTTTATTTCACATAAACCTACATGGGCACTTATGAAACGTCAGAAGCTAGGTGCACGGTTCCAATTGGTCGTTTCCTATGGAGAAGAGCCGGCAAGATACTCCACGGTTACTCTTTTAAAAATAAATGGCTTTTACAATATTTTCAAATAACAGTGTTAATAGGTATGGGAAGACTGTTTAGGTCTTTCATTAAGTAACAGGTACTTAACTAAATAGAAAATGGTATGGCTTCACATGCCGTCGAGAAAATATCTCTCAGGCATGCCGGTTTCCTCACGATGTTTTCCTTCACCGTTTTTGTAGCAAGTGATAATTATACAATACGCATATGAATCCGAAAAGTCTAAGGTGCGTGCCATGGGTTTGAACTCGAGACCTATGACTTGGCAGTCCGACGGTCACACCACTAGGCTATCACTGCTATCTACTATATATCATTAGGCTTTATGCTACAGTTTACTACTAGATCTATTAACCAGTGCGGCATACCACTGGTTAATAGATCCAGTAGCGCAGCATACGTGGAACGTGGATCCACGCGAGACACAATGGTTTTTAATTGTTTCTGTAATTACGGCATTCGAGAGGTTAAACCTTGTACCACAAACATCTATCTAAGAATGCTAGGAGGCATCTAATAAAAAATATAGCTTGTAAAAGCAAAGAAGCTTGATTCTCACGAAATAACCAAACAACATTAAGGGCCGGTTGTTTCAAACGGTTGGTTAACGTAACATACGTACGTCAAATAATAACGATTACGTAAGATGTTTAACGTTCGTTAAATACACAGTGTTGTTTCACTGCATAAAAAACCGATTGTCAAAGTTATTCGGGCTGCCAGTAAAAAGTAATACTTTTTCCCAATAAAAATGGTTGGGAGATTTTTATAATATGGCAACATTTCGCCGTTCACGTCAAATTTTCAAGTGACAACATCAATAATGGACCCAATACTTTCGGAAATCTAGATATTTTATATAACGATACTGGAAATTTCAATTGAAATTTTAAATTTTCAGTGTTGATAAGTCAGTTGCAACAGCTAATCTTTTCTCATCGTTAGCTGGCAAGCTTAAACAAGGTGTTTCTTTTGATATCCCATAACTCTAGAGTACCAATGAGATCATGTCAAAGAATTAACTGGCATTATTATTAAACAAATTTTTTTTTTTTTTTTTTGTAAGATTTTATTTTTGTTTTTAAATAATTCAACAAAGTTACGACTATTAATATGTAAAACACCCTAACGTGAAATATATTTAAAAAAAAACATCTTAACACAGATTTTTTTTTGTCAAAAATAATAATAAAATATGACAACGTCGCATTTTCAATAACAATAGAGCTTTGATACGATTCTTCCTTTAAAACACGATATCTTGCAATAAATTCCTGCTCGTCCCATAGGTTTAGGTTATTAACACGAGTTTGAAATACTTTTTTCTTTCTTTCTAAACTATTTTTTTCATCATGAAATGAACTATCGTCGAACAAAATTGAATACAACAAAAGAGCGTCCATAATGTCCAGATGTTTGAGAATAAAATGACGTTAACCAGTGGATCTGGCACCGGTTACAGTAATCGTTATTTTCTAACGGACGTTAAGGCCATAATTTTATGAAACAACGCTTTTTTTGGTTTGACGATAGTTTACGCCATTTTTGACGTATACCCGTGCGTTAAGTGGACGTGAAACAACCGGCCCTAAGACCAACACACCAAGCATCTGCTACGCATTTGAGAACAATGAATGGCATCAATAAGCTACTCTACAAGGTTATACCCTTTGTTTCCGAAAACAAAACACACAAAAAGATACCCATCTCTTTCTTACTAGGGTATAATGCTATTGTTTTCTCCCTCTAAGGTCGGGTGAAAGTTTTTCCGCGCCGTTACCCGAACCCTATGAAAATGAGTGGAATATATTTAGTAGTAAATGAAATCATTTGTTTTGATCTACTTATTATAAGGTACTGTTTCGGATGTTCTCGTTCTGTTTCGTGCATTTTCTTTCTTTCTGTTCGGGTTGGACGAAATATTGTGCTTTATTCCTGGATAGAAATGGTTGGTTGCACAAATGTTATTTTGTTGTTTTAATTTTTAGATGGTGTAGACTGTAGAATAACTGTGTTAGTAAAATTGTTTGGGATTTTGTGGCGTTATCTTGAGCTTTGGTTTTGTATTTCAATATTTTTCCTCTCGCTTTCCTGCAATCTGTGGGAGTAATTTCGTGAAAAGGGACGGAAGTGTGTAACAGGAAGAAGGGGAAGCGGGCGCTATTTGATTTGACAAATGAGCGCGCGCGATGCTAAAGTTGGCCGTCAGAAACGACCTTGACGAGGCCCCCCGCCCTTTTAATGTTGCTTAATACCAAGGTGAGGTGTCAGATGTTACGCATCATAATGCGACCAGATCCTTTATTTCAGACCTTGTCCATAATAATTACAAGTAAGGTTATAAAATGTGAACACGAATAAATATTTTCAGTATATTTGAATCCTGTTTATCCGCAATGACTTGTAGGATGCTGTTAGTGCTACCCCGGACTCTGCTTAATAACGACGCGAGCCGCTTGCGCACGATAGCATGAAAGCCGTCTACCCTGGCCTCCGCAAACATACCAGAGGCACTACAAAAGCGGGGCAGCCCTAACAACATCCTAAATCCATTGTTATATTGGACACGTAGGGCATTGAGCGGCCTCTGCGGATACCTAA
Organism: Agrochola lychnidis; assembly: GCA_963680765.1. NCBI lineage: Eukaryota > Metazoa > Arthropoda > Insecta > Lepidoptera > Noctuidae > Agrochola > Agrochola lychnidis. The sequence goes on from OY796873.1 coordinate 8,828,904, forward strand.
ACCACAGGCTGCACGTGTAGAAAGTCTGACAGTAGGCTCTAAATAGTGTGACTTTAACTTGGTCACTACAACGTGCAAACCTGCGGGCCAGCATATTACTTCTGACCACCAATGCACTACGTTCCCTTTCTATGTCAACTTGGTCGTCAAGGCCCTCGATAACATAATGTCCGAGGTATTTGGACTGTTGTACCCGCTTCAGTTCAGTACCATTCAGCTTAATCGCAGGTACATTTGACGGCAGGGCATCGCCTTGTGGGCACGCCACAATTGCGGCGATAAGACCCATCTTTGAGGAGTGGCTTGAGAGACGCCACGGCGTCCTCACCTTCCGCCTGACGCAGGTCCTCACCGGACACGGCTGCTTCGGGAGGTTCCTGTTCAGGATAAGGCGGGAGGAAACACCCGGGTGTCACCATTGTGTGGATCGGCCTGAGGACACGGTGGAGCATACGGTGGAGGTCTGCCCGGCTTGGGCAGAGCAACGCCGTGTCCTCGTGGAGGCGATCAGCGGCGGTGATCTCTCGCGTCCGGCCCTGATTAGGGCCATGCTACGGAGCGAGAGGCAATGGGAGGCCGTCACCTCCTTCTGCGAAGCAGTAATGCTCGCGAAGGAGGAGACGGAGCGCGTGAGGGAGAGGCAAATTTCACGCCCTCGCGCCCCTAACCGCCGCAGGAGGAGACGTCCTAGGCGTCGGGAATCACAAGCAGATTTCCGGCCACCGTAGGCGCGGGCTTGCGGACGGTGAGCAATGGGCAGCTCGCCGTCCGAAAAAGACCAAGCTTGGGTCAACGGCGCGTTGTATTCCACGCGCGCCTCAAAGAGATGTCAGCAGAATTGACGGGGTCCGCTAGGGCCAATGCCTGCCGGGGGTTCGAAGAAAACCGATGGGGACATCGTGGCCCCCGGCAACAGGGCAACCGAAGGAACACGGGTGGGTTTTAGTCAGTAAGAGTCTGACACGCCCTCCCGCTCCGTCCAGAGCGGGAGAGGCCCTGAAGACCATGTACTCACTCTTCTTACAAATATAATATAATAAACCATGCTTATGGCTATATGTTTCACATATGGCTAACAACTCGCTCGTTTTTTTTAGCTACTTTTCTGGTAATTTTTTAGGTTGTTTTGTTAAATCTGCCTCGTTAGTCTAGTGGTTGCAAGCGCTACATGCTATGCATGAGGTCCTCGGCTCGCTTCCCAGGTCAGGCAAAGTGATATTGAGTGTTCCCATTAGGAATTTCTCGAACTGGCGAAATGTGGGTGTACCAACTACGGGTACACCTCTGCCCAACCCTTCGGGGAAACTATACTCCATTTGAAATAAGATTAGACATTTAACTAAACATTTTTTACAGTTTGTTCAACCGATTTTGACTTCTATTGCGTTGGTGGCATGACAAATGGCAGCTGCAGTAAACATTGGTATTGTAACCACTTTTTTTGCTTTTAATACCATCCTTATGCCTACGGTATAGAAGTCAAAATCGGTTGAACGGACTGTAAAAAAGGTTTGTTTAAATGTCTAATCTTATTTCAAATGGAATATAGGCGTCATATCTTTAGTTGTTTTGTTAAATGAATTCTACAGCAGCTAATAATAGCGATTTCAATGAATTTGCTAAGACGTTAAAGATGATTTTAATTTTTGTAGGATGTTGCAGGCATGCGTTTTAACTTGTGGCTCAGTTATCACTCCGGTATCTGAAAAAGAATACTTTCCATTAATAAAATAACGGCTGAATGAAACTGATATTATTTCAAAATAATATCGGTTCAAACTGAAGGCTTTCAGGCCTGTAATCGGTAATTATTACTGGATTTTAGCGATAAAAAATATCTGAAATTTAATATGACGGAACACATGGATCGAACTGAACAACTTTCTCAATTGGATCAACATCGTGATTTGTAAAAAATAATTAGCTGTCCCATAGAAAATTTTATACCTAATCGACCCAAATGTATTGGGGCGGCTGATTAATTTTTTGTGATCACGATGTTGGTCCCATGAAGAAAGAAAGAAAGTAAAATTGTTTATTCTGCACAAAATAAACGCACATTTCTAAAAAGAAAGAAAGAAAAAGTAAAGAAAGAAAAGAAAAAAAGAAGAAAGAAGAAAGTTGTTCAGTTTGATGGTCTATACTACCACAACCTTAAATATAACCACACCTTTCTGATACACGTTGAATTCTAACTTAATATTATAAATGCGTAACAACGCTTTCACGCTAAAACGGCTTTTTTAGTACAAGAATAGACCATGACCTGGGTTAGGACATTATGATACTTTTTATCCTTATTTATGCGGGTGAAACCACGGGGCGCAGCTAGTAATTAATATTATAAGTAAAAAAGACATGAACTAAAAACTAGTAACGTGTAAATCAAGTCCAAAACTCGTAGACAGTAGCACTTCTCGTTCAGTAAACCACCCCTGATGAATCATGCTATCAATTTTACTCCTACCAACCTATTATAGGGCTGTATGCAATTAAAATTAATTGAAAGTTCATCCTTTGTGGAAATACTTCGTTTATTGCCTTTAAAGTTCCTTTATAAAAATAAAATGAAAAGAGAATTTTAATTGTAGGATTGGAATGAATTTGGAATGCCAAATATCGGAAATCAATTAAGAAAAAAGATTCGATAATGACGGAATACAGCAGTTTTTATTTTTTTTGTCTATTTAATTAAACTCGGTCAATGCCTTCCTCATATCGAGAGGTAACCTTAATAACTATAATGAACATCGTTGGTACCGATTCTCTTGTACACCGAACTAAACTATCACTAAAATTCTTTACTTTTGACTATGAGAATCTCAAAGCTATTCTGCAAAATAAACTCTCTAAATTTAAAAACAATTTTGACACATCTAAATCGAATTTGACAATCACGACTCCACAAGACTCCACCTACCACGTGACTTTTTTTTGAGACGGAGGCGCGCAGGGGGGGCCTGTGCGCCTCCGGCTCAAACCTCGACGTGTTTAATATGGAATTTTTCACTTTTTCTATGGCAAATAAGAAAAATTATCACCTACATGTTGGTGTTAGGGGTTTAAGGGTTATATAAAGGGGGTTGAAATTTTCATAATTTTTGTGATTGGACACACCATTTTCGAGATATAAAGATAAGAAAAAAAAAACGGTATTGTTTTTGCACTTGAAGTCAAGGTGTTGGTGTGAATTGAAAGTTCACGACAGTCAATTTTATTCCACACGTTTTTGATCGTGATTAAAAAATTGTCAAACAATCTAAATTTTAGGTGAAAAACGTCAAATTCAGAATAGCAAAAATGGCATTTTCACTAAATGAATATCTCAGTGCCATCTTAGTGCTTCCAAACTAAAATATAGTTAAGTTGTGTCACTTTAGTCTATTTCAGAATGGGAAATCGTCGTTTGACAGGAATAAACTAAATTTTGGTGATTTTTAGTCTAGTTTAGAGGCATTTGTGACAAGAGAATCGGCACCATTATCAGGCTAAAGGCCTCTCCGATTGCACACCAGTTCAATCCAGAGGAGATAAGGAGGAGGAGGGTGGAGTAAGTGAGTGAAATGGTGGATTTGTAAATCGCAGTGCAATATCTCTTAGGTTACATGCACTAAGCCACAGAATATATAAGTAACAGTCTTATGTCTTCATAGAAAACGGGCGAAACGACGCGCTTCTCTCAGTGTATATCAATACGCAACGTCTCGAATGCGCGGCAGTTACGCACGGACGCGGAAGGTTTATCTACCGAGATAATTATTTCAAGGTCACTGCCAAGACATAATACTGTTACTTTATTATACAGTGAGTAAGTCTTAGGATGTCCAAATGCGCCCATCAATTTTCTTTTCAGTTAAGTATGTACCTAGGTAAGTCAGGTTTTAGTAGTATTACGTGCCTCTTTCTACCAATACCCTAATTGAGTAACTTATTTTCGTAAACGATTATGACTAATTTGTTTAATTTTGATAGTTCAACAAGATTCATTGCGTTATTTACGTTGTTGAGCAGATTTTTTCCAACTTATGAAGCAATGGATTAGCAATCTGTTTTAAATCGAAACAAATGTGACTGATCGTGTATTACGCAATTAGGGTACCGGTCGCCATCCAATCTGCTTCTAAGATAAATAAAGGTAACTTTATCATGAATGAACAATTTCTCCTTATCTATGCAACTACTAGATTTTACCTATGTAAATGTAAGACCGTGCAACCCTGCCTGCAGTCACGGCGACGGATTCATGGCGACGTTGCCAGCTCGAGTTAATTAGACGCGTCCATTTGCCGTGATTTCTACTTACATTTAGATTACTGCTACCTTGATTTGTGTAGAAGAGTGAAGTTAGTCTTGAAATGTAGTTCATCGATGATAATATGGTTTTTTTTTTTCTTTTGAGCATCTCATAGCTGGCCTCTGAGGCCATGACTATTTAACTTACAAACTAAACTTATAAACCAGGTGAACGCTCGCTAAGGGCACCCTCTGTGGGGTACGAGCCTCGGCTTAGGGCTTTTACCGGAGGGAGGACATCAAAGATGGGACGGGCTGGATCAAAGTTTTGATCATGATTATTAATCGGGGAATTTAAAGCTACGTGCTCAGCTGCAACAACTGCTGGCACCTCGTTTTCGAGCAAGGGTCGGGGAGGAGTAACATTTACTCGGGGGCGCGGCGGTCGCGATCGCAAAGGACCTCGACGGCGAGGTCGGAATGAGTGGTTTTGTTCAGTGTCAAACTCCTATAAACTGTCCCAGTTTTTTTAATAAGAACGTAACTGTGATTAAAATATTAGTTCTTTACCTAGACAAAAATGACCGGTACCTAAGTACTAAGTTGCTAATTTGGTATTTATAGCTTACAAACGATATACAAAGCAAATTCGAAAAGTTATAAGTACAATTCAAGACGTTTCCTTACACAAAATTTCTCCTAATGTATGTATGTATTTATTTACCCACAAATTATTATCATCATTTTAAAATTATTGTATCACTAGCTTCCACCAGCGACTTCGCCCGCGTGATATCTTTATAAATTTTAGCATTTTTTTATTTATTTTAGTAACAACTCAGTGATAATGTAGCTTTCTAAAGGCAAAATATTTCACTCCTCTTGCTCAAAAAGGCCGTCATTGTAGAGTACCAGAGCGGAGAAAAAATAGCATTTCTTGCTCTAGGGGAAAAAGTAATTTCTTTTTAATTTTTGTCTGTTCCAAGGAGCCTTGAAAAATGAAAAAGTCTTTATTCTTATGTAGAATAATCATGATTATGGACTTGACTTATTACTGGTTCACAAAAAAAAGAAGAACATTTTATTTTTGAAAATGGAACTAAATGCGGCTATCTCTTCGGTAGAATGCGTGCACTGCGGCTATAGAAGAAATAAAAAAGCGGCCAAGTGCGAGTCGTACTCGCCCATGAAGGGTTCCGTAGCAAGTAACGATAAGTTTACGATTTATGACGTATTAAAAAAAAACTACTCGCTAGATCTCGTTCAAACCAATTTTCGGTGGAAGTTTACATAGTAACGTACATCATATATTTTTTTTAGTTTTATCATTCTCTTATTTTAGAAGTTACAGGGGGGGGGACACACATTTTACCACTTTGGAAGTGTCTCTCGCACAAACTATTCAGTTTAGAAAAAAATGATATTAGAAACCTCAATATCATTTTTAAAGACCTATCCATAAATACCCCACACGTATGGGATTGATGAAATTTTTTTTTTTGAGTTTCAGTTCTAAGTATGGGGAACTCCAAAATTATTTGTTTTTTTTCTATTTTTGTGTGAAAATCTTAATGCGGTTCACAGAATACATCTACTTACCAAGTTTCAACAGCATAGCTCTTATAGTTTCGGAAAAAAGTGGCTGTGACATACGGACGGACAGACAGACAGACAGACAGACAGACATGACGAATCTATAAGGGTTCCGTTTTTTAACGGAACCCTAAAAAGGCATTGGCGCGAAATCTTTAGAATTTTTCTCTGATTATGAATTAAATTGGTGACCGTAATATAATTTACAACAGTGAAACTGTCATCATCTAGTGAGAACATCTTCACAGAGGACTGAAGTTAAGTTGCCGGAAAACAACATCTCGTTAAATATCCAGCATTGTACCTATAAATTGTACATTTAAATAAAATAAACTGTTTAATATTGTATTGGATTATTTTATTTTCTCGCAATCGTAGTGAAAAGTAGAGTGTAACACACGGCGCTAAAACCCATTATAACTCGGTTTCTCGTAAATTACCTCGTTACAATGGGTTATTTTAGCCCCTCGTATAACAATCTACTATTGAAATCGGTCCCGTAGTTTTTAAGTTTATTCGTTACATACAAAAAAACAAATCTTTCCTCTTTATAATATTGGTGTAGATGTAATATCATCATTGTAGTATGTATGAAACATTTTTGTAATTTTTTTTTAACGGCTCGCCGCTCACTGATAAACCCTGAGAGGTTTTCGTTGTGAGGCTAAAATCAAAATGTAATAGGTTAAGTGTTCTAGAAATAAATAAAATAGTACATTACTGTCGCGGCCAGCAATTAGGGCATTGATGGATGATCGTGAAAATGTGGGCCTAGGTGAAGTCGACGCACATATATATACGTGACTCCATCAATGCCTGGTTGCGGCCAAGGCTTGTATAGTGCTTTTCTAAAACAACGCACGGAAAAAACTAAGTAAATAATTATAAAATCCAAAATAAATGACGAACAAAGAAAATTTTTCACGTGTCAATTTATGTTCATTTATTTTTTAATGTAAACAGCTCTGTTTGCTAAACCAGTTCGAAATTTAAATGAAATCTTTGATTAGACCTCCTTGGTTACCATGAGTCGAAATAAAAAGTTAATTCTATTTTTAAATAACATGACAGCTGTTATCAGTTTTCATAGTAATTTATGTGATCGCTAAACACAACAGATGATATGGATTTTCATAGTAACATTGCCTGCCGCCCACTCTTTTGTTTTTGACCATACAGCAATTTCGATTTCTCGAAGAAGGTTGTCAAAATAATGTTCGAATTTCCAAGCGTGTTTGAAAATAGAATTTTACCGTCGCGTTGTGGGATTAGAATACGAAACTCAAAAATGGTTTAAAACAGCGGGGTAATTGCGTAACACACTTTCAGAAGCAATAGCTTTCATTTTGACAGTTCAACAACATTCATTGCGTTATTTTCGAACATATGAAGCAATGGATTAGCAATATCCTTTAAAATCATTCAAATTATCATTGAATGTGGGTTACGCAATGAGGGCACTGTTCTCTGTAGTACGATGGTAAATACATTTCGCACCTTTGGGAACAAAGGGTCATTTCTACATGTTTTCCAACTTTACAGGAAGTGCATTTTAGTAATTTTTTTTGACGTAATTTTTTAATAGCTCTTTACTATTTTAGAGTCTTAAGGCGATTCTCACAGTCTTAAATTGATTAGTTCTTCACGGACAACCGTGACTATTTTTTTTTTTAAATATAATAAGGGGTTTCTGAGAAACAAGCTATAAACTGAGGGAAGGCTACCAAAAGTGACTTTTTGTTACAAATCTCTTGTATTGCAGAAGTGACATTTAAAAAAGATTTTATAAGAAAGATTCTTAACCAGAAGTAACATTATTATTGCAAGAAATATGTAAACAAATAGTCATTACTTACCGTAGTGCCTCTCCGTCACAAATGCGCAAGGTCACACTTCGGCTGTCAAAACACTACTGACAAGATGAGACGCTACGTTTCAAGCAAACCGACTAATAACGCGAAATAATGTAACGTCCCTCCCTCCCTCAAAACGATCTTATTCATACGATTGTCACCGTTTTTGCTGTGTACATAAAGTCAATTATCGCGGTATTTTCTGCATATTTAAGTGGTTTTTGCAAAAACTTGCAGAAGTGACGCTTTGTTCCCAAAGGTGCGATTTAAAGGCAATTTTCGTTTAAATTTGGTATACCTATAGAAAATATTTACTGCCGTCTTTAAAATACTGCAGTTTTCATTTGCTTATCTCGGGTTTAAATGTTATAATACTTTAATTATTTTATTTACACACACGTATTTACATGATTGATGAAGGGGGGGGGGGGGAAATAATCATAGGACATCAAAAAAATTGTCCGCATCGCTGTCAATCCTATTTATTACCTTCCACGATAACGGAGGATCGTGCTATTTCCGATATCTAAGACCTTCGTACGTCTTTGGATCTCGCCATTTCATACTAATATCAAAAAATTACAGTTGTGGTTTGAATATTTACGTACATTTTGGTTGTTAGTCATTTTAATAAACATAATTTCCCTGAATTTACAAAGAGCTCGACTGCTAAATCAAGGCCGAAAGATAATGAACCTATTTCTAACGACTTAAAACCTAAAAAAATTGCCAAGTGCGAGTCGGACTCGCACACGAAGGGTTCCGTACCACCGTACAATAGTTAGCAAAAAACGCCCAAAAAAACACGTTTCTTGTATCCCGACCCTTTAATTTTTACCATTATTTTATTTTAATTTTTTGTTGTTATAGCGGCAATAAAAATACACAATCAGAGAAAATTTCAACTGTCTATCTATTACGGTTTATGAGATACAGCTCGCTGATAGACAGACGAACAACGGAGGATAAGTAATAGGGTTCCGTTTGGCACCGTTCGGGTACGGAAACCTAAAAAAGAAGTGGCAAGGTTCACAGATTGTTGTCATGATACTTATTACTCAATTCAATACTTACTTACTTATTATATCAATTGAGGACATAACAAACCACCTGATCAATAGGCGTCTAGACTAGGGTTACCATCTGATAGGCATTTGCCGCATTTGTCAGGCATTTTCCGGTTAAGACAGGCGTGTGGCCGGCGCTAAGCATAGACAGGCATTTTTGAATTTCTCTAATAAATGCACAGTTGAGAAAGGAATCGTCTGATAATAGAGTCGATAAAAGCGTTATTACTAATCCAAGAAAGTGTTAAAAACGTTTCGTGTGAAGATTTTTATATTTTTATTTTAGAAAAAAAATGAACTTTAAAAAAGAATTGTCTTTGGAAAAATATCACTCAGTTCATATCGTATTTTTTTGTAAATTAATTTTGTGGTCGTAAATTGTTTATTCTTTTCATTTTGAATAAATTTCAGTCTTAACTACTGTCTGTTGCGTATGATTTATTTTGAAGACTTAGGTACAGTTTTTACATCCTAGACAGGCATCCTCCCTTACATAGATGGTAACCCTAGTCTAGACAAGCCAAGGTTGCGTCATACCCTTGAATATTAATTGGTATTATTGGTTGGTTGGTTGGTTGGTATTTATTGGTATTATTTGGTATTAGTATTAAACGTATTATTAAATACGTTTAATACTAATACCAAATAGAGCTTAATAATGGGACAGATGTCACACGTGTACAATTTTTACGGTTCCGTGCCCGAAAGATGCCAAACGGAACTCTATTACAAAGCCTCCGCTGTCTGTCCGACCGACCATTCGTCTGTCATACAAGAAACGTGTTTTTTTTTCCGGCGTTTTTTGCTCGATCTTAATAAGGTACGGATCCCTTCGTGTGTGAGTTCGACTCGCACTTGGCCGGTTTTTTTCTGAAGTGTATTTTTTCTTCGAGAAAACACCGATTCAAATTACGTCTGTTTAAGCTTTAGTGTATAAAACTTTATTTTCAGTCTTAGTCTGCCTATCCCTTTTCCAACTATGTTGGGGTCAGCTTCCAGTCTAACCGGATGCAACAGTACCAGTATTTCACATGGAGCGACTGCCTATCTGACCTCCACAACCCAGTTACTGCGTAACATGATATCCGTTGGTAAGACTGGTGGTTAGACTTTTGGGCTTCCGACTACCCGTAATAACTGTCAAAGATTTAAGAATGACAGCCGGGTAATGGCTTAACGTGCTTTCCGAGGTACGGAGGGGTCTCGATAGGTGATGGGTGGTCACCCATCCACGGACCGACCGTGGGGCTATTATTACTTAGCCCTGCAATTGCCCTACATTGTAATTTTGAATGAAAAATAAAATTTTGACATTGTAATTTCTATTTAATTTAAATTTTGACATTGCAATTTTTTTTTATAATTTTTTTTAAGCTGTTGCATAGCTTTTATCGCGGGCTTTGAGCGCGGCGACCGAATCAAGAAATTCCGTAACGTAACGAAAATAAAACCTAACACCCCCCACTCCGCCTACCATGTAATGACGAAAACGTGATGTTGTCATGAGAACGTAATTTTTGTTTTATGTCATCACGTCATCATCCCAAGTGTAGCGTTGACAAATAGGAAGTATGGAGGTTACAAATGCTATGCAATAGCTTTACCGCGGCCGTCTCCGAGTACCACACGTTTCTTTTTTTTTTTTTTTTTTTATTGTTTTTATATTGCAACTAATTTTGTACGCCATAAATGGCAAAACATGTAGCCACCTCATATTAATTATAAAACGTTTTTACTGTACTCATGTTTTACAAAATAAATATTATCTTATCTATCTATCTTATCTTATCCTTCCCCTTAACCCTTTGCCCCTAAAAATTTTATTTCCAATTAGTTTATGTTTAATGCCATAATATGTGGTGTGTAATTAATTTTGTAATACAATAAGAAAAAAAATTTAACGCTACTTTTTGCTAATAGAAAAAGGTAACAAATCTTCGGAAATATAAATAATTTTTTTATCCAGATCAAAGATTCAATATTTTGTGAAAAATTGCTTTCCATTCTCTGCGCCAGGTTATAAGTTACGAAAAAAATATAAAATAAAAATCGTTCTTGACACCCAAACACACTGACATTATATTTTCTTTCTGTCAAATACGATTTATATTTAAATTTATTTTGCATGATTACAATAGAAAACCGAATGATTTACCTTTTTATTTCTGCCATATTTTTGATACCTATAATACTTATTATTTATGAGGCGTAGGCTAAGATAAGTTAAAGACGTTATTCTACGTTATTGGAATATCAAAAACTACGGTTTTGAAATTTTTATTAGTTTTTTATTCATGAATATTATTTTAATATCGGTTTTCAGGCCTTTGTAAAAGGTTTATACAGTAGACTCATCGTTTCGATAAATTTTATGCAAATTATTGGTTTTATTATTTTTATTGCAATGGATAAGTCATGTAAAAATGTAAAAATCTGTTTACATTTGCTTATAAAATACATTTCATATTTAGCCTTACTGTGGAAAAGTTAATAGCGGTAGAAAAAATTGGAAAAATATTTCAAACTAGCAGCTGTCAGCGGCTTAGCCCGCGTGGCTTTTTCTAAAATAAAAGTTACCTAAGCCTAAGTTACTTTTTATAAAACCTACCAGTGAAAGTCCTGTCAAAATCGGTCCTGCCGTTTTGGAGATTAGCCGTGACAAACAGACACACTAAATTTAAAAAAACTGTGTTTATACTTTCATAATGCATTTAGTAAAAAGTTGTTATTTTGACAATACAAACAGACACTTCATTTTTCGGGTTCCGTACCAAAATGGTAAAAAGGAACCCGTATGTTGCGACTCAGTCTGTTTGTCATAGCTGGATATCTCAAGAACTACTCATGCTATCAACTTGTTATTTGGAATAGTTTTAGACGACGTTTGCTCAACTATTTTGCAAATAAGAAAGAAATAAAAATCTATATATCTTTTGCAACAGGGACTGAATTTTTAAGACCCCCGTCTTAAAAATTCAAAGTGGGGTTACTAGGGCATGTGGGGTATCATATGAAAGAATGCTATTTGCACATTCTTAAACATTTTTTTTTAGGCCGCATAGTTTTCGATTTGTAACGAAAAATTTAAAAAAAAATGCCGATTCCCCCTTATCTCCGAAGTTTGCATAGAGAAAAATCTGAAATTATTCTATGTGACAGAAGTTTATGTAAAGATTACAGGAAAAATAAAACGATGTCTCTGAATAGCACACTTTTTCAGAAATCATCAACAAAAATTACATTAGTTCCACTATCGATCAAGAGAATGGCGCTGTCCTAAAACTGCAATATTCTACACCACAGTTGGCAGTGTTAAAATTCTCTGACGAATATAGGCCTCGTCGATGAAAATTTACAATGATACGGAACCCTTGGTGCGCGAGTCCGACTTGCTCTTGACCGGTTTTATTAATTTATTTGTATAGATATAGATTCTAAAAGCCACTTTGTTTTGCTGCTGACTGTACTATCCAACAGTCTATGGAACTCTATAGGAAGTTTAGAACAGGAAGCGATATGTTATATGCTAAGTAGTGTACCAAACAGGTTTGTTCATTTCAGGCCTCCAAATTATTGCCAAATTACTCATGATAGTTGCGAGGCTCACTAGCCACTGCGGCGGGCTGCGGTTGGTCGAGCGACGGATATTGATGACGTCATCATTCAACGCGCCAATCCGCGCTCGCGCTTGCTAAACTGATTTCAGTTTTAGATTAGTTCCAAATTCGAATTTGTAATGTGTCCGTTACGGTTTGAAGCTGAAGTGGGTAGTTGGTAGCTGTAGGGATGTGACCGTTTTAATAGTGAACTGGATTGCTTTTGCATAACATTGATGGGTAGGTTAGGTTTGGAGGTTCAGTCTATTGTTAACTTTTGATTGAGAATCTAAAATTACGTGTTGGTCTAGTTTAGTTTGGGGCTGTAATTGTGAGTTTTGGAGGTGTTTGGTGAGGTTTTTGTACAGATTGTAGTTGACCCCGTTTTCATAAAGTAATTGCTAATTGGCAATTTTCGGGTGTTTTTAGAAAAAGGTCACGTCACGGCCAATGCTTGAAGACAAAACAAAGAGGCGCCACGGCGTCCTCACCTTCCGCCTGACGCAGGTCCTCACCGGACACGGCTGCTTCGGGAGGTTCCTGTTCAGGATAAGGCGGGAGGAAACACCCGGGTGTCACCATTGTGTGGATCGGCCTGAGGACACGGTGGAGCATACGGTGGAGGTCTGCCCGGCTTGGGCGGAGCAACGCCGTGTCCTCGTAGAGGCGATCGGCGGCGGTAATCTCTCGCGTCCGGCCCTGGTTCAGGCCATGGTACGGAGCGAGAGGAAATGGCAGGTCGTCACCTCCTTCTGCGAAGCAGTAATGCTCGCGAAGGAGGAGGCGAAACGCGTCAGGGAGAGGCAAATTTCGCGCTCTCACGCCCCTAACCGCCGCAATAGGAGGAGACGCCCGGGGCGGGAATCGCGAGCCGATTTCCGGCCACCGTAGGCGCGGGCTTGCGGACGGTGAGCAATGGGTAGCTCGCCGTCCGATAAGGACCAAGCCCGGGTCGACGGCGCGTTGTGTTCCACGCGCGCCTCAAAGAGATGTCAGCAGAATGGACGGGGTCCGCTAGGGCCAATGCCTGCCGGGGGTTCGAAGAAAACCACAAAAAAAAAAATTGCAGTTTTCCGAATTTTTATTGTTTTTTTTTTCTTATCGTTACTGGGGTTATCGAATGGATACATTAAGGGTGAGCTCGTAAATGAAACCAGAAAATGTTCATGTACGGTAATGGACATCGTACAGACTTGAAAATATTGCAAAATGTTAACCGTACTTCGTAAAGTTTTGAGTTTTAACCTTGATTTATATCATGGCGATGACGCTGGTAATAAATAAATTTACAAAAAAAAAAAATCTTTTGATAATTTTAGACTCTCATCACACGTCACATCAAAATTACAATTAAACATTTAAACAACAAATTCGAAATATTTAAAATTGGAATCGTTTAGCGACTCAATAAACTCTCGCAGCCGGTTGGTTGCATATTGATGACGTCATCAGTCTCTCCACCAATCAGCGCTAATTCTGATGAATCGCCATTGCCCTCTGTTCGGACATGGATGACTGAATTTTGAATATTGTATGAATTATTAAATTCGCGCCATGATAGTATTTGTTGACTATTGCGCTGTCAGGGTGTTTTGTACATCAGTTATTAAATATACAAAAGGTTGTTTATAAACATGGTGAATATAGATTGACCATAAATTCATAGAATATTGACGTCAATCAATCTGCCTAGCCTTTTCCCAACTATGTTGGGGTCGGCTTCTAGTCTAACCGGATGCAACTGAATACCAGTATTTTACATGGAGCGACTGCCTATCTGACCTCCACAACCCAGTAACTGGTAAATACGATACCCCTTGATAAGACTGGTAGTCAGAATTTCGGGCTTCTGACGACCCGTAACGACTGTCTAAGATCCACGAATGACAGCCGGGACCAACGGCTTAACGTGCTTTCCGAGGCACGGAGGAGTCTCGGTATGTAAAGATGGTCACCCATTCACGGACCAACCTCGGCAAGCGTAGCTTAACCTGATGGATCGACCCGTGCGGCTGTTGTTATTAAGATTAGAGTGATTGATATTTAGTTGATTTGATTTTTATCTGGACTAACTGCCTCGTTGGTCTAGTGGTCGCAAGCACTACTGCTGTGCACGAGGTCCTGGGTTCGAATCCCGGGTCAGGCAGTGTTATTGGATTTTTCCGTCCAGAATTTCTCAATAGCAGCCCGGTGTCTGGATTTATGCCCGGTTCGTAATAGGCTCACCCCTTGTTGCATGGGACTTAAACGTAACTGGCGAAATGTGGGTGTCTCTACACCTACGGGTTACACCTCTGTGTCACCCTTCGGAAAATGCAAGCGTGATGTTATGTTATGTTCTCTGAATTAAGACGCAGAAATATACCAGTGACCTTGAGTGGTTAGCTTGCGTGTTCTGTGCTGACCTCACGCAACGCGTCGTACGTCCAGACAGTAATAGGACTCGCCCATCAAGGAGAGCTGTCCCAAATTAGACTCATTATTAATTTATTTCATACATAAAACAAGAAGAATTTTAATAAAACACGTATACCAAAAGGTCAATCTTCAAAATGGTGAAGATTTCAGAAAAATACGCTTGATAGATTTTGCATGGTTCTCAGTTTTTTATCCGCGTTAGACATAACTTTACAAATTAATTTCACTATGTAATATAAACGTAACCGAAAATGTTCCAATATTAAGTTATTAAAAAAATGCTTTAATTTAACATCTATATTTTCCAAATCATTAACACTTTAGTGGCATGAGGAACAGGGTGTAAAGTTCACTCATCCACCATAGAAAAGGGAGGATCCTCCGACCAGACGGGTGTTGTGTCTGGCGGGCAGCTGCCCATCGGTTTGAAGTTGAAATCTTGTATCTATGTCGATCGCTCGGTAAACTAACTGCGCGATGCAGGATTTGTATGACGTCATGTCTTTGATGCGTAGTTCGTATGTGACGGTGTAACCACCACAACACTACTCCTTTAGACGTGATCTTCAGAATAAAATCATTAATAGTCGGTTATCGTCGCCTTAAGAGATTCTTTCAATCTGGATCTGAGACGCATAAGCTTCATAAAGAAAACAAGAAATCATCATCATATTCCTGCCCTTGTCCCATGCTACGTGGGGTTGGCGCTCTCCGTTTTCTTTTTCCATTCTCCCCTGTCAACCGTCACGCTATCATTCACTCCCTTCTCTTTCATATCATTCCTCACACAATCCATCCACCTTTTCTTTGGCTTTCCTCTCTCTCTCCATCCATCAACATTTATATTCATCACTCAAGCAACATGATGAGTAAAAACAAGGAATAGATATTCTAAACAAATTACCGTTCACTAAATCTATTCTAAAATTTGTCCGGATGTTAGACTTTTAGATGGGGTTCTAACAAATTAAAACAATATATGTACTATATAATTGGATGGGATAGCCTGGTGGTGTGACCGTCAGACTGCCAAGTCATAGGTCTCGAGTTCGAACCCAAGGCACGCACTCTGACTTTTCGGATTCATGTGCGTATTGTATAATTATCACTTGCTTCAAATACGGGGAGAGGGGGGGATTATTTTCGACGGTATGTGAAGCCAAATCAGAAACCCATGGGTGGCTTTAAAACTCTGACACCAGGTTAGTCACTAACCACACGAAAAGAAAGAGATGGGACGTGCGTGGTAGTAACTGGGTTGTGGAGGTCAGATAGGCAGTTGCTCCATGTCTAATACTGGTATTCAGCTGTATTCGGTTAGACTGGAAGCCAACCCCAACATAGTTGGAAAAAGGTTAGGCAGATTGATTTATTTGACGTGGGCGGCACCAAATAGTTCCAATCTTCAAGATGGTCACCCATCCACAAACTAACCTTCACAAGCACAGCTTAACCTTAACTTCACTTCACATGCAATTGTTTTTTATCTCTTTTACATATATACAAAACATACATAGGTGTGCATTTACATAACTTCATCACACTATAACAAATTGGTAGAGAATAAAAACAAAATGAGGTTTGCGAGCGGACGCAGCCAGTAATTTATATAGTACAGGGTTGTATGTTAAACTTCCCAGTTTAGTTTAACAAACATTGTTAATTTAACTGGTGCAGCTAAATAACTGGAGTACAGTGGTGTAGTTTGTAGTTGGTGGGGATAAATTTTTGGTGATCTTATATGGTTCTAGATTTATGGTTAAGTATGAAGTCAAAGTCAAATCATTTATAAATTTTCGTTTAATTGTGCCTTATAATGGCTTACTTGAAATAGGCCATCAAAAGGCACTTTTGAAAATTAAAAACTAAAAGAAAACTCAATTGATTCTAGATGCAGAGATTTTAATCAACTGTCTAGAGAACATGATTTGGATATATTCAATACCAGTGTTTCTCGGCAAGCATTTATTGGTGAAAAGCTTCTTTAAGGAAAAGTGATTGTTAGCAAAATATACTTACCTAATTACTATAGGTACAAGACTTACCACAATAGGTAAAAAGTATTACAAATTAAACAATGACAGATAAATATTATTTATGTTGATAGATTGATAGATCACATAATAACAAATATTGCAACCGTAGAAGATTTTTCCTAATTATTAAACCCAATACTTTAGCTACCAAACCATAGCTACAACAGATCACTTGTTGCAAGCGCTAAGTCTGGTCCTGAGGTTTTGAGTACGATTCCCAGGTTAAATTATTATAATCAGCATATAATGTTCCCACTGCTGGGACACAGGCCTCCTCTCTGTGAGAGGGAGTGGGCTTTAATCCGCCACGCGGGCCCAGTGCGGGTTGGTAGATGTCACATGTCTTCGAAATTTTGATTCTAGGACATGCCAGTTTCCTCACGATATTTTCCTTCACCGTTTTGAGAGCAGTGGTGATGAAATAATTTACAGAAAGTAAAGCGCCGGGTTCGAACCTACGACCTACAACTCGTAAGTCGCGACCGTTACCACTGGGCCACCACTGCTGACCCAGGTGACCCACTATTTATTTTGTTTTGTTACATGTTTAATAGAAAAATCACTGATCCTGACTTGATTTCCGTACATCTTTTTTTTTCGGGTGACCACTGAAAATCAGCGCTGTGCTGTGGGTCCCATAACACTGCATCATGCTGAGTGGAAGCCTTCTTGTCACAGTCATGTCGTGCAGCTGGCGCCTAAGTAATTTCTGTTCTATGCTCGTGATTTGTTATGTACTTTGTGTTGTTCTCTGATTACTCTTGTCTTTTATGTATGCACGTATTTCTGTGACAAATAAACCAATTTTTCTTTCTTTCTTCTAGGTTAGCTTTCTTTCTTCAGCGTTATTGAGTTTTAGACTTTCAGCACTGTTGTGTTCGGTTCCCCTAATGTTAACTTCAGCTACTTTTGTCCAGTTGTTTCTAAGTTTATACAGGTGTCCATACACAGCACTAACTTCTGTGGAAATAACTCTCTACTTGGGCTGGTTCCTCCTATGTTACAATCCTATTTACCAACCCATTTCTTATACAGGGTGGCAGGGACATCGACGCGAAAACTGTTACCATGGATTCAGTACGTGATCTGAACGCCGAAGCGTTGAAATTTTTCGTCAGTTATTAAAAAAACTGCTGTTTCATAGAAAAGTGTAATTAATTAATACCTACGCGGTCAAAATTTATGGAATACCAGATTTAAAAAAAAATAACCTACGAAAAATTTCAACACGGCGGTTCAGAATCATATACTGAATCAATGGTAACAGTTTTCGCGTCGATGTCCCTGCCACCCTTTGTAAGCAGTAGGTAAATCATGCCAAATTTCAACAAATTCCAATAAAAAACACTGCGACCCATTACACGTAGTGAAAGTAAAAATTCCTCAAAAACAAAAGAAAACTAAAAGCATTAAACAAATTGCGTATTCAATTATGAGCCTGGCAACACTTGTGTATTATTTGCCGTCTAGACACAATTTGATTTAATCGGCCATTTTACAAAAGTCCATTTTACAGGATGTGAGTAGCGGCACATAAAATTATTTAACAAGCTTCCCCCTAACCAAAACAGAAAAGAAATCATCCCTTACTATTTGTTTATTTTATACTGGATTAGTACCAGCCTATTTTGTAAAATTTCATCGTGAAAACTTAGATGAAACGAGCTTAAAGTCAGCTATCATTAATGTCAATCTCTAGCATCAGCACGCTTTTACCATGACCACAATTGAAACGGGCGTCGACAAAACCCGTAGAAAACCTGTTTCTGTGGTTGTCATGCTGTGAAACAGTTATATGGTGAGATTTTTAAAAATAGACTGGCTGGTATTTGTTTACCAAATCACATCATGTTAGAAATATTTAATAACAATTTTTTGAAGTGTGTAATTAATGTCAAAATTTGTACATACGATTTGATTTATTTAAGGATATAGTTCTTACGCACTAGATTTCAGGTCCAAAACCGAAGAAAAACCGAGAAACAAAAAAAAATAATTATATTTATTTTATTTTTATTACCTACTTTGTTTACGGTGAAGGAAAACTTTTAAGGGAATTTTCTTTTTTAAGATGCTTACGTGTCTTCCCTCGAGAAGAAGACCATAATCACTTTCTTATCTAATTATCACAGGGCCTCAGACCAAATAAAAAAACATGACATAGCGCTGCGAACAATACAGTGAAGCAAGCTAAAACTACACCTCCGCTCTGTGCATACACGCTCACACGCACACATTTACAATAAAACTTCACTTCACTAACTGCACACATGTTTACTAAACCGGCTTCACCTCGCTGTTGACCTTGACAGCACTCTTTCTTGGTTTTTTATTTGGTCTGAGCGTAGGGCTACAGTACTTCTGAGACAGGACTTGCTTAAAGTCAGGAGATACAAGTATGGCTTCGTGATTTTGATGGCTTTTTCTAACAGTCTCCCTTCGAGTACCAAGAGTAGGTGTAAAACCCAAACATCCACTGGCTCCTAGCCAGATACTGTTCATCTCCATTAACGTTTCAATGAGTGAGAGGGACACAAAAAACTTTATTTGCGAGTTGTGTATTTAAAACATGAATAAAACGCATTATGTGGGGGAGGATAACTTAATTTAATGGTACTCAGCAGGATTGCTCCCTGAAATGTTGCGTGGAAGCTGATTAAAGAGCTGGATGGCTGATATTGGATGTTAAATGTATGGGAAACGTTCAAAACAACTATTTATGTGAAAAAATAAATGATGACTTTAACAGTTTGACGCCTTAAGACGCGACTAAATGCCAGTGACCTTGAGTGGTTAGCTTGCGTGTTCTGTACTGAGCTCACGCAACGCGTCGTACGTCCAGCCAGTAATAGGACTCGCCCATCAAGGAGCGCTGTCCCAAATTAAACGCATTATTAATTTATTATACATAATACAAAAAGTATTTTTATAAAACACGTATATTAAAAGCTAAATAATTAAATTATCTTTACAATGGTGAAGGTTTCAGAGATATACGCTTGATAGTTTTACGTGATTCTCAGTTTTTTATCCGCGTTAGACATATCTTTACAAATTAATTACACTATGTAATATAAACATAATCTTAAATATTCACAGATTAAATTATTAATAAAATGCTCTAATTTAACATACATTTTTTCCAAATCATTATCACTACTCGTTTAGACGTGATCTTCAGTATAAAATCATTTAAGTCGGTTATTCTCGCCTTAAGTCGAAGCTACACAGTGGTATTTCGCTAAGTGTAACGCTGCGAACTAGGGGCATACTCCTGGCCAACTGACTCTCCTGGGTCTCTGAACTTTCCCGATTTGCTCAGTAGGGTGTTATTCCATGTGCCTCATAATCTGCCAAGAAGTATTAATAGGAGGCTTTTCTGCATGCCAAAATGTTATACCATCTTGAGGCAATACTGTCCACTGTCTAGAATGTTTGCTGCATATAAAGAGCACGAAGTGGATATAGACCTCTTTCACTCTTCAATACCTGCTATAAAAAAGCCGCCCTTGCCATTTACTGGGTTTCTCTAGTCTAAAATTAAATCAAATTATTTTAATTTAATTATATGACTAAGCGTCGCGTCGCACCAAGCGAAACTTCTAACCGTGTGGCCTCAGCCTTAGGTTATCTTGTATTAAATGAAACACGGCACTGGTCTACATGGTCCTCAAATAATCTTGGTCAGAGCATTTCGCTCTGACCAAGATTATTTCCGGGTTTTTTTTAATATACCTACACATTGACATTAATGAATTTTATATATGCAATGACATGAATATTTACTTTTAAAGTATTATTTTAATTATTGTGAATGTGAAGACTATATGGGTCATTCCTTTTTGTTTTGTTTTTAATTTTTTCTCAGTTAGTTCTAATCATGGTCTGACAGTTTGAGTAGTTTATGAGGCCTACCCAAATGCCCTTTTTTTGGTATTGTTCGTCGAATCGTTGAGCTCCTTAAATTTTGAGTTAAGCTGCACGATAACTGATAAATGCGTGCACTGACGGACAGGCCCTTTCAATCTGTGTGGTGCTTTCCTCAAAAGACCACTTCAGACACCAATCCACATGGCCTCCACATGATCTGACCAAGATTATGTCTGGACTTTAAAAGAGACTGTGACCTCTGAGTTTGTTTCGGCCTTTCTTCTCAGATTAGTCAAATTGGAAACCCCGACCTCATCTAGTTTTTAAAATATGATTGACGTGTAAAAGTGTTTGTACAAAACTACTTACAGAAATAAAATCATTTATCATTTACTGTTTAATGTTTATCTTGCAAGCCATTGAGTAGCTTTTAGTAAACAATTATCTCCAAAGTAATACATTAAATAAAACCATTATCTTTCAAACAAAAAAACATCGTTTTACATGACTCAACCTCCAAAAACCGTCAGACCTTTTCACATAAAAATACCTTACAAGCGTAGACAGTGCCTATAATCGAACTGGCAACACAGCCCACCTAACCTTCCCTATAAATTCGGATCCCTCTCATAAATCTGACGCTAGTTTGCGCCCTAGGTCTTCAATTTAAACCGGGAGCCCCTAATGGGGTTGCCATATTACCCATCTATTTAATTTCCCGAATGGGTAAACGAATTAGGCTGGCAACTTTGAAACGAATTAAATTTTCGACGGTTGACTCATTGTGTTACTGTTTGGGGTAGTCTGCAATTTGCAATTGCTACCGGTTGTACGGAGGAATCGCAATCTGAAAAACATAAAAATAAAATAGAACTCCATGCTTTTTATAAAAAAGAAGTAGGTGTGTTATGGACTGCTTCGTTGATCTAGTGGTCGCAATCGCTACTGCTGAACATGAGGTCCTGGGTTTGATTCCTGGGCAAAGTGTTATTGGGTTTTTCTATCTGAAATTTCTCAGTAGCAGCTCGGAGTCTGGATTTGTGCCCGGTTGATGGCAATAGGCTCGCCCCCTATTACATGGGACTTAAACATATCTGGCGAAATGTGGGTGTACCTGCTACAGGGACACCTCTGCCCAACGCTTCGGGAAAACGAAGCGTGATGTTATGTTGTATGTTGTTGTAAGTAGGTATGTAGGTTTTTAGTTTAGGTTTTTAGTTTCGGAAGTTTAGGAAAATAACTCATGAAGCCATGAACATGATTTCGTTGACATAATACTTCAGCCTAAGTGACGTTCCACATACATTAGTTCTCAATCTTCGTACTTTATCAATTCAGATGTAGCAACTAGTTGCAATTTACACAATAAACTCACAATAACAGACAGGGAGAATTTTTTATGAGATTACCGGACCATTGTTAGAGCTGATTGTAAGACATTTTCTATTCCCATTCATAACGGTTGTATTAAAAGACGTAGCTTGATTACTAGGACTAATGAAGACGTAATTCTTAAGTTAATTATGTCTTTGTCTTATTTTAAATAATATGGAAAAGATTCAGGAGTCTGTTCGGTAATATTGATTTTACTTCGAGTGTCTTGATACACGGCAATACACGGCAATGATGCCCTGATCAATCACCATGTTTGGAGGAGTTTGCTGCCTAAGGAAGAGGAAACTGACTGCGGCCGCGTCCTAACAAAGAGCAATTGTCGCGCGAGTACGCGATCATCGCGCTCTTTAAAGGCGTGTACGCATAAACGAACATAACATGGTGAACACGAACATCGAAGATTTGGTTCTTACCTGTGGACCTAAATTAGCAAAGCGAACACGAACACCATACGAACACAGTTCGACTTGTGTTCGCACTCAACCGTCCCGTTCTCTTAAGTAGCCATCGATTCGAAATTGGATCACCACGAACTTTTTTGACGAACACAGTGTTTGATGTTCGTGTTCACCATGTTCTTGTTCGTCCGTGCGTACAGGCCTTTATATGCATGACATAGTCGCGCGACCAATCAAGTCACGTTTGTACTTCAACATACAAACGATCGGGTCGATCGCGTACTCGCGCGTCACGATTGCTTTTAGTTAGGACACGGGGTAATTTCCCTCATTGATTCAGAGGCCATAATTGCTGAACACTAGGTCCTGGGCTTTGATCCCCGGGTCGGAAAAAGTAATATTGGGCTTTTCCTGCCATAGGAAATTTTTTGGAGTCTAGCTTTGTGCCTGGTTCATGGCAATAGGCTAGCCCCCTATTACATTGGACTTTAATATGACTGGTGAAACGCCTTTTATACCTGTGACTACCCCTTCGGTGAATGTAGCCATGATGTTATCGATCGGTCACCAATCCCAGCAACCGAACGACATTTCATGAAAATAAAAAAATAAACAAAATTCAAAAGTCATTTATTCAAACTAGGCTGAGAATTAGCACTTTTCGAACGTCAAAATTACATAAGACAGTCCCCCAAAACACCCACCCTTCACCAATTCCTAGTGCTTTAGCTGGGAAGAAGAAGTGGCGCAACAAACTCCCCAGCAGCACAGCTGTCTGTTCAGTTAGAAAACCTTGATTCTATGTAATAGTAATCTTAATACTGTAAGGTCATTTTGTATTTAAATCTGACTTCTATTACTAAAACAACAATTTATCATTCGTCTACATTTCTGGCACAGGAACTTTAATCCATCTCAAACTGATATAAATGATTGTAGCATGCCCCTGCCCGGATTAAAAATTTAAACAAAATCCTAGCATGATATTGGGAGAAAATGATTCGACTGTTTTCTACCCCTAGCTAGGTAACAGAGTAGTGCCTACAGAAGGTCGACTCTAGAAGTTCAAATTACAAATTAAATTAGATAGCGAGACGTTATGGGTATGAAGGGTTCGGTAGATTGGATGAATTTATCCCAAGAAAAAACTTAACAGTGTAGTTGAAAACATGTTCATGTGTTGTTTTCAAATGCAAATGTAAGTTGATCGATTATTACTCGTTAAATTGTAAAGCCTACTTAGTTGTGATAAATTTTCTTTTAATTTTGTTATATACGCTTCTACTGTGAATTTTTTCACATATCCAGAACTAACCATTTAGCTGGTAGTGGGGGGTACACTTGACTCTAACAAAAAATTATACTTTAAAGCTCAATATAGCGCAAACGGATGCCTGAATCCAAAAATGGTTTTCACAAACTATCTATCCAACGATATCCCACACCATGGGATAAACAAAAAAAAAACATCCCCACTTTACGTGTAGGGGAGGTATCCTAAAAAAAAAATGCTTTTCATGATTTTATGTCACCACTTTGTCGGCGTTATTAATATGTATACTCATGCCAAATTACAGCGTTCTAGTACTAAAAGTTTCTGAGCAAAGCCGCGGACAGCCAGACAGACGGACATGGCGAAACTATAAGGGTTCCTTGTTGACTACGGAACCCTAAAAAAGATTTGATGTTTGTTTGGGGGGTCAGCGACAGCTCGTAGTGTTATAAGTAGAAGTATGACTTGACATAACCGAGCAGTTTGTGGAGCTTACTTTTAGACAGTTGTAAGCCTGTAAGCTACTATTTGAAAAACTTAAAATTCTACCTCTGCCATGTTTATATATGTCGCAGATTCAAACAGATTAGCGTCCACTTGCTTGATGTTGATGTCCGCCATGTATTTTTTCATCAATCAGTGCGCACGATCGGCGCAAGCGCTTTCTCGAGAGCAAGAGAGCTCGAAAATAGACAAACGCACTACTGACAGATACAATTGACACTGACAGCTTCGACATTGACAAGTCCAAAGTCCTCTATGATGTTTGCGCGGTGTTGCTATTTGAATTAATTAAATAACTATCAAAAGAAATGACGTCGTATGTTTTTGTGAATTATTCTCTGACATATATAATTTTTGTTAAGAGAAACTACAATTTATTTGAAACTAGCACTGACAGGCCAATTAGCCGAACACGGCTTAAAGATAGACTTCGGCTGCCTCCAATAAAACTAAAATTATTTAAGAAAAATGTATACTGCATGTCGATTATTATTACCAAATAGTTTTCAAGACTTACCGCTGACAATAAAAAAAAATACTTTTCAAACTACTATTTAAAAGATATTATACCATTAAAGACTATTTAGAAGACAAATCAAAAGAATCTGTAATTTGTAAGATAGATTAATTGACATCGCTGATTGCGAACACATTTACATTTGCACGCCATGCTATGGCAGGATATGCTGAAACAAATTTACTGTTACACCTCATGTACCATATTCTAGCAAATAAATATATTTGATTTGATTTGAGAAAATCTGTTTTATTTTGTTTTATCGTGTTTATATATCACGTCTGTGAAGTTTACATAAAAAAAACTGATATTTCAAGTGACGAACTGCTGTCGATGACCCCACAAAAAAACTTCATCATATTTTTTTTTTTTTTGTTTTATCATGTTTATATATCGATACCTATCACGTCTGCGGAGTTCTGCTAGATAATTTAATTTGATGAATTTAGAACGAGCGTAAACAGGCGTACGCACACATAGACGCGTACGTGCGGCGATCTCAAACAAATGCTAGTCGCGAGTGCACGTGCACTCACTTTACGTGAAGCGTGTCTATGTGTGCGTGCGTTTTCGCTCGTTGCATGAAGTTTTTATTTTTTCTTAATGTCAACTTGCAGTTCAACTTAGGAGGTTGTCGGCTACTTAACCAGACTTTTCTGTGACTGCCTCAATAAATTAAGGCCTCCAGCCAGGGCGTTGTATGGAGCTAACCTTCTGTATTATTTATTCATTGCCCTTGCTAAACCTAGTAAAATCCAATTTGGATGCTGACGAACGAAATTTTTCAATAATATTTACCTACATTAAATATTGTATTTTGAATAGTGTTGGGCGTTAGACGAAAGATAAAAAGGATATAACCGTAACATTGCAAGATTGATTTTTAATATTCTATGAAGTTATGATGTCTGATTGTGTGAACTTAGGGAGTCCGACAATTTTTTATTTGAAGACTCCTCCGTTCTCCAAATACTGAAGACTGAGGGTTTTCGAACTAACGCGTATTTTCTATTCCGTATTACTTTCGGAAATATGATTAGTTCAGATTCCGAGCTAAGAACATAAGACAACACGATTTGACACGTGTCCCTACGCCCGACGTATTTTTTCCCCGTCCGAAAAATTGTATTTGAATCTTGTTTTGACGGATGAACTACTTTCCCCGCCCCGACCCTTGCTCGAGCCAGCCCGGGCCGCTGAGCCTGTAGCTTTAAATTCCCCTAATAATAATATTAATCCGATCCAGCCTGTCCCTTGCTGTCCTCCACCAGCGACGCCCTAAGCTGAGGTCCGTACCCCACAAGGGGTGCCCATAGCGTATAGTCGCTTGGTTTCTAAGTTTTATGGCCTCGCTGGAAGCCTAATTAATTGAGGCAGCGACAAGAAAGTCCGGTTAAGCAGCCGACAACCTCCTAGGTTGACATGCAAGATACAAAAAAAAAGATGAACTATTTTCGGGCGGGCCCGTATCTTTGTTGACGGACTTAGAGAGGAGACCCCATGGACTGAAGAAAGCTGTAAGGAT
Organism: Agrochola lychnidis; assembly: GCA_963680765.1. Lineage (NCBI taxonomy): Eukaryota > Metazoa > Arthropoda > Insecta > Lepidoptera > Noctuidae > Agrochola > Agrochola lychnidis. The sequence continues at coordinate 8,855,182 of OY796873.1, forward strand.
ATGGGATTTCTTAGTTATATGGGGTGTAAAGGTTATCATAACATATTTTAACTGCAAGCCCTCCCTAAAATAAAGCCTCTCCGCCACAGCGGGGCGTTTTTATCGCGCGATTATAACGCAAGCGTTTTTGCGATAATACGTCCTACTTCTATTGCGCGTTATTATCGCAGCAGTGTGTAACTTTGTCGCCGTCCTAATACAAAATGTACTGAAAACATATCGCAATAACGCTTGCGTTATTATCGCGCGATAAAAACGCCGCTGTGAGGAGAGGCTTAGTAATTATAATGAGGCAAGATTGGTCAACATTCGGACATGGCAAATTGAAGCCTAGACAAAGTCCATCCTAACTGAACAGACAGCTGTGCTGCTGGGGAGTTTGTTGTAGGTACCACTTCTTCTTCCCAGCTGAAAGTGATGAAAGGCGAGCGTTTTGGGGGACTGTCTTACTTTATCATGACATTCAAAAAGTGCTGATTCTCAACCTAATGGCTCCCGCAAACAGGCACGACACGTCAGCGCGACGCGACTCTAATAAAATAATTTCTAAGAAAACTTCTCGGTAGAACAATTACCGGTGTCGCGTCGCGCGGCAAGTCGCGCGGTAAGTCGCGCCAGTCTGCACGAGCCTTAATTTGAATAAATGACTTTTAATTTTCAGTTCAATTCAACATTACAATTTCGATGAAAGCTTTTTGTGCCTAAACTCGAATTCTGCTCCCTTCACTAGTAGCTAGGTACAACCATGTTAACAAAGCATACAAATATAAGTGCTAGGCAAAGATATTAAAATTCACTCATATAATGTAGTTCACTGACCTAAGACAAAGGGCTGTCGTGGGTCATAATGATTTTTAATATTACTATGTGTGCTGAAGGATTGGATATCAAAGTATTTTATTAATAAGTATTGTTGGAGGCTACAGTAAATATTTTATTCAGAATTTTATTAAAATAGTTGTAATCACGTTACGCATTCTAAAATTTTCTGTATCAATCTTTTATTTTTTCTATCCTTTTCAGACTCTTGGATCAATTTCCTAGGTAGTTTTGAGCTCGGCCTGAGGACACGGTGGAGGTCTGCCCGGCTTGGGCGGAGCAACGCCGTGTCCTCGTAGAGGCGATCGGCGGCGGTGATCTCTCGCGTCCGGCCCTGGTTCAGGCCATGATACGGAGCGAGAGGAAATGGCAGGCTGTCACCTCCTTCTGCGAAGCGGTAATGCTCGCGAAGGAGGAGGCGGAACGCGTGAGGGAGAGGCAAATTTCGCGCCCTCACGCCCCTAACCGCCGCAATAGAAGGAGACGCCCGGGGCGGGAATCGCGAGCCGATTTCCGGCCACCGTAGGCGCGGGCTTGCGGACGGTAAGCAATGGGTAGCTTGCCGTCCGATAAGGACCAAGCCCGGGTCGACGGCGCGTTGTGTTCCATGCGCGCCTCAAAGAGATGTCAGCAGAATTGACGGGGTCCGCTAGGGCCAATGCCTGCCGGGGGTTCGAAGAAAACCGATAGGGAAATCGTGGCCCCCGGCAACAGGGCAACCGAAGGAACACGGGTGGGTTTTAGTCAGTAAGAGTCTGACACGCTCTCCCGCTCCGCCCAGAGCGGGAGAAGTTATTTGATAATTTCCCACCCAAAAAAAAAAAAGGTAGTTTTGAGCCACAGCAAAATTTTACCGTGAAAATGTTAAGTTGACTTAACCACATTAAAATCGTTAGTGCCAAAGTAATTGTATGAATGATCATGGTTTCAGGAGTTTTAGTTGCCTTACAGCTTACAGCAGTCACAAAAAATGTGTTACGCTAATTCTTTTACTAAAATAAAAGTTTTAGTTACTCCTTATAACATCAGTCAGTCCCGTCAAAATCGGTCCAGCCGTTTCGGAGATTAGCCGGAACAAACAGACAGACAGACAAACAAAAAATTTAAAAATTGTTTATTTGTTATAACTACCGTATATACTTTCATAGGTACCTATGTATTTAATAAAAGCTGTTATTTTGACATTACAAACAGACACTTCAATTTGATTTGTTTTTAGGTAATAGATATTTGTAATACTGCCGTCCTCAAAAAGTAATTTCCGAGAAAATGGCAAAAAACAAAAAACGCGGGAGTCATTGTTTCTTAAAAACTATGATTGTTGGACACATCAATTGATATTCTTTTCTGTTTATCCTAAATAATCCTTTCTGTCCAGAAACTCTTAAAGAAGAAGTGTGGGTTAGACGCTTTCTAGTGATGGAATCATCATAAATTGTGTTACTTAACGGCCTACAAAATTTTCATATCTCTGGAACTATTTATACAGTGTGAGTCTTCATAATGTGCATATATCGAAATGAGGGAATCTATAATAAATTTTATCGACGGAAAAAATGGTACCTAATTTTTTTTTTAATATTTTTGTATAAATTTTTTAATTTTATTCTTGGGCATCTTATTTATAAATTTTACAATTATTTTAAAAATTTATGAAAAAAATACAGATTTTGACATGTTTATTTTCAATTGAAGGTAGTTTTTTTTATCAATTTTAATTTTATGTGGACGCCTACTTACTTCCAATCTTTATGGAGTCTGTCTCATCGCGATAGCTGATTCAGTTTAGAAGTTACACAGTTTTGTTATATTTTTTTTAATTCCATTAAAAGTATTAAAAAAATATTTCGACTTTTTTAAATATTTTTTCTGTCGTTAAAATTAAGCATAGATTGCCTCATTTCGATATGTGCACATTATGAAGAATCACACTGTATCGTAAAAATGTTTCTTAGACAGAAAGATAGAGAATTTTGAACTCTTATCACTTTCAATTAAAAAGTAAAAATTGGCCATTTGGGGGTTAACGGCTTTCTAGTTAAGGATGGCAGAATTGATAATCTAACTGGAAGTAGGACGCGCAGCGCACGACCTCGCTAAAGATGGAAGGAGTGAATGGGAGGTCTTTGCCCGGAGTGGGACGGGATAGGATAGTAAAAAAAAACCGTTTAAAAGCGAGTCGGACGTACAGAACGCTCGGTGCGCGACGTTCTGTACCTTTTTAAATTTTCATCGCCGAGGCCTTAATTCGTCAGAGAATTTTAACACTGCACACTGCCGTGAAGAATATTGCAGTTTTAGGTCAGCTCTATCTCTTGACTGATAGTGGAACTAATGTAATTTAATTTGATGATTTATGAAAAGTGTGCTATTTAGAGACATCGTTTTATTTTTCCTGTAATCTTTACATAAACTTCTATCACATAGAATAATTTCAGATTTTTCTCTATGCAAATTTCGGAGATAAGGGGGAAACGGTATTTTTTTTTACATTTTTCGTCATAAGTCGAAAACTGAGCGGCCTAAAAAAAAATGTTTAAGAATGTGCAAATAGCGCTCTTTCATATGATATCCTACATGCCCTAGTAGCCCCACTTCGAATTTTTAAGACTCCCGTTCAGTCACTGTTGCAAAAAAAAAACATTTTTCTTTCTTTCTTATTTGCAAAATAGTTGATTAAATGTTATCTAACTATTCCAAATTTGAAGTTGATAGCATTAGTAGTTCTTGAGATATCCAGCTGTGACAGACAGACGGACAGACAGACTGAGTCGCACCATAAGGGTTCCTTTTTACCATTTTGGTACGGAACCCTAAAAAAAACTAACGTTTTCAACCTAGATCGAGAATGGGCGAAGTGACAAACATTGGCGACAATTTATCTCAGCTTATAAGATTTTTTCAAAGAAACATCCAATTACTCTTTTTGTCCAATTAACGATTTGAGCCTACGTTCTTGGAAGTGTTTACGATTCAAAGCCAGTATTGATTGCTACTAAGCCAAGACCGACTTCCAAAAACAACACTACAAAGTGAAAAATAACATTAATTTCGGAAGTCGGTTTTTTTTTTTTGTATTTTTCACTTTTTAGTTGTGGTACCTACCCCATACAAATTCGAAAACCACTACCTGCTATGTAAATAACAGTGGCAGGAACTTATCATCCACATATTAAGTGGGAAAAAATACGTATTATTGAAGCTAACTCAAAAACTACCCAAACTAAGTTAAGAAAATCTATATGGGACCACTTCTGAAGTATGACCTACCAAACAAAAAAACAGTCATCAAAATCAATTCATAATTGGTGGAGTAATCACGTAACAAACATACAAAAAATAAAAAAACATGCGGTCGAATTGAGAACCTCCTCCTTTTGGAAGTCGGTTAAAAATATTATAATCAGTATTAAGTAGCCAGCGGGGTAATTGCGTAACACACTTCCAGTAGCAATAGCTTTCATTTTGACAGTTCAACAACATTCATTGCGTTATTTACGTTGTTGAGGAGACAAATTTTTCGAACATAAGAAGCAATAGATTAGCAATATCCTTCAAAATCATTCTGATTGTGATTGATAGACTTGTAGGACGTAACATAACATAATGCCTATAAACCCCCAGGGGTTCGGTAGAGGTGTACCATCACGGAAGCCCATAACTAACCAATTTGAAAACAAAATCCAGTGCACACGATGACTACATCTGTTACCGCCCCGATTCTATAGCGGCCGAGCGCTACAAGCTAGAATAGTCCTTACGGTGCAGCGGTGGTTAGTTATGGCTTTCCGCGATAGTACATATAGTACACCCACATTTCACCAGAAAAAAGGTACTTACAGTACAACTATGTTCTTAATGTCCCTCGACAAACCTCGTGTTTCGTCAGTCGTCGGATTTCTATCAGTTGCCCTTTCCACTTGGTGCAAACCGGACGCTCTCAATCGACTTGGAAGTATATAGAGTTATTAATACTCTTTTAACTTAATGTAATTTATTTTAAAATGGTAGGAAAGCTGCTAAAGTCGCAGGCACGATAGATAGGAAAGTAGTTTTACAGCTCTATAATTTCACATGAAAATCAGAACAAAACAACAATAAAGTACTTAATTCTGAATTCAAATATTATTAAACAAGATAAATCTAATAAATCTAAGACTGCCTCGTTGGTCTAGTGGTCGCAAGCGCTACTGCTGAGCATGAGATCCTGGGTTCGATTCCCGGATCAGGCAAAGTGTTATTGGGTTTCTCTATCTGGAATTTCTCAGTAGCAGCCCTGAGTCTGGATTTGTGCCCGGTTGATGGCAATAGGCTCGCCCCCTATCACATGGGACTTAAACATAACTGGCGAAATGTGGGTGTACCTACTACAGGTATACCTCTGCCCAACCCTTCGGTGAAACAAGGCGTGATGTTATATTATGTTATAAATGACATTAAGAAAATAGAAATACAGTACCTAGCTAGAAAGAACCAAATAACAACATGGAAGCCTCCTTGCTTCTTGATTTGCCAACTGAGGATCAGTACTAGGGATTATAATTATGTAATGTCTTCATAACGGTCCCAGGTACAGGATTCTGATGCGATACCTACCATATTTATAGACGACTAACTTTTACCCGCGGTTTCGCCTGCGTAGGTGTCGAAAAATATCCCACGGGAACGTACTACCGGGATTAAAAGTACCCTATGTGTTAATACAGGTCTAACAATGAATTTAACTAAAACAAACATTATGTCAAACTCTACACAAAAAGATACCATAATAGTGAATAAAGAGCAAATAGAATATGTACATGAATATGTTTACTTAGGACAATTAATATCTACCGAAGACTGCATGAAAAAAGAAATAGAAAGAAGAATAGCTAACACTTGGAAACGATATTGGTCACTTAGCGAAGTTATGAAGAACAAAGAAATGCCGATGAAAGAAAAAAGAAAAGTATATAATATGTCTATTTTGCCATGATTGCTATACGGGTGTCAAACCTGGGCATTGACAGAACAACTGGCAAAAAAATAAAAGTTTGTCAAAACGGAATTGAGAGAAGTACAATAGGTGTTAAAAGAAAAGACCGAAAAAATTTTCAATACATTAAAAGTAAAACTAAATTCAAGAATGCATACATAACATACAAATAACTAAAGTGGAGATGGACAGGACATATGACAAGAGAGAAGAAGGAAAAATGGACAAGACTAATAACAGAATGGTACCCGCTAGACTGCAAAAGGAACAGAGGAAGACAAACTAAGAGATGGGAAGATGATATCAGGAAAATAGAGGGTCCAACATGGACTCGAACGGCAAGGGATAGAATTGAATGGCGATTTTTAGAGGAGGCCTTTGTCGGAAGACAAGTTGAGGAGTAACTACCGTTTGCCGAATTAAGATCAGTTAAACTTGAATTAAATTGTATAACAGTTTATATAGTATATTAGTTAGTAAATTTTGATAGTAGTAATGAGTTCTTAGGCATATACTTACAAAACTTTTTGTTATTTAAACTAAGATCAACAATAAAAGCTTTTAAACATAACATCACGCCTTGTTTCCCCGAAGGGTTGGGCAGAGGTGTCCCTGAGGCAGGTTTTTTTTATTATTATGTGTTAAAACAGGTTATAAACTACCTGTGTGCTAAATTTCAGCCAAATTCGTTCAGCCGTTTTTGCGCTAATCCGGAACATACATCCCGTTAGGTACTATCGAAGAAACGCATATCTGTACACTGTAAGGGCTATTTCTGCTTGTAGGGCTCGGCCGCTTGGGCACGCCACAATTGCGGCGATAAGACCCCTCTTTGAGGAGTGGCTTGAGAGGCGCCACGGCGCCCTCACCTTCCGCTTGACGCAGATCCTCACCGGACACGGCTGCTTCGGGAGGTTCCTGTTCAGGATAAGGCAGGAGGAAACGCCCGGGTGTCACCATTGTGTGGATCGCCCGGAGGACACGGTGGAGCATACGGTGGAGGTCTGCCCGGCTTGGGCGGAGCAACGCCGTGTCCTCGTGGAGGCGATCGGCGGCGGTGATCTCTCGCGTCCGGCTCTGGTTCAGGCTATGGTACGAAGCGAGAGGAAATGGCAGGCTGTCACCTCCTTCTGCGAAGCGGTAATGCTCGCGAAGGAGTAGGCGGAACGCGTGAGGGAGAGGCAAATTTCGCGCCCTCACGCCCCTAACCGCCGCAGGAAGAGACACCCGGGGCGGGAATCGCGAGCCGATTTCCGGCCACTGTAGGCGCAGGCTTGCGGACGGTGAGCAATGGGTAGCTCGCCGTCCGATAAGGACCAAGCCTGGGTCGATGGTTCCATGCACGCCTCAAAGAGATGTCAGCAGAATTGATGGGGTTCGCTAGGGCCAATGCCTGCCAGGGCTGCGAATACGGGCTGAAAAGGACATCGTGGCCCCCGGCAACAGGGCAACCGAAGGAACACGGGTGGATTTTAGTCAGTAAGAGTCTGACACGCCCTCCCGCTCCACCCAGAGCGGGAGAAGTTATTTGATAATTTCCCACCAAAAAAAAAAAGGGCTCGGCCGCTATAGTATCGCTTACCTACGAAAGAAAAGGGTCGTGTGTACGGGATTTTGTTTTCAAAATGCTTAGATATGCCCCGATAGTACCTACCTCTTTTAAATTATAGGTATGTATAGAAGATGTTGATAAGTCTTAAGTGCTTAAAATTTCACCAGAACCTAGCATTTCCTGATAAAGCACTTTCTGCTACCACCCCGCTAAACGGTTCTTCAAAAGAAAACCTCACCGAAAAAATCCTTAATCTTGACAAAATAAATATAACTTCCATCCAGTACACTCACCGCCATAAATACCACCTCAGTATTTCTGAAATGACACTTAAACGCGATTTTTATTGTTAGTAAAGTACCTACAAGATAATATCTTTTACCTAGCATTATTACGGAGGGTCACTCCAAAATACCCTCCTACCCTCAAGGGCCATTGTGATAAAAAAGATCGGGCAGAAATGAACGTACAAAATGTATAAGACTTTATTAAGATTTCGTATTAGATTTTTCTTGTGAAAATTTTAAGTGAGTCTTTTTTTTTCGGCTCCAATTTCAATTATTGCTTTTTCTGTGTTCAGTTCTGAATTTAATAATGTTTTGTAATTATGCATATTTATTGGAGGTGGGAAATTGGTAATTGACGTTGAGAGTTTTCTGTAGAAAATGTCTACCAAGTCCATCAAGTCAAAGACAATGTCTGAAATCGTAGTCTAGGTACTGAAATGAAATAAAATTGTTCATTCTGTAAATAGGATATCGGAATCACTATTACACGTCATATTACAAAAATAAGCTAGATGTAGTCTGAGAAGAAAGGCCGGAACAAACTCAGAGGTCGCAGTTTCTTTTAAAGCCCAGACATAATCTTGGTCAGAGGAGTTCGTGGCTAAATAATAACAGCCGCACGGATCGATTCATCCGGTTAAGCTACGCTTGCCGGGGTTGGTCTGTGGATGGGTGACCATCTTTACATACCGAGACTCCTCCGTGCCTGAGAAAGCACGCTAAGCCGTTAGTCCCGGCTGTCATTCGTGGATTTTTGACAGTCGTTACGGGTCGTCAGAAGCCCGAGAGTCAGACAACCAGTCTTATCAATGGGTATCATATTACCCAGATGTACTGGGTTGTTGAGGTCAGATAGGCAGTCGCTCCATGTAAAATACTGGCATTCAGCTGCATCCGGTTAGACTGGAAGCCGACCCCAATATAGTTGGGAAAAGGCTAGGCAGATTGATTTGACATAATCTTGGTCAGGCCATATGAGGACCATGTAGATTGGTGTCTGAAATGGTCTTTTGAGGAAAGAACCACACAGATTTAAATGGAACTGTCCAATCAGCATTTGTCAGTAATCGTGGAGCTCAACTCAGAACTTAAGACGCAGATATATGCCAGTGACCTTGAGTGGTTAGCTTGCGTGTTCTGTACTGAGCTCACGCAACGTGTCGTATACGTCCAGCCAGTAATATGATTCACCCATCGAGGAGCGCTGTTCCAGATTCGACGCATTATTAATTTATTATACATAAAAAAAGGTATTTTAATAAAACACGTATACTAAAAGATCAATAGTTAAATTATCTTTAAAACAGTAAAGATTTCAGACAATACGCTTGTGAGATTTTGCGTGATTCTCAGTTTTTATCCGCGTTAGACATAAATTAAATTCACTATGTAATATAAATACAATCTAAAATATTCCTATATATAATTGTAAAGAAAATGGTCTATTTTAACGTTATATTTTTTTCAAATCATTGTTAACACTACGTGTTTAAACGTGATCTTCAGTATAAAATCATTAAAAGTCGGTTATCATCGCCTTAAGGAGCTCAACTTAAGTAGTAGGTAAGTAATCACATTGCATATATTTGTACGCATGACAGCACTGTCTGTGATCGGTATAATATATTGTAAAATGACCTTCTTCCTTAGTAAGCAGCAGCAATATTGATCCGTAATGTAATATAAATTCCCGTTAACAAAAATGAGGTGTCGTCATGCATGGTGTCACGAAATCAATGGTTTTAGTCCCATCTCAAAAATTCTCAACGCGCCTAAAGAAGTTTTCACTTCAGAAAAAGTATTTAAAACTAACATAATAATAATAAAGAAATAGGTGTATACCATAACATTGATCAGGCAGGGGACATAGGCCTTCCATAGTTCTAGGTAACCAATCCACTATAGCCACCCAAACCCATAGCCCAATATGTTTTGTTTCCATGTTCTGCAATAGCCCTGCACCAACGGGGGGTTGTTCTTGGGTGCATTTGCATAGTGCAAACAGGGATAATCGTCGGTTGGTACCTCATTTCATTAAAAACGTCTAAGGGGCCTCTGCGAGTTGGCTTCGGCCCCTCGTACGCCTTCCAAAGGTCCGGGACAACTTTTTTTTTTTGGGTGGGAAATCATCAAATAACTTCTCCCGCTCTGGGCAGAGCGGGAGGGCGTGTCAGACTATTTCTGGCTAATACCCACCAGTGTTCCTTCAATTGCCATGTTGCCGGGGGGCCACGATGTCCCTATCGGTTTTCTTCGAACCCCCGGCAGGCATTGGCCCTAGCGGACCCCGTCAATTCTGCTGACATCTCTTTGAGGCGCGCGTGGAACACAACGCGCCGTCGACCCGGGCTTGGTCCTTATCGGACGGCGAGCTGCCCATTGCTCACCGTCCGCAAACCCGCGCCTACGGTGGCCGGAAATCTTCCTGTGATTCCCGACGCCCAGGGCGTCTCCTCCTGCGGCGGTTAGGGGCGCGACGGTGCAAAATTTGCCTCTCCCTCACGCGCTCCGTCTCCTCCTTCGCGAGCATTACTGCTTCGCAGAAGGAGGTGACGGCCTCCCATTTCCTCTGGCCTGGGTCCCAAGAAATGTCAAAGACATCATAATCATAATCATTTATTTGCTTTGAAAGTAAGTACATAAATAAAGGTGTTTACAAAATGTTGAGATCCCTGTACAATCTACTAATTAGACATGCAAACTGTGAAAGTAAATATAAAAAAATCGAATGAAGATCAAAAAGTCTAATTAAAATTGGAAAAAAAAATGACAGTGGCACTCCGGGAGTGCCGACAGAAGTGAAAACTTGAACAAGATCGCCTTGCTGGAAGAAAAATACTTATATAGAACATTGGTCAGTAATCTTATCTAAATAAAGAGCACAATCGCGTTTACAAAACCTGTATATTAAAAATACTTGCATATTAATCAGCGCCTGTCACTCTCCATACAAGTTTAGACGTGATTAAAAACTTGCCAACTAAAATTACGTCAATTTACGTCAAGCGCTGATTAATTTGACAGGACTAAACTAAAATTTATCTTCTGTCCTTTTCTTAATGAAATAGAAAGAAAAATATGCACAGAACTTAAATTTAGTTTAGTTTGTGAACAAGGGAATCGGCACCATTGTCAAAAATTCAACTAAAGAAAAAACAATCATTAGGTACAATAACTGCGTATGAACACATACACAACTCCGAATATAATCATCTTAAAAAAAAGATAGCGCCAGCAATTTTTGTTCGACTGCGATTAACGTTTTTTCTACCACGAGGTCATCCATCAAGTAATATCATAAAGCCAGTTTTTTCTCCCTACAGATTATATTATGAGTAATCTGATCGCGAAAACAAAGGGCGTGCTGATTACCTACTCTAGTTAATGAACTTGATTAGGTACGTAACTAATTAGTCGGAATTTTTGCTGACTCTTCTATGGCTATTGATTTTTATTAGCTTAGAAATGAAACTAGATTATCTTTATGGATTTGTCTGCTTTCTAGTTTTTCATGAGTTACGGTACAGTATAATAAAGTAACAGTATTATGTCTCGTAAGTGACCTTGAAATAATTACTTACGGCCGCTCGGTAGATAAACCTTCTGCGTTACTGCCACATAATCGATACTGTTGTCGTGCTGAGATTTCGAAGCGCTTCGTCTCGGTCGTTTTCTTTAAAGACATTATACTGTTATTTATTTATACTGTGGTTAAGGCTAGGTCTAATACGGTTGATTAAATACCAAAAACCTTTCAGTTTTAACAAATGAAAAGTGCTTATTGAATATATTATAGTTTTTTTTATTGTTTGGCCTTTGGTGTCCTACTCGGCAAACGCCTCCCCAAATTCCTTCTAGGAACTCTTTTCCCTGATTAAATATAATAACATAAAAATATCATCACGCCTTGTTTTCTCGGAGGGTTAAACAGAGGTGTACCTATAGTACACCCACATTTCGCCAGTTATGTTTAAGTTCCATGTAATAGGGGGCGAGACTATTGCCACTGTCGGGCACAAGTTCCAGACTCCGGGCTGCTACTGAGAAATTCCAAATGGAAAAGCCCAATAACACTGCTCGACCTGGGAATCGAACTCTGGACCTCATGCTCAGCAGTAGCGCTTGCGTTCACTAGACCAACGAGGCAGTCAAATTCACTCATATATCGTTAAATTTTATTAATTTTAGGGTGTAATGGTGTTCATTTAATTTACAGGAGTTTATAGGAGCTCGTGGCTAAGTAATACCAGCCGCACGGGTCGATTCATCAGATTAAGCTACGCTTGCTGGGGTTGGTCTGCGGATGGGTGATCATCTTTACATACCGAGACTCTTCCGCGCCTCGGAAAGCACGTTAAGCCGTTGGTCCTGGCTGTCATTCATGGATCTTTGACAGTCGTTACAGGTCGTCAGAAACTCGAAATTCTGACAACCAGTTTTACCAAGGGGTATCGTGTTACTCAGTTACTGGATTGTGAAGGTCAGATAGGCAGTCGCTCCATGTAAAATACTGGTATTCAGCTGCATCCGGTTAGACTAGAAGCCGACCCCAATGTAGTTTAGGAAACGGCTAGGCAGATTGGTGTTCATTGAATATCCTTTGATTTTAATTCAAGTGACTTGACTGCCTCGTTGGTTTAGTGGTTGCAAGCGCTACTGCTGAGCATGAGGTCCTGGGTTCGATTCCCGGGTCGGACAAAGTGTTACTGGGTTTTTCTATCTGAAATTTCTCAGTAGCAGCTCGGAGTCTGGATTTGTGCCCGGTTGATGGCAATAGGCTCGCCTCCTATTACATGGGACTTAAACATAACTGGCGAAATGTGTACCTGATACAGGGACACCTCTGCCTAACCTTTCGGGGAAATAAGGCGTGATATTATGTTATGTTTAATTCAAGTTTTGCGTTTACAGGCTTTTTATTTCTAACTATTATAGGTACTGCCCAAATTATACTAAAGCCTGGTTCACTATTTTCATAATATACCTCACCAATGTAAATTGACTTTATAATTACGAAAATTCCTAAAGAAAAATACTTTCAGAACAACTATAATAGTCTTTTATAATCTCTTAAACCCAGATTTAGTTCAAGTTCTTAAGAACAATCACCCAAAAATGTTAAGCAATCAGTACTTAAAACTAAAAACGTAATCACAGGACGATTTAAAGGCTCCTTCACACAGACGCGACACGAACAGGACACGACTTGGACATAAGTAAGTAAGTAATCATTTATTTACCAAAAACTTAGCCTAGGTAACATCAGTGTTGTTTAAATTATGGGATAGGTATGGCTATTACAATGAGTAAGACCCTTTTTTTTGGTTGGTAAATTATCAAATAACTTCTCCCGCTCTGGGTGGAGCGAGAGGGCGTGTCAGACTCTTACTGACTAAAACCCACCCGTGTTCCTTCAGTTGCCATGTTGCCGGGGGGCCACGATTTCCCTTTCGGTCCTTATTCGCAACCCGGCAGGCATTGGCCCTAGCGGACCCCGTCAATTCTGCTGACATCTCTTTGAGGCGCGCGTGGAACACAACGCGCCGTCGACCCGGGCTTGGTCCTTATTGGACGGCGAGCTATCTATTGCTCACCGTCCGCAAGCCCGCGCCTACGGTGGCCGTAAATCTGCCTGTGATTCCCGACGCCCAGGGCGTCTCCTCCTACGGCGGTTAGGGGCGCGAGGGCGCGAAATTTGCTTCTCCCTCACGCGTTCCGCTTCCTCCTTCGCGAGCATTACTGCTTCGCAGAAGGAGGTGACGGCCTCCCATTTCCTCTCGCTCCGTACCATGGCCCGAATCAGGGCCGGACGTGAGATGAGTAAGACCCCTACCCTTCAAACTATGAAAATCCTGTATCTTGAAGGACAGTGTTCTTTAGTGGGATTGACAAAAATATTTAAGATTGCGTAATAATTCTGATGTTAACATATTAATTGAGTGGGTTTAATGGTTAATTGTGTATGAGTGTGTTGCTATGGGGTTAAACTGATTTGTTGGTGTGTGTGTGTGTATGTGTGTGAGTGAGTGAGTGAGAGAGAGTGTGCTACCTATCCGTCTTCATCAAGTCGAGTCCATCCAAAGCTGAGTGTTAACAGGTCTCCTCCGTTGCACGCCATTCTTCCCGGTCTTGATCTTCCCGCATCCGACTCTTTCCTACTACCTTGACTTGGTTGTTAGTCTGCTCCAAGCATGGCATGCTCTACTGTCAGTTCTGGTTCTCCACTCAAGCACTTTCTTACCTCATCTACTGCTCGATCTTCAATATTTTATTATGCAGCCCACTTCCAGTTCCTATATCTATTACTATCGCTATGGATGATAAATGGGACTGGGCAGGACATGTCTGCCACATGCCGGACAAACTGTGGGCCCAAATAGCACAGAACTGGTGCCCTGAGACAGTGAGGCGGGGTCGCGGCAGACCACGTAGGAGATGGCGGGGCGAGCTGGATAGGTTCCATCAAAACTGGAAGGAGGACGCGCGGGATCGCGAAAGGTGGAAGGAGTGGAGGGACGCCTTTGCCCAAGAGTGGGACAGCGTAGGCTAGTAAAAAAAAAATGGATGATGATAATATTCTATCCTTAGTACATTTACTTCGGTGGTGCGACGTGGCTCATGATAGATTTGCAATGTCGCAATCAATCAGTGGTTTTTTGACACACCGGTGGAGTAGTCGCAACGCGACACGAGACGCGTTCCCTGTCGCGTCTGTGTAGCGAAACCTTAAAAGGTTCCAGTACATTCCTGAAGCGAATCTTTAGCCTTTTTTTACGTCGACATTTTTCGTAATGAAGATGGTTTCTAAAAAGCAATTCCCGTGCAAAAGGGTTTGCAATTTCGGGCAGTTTTTATCATCATGCTGTTAATTTGCGGAGGTCCCGGGTTCGTTGGAATTAGAGGAGAAAGGATTGTTCAAACGATTATTTAATATTAAATGGATTGTCGTTGGCGGTAATAAAAAATTAATATTTATTTATCAAACACTTTATTCTACAGCTCATAAAATAGAATGACAATTAGTGTGCAATGGGCGTCTTATTACACAAGGCAATCTTTTACAGACAACCTTTGGATAAACTGAAAGAAGTCGGACACAATTTGGGATCTCAGTATAAAAAATAGTACTAATCTCAATACAAATATACAAAATTGAAGTGACTGTTTGTAATGTCAAAATAACAGCTTTTTACTGAATGCATATGAAAGTGGTACTTAGGTATGTAACAAAAAAACAATTTTGAAATTTTTGTCTGTCGGTCTGTTTGTTCCGGCTAATCTCCGAAACGGTTGGACCGATTTTGACGGGAGTTTCACTGGCAGATAGCTGATTTTATAAGGAGTAACGAAGCTACAGAAAAATAATAAGGATCCACGCGGGCGAAGCCGCGTTTAGCATCTAGTAATAATACTACTATGACATTATCCAATATGGATACCTCTCCACACATTTAAGATCACACTTGTCTTCTTTAAATGGTTCAGCGGACATGTTTAGTAACCCACATTTTTAAGGCCCTGGGCCCATGTAATACGACCGAGCCCATTGCCAGCAACCGAGCACATATTCAGAGTCCAGTCTGCTATTGACAAATTCTTGATAGGAAAACACTGCTCGACCTGGGAATCGAATTCAGGACCCTATACTCAGAAGTCATGTTTGACCAACGAGCCAGTATTTTGTCAGCCATTGACCTTATTCTTCGTACGACTGACGTCATTCCTTCTCGCCTTTGAACTCCAGCTATTACAAAAAAAGCGGCCAAGTGCGAGTCGGACTCGCCCATGAAGGGTTCCGTAGCAGCAAGTAACATTGAATGAAAGGTAAATTGCGGTTTACGTTTTATGACGTATTAAAAAAAAAACTACTTACTAGATCTCGTTCAAACCAATTTTCACTGGAAGTTTACATGATAATGAACATCATATATTTTTTTAGTTTTATCATTCTCTTATTTTAGAAGTTACAGGGGGGGGGGACACACATTTTACCATTTTGGAAGTGTCTCTCGCGCAAACTATTCAGTTTAGAAAAAAATTATATTAGAAACCTTAATATCATTTTTGAAGAGATATTCAGAGATACCGGATACGGATAACGTATGAGGTAGATGAAAAAAAAAATTGAATTTCAGTTCTAAGTATGGGGAACCTCCAAAATTTATTGTTTTTTCCTATTTTTGTGTAAAATCTTAATGCGGTTCACAGAATACATCTACTTACCAAGTTTGAACAGCATAGTTCTTACAGTTTCGGAAAAAAGTGGCTGTGACATACGGACATGACGAATCCATAAGGGTTCCGTTTTTTGCCATTTGGCTACGGAACCCTAAAGAGGTTAAAACTACCCACAATTAACATAGTTCCAAGTGCAAGCTAGCTCTTAATGATGCAAAGAGAAAAGCTAACTCCGAAGAATCTTCTCAGCTCTATCAAATTAAAAAAAGTGTATTAATGAGGACGCCCTATTTCTTGCTGAGCTGCACAATTATTGGTTTAATTACACGGTAGATTACCGTAGAAGCTAGCGATAAACATTGTTATATGAAGGTAGGTATGGATATCATACGGGTGGGTGGGTAGTTGCTAAATAATATCTGATCGATCGAAAGTATAGTTGGTTAGCAATGCGTGGATGATTGACCAATCTTTACACATTTTCTTTCATTCGGGTGGTAAGTGACTAACCTGGTGTCAGAGTTTTTATGCCGCACATGGGCCTCTGACTTGGCTTCCCATGCTGTCGTACATACATTATATACCTACAATTTTCTATATTTTTCATGAAATTAGATTTGTTACAGCTGTATGTGCAATCATGTCATTTGGTTTAAATCATCATCATCATCATCAGCCTATAAATGTTCCCACTGCTGGGACACAGGCCTCCTCTCTGTGAGAGGGAGTGAAAAGAAAAGAAAGAAAGAAAAATAAGTTTAATTGTCACAGACACACGTGCATAAAAAAAGAGAACAATACAATAAAACAATACATTTAAATATAATAACGAGCACAAATAGAAATATGCGGCAGCTGCTGGCACGTCATGACTGTGACAAGAAGGCTTCCACTCAGCATGATGCTGTGCTATGGGGACCCGCAGGCCACCACGCGGGCCCAGTGCGGGTTGGTAGATGTCACATGTCTTCGAATTTTCGGTTCTAGGACATGTCGGTTTCCTCACGATGTTTTCTTTCACCGTTTTGAGAGCAGTGATGATGAAATAATTTACACACAGTAAAGCGCCTATCTGGGTTCGAACCTACGACCTACAACTCGTAAGTCGCGGCCATTACCACTGGGCCACCACTGCTCATATTCTCATATTTGGTTTAAATACTTAGGTCCTTATTTTTACTATTTTGTTTATCTTTTATATATATTCCTTTGTTTTAGATTTTACGAATGTGTGAGAACGTTCTAGGCTGTAGACTTCTAGACCATTTTCTATTTTACTAAGTACCTGGTACTTGTTGATAGGTCTACACTGTCCTCTCATACCTACAAACACTGTAATTTGAAAACATTTATTTTTATATGATTAACCGTAGAGTTTCTTGCCGGCTCTTCTCCATAGGAAACGACCAATTGGAACCGTGCACCTAGCTTCTGACGTTTCATAAGTGCCCTTGTAGGTTTAAGTGAAATAAAATATTTTGAATTTTGAATTGAATTGTTGAGAAATATCTTTTAAGGCATGCCGGTTTCATCACGATGTTTTCCTTCACCGTTTTTGAAGCAAGTAAAATTTATACAATACTCACATGATTCCGAAAAGTCAGAGGTGCGTGCCTTGGGTTCGAACCCGAGACCTAAGATTTGGCAGTCCGACGATCACACCACTAGGCTATCACTGCTTGAATCTCTAAGTCTTGCCTTGAGCGACAAAGACCTCCCATTGTATACTTATTTATGTTTTTAAATTCATCATCATTATCAGCCTATAGCAGTCCACTGCTGGACATAGGCCTCTCCAATTGCACGTCATTCAGCTCGATTCTCGGCAACTTTAATTCAGCTGCTACCATCGACCTTGCGAAGATCGTCGCTCCACCTAGCCTGAGGGCGTTCTACCTTACGTTTGCCAATTCGCGGTCTCCACTGAAGAACATGTCTATCCAAACGGTCATCAGTTCTACGGCTAATACGGCTGGTTCATTGCCACTTCAGTTTGCTTATTCTGTGTCGACAACTTTGGTTCTCTCCCGGATCACCTCGTTCCGGATTCAATCCCTTAAAGAGAGTTTTTAAATTACGTGTACCAAAGTATTTTGTATTGATTGCCTAATTATAGGTGACGGTGATCAGATCATTAAGCCGCGTTTTTACATTTGTGCCGCGCGATGTCGCCCGACGTCACTTGGGACATTTACGGGTCGCGCAACTTGTAGCTAGGCGATGCTCTGCGAGCGTGGACACGCGCGACCTTCGTGTTCCTCGACAGTCGCTGGCCAGGCTTCTAGTAGTGAGAACGTGTGTCGGTTTGTGTTCTGAAAATGGCAATAGTGTGGTCCAACGAGAATACATCGAGCGACATACTGATCACGACTGGCTAATGTGAACAAGTCATATGTCGTGGGACATTGTCCCACAACTTTTGCAGAGACAACTACGTGAATGTCGAGCGATAAGTATCTGCGACATGTCGCCTAGTGAAAACGCGGCTTTAGCCCTTGTCAGTTCACTGCTAGACACAGATGTTTTTGTTTCCCTAAACCTCTTAAAGGGTCACTTTACTCTTCTTTATGAACAACTTTTTAATATGGGTCGAACCTTGAAATCGCGTTTGGTATTTACTCGACTATATATGCATTCCATTACTTCTTTGAACTTTAAAGCAATCTTAAAAAGATTCTACATGAAACATCTACAAAAATAGCTCAGTGGGTAAGGTCGTGGCATCGATTAATTGCTATCCATGCTACCCATGTTTTTAGGTCAGTGCGTTTATTGCCGTATCAAAGTCCCAGTGCTCTGGCGATGTTTATAATCTTCTATATGTATATGAAATGAAATGCTGTTCATTGGTAAGCGCTGCACTTGAGAACGGCTGGACCGATTTTAGTATATTTTGTTTTGAAATGGTCGTAATAATCCGAATGAGGTTTTTATGAAAAGGAAAATTGGAAAAGTTTTACTGAAAATGTTCCGAAGATGAAGAAGTCTGGCAACCAGTTTTACCAAGGGGTATCGTATTACCCAGTTGTACTGGGTTGTGGAGGTCAGATAGGCAGTCGTTCCATGTTAAATATTGGTATTCAGCTGCATCCGGTTAGACTGGAAGCCGACCCCAAAATAGTTGGGAAAAGGCTAGGTAGATTGATTTATATTATAAGATTCTGATATTGAGATTGGGGGAGGCCTTTGTCCAGCAGTGGACGTCTTTCGGCTGAAATGATGATGATGGTGATGATAAGATTCTGCAAAACACTTAGCAGATACCTACTAAAGGCGAAATGTACTGAAAACTCATTATGTTATAATTTTTATTGAAAAGAAGAAAAGTTTATGAATATACATAGTAGAATGAAGGAGAGCAGTGATGGCACAGTGGTAACAGCCCTAACTTACGAGTTGTAGGTCATGGGTTCAAACTCAGGCAGACGCTTTACTTTGCGTAAATAATTTCATCACCACTGCTCTCAAAACGGTGAAGGAAAACATCGTGAGGAGACCAGCATGTCTTAGGACCAAAATTCCAAGACATGTGACATCTACCAATCCGCACTAAGCCCGCGTGGTGGATTACAGCCCATTCCCTCTCGAAGATAGGAGGCCTGTGTCCCAGCAGTGGGAACATTATAGGCTGTATGCTTGTACTAAAAAAAATACTTATGTATTTGTCCAAAACAAACTGTAATAAGTTCCGTGATACTTAAATAGAATATCTGACTATTTACACATTATTACTAAGTACCTGGGCGACCGAGCTCTGCTCTGATGAGAATAGAGAATGCTCATTTAATAATAAAGGATAGTTCATAATAATTACATGTATAGTATTTACTAATTCCATGCTAGCATGATATTAGGTACTTACTAATTCCATGCTAGCATGATATTAGGTACTTACTAATTCCATGCTGCCATGATAGTAGGTACTTACTAATTCCATGCTGCCATGATAGTAGGTACTTACTAATTCCATGCTGTCATGATAGTAGGTACTTACTAATTCCATGCTGCCATAATAGTAGGTACTTACTAATTCCATGCTGCCATGATATTAGGTATATACTAATTCCGTGCTGCCGTGATAGTAGGTACTTACTAAGTCAATGCTGCCATGTCATTATTCTAAGGTAGCCATCTTGTTCTAAACTTTGGGCGACCGAGCTTTGCTCGGGTGAAATACGGAGAAAACGAATTTTCCCAGATACCTAGCTAGATCGATTTTTCGCCCCCGTAAACCCCTATATTTCAACTTTCATCGAAATCGTTAGAACCGTTTTCGAGAACGTGATTCCATATATATATACAAATATTGCTCATTAAATAGTATAGGATTATAGTACCTAACATAAATTACTCGTTTTCAAACAGAGATTACGTCTTTAGTTTAATCTAAAGAAAATATCCCCGAGCGATATCTCTGCGGGCTGACACGTAAGGTAGCGGGGTGAGAGGTGCGGAGCGATTTTCAATACCTAGCTTTTTAATTCAATAGATTTACAATAGCAACAAGAGTTACAACGCTCTTATAATTTTTTTTTTTTTTGTTTTTTTTTTTTTTTAAAAACGTTGCCCCACACTAGGAATTTCTCCTGTATCGTGGGTGCGATTACAAACATTTAAACTCACATACACAAACAGCCAGACCCGGAACAACTACTGGTAGGTCATACAAATATTTGTTCCGTTCGGGAATCGAACCCGCGACACGCAGCGCAGCAGTCAGCCGCTTAACCACTGCGCCAACCGTGCCGTCATAAATGACTAGATAATAGGTAATACGGGCTGGTATCCGCAACTCCACGTCAAAGCGCGTATTTTGCGTACGGGTGGGAATATCTGTTATTCGATCCACCCCAGCTCCTCAAAGAAGGCCAGCAACGCCTTGGTGTCACTGACAATCTTACGTAGGGTAACTGGAGTACCGAAGTACTTTGCCCTGTATGTGGCGACCACCGGGCAGTTTAACAGCACATGGGCTGCTGTCTCGTCGTCCTCCATGCAAGCTCTGCACAGCGGACTGTCTGTGACTCCTATAACAAAGAGGTGTTTATTAAATGACCCATGGTCAGTTAGGGCAGCTGCTACTGTGCGCAGCTGCTGTTTTGTTAATCGGAGTATCTGTTTCGTGAGGCGGCCGTCGGTTGTAGGGAGAGCCTCCTTGGCCTGCCTGCACTCACCGTGGTCCACCCATAGTTTGCGATGTTGTTCCCTGGTTCGTTTCCTTACCAGAGAGCGTAGGTACCCGAAGGGGAGTGGCGTGATGGGTTCAGGCCCCACTGGGGCCATGCTCGACCCCCTTCTGGCAAGTTCGTCGGCTGCGTCATTGCCCCGCGAACCGCTGTGTCCCTTGATCCATTGAATGGTAATATTTTTATAAGTAAACGCGCCCGTCTGCTGGCTGTGGGAGAATGGGAGTCAGGCTTGTGGCTTCAGGCGCTCCCGTCATCCACCATAGGCACTATGATGGATGACTCATCGTTTCGGCTCGCTACGTGTCTCCGCTTGGGTGCACCTTGTGTTGCTCCGCATCGGTGTCATTGCGGTGAAGCTGTCGACAGTCTCGGGCACCATGGCCTGTCCTGCTGCAGGAGCGCAGGTCGCATAGCACGGCACGCCAGCATCAACGACATTATTCGTCGAGCCCTTGTCACCGCCGGCGTACCAGCGGTATTAGAACCAAACGGCTTGGTACGTGACGATGGGAAGAGACCAGACGGGATGACGTTGTTGCCTTGGAAGATGGGTAGGCCTCTGGTGTGGGATGCAACCTGTGTCGACACCCTTGCGCCATCTCATGTTCCTAGCACAGCGGGCTGTGCTGGCGCCGCTGCTGCGGCTGCTGAGACCCTCAAGCGGCGCAAATACTGTAACCTTATTGGTAACTACAGTTTTGAGCCGTTTGGGGTCGAAACGCTCGGATCATGGGGCCCGAGTGCGCGTCTCGTTTTTAAGGAAATTTCTCGCCGACTGGTCGACACTTCACGTGACCAGAGGGCTGGCTCGTTCTTTGGCCAAAGAATTAGTATTGCCATTCAACGTGGCAATGCTGCCAGTCTTCTGGGCACGTTTCCGGATGACAGCGATGCGGACGAATACTTCGACGCCTAAGTGTCGTTTTGTTTTTATTATTTTTATTTATACAGATAGTTAGTTAGTCTTTTAATTTAGTACCTATTATAATTGGTTATACTATTATAAATGATTAGCAGCGCCCTCGGTTTCACCCGCATAAGTCTCGATCCCGTAGGAATATCGGGATAAAGTATCCTATGTGTTAATCCAGGTTATAAACTATCTGTGTGCCAAATTTCATTCAAATACGTTCTAGTTTTTGCGTGAAGGAGTAAAAACGTAGTTTTCAGAGCCTCAGGTCATGTGGGGTTTGTTAAAAAAACTTTGCAAAAATCAGCAATCCACCTAAATTAAAAACATTCTTCTCTATATAAAAAACGTGTAAATGTAGTAAAAGTAACTACGAATAGTTAAATCGTTGTCATTGTTTAGTAAGTAAGTTAAATAGTAAGCCATTAAAACGAAACATAAGTATATTGGCAATCTTCAGGAATCTTAAAGATGCGTTCAAGAGACCAGTTTTTTTCTACAACTAACATCGTCATGTCAATGTCTGTTTAATTTTAGTAGTATGTCATTTTGAGCCTAAGCTTTTTTTCAAAAAACAAATAAGGCAGGAATTTTCATGACATTACACGTGGCTTTGGTCTAGTGATCGCAACCGCTACTCAGCATGAGGTCCTGGGTTCGGGTCGGGCAAAATTTATTGGGTTTTTCATCTGGAATTTTTCAATATCTGCCCGGAGTCCAGCTTTGTGCCCAGTTGATGGCAATAGGCTCGCCTCCTATTAGATGAGACAGTGAAATGTGGGTGTAAGTACACAATAGGTACACCTTTGCTTAACCCTTCGGGAAATACGGTCTTATGTTACACAAAGGTGAATCCAGGCTGGTGATAAATATTTTAACAAAGTCGCTATTCGCTTCTGGCCGTCACTCAGCCCACAACCTTATTGGAATATCTTTTAGTTCTGAGAGAGCGTCCCAGATAGTGGAGACAAAGAAAGATTGTTAGAGAAAGCTTTGAAAAATACGCAAAACCTTCCTTTTACGGGATATTTAAAATAAGTTACCTGAATTAGTGAGACTCAGGTGCTTTGACTTAGATATTTTGGAATAGGAAGATGCAATTCCTTTGTGTTTACTTTAGTGAAGGATGACGAAAAGACCAGGAATTCATGTTTATAGGTAAGGGAGTGCCTCCGCTGCCAGCGCCGGTTCCCGAATTGACTGCCGGCGCTGACTTTGAAAAAAAAAGCCGAAAACGGGGTTGACAATTTGATATATTGGAGTAGATAGGCGAGGTAAGCATAATTAAAAAACGTAGTAAAGCATTATTTTTATCCAGTATTATATTTCCTTATTCAATGATTTCCATATTTCAGTAATCAAGTACTAAGTACCCGGAATCGAACTAGTTAGATTAGGTTAAATATTTTTACTCGCAAAAAGGTTAGAATAGAATAGAATAGAATAGAATTATTTATTTGTAAAACATAGGTAAAAAGTCAAGGTCTTATACCTAATAATTATATGTTGCGCTACGTTTTGTCATTGATGACATACAAATATTAATATGATTACACAAAATAAAGAAAAAACAAAATTCACAATACACAACAAACTAAAAATTTCGAAACATAATAAAATACATGCAATTCATTGATCCAATGATCATTAATAGGTAAGTAGTTATAGTGTTCTATCATTTAGGTAATCATCTAGGGCATAGTAACATTTCTCAACTAATAATTTATGAAAACACTTTTTAATTTTTTTTAATGGCATACTTCTTATAACATCGGGTATTTTATTATAAATTTTGGGAGCAACACCAAAGAAACTCTTTTTCATTAATGATGTATTGCATTTTAGAACTCGGCACAGCATACACTGGCAGAGTGTACCGCATGGGAGGAGCTGCGCCGTGCCCTCGTATCTGAAGTCGGAACCGACCTGGCGCTGCCGGCTGTCGCTCGTTCGATGGTCGGGAGCGCTGAGTCGTGGGATGCGGTGATCTCCTTCTGTGAAACCGTAGTTTTGCAGGAGGCTGTGGAAAGGGAGAGGGAGATTGAGACCACTCTCCTGATCCGTAGCAGGTGGACTGGGCGTCGGCGGAGGGTGGACAACGCCCTCTTCCAGCCCCCGTAAACAGATCCGGAGGGATGGCGGACTCGGGAACGTCCGTCGCCCCCCATCCAGCAGGATCCGAGGTGGCGGCGCGTAGTGTTCCACGTGAGCCCCTATTTGACGTCGCGGGGTGAGTCTCGCCTCATTCCCCCCGCGGGCATGAAGTGGCCCGCAAAAGCGGGCCGGCACCATTCGGGGATCATGGAAGGCGCACTAGATTTCATGATCCCCGGTCCAAGTGTGGGAAGGGAACACCGGGGTGGTTTTTAGTCAGTAGGAGTCTGACAGACCCCTTCGGCCGTCCCAGGGCAGAGGACTTGGTTAGGTTAGAACTGTTACCCCCTATGCCAAAAACGACTAGAATATTTAGAAAAAAATACTTTTTTTAGTGTTAGTTAGTTGGAGTTCTGAACACCGCGCCACCGGTATTCATTATTGAAGCCAACAGTGCCGGTGCCACAGAGTATGTAATGTGCCGGCAGCCGATGTTTTTAATCTCGGCTGGCGGTAGTAATGTCATGCCGGTTCCCAATGGCGTTATTTTTGGGAGCCAGCGCCGGCAGCGGAGGCACTCCCCATAGGTAAAGTTGCGATTACTGTACGGGTTGGATATGCAAAGCAAGAGTGAACAGGCATCTTCTTGGCACACTCGTTTCATCATACACCTCATCCATCGCTT
This sequence comes from Agrochola lychnidis, assembly GCA_963680765.1. Classification (NCBI taxonomy): domain Eukaryota; kingdom Metazoa; phylum Arthropoda; class Insecta; order Lepidoptera; family Noctuidae; genus Agrochola; species Agrochola lychnidis. Next base: position 8,879,871 of record OY796873.1, read on the forward strand.
TCCATCAGACGAGATCGAGGGGCCCTATGACAGCCGCACTAGTCGATCGATGGTTAAGCTACGCTTGCCGCGGTCACTTCTTGGATCGGTGATCCCTCCATGCCTCAGAAAGCACGTTAAGTCGTTGATCCCGGCTGTTATTCGTAAAGAAAGAAAGAAAGAAAGAAACAAGAAGAAAGAAAATTCGTTTATTTGTGGTAAACATGACGCAAAGAAAGATAAAAAAAACACGTAAATAACAAATTGGGAGAAAATATGCGTCACATTCACCCAAAACGGCCATCACTCAGCATAATGCTGCGATCTCGCATGGGCGAGATAGAGCCCCAGCGCTGATTTTCAGCGACAGTCGACGCTGACGTGATAACGTCAACCGGTGCAGCATATAGTGAAATATCAAATCAAAAAACAAAATAAATACAATACTTAGTCCTAAATGTTAGACGAAGTCGGCTTAGTCATAGATTTTTCAGTAATTACGGGTAAACAAAAGCCTAAATGTCTGACAACCAGTCATTTTTGATGCGGGTGAGTACTTCGACGCCTAAATGTCCTTTTATTTTTAACCGACTTCCAAAAGGAGGTTCTCAATTCGACTGTATGTTGTTTTATTTTTTTGTATGTTTGTTACGCGATTACTCCGTCATTTATGAATTGATTTTGATGGTTCTTTTTTTGTTTGGTAGATCATACTTCAAAGGTGGTCCCATATAAATTTTATTAACTTTGCTTAGGTAGTTTTTGAGTTAGCTTCAATAATACGTATTTTTGCCTCACTTAGTATGTGGATGATATTATGATAAATTCCTGTCACTGTTATTTACATAGCAGGTAGTGGTATTCGAATTTGTGTGGGGTAGGTACCACAACTAAAAAGTGAAAAATAAAAACTTTTTACAAAAAAAAAAAAACAACCGACTTCAAAAAAAACACTACAAAGTGAAAAATAACTTTAATTTCGGAAGTCGGTGACAAAGAACGAAAATTAAAAACCAAAGACATCGACTTCCGAAATTAAAGTTATTTTTCACTTTGTAGTGTTTTTTTTGAAGTCGGTTGTTTTTTTTTGTAAAAAGTTTTTTTATTTGTATAGGTAGTCAATTAGTTAGTCATTTAATTTAGTCATCATTTCAGCCGAAAGACGTCCACTGCTGAACATAGACACCAAGCACCGCATCCGCATCCATTTTTTTGGGTGGGAAATTATCAAATAACTTCTCCCGCTCTGGGTGGAGCGGGAGGGCGTGTCAGACTCTTACTGACTTAAACCCACCCGTGTTCCTTCAGTTGCCATATTGCCGGGGGCCACGGTTTCCCTTTCGGTCTAGCGGACGCCGTCAATTCTGCTGACATCTCTTTGAGGCGCGCGTGGAACACAACGCGCCGTCGACCCGGGCTTGGTCCTTATCGGACGGCGAGCTATCCATTGCTCACCGTCCGCAAGCCCGCACCTACGGTGGCCGGAAATCGGCTCGCGATTCCCGACGCCCAGGGCGTCTCCTCCTGCGGCGGTTAGGGGCGTGAGGGCGCGAATTTTGCCTCTCCCTCATCCGTTCCGCCTCCTCCTTCGCAAGCATTTCTGTTTCGCAGAAGGAGGTGACGGCCTCCCAATCCAGCGGATTCCTGCAGCCTCAATTTAATTTAGTACCTAATGTAAATTGTTCGTTATTTTTTAGTTCTAATTAAGAACACAAATACATTCGTTTATTTTATCTTTATTTCTATTCAAAGTCAACTTAACGTGAAATATAAATTCAGTTTACAAGTTACAACAAAAATGTTGTCAAATCAAATCGCTCTTTTGATATAATCATAAAGAGAACTTTGGTCCATGACATTTGTATCTTTTACTTTGACATCCCTTGATGTTGATCAAAGAAGAAATATGACATTACTTTCAACATGTCAACCTTGAATATAACGTACAGTCGAATTAAGTTAAATAAAACATGATCAAAATATCTCTTGTCTATCCATCATCATCATAATCATTTCAGCCGAAAGACGTCCACTGCTGGACATAGGCCTCCCCCAAGCACCGCCACTTCGACCGATTCTGTGCTTTCCGCATTCAGCGGATTCCTGCGGCCTTCACAAGGTCATCGGTCCATCTTGTGGGAGACCTTCCAAAGCTACGTCTTCCGGTACGTGGTCGCCATATGCACAGACAATTCCATAAAAAAAACAATCTGCCTAGCCTTTACCAACTATGTTAGGGTTGGCTTCCAGTCTAACCAGATGTAGCTGAATACCAGTATTTTACATGGAGTGACTGCCCATCTGACGTCCACACCCCAGTTACTGGATAATTCAATTCATATTCAAATTCAAAATAATTTATTTTAGTAATACACCAATATGAAATTCATGACAGATTACAAATTCAATTAATGAATACAATTTATAAATTATCACTACATAGTATAAAACAAAGTCGCTTTCTCTGTCCCTATATCCCTATGTATGCTTAAATCTTTAAAACTACGCAACGGATTTTGATGCGGTTTTTTTAATAGATAGAGTGATTGAAGAGGAAGGTTTAAATGTATAATAACCCGGTTTATACCCGTGCGAAGCCGGGGCGGGTCGCTAGTTATATTATAAAACAATCAATATTACAAGAAATTAATAGAAAAGTATTATTTTAGCTGGAATATTAATTGCCATAAACGAAGTAATAATTAACCTCGTATAAGGCCCTCAATATTCCATTGTCAGATTTATGTATTCGGTTCATAAAGGTAAGTAATGCGATACCCCTTGGTTAGACTGTTTGACAGACTTTCGGGCTTCTGACCCTTACGACTGTCGAAGATCCACGAATGACAGCCGGAACCAACAGCTTAACATGTTTTCGTAGGCACGGAAGGGTCTTGATACAAAGTCAAAGTCAAATAATTTATTTCAATTAGGCACATTAAAGGCACATTAAATTTACAAAAAAAAAAAATGCTTCTAGTCGCCCCTTCCAAAAGGTAGTTTTCGTATGGAGAAAAATGAGCAAGTACCTATGTAAAGATGGTCAGTGGTCACCCATCCACGGACCAACCGTGGCAAGCCTGGCTTAACCTGATCGATCGACCCGTGCGGCGACTTAGCCATAAGCTCCTTTGGCCCCCGAACGATTTCCGAGCAAGACTTATAAATATTTTATTGAAGTCATAAAAAGCTGAATTTTAACGCCATTTCACTACCGTTTAACGGCCTTTTTAATGGAATATTTTTATTATTATGCTAGACTTTTTGTGGCCGTTTGCGTAAATGCACTATTTCAGAAGCTATCCTTTTTTTAACTAGCTTTTGCTCGCGGCATCGCTCGCGTGGATATCGGAAAATATCCCACGGGAACCTACTACCGGGAGAAGTGTAAGTAGTGGTAATCCAGGTTATAAACTATCTGTGTTCTGTGTGCCGAATTCCATCCGAATCCAGTCATTCGTTTTTGCGCTAAATCCGGAACATTAACAAACAACAACAAAAAAACAATTTAAAAAAAATGATGTGAAGAAAATGACTCAATCCCACACCTCGTAGCATATACTTGTTTTGTTTTGTACTTCGTTACTATTTTATTTATTAAAGGTATTAATAAAAGTTATAATAATAAGCCCTCTCTATTCTGAACATCTTTGCGTTGTGGTATTTTTCCGTAGTTTACAGAATGTCTCTTAGTTTAGTGTATCTTTTGGCAAAGGCCTCCTCTAACAACTTCCACTGAGTCCTATCTCTCGCAACTCTTCTCCAATTTGGACCCGCTGTAAGCTTCAGTTCGTCTTCCCATCTCTTATATTGTCTTCCCCTTTCCCTTTTTAACCGACTTCCAAAAAGGAGGAGGTTATATGTTCATCGCGTTTGTTTGTTTTTTCTTTTTTATGTATGTCCACCGATTTCTCCGTCAATTGTGGACCGATTTTGAAAATTCTTTTTTTGTTTGAAAGGGTGTGTACTCTGGAATTGGTCCCATATAAATTTTATTAACTTTGCTTGGATAGTTTTTGAGTTAGCTACAAAATACGTTTTTTTTTCCCACTTAGTATGTAGATGATATGATAAGTTTCTGTCACTGGTAGCAGGTAGTGGTATTTGAATGTGTGTGGGGTAGGTAACAAAACTAAAAAGTGAAAATTAAAAACTTTTTACAAAAAAAAAACAACCGACCTCCAAAAAAAAACACTACAAAGTGAAAAATAACTTTAATTTCGGAAGTCGGTGGCAAAAAACGAAAATACAAAACCCAAGACACCGACTTCCGAAATTAAAGTTATTTTTCACTTTGTAGTGTTTTTTTTTTGGAGGTCGGTTGTTTTTTTTACCTTCTCTGGAGTACCATTCAGTCACAACTTTACTCCAGAGTTGATGTATAGAAGATATAAAGGGTCAAAATAAATGAAGTAGTGAAACTCTGCAGACACGACGGGTTACGATATCTGAACATGAAACAAAAAATAAATAAATTTGATGGTTTTTCACTATGCTGTAAAATATTCCAATTTAAATCCTCTCCATCACCTTAAATCTGCAAACAACAATTTAGCAGATTCCAAAATGAAACTACAACTCGTAAATCGTAAAATAGTAAGCTATTTAACCAATCAAGCCTTTGTTTTCGCTGATTTAACAGTTAAAACGTTTGTGTTCAGTGTTAAGTTCGTTTCAGAGCTTTGTCCGGACAAAATCAACAAACGCTTTTTACGTTCCACTAATCGGGTCAAAGGTAAAACCGATTTGCTGAAAGGTGATGTAAATCGAAAGAGTACAGGGAATTTGCGTGGAATTTACGCAAAAACAAGGATTGATGTCTGCACTTCATCGAATTGATGGTATATTTTGTGCTTATTGTAATGTAAGAATTCATGGGATGGAAGATATATAATGAAACAAATGGCAATTGTAGGAAGTATTAAGAGGAGGCTCCCTAAATTGTATGTTAATTTGCATTAATATTCTGAAAAAGCCACGCATACAATCAAAATGGAACTTTAATTTATGATTTATTGGATCTTTTTCTTTCCATAAATACGACAGTTACGTAATTGGAACATTTCGGCTCATTTCATTTTCGCTCGATCCACTTTTTATTCGAAATTCATGTCTTTTATAAAGATTATTTGAAACAATAACAAGATTACTCGAGTTTTAGGTGTAAAATAATTATTGACAGTAAGAAAATATAGTTTATTATCCAGTTATAAGATATTTTTTCTCTAGATCAATAATTACTTTAGTTAAAAACGAAATAAGAATTGAGACTTACGACATTTAATTCCGTGCTCGAACACGACCAAAGACCGCACGCGATATTCAACTTTATTACTGATACGTTAGCGTTTAGCACATAGTGGAGTGGTGGGGTGCATGGGGGCGGAGTTTGCGTGAAAATTGACATTGGAGTGCCTGGTCTTAAAACAGTGAAGAAAAAAACATCGTGAGGAATCCGGCATGTCCTAGAGCCAAAGTTTCGAAGACATACGATATCTACCAACCCGCATTGGGTTCGTGTGGTAGATTATGGCCCACTCCTTCTCACAGACAGGAAGCCTGAGTCCCAGCAGTGGGAAAATTATTAAACTAAGTGCACATTATAGCTGCGGCGGGCTGCATCGCGCCGCAGTAATTGTTTCAGACAGATGCAAATTTCGAATTAGAGTTTGAACTGTTCACATTTGTCGCGCACTTTTGGGTGGGCCCCATTGCATCACAACGCATTACAAAAATCCTATTGCATTACTATAGTACTCAAGTGTGCGATGGTTGATGCAAAAATGTAAGCAGTAAAGTGATGCAGCAGGATTTTTGCAATGCATTGCGATGCGACATGGCCCGCTCAAATTTAGAGCTCTTTGTGAAATATTGGTGCCGATTCCCTTGTTCACAAACTAAACTAAATTTAAGTTCAGTGCATCTTTTTCTTTCTATTTCATTAAGAAAAGGACAGAAGATAAATTTTAGTTTAGTCCTGTCAAATTAATCAGCGCCTGTCACTACTCCATACAAGTTTAGACGTGATTAAAAACTTGCCAACTAAAATTACGTCAATTTACGTCAAGCGCTGATTAATTTGACAGGACTAAACTAAAATTTATCCTCTGTCCTTTTCTTAATGAAATAGAAAGAAAAAGATGCACTGAACTTAAATTTAGTTTAGTTTGTGAACAAGGGAATTGGCACCAAATTCCTCTGTAGAACTTCAGCCATACTTACATAGTGACGTGTAATAGCTACCTCCAAAGAGCATTTATTCTCTTCATTTTTGAAGAATATAAACTTTTCGTATAATTAAAAAAATTAAAAAAACGTGTGGCACTCGGGGACTGCCGCGGTAAAGCTATTGCATAGCATTTGTAACCTCCATACTTCCTATTTGTCAACGCTACACTTGGGATGATGACGTGATGACATAAAACAAAAATTACGTTCCCATGACAACATCAAGTGGGAACGAAGTTCCCATGACAAAATCACGTTATCCTGGGAACTTCGTTCCCATGACAACGTGATGTTGTCATGGGAACGTATTTACGAATCGTCATTACATGGTAGGAGGAGTGGGGGGTGTTAGGTTTTATTTTCGTTACGTTACGGAATTTCTTGATTCGGTCGCAGCGCTCAAAGCCCGCGATAAAAGCTATGCAATAGCTTAAAACTTCATTGTTTTTTACGGTACCTAAGTCTGGCGAGGTCATAAACAAGCCAGAACTGACGACAAAATAATATTATTATATTCACTGCTAAACAAAGGTTATAGAAATTAGAATTTAGTGCTTTAAATAAAATCATACAAAGAACTACTTAATTCAAACCTATTCTTTCGAAATTAAATCTGAATACTGAAAACCAGAATGAACTGCGTAGGGGTCGAGAAGGGGTTTTTTCATTACTTCGGTATCTCGTATGGAATGTTCCACGAGTGAATGTTGTAAAAAAATGTGGTTTAATATCTTTATTTTTATAAATTATTTATTAATACCTAACCAACTTATATTTATGGTTTGCACCATACACACAAGTTATCAGTTAGTATTATTTATCAATTATCACACATACAATCATAATTACCAAATCTAGACAATATTTGATGCAATCACTATCACTACATAGTATAAAACAAAGTCGCTTTCTCTGTCCCTATGTCCCTATGTATGCTTAAATCTTTAAAACTACGCAACGAATTTTGATGCGGTTTTTTTTAATAGATAGAGTGATTGATGAGGAAGGTTAATATGTATAATAACCCGGTTTATACCCGTGCGAAGCCGGGGCGGGTCGCTAGTTAAATTATATTAAACAAAATTAGATAAAATTAAATCATTCATTCATTCAGCCGAAAGACGTCCACTGCTGGACATAGGCCTCCCCCAAGCACCGCCACTTCAACCGGTCCTGTGCTTCCCGCATCCAGCGGTTTCCTGCGGCCTTCACAAGGTCATTGGTCCACTTAAGTGGCAGTGGGCAGGGCACATTGCTCGCAGAACAGATGGCCGATGGGACCGAACGCTTCTGGAGTGACCACGGGTACTGGAAAATGTAACGTTGAAATATATATTACAAATAGAAAATACGTCAAAAGTGAGAAAAGACCCACTAAACGCCCCCCTACTTTCTACTGTGTAATCTTAGAATAAAATACTATTATAATATGGGATGGTGGGAGGTCTCGCGGAGGGCTCATTTTAAATGTAAGTTTTTCTTAGTGAATTCGGCATTATAAACTGTGAAAACAAAATTAGTTGTATATTTTAACAATATTTCAAATCGAATGCCGGTGACACTTCTCGAGGGTCAACTTTAGCGCAAACGTAAAGTCAAAGTCAAATCATTTATTTCAGTTAGGCACATTAAAGGCACTTTTGAACGTAAAAATTTACAAAAATAAAATCGATTCTAGTCGCCCCTTTCGTATGGAGATGAATGGGCAAGAAACTCCACCGTTACTCTTTTAAAATGTTTTACAATATTTTATATATGTCACCGTAAGATTGTGAGAGCTGTTAGTTTATAATCTGTCGGAATTATTTCCGTTAGATTATAAACTGTCGAAAAATTGTGAACTGGGTGAAATGGGTTAGGTTAGATTAGAACTGTGAGCGCTACTTCCAAGTTGCTCGCAGCCAGGCAGGCTATTTAATATTAGCGCAAGGTGCGTTACGTCGCAAGCAAGTTTGATACCAGTTCACAATTTGTCGGTTTCCCATGGAAAGATTATAAACTAGTGAAAAATAATGCGTTAAATTGTAAATGGTTCGTTGCAGTTCACAATTTTTCGACAGTATATAATTTAACGGAAATAATACCGATCGATTATAAACAAACGAAGTTCATAATTATACGGTGACATAATTATACATTAATTATATAACATTACTTAGCTGACCCGGCAAACGTTGTTTTGCCATATAAATGTTTGGGGTGGACCACCCTTATCACTTCCCTGGTATGAAAAATAGATTACGACCGATTCTCAGACCTACCGAATATACATATAAAATTTCATAAAAATCGATCAAGCCGTTTCGGAGGAGTATGGCAACTAACATTGTGACAATTTTATATATATAGATATGTGAAGACGGTGACCCTCCTGGAGTCAACTTGCAATATGTATGGCATATGAGCTCTATGTAAATGGGTGCTACCAGGAATACAGTAAGTCAAAGGAGCAGTATTTGAACTGGTGACCTCACGATACATTCAAAGGTAAGGGCTTCTACGAACTGTCTGTTAATTGTAAGGTATTGTGAGACAAACCTCCACGGACGTGCGCACGTTTGTCTTGTGATCACAAAGGTGAAGTGTACTACACTTGATTTGATTCTAATTGCTAGTTCAAGGGAAATTTGAAATGATTTTACATGGTGAAACATTGGAAACTGTGTGGAGATATTCTGTAACAACTGACCAATAATATGGATCCTTGCAAATAAAAGTGGTTTAGTGACTTGAACTGGTCGTTTCACTCAATCACCTCAGCTTCTAACACCAGTATTTTACATGGAGCGACTGCCTATCGGACCTCCACAACCCAGTTACTGGGTAATACGATACCCCTTGGTAAGTCTAGTTGTCAGACTTTTCGGGCTTCTGACAACCCGTAACAACTGTCAAAGATCTACAAATGACAGCCGGGACCAACGGCTTAACGTGCTTTCCGAGGCACGGAGGGGTCTTGGTATGTAAAGATGGTCACTCATCCACGGACCAACCGCGGCAAGCGTAGCTTAACCTGATAGGTCCATGCGGCTGTCATTACTTAGCTTATATAAATAGCATGTTACGATTATATTTTCAATAGTATTTTTCGAGCGACCTCAGACGAAGCTATCCTACTTCCTACTAATGTGAAACTTTGTGAGGATTGATAGATGTTTATTACTCTTGTACGCAAAAACTACAGAACGGATTTGGATGAAATTTGGCACACAGATAGTTTATAATCTGGATTAATACACACTATATTTTTTATCCCGATATTCCGACGGGGTCGAGACTTATGAGGGTAAAATCGCGGGGCACTGCTAGTAATCTATATTTTTACTAGCGGCCCCGACAGACGTTGTCCTGTCCGAACAGCACCACCTATCGGATCCAATTGTATTTTCAAACTATCCAGTAACCCATTCAAATATACACACACAATTTCATCCAAATCGGTCCAACCGTTTTGGAGGAGTTAGGTGATAGACCATTACAGAAAAAGTATATTGGATGTTTTTTTTTTACCGTCTCTAAATTTTTACAGGGTGTTTTACCCATGAATATAAACAACTTTCACTATAGGAGCAACATTGAAATCACAAAAAAAAATCTGCTGTTTATACAAAAGTTCAATACCTACTTGACCAAAATGTATAAAACAACTGATTTTTTTTCGTGATCTCAGAGTTGCTCCCATAGTGAAAGTTGTTTACATTCATGGGTAGAACACCCTCTAAAAATTTAAAGACGGTAAAAAAAAACACCCAGTATATACAAAGATTACGTCACCAAAATACCTATGTGGATAGAAATATCAAGACATGTTAATATATAAACTGCAGACCAAATGAGGGTAAGAACATATGTTAGGTATAGCTACCGTGTGTGATGGCTTGCTATAATACCTATAATGTACAGCACAGTCCATTAAAACGCCACTATATAACACGTAAAACGTTTTTTGAGGATGATATTCTCGTGACATAGAATAAAGTATGTCTATTTATTTTTTATATCTATTTAGTATATCAGTTATATTCATCAGTTATATCAGTTGTGTATTTAGTTGCATCTAAATTATTTTTCTTTAAGTACGCTGTACAGGTACAGCGTCTTAATATTTGTTTGCTGCACCGGTCGACGTCATTACGTCGGCGCCGACTGTCGCTGAAAACCAGGGCTGGGGCTCTGTCTTGCACAGGTTCGTAGCATAATGCTGAGCGATAGCCGATTTGCGTGGATGTGACGCACGCTTCCCCCAACTTTTTCTCATTTTTAACCGACTTCCAAAAGGAGGAGGTTCTCAATTCGACTGTATGTAGTTTTTTTTTTTTTCGTATGTTTGTTACGCGATTACTCCGTCATTTATGAATTGATTTTGATGGTTCTTTTTTTGTTTGGTAGATCATACTTCAGAGGTGGTCCCATTTAAATTTTATTAACTTTGCTTGGGTAGTTTTTGAGTTAGCTTCAATGATACGTATTTTTGCCTTACTGAGTATGTGGATGATATTATGATAACTTCCTGTCACTGTTATTTACATAGCAGGTAGTGATATTCGAATTTGTGTGGAGTAGGTATCACAATTAAAAAGTGAAAAATAAAAACTTTATACAAAAAAAAAACAACCGACTTCAAAAAAAACACTACAAAGTGAAATATAACTTTAATTTTGGAAGTCGGTGACAAAGAACGAAAATTAAAAACCAAAGACACCGACTTCCGAAATTAAAGTTATTTTTCACTTTGTAGTGTTTTTTTTGAAGTCGGTTGTTTTTTTTTTGTAAAAAGTTTTTTGTAATGTAGGTAATATTATTTTTCTTGCGTTTACTGCAAATAAACGTTTTTCTTTTTCTTTCTTTTCTTCTTTCATATTAAATAGCAACGTCTGTGACGGCTTTTACGGTCGAAAGTTCCTATCTATCTTTACATCCATTGCTTATTACGTCACCCACGCCACTGCCCCATTTTTACCCGAAACACGGCTATTATGCGTGTAAAATAATTAAAATTCAACCACCACAGCTGAATAACAAATGAGCGCTAATGGTTCCCTATTCACGGATCCCTAAATCGAGGTATTCATAAAAGCAATTATAACAAAAGCTGATTAGGAGTAAGTGAGTTTGATGGTCCTGATGGCGCAGTGGATAAATGTTCGCTTTTTGTACGGGTTCGATTCATTGGGACGAATTATGTATTAATGGTTTATTGTTAAGGGTTTAAGTAATGTATCACATGTTTCGGGATTGCCCGAAATATTTCGGACTCGAATGAAAACCTTAATGTTTTATAAATCTTTTCTTGTAAAAGTGACACGGTGTTGGAATTTTTAGGGTTCCGTACGTCAAAAGGAAAAACGAAACCCTTATAGTATCACTCGTGTATCTGTCTGTTTGTTTGTCACAGCCAATTTTCTCCGAATCAAATGGACCGATTGAGTTAAAATTTGGCACTCATATAAATTCCTGTGACACGGACGTGTAACGTAAATAAATGAATTTTGAATATAGGGGTCACTTTTGGGGGGTAAATAAGAAAATTAAAAACAAAAGCTTTGCAAACAGTACCGTGTGACATATCAGATGAAAGGGCTTCTTGCGATAATCTCAAATATATTTTTTATATAATTTTAAAATAAACAATTTTAAAGTTATTTACGAAAATCGATGAAAATTGACCATTCATCCCCTCCCCCCCTTATCTCCGAAACTACTGGGTCAAAATTTTTGAAAAAATAAGGTAGAATGGTTCTTTACTCATAGATTACAGGAAAACCTATGTGAAGTCTATGGTTTTATAATAACATGGTAAATCTCTCAATATTGCGCTTAGGTACTAACTTACATTTGTAGTTGGAATGTATGGGAGAACATGTATTTCAACTACAATGCTAAGTTTGTATTTGAGATAAATTCATCCCAACTTCGAAACCCTTCATTGTGCGTAGTCTGACACGCAGTTGGCCGGTTTTTTATATGTAGATGGAATTCCTTGTATAATTTGTATACATCATCTGCCTAGCCTTTTCTCAACTATGTTGGGGTCGGCTTCCAGTCTAACCGGATGCAGCTGAATACCAGTATTTTACATGGAGCGACTGCCTATCTGACCTCCACAACCTAGTGACTAGGTAACACGATACCCCTTGGTAAGACTGGTTGTCAGACTTTTTGGGCTTCTAACTACCCGTAACGACTGTCAAAGATCTACAAATGACAGCCGGGACCAACGGCTTAACGTGCTTTCCGAGGCACGGAGGGGACTTGGTATGTAAAGATGGTCACCCATCCACGGACCAACCGCGGCAAGCGTAGCTTAACCTGATCGATCGACCCGTGCAGCTGTTATTACTTAGCCACAAGCCCCTCCTGTATAATTTGTATACAATATGTAAAAAAAAACCCTGTCCGATCCGAAAGGGGTGTATAGGTACTGGGTAGGGGGTAGGGGTGTATATGGGTCTAGGACCTGAAATAAATGAATTTTTTATTTTTTTAAGTAAAAAAATAAAATTTTAAAATAAAAGAAGTAATTGCTATTTAAAAATCAAATTTTTCGTGCCAAAATTACGCCTAATTCATTAAAAATGAGCAAATTTTCAACAGGGGTCATAAGTTATGACTTGTAGACACCCGCTAAACGACGGCCGCCCGCGCCCCATGTAATAACCCGATAAAATTCCCCATTTAAAAAAAATGAGACGATTTTTTTTTTCGATTTTCCTGAATAGTACCACATAAATAGACTCTCAGTACGATACCTAACAAAACCCCACGGATCGGACAGGGTTTTTTTACATTTTTACTGAATTCATGGTAACAGTTTTCGTGTCGATGTCCCTGCCACCCTGTATACTTAATTTGTACATAAAAAGTAACATCTTCTTATGATAGGTACTTACCTAGTGCTCAATTTTAGGTCACATAGTCTTTCACAGTCCATTGCTGGAAATAGGCATGTCCCAAGTAACAGCACATCATAGGATTCCCGTTTCCTTGGTCAAGTCTTCCCCACCCACTTACTCATCAGTCGGTAGTATTGTAGCGGCATCTACGTTGCCACATACGAACTACGCATCAAAGACCTGACGACGTCACACAAAATCGTGCATCGCGCCAACAAAGTTTACCGCGCGATCAACATATCGTCGACCGTAGTTTCAATTGAGGTAAGGGACAAAATACCCAAAATGAGTTGAGTATACAGTTTTGTTCAGAATTTTTCGCTCTATCGAATGGTGAATATGAAAAAAATCTAACTTAAGAAAAACAGATCCGAAAAAGGTTAATAAGAAAAAAAGTTATGGGCGATTTAGTCCGAAAAAAACTTTGTCGGCCTCTCCTGAAAAATCGTATTTTGTCTATTACCTCAATTGAACCTACGGTCGACGATATATTTAACTTCCCCGACATCAATCGTCGGGCAGTTGCCCACCAGATACGACACCCGTCTGGTCGGAGGATCCTCCCTTTTCTATAGAGGATGAGTGAACTTTACACCCTGTTCCTCATACCTCTACACTGGTGACCCCGATGTGATCATTATATCTTAATACTAAACCACGTAATGCCTTTTGTTGGGATTTTTCTGAGTTCATTATGTTATTATACAGGGTGGCAGGGACATCGATGCAACAACTGTTACCATGGATTCAGAACATGATTCGAACCCCCCTGCGTTGAAATTTTTCGTCGGTTATTTAAAAAACTGCTGTTTCATAGAAAAGTGCAATAATTACCTACGCGGTCAAAATGTATGGAACAGCAGTTCTTTTTTTAATAACCGACGGAAAATTACAAAAAAAAAAACGTGTGGCACTCGGGGACTGCCGCAGTAAAGCTATTGCATAGCATTTGTAACCTCCATACTTCCTATTTGTCAACGCTACACTTGGGATGATGACGTGATGACATAAAACAAAAAAACTTTTTACAAAAAAAACCAACCGACCTCCAAAAAAAAACACTACAAAGTGAAAAATAACTTTAATTTCGGAAGTCGGTGTCTTGTGTTTTGTATTTTCGTTTTTTGCCACCGACTTCCGAAATTAAAGTTATTTTTCACTTTGTAGTGTTTTTTTTGGAGGTCGATTGGTTTTTTTTGTAAAAAGTTTTGATTTTTCACTTTTTAGTTGTGGTACCACAACTAAAAAGTGAAAAATAAAAACTTTACTTCTTTACTTTTCTTTATTTTGTTTCTACCCCACACACATTCGAATACCACTACCTGCTACCAGTGACAGAAACTTATCATATCATCTACATAGCAAATGGGAAAAAAATACGTATTTTGTAGCTAACTCAAAAACTATCAAAGCAAAGTTAATAAAATTTATATGGAACCAATTCGAGAGCACACCCTTTCAAACAAAAAAAATAATTTTCAAAATCGGTCCACAATTGACGGAGAAATCGGTGGACATACATAAAAAAAAAAAAACATACGCGACGAACATATAACCTCCTCTTTTTTGGAAGTCGGTTAAAAATTACGTTCCCATGACAACATCACGTTGTCATGGGAACCGTCATTACATGGTAGGTGGAGTGGGGGGTGTTGGGTTTTATTTTCGTTACGTTACGGAATTTCTTGATTCGGTCGCCGCGCTCAAAGCCCGCGATAAAAGCTATGCAATAGCTTAAAAATAATATTTGTATATTATTATATTGTTCGATAAATTCTTTACCGAAACAGAGTTGCCAAAACTTGTAAACTCACTTTCTACTAACTACTGAACCAACCTTGAAAGCATTTATTTATGTTACATAATCACAAACCTCCACGGGTTAGCATTATATTTTCTATTGTTAGTCCGTCTGGTTTCCGCCATGGTGGTGGTATTTCACCATCATTTGTCAAAGTCAAGTGTGGGATTTATTACTATTTATGGTGGTGCCCGCCCTACTGACCTGGCACCTAGATATTATGGCTGTTCTGGTGGGATTCCACTGTTATGCGATACGTTTAATTGTATTTAGAATGAAGTTTATTATCATGGAAAAGGTCAAACATTTTCGGGTACTGATTCTGCATTTAAAACCAACTAGTTACTGAATGCGGCTTTGTCCGCGTGGACGCTTATTCGTTTTATAAAATAAAAATCGCCTGAGTTCCTTATAACATCAGCTATCTGTCAGTGGAAGTCCCGTCAAAATCAGTCCAGCCGTTTCGGAGATTAGCTGGAACAAACAGAGAGACAGAAAAAAAATTGCCTTATGTACCGTTTACAAATATTTGTATTTTTGTAATGTAATTACTAGAAAATTTTTCATGAAGTATGATGAATTGATGATCGTTATTAAATCTGGTTTTCTTACTAAATAAATAAAATAAAACGAAGCCTGTTTTTGATAGACGAATTGATTTTCTCGTAAAATACTGTTTGTTATTATTGAAGAAATTACTTTTAAACTAACAGTAAATTACCAGGAAATCAGAAGAGCATAATTATGTTAGGAGAATGTTCCTTACATAGTATCTAACCTCTTTGTTAACACACCCATTAGAAGACATATGTCTAATACTGGTGGTAAATTTCGTCGTCCTTGAGTAGAATAAGTAGGTACTGAACGTTCCACTCAAGGTCACATTGCATTTTGTAAAAAATGTATCTCTACAGCCGTGTCTCCTGCGCGTGTTTTTTCGAAACATTACACAAAAAACCTTACACATAAACATTTGTTTTCATACACAAGTTATTCAAATATTTTAGATTACATCTACACATTTTGTGTAGATGTCGTAATGAGTTCCGACGAAGAAGACGTACTTGAAAAGTATCTTAATTTTGAAATAGAGATACTTTGATACTTTTTACTTGTTCACATATATTCACAAGACAATATAACCTCAAAACCTGTGTTGAATGACAGTGACAGACGCCCGCGGTGCGCGCAGTGGTTGAAAATGAAACAAACCCTTCCCCTCTTCACCACGCGGGGAATATTTTCCATGCAGCTCGGAAAACAAAAACATCGTGTTTGCATACACAAATGTGTATGGCCACGCCTTTTTGTTTCGATGATTTTGCGTAATGTTTCATACTTTACATAGACACATTCTGCATACCGAGTCAACGACCCAAAAACAAAACACGTATCCACTAACCCACTTCCATAATCACACATGGCAACCCTTTGTATTTTTACAACTGGCAACATTTGTGGCAATTACGTAGCCGTCAGACGCAGGCAGTGACGTCACAGCGTGCTGACAGACATTCTGAAAAGGTTTCAGTAACCAACGGAGCATGATACGTGAGTTTACAAACATTCTGATTGAGTAACAATCCAATTTCGATGGAGTTTTGACGCTTTAAACTTGAGTGGTGTATGTAGGTCAGAGTTTAGGGAAGAGGTTCTTTCAAGTTGATGAAGGAAAATGGAGTAAGTTACGGGGATAAAAGCTTCGTCATCATAGGTATGTCGTGTCGAATCGGGTGACTAGAATCAATTCTATTTTCTTGTAAATTTTGATGTTTAAAAGTGCCTTTTATATGCTTAACCTAATCCAAACTAAACGCAAACGTGAGTTTGTTTGTTTGTTATGTCACGCTAAAATGGCTGAACGGATTTGGATGAAATTTGGCATATGGGTAGACCATGACCTGAGTTAGGATATAGGATACTTTTTATCCCGATATTTGCACGGGATTCAGATTTATGCGGATGAAACTGTGGGCGTTTGAAATAAATAATATGATTTATAGAATGGAGATTGGAGAGGCATATGTCCAGTGGACTGCAATAGGGTAATGATGATGATGATCAACTCTTGAAGCTTCGAATCGTATTTCTTCTTCCAAAGTCTACTTTGGTAATCCTAAACCAGTCTTATCCAATGACATTTCATATATTTTTAATTGAGCCGGAGTTACCGACATAGCTTGCAGAGTAACCAAACTGAAGTGGCAGTGGGCTGGCCATGTTTGTCGTAGGACCGATGGCCGGTGGAGCAGACGAGTCCTGGAGTGGAGACCGCGTATCGGCAAGCGTAGTTTGGGACGCCCCCCAGCTAGATGGACCGAGGACCTTATGAAGGTACCTGGGACAGACTAGATGCGGAAGGCGGAGGATAGGGTATTGTGGCGCAGCTTGGGAGAGGCCTGCAATAAGCTGAGTTGTTTAAATAATAAGCAGTTGCGATAGTCCTGCACCAACCGGGGATTGTCCTTGGCTGCATTTGCATAGTGCATCATCATCAGCCTATATTTCTCTGTGAGAGGGAGTGGGCTGTAATCCACCACGTGGGCCCAGTGCGGGTTGGTAGATGTCACATGTCTTCGAATTTAATTTGCATAGTGCATGCAGGGATAATCGTCGGTTGATGCCTCATTTCACAACCAACGGGCCTCTGCATTGGCTTCGGTCCCTCCGTAAGTCTTCCAAAGAGCCGGGACCTCAGCGTCCGGAGATATGTTCAAAATATTTATAGTATAAACAAACAAATTTGTCAAATTAAAGGCCTCTTCCTCTCTCCCACTTTGCTGTGCTCGACTGGGTCTAAAATGATTGTCCTACAACCTTAGTTCAGATTATGGAATGCAATAAATATATTGAGTTTAACATTTCAACTTTTAAAAGCCTTTACGAATTTGGCACGTATGTCAGTGCCTGCCATGATTACTAAACCGTCATTGGCAAAACCTATCATCCAAAATGTGTCACTTATATGCCCTGCTCATATAATGCATTTATGAGATATTTCAGTGTCATAGCCAGATACAATGTTTTAATAGAATTACCGGTGATGCGGCAATTGGCTCCCGATCCCAATTTACATATTAATTTTACATTAAGTCTACCTTTCAGTGGTAATTTATTGATGTTAATGTTATTAAGTTTACATTGTAATGTGACTTTTTTATTTCAATATTATTTGTAATAAATGGAAATCATGATGATAAAAGCAAGCCATACTGAAGTTAAGGTCTATAGGTTGCCTACAATAAGACCAATGCTAAAGAGGAACTCCATGTCTATGCATGCATGTACATGCTACAAAGGTTATTAGAGAGAGTTCTCTCTAATAATCTTTGTCACAATTTAAGAGTATAGAGTCTTCATAGCTTAGCAAATCTTTTCCTTATAACCTGTTTTACACCCATAAGGGTAGCCTATTGCCATCGACCGCGCACAAATCCAGACTCCGGACTGCTACTGAGAAATTCCTGACAGAAAAACGTAATATACATATGTAGAAATGATGAACTGTGTGTGTAATGTGGCATAATGAAGAAGTATTTACGGAATAGTGAAAGCAAAGTGAATTTTGCTTTCGCCGTCGTAGTTTGACCAAGAACGGTATACCGCCCCTTAGGAATGCGCGGCGAGGCGGGGGGCAGCGTTGACAAATGAGCGGCAGTGCAGTGCCGTCTCACCGCGCACATACCTAAGGCGCGGTACAGCGCTCGCGGTCAATCTATATCACCAATACCTCATTCATCCTTCTACACACCAAAAAATCCACTCGAAAAAAATTCAAAGACAATAAATCAATCCTAAACAAATTGACTGATAGATTTCGTCTCTCTGTTTATCCCGCTTAACATTTAGTGATGACACGCAACCCCCCAGGTCTTGTGTTAAAGTTCCCAAGTTCGAGTCCCCGGAGAGATAGATACTGTCGATGGTATAGAAGAAAATGTTTCTTTCTGTCAATCTTTGTTGATAGATTGGTGTTCGGAATTAGAAAAGATTTTGCGTGAGAAAAAGTTGCGTGTTGAAGTTTATTTTTAGCATAAAAGTATTATTTGCAAAAATATACAAGATGAACATATTATTTTCTTTTTAGTTGCTGATTCAAAGGGAGTTGTTGTGGTGAGACAAAAATAGCACCTGTTGAAAGTGTTTTTTTAAATAATTATACATACTTATACTCACTCCTTCTTCCCATGGGGGTAGGCAAAAACTACAGAACGCCACCTGCTACGGTCCTTACATACTCTTCTTGCCTCGTTTACGTTTCTGGTCATACACGTGTAGCGGTTACACCGCCACATACGAACTACGCATCAAAGACATGACGTCATACAAGATTTCAACTTCAAACTGATGGGCAGTAATTTAGTGGCATGAGGAACAGGGTGTAAAGTTCACTCATCCACCATAGAAAAGGGAGGATCCTCCGACCAGACGGGTGTTGTGTCTGGCGGGCAACTGCCCATCAGTTTGCAGTTGAAATCTTGTATGTATGTCGATCGCTCGGTAAACTCTAACTGCGCGATGCAGGATTTGTGTGACGTCATGTCTTTGATGCGTAGTTCGTATGTGGCGGTGTAACCGCTACACACGCACGCCGGGTGAAAGTACTCCATTGCAATAAAATTATTATTATTAAGCTCGTGGCTAAGTAATAACAGCCGCACGGGTCGATCCATCAGGTTAAGCTACACTTGCCGAGGTTGGTCTGTGGATGGGTGACCATCTTAACATTCCGAGACTCCTCCGTGCCTCGGAAAGCACGTTAAGCTGTTAATCTCGGCTGTCATTCGTGGATTTTTGAGAGTCGTTCGGGTCGGGGAGAAGCCCGAAAGTCTGACAATCAGTCGGACCAAGGGATATTGTATTACCCAGTTACTGGGTTGTGGAGGTCAGATAGGCAGTCGCTCCATGTAAAATACGGTATTCAACTCCATCCGGTTAGACTGGAAGTCAACCCCAATGTAATTGGGAAAAGGCTAGGCAGATTTATTGAAGTGTGTTGCGAATTAACCATATCTTTAAGATAAAAAAAATTCGCTAAGAAAGAAAAAAAAGTCTAGAATCATGTTCTGAATTCATGGCTACAGTTTGCGCTTTGATGCTGCCACAAAAACAAAAAAATTGGTCTTTATTTATTTATGTCTAATATACGATTATTTATAACTAAAACAAGCGCGTCACGAACAAACCTTTGGGCATAAAGATATTATGGAAAAACTAATAAATGTATCTACTCAAAATTAAATTAAATAAATTTTTGAATAAATTATCTATCTCTGTACGGTTTTTATTTTGTCATTTTCATACTACATAGTATATTTATTTACGCCCAAAGAAGAGTTAAAAAAATTTTGTTAAAATATGGAAGTTTCGACGCTCATAACTTCCAAACCAATTCAATTCAAAAGTCATTTATTCAAACTAGGCTGAGAATCAGCACTTTTCGAATGTCAAAATTACATAAGACAGTCCCCCAAAAACGCCCACCCTCACTACTTCCTAGTGCCTTTAGCTGGGAAGAAGAAGTGGCGCAACAAACTCCCCAGCAGCACAGCTGTCTGTTCATTTAAAAAAAAAAAAATGATTCTATACAATAGTATGCAAAATTATTATGCAACACAAAACATTATTTTAATTAAATAAAAATTATTGGCCATATGTCAGCTAGCACACGCCAATATACCAACCAAAAACATCGAGAACTATACTCAAGCAGAATTAAAAATAAATAAAAACTAAACGTAAACAGAACTAAATGTCTAAATAAAAGCCTCCAGGCATAAAGGGCGTGCCCGCTTACATAAATCTGTAATTGGAAGTTATAAATGATAAACTAGGACCATCGAGGTAAAATAAATGAACAGTTAATTACTAGTAACAGTAACAAAATCATGATCAGCGAGACGACCAGTCACCACAAGCAGCACCCGTTCACGAGCATAACGCAAAGACCAACACTTTTTCCCAATTCTGCTTCCATGCGGAGCTAGATAATGACAAGGCAAATTGATATAATTTTAGTTTTGAACGTATACCGTCAAACAGACGAGTGATCACCATACTACGGTTGTATGGAAGAATGACCGACCAGTGTACCCTTAATCTATACGATATTTTTTTCCTAGAAACTGTATGATAGACAAAGTGACACTTTTTGAATTCCCACAGGGTGACAAAACACCAACCTTTCACTTACCTCCTCAACACCTCTGGTCATCTCCCTAGCGAAAAATCGTCGGCGAAACTTCACCCACCCCGACATCAATCGACGCAGGGTCCAGGTCATTCAAGGGCACGTGCCTCTGACAGTTTTACAGCCCCAAGTAAAGAATGGGACATTTATTATATTTATTTGCTTGCCCCGGCATTGTAGGCATTTTTTCTCGGTCCACTGATATCTTGTATTGAATGTTCGGGTCGAGAATTACGAGAAATCGTAGGTTTACTTTGATTATTTTGGATTTTGAAAAGTATTGTTTTGAGTATGAATGTGATGAGTTTATGCGCAGAGGCTATAAGAGTAGGGGAAGGCCATAGAAATGATAGATGGACTGTGTGAAAGGTTAGAGTGTGGGTGATTTCGGAGATGATGGCATTATTGATGTAAATCGATGAATGGTAACGATCATATTCATATGAATCATTTGTTAACATAGGTACAATAAAATAGTTGTTATAAAAAAATTACAAGAAGATTTATTATTACCAGAAGGCGTACAAATATTCATGGATGTCGTTAATACAAAAAAAAAACTTGATAACGTAATTACATAAATCAAAGAATGTTAATTATTTTATCAAAAATAAAAAATTTGAAAAATATAGGTGTCAAAAAGAAGAAAAATAAAAAATAAACTTATTTTTTATTTTTCTTCTTTTAGACACAACATCGATATTCAAATAAAGTTTAAAACATACCAGGTCAATAAGTACCAACTAAGGTCAAAAAACAGTCATTGCATTTTGTCAGTCAAAAATTCCGAAATGCTGTAATATGCTTCAATCAACAGTAAAGATTTAAGCCTTTTCTTAAATAAGTTTGTGTTTAATTCTTTAATTGAACTAGGTATGTGGTTGAATATGTGCCATACAAAAAACACTTTTTTGTATACATGTACATAATTATGCAAATTGAAGATATGCTGCGCCGACCACAAATAAATATACATTACTATTAAAAAAACCAGCCAAGTGCATGTTCGACCACGCACAATGTTCCGTAGTTGGAATGAATTTATCCCAAGAACAGACTTAACATTGTAGTTGAAAAACATGTTCATACATTCCAACTGCAAATGTAAGTTTTTACGCACAATATTGAGAGATTTACCGTGTTATTTTAAGATCAAAGACTTCTTACAGGCTTTCCTGTAATCTACAAGTAAAGAACCATTATATAACATAAATGAATTGGGATGAGAGCTGGAGGATAACGATGTCAAAGGCATTGTTTTATCGTCGTCGACGGCAGTCGTCGACACTCATCGGTGGTAGCCGTAGACGCGTTGACGCCGACGGCTGCAGTTGTCTCTGCCGTTAGCCGTGACGCTCGTGTATATCAACACTTACTGTGAAGATATTTCACTATATAGTATCCTGGCAGAGAAGATACATTAAAAAGACTTTCCAGCATTTATGTCTGTCCGTTGCACCCGAAAAAAATTCCTACCACATGCTCAGACTAAATAAAAACCATGACAGCGCTGCGAACAATACAGTGAAGCATCCCAAAACTACACCTCCGCTCAGTGCATATACACTTGCTCGCACGCATTTACAACCATTTACAATCAAACTACACCTCACTAAGTGCACACATGTTTACGAAACCGGCCTCACGTCACTGTTGACAGCGCTGTCTTTTTTGGTCTGAGACCACATGCTAATTGATTGGCTAATGATTAGCCGCTAATCCAGTGCTGCCAACTTAGCGCTTTTCGCGCCATATCTAGCGCTTTTTTTGTCTCGAAGCGCGTTTTAGCGCCTAGCGCTAAATCTAGCGCTTTTTTAAATTATATAAAACTATATTTCTTAATACAGCGTAAAACATAATAAATTACTAGTGCTAAACAAAATTATGTATTACTACTTATTACCGACATATTGTTTCCATAAATCATTGATTTCAGTATAAAAAAATATTGATTTTACGTATATTATTTGTTTCATTTCATGCTATCATAAAATTTATTTTATCTGTGGGGCAATAATTTTGTAAGTTGTCGATGATCGGCAACGCAAATCGAAAACTCGATTAATACTCGAACTGAATGAGGTAAATTTGATAATCCCTTGATTCGATACACAAATATATTATTTCGAATCAATAAATTAATAAATTTCCCTTATTGGTTGGCGCGAAATATAGCGCTTTTTATTAAAAAGCCATTTTAGCGTTTTCTAGCGCTTTTTACAGCACTGACAGTGCGTTTTCGCTAAGACTAGTTGGCAGCACTTCGCTAATCTATCCACCACGGTATGGGATGGTCTTGTTTAGTGGATTAACAGGTCTCTATGCTATAAAAAAAACAACTTTGCTCTGGTGAAAATAGAGAATGCTCATTTAATAGTATAGGAAAGCTCACACTAATCCATGTATAGTACCTCATGCTGCCATGATAGTAGGTACTTACTAATTCCATGCTGCCATGTCATTATTCAATAACTTGTTCTTAATTTTGGGCGACCGAGCTCTGCTTGGGTGAAAATACGGAGAAAACGTTTCCAGATCTGAGACCTAGCTAGATCGAGTTTTCGCCCCCATAAATCCCTATATTGCAACTTTCATCGAAATCGTTAGAGCCGTTTTCGAGAACGTGAGTACAAATGTACAAATATTGCTCGTTTAAGACGCAGAAATATGACAGTGACCTTGAATGGTTAGCTTGCGTGTTCTGTACTGAGCTCAAGCAACGCGTCGTACGTCCAGCCAGAAATAGGACTCGCCCATCAAGGAACGCTGTCCCAAATTAGACGCATTATTAATTTATTACACGTAAAACAAAAAGTATTTTAATAAAACAAGTATACTAAAAGATCAATAATTTAATTATCTTTAAAATAGTGAAGTTTTCAGAAAAATACGCTGGATAGATTTTGCGTCATTCTCAGTTTTTTATCCGCGTTAGACATAACTTTACAAATTAATTTCACTATGTAATATAAACATAATCAAAATTATGCCTATATTAAAATATTACTAAAATACTCTAATTTAACATATATTTTTTCCAAATCACTAAGACTACTCGTTTAGACGTCATCTTCAGTATAAAATCATTAAAAGTCGGTTTTCGTCCCCTTAATAGTATAGAATGACTTTAGTTTTAATCAAATAATTCATAGGAAGATTGATCGTGACTCGGTTACATCTTACACAAAATGCGAACTAAACACAAACTATTACATACAGTCAACTTACTCACTAACAAATTAAGTTACAAAGTATTTATCGTCTAGCCAAAGCTCACGAAATTCTAACTCAATCAGTCGCGTCAAACGTATCATGAACACTTTATACCCAAATAGTTTTAGTCCCAGTCTTGTATGAAGAATAAAACGAGCATAACTCGTAAATCATTCACAGGCCAAAAAATCGGCCTCAGGCCTCAGGCCTCCGAGCCTCAAGGTCGCCGGGATTTTGTGTAATGGGCCTCGAGAAAACCTTTCAGGACTTAGTTATGTCCAGTAAGAATCTCCATTGTCGAAAGTGTTTTTTGTCGGAATAGTTTTGCGTTCCCTTCAAGGATAAATAAAGGGTTGTTTTCGTGATATATTTTATGTATGGATGTGTGTGTATGGGAATTTTTGTGATACTTTTTTGGCTGTTGTTTGGATAAGCAACCAACACATGTCTGTATTTCTTGGACGGGTCAGCAGAAGTGAAACTTAGGTACATTCTCTGAAGCTTTATTCAATGGAAAGAACTCGTGATTTTGTATCGCAGGCAATATTATTTCCAACTAACTTCTACCCGCGACTTACCACAATATACTACAATAACAGCCACGTTTTTTAGGGTTCCGTACTCGTATGTCTAGGGCACTCGTGTGTCTGTCTGTCTGTCCGTCTGTTACAGCCAATTTGCTCCGAATCTAATGAACTGATTAAGTTGAAAGGTACACATTGTCAAATGAATTTTGAATACAGAGGTCACTTTTTGGGGGTAAACAAGAAAATTTAAAAAAAATTTTTGCTAACTGTACCGTGTGATAGATACATCAAATGAAAGGGCGTGTTGCGAGGATCTTAAACATATTTTTTAAATAATTTTAAAATAAATACTTTTAAAGTTATTTAAGAAATTCGATGAAAATTGACCATTCCTCCCCCTTATCTCCGAAACTACTGTACCAAAAATTTTGAAAAAAATACTTAGTATGGGCTCTTTACTCATAGATTACAGGAAAACCTATAAGAAGTTTATGGTCTTAAAATAACAAGTTAAATCTCTCAATATTGTACGTACAAACTTACATTTACAGTTGGAATGTATGGGAGAACATGTTTTTCAACTACAATGTTAAGTTTGTACTTGGGATAAATTCATCCCAACTACGGAATCCTTCATTGTGCGTAGTCCAACACGCATTTGGCCAGTTTTTTGTACACAATACAACAACACAGAACACAGACACACACCCCCACACACATACTTTTCTTGCTTCTTGCTATAATTAGCAAGAAGCAAGAAGAGTATGTATGCATGTTGTGTTCTAACTACCATCATCATCTGCCTAACCTTTTCCCAACTATGTTGAGGTCAGCTTTCAGTCTAACCGGATGCAGCTGAATACCAGTATTGTACATGAAGTGACTGCCTATCTGACCTCCTCAATCGAGTAACTGGGTAATACGATATCCCTTGGTGAGACTGGTTGTCACACTTTCGAGCTTCTGACGACCTGTAACGACTGTCAAAGATCCACGAACGACAGCCGGGACCAACGGCTTAACGTGCTTTCCAAGGCACGGAGGCAGCCATCAAACTCAAAGCATTTATTTCAATTAAACCATTTATAGGCACTTTTGAACTGTCAAAGAATCGGTCAGTTAGTCAGAAAGTTGAAGCTAGTTGCCCATTCCAAAACGTAGATCTCTATGGAGAAGAACGGGCAAGAAACTCCAAGGCCACTCTTTTAAATATAGATATTACAAAATTCTGGGTACATTATTCTGGTTGCTTCTATATGTGAGAACAATGTACAAAAAATAATCAAAGCAATTGAAAATATAAGATTAAAAATAAGCCCTGGCAGATAAGAGATGACCAGTCTCAACTGACGGCGCCCGTTCACGAACATGACGTGGACCAACCGCGGCAAGCGTAACTTAACCTGATCGATCGACCCGTGCGGCTGTTATTACTTAGACACAAGCCTTGTGTTATCC
This sequence comes from Agrochola lychnidis, assembly GCA_963680765.1. Taxonomy (NCBI): domain Eukaryota; kingdom Metazoa; phylum Arthropoda; class Insecta; order Lepidoptera; family Noctuidae; genus Agrochola; species Agrochola lychnidis. The sequence continues at coordinate 8,906,160 of OY796873.1, forward strand.
GTATCCCCATGGAAAAAGGCGTAACTTTCCAATAACTAAACCTAAATATGTAGTTATTTCTTTAAAACACAACGTTTAGCAGAAAACTTGCAGCAGTGCATGAATAAAGAAGTTTACAGTGTTCTGCCAACGACCACCCATTATGGAATGTAGACAGTAAAATTGTTTCTCAGAATAAAATATACGTCGATAGCTAAGGAGTGCCAGGGGCTGACTTAGTGTGAAGAAGTTTTTAATGCACTAATAAATAAATGCAGAAAATTATATCTTTTTGCCCAAGGGGGTGAAATGAATGAATGTTTATTTTTGCTAAAATAGTGCTTTACATTTCCTTATAGTCTACATTATTAGCTAGGTTTAACGCAAAGGAATTACATTGCTTATGAACACTAGGACGAGCCTGTCTCGTGGAATCCTGGTTGACAGGATCTACTAAATGTCACGTGGTTAAGGTTTATATACCTGGTTTCTTTTGCTTCGTACCTATACCACAGTATAAATAAGTAACAGTATTACATTTCTTCATAGAAAACGGCCAAAACGATGCGCTTCGAAATCTCAGTTCTCGCGGCAGTTACGCACGCACGCGGAAGGATTATTATCTATCAAGCGGCCGTAGGTAATTATTTCAAGGTCACTGCCGAGATGTAAAGCTGCTATTTATCTATTCTGTGCCTATACGGTCATAATTCGGATTAACAGGAGAAAGACGTAACTCTTACAAATAAGTATTCCTTCATTATCCTTATTTCATTGTTTATATTTAGTAAATGGAGTAGTTTAATTTACATATTTAGCAGGGTCTGTAGTCTCTGTAGAGCTTGCGTGGCTGTTTACGCCACATTCTTGACAAATTATACCCTTACACAAAAAAATCTGCTGCTCCATACATTCATGTTCGCAGACAGGTGCGTCGTTACTTTCATGGAACAATTTCTATGAAAACTTTACGGAAATTCTACCTGAGTATCATGTCGCGCACTCGGATCGTAGCAGGTGGTGTTCTGCTGTTTCTGCCTACCCCCGAGAAGGCATGACTTTATGTTGTGTGTGTATTTAAAGACAGCATTGACTTTGAGACTGTTTTGTTGCTAATGTAGACACCCAGTCTATATCTTGGTGCTTGGAAATCGTATCCCAAGCCTCAAGCCGATTGTCGAAACGGTAGATGGCCTGATGACCAAAAACCTTTCTTTTTTTTTTGTATCCGGTTGCAATTCCTCATAGATGTCCTCCGCCCTAGGGTGGGCAGAGGGGTCCGTCAGACTCCCTCTGACTGAAACCACCCCAGTGTTCCCTCTCACACTTGTATCGAGGGTTGCGAGTGCAAATGCGAATTCTGCTGCCCCGGATTGGTGACGACCCGCGCTCTGCTGGCCCCGTTCCGTAGGGGGAGTAAGGTGTTAAAATTCCTGCCGTTAAGTCTTAGGGAGGTGCGGGTGGAGCACTACGCGCCGCCATCTCGAGTCCTGTGTGATAGAGGGCGACGGATGTCCCTGAGTCCGCCGCCCCCGGACCCATTTAGGAGGGCTGGAAGAGGGCGTTATTTGCCCTTGACGGCCTGAAAGCCTCGATCAACATCTCTCAAAGCTGTCGTGAGGCGGTTGGATCTTCTTCTTTTCGTGTGGTGTGCGATTGGATTAAGGGCCTGATTCAGAAGGTTCAGTACTCCTCGATACAGCTCGCATCATGAGGAAGTTCCTGACCCTGGAGCCCTAACCACCGGTAGCTTTGACCCGGCTCCCAACACAGGCGGACCACTATTTATTATAATTTTAAATGTTTATTTTTAAGAAATATTTAAAAATGTACCAACAAAAAATATATATATTTATTTATTTATTAAAATTTCCCTTACAACTATCATTACAAGTGTATACCTAATGCGATAGCGCGGTCTTAAAATTAACTAATCTACAATTTAAAACTATGAAAATCGTAAAAAATAACGTCTAAAAAAATAAAAAAAGGATTGCGTGGTTTTATGAAACCACGGTAAAAGTGAAACTTCTATAGGCGCCGCCATATTGGCCTTGGCTGCTCTGACGAGCGCCTTTCACTTTATCTCTACTCCGCGGCCGACCGTCACGCGACATGCAACACACAGACGAAAAAGTTTGAGACGATGTAATAAAAGTTTCACTTTAAAAATAACAAACATAACATAACATCACGCCTTGTTTCCCCGAAGGGTTGGACAAAGGTGTACCTGTAGCAGGTAAAAGCCAATAAACTATTTCTAAACATAGTCCTCACTCAGGTCTGCTCACAGTCTTATTAAAAAGAACCATGTCGATTGTTGGACATAGACTGAATTCTCGATATTAATTCATAGTAAGTCTACAAGACTTCGTATTCGATATGCGATCGATTTATAGAAACAGTTGTCGTACCGTATCGATTCAGTAACCCACTTTATTAAATATTGAAAACAATGATGTTTTAACATATTTCTGTTTACTGAAAAAAACTGTGAGTGATGTAAAACTTGCATTTTTTAAATATTATCTGATATTCCTAGGTACAGTACGACACAACTTAGCTGTAGCATAAATTTGATTGTAGCGTTTGCGTAAAGATGATTTTCACCTAAAGCAGTAATAAAGATTTTGAAGGCGCACTCAGTTGGAATCGTGATCGGTTTTACGAATTTTGCCGATGCTCCATCTAAGTTGTGTCGTACTATATCTACTTATTTTTGTGTAGATGTTTTTCAAACTCAATCCCCTAGTTTATTAGAGCTTCATCAAACCCAATCACAACATTTGAGCGTAAAACAAGAAACAGTTACTTATCAAGAGAAAAAAATAAAGGACATTTAACTCAGACTGTACAATTTTAACATTCATCTTTAGCATAGAAATAATTCTTATTTTTGCTAAACTATTTCACTATCATGAACACTCACACTCACTCACTGAGCATGAGATCCTGGGTTCGATTCCCGGGTCGAGCAAAGTGTTATTGGGTTTTTCTATCTGAAATTTCTCAGTAGCAGCCCGGAGTCTGGATTTGTGCCCGATTGATGGCAATAGGCTCGCCCCTTATTACATGGGACTTAAACATAACCGGCGAAATGTGGGTGTACCTGCTACAGGGACACCTCTGCCCAACCCTTCGGGGAAACAAGGCGTGATGTTATGTGTGTGTTATTTCACTATCCTTTATAAAAGTGGTTTAAAGAGAATCCTTTTACTACAACACCCCATATATATATCGAAATAAAGTACCTTCAACCGGTACATTACTATCTTCGAAATTGCAATAAATTCTATCAGAGATCACTTACTCTAAAACAAATGACATCCTGTTTGCACGACCAGCGATGACAAATGTACCAACCACCCTCCTAAATCACGAAATCTGACAGTAGCAGGTCAAAATGCAATAATTATTAACTCACTTCATTCGCGAAACTGCAACAAAACTAGCTTTCTTTATCACCGAGACGGAAGGTTCAATTTGGCTTGGTGTTTTAGTTCCGAAATACCGCTGATGGAGCTCGATGGGCCAGGAACAAAAGTTTTGCGTGACCAGTATGTGATGAGCTGTGGCTAATGGTTTCGTTGCGTTCAATGCGCTGTTTTGTGGTGTTTAAAGGGGGGCATGGGAGGTCATATTATGATGTTGGTGTGCCCACCCGCGGCGACCGCACAGCATGAAGGTAGACTATGTGTCACCGGCAGATCCTCAATGAGACATTTCGCCAATAAAAATAATCAAGTGCTTATTGTGAACTTTTTTCTTGGAACATTTTGAAGATTCTGTTTTGAAGGCGTATCGGAATCGGAATGAAGAATTAGGTTTTTGTGAAATGCAAGACATCGTTTTCGCTGGTTTTTGACATAATAATCTTCATATAAATTGTCCACTGAACATGACTCATCAAAGGCTATGTGATCTTCTCTCACAGAATCTCAACTTTTCACTAAAATATTAAGGAATTGCTTACTATTTTATATAATCTTGTTTTATGGTTAAAGTTTACTTTAGGAATGTGTCTTCGTCAATATCAAAGTGTAGATAGTTGATTTACAAAAACTAATAAAAAAATAGGTAAGTTTTGTAGTTTAAGCGTGCAACCTCCGCGAGTCCGTTATAAATTTATGGCATAATTACGAGAGAACTAATGATTTGTATTGAGATTATACAAAGTAGAGTAAGTTTAGCTGAGAAGCATACGCTTAAAATAACATTATTATAACATTTACATTTTCAAAAATAAATTTGTAGTATATTTTTTTTAAGCTATTGCATAGCTTTTATCGCGGGCTTAGAGCGCGGCGACCGAATCAAGAAATTCCGTAAAGAAAATAAAACCCAACACCCCCCACTCCGCTTACCATGTAATGACGGTTCCCATGACAACGTGATGTTGTCATGGGAACGTAATTTTTGTTTTGTCATCACGTCATCATCCCAAGTGTAGCGTTGACAAATAGGAAATATGGAGGTTACAAATGTTATGCAATAGCTTTACCGCGGTAGTCCCCGAGTGCCACACTTTTTTTTTTTTTCATTTTCTTTTTCAAATTTAAAATGTTATAAATCCTATCCCATCCTATTAAATGAACATATAATAACATATTTATAATAATATTTGTAATCACGTTCTCGAAAACGGCTCTAACGATTTCAATGAAAGTTGCAATATATAGGTTTTTGGGAGCGAAAAATCGATCTAGCTAGGTCTCTTATATGGGAAAAAAAACCCCTTATTTTCACCCGAGCAGAGCTCGTTCGCCCAAAGTTTAAAAAAAAATATGGCTACCTTAAAATAATGGCATAGCAGCATGAAAGTTCCAGCCCGTCCCATCCTTGATGTCCTCCCTCCGGTTGACGCCCTAAGCCGAGGTTCGTACCCCACAGGGGGTGCCCTTAGCGAGCGTTCACCTAGTTTTTAACCGACTTCCAAAAAGGAGGAGGTTATATGTTCGTCGCGTATGTTTGTTTTTTTTTTATGTATTTCCACCGCTTTCTCCGTCAATTGTGGACCGATTTTGAAAATTCTTTTTTTGTTTGAAAGGGTGTGCTCTCGAATTGGTCCCATATAAATTTTATTAACTTTGCTTGGATAGTTTTTGAGTTAGCTACAAAATACGTATTTTTTTCCCACTTAGTATGTAGATGATATGTTAAGTTTCTGTCATTGGTAGCAGGTAGTGGTATTCGAATGTGTGTGGGGTAGGTACCACAACTAAAAAGTGAAAAATAAAAACTTTTTACAAAAAAAAAACAACCGACCTCCATAAAAACACTACAAAGTGAAAAATAACTTTAATTTCGGAAGTCGGTGGCAAAAAACGAAAATACAAAACCCAAGACACCGACTTCCGAAATTAAAGTTATTTTTCACTTTGTAGTGTTTTTATGGAGGTCGGTTGTTTTTTTTTGTAAAAAGTTTTTAATTAGCATAGTTGAATAACCCCTGGCTGGAGGTTTTAAGTGTAGTAGCTTAAGGCACCCACGGAAAAGCCCGGTTAAGTAGTCATGATCTCAGAGGTCAACTACGAGATGCCCTACCTAAAAATAAAAATAAAAGGCAGCATGAAATTAGTAAGTACTATACATGGGATTAGTATGAACTTTCCTTTACTATTAAATGAACTCTGCTCAGGAGAAAATAGAGATATATTCTCCAGAACAGAGCTCGGTCGCCCAGGCACTAAACTTAAAGATTCCAATAATTATCCAAGTTATGCTATAAACTGGCGTTTAATTTATTATTTATTTATTTATTAAAACTTTATGCACAAGTAAAAAATACTGTACAAAGGCGGACTTAATGCCTGAGGCATTTTCTACCAGTCAACTTTAGAGTGATGCAGAGACAAAACATGGCTGGTGAAACATAAGTAATAGATAACTTGGAAATAAATACATACTAATACATAGATATATAGGTACATACATACATATTAACCGAATAAATTTTGTCAAGAGAAATAACGATAGGTAGAGGAGAAAACAAATCCAGCAAATCTCTTTTGTTATTGATTTTGTTTTTACATTAAATTTTTAAAACAATATGTAATAAACACAATACAGTATAGACCCTGAAACTTTAAATTGTTAAATACTCTCAAGGACTCCATGAGACAGGCTCGACCTAGTATGGAGTCCACAAGTTAAAATATTAAAATTAGGTTTCCTTTATGTCAATAATTTTAGAAATAGTTTATTTGTATTAGGTACTTTAAAGTAAATGTAAAATAAAAATTTTGGTCAATAATATAAATAAACAAAAAATAATAAAAAGCTTTTATTGATTCCTTACATTAATAATAATAAAAAAACACATCTCAATTCGATTATAATAAAACATAAATGATTGTTTACTTAATACTAATATAATATCATAGTTAGTACAGTGGAAAACCACTTAAATAAAAATTTGAATAATACTAGTTTAAATGTGAAGAAAAATGTCAAAAATAAATCCTTAATATTATAAATGCGAAAGTAAGTTTGTTTGTTACGCCTTCACGCTAAAGCGGCTGAACGGATTTGGATGAAATTTGGCACATATATAGATGATGCCCTGGAAAAGAACATAGGATACTTTTTTTTTCCCACGGGATCGAGACTTATGCGGGTGAAACCGCGGGGCGCAGCTAGTAATTGAATAAATTATACATTGAAATGATTAGATGGTCAATAAACGATTTCATTATTATTAAATCAGCGCTGCAAAGATTTCTGCCAACTTTTCACGAATATGTTCACGTGCTTTCACTTTTATCACGGTACCGTTGGCTCGCCGAGAGCTAAAAATAGGTACCTACCTATGTCCCATCCAATTAAATAAATGTACAGTAACTCTACAACCTTATAAATACTTGGAACTTAAAGAACCCTATTTACCTAAGAGCTTAATCCTTAGCAGGAGCCATCGGCTCCAATTACCAAACAAATTAGTAGATAAATAAGTCAAGCACTAAGCTTATAATAAAATCATGATTTACTTTATTTTATGCGAATAGGGTTTCGTAGAACAAAATGAAAGAAAGACTAAACACGAGTAGGAATTCTAGTGAATACTTATAACTTATGTTTTTGGATTAAGACGTAAGCCGAACTTTCCGGAAAGTTTCAGATATAAACACTACGTAGAATTGATTTAAAATACTTATAGTGTATTATTATAATTTCTTTAGGATTTTGTAACAGAAAATAATTGTGTTGCTCTGAAAAGAGTAATTTTTATTAATCAAGATGCCTTCAACATTTTACATTATACTTATGAACTTAAAACTAGGTACAAATCTTACCTGAAGAGAGAAACAACATTTCTCCCATCACACATAAAGGCCCCTAAGGTCCCTAATCTTTCCCATAATAGACTATAGTGATGTGTGTTACTATGACCTGAATGTAGATCTCCTCAATAAACTTGACCACCTTCTAAATAATTGCATTCGATTCGTTTTCAATCTTCGTAAGTATGATCATGTGTCTGCGCACCGATTGCTTTTAAAATGGTTACCCATTCGTCAGCGCAGAGAGTTGAGGGCTCTGTCTGTTTTGTACTCTATACTCGACAAACCCACTTCTCCTTCTTACCTGACTTCCCATGTTCAATACCTATGCTCTGCCCATAGTAAAAATCTTCGTTCTACCAACAATCGTCTTCTACGATGTCCTTCTCACGGCTCTGGTTTTATTCACTCTTCTTTCTTTGTCGAGGCGGTATTTCTTTGGAATGCGCTCCCTCTGGACATCAGGATGGCAACCAGTCGGTTATCTTTTAAAGTGAGGGCACGTGAACATGTTCGTATGAAGTTGGCAGAATCTTTGCAGCGCTGATTTGTTGGATTTGTTTTCTCCTCTACCTGTCGTTATTTCTCCTGACAAAGTTTATTCGGTTTATATGTATTAGTATGTATTCTTTTTCGATTTAACTATCCCTTATGTTGCACCTGCCATGTTTTGTCTCTGCATCACCCTTTTTTTTTGGGTGGGAAATTATCAAATAATTTCTCCCGCTCTGGGCGGAACGGGAGGGCGTGTCAGACTCTTACTGACTAAAACCCACCCGTGTTCCTTCGGTTGCCCTGTTGCCGGGGGCCACGATTTCCCTATCGGTTTTCTTCGAACCCCCAGCAGGCATTGGCCCTAGCGGACCCCGTCAATTCTGCTGACATCTCTTTGAGGCGCGCGTGGAACACAACGCGCCGTCGGTTCGGGCTTGGTCCTTATCGGACGGCGAGCTACCCATTGCTCACCGTCCGCAAGCCCGCGCCTACGGTGGCCGGAAATCGGCTCGCGATTCCCGCCCCGGGCGTCTCCTTCTATTGCGGCGGTTAGGGGCGTGAGGGCGCGAAATTTGCCTCTCCCTCACGCGTTCCGCCTCCTCCTTCGCGAGCATTACCGCTTCGCAGAAGGAGGTGACGGCCTGCCATTTCCTCTCGCTCCGTACCATGGCCTGAACCAGGGCCGGACGCGAGAGATCACCGCCGCCGATCGCCTCTACGAGGACACGGCGTTGCTCCGCCCAAGCCGGGCAGACCTCCACCGTATGCTCCACCGTGTCCTCAGGTCAATCCACATAATGGTGACACCCGGGTGTTTCCTCCCGCCTTATCCTGTACAGGAACCTCCCGAAGCAGCCGTGTCCGGTGAGGACCTGCGTCAGGCGGAAGGTAAGGACGCCGTGGCGTCTCTCCAGCCACTCCTCAAAGAGGGGTCTTATCGCCGCAATTGTGGCGTGCCCATCTCTGCATCACCCTAAGGTTGACTGGTAGAAAATGCCTCAGGCGTTAAGTCCGCCTTTGCACAGTATTTTATTTTTTTACTTGTGCATAAAGTTTTAATAAAGAAATTTAAATACATTTTTTTTTTTCGAAAATCCTTTTACTTTTGTTAATTTACTCTTATTAATTTTCACTCGCATGTTTGCAACATAAGCTGCCTATCTATTCTATTGGTTGTAGGTATAGAGTTTCTACCATAGTTCAATCTGTCAAGCCCACTTGCCGTAATCAATATGGTACTGCTCTAGCGGGACCAAATATATTGCTGCGTGCTGCTACACCGTCGACGCAGCTGTACGTATCCCGTCTGCATCACTCCACGATGACTGAAGACATCGTGGAATACATCAGATCCAAGACCAAGTGGACATTGAGAGTGGAGAAGTTGGAGTCGCGCCATAACATAAACTTCAAGTCGTTTGTGGTGCGGGTTCCAACTCAGTACCTAGAAACCTTCATGAAAGAAGAGTTTTGGCCGAAAGGTGTGGTGTACCGACGAATTCGTGGAAGGTTACGCGACACCGTGCAGCGCAACACGACGCCGACACAGTCATCACTTCGTGTACAATAGTTATTTGTTATTATAATTTAAAAAAATATGTATGTTTAGGTTAAGGTATTTATTTATGGGCCTGCGTCGCCTGAATTAAATGGATTATTATTCCGTTTATTCATTTCAATTCTTATTCGATTACATTTTTAAATATTTCTTAAAATAAAAAGGATAAAAAAAACATTTAAAAATATAAAAAAATAGAGTTCCGCCGGTGTCGGGAGCAGGGTCCAAGCTACCGGTGGTTAGGGCTGCAGAGACAGGAACCTCCTCACAATGCGAGCCGTATCGAGGAGTACTGCCTTATGAATCAGGCGCTTGATCCAACCGCCTAACGCGAGCCTCGAGAGATGTTGGTCGAGGCTTTCGGCCATCAGGCCATTTGCCGTTACGACAATCGGCACAATTATAGCAAAGCTCACATTCCACATGTCAACAACCTCGTGTGCTAAGTCGAGATATTTCATTTGTTTCTCTTTCTCAGCTTTCACGAGGTTCTCGTCATGTGGAATGGTAACATCGACTATCATTGCGCGGCGCACTAATCGATCTATCACTACTATATCAGGATTATTATTATTTCCTTTATTTTTTATTATTATTTTAATTTATTATTATTATCATATGTCTTTGACACATCTCGGGACCCTGGGGTCCCGGACCGGGCCGAAACCAACTCGCAGAGGCCCGTTAGATATTTTTAATGAAATGAAGCACCAACCGACGATTATCCCTGTCCGCACTACGTAAGTGCATCCAAGGACAACCCCCGGTTGGTATAGGCCTATTGCAGGATATGGAAACAAAGATATTGGGTTATGGGTTTGGATGGCTAAAGTGAACTGGTTATCTAGGACTATGGAAAGACTATGGCCCCTGCCTGATCAATGTTTTATATAAAATACACAGATAAAATGGCAGGGGGTGACTTGCACGCTCAATAATGGGCCCCCGAAAACGGTCGCTAGCACATAGTGTCGTAGCGACAAGGGGGCAACACGTCCTGAGGTGCTTATGAGGAGAGGAGAGGTATTCCATGGCTATCAGGACAATCCCGGAAGTACGGTCAAGATCCCTACCAGCATCTTACTGGAATACTTCCTTCCTCCGAGCATGTTTGCTCTTGCGAATTTCCACTCAAGCCAGCTAATAAAGGCAAGAATGAGGTGGGAGCTCTGTTCCTCGTCAGTGTTCACTCTAGCCGGCCATTAAAGGCAAGCCAGGAGTGAGGAACAAGACTTCTCCCAGAAGATACGTAAAAGTCAACGCGCGGGAAATTCAAGTTGAACGAAGTGTGAACTTCGTTTACATACTAATAACAGCTGTATCAAGTAATCATATAGGGTAAATTCGTTAGAGATGGCCGTATGGGAGAGTTGGCCAGTCAGTATATTTTGCTCATTTATTTACAAGGTGGCGCTGTATTTGAATTAATACACTTCGTGCGCCACCACAAACAATATCCAAACAAAACATTGCGCAAAAATAAGTAAAAAAGTAAGTAAATTGGCCTTAATTGAATTTAGTAGTCGTGAAATTTTGTAGTAGATTCGTATACCATCCGGAAATACTAATATTTTTATTATTTATTTGTGTTTTTGGGAGTGTATTGTGTTTGGTGTATATTTTTCTTCGTTTTAACCTCAAAATGGGAAAGTAATTGTAATTCGTAAGTTTAAAAATTGAGCTGGCCATCTTACCCGGACAAAAAGGAGAGATGGTCATATAACGGATGCCAAACAAATAGAAAGAAGGTCTGAAAGTAACACTAGAAAGGAGAAATCAATATTATGTGATACATCTGGTGAAGAAGACGCAGAAGATAAAGCTGATAATTGTGCTGGATGTAGCGAAAAATATTATAAAACCCGTCGCATGAAGATTGGCTTCAATGTTCGATCTGTAATCTGTACAGCACGAGAATTGTACACCTTTTGATGACATGTGCTCTAAATGTGGACAGAAGAAGAAAAAGGAGCTCCAGCAAGCATAAATCAAAGAAAAGGGGAAAGGCAGAGGCAAATCTAGTGCCGGCCATCTGTCCCGTACCACTACGGCCGTATGTACAGGGTGAGACGGCCAGTTATGTTTTTTTTTAAATATTTTTTTTATGGATGTTCCTCATATTATAAAAATATCTTTATGCTAATTTTCGAAAGACTGATTGTTGTTGATTTTCTTAAAAATAAAAGTCTAATTGTGATCTCAATATTTTCTGTTTTATTTAACCTTAAAAAAACTATGGCCATCTCTAACGAATTTACCCTATTAAAAGAAAGAAAGAAATAAAAATATTTTATTTGGGACATGCACAGGAAATTCAAAACAGTAATAAAAAATAAAAAATTAACAAATATAAAAAGGAGCATTTTAAAACTAACAAATAAAATTAATAACGCCCTGTGCGAGGCCAAAAAGGTTAAATACATACATAAATATATAAACTCACGCCGTCTTCCTATGGAGAAATTATAACCAGAAAATAAATAAATTAGGCTCAAAAAACACACGCAATTCAAGCAAAACTAAACTATTTCATGCAATTTAGATAATAGTCATCAATAATTTTGGCCGCGTCCTAACCAAAATATTTTTAATATTTTATATGACTTAGTCGCGCGATCAATCAAGCCTCGTCTGTACGTCTAAATTCATACAAACGATTGCGTCGAAGGCGAGCTCGCGCGACCTTTGGTATTGATTAGGACGCGGGGTTAGCCAGTGTTTTACCAATTTTACCATTTTTAGAGTTCCGTACCCAAAGGGTAAAACGGGACCCTATTACTAAGACTCCGCTGTCCGTCCGTCTGTCTCTGTCCGTCTGTCACCAGGCTGTATCTCATGAACTGTGATAGTTAGACGGTTGAAATATTCACAGATGATGCATTTCTGTTGCCGCTATAACAAAAAATACTAAAAAACAAAATAAAATAAATATTTAAGGCTCCCATACAACAGACATGATTGTTTTGCTGTTTTTTATAGATAATGGTACGGTACCCTTCGTGCGCGAGTCCGACTCGCACTTGGCCGGTTTTTTTTTGGTTTGCTTTAACACAAATTGACTACAAAATTTAACATTTCTTTGGAATTTGTACCTTTCTTTGTCTTAACAAAATGGCTACTTTACATTTAACATTACCAAGAAAACTTCTGAAAACAACATAAAATACAAAATCACCCAGCAACAATCATGAATTATTCAAACTATTCATACCTCACCTTATTAGCCTCTTCAAAATTCATAGCAATTTGACCGACTGTATTATTTGAAAAGATTCAGATCTTATGTGCAAGTATTAGCAATGTGCATGTTTTGAGAATGCAATCAGAATCGTAGAAGGCAGCGGTGTCAAACTATTAAGTTGGGTCACGCCATCTAGCGGTGGATGGCAGTCACGCTATCAGGACCACTACTATGAGGAGCCAGTCGAGATGGTACTGGGTTATGTGACAATCTCATTAACTTATAGAAAATCAAATAAAAAACAATATCTGACATCTTGGCTGACGTATATAATGAGTACATATTTAACAATATTCATCATAATCATCTCCATCGCCATCGTCATCGCCATGACTTTGACTTCGACTGACTTTGACCTTGACTGACTTTGTCTGACTTTGTTTGACTTTGACTAACTTTGACTGACTTTGAAGGACTTTGACTGCCTTTGGCTGACTTTGACTTTGACTGACTTTGACCAACTTTGACTGACTTTGACTGACTTTGACTGCCGTTGACTGACTTTGACTGACTTTGACTGACTTTGACTGACTTTGACCGACTTTGACTGAGTTTGACAGACTTTGACTGTCTTTGACTGACTTTGACTGTCTTTGACTGACTTTGACTGACTTTGACTTTTTATTTTGAGTTTGACTTTGACCATCACCATCGCCACATCGGAAATGGGTTGGTACCATTGACGGCGATGACGACTTCCTGTTACACACTTCCGTCCCTTTTCACGAAATCCCACACACACCGCATCACTTTACTCCCACAAATTGCAGAAAAGCGAGAGTTTGAAAGATTTGCAAGGAAAAAGGAGAATGGATAGTTCTGGGCGGTCGGCGGCCAGTAATGAAATTAGTGTCAAATAAAAGTACTGTTAGTTAGGAGTCACTTTTTTTTCTTTTTTTTTATAGTAGGAAACTGGGCAGAAAGATGTTACACACCAAAAATACAATTATTTCTACAGTAATTACAAATTGCAGTTGCTCTATGTATCTACTGTTGCCCATATTTAAGACTGTAATTTTTAGGGTGACTGTAGGCTCGAACTAATTTCTTTTTGGATTTCAGTAAATGGTTTTAGCAACTGTGGCTGGTAATGATCACTGCTTTATGTTAAGCTGCTTACTGCTTGTTACCTATGAGCTTGTGATGTAAAAACTGATTGGACTTGCGTTCAAGCTAGCAATTAAAACGTATGTAGGTATTATTAGTAGCTCGTCACAGTGTGTTACTTAACAGGAAATATTATCTGCTGTACCGTAGAGACAGATAACAAATTCTGCTCTTTCTTTTTCATTTACTTTGCCTTTGGAGACTAGCTATAGGAAATCGCTTGGTGACTCAGACCACTGAGGCCGCGTGATCACTTTGTGTACGAATACGTTATGAAGAACACGTCCATTAATTCCATTTTTTTATTGACTTCTAAAAGGAAGAGGTCCTCAATTCGACTGTATGTTTTTTTGGATGTTTGTTACGCGATTACTCCGCCAATTATTAATTGATTTTGATGATTCGTTTTTGTTTAGTAAGTCATACTTCAGAGGTAGTCCCATATAAATTTTAAAGTGAAACTTTTATTACATCGTCTCAAACTTTTTCGTCTGTGTGTTGAATGTCGCGTGACGGTCGGCCGCGGAGTGGGGATAAAGTGAAAGGCTCTCGTCAGAGCAGCCAAGGCCAATATGGCGGCGCCTATAGAAGTTTCACTTTTACCGTAGTTTCATAAAACTACACAATCCTTTTATTAACTTTGCTTGGGTAGTTTTTGAGTTAGCTTCAATAATAATAAATGTATTTTGGATTAAGGGCTTGATTCAGAAAGCGGTACTCCTGGACACGGCTCGCATTGTTAGGAGGTTCCTCTCTCTGGAGCCCTGACCGCCGGTAGCTTGGACCCTGCTCCCGATACCGGTGGGCTACTATTTTTTATATTTTTAAATGTTTTTATATTATTTTATTCTAATATTTAAAAATATAATTTATATGTAAATAATGAAATAAAGGAATAAAAAATAAAAATGTATTTTTACCACTTGGTTTATACGGATGATGTTATAGTTCCTGTCACTGTTATATAAAGATAGCAGGTAGTGGTATTCGAATTTGTGTGGGGTAAACCACAACAAAAAGATAAAAACTTTTTATAAAAAAAACCGTCTTAAAAAAAAACACAAAAAAGTGAAAAATAACTTCAAATTCGGAAGTCGGTGGCAAAAAAACGAAAATACAGAACCAAAGATACCGCGTCCGAAATTGAAGTTATTTTTCAAATTTTTGTGTTTTTCTTATTTCCAAATTACCCATAGTAAGGCCACTGCACCCTTTCGAACCAATAGACTTGTTTCGTAGAACAACGATTGAAACATTACATTTTTAATGCGGGCCCCTAACTAGGGCTCCATGCACTTCAGCAGGTTACAGGTAAGTAACATCTGTACTTATGACACGCGATACCTGGTACAAATAAATTATGAGACATAATGTGAAGTAACGGGGTAATAATGGCTCTTTGAAGGCATGCGCTCCTGGTATTTCAAAACGGTATTGCGTGGAAGGTTGGGTGAATGCCAGTATGAATTACACTGATAATAATGTGTGAATAGGTCATGTAATAAGGGTTATAGATTGCAAAAAGGTCATGGGCAAAAAGTCTATCGTATACATACAACCTCTCTCATTTTTATTTTTATCTCATACATTGACGTTTAAGTTTTGAGAATCCTTGCTCTCCTTTACGGCACTGATAAATACAGATGGAACACTCCGCAAAATCATTTAAATAAAAAGCGACTCTTGTTATGACACAATAAAGTGCAATTCTGGTCGCACAATGCTAATCACCTACAGTTATATTCACCTAGACGTTGCCTCTCTTTTTATCGCGTAACTCTTAGATCTTCTGACTACGTTACTCTTATTGAATTGGCCCGACAAGACGGGCCCGCCGCGTACTTGTAGCTTCATACCTAAACTGCGGAGTGTCCCATCTGTGTTTATGGGCTACTTTTGGTTTGTGCTATTTCCTGTTACTAAAATAAAAAACAAAATAACCTGTCAAAAAATTAATAAAATGTAATGAAAACATCTTACAAAAAACATTTAAAAAAAACATAGATTTAAAAAAAACACACCACCGATTTCCAAAATTAAAGTAATTTTTCACTTTTTTGTGTTTTTTTTTTTTAAGCCGGTTTTTTTTTGTAAAAAGTTTTTATTTAAAAAAAATTGTTGTGGTACATACGTAAATAACAGTGACAGGAACTTATAACATTATCCATATAAACTAAGTGGGAAAAATACGTATTATTGAAGCTAACTCAATAACTACCAAAGCAAAGTTAATAACATTTATATGCGACCACCTCTGAAGCCACCAAACAAAAAAAAACATCAAAATCAATTCATAATTGGCGAAGTAATCGCGTAACAAAAATACGAAAAAAAAACACAGTCGAATTGATAGGAGTCCTTTTGAAGTCGGTTTAAAATGCGACTTTCACAAAATAAGTGCTCACTGAAACACATAATGATCATAGTAAGTGCAGCCCTGTATACCTCGGATATTCTTGTACCTACATAATTCTGCCAAAAAATACAGAACTTATCCCAAAAACACAAGGTAGCAAAAAACCGATATTTCTCAACAACTGAGCACCTTGTTACTACATTGTTGTGCCTCATTAGTCCCAGGCTAAGCATTCGACGCGTTCGACTCGACGCTTTACGATTGCGAAATAGCCCCACCCTAAAACTAACAGCTTTATTTTTACGGGATAGTGATGTGCGTGGGGTATATCGATAGTGGTACGCACTGTCAAATGAAGGTGCCAAAATCTGTAGGATAAGATTTTGCTTGCGAAGCATGTGTGGTCCAACTGATAGGAATGATAGGCTGAGGAATGATGTGATAAGACAGTGGTGTGATTTAAAAGAAGATGTTGTTACAAAAATTGAAAAGGGTTTGCTGAGATGGTTTGGGCATGTTGAGAGGATGAATGAAAGGCGACTAACAAAATGTATTTACAAGGCTGATGTGAAGGGAAAGGCCGGTCGGGGACGCCCTAGGAGGACATATACTGACCTTGTTGGTGATGTTCTTCAGAAAGGCCAGGTGCGTAGTACTCGCAACCGGCGTGCATGTATGACCAGATGTATGAACGTAAACGAGGCAAACGGAGTATGTAAGGATCGTAGCAGGTGGCGTTCTGTAGTTTCTGCCTACCACCATGGGAAAAACGCGTGAGTTTATGTATGTATGTAAAAAGCAGCCTATTTGCGACCCCAGGCTACATATTTGTCAAATTTCATAACGATTGGTTCAATGATTTATGCGTGAAAAGGCAATAAACAGATGGACAGAGTTACTTTCGCATTAATTCTAATATTAGTGTGGATTTCTTTGTTTTCATTTAGCTGTCCAAAATGAACATTAGTATAAAAACACCGTACCTTTGCATAAACTTTACATAAATAAATAAACTCTAGTAATTCGAATTTTCATTCCATTTTCAAGAAGAACCGTCTAAGCTAAAATGAGACTAGAAAATTACAAGAGAGCGCATCAGTCGCTTGCATTCTCCAAAGTTATTAGACTTTGCTAAAGTATATATAGGTCACAACGATGTTCTAAGAGATAAAGCCAGCATAATAATAATGTTCACAGAACAGTACAGAAGGTCAACTACATCTCCATACAGTGAGTGACGCACGCACACATAGACACGCCTCACGTACAGCGAGTGCACGCGCACTCGCGACTGGCATTTGTTTGACATCGCCGCACGTACGCGTGCATGTGTGCGTATGCCTGTTTTCGCTCGTTGCATGGATTTAAACTTCTGTACCATCCTGTGACAATGTTTTACGAAATAAAGCTAGCATAATATGGTAGCTAGAGTATTCTGTACATAAACGTTTCGTGTATAATTTATGGCGTTGTCTGTTTATTAAATATGTATTTGACTTTTGCCCACATGGAGACACTATTCATGAGAAGTTTATGCTGACAACTATATACACGTTTTAGTCTCATGGCTTATTATTTTCGGAGTGATTCTTTCACACCATTTTGCTTCTTGATTATTTAACAATATTAAAAAATAGTACAATACTATTTAATCTGTAGACTAAGAACAGAACCCATCTTGAAACAACGAGTGTTTACGTTTAAATCTGCCCTGTTTTCGTAATGTAACCTGTAAATGCCGTTTAAATATCATTTAAATTGTTCTAAAATAGCTGAAAGAGGAAAACGGGTTGAAACGAAATGAGCCGAATCAAGTTACATCGAACGTCAATCCCAACAATGTTTGGAAAAGCTAGGGTGAAGGAAAAACAAAACCGTTTTTAGGAATAAAACAAAAAAGAAAAGGATAGGAAGTCGTAGAATAGGAATGTTTTATAAACCGTTGTGCATTGCTTTTTTATTTAGTTAGTTTCGATAAAAGATTAGTACGAATATTTTGTGCCCATCATAAATACAGGCAATTAAAATAATAGGAATGCGTAAAATTGTGTAAAAAAAAACAGTGGCACTCCGGGAGTGCCGACAGAAGTGAAAACTTAAACAAGATCGCCTTGGTGGAAGAAAAATATTTGAATAGAACATTGATCCGTAACCTCATCTAAATAAAGAGCACAGTCGCGTTTACAAAAAAAATACTTCCGAAACCTTTAAAGTAAAAATACTTGCATAGAACATTGATCCATAACGTATTATGCCTTTTTGGTGCCTTTTTGGCGCAGCCGTGAGGCACACTCCCCTGATTTTTATTTTCATTTTTTGATCTGCTGTTAATTATGTTGTGTGCTTTTTTGGTCTGTGCTAAATAAATGGATTTTCTTTCTTCTTTTCTTTCTTCTTTCTATTATAAATAAAGAGCACAATCGCGTTTACAAAAATGAGGTGTCGTCACAGTGTCGCGAAATCAATGGTTTAAGTCCCATCTCAAAAATGCCCAACGCGCCTAAAGAAGTTTTCACTTCAAAAATATTGACATTTATCGATAACCACTCAAAAATGTCCCATCACTTGAATCTGAATTGAGTTATTAGCCCAACACCTTAAGGTTTCTCTTCTTTGTAAAAAGCAATTTCCTTGTAAAAAAGTAATAAATAACAACAATTTAGCCGCGGTATTACAGTAACTACGACATTTACATCGCTGTATAAAACTTGTATTATAAAAATATACATACCTACATAGATACAATATAGTCAAAACTACCCTTTGTAGCTGGTTGATCGATTATTAGTTGTAAAACTCTTTGAACTCGCAACGTCACTAACTCTACTGCTAAGCATGAATATTCGATTCCCAGGTCGCGCAGTGTTATTGGGTTTTTCCATCTGGAATTTATCAGTAGCAGCCCGGAAACTGGATTTGTGTCCGGTTGATGGCAATAGGCTCGCTCCCTATTACATGGGACCTAAACATAACTGGCGAAATGTGGGTGTACTATAGGTACACCTCTGCCTAACCCTTCCAAGGAATACTGGTATGATGTTATGTTATTTATAATGTAACTCTTTAGCACGGTATAATAAAGTCATCATCATCATCATCAGCCTAAAGTTCCCACTGCTGGGACACAGGCCTAAGCTCTCTGTGAGAGGGAGTGGGCCGTAATCCACCACGCGGGCCCAGTGCGGGTTGGTAGATGTCACATGTCTTCGAATTTTTCGGTTCTAAGACATGCCGGTTTCCTCACGATGTTTTCCTTCACCGTTTTGAGAGCAGTGGTGATGAAATAATTTACACAAAGTGGAGCGTCTGTCTGGGTTCGAACCCACGACCTACAACTCGTAAGTCGCGGCCGTTACCACTAGGCCACCACTGCTATGTATAATAAAGTAGCAGTATTGTATCTTGGGAGTGACCTTGAAATAATTACCTACGGCCGCTCGGTAGATTGAGACTATTGCGTGAGATGTACACTAAGATTTAAAGCGCATCGTTTTGGCCGTTTTCTATGAAGACATCAAATTAAAGAAAAGAAAAGACATTATGTTTCTAAATACTGTATCTTTAGTTCATCTTCTTCTTTTCGTGTGGTTACTGACTAACCTGGTGTCAGAGTTTTAAAGCCGCCCATGGGCCTCTGACATGGCTTCACAAGCCGACTGAAATATCTCTCAGGCATGCCGGTTTCCTCACGATGTCTTCCTTCACCGTTTTTTGAGCAAGTGATAATTATATAATACGCATATGAATCTGAAAAGTCAGAGGTGCGTGCCTTGGGTTCGAACTCGAGACCTATGTCTTGACTTTAGTTAAGGGGCTCGTACGACCACCAGCCCCTATTTCTGCCACCAAGCAGCTTTGTTGCGTTACAGTTTGAAATTTATGGCTACCGGTGCAATTACCTTGGTATATACGACACTTCAGCTTTGTTTGTGGGATCGGAACGCACCTGAAAATTCTAAGAGGCCTCTTGTATGGCAAACTTCCTTTGTAAGTGACCACTTATCATTAGGTTGGCTGCTTACACGTTAGCCACACCATTACATACAAAGTATAACATAACATAACATTACGCCTGATTTCTCCGAAGGGTTAAGTACTTACAGCCGCACGGGTCGATCCATCAGATTAAGCTACGCTTGTCAGGGTTGGATCGTGCGTGGGTGACCATTTCCACATACCGAGACACCTCCGTGCCTCGGAAAGCACGTTAAGCCGTTGGTCCCGGCTGTCATTCGTGGATTTTTGACAGTCGTTTCGGGTCGTCAGAAGCCCGAAAGTCTGATAACCAGTCTTACCAAGGGGTATCGTATTACCTAGTTACTGGGTTGTGGAGGTCAGATAGGCAGTCGCTCCATGTTAAATACTGGTATTAAGCTGCATCTGGTTAGACTGGAAGCCGACCCTAATATAGTTTGGAAAAGGCTAGGCAGACTGATGTAGGTTTGTACAAACAATATTTTAAATACTAGATGAGGTCGGCGTTTCCTATCTGACTACTCTGAGAACAAAGGCCGAAACAAACTCAGAGGTCACAGTTTCTTTTAAAGTCCAGACATAATCTTAGTCAGATCACGTGAAGACCATGTAGACTGGTGTCTGAAATGGTCTTTTGAGGAAATAACCACACAGATTAAGCGGATCTGTCCAGTCAGTGCACGCATTTGTCAGTAATCGTGCAGCTCAACTCAGAACTTAAAAGGAGCTCAACGATTCGCCGAACAATATCAAAGAATGGACATTTGGGTAGGCCGCATAACTAAAGTAATTCAACGAGAATTTCGTGTAAGAATGCAGACCTCAATTTTGATCAAAAGCTCGAACACTTCAAGTTTAATAATCTAAAGTATGTCCAGCATACCTATTCTACTGACCCAGGTCATTCCCAAATATCTTGAAGACTGACCACCAGAGAGGGGGAGGAATGTTAAAACTACCCTCTTCGTTGTCTATTCACGTGGGGTATCAAATTAATGACATTCTTGAAATGCCATCAAAGCCAGTCACGTCTTGTCCATCATTATGAGTTTTGGATAAAAATGGCGGCCACGACGTGTTTTGTATTGCATATTTAGATGCTTGAGGTTGCGTAAGGAGATGAATAAAAAAAACAGCCAACTTCCAAAAACAAACACTACAAAGTGAAAAATGACTTTAATTTCGGAAGTCGGTGTTTTTTGGTTTTGAATATTCGTTTTTTGCCCCCGACTTCCGAAATTAAAGTTATTTTTCGGTTTGTAGTGTTTTTTTTTTGGAAGTCGGTTGTTTTATTTTTTGTATTTTTATTTTAATTTGTAAAGTGAAACTTTTATTACATCGTCTCAAACTTTTTCGTCTGTGTGTTGCATGTCACGTGACGGTCGGCCGCGGAGTAGGGATAAAGTGAAAGGCGCTCGTCAGAGCAGCCAAGGCCAATATGGCGGCGCCTATAGAAGTTTCACTTTTACCGTGGTTTCATAAAACCACACAATCCTTTTTTTTTTTGGTTCCTACCCCACACGAATTCGAATACCACTACCTGCTATGTAAATAACAGTGACAGGAACTTATCATATCATCCACATACTAAGTGGGAAAAATACGTATTGTTGAAGCTAACTCTAAAACTATCCTAGCAAAGTTAATAAAGATTATAAGGGACCATTTCGAGAGCATACCCTTTCAAACAAATAAAGACTTTCAAGAACTCCTCATCGCCAGCTATGTTTAAGGCCCATGTAATAGGGGACGAGCTTATTGCCATCAACTGGGCACAAATCCAGTCTCCGAGCTGCTACCAAGAAATTCCATATGGCAAAACCCAATAACACTTTGCCCAACCTGAGAATTGAACCTAAAACTCCTCCACTTATCCTAATTTGCTTAGAAATAAGTACCGCTACATAACTTTTCCTTCCATACCTACATCGCTATTAAACGGACACACTTCCCTGTATATTATTCTAGCGTATGGCACTCGTGGGTTGCCGTTGAAAATCAGCGTCAGGTGTGACACTTTTTGTTGTCATCTGACATTATGCTGAGCTGAGGCACTTTTGTCATTGTTTTCTGGTTTTATAATTATAAGGTGTATTTTTCTGCTGTAATGCCAATAAACGAATTTTGATTTCTTTCTCTTCTTTCTTTTCTTTTTCTTTCTTTTCTTTCTTTCTTTTCTTTCTTTCTTTTCTTTCTTTCTTTTCTGTCTTTCTTTCTTTTCTTACTATTAACCGTCTCCTCGGTGATCATTTCACACCTTATTATCTAGTGGTGTGATTGTCTTTTCGGATTCATGATCGTATTGTATAATTATCACTTGCTTCAAAAACGGTGAAGAAAAACATCGTGAGGAAACCGGCATACCTGAGGAAGCCAAGTCAGAGGCAGGACAGCATAAAAACACTGACACCAAGTTAGTCACCAACCACGCAAAAAAAAAGTTGACCTTATTATCATTCACAAATCTTTCCTCACAACATGTTTCTCATAAAAACTATATACCCCACTAAAAATCTACCAACCAAGCAGTCTGAAAAATGAAGTCCAACCTCCATTCTCCTTTTTTCCAGCCAGGAGTTTTATTTAAAAACCAATTTAGCTTGTGAATTAGTAGTACGAGCACAGGAATTAGAAGTGCAGTCGCTGCTCTTATATTTCCATTTGTAAAATATCTATTGTACCTACGTAACGTTTCCTGCGCAGACGATTTCAATTACTGGCGCTCGGGGACGGTTTGTTAGTAAGGAGATCACTTTCTTTGGGAAAGAGAACTCCAAAGACAATTTCCACGCAAACTCCGCCCCCATGCACCGCACCACTCCACTATGTGCTAAACGCTAACACATCAGTAATACAGTTTAATATCGTGTGCGCTCTTTGGTCGTGTTCGAGCACGGAACTAAATGTCGTAAGTGTCAATTCTGATTTCGTTTATAACTAAATAATAATTTGATGTAGAAAAAAAATTCGTATACCTGGTTTTTTTTTTGTCAATGATTATTTTAGACATTAAAGCCGAGTAATCTAGTTTTTGTTTCAAATAATGTTTTAAAAAAAAACTTGATTTTCGAATAAAAAATGAATCAAGCGAAAATGTTCCAATTACGTACCTAACTGTCTTATATTCGGAAAGAAAAAGATCCAATAAATCATATACTAGAGTTCCATTTTGATTGTATGCGTGACTTTTTCAGAATATTAATGCACATTAACATACAATTTAGGGAGCCTCCTCTTAACTGTAGGTCGTTTAGCAACACAAAACAATTTCATCTTATTGAAATAGCGATAATGTAGCCAAGCTTTAATAAAAATCGTTAGTTTATTTCCTTTCCAATCATGCGTGAAATTAATTGAATTAACATTGATTAATTGCTCATTGACAGGAAGTTAATCAGGCAGCGAAATTCAATCTAACTACTGTAATCAAAACTTGTTGGTTATTTTTTAAAATTAAAAACAGTCAGATCATTGCAAATTACGCATGATTAGTTGTTAATTTATTGATCATTTGAGTTAATTCTCTTTTTAAATGTTTTTATCTGGTTTAATAATAGTAATAAATTTTATAATTTTTATTTTTAAATTTTTTATAACATTTTACATTTTACGGAGCAGTGGTGGCCCAGTGATAACGGCCGCGACTTACGAGTTGTACGTCGTAGGTTCGTACCCACACAGGCGCTTTACTTTGTGTAAATATTATTTCATCACCACTGCTCTCAAAACGGTGAAGGAAAACATCGTGAGGAAACCGGCATGTCCTAGAACCGAAAATTCGAAGACGTGTGACATCTACCAACCCGCACTGGGCCCGCGAGGTGGATTACGGCCCACTCCCTCTCACTGAGAGGAGTGGATCTCTTTATTTCATTCGATCACGTAGGGAAACTCCAAGCATAGCCCTCTTCATTGCCCTTTGGGTGACTGTAGCCTTCTGATAAGGCCCATTGTGAGCGACCACGTTTCAGTACCATGGGTCATCACTGGCAACACACACTGGTCAAAGACTTTCGTCTTGAGACACTGTTGTGTGTGGGACGAAAAGATATTGCGTAGCTTCCGGAACGCTGCCCAGCCGAGTCGGATTCAACGATTGACCTCTTTCTCGAAGTTGGACCTACCTAGCTGGACAGTTTGTCCTAGGTAAACATACTCGTCCAGAACTTCGAGCGTAACGTCTCCGATCTTCATGAGAGTAGGTGTCACATGGGCATTTGACATGACCTTTGTCTTATCCATGTTTATTTTAAGACCCACTCTTTCGGAGGCTCTACTGAGCCTAATTAATTTTTTTACCAGGAGATTTTAAATGTATATATATAACACATAAAAACAAATATGAATGTGCAATATGATGATAGAATACCTATCGAACATTAATAACGTACTTTTAGATGTAATTTATTTCTCTTAATGAATGAGTTAATAGCTTCTGAATAACGAAGAAAGACAAAGTTTAGCTCGGAGTAGCGCTTAAACTGCCTATCTAATCTCCACAACCCAGTTACTGGGTAACCGGGTCGCTAGTGGTGCCGATTCTCTTGTGCACAAATTAAACTAAAATTAAGTTCAGTGCATCTTTTTCTTTCTATTTCATTAAGAAAAGGACAGAAGATAAATTTTAGTTCAGTCCTGTCAAATTAATCAGCGCTTGACGTCAATTGACGTAATTTTAGTTGGCAAGTTTTAATCACGTCTAAACTTGTATGGAGTAGTGACAGGCGCCGATTAATTTGACAGGACTGAACTAAAATTTATCTTCTGTCCTTTTCTTAATGAAATAGAAAGAAAAAGATGCACTGAACTTAAATTTAGTTTAGTTTGTGAACAAGGGAATCGGCACCATTGTCTTATAAATCATTTATTAAATTAGTCGATCTCCATACTATCGAACCTGGGAAAGGCAGTGTCCGATATCAAAGAAGATCCAGTAGCTATAAGTGTTCCAGCGTCAAATAATAACGATTTCACTTCAGTTATTGCTATAAATATATTGTTACTGACTACTGTTTCATTGCTTTACAACAACACATTTAGTGTTTGCTAAATCTTATCTTCTTAATATATATAAATTACGTGTCACGTTGTTTGTCCGCGATGGACTCCTAAACTACTCAACCGATTTTAATCAAATTTGCACACCGTGTGCAGTTTGATCCAACTTGAAAGATAGGATAGGTAGGGTAGGTAGGGCAGGTAGGGCAGGTAGGGCAAGTAGGGCAGGTAGGGCAAGTAGGGCAGGTAGGGCAGGTAGGGCAGGTAGGGTAGTAAGTGATAAAGATGGTCCACCCCAAACATTTATATGGCAAAACAACGTTTGCAGGATCAGCTAGTAATTAATATTTATTTAAGTCTAGATTTTCTGAAGCAGATATGTAGTTTACTAATTTTATCTACCTGGGTAGTCTATCTAGGTAGTTTACTAAATCTTAACTTTGGAAATAAAAATACAGTAAAAAGAATCATCATCCCCTGATTCTGCCATGCATTTTGGGTTAGTGTCCAGTCTAAACGGATGCAGCTGAATACCAGTATTTTAGATATATCGACTGCCTATCTGACCTCCACCACCCAGATACTGTAAGACCCTTGATAAGACTGGTTGTCAGACTTTTGGGATTAAAAAGATAAGGAAAAAAAAGACCATCACCTATGTATACACCATCTTCTTGCACTGCCTGGATCTTGTTGGAGTTAGACAAAAGCCTCGCCGAGGAGGTGTGGTGGTGTGGCCAGGGCATATTAAAAAGCTATAGCTCTTCTTCACGAGAAGAAACTTGGTCTAAAATCTTTAGACAAACGGCGTTCATAATGCTGAGCTAAACACACGGCCATATTGAAATTCGTGGGTAGGTTTAGACAGGTTTCACAGCTCTCCGGGAGACCCGTACGGGCCGCCCGCACACGGGAGACCGTACGGGTAGCGCCCGCAGTGCTCTGAAACGAGGAAGTTCTACCCGGAGCGGGTCGCGTACGGACCAATCCGCGTCGCTGTGAAATAATGTTCTAGCGCCTCACATGTGTCTCCGTCCCGGGAGCCCATACGGGTCTCCTGGACAGCAAAAAAACCAGCCTTACATTTTTACATATAC
Source organism: Agrochola lychnidis (assembly GCA_963680765.1). Taxonomy (NCBI): domain Eukaryota; kingdom Metazoa; phylum Arthropoda; class Insecta; order Lepidoptera; family Noctuidae; genus Agrochola; species Agrochola lychnidis. The sequence continues at coordinate 8,932,246 of OY796873.1, forward strand.
CTAGGTATTTCGGCAAGTTGAACAGTTACATATAGGTATAATCAAGGTACGCAAAGGTTTACTTGAAAATACAAAAGGCAAATCAAACAGAACTGTCTAAGTGTCCACGAAGTTGCAGTCAAAGAAACTCAGCTCACAGTACAAAAATAACTCAATAAATAACTAACATTACTATATCTCTATGTCCTACACAACATTTCTTGTATCAAGTTTATTCTAAGACTATCTTATCACCGCGCTCGTTTATTTTTACGAGGTGGGCAGAATGCGAGCTAAGTACGTGTTGCCATATAAACCATGTTCTACAGGCTAATAATGGGTTATTTGTTGGTACTGTTCCATATTGTACTGACAGTGTGGTCTTTGTAAAGTGTGGGGTACGTTGTATGTTAGTCTGTGAATGTGAAAAAGATGGGTCCTTACCTATAGACGTAGAGGAATTAAAATTACTATGGGCACAGATGAATACATATACATAGATGGTCCACTCCGCAAAACCATTTAAATAAAAAGCGACTTTTGCTACGACACAATAAAGTGCAATTCAGCAAAAAGCAATACAGTTTCTGAATTCTCAGCAGATCATTAGCAATTCCTCTATGGTGACACATATTAGCTAAATCATATTCAATTCAATTCATATCAGAATCATACTCGTATTTGGTGTTTATATTGCCGCAAGAAAAAGTGAAAACCGTAATTTTACCGGATAATTTTTCTTTAAAGTTTTTATTAATCAAATGAGATTTTTAGTTTTATTTCTACAGTTTAAATGTTATTTCATTATAATACAAAACTTTCAAACAGATGAATTGCACAATATGAATTGAACGCAGATAATATTATGAATTGTCAGTTTGTGACAGTTTGTGTGATTCATAATATTATCATATTATGATTCTGTCAAAGCGGCTCTGTTTTAGGCCTAGAGACGTATACCAATTATTAACCTGTTCATCCTTCTATGACACTTCTGGAACTTAATAGCAGTATGTTTCAGATGTGACAGACACCTTTAAAGTGAATAATAATCGCCGCACGCGTTGATCCATCAAGTTAAGCTACGCTTGCCGGGGTTGGTCCGTGGGTGACCATCTTTACATATCGAGACTCCTCCGTGCCTCGAAAAGCATGCTAAGCCGTTAGTCCCGGCTGTCATTCGTGGATCTTTGTCAGTCGTTACGGGTCGTCAGAAGCCCGAAAGACTGACAACCAGTCTTACCAAATGATATCGTTTTACCCAGTTACTGGGTTGTGGAGGTCAGATAGGCAGTCGCTCCATGTAAAATACTGGTATTCAGCTGCATCCGGTGCGACTTGAAGCCGACCTCAACATAGTTAAGAAAAGTTTAAGCAGTTTTTTTTTTGGTCTTAACCATTCGTATGCTGGAACGTGGATCCACGCGAGACACAATGGTTTTTTAATTGTTTCTGTAATTACAACATACGAGAGGTTAATGCTACAATTAACTCATAGCGCTAAACCATACCCAATTTATTATAACTATAACTGTTCTAATTATTTACAATTGGCTTACGTTTTATCAAGACTATTGGGAATCCTTCGATACGTATCCTTCCTGTGAACAAAAATTGATGACGAAGGAGAAAAATGTTTTGTCCCTATATCATCTCAGGTTGACTGCTAGAAAATACTTCAGTCATTAAGGGGTTTATTTATAAACGTTGCTTAAAGTTAAATAATGATTAGCAGTTGCAGTCGGGTCTAAAATGTATCGGTAAACGACTGTTTAATCATATTTTTTTTTTTTTTTTGGGGTGGGGAATTATCAAATAACTTCTCCCGCTCTGGGCGGAGCGGGAGGGCGTGTCAGACTCTTACTGACTAAAACCCACCCGTGTTCCTTCGGTTGCCCTGTTGCCGGGGGCCACGATTTCCCGATCGGTTTTCTTCGAACTCCCGGCAGGCATTGGCCCTAGCGGACCCCGTCAATTCTGCTGACATCTCTTTGAGGCGCGCGTGGAACACAACGCGCCGTCGACCCGGGCTTGGTCCTTATCGGACGGCGAGCTACCCATTGCTCACCGTCCGCAAGCCCGCGCCTACGGTGGCCGGAAATCGGCTCGCGATTCCCGCCCCGGGCGTCTCCTCCTGCGGCGGTTAGGGGCGTGAGGGCGCGAAGTTTGCCTCTCCCTCACGCGTTCCGCCTCCTCCTTCGCGAGCATTACCGCTTCGCAGAAGGAGGTGACGGCCTGCCATTTCCTCTCGCTCCGTACCATGGCCTGAACCAAGGCCGGACGCGAGAGATCACCGCCGCCGATCGCCTCTACGAGAACACGGCGTTGCTCCGCCCAAGCCGGGCAGACCTCCACCGTATGCTTCACCGTGTCCTCAGGCCGATCCACACAATGGTGACACCCGGGTGTTTCCTCCCGCCTTATCCTGAACAGGAACCTCCCGAAGCAGCCGTGTCCAGTGAGGACCTGCGTCAGGCGGAAGGTGAGAACGCCGTGGCGTCTCTCCAGCCACTCCTCAAAGACGGGTCTTATCGCCGCGATTGTGGCGTGCCCAGCGCGGGGTTGCGACAATCGCACCCTCCATGACGCCATGAGATCCCGCCGGAGCTCTGTCCGCTGTGAATTGAGGCTACCTTCAGGTTCAACAGTAAATTACTGAAGTCTATAATCTAAACTATACAGTCAATATCTGCCAGGAACAAGTTTCAAATTATCACAAAAGCGGGTGATTTTAAATTATAGTTCATTTAACTATCAGTTTAAACTACACAAGACATAAACATCAAGATAACCTAATAAAAACGAAATAACGGTTTGTTGAATAAACAATCAAAATGCCGACAAATTGACAAGCTGTCAACATATATATAATAATCACAATTAAGAAAGGTACAGAAGGTAAGCTACATAACAACGAGCAAAATCAGACACACGCACACATACATGCCAACGCACGATGATTTCAAACAAATGCTGGTCGCGAGAGCTTTTGCACTCGCTGTACGTAAAGCGTGTCTATGTGTGCGTGCGTTTTCATTCATTATATGGAACCGACCTTCTGTACTTATCTCGTTTGTGGCACCTATAACTGTCATGCAGTCAAAAGTATCGATACTTATCGAAGTATCGATACTTTTGACTGCTATCGAGCGCTGCGACAGGAATGCCGATCTTAGGCGGATGCCGGGAAAATCGTCAAAATCGTACTCATCAATGTTGTTTATTATTATTAGTAGCCATTGAGGAATTGTTGGCGTGTTTTGAAGTGTAATTTTCTTGCATTTATAATTTGGGAATTAAATTAGAAGTAAACACGGTCATTATTGAGAATTATTTGTGTAGATACGTATCAATGTAGCTACGCTTGCCGCGGTTGGTCCGTGGATGGGTGACCATCTTTACATACCAAGTCCCCTCCGTGCCTCGGAAAGCACGTTAAGCCGTTGGTCCCGGCTGTCATTTGTAGATCTTTGACAGTCGTTACGGGTAGTTAGAAGCCCGAAAAGTCTGACAACCAGTCTCACCAAGGGGTATCGTGTTACCTAGTCACTAGGTTGTGGAGGTCAGATAGACAGTCGCTCCATGTAAAATACTGGTATTCAGCTGCATCCGGTTAGACTGGAAGCCGACCCCAACATAGTTGGGAAAAGGCTAGGCAGATGATGATGACGTATCAATGTAATACTTTAAGATAAGATAAGATAATTTATTTGTCCAAAACATAAGTATACACACACATGGCATGCAAGATGTAACATAAAATTATAGCACAGTCACGTTTTGCCTTAACGGCGTACAAATATACACGTTGGTTATTTTTATATTAATAGGATATAAACATCAAACAGTTATAAATTTGTCCATTATTCAAAGCAATTAACATATTAAATTAAAACTTAATCAATCAAATTATAATAAATACACTACAGAATAGTGTCATCAACTCGTCATAGAAATGTATAATAAAATAAAAATTTGCCAGTCAAAAGTCAAAATAATTAGGAATAAAATCTACGTATTTATGTCACACAAGTCAGATTAATTAAATAACATTACTAATGAACAAAACAAACAACAAAAAAATAAAACTATATCAATTGTCTGTTAAAAACTCGGAAATACTATAGTAATATGCTTTTTTAACCGACTTCCAAAAGGAGGAGGTTCTCAATTCGACTGTATGTTGTTTTTTTTTTTTGCATGTTTGTTACGCGATTACTCCGTCAATTATGAATTGATTTTGATGGTTCTTTTTTTGTTAAATTTTATTATTTTTGCTTGCGTAGTTTTTGAGTTAGCTTCAATAATACGTATTTTTTCGTCACTTAGTATGTGGATGATATGATAACTTCCTGTCACTGTTATTTATATAGCAGGTATTGGTATTCGAATATGTGTGGGGTAGGTGTATCACAACTAAAAAGTGAAAAATAAAAACTTTTTACAAAAAAAAAAACAACCGACTTCAAAAAAACACTACAAAGTGAAAAATAACTTTAATTTAGGAAGTCGGTGACAAAGAACGAAAATTAAAAACCAAAGACACCGACTTCCGAAATTAAAGTCATTTTTCACTTTGTAGTGTTTTTTTTGAAGTCGGTTGTTTTTTTTTGTAAAAAGTTTTTTGAATTAGAAAAATCTTTAATACAAACACAGTTACAAGTATTTACACCTTTTTAACGTGACGATTTCTGAAAGTTTACAAGCCGCATTAAAGAACTTCGTTCCAAAAAATATCCTAAGTCCTAACCCAGGTCATGGACTACCCATGTGCCAAATTTCATCAAAATTCGTTCAGTCGTTTTTTCATGAAAGCGTAACAAACAAACTCATTTTCGAATTTATAATATTACTAGGTAATGCCCCCAAACTTCGTCCGCGAGCCCATAATCTTCCTCAAGAATTGGGCTATCCATTACAAAAATAATTTTTCAAATCCGACTGGTAGTTCCAGAGATTACCTCCTACATACAAACAAACAAACATAAAATTTTACCTCTTTATAATATTATTAGTATTAGTACAAATAGTTAGGATTTACTCTCCGAACGACAATAGTCATAGTACGAGTAGGTACCCCAAACTAAGCCCTCCATTCATATACCACATTCACAAAAATATTCTGTGAGTGTCACATAAATAACCTTACGAGGAGTTTGTTTATAAAACCTAATTTTGCAGAACAACGGTTAATTTGATAATATTTATAAGCAAAGCGATAATTTCTCAAAGAAACATATAACGCACCAAAATTATGACAACAACACAATAACATGATAATCATTATTAAAATATTCACCCATGACAACACTGCTTTCGCGAAGTGTTACGTACAATATTGGCGTGCCTATAAACATGTTCCGCTCATAGGAACAGGCACAGTGAACATGTCCAATCAGCCGATGACATGTCGTTAAATGTCACTGTCACTTTTTCGATAATATTTTATACGGCACTAGTTTGCTGGCTGGATGGAATTGATCAGTGCGCATGATGTTAGAAAGAACTTTTTTTTAAGTTGATGGGTTTTTAAGTACTAGCCTAGGATAATAGATTTAATAATTGGCGAAAAATGGGTGTTACTTAGGGTTGCCAACCGTAATATAACATATAGTATTGTACTATATTTCGAGTCTACGTACTATATACTGTTGAATAAATATATAGTAAGTACGCAAAAATACTATAATTTCAACACCAAAATCTAACAAAAAAAAATTAATTTGAAAAAAAAAAAACACTCTATTAATCTGAAATAACAATAGCAAATAAAATCTTTGCAAAAGTAAAAGAATGTAGTGAGTTTACTGACAAAACTAAAGGCTAAAAAAACTTTTTACAAAAAAAAAACAACCGACTTAAAAAAAAACACTACAAAGTGAAAAATAATTTTAATTTCGGAAGTCGGTGTCTTTGGTTTTGAATTTTCGTTCTTTGTCACCGACTTCCGAAATTAAAGTTATTTTTCACTTTGTAGTGTTTTTTTTGAAGTCGGTTGTTTTTTTTTGTGAAAAGTTTTTATTTTTCACTTTTTAGTTGTGATACCTACCCCACACAAATTCGAATACCGCTACCTGCTATGTAAATAACAGTGACAGGAAGTTATCATAATATCATCCACATACTAAGCGAGGTAAAAATACGTATTATTGAAGCTAACTCAAAAACTGCCCAAGTAAAGTTAATAAAATTTATATGGGACCACCTCTGAAGTATGGTCTACCAAATAAAAAAAGAATCATCAAAATCAATTCTTTTGGAAGTCGGTTAAAAATGGCAGCATATTTAAAAAAAATATTAAAATAATTTATCATGTTTATACCGCCACTTCGGCATTCACAGAAAGAATATTTTCGGTTATAAATTTGAAATGGCGAGAAGAAAGAAACAAGAGTATCTCATTAATAAAAAATGTGCTTTTGATTTATTTATTTATTTAACAGTTTATGTACACACATATAAACAGATAAGAAGAAAGGAACAGAAAAATACGTACAAAGGTGATGCTTATTTACAATAATTTAAACGTTTAATGTAATAAAGTATTACGACACTTGAATTTTAGACCTATTTTTTTAATGCAAGAAGTGCAAATAGTATAGTTTTATGAAAATAAATAAGTAACAAATATATCTTTGTCTATTTTTTGCTTTTTCCATAAAAAACTTTTTTTTTTTTTTAAGTGTACTGGGTACATTTTTTTTGCTCATTTTGAAAAATACTATATTTCGCCGTAGAAATGTTGGCAACCCTAGTGTTACTATAGGTAGGTACACCTCTGCCTAACCCGTCTGGGATTATGTTATGTGATTTAGTTCCCAGTTGGTGCCAAAGGAAGAATGCTGTGGAAGATACACTAGATTTTAACACGTTTCTCAGTGGTCGACACCGAAACCGACAAACCTTAGAATGTTTTTGGACGGCACACAGTGGGAAAAAAATTACTTTTTTTGTTCAAAAAACTGCCTACACCACAATTTTTGACGAATCGCTGCCATTTTTAATATATATTTTAAATATTTTAACTTGGGCACGGGTCGATCGATCAGGTTAAACTACGCTTGCCGCGGTTGGTCCGTGGATGGGTGACCATCTTTACATACCAAGTCCCCTCCGTGTACCTCGGAAAGCACGTTAAGCCGTTGGTCCCGGCTGTCATTTGTAGATCTTTGACAGTCGTTACGGGTAGTTAGAAGCCCAAAAAGTCTGAGAACCAGTCTTACCAAGGGGTATCGTGTTACGTAGTCACTAGGTTGTGGAGGTCAGATAGGCAGTCGCTCCATGTAAAATACTGGTATAGGTAATAGGTAATAGGTAATAGGTAATACGGGCTGGTATCCGCAACTCCACGTCAAAGCGCGTATTTTGCGTACGGGTGGGAAACTCGATTATTCGATCCACCCCAGCTCCTCAAAGAAGGCCAGCAACGCCTTGGTGTCACTGACAATCTCACGTAGGGTACCTGGGTTACCGAAGTACTTGGCCCTGTATGTGGCGACCACTGGGCAGTTTAACAGCACATGAGCTGCTGTCTCGTCGTCCTCCATGCAGGCTCTGCACAGCGGACTGTCTGTGACTCCTATGACAAAGAGGTGTTTATTAAATGACCCATGGCCAGTTACAGCTGCTGTAATTGTACGCAGCTGCTGTTTCGTTAGTCGGAGAACCTGTTTCGTGAGGCGGCCATCAATCATAGGGAGTGCCTCCTTGGCCTGCCTGCATTCACCGTGGTCCAACCAAAGTTTGTGATGTTGATCCCTGGTTCTTTTCCTTACCAGAGTGCGTAGGTACCCGAAGGGGAGTGGCGCAATGGGTTCAGGCCCCACTGGTGCCATGCTCGACCCCCTTCTGGCAAGTTCGTCGGCTGCGTCATTGCCCCGCGAACCGCTGTGTCCCTTGATCCATTGAATGGTTATATTATTGAGGCTACCCACCTGGTTAAGGCGCTGGTGACACTCGTATATCAGCCCAGAGTCAACAGTGTGACTGTTTAGCGCTAGCAGAACAGCCATACTGTCTGAGAGTATGCGTATCGAGTGGTCCTTAACTTCCCTGGCCATGATGGCTGAAGCGGCAAGAGATACACCCATGCATTCGGCCTGGAACACTGTGTTATGGACTCCCAATGGTGTGGCTATGTGTATGTTGAAGTCCTCCGAGAAGATTCCAGCACCTGTGCCACTACCTGTTTTGGATCCGTCGGTAAAGATACGTAGCTCTGCGGGGCGCAAACCCTCGCATCGACGATCCTCGTGAAGTTGAATCCTGTATTTTTTATCGAAGATAAATTGTTTGGGTACCCGGTCATTTATGGCTTTCGTAATAGGGAACTCATTATTGAGTCCCTCAAGCAGCGCGGTGTGTTGTGTCTCCCTCTTACCCCAGAGATTGATTGCATTAAGACGTACCGCTGCCATTGTCGCTTCCTGCTGTATGAACAGGTGGAGCGGGGGTAGTCCCAGCATGGCTTCGATGGCTGCAGTCGGAGTAGTCCTCATGCAGCCCGTGGTCGCCACGCAGGCAAGCCTTTGCGTGCGTTGTAGTTTATTAGAAGCTGTAACCAGCTGAGTACGGGGCCACCAGACCACAGCCCCATAAGTGATCATGGGGCGGATCACTGCTGTGTACAGCCACAGAATAATTTTGGGGGATAGGCCCCACTTCTTACCTATCATTCTCCTGCACTGCCAGAAGGTGATGCAGGCCCTGTTTAGCTTGTTGTCTATATGACTACTCCAGTTTAACTTACTGTCTAGAATGACCCCGAGGTATTTGACCTCGTTAGCCAACTGAAGTTCTGTATCGAACAGTTTGGGTAGGCGGTAAGGGCCTAATGCTCGTTTTTGGGTAAACATAACTAGTTCAGTTTTAGTGGGGTTCACTGATAGTTCAAATTCCCTGCACCAATTTTCTACGATACGTAGTGCTTGCTGAGTGAGGTTGCAGATCGTTCCCGTCACCTTGCCCGAGACAAGGATTGCGAGGTCATCTGCATACCCTATTGTGTAATAGCGGTTGGCGTTGAGTTTGGTGATGAGGTCATTAATTACCAGATTCCATAGAAGGGGGGAAAGCACCCCTCCCTGGGGGCAGCCTCTGGCTATCATGGCCAACTGCCGCTCATCCTCTAGGCGAACCACTCGTTTGCTTAACATGTTTGTAATCCAGTCCGTCAGTACCTGTTCTACTCCGTGTCTGGAGAGGGCGCTGCTAATGCTGGAGAAGTTGGTTTTGTCGAAGGCTCCTTCGATGTCTATGAAAGTGCCCAGGCAGGTGCCTTTTTGATGAATCGCATCCTCAATCTGGCTGACCACCAGATGGAGAGCAGATTCGGTCGACTTACCTGAGCTGTATGCGTGTTGATTACCGTGTAGCGGTATGGTTTTCAGAGCGCCATCCCTCAGCTCTCTATCACATAGCCTTTCCATAGTTTTTAGAAGAAAGGAGGTCAAGCTGATTGGTCGGTGGGATTTGGCGTTTGTGTAGTCACCCTTACCTGGCTTGGGGATGAATATTACTTTCACTTCCCTCCATCCTTTAGGAACGTATCTAAAGGCCAGGCATGCTCTCATTAAAGGCACCAGTCTTATTGCGACAGATGTACCCCCCCACTGTAGTAAAGCGGGGAACACTCCATCAGGACCAGCCGCCTTAAAAGGATGGAAGCTCCGGATGGCCCATTGGAGTTTCTCCAACGTGATCATCCTGCGTGCGTAACTCCAATCATTATCTGATGGTGTTTGAGTTTCATCTTGCCAGTCGATTACCTGCGCGAAGACACATCCCGGGAAGTGAGTTTCAATTAGGACGCGTCTTGTTTCCTCAGGCGTCGACGTGAGTGTGTTATCAGGTTTGCGGAGGGTGGCGGGCCCAGTTGTGTTCTGTTGCGCCAGAACTTTCCTTACCCTGTTTGCTTGCTGACAAGATTCAATGCTACCACAGAATTTGCGCCATCCCGAAGTGCTCCTGAATCTGATGCATTTTTTGTAGCTGGATTTGGCCGCGTAGTAGTTATCCCAGTCCTCATCCGCACATGTGTTCATGGCTCTATTCAGAGCTGTTCTTACCTTACTGCGTTTGCGCTCCAGATCAGCGCCCCACCAGGGTTGTTTACCCGGTATGTTGCGCGGCGTGGTCTCTGGGCAGGCAGTTTTGTAGCTGTCTATGATAGACTCAGTAAGGTGGCTTACTTGTACCTCAATCTGTGTCGTATCCGCAAATGTCATCGGATCGCTTAGCGTCGCAAGCCTGGATTCAAGACTGCGTGTGTAGGTGTCACGATCCGTTTTACGCGGATAACGCCGTGGTAGTATCGGTGGGACACAGACCTGAATGTCGAAGCGGATCCACCTGTGATCGGAGCAGGAGGCCTCCGTAGAGACCTGCCATCCAGTGGTAATTTCCGCCGCGCCCTCTGTTACCAGAGTAAGATCTATGATTGTGCGGCTTCGCCTGGTTACGAATGTTGGTTCGGAGCCAGTGTTTAGTAGGGATAGGTTAGTCGAGAATAAGTAGTCAACCAAGGCCTTACCCCTCTCGTTTTGCGTGTCCATACCCCACAGCTGATGGTGAGCATTGGCGTCGGCCCCGACAACGACCTCAAACCCGCATCTCTCGCAATGGCTCACGAGGCGGGCGAGTCCGTGGGGAGGCGGTGCCTCCGCCTCGGGCATGTAGGCCGAGGCAAAAACGATCACCATCTCTGTGGCGTTGTCACGCTGTATTATCAGCTTTGCTGCAGAGACATCTCTGCAACAGAATTCAGTTAAGAGCTGTGTTTTAAGGTTACCTGTGACATAGATGCACGATCTGGGATGATCGTGGTCTGTGGTGACCAGGAGCTTACCGCCAAGATTGGAGAGTCCTTGTATGCGGCCCGCCCTAATCCACGGCTCCTGGATCAGGGCAATGGCCGTGTGTTGAACCTCCAGCCACTTGCGAAGCTGAGCCGTCGCGGTCTGACTGTGGTGGAGGTTTGCCTGCAGAACTTTACAGGCCGACGAAAGGGACGCCATCGCTGGTCGAACCCTCGTCCCCCTCAAGCCTAAGCCCGGCAAACAAGTCGCCCTCGTCGAAACCGTCCCCTCCCTGGCCCGAAGCCGGAGAAATACTGGTATTCAGCTGCATCCGGTTAGACTGGAAGCCGACCCCAACATAGTTGGGAAAAGGCTAGGCAGATGATGATTTTAAATATTTTAACAAAAATCAGTTTCCAGGGGTTTTTCAGGTCCCTGGTCATGAATTTATTGTCTGTTTATAAAAATTCAAAATGGCGGATACAAAAAGGCGGCCCAAAAAAAAAAAATTGATTCATTTCCCGATTTTTAAAAGATTTTTTTTTTTTAAAGAATTTTCGATTTTTGAAAAGTGGTACTGATACACTAAAGTGTGTTATCTCAGGAGAGTATAAAAAAAATGGCAGCGATACGTCAAAAATTGTGGTGTAGGCAGATTTTTAAACAAAAAAAGTAATTTTTTTCCCACTGTGCGGCATGTGAAACCAAGTCAGAGGCCCATGGGCGGCATAAAAAATCTGATACCAGGTTAGTCACTAACCACACGAAAAATAAAAGAAAGATCCTACATAGTAAAAAAAATCTAACTTTTAATAAGCTATGCATACTTTCCGCTTTCTAGCCACCACGAACTCAATACCGAATCATTACCCACCAACATTACGTACAATAATCACACAAAAACAATCATTTCTAACCGTAATTTTGTTTAAAACTTAACAATACTTCCACCCGGCTATTTGAGTAACGACCGGCCCGGGTATTCCGGATAAGTGAAAACAAAGCCCGGGTATCGGTCGCCATTATTATCCGGGTGAAATCCGCAAACATCGCGCAGTGGCGACCTCTGGTAGGTGTTAGGGGCACTGTTCACGGATTTGTGTGCATGTTTGATTTTGTTTTGTTTGTCTGTATAGGTGTTGTTTTAATTGGTGTAAAAGAAATTGTTTTAGAATGGGTTAGGAATCCGCGAAATAGGGATGCCGATATATCGGTATCGTCGATTATAAACAATCGATAGTAAGACCAGGCACGCCAAAGGCAATTTCTACGCAAACTCCGCCCCATGCACCCCACCACTCCACTATGCGCTAAACGCTAAGACATCAGTGATAAAGTTGAATATCGCGTGTGCTCTTTAGTCGTGTTCGAGCATGGAACGAAATGTCGTAAAGTCTCAATTCTTAATTCGTTTATAACTAAAGTAATAATTGATCTAGAGAAAAAATATCTCATATTTGGATAATCAACTACATTTTCTTACTGTCAATAATTATTTTAGACATAAAGCCGAGTAATCTTGTTTTTGTTTCAAATAATCTTTTAAAAAGACATGATCTTCTAATAAAAAATGAATCAAGCGAAAATGTTCCAATTACGTAACTGTCTTATATTTGGAAAGAAAAAGATCCAATAAATCATATACTAAAGTTCCATTTTGATTATATGCGTCACTTTTTCATAATATTAATGCAAATTAACATACAATTTAGAGCCTCCTCTGAGCCTCCTCTTAAATAGTTCAAAAAGCGGTCACAGGCAGAACTGGTGGGAGAGCCGCACCGCTCATGCTGAGCGACACGGCAACACGGTAAATGGCAGTGTTTGCAGTTTGCTGAGCGTTAGCTGAGCGATGTATTGTTTCATGCCTGTTTTACGTCACCACTCTTCGTGATTCTGTTTATTTACACAATAAAATGAGGACTATAACGCACTATTAAACAGTTGTGCCCGAAATACAAAAGCCATCCAAACGCCCGAGATACATACTTCATTATTTATTTGATTTATTATCGACTAAGCTATCGATATCGGCATCGGTATCGGTATCACCGATTATTTACTAAGAAAGAAAGAAAGAAAAATTATTTACACAAAATATAAATAACAAAATTAAAATAATGTTTTAACAACAACAGTGTGTGCCTCACGGCTGCGCCAAAAAGGTTCATTTCAGCATTAATGCCAGACAGATGCTGTCTGACACTAGTTTTCTAACGAACCCTTAAAAGGACAAGTGACGGGGAGTACAAACAGTTTCAACATAACTAATAAATAATTTGCATACTTAAAAACTAAATAAATAAATAAGCACGTAATCAAATATAAAACAAAAAAAAAACATACGAAAACAACAAGAACTGTCCCATCCCAGCAAAGGACGGAAAATCACTGAGCGTGCGCAACCACCCGCATACCCAATATATATTTTGTTTGATACTACAGGAATCATGATTTAGAGTGAGACATTAAGGGCGACCATATCCAGTTTTACTACAATAATCGGTATCGGTATCGAATCGGGAAAATTATGTATCGTTACATCCCTTGAAAATTATAAATACCTCAATCACTTACTTAAAAAGGGTATTCTTCTGCAACCTGGGTGATAATTAACCCTGTTATCACCTTATTGGCTTGCTAATCTTCTTATACTAAGCTCTTCTCATAGGTAAAATATCTGGATGATTTTTTATTATCGTTTTCTAAAAATTAAAACTAGCTAGATTGATTCATCGCCCCCGAAACCCGCTGCATACTAAATTTCATGAAAATCGTTGGAGTCGTTTTCGAGATTCAGTATATAATATATATACACAAGAATTGCTTGCTTAAAGGTTTTTAGATACGTGTGAAATGTTATATTATAAAACTTCAAACGTTCGAAATTAACCAACATCGATTTACTTAAACATTATACCTCTTGGGCATTGCCGCAGTCGGGTAAAAAAGACAGTTGTTCATAAGTAGAGATGGTTATTTACAGGTGAATACAGTAAGGAAACCATAGCGATATCAATAAAGTTCAGGTTGAACATTCGGATTGGGATGACCACTCCATCTTTTCCCATACCTGAAGAGGGGACAGGTAAGGGATTTTATCAAGAGGATGGACAGCAGCGTCCACCTTTAAATACTTATAAAATAATCTCTTTGCCAAGTAATAATATACAGGATGTTTGGCAGAACGTTGAACATACGAAAATGGTGGATAGGTGGGATCATCTGCTACTTACTCAGCCCTAATTTATTTGGCCCTGGCGCCCTGGATATTAAAAATTTTTTTTTTTGCTTTCTTCTAGTTTCACAACTTTCTTAACTTTAAAGTATAATTTTTATTAAAAAAAATGGGTTAAACAGGCATTTTTTTTATTTTAAATCTTTAATATTGGCAGATTCTTATAATAGAAAGATGTAAAAAAATACTTAAATCCTAATTTCAACCTGCATTAAAAAAAAATATCCAGGGGGCCAGGGCCAAATAAATTAGGGCTGAGTAAGTAGCAGATGACCCCACCTATCCACCATTTTCGTATGTTCAACGTTCTGCCAAACACCCTGTATACAGGGTTACTGGTAACTCGACGTATTCCTTGCAGGACGTCATAGAATTAAGCCACCAAATGTTCTACCGAAATTCAGTAGTTTTTGAATTAGTTAAGAGTTTTAGTTTTTTTATGAAAAATCCCAGATTAAATCATTTGAAACCAATTTAAAAATGATTTACGGCGCGACTGTACTGAAATTTAAGTTATTATCATAGTTGACGCCGTAACAGACCTTTGTTAATAATTAAAAGTTCAATAATGCCTAAAACTTTGGCAAATATCACTAACCAAACATTTAAGTTTTTGTAATTTTTGCTATTACTTCATAAAAAATGTAGTCTAGTGCAAAAAAAAAATACTACACCTGGTGTACAAATTACTAGGAAAATATCCTTGTCTTATCAGTTATTCAGAAAGGTATGATTGTCAATACTTTTGCATGTGTGCCAGGGAAGAGAAGAGTTTTATGGGGGGCAGGTAAAATTGCGAGACGGTCAACCTATTGTTTCGTATTCGTATTATTCGTAGTTTTTACCTGCGCTTGAACTCCAAACACTCGGGGAGCTTTGTGATTGGTCGCTATTGTTCTCTCGGCATGACAGGGGGTGCGATTTTGCAAAATTTGGTCGTCAGCGTTAGTTAGTTTCAACTCTACGTCGCGCAAGCTCGTGTTTTGTTACTGGCTATTTCCCTAACTGTTGCTGCGTATCTTGCTCTTGTGCTGTGCTGTGCCTTCATAAGCGCTGACTATGGCTGCATATTCTAATCCTGAATACGCTGACATAATGTACTGTTACGGACTTTGTGACGGTAACGCTGCTGAGGCGCGGCGAGAATATCAACTTCGCTTTCCCAACCGCCGACTCCCCCACGTTAGTGTCTTCGGATCGACTTATCGGCGAATATCTGAAACTGGCAGCGTCCAAAGAAGCAGGCAAGTTGACACTGGTCGTTCCCGGAGATACACGGCTCAGGACGAGGAGCTTATTCTTCAACGTTTTATTGACGATCCTAACACATCGACAAACATCGTAGCGCGTGAGCTTGGTATGTCACAGTGGAAAGTCTGGTCTGTAGTTCACTTGTCAGGCCGACATCCATACCATTACCAACCAGTCTAGTCATTAGAAGAAGGAGATCCGCCGAGACGGCTTGAATTTTGTCGTTTTATGCTAAGTGCCGACGCCGACATTGAAAACTTTTTAAAAAACATTCTGTGGACCGATGAGTCATGTTTTGATCGTGATGGTACAAATTACCACAACTTACATTACTGGGCACCGAAAGCAGAAGCAAACCCTAAAAAACTGAAACCAACCGCATCCCAGCGAAGGTTCTCGCTTAATGTTTGGATGGGTATTATTGACGACAAATTAACTGGCCCACATTTTTTACCCCGAACACTAAATGGGGAACTTTATGAAGATTTCCTCAGAAATCATTTATCAGCACTGCTCACGGATGTACCGGAAGAAAGAAGAGCAAACATGATTTACCAACATGACGGATGTCCAGCCCACTTCCGAATCACAATTCGACAATTGCTGGATGAAAACTATCCAAACCGATGGATAGGGCGCGGTGGGCCGATTCCGTGGCCTGCACGAAGCCCTGATCTGACGCCGCTAGACTTTTACGTCTGGGGTCATATGAAAGATCTAGTTTATGTGACCCCAGTAAATTCAATTGAAGAACTAAGGGAGAGAATTACAAATGCGGCGGACCAGATGAGGGCAACAATCACATCAAGAATAACAAAAACCGAAGTAAGGAAGCGAATAAGAACATGTATTCGAAACCGAGGGCAGCACATCGAACAAGACATGTGAAATGTGTGTAATTAAAGTTTTTAATATTGATTAAAAAGAATAATAATGTTCACGATTTTGTTTTTGATTTTTCGAATAATCACCTTTTTGTGAAACGCACGCCTGTACTAAATCAAAAACGATTTTCATAATGTAGTCCATGATTTTGTATTAACTTTCATACCTTTTTGGATAGCTGATAAGACAAGGATATTTTCTTAGTAATTTGTACACCAGGTGTAGCATTTTTTTTTTGCACTAGACTACATTTTTATGAAGTAATAGCAAAAATTACAAAAAATTAAATGTTTGGTTAGTGATATTTGCCAAAGTTTTAGGCATTATTGAACTTTTAATTATTAACAAAGGTCTGCTACGGCGTCAACTATGATAATAACTTAAATTTCAGTACAGTCGCGCCGTAAATCATTTTTAAATTGGTTTCAAATGATTTAATCTAGGATTTTTCATAAAAAAACTAAAACTCTTAACTAATTCAAAAACTACTGAATTTCGGTAGAACATTTGGTGGCTTAATTTGTTGCATTTTAACCCTACTATGACGTCCTGCAAGGAATACGTCGAGTTACCAGTAACCCTGTATATGTCGCAGTGATATTGTCAAACCAGTGATATTATAATTTCACTAGTGAAATTATAATTGCACGAAACTTTGTCAACCGCCTCCATTTCTCACAATTTAACGGGCTTTTTTAATGTTATTGTAATTTCACAGAAACGCTGTAGTGATTTTATAATAACCCTAGGTATATTATGAGTCAAGTTTGTAGTGGGGTCTTCATGCGTTTTGATTGGTCAACTCTTCTTCATCCGCCAATTGCAAAAAAACTGTTGTAAACACAAAAACCAATCATTGACCGTCTCACAATTTAACGGGCTTGCAGATACAGTGAAATTGTCAAAATGTTACTGCCCTGCAATATCACTGCGTGGTTCCAGTGGAATTATAATGTCACTGAAATGAGCCCGTTAAATTGTGAGCAATGGAGGCGGTTGACAAAGTTCCGTGCAATTATAATTTCACTAGTGAAATTATAATATCACTGGTTTGACAATATCCCCCTGCAACATGTATAAACGTAAAGTCCCATAAATCTATAAAAATAAAAAAACAATTGCCGTGCGTAAGTCTCGCAAAAACTCGAAAATGGCTTGAACGGTTGTGATGAAACTTTGGTAAGTTGTGTGCGCGCCAGAGCAAATTCCTGAAAAAAATAATTAAAAAAGCATTGCAAAGCATGCCGAGCATTAGCGTATAGTATGCTATAATATCATATAGAACAAAAAACTTGCTAGAGAACAAAATGACTAAATAGTTTGACATAGATGTCAAACTATTTAGTTCAGGTTTCCGTCCTTCACAAGATGCTTTATAGCCAATGCACCTATGTACATGCCATTTAAATATTCACACATAGTTAGATTCCCGGTGCGAAGGTCCATAAACCGTTAAGCCACTACAATTACATAACCTCAATAAAACAACAAACATCTTCCCAGTAAGATTAAGAGCACATAACACATAGTTTATCTCCCTTAAGAGAATAACGAACATAAAATGTATCAGGTGCGTATCAGACAGTGAGTCGTAAACTGTGAGTAAGGAAGGGTTTATAATGTAGCAGTTAAGAGGCCGCCAACCTGTGTCTGTGTAGAACTGTTTTATTATGACACGCACTTACGCTTGCCGGCAGTGTTTGTAAAGATGTATTTGCCTAGCAATGGATGGAAAAAAGGCTAAATTAATGGTGATGACTTTGAAGGAGGTTGCGTCTTGTGTTATGCCCGGCATATAGAATAGAATAGAATTTTTCTTTATTAGAGTAACCAAGACTCAACAAGATTGTTAGTAAAACTTACGATTATGTTATTAGTAAACACAGGCACTAAACATAACAAGAAAAATAACGGTTGGTCACCGCTGCGACATCCCATGAGAGACGGCACAACAGTGACCCACGTATTCGCAGTCCAGGCGAGTCGCAACCATGCTTAAGACACTGTTGGAGCTGCCTCACACCCTGCGCACCAGGGAAGCGCACCTTTTACGCATTGTTGCGTAAAAGCAATCTACATGCGAATCTGCGAATATTACAGAAACGGGGCAGCCCACCAGTATCCTAAACAGTGGTTTTTTTTTTTTTTTCTGTTGGGCATCTCACAGCTGGGTCCAAAAACCGTAGCTGTTTAACCGGTCAATCCTGTGGTTGCCTTAAGCTACTACACTCAAAGCCTCCAGCCAGGGCACAAATAACTAAGCTAAAAATTTAAGGATGAACGCTCACTAAGGGCACCCCCTGCGGGGTTCGAGCCTCGGCTTAGGGCGTTATCCGGAGGGAGGACATCAAAAGATGGGACGGGCTGGATCAAAAGGTTTTGATCATTATTATTAGTCGGGGAATTTAAAGCTACGTGCTCAGCTGCAACAACTGCTGGCACCTCGTTTTCGAGCAAGGGTCGGGGGGGAGTATTATTTACTCGGGGGCGCGGCGGTCGAGATCGGTATGACGGGAGGCGTCTGTGTTTGTACACTGTACTTGTTTCCCTATTGCTCTCCTGGAGGAGGGTTATGGGGTCATCGGGATCTACGAGGATATGCCTTGGACGGCGAACATGACTGATTCTACTCGGGACATAACTGGCGGCCTCGACAACCAGAGGGTTGCGATGTTTGGCCGCGGACTCAAAAAAACGCTTGGAAAGGCGTTTTAGAAACTGATGGATTGTGGGAATCTTTAGGTCGAGGTGGAGTGCCTCGTTCCTGACGAACCAGGGGGAACCTGTGGCCCTACGGAGGAATTTATTTTGCACTGTTTGCATGCTATGGATATGACGGGGTTTCGCATGAGCGAAGACGGCACCCGCATAGGTCATGATCGGTCGAATGCACGCCGTGTAAACGCGCAATTTGCACCTAAGTGACAATTTGCTACGTGCATTCACCAGATAAAAGAGTCTACCGAGAGCGAAAGAGGCTCGCGAACGAACCATCTTTATGTGCTCTGCGAAAGTCAAATGATGGTCTAGAACGACACCGAGATATTTAGCTCGCTTCTCCCAAGGGATCGGCTTGCCGAACATGGTGATTGGTCGGGGGAGGGGGTTTTTGAGCCTTGAACGCGGCTTCGTAAAGAGAACCGCTTGGCTTTTATCGGGGTTGACTTCTATCCGCCATTTTGTAAACCAAGCTGCCAGTCTATTGACTGCGCGTTGGAGATTTAGGCGAATGATGTCGGGGGATCTAGAGCTGAAGTAGATGGCAGTGTCGTCTGCGAACAGACCCAACTGCGACCTACCGCAACCTTTTGGGATATCGCTTGTGTATAGCGTAAAAATGAGGGGGGACACCACAGAGCCCTGGGGGACACCTGCGCGGATGGGACGGGAAGTGGATAACGCTCCTTCGATACGATAACGGAAGACGCGATTCGATAAAAAGTCTCGTAAGATGAGTACGAGACGATCTGGCACGCCGAGTTGGTACAGCTTGTATATTAAGCCGTTGTGCCAGACTTTATCGAACGCTTTCGCTACGTCGAAGAATACTGCACCGGTCATAGTCCCGCGCTGGAAACCAGCGCTTATGGATTCTACGATGCGGTGGGCCTGATGCACGCTAGAGTGCTCAGTTCGAAAGCCGAACTGTTCGTTGGGGATGAGGCCCTTGGTCTCGGCGAAATCTCTGAGGCGCTTATAAATAAGCCTCTCATAGATTTTTCCGAGAACCTTGAGCAGACTGATGGGACGGTAGCTAGAGGCCTCGGTTTTGGGCTTGCCGGGCTTTGGGATACCGATAACCGTGGCCTCCTTCCATGACTGGGGGAAGATATTGTTGCTTAAGGCACCATTGAAGATGGTGGTCAAAAGCATTATTAGGTGGGCAGGGAATAGTTGGATCACCCTATTGGTGATGCCATCTGAACCGGGGGCTTTACGGACTTTAAGACCCTTGATGATGTCGTGCACCTCGTCCGGGAGGACGGGGGGCAGTGGACAATCAGGGTCATCGACGGGAGGGAGGGAGGCTCTACGTTCGACTTCGGCGTCGACCTTTTTCAGGTGAGCTTTGTCTACAGGTAGAGAACTGGGAGTGCATTGGGCCTCGAGGCTGTCTGCGAGGCATTCAGCCTTTTCGGCATCGTCGAATGCGATGGATTTATCGGGGCGGGTCAGGGGGCATGGCTGAGACCTGGGGAGACCTGAGTTTCCTCTGGACTAAACAGTGGTATTCTTTATAGCGGTCTATAAAGAAGTCTTAGGAAAGGGCTGATTTGATGACAATGACTTAATCTTCATGTACATTTCAACCTTGTATTAGAAATTTCTCAGTAGCAGCCCGGAATCTAGATGCATGGGCACATAACTTGTGAAATGTAGGTGCTCCTTACCTTTGTCCACCCCTTTGAGGAACACAAGCATGATTTTTAGCAGCCAAGTTACCTCCGTTTGTGAGTGTTTTATAGACACACCCACTTACGCTTGCCGTGGCAGTCTTCATAAGGAAATGTTTGTCCAGCAATGGATGAACCTATACAGGTTTTGAAGATAGATAGATAAAACATTTATTCAGTGCATACAAAAGACACACATAAGCACAATAAAATTATAACAAATTTCATGAATATATATAAAAACAAGATGCCAATAAACAAAAAATAAAAGATACGTATGGAAATGGAGTGACATTATGACATGAAGATGACAAGATGATGTTGATGATTTTATTTCGTAATGTTTCTGTGAATAGAAACTCTTATTGGGTATCCTATAGGTACTTCTTTATCGACTCGTAACGTCTTAAGACGCAGATATATGACAGTGACCTTGAATGGTTAGCTTGCGTGTTCTGTACTGAGCTCACGCAACGCGTCGTACGTCCAGCCAGTAAAAGGACTCGCCCATCAAGGAGCGCTGTCCCGAATTAGACGCATTATTAATTTATTACACGTAAAACAAAAAATATTTTAATAAAACACGTATACTAAAAGATCAATAATTTAATTATCTTTAAAATAGTGAAGTTTTCAGAACAATACGCTTGATAAATTTTGCGTCATTCTCAGTTTTTTATCCGCGTTAGATATAATTTTACAAATTAATTTCACTATGTAATATAAACATAATTAAAAATATGCCTATATTAAAATATTAAGAAAATGCACTAATTTAACATATATTTTTTCCAAATCACTAACACTACTCGTTTAGACGTCATCTCCAGTATAAAATCATTAAAAGTCGGTTATTGTCCCCTTAATAACATCATATTATGTAATACTACATTCTTACAAATAAATACATTTTAATTCGTTCCTTTTTTCATTAAATACATGAGGAGAGTCCCGAATTTTGGGTGGAAAATTCGGGAAAAAAGAAAAATTAAAGAAAAATTATGCATATTATGTACGTACACCATAATCGGTTTTCTAGAGGTAAGGTCGCATCTTAATAAAATATTCACATTGATTTCAAAATGTGTGGTTTCCGAACTTAACAAATCGTAACATAACATGTGTCTGGCAATCAGTTACGAGTAGAATCTAAGTTATTTCTAGTCAGTTTTCAAGCACGTTTTGAATTACAAGTCTGAGGCGACTGTCATAATTATTCGTATAAATCTTGAGGATTGGAAGACCTTTGATATGTTAATATTGTTAATAATATCCATCCATATAAGTGGAAATGATGATTGTGGAATGATGTGATAAGAAGATGTAGTGACAATAACTGAAAAGAGTATGCTTAGATGGTTCGATCATGTTGAGAGGATGAATGAAAGGTGAGGTTCCTGTTCAGGATAAGGCGGGAGGAAACACCCGGGTGTCACCATTGTGTGGATCAGCCTGAGGACACGGTGGTGCATATTTCAGAGAGAAAAAAAAAATTAAAAAAAATTGTAAAGGTTTTATGTGCTGTTTTAGTTCGTAAGATTCGTATTTGCATTGAAATAAAAGCTATTATTATCCCGCGTATGAGAAAATTTATATTGGTCGACAACAATTTGTGTTTGTTTATCGACTTGACCTATTAATAAATAGACATGGCAACGTTTTAAATGAAGATTTTTTGTAAAATGTGACCTATATTAAAAAGTGGTTCAGTTGATTCTGCTCGTTATTCTGATCAAACTATGTTCAGGTTTTACGCATTTAACGTTACACGTTGTATACAAGATCCCGACTTCAATCGTTGGGCAGTTGCCCGCCAGACACAACACCAGTCTTGTTGGAGGATCCTTCCTTTTCTATAGAGGGTAAGTGAACTTTACACCCTGCTCCTCATGCCCCTAAAAACTTAAATGAAGCAAAAGAAGTATAGCACTGTAGTTTCTGCTCCATGGGAAAAAGGCATCAGTTTCTGTACATACAGAAACGGATGCCTTTTTTTGATGTATGTTAAATTGAAAATAAGAATACCCATCTTATGGTAAGTGATAGTAAGACGGGGTTGCAGCAGACCACGAAGGAGATGGCGGGACGTTTCGGACTGGTCCCTCCAGCAATTCCCCAAGAGTAGGAAAAAAGTAAACATAACTGAGTCCAGGCATTCTATAGGTATAATCTTGGTATTTCCGTAAATTGCTTGGTTTCCCTGAGACATCATATGAGGAGACTGTTACTCCTCCATCAAAGTGTATTAACTCCGTTAATGTAACTTTTGAGATAAAGGCATAATCCATAATACTATCCATAATACTTTAAAGGCAACGAACCTGGATTTAATATTGTTTGAAACGATGTGCACTTTTGGTTCTTTTTTATAACAAAAAGTAATACAGTTTGGTGCGTCATAATTTGACATTAGTAACAAGGTTTGAAATAGATAAAAAATCCGTTTGTACTATTTATTTATTTATTCCTATTACGGTGGGTGGAGTTTATACACTTTAATCTGTTACTCCTCATATTTAATTACAATTGTCACGCAATATTGCTCAGTTCAGTTATCAATGTAAGCGTATCTTGAGGCATAGTTTTCACATCAATCTGCCTAGCCTATTCCCAACTATGTTGGGGTCGGCGTCCAGTCTAACCGGACGCAGCTGAATACCAGTATTTTACATGGAGCGACTGCCTATCTGACCTCCACAACCAAGTAACTGGGTTATACGATACCCCTTGGTAAGACTGGTTGTCAGACTTTCGGGTTTATAATAATATAAATAATAAACATTTATTTCTCTTCCACAAAGGCGCCTTAAAAATATAAAGATTACAATATCTGATAAATCCTTTGTGGGAGACTGGTATCTGCACTAGGAAAACCTGTCACACAGATTACCAGGCCCCCCCAAAAACAGTGTTTGATCATTAAATCATAAAGATAATATTTACAAATTATTTTACCTATAGAGAGAGAAACACAAAAAATAAAAGAACAAAAGATACAAAATTAAAAGTTATTATTGAAAAGTGTTGGTATCTGTGAAGTATGGTGTAGTGTAGATCGTGTGGTGTGGTGTAGTGTGGTGCAGTGTGTTGCAGTGTGATGTAGTGTAGTGTGATGTGGTGCGGTGTGGTGCGGTGTGATGTAGTGTGGTGTACAGGCCAGGCTGAAAAACACATTTATCTTAAAACAATAAGGAGCCTTTCAGTGCTATCGTAATCAAGGTTCAGGAAATACGTGGTGAGAACTTGCTTGCACTTTGCTTTAGTAAGAGGGTATATTTTTAAAGTTGAGTTTATTTTATTGTATAAATAGCTGCAAAGGAAACAAAAGTTGCGGTGCGAAAGACTACTTTTACACAGTTCAGTAGAACATACATTTGTTTTAATGCGTTTATGAGCGTTTAAGGATGAGTTGTAGTACAAAATTGAATGTTTACGCAAGATTGTTTGAACGATAAACAGTTGCCGAACAGTAAGAACCTTGCACTTAACGTAGAGTTCAGAGGTAGAGTGAAAAAACGGTTAAGCATGGGCCACCTTTAGCACTGCTCTTTGTGTTCGCTCGATTTTAATCATAAATGACTTAGGGGCCCCACCCCAAACAGAGATGCAATAGTTTAGTACAGATTGACAAAGTGAAAAGTATACTGTCTTAAGAACTTTTGCATCTGCAACACGTTGTAGGCTTTTAAAAATGAAGATGAGCTTCCTAATCCTCTTGGACAACAGATCGATGTGGGAATTAAAGTTCAAGTTTTTGTCTATAGTCACACCGAGGTACTTGATAGAGTCCACTTTTTCGAGTTTTGGGCATGAGCACGAGCAGGAAGAGCTGTTGTTACATGAGTGGGCCGTGATATTTAATAAGGGGTTTTGAGTGAGGTGAGTGTTTGTTAATGTAAATGTTATGTATTTAGTCTTGCCTGTATTAAGAGTTTCCGGAACGACTGTCAAAGATCCACGAATGACAGCCAATACCAACGGCTTAAAGTGCTTTCCGAGGCACAGAGGAGTCTCGGTATGTAAGGATAGTTACCCATCCCCGGCAAGCTTAGTTACACCTGATGGATCGACCCGTGCGGCTATGATGACTTAGCCACAAGCTCCTTTTACATTTTATCACATATTATGGAAAATAGGAATTATAACTACGACTCCTATTATATTCCTTCCAGCTTACAATCCAAGCATGTGTAGATATCATCCATTACATTCGCTCCCTCTATAATTAAACACAAATGACGTAAACAGTGCAGGCCCGTACACACGGCC
Organism: Agrochola lychnidis; assembly: GCA_963680765.1. Lineage (NCBI taxonomy): Eukaryota > Metazoa > Arthropoda > Insecta > Lepidoptera > Noctuidae > Agrochola > Agrochola lychnidis. The sequence goes on from OY796873.1 coordinate 8,957,058, forward strand.
GTGCATCGCAATGGCGACACAAAGCTGTCTGCACTCTGCCTTATTGCTGTATACAGGGTGTGCTAACAAGCTCGCGGGGAATGATGTCAACTAAATTTTTTCACGTCTTTGAGGTGCGTATTATGTCATGATATGAGTGAAGGTTTTTAATATATTAGGGAAGGCAGGTTTTTGTGTATACCTATTGTACTTTATGGTCAATTTATTAAAAAAATACGTAAAGGTAAATAAATAAATTTACGTATGCTGATTTGTTAGCAGTGTTCTCAATTCTTTTTCAATTTCTTCAATGAGTTCAGTTTCACACGGGCGTATTTCCTCAATTATTCGTCGGTTGTTTAAAAACAAATGTTGTGTATACATTTTGACCGTGTAGGTTACATTTTTTAGGAAACAGCTGTTTTTTTTTTAATAACCCTCGGAAAATGTCAACGCATGAAGGCCCAGAATCATGTATTGAAACCCTGTACACATCATTCATAAACATCGTTTTATTCATAAATTTTCATCTCTGCCACAGTCAAGTTAAAAATGGTCTTCAGTTAGCCCATATTCAGACAAGTCCAATCCAGAAGTTATAAAAATACAATTTATTTGTAGCCTTAAAAGGTCTTTGAAGCTATTTCTATAAAAGGCATCGTACAAAATAGATTCCACATTGCTCGGGACTTCCACAGCCTCATTTAGACACATGAGATACGGAATAGGAAACTAGTTATTTTTGTTCTTTGTGATAAAGATACATTTCTTTTTAATCAAAAATATTGAATCAATAAGATACAAAATATGACGCAATACGTGTTTAGGTTTTCTCGTGATATGCATGATAAATTAGTATCATTAGAAGGACATAAATAAATTACGTTGTAGATGGAAAAATAAAGATAAAACATTGATTTTTCTGTGAAATGTCATGAATTATGGGCAAAAGCTAGCACAAAAGGTCGCTTGAAAAATATATAATTTTAATTAAAAAAATACTCCTTTAGAAAAAACACAAATAAATGTTTTAATTCATTAATTCAGTCATGTATAATAAAAAGAAAAAAAAAAAAAGAAAAATTGTTTATTCAGCACAAACTAAACGCACATTACAAAAAAAAAACTTAGAATACACATTTACAAATTAGCCAAAAGCCTCGTATTTAAGATTCATAACTAATAAAAGTCAAGTTAATTATAATCAGCCTATAATTTTTCCACTGCTGAGACACAGGCCTCCTCTCTTTGAGAGGATTTCTCATTCATTTTCTTTTTTGTCTCTTTTCGGAATATTAGTCATTCCGAAAAGTGACTACCTGAACTAATATTTCACCATCATCATTTCAGCCGAAAGACATCTACTTCTGGACATAGACCTCCCCCAAGCACCGCCACTTCCACCGATTCTGTGTACCTCGAATTCAGCGGATTCCTGGTGGCCTTCACCAGGTCATTTGACCCACCTTGTGGGAGACCTTCCGACGCTACGTCTTCCGATACGTATATTTGACTATCGTTAATTGTGGAATAAATATAAAATAAAAATATTAGTTAGTCTGAAAAGTGACTACCTGAACCAATATTTCATCACCATCATTTCAGCCGAAAGAAAACTACTGCTGGACATAGGCCTCCCCCAAGCACCGCCACTTCCACCGATTCTGTGCTTGTACCCTAATTGCGTAACTTATTTTCGTAAACAATTTTGCCTAATTTGTTTCATTTTGACAGTTCAACAACATTCATTGCGTTATTTACGTTGTTGAGCAGATTATTTTTTCCAACTTATGAAGCAATAGATTAGCAATTTGTTTCAAATCGAAACAAATTTTGATTGTGTTGTATTACGCAATTAGGGTACAGGTCATCGATCCACCTTGTAGGAGGCCTTCCGACGCTACGCCTTCCGATACGTATATTTGAGCATCGTTAATTGTGGAAAAAAATCTAAACCAAACCAATCCCCTACACCCTATACATATCAAAACGCATGTCTATCAGTAGAGGCTGATGCATACCTTGTGGCTTTGTTGTGCTTTTAAAAAAGGCATCGCGGTAACAATACGGTGTAGCAGGTACGTTCCGTCTCGGGCTCGTGCTACCCGGTTATGAGGGGCTTCGGAAAGCAGCATATAGGGGCGGAAATTGTGGGGAGCTGGACAGTTATGCTGGGAGACATGTTGCGAAGATATTTTTGTAGTAGAAGAGTTCAGAGTCAAATTCAAAAGTCATTTATTCAAATTAGGCTGAGAAGCAGCACTTTTCGAACGACAAAATTACATAAGACAGTCCCCCAAAACGCCCACCCTTCACCACTTCCTAGTGCTTTAGCTGGGAAGAAGAAGTGGCGCAACAAACTCCCCAGTAGCACAGCTGTCTGTTCCGTTACAAAAAAAATATTCTAGAATGCAAAAAAAAATACATTACGCAACATAAAACAATTTTAATTATAAATTACTAGCTGACCCCGGCAAACGTTGTTTTGCCAATTATTTGTTTGGGGTGGACAACCCTTATCACTTAGGGGTATGAAAAATAGATAGTAGCCGATTCTCAGACCTACTGAATATGCATATAAAATTTGGTAAAAATCAGTAAAGCCGTTTCGGAGGAGTAAGGTAACTAACATTGTGACACGAGAATTTTATATATAAGAGATTAGCCATATATGGCAGCTAGCACACGTCAATAATATCACTAATCGTATCGTAAAAAATCACTTTTCTTATGGTATTTGAATAATTCCGCTATGTTAATAAGATTAAAAAAAAACAGTTTTTTATTTTTCCTGTAAAATTTAGTTTTTACGATTACGATTTTATTCGCCAGGAACAGCGATATATTCTCAGCATGTTTGAGCTTTATCAAAGCCCACGTGCCTGCCCATAAACCTAATATTTCTAACCAACAAACGATTTACCTAATTCGGTAAAACAGTGCACATTAAATCGAAAGTAAGCCAGTGTGGTCACACGCCCCGAGCCTGGCACAATATCACTACATCTTGTCTGTAGGTACAGTCAAACACAGGTACATCGTCACTATTCGACATTGACATCGCCTTTATTCCCTAGCTATAAGGGCGACTTTCGTAGTATAAGTGTTACTTTATCTTGTGTCTGTAGGTACTGGACCCACCCACTTGTCAAGGCAAAGTGTCTTAACTACGATATTTAGGGTTATAATTTGTGAAGGTAGAAACGAGTTTATATGGTCGTGAGTTTAATGTTTTAATAGTATGAGAAATCTGATAAATACAAATAATTTGTAAATGATGATGAACGAAATGAATTAATTTAGATAGCTGGGTGTCATTGTTTGGGCATGTCATTATTCAAATTCAAATTAATTATTTCAATTAAACCAATAACAGGCATTTTTGAATTGTCAAGGGGTCGGTCAGTCAGAAAGATGAAGCTAGTTACCCATTCCAAAGCATAGTAGGTTCCGAACGGGCAAAACTCCAAGGATACTCTTTTAAATCAAAATATTGGAACAAACTATTGCTTATATAAATTTCATGTTGAAATTATACATGTGAGAACGATGTAGACAGATGTGCACGTTAAAAGGGTCCGTAGTAAACAATTAAAATAATTCGTGGCAGCTAAGAAATGACCAGTTCCTAGTTGCAGTGGTGAGCAGTGGTGACCCCGTAGTAATGGTCTTATAGGTCGTGGGTTCAAATCCAGACAGACGCTTTACTTTGTGTAAATAATTTCATCACCACTGCTCTCAAAACGGTGACCGAAAACATCGTTAAGAAACCGGCATGTCCTAGAACCAAAAATTCGAAGACATGTGATATTCACATATCATATCGAGGATTATAGCCCACTGCCTCTCGAGGAATGGAAGCCTGTCCCAGCAGTGGGAACATTATAGACTTATTATGCTATACAGTGGTAATACTCGAACTATGAAACCTACCTTTTCTTCTACGTAATAAATTCGATGTTAATGTCAAATTGTGACCATAGACGTGCGGCTGACTGTACAAGACCCACCCACTTGTCAAGGTAAAGGGTCTTAACTACGATATTTAGTAGTTTAGTGTTATATGTAGGTTAAGGATTTAAGGTTGAAACAACTTGAATATGGTAGAAATGTTGATATTTTAATTTTGGAATTTTTAAGTTGCCTTAATTATTGGTTTACGGGAAGACGATGAAAATTCGATTTTATTTGTATGATGAGGAGTGTTAAAAACTCTAAGATAATCTCTTTTTTTGTGAATTTTTTACGTAAAATGGCGTCAGAAATATCCAGCATTTTTTCTTGCTTCTTTACATCTCTTCTATTATTTTTAATGTACATATAATTATGATTCTAATTTTCATTGGCAACTAAATTCATAAGTGTTGGGGTCGGCTTCCAATCTAACCGGATTCATCTGAATACCAGTATTTTCCAAGAAGCGACTGCCTATTTGACCTTCACAACCCAGTTACTGGGTAACACGACACCCCGTGGTAAGACTGATTGACAGACTTTTGGGCTTCTGACCAGGGTTGTAACGGATGTCGTATAATGGATGAGGATGCGGATGAGGATACGGATGAGGATGTCGAGATAATCGGGTTTGAGGATGCGGATGAGGATACGGATATTGGAAAATTCCTTATTGAGGATGCGGATGAGGGTTCGGATGCAGATGTCATATGAAAAATTGCCTTTGTTTTGACACCCAACACTACAATCATGCCACCACTGTCACGTGCAGTCGATCGTCTGTCATAGGACAGGGACACTGCGAATTGAGGCAATAGGAACGCGTCACTCACACTTTGCCCCGCACATTTAGCTCGGAGCGAGTTTAAAAAAATTCACTATTTGAAAGAAAGAAAGAAAAGTATTTATTGAGACTCGCACAGGAAATCACAAATTAAACTAAACACCTTCATTAAGAATATTAATAAAAATAATAAAAAAACAATAAAAAAAAACAAAGTAAAATTAAAATTAAAGCAGAAGGTCCTGTACGAGGCCAAAAGGCTCCTATCTCAGCACATGCTGCGACATTTAAAAACAATAAATGTCGCAACCACCAATTTTAGCGAACAACGTAGGTAGGGTCACATGCCCATAGAAATTATGAGGATGCGGAGCTTTTAAAATCAAAACTTGAGGAAGCGGACGTTTTGCGGATATCAAAATTTATGCGGATGCGGATACGGATATCCGTTACATCCCTGGTTCTGACTACCCGTACCTACCGACTGTCAAAGATCTACGAATGACAGTTGGGACCAACGGCTTAACGTACTTTCCAAACCACAGAAAGGTCTCGGTATGTAATGGATGGTCACCCATCCACGAATCGACTACAGCAAGTGTAGCTTTCTCGACCGATCGACGAAAGGAATACTCAAATTTCTTTTTTTTTTTTAACACAAACATATTATCAAAAATCCTCAAAAAAAACTGCTCGTCAAAACTACCATCCGTAAGTAAACTGAACTACTCTCATCACGAACGAACCGTTGATTGTGGGGGCTGCTACACGACAATACTTACCGCTAAATTGTAGTCGCGACCGGCTGCCTATGTAGATGGACAGCGGATTATCAAAAGAAATACTGTGGGATGCGAGATGAAAAATATCGCAGACGAAAATGGAAAGCAAAAATTGTTTTCTTTTTGCGTCATCGGTTTGCGAGCAGATTGGTGCCAACGGCAAATAATTCCATGGGGCATTACAGACTATTGTGGCATAATTTAAATTTCTCATAATTGTCCTTGTAATTTTATCGGAGGCCTAAACATTTAGATACATCAACATCAATGTGTGGAACTCAACTTTATAATAAAATAATAAAAATCGTTTATTCTCTCGCCACAATATAACAAAGAAAATAGAGCAATCACAGTTGTAAAATACATAGGTATTTGTTATTTAATATTGTGGGAGACTGGTGCCTAAACTAGGCTCGAGGTCTGTATTTCAGGACACCAGGATCTCCGCCATTTACAGTTATTCTATTATGTACTTGTACACCGACCATGAGAAACACTATATAATATGATGGCAGGAAAAAGAGATATTTTGTGACTAAAGTAAATTTTGATACAGTAATTGACTCACTAAAATTAGGTAGAGAGTCAGGGATTAAACATGTTAGTATTTGTGCGTGGAAGTGTGTGTATGTGTATGTGAGTAAGAGATAGGGGGAATGCTTGTGTGTGATGTATGTTTGGTCGTGCGTGTATGGAGCTAGCAGTGTGCAGTGTGTATGGATTGTTGAGAACTATTTAGTAATAAGACTACGAGAAGAATTAACAATATTAGGCGCTGCTACATTTAGGTAAGTAATTTTTCAGTATCTTCATAATTTAGGTTTTGGAGGAAAGCAGTTACTTTTTTTTTGCACAAGATTCTAGGGTGGTTAACTATAGGTGTCATCCTGTTTATTTTATTGTATAAAAATGCACCTAAGTGGCAAAAGAACCGCTTCGAAAATTGTTTAGAGTGGTGGATGTGACGGTTCTCTACTGGATTGCACCGTCTTTTACCAAGCGAGGCTGAGGGATTATAGGTGATTAACGAGTGTTGCTTTACTATGATGCTAGCGATAAAGAGTTGACGAACTGTCAAAACTTTAGCCTCTTTGTAAAGTCGCTCTGTGGGGTAGCGGTAAGGCAGAAAAAATGAGACTTTTAGTATAGCTCGTTGACTTCTCTCTAGCTCAATTATTGTGGTTTTCGGGGCTCCTCCCCAGACGGAGATGCAATATGTTATCAGTGATTGAGCTAGGGCATAGTAGACGGATTTCTTTACCTTGTCATCAGCCACTTGTCTGAGGGTTTTAAAAATATATATCAGTTTACGCAACCTTATTTTAAGTGTGTTTATGTGTTCATGGAATCTAAGCGAGTTGTCGATAATTACTCCTAGATACTTAACGTGTGTGGTATTGCGAATGTGCGTACAGTTACATTGGTTCTCGTGTGGTTTAGAACAAGTGTGTGTTATAATCGTGTAAGAAGTTGAGGATTGCGGTATGTTACTTTTAACTTTGAGGGAGAAGGTCATGTAATTGGTTTTGTCAGTGTTAAGAGTTAGGATGTTACTGCGTAACCAGTAGGAAACAGCATTGAAACCCGACTGTGCATGTGAAAAAACCTCAGCCCACGTATCAGCGCTAAAGAGAAGAACCGTGTCGTCTGCAAAGGTTATGATCCTACCGTTGGGAAGCGTGAGCAAACCCAAGTCGTTGATATAAATGAGGAATAAGGTGGGACCCAACACACTTCCCTGGGGCACGCCATATGAGATTGTACGTTCGTCACTAGTGTAATCATCCATTTTAACGCACTGGGTACGCTCCCTTAAGTAGTCCTCAAAGAGCTGAAGTTGAACTCCTCTTATTCCCAAATTCTCAATTTTTTGTGTGAGAATCGGAACAGAAACCGTATCAAAGGCCTTCGCAAGGTCTAAGAATATACCCAGCACTTTTTTCCCCTGATCCAAATTGGTGACAATATAGTTAGTTAAGCTGTGGACCGCGTCTGACGTAGATTTTCCGGACCGAAAGCCGTACTGTGTTGGACATAGAAGATTATGCTTTTCGAGGTAATCAACAAGCCTACCATTTATTATCCGCTCTAGAACTTTTGAGAGGGCAGGCAAGACAGCTATAGGCCTATAGTTGCTGATAGTGCTTCTGTCCCCACTCTTATAGATCGGATGTATAATTGATTTTTTAAAGACTTTAGGGAATTTGCCAGTTGAGAGGGCCAAGTTACAGATGTATGTAAGAGGGGGTACAATGAAGGCTTTGTTTCTTTTAAGAAGGTCACTAGATATTTTATCCCAACCCAGTGCGCAGTCACTACGAAGGGACATTAGGAGTTCCTCTACTTCTTTTTCGTCGGTCGGTAGTAAAACCATTGAGTGAGCGTTGTCGTTTACTTGTAGTTTGGTGGCTTTTGAAGGGCTACCAATTTTTTCCGCAAGCTGTTTGCCAATTTGAGCAAAATAATCGTTGGCTGAGTTTACAGATTCTTTTGGAGAGGATGAAAGTGATAAAAGGTGAGATGTAGCTTTTTTCTTTTTACTTCTGTTTGTCAAGTTATTTATTGCAGTCCATAGATTCTTGGGATTTGTTCCCGCTTTGGTTATTTGATTTTTCTCATATTCAGTTTTTATTTTATTTAATAATTTATTACAGTGGTTTCTGTATCGGGTAAAAATTAATTTAAGATTATCATTATCAGGCGTTTTTCTACTTTTTTTATGTAGACTGTCTCTGTGTCGGACACAGCGAAGAAGCCCTGGAGTTATCCATGGCTTTACAATTTTCCTGCGGTTAGGTACTTTAGTAGTTTGCGAGTTTATGTCTATAGCTTGTCTTATTTTAGTAACCATGGTCTCTGCTGCTAGATGAGGATCTTGGGTGTTATAAATTTCACTGAAGTCTATTTGCCCAATGTCTTTGTCTAACTGATCACGATTAACAAGTGTTATTGTTTTTCTCACAGTAGCCTTGGGGAGTTTCTTTGAGAGAAACAGCAACACCGTGTCATGATCAGTCAGAGCAGAATGAGCAACAAACGTTGATGCAGGACTCCGAGTTTTTAGAACAAAATGATCTAAGCATGATAGTTGTCTGGTGGGTAGCGTGTGTGCAGGCAATAGTCCATGTGATGCCACCAAGTTTAAATAGCTGTGCTTGTTTGGGTCAAGACATTGTTCGCTGATATTAATATTAATGTCACCACAAATAATTATATTATTGTAACGCGTGATCTTGGCCAGTACATCATTTAGTGAACTCAAGAAGTTAGTAATATCTTTATGGGCTGGTGGTCGATATAATGCTAGAAGTATGGTATTTTGGTCGATGGTAATTTGGAGGCAGTTGGCATTTACGAATGTAGGTTCTTCCACAGATACCCTAAGTTCCTTTTTAGCATAAACCACAACACCCTCATTTTGTGTAAGATTGTTAATAGTACTAAAACAATCATAACCTTCCAAATCAGGTATCATGGGCGCTCCAGGAAGCCAACATTCAGTTAACGTTATAATATCCCATTCAATTTTTGTTCTTGCTAAGATTGTATAGAAGCCTGTAATATTTTTAGTAATACTACGGATATTTTGGTTTATTATTTTGAGTGACATGTTGGGCCTAAAATTAGGGGGAGCACAGTTGTCAAGGTCACAGGTCGCTGAGTCCGAAACTGAGATTAAATCGATATTTTGTGTGTTATTTGTTATATTATCGAATGTTTGCGTTTTAAATTTCAACGGTTACGTTTATGTTATAGCTTTTTGTTATATGATGCAAATTAAGCGCATTTAGAACGCTAATAGTAGATTTACTGTGAAGAATTATGTTAGCATTATTTGTACCCGTTTTTAGTCCATGTAGATTATTGTTTATAAGTAGCAGTGTGAGGTATGTATGATTTGTAGGGAGTGGTTTATTTGTAATCAGTGGAGTATAGTTACTAGTGTATATATGTGATTGTGTTCGGATAGTTGTATGTATCTTTGTAATATAATTGTGATGTGTGTAATTTAGTTCTATGTTAGTACATTGTAGTTTAAGTGTTACATAAATGGACATTGAAATATAAAAATTATCAAAATAAAAATAGAAGAGAAATACAAAATGATATTGATTGCATGCATGAACGCGAATAATATCTTTAGGAGAAAGTGATGATAGTCATCGTTGACCTGGTGCTGGTACTGGCACTGATATTGTGTGCCTGTATGTGTGTGTGTCTGTATTTATGTTCTTCTATTTTTCTTTTATATAAGGGACCCGTATTTTTAATTATTTTAATTGCTTTGGTTTTTAATCTATTTAATTAAAGAAAGATTATTTTTATTTGAGACACGCACAGGAAATACAAAATTAAAATTAAAAAAATTATAAAAACAAAAGCAATTTCAGAAAAACATATTAAAATGTTCTATGTTTATGTCACTAATTAAAGTATCTAAATAAATAAATGTGGCATAAATCGATATAGTGTGGTGGTAGTGTAGCTCTTTAGACGAACTTTTCAACTAGATCCAATTCGTACAGTACGACACAACTTAGATGTTGCATAAATTTGAAAATTTGCATTCATTCATTTCAATTTTACGAATGTATTTGGATAAATGACTTTACAAGTTATTTCGTTTGCGTAGAGAGCAGTGGTGGCCCAGTGGCCACGGCCGCGACTTACGAGTTGTAGGTCGTAGGTTCGAACCCAGACAGGCGCTTTACTTTGTGTAAATTATTTCATCACCACTGCTCTCAAAAGGTTGAAGGAAAAACATCGTGAGGAAACCGGCATGTCCTAGAACCGAAAATTCGAAGACATGTGACATCTACCAACCCGCGCAGGGCCCGCGTGGTGGATTATGGCCCACTCCTTCTCACAGAGAGGAGGCCTGTGTCCCAGCAGTGGGAACATTTATAAGCTGATGATGATGATGAAAGATCATTTTCACCTAAAGCAGTAATAAAGATTGTTTATTTTGAAGGCGCGCTCAGTTCAGACGGTGATCGGTTTTACGAATTTTACCGATGCTACATCTAAGTGGTGTCGTACTGTAACTATTGGTTAACTAACGTAACTACTAGCTCATAGATATTAAGTTGGTTTAGCAAGTTTGGTACCCGATTGACTGTCCAGGATGTACTAGATACAGTTATGTTTCGTAACTCATAGAGGCTGTTTTAAAACCCCAGGCTACTTTACCTATTAAGACAAAGATAACTGACAAATGCATGCACTGACTGGACAGGCCCTCACAGTCTGTGTGGTGCTTTCCGCAAAAGACCACTTCAGACACCAATCTACATCCTGCCGGGGTTGCGAATAAGGCCGAAAAGGAAATCGTGGCCGGGCAACATGGCAACTGAAGGAACACGGGTGAGTTTTAGTCAGTAAGAGTGACACGCCCTCCTGCTCCACCCAAAGCGGGAGAAGTTATTTGATAATTTCCCACCCACAAAAAAACACCAATCTACATGGTCTTCAAATGATGTGAGAATGTGACCTCTGAGTTTGTTTCGGCCTTTCTTCTCAGAGTAGTCAGATAGGAAACACCTCATCTAGTTTTTAAAATATGATTGACGTGTAAAAGTGTTTGTACAAACCTAATTACAGAAATAAAATCATTTATCATAAGATACACTAGCTTTTACTCGCGACTTCGCCCGAATGGAGGTCGGAAATTATCTCACTGGAACGTACTCTGGGATAAAATGTCTACCTATGTACGAAATTTCATCGAAATCTATTCAGTCGGTAAGGCGAATAAAGGTAACAGACAAACAAACAGACCAGCAGACAGACCAATAGACAGAGTTAGGTACTTTTGCATTTATAATATTAAAAAAAAAAACAACCTACTTCAAAAAAAAAATCAACTAAGTCAAAAAATAACTTTAATTTCGGAAGTCGGTGGCTTTGTATTTTCGTTTTTTGCCACCGACTTCCGAAATTAAAGTTATTTTTCACTTTGTAGTGTTTTTTTTTAAGTCGGTTGTTTTTTTTGTAAAAAGTTTTTATTTTTCACTTTTTATTAGTTGTGGTACCTACCCCACACACATTCGAATACCACTACCTGCTACCAGTGACAGGAACTTATCATATCATCTACATAGTAAGTGGGAAAAAAATACGTATTTTGTAGCTAACTCAAAAACTACCCAAGCAAAGTTAATAAAATTTATATGGGACCGATTTGAGAGCATACCCTTTCAAACAAAAAAATAATTTTGAAAATCGATCCACAAATGACGGAGAAATCAGTGGACATACATAAAAAAAAACAAACATACGCTACGAATATATGACCTCCTCCTTTTTAGAAGTCAGTTAAAAATAGTAATGATACTTCCCAAAATCAATAAAAACTACCACCAACCAAACCTTTTCCAACACAACACAATAGAAATCAAATTAGAAAATATATTTCAACAACTGGGCTTCGATTTTCACGAGAAAATAAAAACACTTGGATCCACGATTGTGATTGACAAGCTACAGCGGTAAGCACTCCACTAACATACACTGAAATCGTATGAATTCTCATATTTCTGTGTACTGGGAATGAAAATCATACGTTTCTGTTACCATTATATCTAAAAGGAATAAAGAATTGTGGAACTGAAATACTGAATTCTGAAACTAAGCAGCTGATGACCAGTCTACCATTCTAAAGTTATTAGGCTTGTCAAAAAGTCGAATGGTATTAAAAACTGAAAACAATATTTAGCTAACGAAATTAGAAACACGATATTTCACTTTGGGCTAAGTAACTAAATCAATTCCGTATTCCACATTTAGTGCTAGCCTACAAACGTAACAAAGGATCCGCCAATTCAATTTAAATGAAAAATGGCTACAGAACCTACTCGCAATTTCGCAAACATTTAAGAGCAAAAATATATCCTGATTAGCAGTAAAATACTACACTAAAACACAGATTTACTTAACAGCCCATCCCAAACGCGTGCCAAAAAAATTCAGCCGAAAATTCAGAATCATTTCAAGTCTGAATTACACAGTTCTTCATAAAAACTCATTATGTATATCAATTCACCAGAAATTTAATTTCCGTAACCATTAGAGCGACTTTTTTCGTCCGTTAAAAAGATGGCGAACGCACAGAAAACTTCTGGCCATTTAGAATTCAAACAGCGACTGAGAGAGGAAACAGAATGGCAGTGTTCTCGCCGTTCTCGGGAATAAATTTTAAAACAAATCCAAACTCCGCCTGTCACCGTACCAGTGAGGGAAACAAAACAAAAGATTTACGTATAAACTTAGAGCTTAGAATTACTTACCTAGTCGCATTTGAATTAAGTCCGGACTTTACTTACGGTGTGAAATTTTAACAATTACTTATACTAGCCTTGTAAACAATGGATGGTAACTTTGAAGTATGAATAAGACCAGCTATTAAAGTTGACCCCAGCTAGATGCAGGTACCGATGAACTTAAAAAGGTGGTTGGGACAGACTGGATGCGGAAGGCGAAGGACTGGGTGTTATAACGCAGCCTGGGAGTGGCCTATGTCCAGCAGTGAACTGCAATAGGCTGACTTGATTAATTACAGTTGACTAAAACGTCATTTTAGACTCGTCAGACTCTTACTGACTAAAACCCACCCGTGTTCCTTCAATTGCCTATTGCCAGAGGCCATTAACCCTTTTGGACTTCCCCGCAACCCCGGCAGGCATCGACCCTATCGGACCCCGTAAGTTCTGCTGACATGTCTTTGAGACGCGCGTGGAACACAATGCGCTGTCGACCCGGGCCTGGTCCTTATCGGACGGTGAGCTACCCATTGCTCACCGTCCGCAAGCCCGCGCCTACGGTGGCCGGAAGTCGGCCTGCGATTCCCGACACCCAGGGCGTCTCCTGCGGCGGTTAGGAGCGTGAGGGCGCGAAATTTGCCTCTCCCTCACGCGTTCCGCCTTCTCCTTCGTGAGTATTACTGCTTCGTAAGAGGAGAAGAAGGAGAAGACGGCGTTCCATGCCCTCTCGCTCCGTACCATGGCCTGAACCAGGGCCGGACGCGAGAGATCACCGCCGCCGATCGCCTCCACGAGGACACGGCGATGCTATGACCAGCAGTGGACTGCGATAGGCTGAGTTGATTGATTACAGTTGACTAAAACGTCATTTTACACCTACGAGTCTATTTTGACACTTGCTTGCAAAGGATAAAAGTTGAAATAATGTTTACTTCGTAGTCCTTCAATTGTCTCTTCGGGCAGCTGAATACATTCCCTGAAAAGGCCAAGTTTCATTACCTCGTTTTTTTTTTGTTTTTAGGTAGGTAGGGCTTCTCGTAGTTGACCTCTGAGATCATGACTACTTAACCGGGCTTTCCTGTGGGTGCCTTAAGCTACTACACTTAAAACCTCTAGCCCGGGATTATTCAACTACGCTAATTAAAACTAGGTGAACGCTCGCTAAGGGCATCCTCTGTGGGGTACGAACCTCGGCTAAGGGCGTCAAACGGAGGGAGGACATCAAGGATGGGACGGGCTGGATTCATTGCCTCGGCGCTTTTCTGATTGGTCACTGGTCTGCTTACGGGAATCACAAGTCTCAAAAATCAGTAATTACCGCAATTTTTTTTTATTTTATTACCTCTCTATAACGTGATTGATACTCAGACGAAGAAAATAAACAGATACAGATATCTTTTGTTCAGCCTATCCCACCGAAATAACGGGCTACGGTCATGAATCCAAAAACTGTCTCTACTACAACAATTATGAAGCATAATTTAAGTTCTAAACTTTGAAAACTTTAAAGTAAATAAAATTAGTAGGTAACTACACAAAATCGAAAGGAAAATGGCGGGGTTTCCGCCATCTTGTTCATCAACAAATCAAAATTGAATTCAAAAATAGAACAATGCATTCTATTTACAATAATATTCTTCCCCTTCGAACTATTTCTACCACAAATTACCAAGTTAGGTAACTTGGCCGTAATAACAAAAAGAGGGACTCCTTATGACTATTATTAATTCGAAATAAGGTAATTTGCTACAATTACGTGAAGAAATATTGACAATTTACTGTCAAATTACCGACTTCCGACAGGCAATCAACAATGTAAGGTGGATACTATTGTTAACTTTTTCTTTTTAAATTTTTACTTTGTATGTGTTTCATAAGTTGAGCAAAGGATTTCTTGGGTTTCAAAAATATATGAAAGGAGAATTTTATCATACATATTGTGCATAGTAAAAGACGAAATGGGGAGAGCTACAAAATTGTAGTTTTCTTGCACTAGTAACGTGAGGTACCGTTATCTTTGGTATTCGGAAACCTTCTTTCCTTTTGATTTTATACTATCTTAAGCAATAAGAACGTCAGTGCTATTCTTGATAAATCATATTCCTTTAAACTACTAGGATTACAATCTATAAGTATTTAATACGACAGCCGCATTTCATTTTTAAATTTAAAAATAGACCAGTTATCGCACAAAACAGAGGTTTGGAAGGGGACAAAAGATGGCTAGCAAAAAAAAAGTAGCGGCTTGCACTTTGAGTCACTAAGAGCTAGTTTCACCATACTCTGTTAGTTAAATTTAACGACCAATTATATAGATAGCGGCCTGTTAGGCGTAGTGAGTGTTTCACCATGTACTAACGTATGGTTAATTCTCTTAACAAGGCGTTAAACTTAATCACTGCTCCAAAAGTCTGCTAGTGCTAGTAACAGGCCGTCAATAGCCGTCAATTGGTTGTCAGTGGTTGTCAGTTGGTCAAATACAATGGAAGCGACGTATAATTTTATTTTTGAAGACGAGAACGATGGTATCTTAGAAAATGTTGAAGTTTTAGATAATATTATTCGACGTCCTAAAACATATAAAGAGCGACTATTTTGAAGAGTATGACGATGAATATTTCAGGACAAGGTTTGAACGTGCTCAGGGAGTTGAACTCTTCCGTGAGCACCTTCCAACCCTCATTTTTATGAGCAATCGTCACTGCATCTGTTTTTTTTTGTTTTCTACAATTTGTTTATGTTTTTTTTGGTATGAGTTCTATTAATATTTCTTTTTCACTAGCGCAGAAATTGGGTCGGCGACTTTTTTTCAACATATTAAAACACACTAAATTGAAAAAATAGAAAGTAAAAATCATGAAATTACACAGACGCTCTTTCGATTTGAACACGAATTATGACATTTCAATTCAGTGGCATTACATTATTATACGGCTAGTTCCAGTGAAGTATATTTAGAGAACGTTTTGTTTAGACGTTATGACATTCTGTTTTGGTTGCATAAAAACGAGAGTGAATGACAAGTCAGACCAGTCGTTTTTGTTCACTCGATGACATATAATATCTACTTGATGTTTGATTTAGCAACGTCTTGCTAAGATCCCTCCATAAAACGTAAACCTTTTTGCCGTCTACGTTAATCTTAACAGAACATTTCTTAATGGCTCATTAAGAATAGTTTGGTGAAATCAAAAGTACGTTTAACACTTTTAAGAGCGTTTATACAGAAAGTGGGTAACGCCGCAAATAGCTGTCAAATGTTTGCTGTTTTGATTAATTTGGCAATATTACTGTATGGAAATAAGAAATGTGGCTAACTAGTGAACTAAATTAATATCACAACACCGAATATTTAGTTTTAGAAATAAAAAAAGTATTTGGAAACTTTCCAAATCCCTTTTTTATACCTAAAACGGTTACAATATCAAATTCAGTGTTATAATAATTATAATTTCTTATTTCGATATAGTAATATTGCCAAATTAATCAAAACAGGTAAATATTTGACAGCTATTTGCGACGTTGCCAACTTTTTTGGTGATCGCTCTTTTGTTGATAAAGACAGAACGATATTTTAAATAAGTTTAGCGTTTTATGCATTTAATGATTTGTGATGTAAGTTGGCCTTTGATTTTCATCATTTACCTAGCCTTTAGTGAACATAAGAATGTTCGGGTTGGCTCCCAGTGTTACCTGTCGCAGTTGATTACGAAAATTTTACAGGGAGTTGCCATGAAAAAAAAATTATCTTTCTTGATGGAAAATCTAGATGTACCTAAAATACGACCCTACTGGACTCAGGGCAAACTCCAACAATCTTGAGTTCGTCTAGAAAATAAATAAAATAACAGAACAAGCGGATTCTGAAGAAAATTCAATGTTCAAAGTAACCGAGACAGGGAAATGAGTGCACTTAGTGGGAACAATTTTATTTTCTGGCTTTTAAACGGTAACGTAGTCAATTTGAGCCCCGGCGAGGACAAACAACGTTAAATAAAAACTGATAAAAAATGTCTGGGGTTTTTATTGTGAACTTTTAAGTTTTCGCTAAGACTTTTGAGGGATTCAGTCGGGACAACGGAAAGGGCGGGGATGCATCCCCGAGTTAAGGATGACTTCCATCAAACGGCTCGCATCGCATCGGATCGGAACGGATTTTACAATTTTTATACGATATATTAAATCGTGTACACAGTATTTAAAGTCGCGCACAGCCACTTGACTGCGGGAATCTTCCGCGACGCGCGATCGTAGCCGAAAATATGCTGCGACGCGCGATCGGCTCCGTTCGCCTGTCGTCGTATCCGATCGGATGCTTTCGGCTTTCGGTTTTTGCCATAAACCATCAATCCAAATTTATCTTTTCCTCTTCTATATTTTATGATTATTTTCTTCTTCTACTAATGCAATAGCCAACAATACTACGTCAACGTCAAACATTTTCAAAAATTAGAACACGTCAACACGGTAGGAATTAAAGTATTTGACAAGGCGCAGAAACGGATAATCTACGTTCGCAAGCAACGGTACGGAGCCGATCGTATGCGTCGACATCCTGTCGGACGTGATCGTCTGTCGCCGCATCCGTTCGTATCCTTTTCGATCCGATGCGATGCGAGCCGTTTGGTGGAAATCATCCTTTAGATATTATTTATGTCATGATTTCAAGAAAAAGTCATTCAGTGGAACAAAATCTAACTTAGAGAGATGTATTAATGATTGTAATGATTAGGTATAATTTTATAAATATAAATTTTTTATGGTCGCGAATAACATTTTGATCAAGATACAATCTGACCTGCAAATTGTAAAAAACGTAAGACAATTTGAATTTCGCGGGCTACCCTGACGCTTTCGCCTAAGTAACCAATTATGAGGTCGACCACAGATTGCTACAAGGATCGTTTGACAAGTGAATGACATTGACTGGAGGACGTTATTGGTTAATGTCATAGACATTGAGAATGGACAGACCATGAAGCTGGAAACACATTAAGCTGCGTCCAGATATTTTCTTTCGTCCGTACCGTATCTCCGTTTCATATCAGCGTCGCGATCCAAGAACGATAGTTTGGACGCCCGTTCGGTACGGTACGGTGGTACGGCGTCTCGATACGGATACAGGTACGCTTCGATCCATCGCGAGTCGGTTTTTTCACCCCGTTCAAAAGACACACAAAAACTTGACACAGAAATTAACACACGATGATCGCAGCGACGTTACGGAGATACGGGCTATTTTACTTTGCGTCCATAGTTCTTGGATCGATCGCGACGCTGATACGAAACGGAGGTACCATCGGGGTAACGCATATCTAAGCATTTTGAAAACAAAATCCCGTGCTACGACCCTTTTTTTTCGTAGGTAACCGATACTATAGCGGCCGAGCGCTGCAAGCAAGAATAGTCCTTACAGTGTACAGATATGCGTTTCTTCGATAGACGCAGCTTTATGGAACGCGTCCGTAAGCCGCGGCTGACAGTCGCAACTTATTTGTATCCGAATAGTACATTTAACACTACACTGTGCAAACTATCTTGCGGACGTGAAGAATAAGCCGTAATTATACTAAAGAATAAGCTAATAATATTAGCCTTACAAAAGAGATCACTCTTGAGAAAGAGACAAAGCGACTGCGCGGCCAATACCTGTCTTTTATCTGCAAGCCTCTAAAAGATAATTTAACTTGAATTTGTCAAATTCAATACATAACTACTCTATTCAAAATTCGAATTCTAGAAAGGAACAACTACTGGCCGCACATTTATTGACCTTTAAATAAAGCTGAAGAGTTTGTTTGTTTGCTTGAACGCGCTAATCTCAGGAACTACTGGTCCGATTTTAAAAAAATATTTTTGTAAGTATTTTGGTCATTTAAAAAAAATATTTTCACCTACGTAAACGAAGTTGCGGGTTAAAGTTAGTGTTAGCCCAAAGTAACTATTCCACGCGGACGAAGACGGGGGCAGAAGCTAGTTTATTTATATATGCACAAGTAGAGTCATGCAGAGACAAAACATGGCAGGTGAAACATAATTGATTGATAACTCGAAAAAGAATAAATACTAATTAATACATAGATACATTACGATTACTGATAAATGCTTGCACTGACTGGACAGGTCCACTCAAATCTGTGTGGTTCTTTCCTCAAAAGGCCGGTTAGGACCATTTCAGACACTACATGATCCTCATATGGCCTGACCAAGATTATATCTGGACTTTAAAAGAGACTGCGACCTCTAAGTTTGTTTCAGCCTTTCTTCTCAGAGTAGTCAGATAAGAAACGCCGACCTCATCTAGCTTATTTTTAATATTTTTTTAATATGAAGTGTAAACGTGATTCCGATATCATATTTACAGAATAAACAATTTCATTTCATACATACATATTAACAAAAATATCTGGATTCTTTTTTTTTAACGACATTTTCTATAAATGAAACCTAACTCGATCAATTTATCGCCCCCGGAACCCCCTGCATACAAAATTTCATGAAAATCGTTGGAGCTGTTTCCGAGATTCAGATTATATATTTATATACACATATATACAAGAATTGCTCGTTTAAAGGTATTAGATAAACTTACACATTCGCTTTGTCTTTCTCTTACTTTTTGGTTTGAATTCACTGCACAATGGGGAACGCTGAGTCCGTTCTCTGTCTATGGTTAATATTTGTGAAATTGTCACTATCCTATCTTAAGCCTGCTCCACATTGTCTGCAAAACTACACGAGACTTGCCGAATACGAGAGTGTAGAGGGAACATTCGTCTATATTCTTGTTGTCTCGGGTACATCAAAGGACTCTCGAGTAGTTTTGCGTTTATGTGAAACTATTCCTCCACATTCTCGCTCATTTTCGCTGTTAGGGTCAGTCGGCCACCAGTCACCGTAGCGAGCGCATCTCATCATCATCTGTTACGGTGTATGGCATTCACCACCTTCGCTTATTCCAATGTCTTTTCGTAACTTTTTTTTCACGGATCTATAAATAATTGTAATAGGCTGCAGCAGCACATAATGCTACAGTGGTAGATATTTTCAAGACGTCTATCTTGGTACGAGAGTCCAATACTATTGTGCCAGGCAAGAATGTAGACTAATAGCGTTAAACAAACACAGTATGTGGAGGGTATGGAGATTGCATATGTTCCAGAATACATCTACCTCGGCCAAATAGTTTCCTTCTAGGCGAGACAAAAAAAAGAAGTTGCTCGCCGCACCGAAAACGCCTGGAAGAGCTATTGGTCGAAGAAAACCCTTATGAAAGGAGATCTTCAAATTTGCCATAAACGCAAATTAATGGACATGTGCATTCTCCCTATCCTTACATACGGCGCTCATACCTGACAGTTCAACAGAGGACCGAGCTCGAGGTTTGCCAGCAAGCGCTGGAGCGTAGTATCCTTGGAGTTCGACTTACCGACCGGATACGGAACACGATACTGCGCTCCAAGACACAAATCGCTGACGTCACCCAAAAAGCAGCCAAGCTCAAGTGGGACTGGGCCAGACACGTTTGCTGCATATCGGATGCATTGTGGGCTAAGACCACTACAACATGGGTTCCTGAAAACGTCCAGCATCGTGGAAGACCCAGGCGTAGATGGCGGGACGAACTTGACGCTTTTAGGAGGGATTGGTCTATATTGGCTCAGGATCGGGTTGGGTGGAAAAAGGAAGGGGAGGCCTATAATTATTATTATAAGAATGTAGAGCAATGGTCTCGTCTCCCCCTGTCTCGACAAATGTTCTATTCGAGACCTCCCGCCGAGAATGTGGAGCAGGCTTAAGTCAGAAATCAAAACGTCATCGTAGCTACGTTTGCCCCCACACAAGCGAATAACGTCCATCTTGATTATTGAGTCAGACCTGAGTATGACATCCCTCAACGTGGTCAATGGAAAGTGTCAATCATTCGATCGGTGAAAAATCGAGGTGGAAATTTCAATAGGCGAATTTAAGTCTGTGACCGAGCTGTTTCTAATTTTGAGAGTAACAAGAAATAAGATAACATAAACAGCTATATCTATATTTAGTCCAATCAGCATAAAAACTATTACTATTCAACACCTCCTGATAAGTTGAAGCTAACTTATCTAGCAGATAAATTTAGACAAATTTTGTAAAAAAAAAAACTGGTAGATAATGCCCATCCTGATGCTGCTGTGAACAAACCCAAATTAATTCTTACTTTCACTTTTATTATTTTTTGACTTTATTACTGCAAACATTTTATGAAAATCGCTCTTTGACCGCTCCCTATTTGAGACATGAAAACTGTTTAATTAATTAAATATGTACATACCTTTTTTTTTAGACCTGTAAGAAGTTTATTATGTGGTTTCCATGGTAATTATTTTTGTTGATTGACAAATCGTCAGAGAAGAGAAAAAAATGTTTTTATAAAATTTTGCATTTTTAATCAAGAAAATATATTGCCTACTGATATAGTACGGTACCGAAATTTAATTTACTTCATATAACGTCGAACAAAAACATTAGAAATAAAATACAGCAATTTAGAATCATTCCACAACACACAGGATATCATCTCTTGGATAAATTTGACAGTTCTCGCAGTACGCTCAAACTATTCCATCGGGATGGGGTCTCTTCTCGTTCCAAGAAGATAAACGCGTCACAAGATGTTTGTTTTGGACGACAGAGCGTTTTGTCACTGTGAGGTCTGGGCACAGAGGAGAGAAGGACAGAAGTATCACTTAAAAAAGCTCTTGGAAAAATAGAAAAGGATCTAAGTAATGTCGCCGGCATGTAACTTGGCAAGGTTTTGGCGTATTGGGAGCCCAACAAAAAAATTTGCACGTTTATTCATCGATTTACATCAATGCGTTAATTGCATGTTATTATCAGAGGTCGAAATTAGGTAGAGTTTGTTATGCACTTGCATCGGAATGTTGATTGATATTAATATGGATCTTCCCGGGATTTCTAATAGACAATCCCGTGTGACCATACAATATCACTACATCGTATAAAACAAAGTCGCTTTCTCTGTCCCTATATCCCTATGTATGCTTAAATCTTTAAAACTACGCAACGGATTTTGATGCGGTTTTTTTTAATAGATAGAGTGATTGAAGAGGAAGGTTTATATGTATAATAACCCGGTTTATACCCGTGCGAAGCCGGGGCGGGTCGCTAGTTACAAATAAATAAGACAAATAAAACAAAGGTAATTAACATACAATTTTAATTAGTATTAAATTCACAATACAAATTATTAATAGTCTAATGTAAATTCTCATACGTACCTATACTCCGCCTTTTTTAAAAATACGAAAATACTTTTGCTTCTAACCTAGACTCGTGAGGTTTTGCTTTAAATTCATCATTCATCATTTCAGCCGAAAGACGTCCACTGCTGGACATAGGCCTCCCCCAAGCACCGCCACTTCGACCGATTCTGTGCTTTCCGCATCCAGCGGATTCCTGCGGCCTTCACAAGGTCATCGGTCCATCTTGTGGGAGGCCTTCCAACGCTACGTCTTCCGGTACGTGGTCGCCACTCCAGAACCTTTCGACCCCATCGGCCATCCGTTCTGCGAGCAATGTGCCCTGCCCATTGCCACTTAAGTTTGGCAATTCTTCGGGCTATGTCGGTTACCTTGGTTCTCCTGCGGATCTCTTCATTTCTGATTCGATCACGTAGGGAAACTCCAAGCATAGCCCTCTCCATTGCTCTTTGGGTGACTTTTAGCCTTCTGATAAGGCCCATTGTGAGCGACCACGTTTCAGTACCATAGGTCATCACTGGTAACACGCACTGTTCAAAGACTTTCGTCTTGAGACACTGTGGTATGTGGGACGAAAAGATATTGCGTAGCTTCCCGAACGCTGCCCAGCCGAGTCGGATTCGACGATTGACCTCTTTCTCGAAGTTGGACCTACCTAGCTGGACAATTTGTCCTAGGTAAACATACTCGTCCACAACTTCGAGCACAGCGTCTCCGATCTTCATGGGAGTGGGTGTCACATGGGCATTTGACATGACTTTTGTCTTGTCCATGTTCATTTTAAGACCCACTCTTTCGGAGGCTCTACTGAGGTCATCGAGCATTGTACTGAGTTTCTCCATGGTCTCAGCCATGATAACTATGTCGTCGGCATACCGAAGGTTAGTGATATACTCGCCATTGATGTTGATGCCTAGCCCTTTCCAATCCAGAACCTTGAAGACATCCTCCAGTGCAGCGGTGAACAGTTTCGGAGAGATAACGTCTCCCTGTCTCACACCTCGCTGCAGAAGGATAGGTTTCGAGGTCTGGTCCTGGAGTCGAACTGACATAGTGGCGTTTTTGTACAAACACTTTAGCACCTCGATGTACCGATAGTCGATCTGGCACCGTTGAAGAGATTGCAGCACAGCCCATGTCTCGATCGAATCGAAGGCTTTCTCGTAGTCCACAAACGCTAAGCAGAGAGGCTGGTTATACTCTTCGGTCTTCTGTATAACCTGCCGCAGCGTATGTATGTGGTCTACGGTGCTAAAGCCTTTACGGAATCCGGCTTGTTTGGGAGGCTGAAAGTCGTCAAACCTGCGCGCGAGACGGTTCGTGATAACTCTTGAAAACAGCTTGTAGACATGGCTCAGAAGTGTGATGGGCCTATAATTCTTAAGCAGGGCATTGTCGCCCTTTTTAAAGAAGAGTACCACCACACCTCTGTTCCATGCCTGTGGCGTTTGACCCTCGAGTATGACGGAATCGAAAAGCTTCTGGAGGGCCTTAAGAACAGGTTTTCCCCCGGCCTTCAGGAGTTCAGCCGTAATTCCGTCATCACCCGGCGCCTTGTTGTTTTTAAGTTGCTTCAGAGCCATCCTAATCTCGTACAAGCTGACGTCCGGGATGTCTTCGGTATAGTGTCGGGTCAATCTAGCTCTTGGGTCGTTTGCTAGATTCGTAACGGGGTTACTGGTTGACGTGTATAACTGTCCATAGAAACTCTCGATCTCTCTCAACAGCTCAGGTTTGGCGGATACGATTCTGCCATTATTGGTCTTCAGTTTCGCAAGCTGGCTCTGTCCAATAGACAGATCTCTAGCAAATACCTTGGAGCCCTTATTCTGCTCTATTGCGTCCTTAATACGGTTCGTATTATAGAGTCGAAGGTCGCTTTTCAAGGACTTAGAGATCTGTCTATTGAGCCGCCGGTATTTAAGCGCATCGTCTGAAGACTGCAGAATTATCTCGCGCCTCTCCTCCATGAGCTGTAAAGTAGCATCAGAGAGCCTCTTGTTTCGATTTGTACGACGGGTCTTGAAAAACTTGGACCCGACCGTATGGACAGTTTCCACGAACCCATCGTTATAATCGTCCACGGAGCTCCTTGGCACTCGAAACGATTCTGAAGTTCGAGCTGATAGCTCTCGGGGTTTTGGACTTGGATCGGTGCTGGGCGGAGCGTAGACTTCATCAGTCGAGATCTTTCCAGCTTGATATTCAAGTTCAATGTGCCTCTTACCATACGGTGATCACTTCCGATTTTCACCGCGTTGATCACAGAGACATCATTGAATACTTGCCTCTTCGTCGACATAATGAAGTCAATCTCATTTTTTGTTGCACCATCAGGGCTCTGCCAGGTCCACTTTCTGTGCTCACGTTTTCTGAAGAAGGAATTCATCATAAAGAGGCCTTCCTTCTCCATAAAACTGGCCAGTAGGTGACCCCTGTGGTTTCGATGTCCAACTCCAAATTGCCCCACTCGCAGCTCATCATCGTTTCGTTTGCCCAGTTTCGCGTTGAAGTCCCCCATGACAATGGTGAAGTGAGTTTTAGAGCCATGCATGGCTCTGGAAATATCCTCATACATGGTCTCCACCTCATCGTCGGGGTGTGACGAGGTCGGGGCGTAAACCTGTACGACCTTCAGCGAATATCTTGCGGATATTCTGAGTATAAGGTACGCCACCCTGGTCGACACACTCTCGATCTTCACCACGTTGCTCACAAGGGACTTATGGACGATAAACCCGACACCACCTTGAGACTGCTGGTCGCCCTCCCGGAAATAGAGCAAGTTCCCGGATTTGAGGATTATCGAGTCCTCGCCCTCTCTTCGGACTTCAGATAACCCTACTATACCCCATCGTAACTTGCTCAATTCTTCCTCGAGTTCGATGATCTTTTCGTCGGTCCGGAGTGTACGCGTGTTGTATGTTGCCAGGTCCAGTTTCCGGTGGTTATGGTAGCCGGATCTCTTCCGGGGATTCTTCGCACCCCTTGCCTCACCGTGGCCTTGACCGCTACCGTAGCCAAGGGCCGGTGGGCCGCCGGGCACTAGGGGCCGTTTCTTTCTGGTGCTTTTCATTTTGGGGGGGGGGGGTATGCCATAATCGCCACGCTTGGCAGGCGGGTTGGCGATCGCAGTATGGTGTTAGAAATGCATAGAGAACGCTGCTGCCCATTCTCTAGTAAGTCCCTTAGTCGCCTTTTACGACACCCATGGGAAGAAATAGGGTAGTGCTATTCTTTAAGTCCGGCACCACACGGACAAATTGTTAAATTGTGTAAAAGTAAATAACTGTTTATTTAATAGATCACGGGATTTTTCTGCTCTTCAAAATTAATCTCGGGATTTGGGGCATATCCACTTTATTCTTTCGTTGTATGAAAACAGTGTAAGTACATAAATAACTCTACCTAATTCCGACCTCTGGTTATTATTCTAAGGTTATTGTCATAATTTATTTTTGGACGTCTCTTAAGAAAAAAAGCGAAAACGAATTCTGCGCATCTATGATTATTGCCAAGTTCGTGCCCGGCGACTATATTACTAGGTAGTAGTTTTGAATTATTTTGTATTAATCATCGCTGTCATCCGGAAGCGTGCCCAGAAGACTGGCAGCATTGCCACTTTGAATGTCAATGCTAATTCTTTGGCCAAAGAACCAAGTGTCAACCAGTCGGCGAGAAATTTCCTTAAAAAGGAGACGCGCACTCGGGCCTCATGACGCGAACGTTTCGACCCCAAACTGCTCAATAGTTACCCATAAGGTTACAGTATTTGCGCCGCTTAAGGGTCTCAGCAGCCACAACAGCGGCGCCAGTACCACCCGCCGTGCTAAGGAACATGAGCTGGCGCAGGGGTGTTGACACCGGGGTATCAGCGGAGAGTGGACAACGCCCTCTTCCAGCCCCCATAAATAGGTCCAGAGGGACGGCGGACTCGGGGACGTCCGCCGCCCCCATCCAGCAGGTCCCAAGGTGGCGTCGCGAAGTGTTTCACGCGCGCCCCTATTTGACGTCGCGGTCTCACACCTCACTCCTCCCATGGGCATGAGGTGGCCTGCAAAAGCGGGCCGGTACCAGTCGGTGATCATGGAAGACGCACAAGATCTAATAATCCCCGGTCCAAGTGTGGAAAGGGAACACCAGTGTGGTTGTTTGTCAGTAGGAGTCTGACAGACCCCTTCGCCCGCTCCAGGACGGACGACATCCATGAGGATTTTCCACCCAGAACAAAAAAAAAAAACCGGCCAAGTGCGTGTCGGACCACACACAAGGAAGGGTTCCGTAGTTGGGATGAATTTATCCCAAAAACAAACTTAACTTTGTAGTTGATAAACATGTTCTCCCATACGGAATGTATGGGAAAACATGTTTTTGCAAGTGCAAAGTTAAGTTGGTTGATTATTACTCGATAACTTGTAAAGCCTACTTAGCTGTGATAGTTTTCCTTTTAATTTCGTTATATAAACTACTGCTGTGATTTTTTTCACATATCCAAAACCAACCATTTAGCTGGCAGGGGTGGGGGGACACTTGACTCTAACAAAAATTAGCACTTTAAAGCTTAATATTTTACAAACGGATGCCTGAATCCAAAAATGGTTTTCACAAACTCATAATGTTTTTGTAAGACCTTTCCAATGATATCCCACACTATGGGATAAAAAAATAAAAAATTATACATCACCACTTTACGTGTATGGGAGGTACCTTAAAAAAATTTTTTTTCATAATTTTGTTTTACCACTTTGTCGTCGTAATTAATATTTATACCTATGTCAAATTACAGCTTTCTAGTACTAAGGGTCTCTGAGCTAGACCGCGGACAGACAGACAGACAGATAGACAGACAGACAGACAGACGGACATGACGAAACTATAAGGGTTCCTTGTTTACTACGGAACCCTAAAAAACAGTGGCACTCCAGAAGTGCCGACCGAAGTGAAAACTTGAACAATTTTACTGTGCAGGAAATCTTGAATACTTGTATAGAACATTAGTCCGTAACGTAATATAAATAAAGAGCACAATCGCGTTTACAAAAATAAGGTATCGGTAACGGTGTCGCGAGTTTAATTGTTTTTTCCCATCTCAAAAATGCCCAATGCGCCTAAAGAAGTTTTCACTTCAAATAAGGGGTGTCGACACAGGTTGCGTCCCACACCAGAGGCCTACCCACCTTCCAAGGCAAGACTATTATGCCGTCTGATTAGTTACATATACCGAATGAATGTTCTGCAGCTTCTTGTATCGTGGTCCAGACACAAATGTCAGTGTTTGTTAAGCCAATAGTCTGCTGGTTCAATGTTTAGTGTCTTCATCGGATTTGTAGCCCGCTATTAGTCAGAAGTTATTGTTGAACGGTACTAATGTAGCTGGCGTCTATATGGTTATATTTTGACATAAAGGGAATAAATTACAGTAGGTATTTTAGAAGTAAAATTCGTTTTTAGGGTTTCGTTTTGAGATAAAAGGAAAAATGGACACCCTTAGGTAGGGTTTATAGGATCACTTCGTTGTCCGTCCGTCAGTCTCTCAAGACACTTTTTCTCAGGAACGCGTGGAGGTATCAAGTTGAAATTTATGTCAGATTTGTAGGTCTGTAGTCCCTTAGAGCTCAAAAAAAATCAAGCTTCTAAGTCAAAGCATCAAGAAATCAAGCATTAAAAAAAGACACCCATTTAAACGTTTTAATTTGATACTCGAAAATAAATCAAAACCCTCAGGTTACTTCCCGTTGACCTAGAATCATGAAATTTGGCACGAAGCAAGGTCTCACAAGTAAAGGAAAAAGTCCGAAAATCGTAAATCATTAGTTTTATCACATTTTTTTTTGTGATTACAAACTTACATTTGCAGTTGGTTAATTAACCGTGACGTATATCGATGTAGGTATGGGAAAACATGTTTTTCAAGTACAACAAAAACAAACTTATTGTTTTTGGGAAAAATTCATCCCGACTGCGGAACCCTTCATTGTGCGTAGTCCGATACGCACTTGGCCGGTTTTTTCTTTTTAGAAGTCGTATTTGTAAGAAGCTTGAAATGACTGGAAATCTAAGTTGTATCCAAAGTATGAATGCGGTATTATTTCGCACAAAGACAAAATTAAATGGAAAGAGTGTTATTTTGATTATTTATCATAACATCACGCCTGTAATACCCGAGGGGTTAGGCAGAGGTATATCTATAGTACACCAACATTTCGCCAGTTATGTTTAAGTCCCATGTAATAGGGGGCGAGCCTATTGCCATCAACCGGACACTCCTGATGAAAATTCCTGATAGCACCTAACACTAACAATAACACTTTGTCTAACATGGGCATCGAAGTCAGGACAGAAGGTTATTTTGATTATTAGTACTTAGCAATCAATCTGCCTAGCCTTTTCGGCTTCCAGCCTAACCGGATGCAGCTGAATACCGTATTTTACATGGAGCGACTGACTATCTGACCTCCACAACCCAGTAACTGGGTAATACGATACCCCTTGGTAAAACTGGTTGTCAGACTTTCGGGCTTCTGACGATTCGTAACGATTGTCAAAGATTCGCGAATGACAGCCGGGACCAACGACTTAACGTGCTTTCCGAGGCACGGAGGAATCTCGGTATGTTAAGATGGTCACCCATCCACAGACCAACCCCAGCAAGCGTAACTTAACCTGATGGATCGAACCATGCGGCTGTTATTACTTAGCTACGAGCTCCTCTTATTAGTACTTAGTAAAAACTCATTATCCTTCCTGTCAAATGCCTATATGCATAGGCGATAATAGCTCTAAGTATGCAAACGTGTGGAGCAGTGGCGGCACAGTGGTAACGGCCGCGACTTACGAGTTGTAAGGTCGTAGGTTCGAACCCAGACAGACGCTTTACTTTGTGTAAATTATTTCATCACCACTGCTCTTAAAACGGTGAAGGAAAACATCGTGAGGAAACCGTCCTAGTATCAAACATTGGAAGACATGTGACATCTACCAAACCGCACTGGGCCCGCGTGGTGGATTACAGCCCACTACCTCTCGAAGAGAGGAGGCCTGCGTCCCAGCAGTGGGAACATTATAGGCTGATTATGCAAACGTGTAATTTAAAAGAGGATTTTCAAATATATAACTTAAGTGGCAATGGGCAGGGCACATTGCTCGCAGAACGGATGGCCGATGGGGTCGAAAGGTTCTGGAGTGGCGACCACGTACCGGAAGACGTAGCGTTGGAAGGCCTCCCACAAGATGGACCGATGACCTTGTGAAGGCCGCAGGAAATATATAAATTCCAGCAAAAATATTTCGATAAAGCCCAAGTAAAAATATTCAAGGGAATTCCTCGAATAATTTTAATTTCATTACTTATTGCTATAAATTATAGATTGTTATGTCAGACATAATCTAGACTAATTTCGTAGAGTATGCCTTTGTGTCTGTAGCTCTAGAAATCTAGGCAAATATCTACGCACTAAATTATTGACTATACACGATGCTCTTTTTAAATTGCCACATTTTTTCTTTGAAACCTTTTTTCAGACAAAGATGGATGTGCGTAATTTCAGTAGTAAAACGCTTGCACTGCTATAGTACTGAAATCACTATTGGGATGATGCCTGGATCAAACATATAAATTCTATTTAGTCCGTCAGTCAGCAGTGCCTGCGACTTTAGCGGCTTTCGTCCCATTTTTTTAATAAATCACATTAAGTTAAAACTTTTTACAAAAAAAACAACCGACCTCCAAAAAAAACACTACAAAGTGAAAAATAACTTTAATTTCGGAAGTCGGTGTCTTGGGTTTTGTATTTTCGTTTTTTGCCACCGACTTCCGAAATTAAAGTTATTTTTCACTTTGTAGTGTTTTTTTTGGAGGTCGGTTTTTTTTTTTTTTAAGTTTTTATTTTTCACTTTTTAGTTGTGGTACCTACCCCACACACATTCGAATACCACTACCTGCTACCAATGACAGAAACTTAACATATCATCTACATACTAAGTGGGAAAAAAATACGTATTTTGTAGCTAACTCAAAAACTATCCAAGCAAAGTTAATAAAATTTATATGAGAGCAATTTGAGAGCACACCCTTTCAAACAAAAAAATAATTTTCAAAATCGGTTCACAATTGACGGAGAAATCGGTGGACATACATAAAAAATAAAAAAGAAAACAAACATACGCGACGAACATATAACCTCCTCCTTTTTGGAAGTCGGTTAAAAAGAGTATTAACAACTCTATATACTTCCAAGTCTTCCAAGTCTGCACCAAGTGCAAAGGGCTACTGATGGAAATCCGACTACTGACGAAACACGAGGTTTGCCGAGCGACATTAAGAACATAGTTTGTCTGTAACTATCTAGTCAAAATACTGCATCAATGATATCTTCCATTCAAAGCATCCAAATGCCAAAACATTCCATTACGTCCCCAAAACCCTTAGTTGTGTATTTATGTACTTTATTTATGTACTCAAAGTACACAAGGCAGGACAGCTCACGTAGCCCAAATGTGGCAGCGAAGGGGACATAGTGACGTCATCAATCCGGCTAAACTGCTAAAGGACGTGTTTAGCCGTTCGATAGTAAGGGTTGGTTCACACATCACCGCGCAAGGTACGACTGGTTAAACGAAGGACATTTTGAAAAAGGGTATCTAGAATTCGATTCTCGTACCTTTTATGATAAAAAAAACGTGCGTGCCTTACAGGAGTCATATATGATCTGACATCTCACCTTGGTAAAAAGTAATACGCAACATTAAGGTAATAAGCAATATTCAAGGTCAATCCTCGTCAAGGTCGTTTCTGACGGCCAACTCTAGCACCGCGCGCGCTCATTGATCAAATCAAATAGCGCGCGCTTCCCCGGCTTCCTGTAATACACTTCCGTCCCTTTTCACGAAATCACTCCCACAGGTTCCTGGGAAAGTGAGAGAAAAGGTACTTACTACACATCAAAAAAATATTTGACATATGAGGCAGTAAGATACATCAGTTGATGGATACTCGCATTTCTAGCTGTCCTAAGCTCAGTTCGAAGCATGAAGAGATTACCGATCATATCTTTATTCCATAACAAAAGCCCGATGCAGTCACTCGCGTGATGTTGCCCAGACTTACGAGTAAGTATGTCGCGGGTTAGGCATGCACTTTACTTTTAGATTTTATTTCATCACCAGTGCTCTAAAAACGACAAGAAAACCCCAAGAGGAAACCGGCAAGGCATGTGTTTAACTTCACACTATGACATCCACAAATCCGCACTGGGCCTGCGTGGTGGATAACAGCGCCATTCCCTCTCAAAGAGAGAGGAGGCCTTAGTCCCAGCAGTGAGGACATTCTAGGCTGATTATGTACTTATGCGAATATGTCGCAGTAGCATAGTTGAAGCCATAATGTATGTAGTTATATCAAAGCAGTTCATAAGTCGAGTGCCCTAATTTTGTTACTGCAACCAAATTCGACGAAGCGCCCTAATTCGGTCGGAGTGCCCTAATAGTTATATTACTAGATCGTGCTCGTATCATTGTTATATTCGTATTAAGACAGTTATGAACCGCTTTCATAATATGGTAGTTGCCTAGGTAAAAAAAAGAAGTTCTATTTAGTCCGTCTTTCAGATAATAAAAAAATATTAGACACGTATTTTTTGCTTTATCATAATCAAAAAATTACTTAGAAAACACGGATTAAAGTTGGGGAGTGAGGACTCGCTACGTCACAACGCACTATTAAATCTAGCAAGGTGTGACGTCATGCTACATTTTAACTCAATGTATCGCCGTAATCTTTGGAATAAGTAAAAAAAAAAATACGTGTTCAATATTTTTTTAATAATCTACGAGAAGACAAAACAAATTTTTTTTAGATTCAGGCCTATTACGGTATATAGCTATATCGGGATGTAACTTTATCACGGCTTCAACCATCTTAATTTGACAAATACATATTGTCCCTTGTTTAACCGGTCGTACTGTATACGTCCTTTTCAGTAATGAGAACGATGAATCTTTAAGTGAATTCATTAGGCTGATTGTTTCAGCTGTGTTTGGATTTTATTTATTTATGTTACTCTATTTTCTGTTCCTTGTTGGCACTGGTTAGTTTTGTGTTTTATTGACACGGGTTTTTTTGTTGTTTACATAGTCCTCGGTTACTGAAAGTCGATCTCATAATTAAGTAAGTATCTTTAGATTTGATTGGCTGTTATTTTTCAACTGTCAGAATGGGATAGAGAGAAGCGTATTGGGAGTAAGAAGAAGGGATAAAATACAATTAAAAAAGATCAAAGGAAAGAATAAGTTTGGAAAAGTTCAATCAGTTTGCAGAAAATTAAAATGGCGTTGGACAGGACATATGCTGAGAGAAAGGAAAGAGAAATGGACCAGAATAATAACGGAGTGGTACCCTAGAGAAAGCAGAAGAAGTAGAGGAAGACAGACAAAGCGATGGGAAGACGATTTGAAGCAAGTAGCTGGAATGGTTATGTACAGCAAAGGACAGAAACAAATGGAAATCCTTAGAGGAGGCCTTTGTTGAAAGACAAGCTGTTAAGAGGAGAGGTGAACCGAATGCCGAGAATATGTTTTAGTTTAAGTTATTTTTTTTTTAGTTTTAAATAGTAATGTTTAGTTAAATAAGTTAAAACTCTAACAGCAATAAAGGCTTATTTTATTTTTTATTTTATTTTGTTTTTCAACTAGCTGTACCGCAGAAACCACGGGGCAAATGTACTGATTTACAAACGTTATTGGGTCTGTCTATTGTGATTTTTTGACAGATTTTGTTTGGCAAATCTGTCAAAAACTCATAATGGCAAAACAATTGCAACGTTTGTAAAAACGTAATAAAAGAAACAATTGTACGATATTCTTCTGATATTATGTTGTAATGTCTACCGAGATATTATTTGAATATTACGCCTGTCACCCAGAAACCACGATGGTGCAGTTCTTCAGAAAGGTCAGGTGCGTAGTACTCGCAACCGGCGTGTGTGTATGACCAGATGTATGAACGTGAACCAAGCAAAAAGGAGTATGTAGAGAGCGTAGCAGGTGGCGTTCTATTGTTTCTGTCTACCCCCATGGGAAGAAGGCGTGAGTTTATGTCATCCAGAAAAAATAAAAAAATCTCATGTGCATTTTATACTCTCACTGTTCCTAAAGTGCCTACTACATGGTCGCTAACCGTGTCCCGACAGAGGTGACCTTGGTGGATTACAAAAGTGTAAATGGTAGTTGTAAAGGTCACCTCTTCCGGGGACGCGGTTAGCAGCCATGTAGCAAGCTCTTAATACTGATTTGCCGTCAACTGAGTTATCGCCTTAAGAGCTTGCTACACGGCTGCCAACCGCGTCCCAACAGACGTGACCTTGGTGGTTTACAACCGTGTAGTTCGTGGTTTACGACCAAATTTCAAACAGCTCTGTCTGTCTCCAACCAAGGTCACCTCTGTCGGGGATGCGGTTGGCAGCCGTGTAGCAGGCTCTTAATGCTGATTTGCCGTCAACTGAGTTATCGCCTAAAGAGCTTGCTACACGGCTGTTGGCGACAGGCAGAGCTGTTTGAAATTTGGTTGTAAATCACCATCTACACTGTTGTAAACCACAAAGGTCATCTCTGTCGGGACGTGGTTTGCGACCGTTTAGCAGGCCACACTTGAACGGTCAACGTGACCGTTCAAGTGTGGCCACTCAATTTATCGCTATAATTATCGCAATAATTACCGCGTTGTTTATGGCGATGATGGGCATTGACGTTGACCGTTAGCCGACGTCCACACGGACGTAATAAAATCGCGGCGGGATTTTATTGCGCACTGGATTTTCAACTCTCGGTGTTAAGCCAAGCGTTGAGAATCGAACGCGCTGGGACGCACTCTCGTCCCAGTGCGTTTAAAAAAGACACTGTTGGATTTTCAACTCTCGGCGCTAAGCAGAGCGATGAAAATCCAGTGCACGATAAAAAAATCGCCGCGATTTTATTACGTCCATGTGAACGTCGGCTTAGTGTGGCCCCAGCATTACAAACCAAAATAAACAGCAAACAAAAACTATTGTGGCAGAAATAGTTACTCTCGTAATTTGCAGATTGAAAAAACTTTTTTACAAAAAACACAACCAACTTCCAAACTACAAAGTGAAAAATAACTTTAATTTCGGAAGTCGGTGTCTTTGGATCAGATCAGTATTTTAGTTTTTTGACACCGACTTCCGAAATTAAAGTTATTTTTAACCGACTTCCAAAAAGGAGGAGGTTATATGTTCGTCGCGTATGTTTGTTTTTTTTTTCTTTTTTTTTATGTATTTCCACCGATTTCTCCGTCAATTGTGGACCGATTTTGAAAATTATTTTTTTGTTTGAAAGGATGTGCTCTCGAATTGGTCCCATATAAATTTTATTAACTTTGCTTGGATAGTTTTTGAGTTAGCTACAAAATACGTATTTTTTTCCCACTTAGTATGTAGATGATATAATAAGTTTCTGTCACTGGTAACAGGTAGTGGCATTCGAATGTGTGTGGGGTAGGTACCACAACTAAAAAGTGAAAAATAAAAACTTTTTACAAAAAAAAAACCGACCTCCAAAAACAAACATTAAAAAGTGAAAAATAACTTTAATTTCGGAAGTCGGTGGCAAAAAACGAAAATACAAAATCCAAGACACCGACTTCCGAAATTAAAGTTATTTTTCACTTTTTAATGTTTTTTTTTTGGAGGTCGGTTGTTTCACTTTGTAGTTTGGAAGTCGGTTGTGTTTTTTGTAAAAAAGTTTTTTTTTTTCACTTTTTAGTGGGTTGGTTTGTAATTTATCTAAGTTACAATAGCCTTATGTCAGCTGCTCATCAAAAATACCCAAATTGCTATAGATGTGCCTTAAATATTTGAAGAGTTCCCTCGATTTCTCCAAGATCCCATCATCAGATCGTGACCAAATGACAATGGGACCAACTTGAAAGTATACCCTTTCAAAAAAAGAATTTTTCAAATCGGTCCAGCCGTCTTCGAGTAATCGGGGAACATAAACAAAAAAAAAATATCCCGACGAATTGAGAACCTCCTCCTTTTCTTTGAAGTCGGTTAAAAAGATTTCATTTACAAATGGAGGTGCAAGTGAAAGATACATTGTATGCATCGAATCAAACAGACCAAAAAACTATCCGTTTTCAATCCCCAATCTACATTGCACAGTGTGCAAGAAAACTTCATAAACGCTACGAAAGGTTGCACACACTCTGATTTACGTCTCCCCATTGAAGCTGTAATTGCACACTGGGTCAAAACGATGTCTCCTGGACAAAATTGCTGGCTTTGACAAAACGAATGAAGAGAAAGTGCCCGATAGGATTCCTTTTAGAAGAAAAAAGAATGAAAAGCTTCTTTTTTAGGGTTCCGTAGTTAAATATGAACGTTAGCAATTTTAATATGTCTATCTGTATGTCACAGGCCTTTTACATAACATAATATCACGCCTGTTCCCCGAATGGTTAAGCAGAGGTGTATCTATCGCCAGTTATGTTTAAGTCCCATGTAATAGGAGGCGAGCCTATTGCCATCAACCGGGCACAAATCCAGACTCCGGGCTATTACTGAGAAATTCCTGTTGAAATAACCCCATTAACTCTTGGCCCGACCCAGGAATCGAACCCAGGATCTCATGCTCAGCAGGATCGCTTATTGCCACTAGACCAACGAGACAGACTTTTAATCGCATATTAAAAGTGTTATTGGAATCTATACTCCGTTTGAAATAAGATTAGACATTTAACTAAACCTTTTTTACAGTCCGTTCAACCGATTTTGACTTCTATTGCGATAGCGGCATGACAAATGACAGCTGCAGTAAACAGTTGGTTTGTAACCACTTTTTTTGCTTTTAATGCCATCCTTATGCCTACGGTATAGAAGTCAAAATCGGTTGAATGGAC
The DNA here is from genome assembly GCA_963680765.1 of Agrochola lychnidis. Lineage (NCBI taxonomy): Eukaryota > Metazoa > Arthropoda > Insecta > Lepidoptera > Noctuidae > Agrochola > Agrochola lychnidis. Next base: position 8,992,991 of record OY796873.1, read on the forward strand.
TGTAAAAAAGGTTTGTTTAAATGTCTAATCTTATTTCAAACGGAGTATAGGTTCTTAAAACACTAGCTGCGCCTCGCGGTTTCACCCGCATAAGTCTCGATCCCGTGGGAATATTGGGATAAAAAAGTATCCTGTATCCTAACCCAGGTCATGGTCTACCCATGTGCCAAATTTTATATAAATCCGTTAAGCCGTTTTAGCGTGAAAGCGTAACAAACCAACAAACAAACTCACTTTCGCATTTATAATATTAAGTTCGGATTCTACGAAGCACTGAACTTATGAATTTAGATGGGTCAGTAAATATTCCAAAAAAAAATGACTTTCAAAACTGTAAATATAACTTTGTACTTTTGACCGACTTTAAAAATGTTAAAGGTTCGAGAAGCGACGACGCGCGACTCGTTTTAAAATTTTAAAATAATGTCTATAAATAAAATCTTTAGAATTAAGTCGGAGGGTGAAAATTGCTTTTTCAAGTGATCGTATTAAAATGTAGACAATACCTGAGTCTAGATTAAAATATCAAAGTATACCTAGCCGCTCGCTAGCCGGATTTAAAGGAGCTCGTGGCTAAGTAATAACAGCCGCACGGGTCGATCCAAATTGCTGGGGTTGGTACGTGGATGGGTAACATTTTTAACATGCCGAGATTCCTCCGTGCTTCGGAAAGCACGTTAAGCCGTTGGCCCCGGTTGTCATTCGAGGATCTTTGACAGTCGTTACGGGTCGTCAGAAGCCCGAAAGTCTGACAACCAGTTTTACCAATCAATATTACCCAGTGACTGGGTTGTGGAGATCAGATAGGCAGTCGCTCCATGTAAAACGGTATTCAGCTACATCCGGTTAGACTGGAAGCCGTCCCCAACACAGTTGGGAAAAGGCTAGGCAGATTGATTTTTGACCTAGCCGGATTTACTAAAGACCCTACAGAGCACAGCATTGCCGCACCGGCAGCGTTTACGTCTGTAAACGCTGCCGGTGCGGCAATTCTGTGCTCTCACGAATTTTATTAGTAGGTACTGCCGTCTGGCAGTACTAATAATATTCGTGGCGCTAATGCGTTGAGCGCATTACTTCTGTCAAGACTTCCATTCAAAGTGGTCAGTTTCTATACGTTATTAGTGGCGTAGTGTGAGTAAACGATGACATGCTTTAGTTGTGTGGAATGTGTTGACAATACCACATCTAGCAACGGCCACCGAGGCGCCCTAAGTTCTGGAACATATCTATATATCTTCTTTAATCATTAATTAAACAAATAAAAGTAAAAAAAACATAGTTTTTCTTTTGACGTTGTTTAAACCATAGCCAATCTATACCTACAAATAAATAAAATTGAAGTGCCTATTTGTATTGTCAAAATAAAAGCTTTTTACTAAATACACTTGAAAGTATGTACGGTACTTATGACAAAAAAACAATTTTTTAAAAATTTTGTCTGTCTTTCTGTTTGTTCCGGCTAATCTCCGAAACGGCTGGACCGATTTTGACAGGACTTCACTGGCAGATAGCTGATGTTATAAAGAGTAACTTAGGCTACTTTTTTATGTATTTCAGAAGTCGGTGGCTTTGGTTTTGAATTTTCGTTTTTTACCACCGACTTCCGAAATAAAATTATTTTCATTTTGCAGTGTTTTTTTTGGAAACCTGTCTTTTTTTTATTATTATTATTAGAAAGATTTTATTTTTCACTTTTTAGTTGTGGTTTTAAATTCGAACACCACTACCTGCTATGTAAATAACAGTGACAGGAAGTTATTATAACATCATCCATTTAGACTAAGTGGGAAAAATACGTATTATTGAAGCTAACTCAAAAATTACCCAAGCAAAGTTAATAAAATTTATATGGGATCACCTCGAGAGCATAATCTTTCAAGAAAAAAATACATCCGTCGGTTGAAAAAGAAGTTCACACGGACAGCAGCTGACAAAAAATATTGTATAATAACATTTTAAAAGAGTAACTATGAAGTTTCTTGTCTATTCTTCTCCATACGAAACTATATTTTGGAAAGCACTACTAGAATCAATTCAATTTCAATCAAAAGTGCTTTTATGTGCCTAGTTGAAGTACTTTGACTTGGACTCTATGACGGAACCCTACTGCGCGTGGTCCAATATTCACTTACCGCACTTGGCAGAGGGTGCAATCGGGACCCCATAACTAAAACTCCGCTATCCGTCCGTCCGTCCATCTGTCGCTATAAGAACAAATAATAAAAATTAAATTTAAAAAAAAATTATACAGGTCCACATACAAGACAAATGTTTAAAAAAACCGGTCAAAAGCGAGTCGGACTCGCGCACCGAGGGTTCCGTATAAAAATATTTAAATTATTAAAAACATTTTTATTATATGATGTAACTAAAAATTTATGCTTTTCGCAATTTTTCCTTTATCTGTGCTATAAGACGTTGCTTCGTACCAAATTTCAAGATTTTTAGTTCACGGGAAGTATCCTGTAGGTTTTGATTCCCTTGCGAGTGTCGAAAATTTGCAGCATAAACGGCTGTATCTTTTGATTGCGTTAGCTTAGAAGTTTGATTTTTCACAGCTCCAAGGGACAGTAGACATGACATTCAGTGATTTGATATAACTTTCAGTTTGATACCTCTACGTGTTCCTGAGAAAAAGGGTCTTGACCATAGAAATATAAAAAACAGGAGAAGTGGCATGGGGGCGTGTCTGTGTCCGCGAGCCATGATCAAAATGCTCATGGTATAGACAAATGGCCGTATCCGCGAACTAGTGCGCTTTCGACCGCGATCGTGACAACATTTAAGAATACCGTATTGTTCAGTGGTTTCTTGTAAAAATCGAAGCCAAACTAAAATCTTTATAAATCATGGAACCATTTATCATTTCACAGGACAAGTATTTTACTATATTTGTCTTGAAAATCATGAAAAACAACAAATCGTAAAATATTTCTTGCCTTTACTACGTTATTTTTGTTTTCATATATCACAGAGACTGTACTATTTTTGCAGCAAATACATTGCTTCTTAACCACTACTTAAGTATGTCACTTACTAACTCGACAAGCGATGTAAAAATCACAAATCGATACTTTAGTTACGCGGTTGCATCGCGTAGTACGGCCGCTGTATCTTGCGTCGAGCTAGTGATGTGCTTGTGCAGATCCACTAACGTAGGATATCGACAACAATGTCGATTGTCGTACGAATTTATATTACTTTGAAAGTTTATTCTTCAATTTGTCACCAGTTATAGCCTGGTTGGAAGACTGATGTGAAATCTTGTTTTATACTCATTTAGATTTTCTCATAATGTTGAAATTAATTGATTTACTTATTTTTTTTGTAGTTTACTCCTTAAGAAACGATTTGATATTTAGCCCGCGGTATGAAAATTTTATGAGGAGTAAAATCGAGCATTAACTAAAAGTCAGGCGTTACGTTCCTTTGCGCACCTTTCACTTCCAAATTATGTATGTGTGTATAAATAAAGTATACTCAGCTTACTAAAATGCATATAAAACACAAATATAAGGTATTTACTTAAGTAATTACACCTTTTTAAAACAAACATTTACAAATTATTAACTAAACAAAATTTCCACATATAAAATGACCGTATCTTTTTGTTCCGCGGGCCGATTTTCATAAACTAAACGTGACAAATGGTTTTAAGTTTAGACCTTTCATTTAAGACCAAAATTAAAGAAATATCTTTACAAACAAAAAAGTGAGTTTTCAAGATACGTAATTATGACAATTTCAATTTGTTAAAATTTCCTTCTAAATTAACTTTTAACACTGTTATTGGATCAAAATAAATATTTTAACATGAACCTAATAAGAATCTAATATGTATCTACCTAGATCACAACATAATAACAATTTCTTACTGAAATCCAGTCGTGCGTCGGAGCTGCCACGCACACTTTTTGTGCCGTTTCCTTTATTCAGTTTATTCATATCATCTTATTACATTTAAATAGTTTTTATTTATAATTTTTTCAGGAACTTCCAAAATGTTAATACAATAATTATAATTAATGGGAGAATCGATAAGTTTCCGATTTAGTCAATCACTAGCGTATATGTAAAATAAATTGCTTGTGCATAGCACAACGATAACTTTCGTGTGAGTGAGTTGTACGGTGCATTGTAAATGCACGCTGTGTTTGAGTTCATAAGGTTTATAATTGATTGTGTAGTACGTTCTGATTTATGAATTGCAAGTGTGAGCGCGACTTCGTATCTATTAAGTTTACTGATTGCGTGTGTAGTTGTGGCGACGTGGTGGGGACAAATTGGAGACATTGGGTTTCGATACATTTTCAACTACCGGGCATATCTCCTTCTTTCTTATATCTATGGTCTTGACAGACAGACAGACGGACAACAAAGTGATCCTATAAGGGTTCCGTTTTTTTTCCTTTTGAGGTACGGAACCCTAAAAACAAAAATATATTGTTAAATATTGTACGGTGGTACGGAGCTCTTCTTGTCTCCGTCCGACTCGCAGGAGATTTTTTTTTTCGCGATTACAAAAGCCATTTTGGGGTGAACGCGGTCAGACAATGGGACTCTCGGCCTTTTAGTCAAGAATATGAAGTTATTACTAATGGATCATATTGGACTTTCGGTTCAATAGAAATGCCCAACGCGTGTTTTTGTAAAGGCTTCGCTCGTATTAATCTGAAGATTAGTTCTGAACTAAGTTTGAGCTGTGGATTATGATTTAATTTTGGAGCTTTGAGTAGTGTTCTTTTATGTGGAGCTTAATTTAGATTACTTTATTCATTTAATTAAAATAGTACCTAAATTAATATGTTATGACAACTGTAACCCCGAATAAAATGCGAGGTATCATCATTTCAGCCGAAAGACGTCCACTGCTGGAAATAGGCCTCCGCCACTTCGACCTATTCTGTGCTTTCCGCATCCAGCGGATTCCTGCGGCCTTCACAAGGTCATCGGTCCATCTTGTGGGAGGCCTTCCAACGCTATATCTTCCGGTACGCGGTCGTCACTCGAGGTATATAAGTAATTTTCTTTGCATTAAAAAAATAAGAGGTAAACAATCCTGAAGAAATTTTGGTTCCTAGCTAAATAAACCCGCACATATCGATTGATTTGCGCTGGCACGGTCAGTCTTAAGATATGATACCTATTTATGTGACTATCTGTTTATAAGGTATGTAAACACTATCACATGCACGTCAGCAATGAGGTCGCTGTCACTAATGTCAACTGTCAGTTCACCACGAATGGCGGGAAACAGTAAAAAGTGAAGCGTGCCTGCACGGCAGGCTTAGTGTGGTAATGAGCCAGTGGTGCCGATTCCCTTGTTCACAAACTAAACTAAATTAAAGTTCAGTGCATCTTTTTCTTTCTATTTAATTAAGAAAAGGATGGAAGATAAATTTTAGTTTAGTCCTGTCAAATTAATCGGCGCTTGACGTAAATTGACTTAATTTTAGTAGGCAAGTTTTTAACCACGTCTAAACTTGTATGGAGTAGTGACAGGCGCTGATTAATTTGACAGGACTAAACTAAAATTTATCTTCTGTCTTTTTCTTAATGGAATAAAAAGAAAAAGATGCACTGAACTTAAATTTAGTTTAGTTTGTGAACAAGGGAATCGGCACCAGTGTAGTGATAATAATCAGCTTATTAAATACGGAATTTGACGATCTTGTAATGTTTGCGGGGAAAATCGTACAAAACAGAAAGATTTGGAAGGAAAAAGGGAAGGTCTTTGCCCAGCAGTGAGACACAATACTTACAGGCTAAAAAAAAAACATGCGGTGTTTACAAGAAGACTTTTCAAAAAAGAAATAAAATTTAAGCTAAACTGATCTGCAGTAAAGATCTCATTAACATTTTGAACACGGACTTTTCTATCCTTTTTGAGGTTTAGGTACATTATTTCATCTCAGCATTTGTCTAGTTTCCTCACTAACCTAACCTAACAATTATCTACAGTGACCATTCTTTAAATTTCTTAACCCCACTGTGTTTTGAACATGGTATCATTAAAAGAAGTTAAAAGCGTTTATTCTGAAAGTGGGCAACATCGCAAATAGATGTCAATGTGGCTAACTAGTTCCCTAGTATATTAATAATGAATTGCAATTATAATACTGAATTTGATGTTGTAACAATTTTAGGTGTAAAAAAGGCATTTGGAAAGTTTCCAAATACTTTTTTTTACATCTAAAACTAAATATTCGGTATTGCGATATTAATTATTGCATTTCATTATTAATATTAGCCACATTTCTTATTTCCATACAGTAATATTGCAAAATTAATCAAAACAGGTAAATATTTGACAGCTATTTACAACGTTGCCAACTTTTAGGCTAAACCCTCTTAAACTGTCAGTCAGTTTTCTGAATAAAACAAAATAAACGTCTACGCAAGACAATTTACTTACTTAAATCAAACATTCATAGAAATAAACAGTGAACTGACAGCACTATGATGACTACAGCTGATATCAAGCTACGCTCACATTACAGCTTGCAGTTTGATCGATCGCGACTTCATCTGTCTGTGTCTAGAAAGGCACTTCCAGACTACAACCACAGAGTAAAATGTGCTAAAACTGCGGTGCGCTGCGTATTTTTATATAAATAAATAATAAATAAATTCTTTATTGCCATACAAAGATTACAGAAAAATTTGAGACCCTGGCTCCAGAGCTAAGTTAGAGTACCTGTATTTCAGGAGCCAGTGACTTTTTCCATTTGTGTTACTGTTAGCAAGTATATGTAAATTAAGCTTAAAAAAATATATTTGAAAAATTAATTAGAATTAATAAAGCAAATAAAATACTTTCATTAAATTAAAATTAAATTAGAATAAATTTGGATTAATACAAAAATCAGTAACAAATATAATGGAATAAAATTATAACAAAAATAAATTATAAATTATTTAAGTTAGGATTAAACAAAATTAAATAAACATAGGGGGAACAGTAGTGCTATTCTGTAACCATCTCATCGTATTATCTTAGGTGAAGTGAGCGTGGAGTGAGCTATCAGCTGCTAAGGATTGACACTATTGGCAGCTCACTTCACCTAAGTTATCACGGTGAGATTTTTACAGAATAGCACTACTGGTAAGCGTGTGTGTGTGTGCGTGTATGTATGGGTGTGTGTTGGAGTGTGTGTATGTGTGTACGAATACCAATGATTTGTGTTCTAATATATTTAGATTGATTGCAGTAAGTTTTCAGTTGCGTTGTAGTCCTGTGTCAGTAGCCAGATCTTTATCTTCTTTTTTAACCGACTTCCAAAAAGGAGGAGGTTATACGTTCGTCGCGTATGTTTTTTTTTTTTTTTTTTATGTGTGTCCACCGATTTCTCCGTCAATTGTGGACCGATTTTGAAAATTATTTTTTTGTTTGATAGTGTGTGCTCTCGAATTGGTCCCATATAAATTTTATTAACTTTGCTTTGATAGTTTTTGAGTTAGATACAAAATACGTATTTTTTTCCCACTTGCTATGTAGATGATATGATAAGTTTCTGTCACTGGTAGCAGGTAGTGGTATTCGAATGTGTGTGGGGTAGGTACCACAACTAAAAAGTGAAAAATAAAAACTTTTTACAAAAAAAAACAACCGACCTCCAAAAAAAACACTACAAAGTGAAAAACAACTTTAATTTCGGAAGTCGGTGGCAAAAAACGAAAATACAAAACACAAGACACCGACTTCCGAAATTAAAGTTATTTTTCACTTTGTAGTGTTTTTTTTGGAGGTCGGTTGTTTTTTTTTTTGTTTCACGGGTCATTAGGAGATATATGTTCAGGATTTTGTTCAGCTTATTATAAAGAAAAGTGGCAAGATATACCCGCTGTCGCCTGGCGGACGCCGTGTGACAGTGCAAAGGTGAGCAAACATTTGTTATGGTGCGCTTCATATTAATTTGTGTATAATAAGGTGTAATACTGTGCTGCTTGTTGACTACTTGCAGAATATAATTCTGTCTCACCGTAAGTACTTCACACTTCTCGTATAGGACTCTGGTGGGAAATCTAAAGGGTCTGAAAGTCATGACTTTAAGTAGAGATCTTTGGGCCCTTTCCAGGTGAATCATAAATGTCTTGCAACCACCACCCCATACAGTAACACAATATCCCAAGACTGACTGCACGAGCGCATTGTACACAGTGCGAAGGAGTTCGAAGGCGGTCACGTGTCTAAGTTTTTTAAATGCCCAAATAAGTTTCCTAATACGTGCTATAGTGAGGTCTATGTGCTGACGCCAGCAAAGCTTCTCATCTACAATCACACCAAAGTATTTCACATGTGTAGACTTAGTGATAGCTGTGCATGAACATGTCATTGAAGAACCGAAGTTGCATGCATGTAGTCGAATAATTAAATTTACAGGTTAAATTTTAGCAAAGGAGAATTGGAGAAATGTAGATTTGGAAAGGTTCAAAGTGAGGCGGTTAAATCTTAACCAATGGCTTACTTTATGCAGTCCCAGTTCGGCGCTTCGTCGAACTTCGTCCTAGGTCCCATGAAATATCAATGCCGTATCATCAGCGTAAGTAAAGATCTTACTGTTTATAAGTGGCAGCTGACACAGGTCATTTATGTAAATCAAGAAGAGACTCGGGCCAAGAATACTGCCTTGTGGGACGCCATAGGTAACCCAAGTATCAGAGCTAACATATTCCTGTATCTTAACTCTTTGCGTACGGTCACAGAGAAAATCCTCAAAAATTTTTAGAGCATCACCGCGAACACCGATTTTATTTAACTTGTCCACAAGGAGAGGAATCATGACGGTGTCGAAAGCTTTGGCCAGGTCGAAAAATATGCCGACACATTTCTGTTTTTGATCTATTTTAAGTGTAAGGTGATCTATCAATTGACTTACGGCATCTTCCGTGCTTTTTCCCAACCTAAAGCCAAACTGGGCTTACAGTATCTCATTATGTTTCAGAAAGTTTGTGAGCCTTTTGTTTAAAACCTTTTCTAATATTTTTGATAAAGTCGTAAGAACTGAGATCGGCCTGTAATTTCCAACATCGTCCTTCTTCCCCCCCACATATGGATGGGCACATATGGATCGGGTTTTTCCCGGGATTTCTGCGGTTAGTCTGAAAGTGACAGGAGGACTGATTTTGCTTTTCTTAACGTTTGATCTAGCGAAGAAGAATACTTAGATAGAGTAGTTCCAAAAAAATAAAATTGGGTTATGGGAGCGAATTTTCACTCCCTGAACATCATATTTGATTATATAATAATGTGTGATCATCGATGCAATTTCTAACAGCCCCACTGAATGCGTGTGAAAAGATTTGAAAGGTGGTTTGTATGTAAATTCAAAATGTAAGTTTTTTTATTGTTTATTAATTAAGGAACAAAACAAAATATAAACAGAAACATCACAATAACCTCAATAGGTTTGTCCGGAAAGTACCAATGCAGTTAAAAACCCTTACCAAGCTACAAACACTGTACACATACCTATATTTTATTTAATGAAAAAACAGTGGATAGTTATTCCATGTTTGACACAGAGCACATAAAATATATAAACCCAGGCACATAAAGCTGAATGTTCGTCCATTGTGAATTTTTCCGTTGCATCGTTGAGGCCAGACGCAAAATTTGGGGCAGTTTTTAATGAAACTCGACTGTTTTACAGACTAATTATTTCATGTGAGCTATAAATTCAAATTCATTTATTTCAAAAAGACAACTTATTGGTCCACAGTAGGTGTTTGTAGTAGGTACACGTAATATAAATTTAAAAATTATTCACTTAATATAACATTGAAAATACTATAAAATCAACAATAAATTAATTAAAATATTCACTAAGATGTCAAATTTCAATAAAATTATAAATAAACTAGCGGACCTGACAGACGTTGTCCTGACCGAATACCGCCACCTATCGGGTCCGATTGTGAATCTAAACCATTCCCAGATCCCCTTGAACACACACAAAAAATTTCCTCAAAATCGGTCCAGTCGTTTGAGAGAAGTTCAGTGACATACACACTCACAGAAGAATTACATATATAAAGATTTCATATTTAAATTAATTATTAGCTATGCTATACAGCTATTATTTTCTGTCCGTACCAGCACCCGAATTGTACGCAATTTCAATCACAATCTGAATGATTTTGAAGGATATTGCTAATCAATTGATTCTTAAGTTCGAAAAATTTGTCTGCTCAACAACGTAAATAACGCAATGAATGTTGTTGAACTGTCAAAATGGAAATCATTACAGTAAGTGTGTTTACGAAGTAGTCCACTTAGAGCACCCATCCGAATAGCACCTAGACTAGTCCTAGCCTAGTGTAAAAATAAATTTTAATCCACGAAGAGTACCTATGACTCATCAGCCTACTACTGGCATGTATTTGTTTGACAGGACGTAATTAAAAAAAAATCACTAAAATGTTTATTAATTACACCTGGGTGCTCTTCGTGGACTAAGCTAGGTGCTATTCGCGCAGGTGCTATTCGGACGGGTGCTCTAAATGGACTACTTCGTGTTTACAAAACATGTTTTACTTTTTGAATAGTTAAAAAGATTTTGCTTTTCGATCACACTGGATAATATCCATTCAGTTATTTTTTTATTTCAGTGAAAATGAGTAAAATATTATTTGGAAAGATTTTATTTTTAAGCTTTTTGTTTGAGTAGCAATTCCTCGTTTTTTGTTTTTTTGTAGGGATTATTTTTTATAAAACTCAATTTTTTAAGTAATGTAATGATGGTTCACTCAGGAGCTTTGCCCGGGATACTCCAGTAATCTACTATTATTTTATTTTAAGGGTTACTATTTTTGCTTTCATAAAGAACCTCTTGTGCCGTAATTTAAATAATATGTTATAGTACTAAAAATAGCAGGAGAGGAGCTCGTGGCTAAGTAATATCAGCTGCACGAATCAATCCATCAGGTTAAGCTACACTTGCCGCGGTCGGTCCGTGGATGGGTGACCATCTTTACATACCAAGACTCCTCCGTGCATCGGAAAGCACTTTAAGCCGTTGGTCCCGGCTGTCATTCGTAGATCTTTGACAGTCGTTACGGGTCGTCAGAAGCCCGAAAGTCTGACAAACAGTCTTACAAGGGGTATAGTATTACCCAGTAACTGGGTTGTGGAGGTCAGACAGGCAGTCGCTCCATAAAAAATACTGGTATTCAGATGCATCCGGTAAGACTGGAAGCCGACCCCAACATAGTTGGGAAAAGGCTAGGCAGATTGAGTACTAATAAAAAAATAAAGTTTAAAAAACTGTAACCCGACTACGGGAAAAAAAAATGATCTAAAAAGTACGAAACAAGCAAATATTTCAGACAGAAATCAAGACATAGGTACAAAAATGGTCAAGGTAAAGCCGTGGTCGCATGCCTGTATACCATATTGGTGTCAAGAACACCTACAAAATTATAATTCATCAAAATCGGTTTAGTAGTTTAGGCGCTACGGTGGAACACACGTAAAAACAAACATACATACATACATACATACAAACATACATACATACATAGACTGCTAAAATCATAACCCTTCCTTTTGGCTTTGCCGTAGTCGGGTAAAAATAGCAGTCAGTCAGAATCTTGGTAGGGTAGAGGAGTTGTCAGCCTGCGCTAAACGTAGAGAAGAGATACATTAATTACACTCGAGTAGGATAGATTAAAGTAAAAAAAGAAATAAAAACAGTGGCACTCCGGGAGTTCCAACAGAAATAAAAACTTGGTGGAAGAAGAATACTTGTATAGAACATTGGTCCGTAACCTAATCTAAATAAAGATCACAATCGCGTTTACAAAAAAAAACTTCCAAAACCTTTAAAGTAAAAATACTTGCATAGAACATTGATCCTTAACTTAATATCAATAAAGAGCACAATCGCGTTTACAAAAATGAGGTGACGATAACGGTGTCGCGAATTTATTAGTTTTTACCCATCTCAATGATGCCCAACGCGCCTAAAGAAGATTTCACGTCAAAAAAACATTATTTGCGCATAATGTGACGCATAAAATTAAAAAATTTAGTTAATAAGAGTTACTTAACGTTATGTTCATGTGAAACACCTTAACATCAAATTATTCTATACAGACTTAGAGCGGAGCGGGGAACTAAATTAGATTCAAATCAGACGAAAGATCGTCGCTGCGTTTATTATACAAGTACCGAAGAAAGTTACCGTCTCGATTGACTTTTTATTGATTTTTCATTGTTATTTTATATTAGTTAAACTTAATATAAACTTCTGTGCTGAAATAACAACACTGTGGGTATTTTGGAATTAAGCTAAAATACCTTAGTGAGGTTTTCATCGTTGGTGTAGTTTTCATGCTGGTTTTGTTTTATAATCACTAGCGACCCGCCTCTGCTTCGCATGATCTGTACGTACATACCCAACAAGCAAAATAATCCTGGAGTGCGATTTTGTAATTCTACATGGACTTATAAAACTCCGATGATAGTTTTGGTGGCTGCTACTGCGCTTTTAACAGCATAAATACATGCTGTTTTTACTCAAGTACGTTTAATACCATAATTTGTACTTATATCAGTATATAGGATCATATTTCCTGACAAATATAGGATCAAGACTCCTATAAATGCATGAAACAAGAGTAATTGCACTCAGGAGTAATTACTCCGGTAACTCAAGACTTATATGCGCCTATAAGATAACATCTGCGGACCATTTAAATCTTAATACTCCTGTATAAGCATGTACCAGGAAGATATGCACTGAGGAGCAATTACTCTTGTTATTTTTACTTATAACTTCATTTAAGCTAATATTTTATGACCAATTTAAGTAAATTAAAGTTAAATTACTGTAAATCATTTATGTATCTGCTTTGGTTTTACATAAACTAAGTAAGTGTTAAATGAATTTCATATCCACGTTTTAAAAATAATTAATCACCAAGATTATAACAGCACTCGGTAGGATAAATGTTTTCTATATCGATTTGTCGTATGCCGTTTTAAACCTAGACATATTTATATAGGCATTCCACAGTAGTGTTATTGGCTAAGTAATCTCAAACAATCCTGGTTAAAACTATTAAAAAGCCACTTTTGCTTGTAACGACCAGTACAGGCGAAAACACGCTTCATATAGTTTTGCAAATTCTATTGTAGGATTTAACATCAGCCATTTTGATTACAACTGTTTTTGTCTACAAATATTGAAAATGGATTTAAATAACTGGAAGCAGTTTAAAAAAGTGGATTTTATAAAAGAAAAGTTAAAAAAACATTCAAAGAAATGTTAACCGCAGTGAGCAACGATTTTTTAAATTTAACTGGTGAAGACCGCATCGCGAATTCTAGTGAGGGTTCCGGACAAGATAATTGTAGTACTACTTTATATGGAAGAGGTTCGGGCTATGAAAGTACCAAATCTTTGAGCGATATTGAAAGTGATAATCAGGAAGAACTTTCGGATTATAACAAAAATGTAGAACTGCTTTATTCTATTAAAAACTGGACTTCAATATTTCACATGCTGCATTAAACTCTTACTTGAAATTTTAAATAAGATAATAATCAATGTTTTGCCTAAAAACATTAATAGATACCAATAGGGAAAACCTATACATCAGTATTTCAGCCCCAGGACACTATAGGCACAACGGTTTGATCAAATGTTTGAAAAAAATTATAACAATGTTTCTTGTTTACCAGATGAGATTTCTCTAAACATAAAATGTTGATAGATTACCAGTTTTCAACGGCTTCTTTTTAAATTCAATTTGCATTTTTCGTAGTTGCTATACGTCTATGGTAGCAACTACCACAAATTAAAAAGAAGCCGTTTACTAGGAGTTCATGGTACTTTTTTGACCATCTCAAATCGACAGCATAATACTCGCAGGTTTGCCCGATCGGTTCACTGACGACGTTGCCAGATTTAACAGCATGGCTTGTAAGAAAATAGAGAAGGCTGTGTCCGTACCTATTGTGTTATTGTAGGAGATCCATAAACATTTGTGTAATATTGCCCAGACATCAGATACTTAAATCTTTTCAACTGATATCTTTGTAAGTTAATTTAAATATTGTGTTACGTAGTACATATACAGTTAGGTACTAGTTACAAATTTCGCATTCGTCTCTTGGGAAGTGATCATAAATTGTGTAAGTAGAACAATTCTCACACCAAAATCAATCTTGGTATACTGCCCCCGATAGAAAAAAAGACGCATCTTACATTTTTTCCCAGATTTGAATTATATATCAGGCAGATGCACCTTTTTTCTGATTCCAGCAATGTATATAACTCAAATCTGGATTTTTTTAGATGCGTCTTTTTTTTTTTAGTTAAAAATCGATCGATATCCAGGAACATCGGCATGGTCTTGTTTAAATCGTCGGCAACTTGTTATATAATTAAGTCAAATAAAAACAATGTTTAAACTGATGTTTAACCTAGCACGTAGAACAAACCCATAAAATATTCCTTTAACTTACTTATCTATAAATATCAATCGATTTTCATCTGGGCATTGCGGAACTCTAATCGGTAATAATGGCGAATCTTTCTCGTTTTTGAGATAACCCAATATACTTATATTGGTACTATATCACACTTGGAAATGCTAAAAATACTTATTTTAGCACTATGTCATACTTGGAAATGCTCACTAAGAAAATGGCAGCTGCCTTCATAATATTTATTTAATATTAATTAATACTAAAATGTAAATAAGCAAATTTCAAGAGGCGCTTTAAAATTTTGATCAAAACCATGATAGATTTCACTGAAAATTCACATTCCCCTACGAATAAGCTATAAAACTAACAATTTAACAACAATAAGATTTTGTTTTTCTACTAAGGTTGACATTAATAAATTCTGATTGTTAGAAATACTTATCCTCAAGATATTAAAATATTTTTTTACAGAGCACAACAGCGACACTTTGACAGTTCACAATATATTATAGAAGCATTTTTAGGTGCGTATTAATCTCATTTTTGACTATAACTTACTTATATTGAGATTTACAGGAGTAATTGCATTGACGTAACTCAATTACAGGAGCAATATAGGCGTATATGGCATTTCAGCGGTCTAATATAAATACGTTATGAGTAAAAGTAGACTTATAAAGTGGGCCCTTTTCGAGGTTTATATGCGGATATAAGTCTCATATAGTCCTCGATAAATGATGGTTCTAGGACAGTTTAAAAACCACTTTTTGCTAGTTGGGTACGTACGGCTTGACAAGACATCGAGATTTCTTCACTATATTTATGTTTAAGACTCAGATATATGCCAGTGACCTTGAGTGGTTAGCTTGCGTGTTCTGTACTGAGCTCATGCAACGCGTTGTACGTCCAGCCAGTAATAGGACTCACCCATCAAGGACCGCTGTCCCAAATTAGACGCATTATTAATTTATTATACATGAAACAAAAGGTAATTTAATAAAACACGTATACTAAAAGATCAATAATTAAATTATCTTTAAAATGGTGAAGGTTTCAGAAAAATACGCTTGATAGATTTTGCGTGATTCTCAGTTTTTTAACCGGGTTACCCGGGACATAACTTTACAAATTAATTTCACTATGTAATATAAACATAATCTAAAACATTCCTATATTAAGTTATTAAGAAAATGCTCTAATTTAACATGTATTTTTTCCAAATCATTAACACTACTCGTTTAGACGTCATAACAAACATACATAACATCACGCCTTGTTTCCCCGAAGGGTTGGGCAGAGGTGTCCTTGTAACAGGTACACCCACATTTGGCCAGTTATGTTTAAGTCCCATGTAATAGGGGGCGAGCCTATTGCCATCAACCGGGCACAAATCCAGACTCCGAGCTGCTACTGAGAAATTTCAGATAGAAAAACCCATCTTCAGTATAAAGTCATTAATTAAAAGTCGGTTATCGTCGCCTTAACATGGATTTGTTACTTCCGGAATAAATAGTCTAAACGATGATGAAAACTGCATCAAAATCCATTGTAAAGTTTAGAAGATATAAGTGGTCAAACAGACAGACAGGAAAAGCGACTTTGACATGTACATTTTTTTTTGGGTGGGAAATTATCAAATAACTTCTCCCGTTATGGGCGGAGCGGGAAGGCGTGTCTTACTGACTAAAACCCACCCGTGTGCCTTCGGTTGCCTGTATGTTGCCAGGGGCCACTGTATCTCTTTCGGACAAACCCGCAACCCCGGCTTGATCTGCACCCTAATTGCGTAACACACTTTCAATCACAATCTGAATGATTTTGTAGGATATTAGAGCTAATACGCGTACGCGTACTTCTTTTTCAGGTGACCACTGAACATCAGCGCTGTGCTGTGGGTCCCCCATAGCACTGCATCATGCTGAGTGGAAGCCTTTGACTAATTTCTGTTTTATGCTCGTGATTTATTATGTACTTTTTATTGTTCTCTGATTACTCTTGTCTTTTATGTATGCACGTGTTTCTGTGACAAATAAACCAAATTTTCTTTCTTTCTTTCTAATCCATTGCTTCTTAAGTTCGAAAAATTTGTCTGCTCAACAAAGTATATAACGTAATGAATGTTGTTGAACTGTCAAAATGGAAGCCATTACTAGTATAAGTGTGTTTGCAATTACCCCGCTGTACTCTGTTTAGATATACATAGATTTAGTGTGAATATAGATACTGATTGTTATGTTAGTCTGTAACTATTTTTAAGCTCAGAGATCATCGGTAAGACGTTGGATTGACAAGCCAGAGTGCGTGAGTTAGAACAACTCCGCCCTTTGCACTATTGAAGTATGCCAGTGGTGGACTAGGCCTGTCGGGGGCCCGGGGCGGCAAAACAAAATGAGGTTCCCCAGTCTTCTCAATTTAACTAGTAACATTTTGCAAAAAATAAATAATGACAAACAACGTCAAGTATAACGCGCGTAATTATCAGAGGTCGGAATTAGGTAGAGTTATTTATGTACTTGCATCGAAATGTTGATATTAATATGGATCTTCCCGGGATTTCTAATAGACAATCCCGTGTGACCAACAATATTACAAATAAATAATAATAAAAACCTCAGAGATAAGACAAATAAAACAAAGATAATTAACATACAATTTTTATTAATCCACAATGCACACGTGTGCGAATTGGAATTTTGCAACTTCGGACATCCGATGTCTTTGATGTAAATTTGGCAACGTCGCGCGTGCAGTGGTTTAAATTGTGTAAAAGTAAATAACTTTTTATTTAATAGATCACGGGATTTTTCTACTGTTCAAAATTAATCCCGGGATTTAGGGTATATACACTTTATTCTTTCGTTGTATGAAATCAGTGTAGGTACATAAATAACTACCTAATTCCGACCTCTGGGAATTATACTATACCTCCTCATGGGCCTCGCACCCGGCAGGATTTTTGTATGCGCTGCTGAATGGGCCGTACACACCTTGGATGTTGGCTTGAAATGATAAATGTACCCAAAGATGATGATTTATTGAATAGTTTGACGAATAAGAGAATGTAAGAGCGAGTGGAGCGAGTTCGAAGAATTTAGCGTTACTTAATATATTTAGACCTTGTTTGGGATTTGATTAAAAACTAATTAATATTTGGGGGCCCCAGAACTGGGCGACCAGGGGCGAACCGCCCCTCCCCTTAGTGCGCTAGTGAGTATACCTATTTCACAAGTTAGAGGAATAAATATGAATCAACCAATTTGTGTTCTGTCAATCAGTGTTTTGATTTAGGTACACCAAAATCTCAAATTCTCTCAATACTTCAATATCTCCTTTAGGTAAATCAACCCGTACCTTAGTAATACACGATAAATCACAATCTGTTTCGATTCGAAACAAATTGCTAATCGATTACTTCATAAGTTGGAAAAAAAATCTGCTCAACAACGTAGATAACACAATGAATGTTGTTGAACTGTCAAAATGAAACAAATTAGGCTCAATCGTTTACGAAAATAAGTTACGTAATTATGGTATCGGAGTACCTACCTTCAAGTTCATATACTGTTTGATAATTAAAAAAAAAAAACCTAAGTCCATATATCATTTACAATAACCACCCTCCACGTTTAACCAACATCCCACAAAATACCACCGCCTGAACCTGAACAAGACAAAGTTATTCTGGAGTTATTTTTAGTACTAATTAGGCGCTGACCGCTCTTCCCCCTTCCCCCTTGCTGCACCGCTGGCTCGACTTTAGCACTAAATAGATAAATACAGAAGTCCTTCTCTATACAACTGCAATGTGCCAAAACAGGTGCACGCACTCGATAGACTTGTACGGTTCCTAAGGCGTCGTTTGTGGCTGACTTAAGTACTGAATTCAGACAAATTAAATCTCATCCAGCAAGTTGGCCTCCTAAAAGGTAACCTCATTACAAAGAAGAACGGTCTTAGGTCGTGATATGTCCGTCTCCGTGGCACGTTAATCTGCAGACGAATTCAGTAACTGTTTCAGTAATTAAATTCAGTGTGGTATGTGGTGAGTATTCCATCTTTTCTTACAAATACAACAAAATTCAGGCAAAAAAAAATTGCCAAGTGTATAGGCGCATGTCAAACAAATGACAGTCGCGAGTGCGTTTGCACTCGCTCGTGAAGCGTGTCTATGTGTGCGTGGTTATAGGTAAAACGGGTTGGTGTCCGCAACTCCACGTCAAAGCACGTATTTTGCGTACGGGTGGGAAATCGGTTATTCGATCCACCCCAGCTCCTCCAAGAAGGCCAGCAACACCTTGGTGTCACTGACAATCTCACGTAGGGTACCACCGGACAGTTTAGCTGCACATGAGCTGCTGTCTCGTCGTCCTCCATGCAGGCCCTGCACAGCAGACTGTCTGTGACTCCTATGACAAAGAAGTGCTTATTAAATGAGCCATGGTCAGTTATGGCTGCTGTAACAGTACGCAGCTGTTGTTTCGTTAGTCGGAGAACCCGTTTAGTGAGGCGGCCATCGATTGCAGGGAGTGCCTCCTTAGCCTGTCAGCACTCACTTTGGTCCAACCATAGTTTGTGATGTTGGTCCCTGGTTCGTTTCCTTACCAGAGTGCACGAGTGCCGAGTGGCACGATGGGTTAAGGCCCCACTGGTGCCATGCTCAACTTTCTGGCAAGTTCGTCGGCTGCATCGATGCCGTTCGGATGACGTTTCGATGTGACCTTTGATCCATTGTGCGTGGATTGCAGACCTTCTATAAATATCTGTCTTGTGACTTTGGTACAGTTATCCGTGAAATGCAGCTGAGTGCAAAAAGTGCCACACACGACAACTATTGACGATCGCGGAATGAGAACGTAAAGTGGCTGTGTTTTGTCATATTTTATATTTTATGGGTAGGAAAGCGCATCTGTATTTGTAATAGACTCCGACCGAGTGTCGAGTGTTTTCGATTTTAGGCTGAAATATTCAATTTCGTCAATTTTAGGAAATTTTAGTTTTTATTTAAAATATTATTTTCATATTCCGATAAAATCGATAGTTACAACAATTAAAAGCACAATA
Source organism: Agrochola lychnidis (assembly GCA_963680765.1). NCBI lineage: Eukaryota > Metazoa > Arthropoda > Insecta > Lepidoptera > Noctuidae > Agrochola > Agrochola lychnidis. The sequence continues at coordinate 9,012,492 of OY796873.1, forward strand.
ACTGATAATGCAAATAAAAAATGCTTTGAGAATAGGATAAAGTTTCATGTGTTTTAAACGGTTTTAAGAGCGTTTATTCTGAAAGTGGGCAACGTCGCAAATAGATGTCAAATATGTCGCTGTTTTGATTAATTTGGCAAAAATATGAAAAGTGGCTAACTAGCGAACTAGAATATTAATAATGAATTACAATTATAACACTGAATTTGATGTTGTAACTGTTTTAGGTGTAAAAAGGCATTTGGAAAGTCTCCAAATACTTTTTTTACATGTAAAACTAAATATTTACGGTGTTACGATATCAATTATTGCATTTCATAATCAATATTTTAGTTCACTAGCTCACTTAATCACATTTCATATTTCCATACAGTAATTTTAGCAAATTAATCAAAACAGGTAAATATTTGACAGCTATTTGCGACGTTGCCAACTTTTAGGATAAACGCTCTTAAATATTAATGATATCAAAGACAGACATTGTATTTCTTTTACTTTTACCAAAGAAAAACCCATCGAGAAACAAAAAAAATAATATAAATTTCGCCGTTGTCATTTTCGGCTGACATCCGAAAGTCAAGCCGCTGAAAAAAAAAACTTTTTTTTTTTTAAATGAATATTTCATTGTGACAGACTTTTAAGAACGTCAAAGCTAAATGTCCTCTGAGAATTCGGGGTTAAGTTCCTCTGGGATTTGGAGAACCAGGATCGAAGCCTGTCAAATACTAATTTTCGACATTTGATGAAGAAAATATCGAAATGCTCATTATTTTCTGTATGAGAAGTGAACTAGGCAAGTTAGACAAAATAATTACTACCTGCCACTTATTATATTATTCATGCATGAAATGTCAGGTTATTTAATACTTAAGCTTTATAAAACGCAGTGATCCATTTTCCTAACTGACGTTTGCTGGCTATGCCTAGTTAATAACTAGCATACCTTACATTATTATAAAGAAACGCAATAATTAAGGTACAATATTTTAAGTCACATAATACTTAGACATTGGAATAAAGCATCATCATGATCAGCCTATAGCAATCCACTGCTGGACATAGGCCTCTCCAATTTCACGCCATTCAGCTCGATTCTCAGCAACTCTCATCCAGCTGCTACCAGCCACCCTGCGAAGATCGTCGCTCCACCTAGCCTGAGGGCGTCCTACCTTACGTTTGCCGATTCGCGGTCTCCACTCAGGAACACGTGTACCCCAACGGTCATCGGTTCTACGGCTAATATGGCCGGCCCATTGCCACTTCATCTTGCTTATTCTGTGTCGATAATTTCGGTTCTTTATAGTCTATAGGAATAAGCAATCAGTTGTATACAAATAATATGCGTATAACCATTCCCATATAATACTGGGTCAAATTAAAAGAGCTAGCCAAACTCCGTCGATGTGATGGGTATCGATAAAATGACGATAAAATAAATACAGCTGATAATTAAACCCAAAATGAACTGACTAATTATGTAACTTCTGAATATCCCATCTCTTATCAAATCCTATCCTATAATAATAATTTAAACATGAAAGTTTGTAAGGATGGATGAATGGATGTTTGTTACTCTTTCACGTAAAAACTACTAAACGGATTTGGATGAAATTTGGCATACAGATAGTTTATAACCTGGACTAAGATATATAATACTTTTTATCTAGTCTCATAGCGTAATATTCGAATTATGAACTTCAAAACGAGTTTATATTGACATACATTATAAACAGAATAACGAAATTTAAAAATAGAATCATATTATAACACTTTTTCGCTAACAAAATAATACTATAAAACAATTTTTTTTCTGTTACGATACAGCGCTAATCCAAGAAGTTAATATCACCAAAGAGTTTCTTTTAGCGGGGGACAGCAGCACCCGCTGTAGCGCATGTGCGGCGATGTGCTGCTGCAGGCGACATTCATTTGTTTTGTAGTACTTACTGAATTTCGTGGGACTTTTAAATTTATTCTTTATCTTAAACTGTGATCTTTTATTTAGTATTTGTTTCAATCCCAATGTTTGTGAGTAGATAAAGTAGTGTATGAAACTGCACATAACTAGGTATTAAAACATTCGTGTAATACTATTAAAAACCTCGCCTACGGCTTGGTTTTTAAACACACACTCATGTTTTAATACCCCTTATTATGCAACAGTTTCATAAACTACTATTATTCCAATATTCCCACGGAATCGAGACTTATGCGAGTGAAACAGCGGGGCACTGTTAGTCCAACATACACTGCAAAACATCTTTATTCCTTTACTCTTTATTTTACCATCTACATTCTAAACCCGATCTCATTACTATGTATGAGCTATGAGCTACCATCGGATGAAGATATCCAGTCGTTAATTTACGTACAACCACTCGTAGATCGTTCCCTATGAGCGATCGATCGGTAAACTATCCATCATCGCCTGGCAGAACTGGAAACGTGTATTTACCCACCTGTTGATGTCCTTGACAAGGGTTATTAAGTAGGGATCGAGTTAAAAGTATCGATAATCGGAATTATAGTATCGATACTCGGGAATCGATACTATAATTATTATTAGGCAGGGCTTGAGCTACACGGGTAGATCGATCAGGTCAAGCTACGCTTGCCGCGGTTGGTCTGTGAATGGGTGAACATCTTAAGACGCAGATATATGACAGTGACCTTGAATGATTAGCTTGCTTGTTCTGTATTGAGCTCACGCACCGCGTCGTACGTCCAGCCAGTAATAGGACTCGCCCATCAAGGAGCGCTGTCCCAAATTAGACGCATTATTAATTTATTACACGTAAAACAAAAGTTATTTTAATAAAACACGTATACTAAAAAATCAGTAATTTAATTATCTTTGAAATGATGAAGTTTTCAGAAAAATACGCTTGATGGATTTTGCGTCATTCTCAGTTTTTTATCCGCGTTAGACATAACTTTACAAATTAATTTCACTATGTAATATAAACATAATCTAAAATATGCCTATATTAAAATATTAAAAAAATGCTCTAATTTAACATATATTTTTTCCAAATCACTAACACTACTCGTTTAGACGTCATCTTCAGTATAAAATCGTTAAAAGTCAGCTATCGTCCCCTTAAAATACCAAGACCCCTCCGTGCCTCGGTCCCGGCTGTCATTCGTGGATCTTTGACAGTCGTTACAGGCCAAAATTCTGACAACCAGTCTTACCACAGGGTGGTTGTGTAGGTCAGATAAGCAGTCGCTCCATGTAAAATACTGGTATTCAGCTGCATCCAATTAGACTGGAAGCCAACCCCAATAAAGTTGGGAAAAGGCTAGGCAGATGATGAGTATCGATACTTGGGTATCGAGTACAGCTCTCTTCAGTCATAATACAGTAGTAGTAGAGCTCTTCGATTCCTAAATAATTCACATTTTGATTACCCAAAAATATTAATCGATCGTCTTTTTATACTCAACGATCGTCTTTTTGTAATTTACTGCGACCAACTTCGATGTGGGTCACAGGTGGTCACAGTTCTAACCTTAATATACAGGTTGGCAGGAACATCGACGCGAAAACTGTTACCATGAATTCAGTACATGATTCTGAAGCCCCCTGTGTTGAAATTTTTCGTCGGGTATTTTAAAAAAATCTGCTGTTCCATACATTTTGACCACGTAGGTATTGCACTTTTCTATGAAACAAAAACTTTTTACAAAAAAAAAAACAACCGACTTCCAAAAAACACTACAAAGTGAAAAATAACTTTAATTTCGGAAGTCGATGTCTTTGGTTTTGAATTTTCGTTTTTTGTCACCGACTTCCGAAATTAAAGTTATTTTTCACTTTATAGTGTTTTTTGGAAGTCGGATGTTTTTTTTTTTGTAAAAAAAAATATTTTTCACTTTTTAGTTGTGGTACCTACCCCACACAAATTCAAACACCACTACTTACTTGCTATGTAAATAACAGTGACAGAAACTTATTATATCATCCACATACTAAGTGGGAAAAAGTACGTATTATTGAAGCTAACTCAAAAACTATCAAAGCAAACTTAATAAAATTGATATGGAACTACCTCGAGAGCATACCCTTCCAAACAAAAAAATAATTTTCAAAATCGGTCCTCAATTGACGGAGAAATCGGTGGACATACATAAAAAAAACAAACATACGCGACGAACATATAACCTTTTTGGAAGTCGGTTAAAAAAATTAAAACAACGTGAGGAAACGGCATGCCTGAGAAATATTTCTCGACGGCATGTGAAGCGAAGCTAGAGGCTCATGGGTGGCTTTAAAACTCCGACACCAGGTTAATCACTAACCACACGAAAAGAAGAAGAACAATTTTAAAAAATCATCAAAAAGTTTGAAGTTGTAGTACAAACTGAACTTTATGTGTGAGTTTCAAAGTAATACAGTGTGAGTCTTCATAATGTGCACATATTGAAATGAGGGAATCTATGCTTAATTTTATCGACGGAAAAAATGGTCAAATTTTTTTTTTTTGTTTTTTTTTTTAATTTTTAAATATCAATTTTTTTATTTATTTTTTTATTCTCTTGGGCATCTTATTTTTAAATTTTACAATTATTGTAAAAATTTATGAAAAACACAGATTTTTACAAAAAAGAACATGTTTATTTTCAATTGAGGGTAGTTTTTTTTCTCAATTTTAATTTTATGTGGACGCCTACTTACTTCCAATCATTATAGAGTTTGTTTCATCGCGATAGCTGATTCAGTTTAAAAGTTACACAGTTTTGTTACAATTATTTTTTTAAATCCTTAATATAATATAAAAATATTTAGATTTTTTTAAATATTTTTTCTGTCTATTTTGAAAAGAGTAACCGTGGAGTTTCTTGCCGGCTCTTCTCCATAGGAAGCGACCAATTGGAACCGTGCACCTAGCTTCTGACGTTTCATAAGTGCCCTTGTAGGTTTATGTGCAATAAAATATTTTGATGATTTTGATTTTGTCGTTAAAATTAAGCATAGATTCCCTCATTTCGATATGTGCACATTATAAGACTCACACTATATTATCAAAAAAACATGTTTGTTTACATTTTTAGAAACTAAATCGCGAATGCTGTTTAAATAGGTATTTTCAATGCTGAGGTAACCGCCACGTCAGATGTTGGAGCTAAATCACTCTAAATCACAACTAGATCCAAACCTTTGTAGAACGTTTGTAATTGTTTCCAATAGAGTTGTTCCGCTATTCCAGCTGACTGGGTCTTAGCAACGAAGGCTCTCAGTAATAGTATTGAGCTGGTTTAGAGTGGATACTAGCTGGAATTCTACAGATAGATTTGCAGGAAGATGCGGAAGGTCGGCTCTGTTTACGGCGATACATTATAACGGAAAACGTGTCCTGCATAACCGAAATAACATGCAGTAGTATGATCGTCTGAAAGTTGACATAGTTTACAGTTTTGTTTAATAATTTTAAGTGTAACGGTGAAATTTCTTGCCCATTCTTCTCCATACGTAAACTACTTTTTGGAAGGGGGCGACTAGTTTTTTTTTTTGTAAATTTTGACGTTCATAAGTACTTTAATGTGTCTATCAGAAATATATTATTTGACTTTTATCTTTGACTTTACTTATTTTAAACTTTTAAAGTGAAACTTTTATTACATCGTCTCAAACTTTTTCGTTTGTGTGTCGTCGCGGAGTAGGAATAAAGTGAAAGGCGCTCGTCAGAGCAGCCAAGGCCAATATGGAGGCGCCTATAGTTCACTTAAAAGTTTCACTTTTACCGTGGTTTCATAAAACCACACAATCTTTTTTTTTATTACATGTGTATTTTTGGGAGTAAACGCATATGACTAAAAAAAAGAGTGATGAATATAAATTTTGATGGATGGAGAGGGAGAAGAAGGCCAAATTAAAGATGGATGGATTGTGTGAGGAATGATATGAAAGAGAAGGGAGTGAATGATAGTGTGACGGTTGACAGGGGAGAGTGGAAGAAGAAAACGGGGTGCGCCAACCCCACGTAACATGGGACAGGATTAGGAAGATGATGATGAATACATGCGTAGTTTTAACGTTTTCCAAATAATTTATCGTTTTGACCAGTTCTTTTCAGCTACTGTTTATATCCTCCTGATACAATCCTAGGTCATTTTCCATCTATGGAAAGTAACAGTCTTAACTTTACTTTCCATTAATAAATAACAACCAACCTCCAAAAAAAACACTACAAAGTGAAAAATAACTTTAATTCCGGAAGTCGGTGGCAAAAAACGAAAATACAAAACCCAAGACACCGACTTCCGCAATTAAAGTTATTTTTCACTTTGTAGTATTTTTTTTTTTGGAGGTCGGTTGTTCTTTTTTTGTAAAAAGTTTTTATTTTTCACTTTTTAGTTGTGGTACCTACCCCACACACATTCGAATACCACTACCTGCTACCAGTGGCAGAAACTTATCATATCATCTACATACTAAGTGGGAAAAAAATACCTATTTTGTAGCTAACTCAAAAACTATCCAAGCAAAGTTAATAAAAGGGACCAATTCGAGAGCACACCCTTTCAAAAATAATTTCAAAATCGGTCCACAATTGATGGAGAAATCGGTGGACATAAATTAAAAAAAAAAAAAAACGCGAACATATAACCTCCTCCTTTTTGGAAGTCGATTAATGGTTTTTTGCTCAGACCTACGTACTACACACTAGCTGTGCCCCGCGGTTTCACCCGCATAAGTCTCGACCCCGTAAGAATATCGGAATAAAATATATCCTATGTCCTAATCCATGTCATAGTCTATCCATGTGCCAAATTTTATCTAAATCCGCCCAGCCGTTTTAGCGTGAAAGCGTAACAAACAAACATACAAAGAAACTCTTAATTTTAATATATTCGACCCTGTTATGGAAAAACATCGTAACCGACAGAATGTAGGTATTTCACTTTTTTATTGTAACGTACAGCTAAAATAATTTAGAACATAATACAAAAACACTTAAACCCAGATTTGCATTAACGTCGAAATTATAACTAGCATTAGATAGTATCGCAAACGACAAAAGTAAAAGTTTGATATTTATGAACAATTAGAATTATCGTAACTAACATCGTAAGTAACGTTTGTCACTTACGATGAAACATAGTTTTATGAACTACCCAAAATCTGTGTTGCGTTTAGTTATCTTTAGTTATATTGTATATAAGTACTTAATTTATTTTGTTTATTGGATCGAAGATCGACTCCGGTACCGGAGTCGGAGTCTTCTCACACGACCTCAACATAAATATATCCCCGCCCGCTGGGAATCTTCAACACCGTCTATCAGGAGGAGTGTGTGGGCATCATACAAGCGGTCCACGCCATAGAAGCCAGGAGAGTTACGGACACCTACGTTCGTATACTCTCCGACAGCGCTTCAGTTCTCCAATCCTTACAGAAAAATATATTACTTCGAAGTTAACACTAGAATGTCACAATACACTAGAACAGGTAACGGTATCTAGCCGCAACACGGTGACACTGCAATGGATAAAAGGACACAGCGGATCGCTGGGTAACGACGCAGCTAACGTACTTGCTAGAAGAGCATCTAGCATGGTAGTCTATGGACCCGAGCCTATCGTACCAATCCCCTACAACCAAATATATACGCAGGTGGCTACAGGAGTACACCCACACACAAGCGGAGTACTGGTGGACCTCGACACCGGGCTGCAGGCAGTCCAAGGAAGCTATGCTATCCTTAGATAACAGGCTAACCAGGCGTTTATTACGCCTGGACAGGAACGGCCTTGCCTTTGTACGTATTTTTCTGTTCTTTTCTTCTTGTCTGTTTATATGTGTGTGCATAAATGGTTAAATAAATAAAGAAATAAACGGTCTGCGCCTGGTGACGGGGACCATCACGGGACACTGCTCGCTAAACAAACACTTCCACACAATAAGCATAACGGACAGTCCTCTGTGCAGGGCGTGCATGGAGGCTAATTAAACCGTCGCGCACGTGCTCTTTGAATGCACAGTCGTCACTCAGATTAGACCAAAAACTCTCGGGTCACCCAGATGAACAGACCAGAAGTTTTAATTAAGACGCAGATATATGACAGTGACCTTGAAAGGTTAGCTTGCGTGTTCTGTACTGAGCTCACGCAACGCGTCGTACGTCCAGCCAGTAATAGGACTCGCCCATCAAGGAGCGTTGTCCCAAATTGGACGCATTATTAATTTATTACACGTAAAACAAAAGGTATTTTAATAAAACACGTATACTAAAAGATTGATAATTTAATTATCTTTAAAATGGTGAAGTTTTCAAAAAAATAAGCTTGATAGATTTTGCGTCATTCTCAGTTTTTTATCCGCGTTAGACATAACTTTACAAATTAATTTCACTATGTAATATAAACATAATCAAAAATATGCCTATATTAAAATATTAAAAAAATGCTCTAATTTAACATATATTTTTTTCAAATCACTAACACTACTCGTTTAGACGTCATCTTCAGTATAAAATCATTAAAAGTCAGTTATCGTCCCCTTAACTTCTGGAGGGAGGTGGGCTTGTTGGAATAACCACCAAACGGCCGCCATGGCTCACGCACCTTGAACAACCTTACGGACTAAGTGCGGAAACCAAAACCCCATAACATAGAACATAGAAGTATATTGTTTATTTGTAGAAAATACTGTATTCTGATTGTTTGATTGCCTATTTATTTGAATGAAGTAATATTCAATTTGGCATTTTTATAATTTTGAAATGTTATTAACTTTAAACACTAAAATTAATTTAAATTTGACTATTGTAATTCTTGTTTCTGAGTAACAACTAAACGCAACTTTTTAGAACTGTTCTAGTTCAAACTTATAAGACCTAATTTTATTCTTTTTAATAATAAATTAGACCCTATGTCATGTGATTTTCATGATCTGGGTAGCAAGCAATTTTTTCTAAAATACAATAGACGTGGATATATTTAGTAACCTGTTCCGCTTAGCTATTTCTAAAGAGCCATAAAATACTCCTGAAATGACTGACAGCACTCAGCGCTCGGTGTGGCAACACGCCGTGTTCGAGTTCGCAACAAGTCCATCGTCATCCTGAGGATACCTCGTTGAGAGGTGAAACACGTGTCGATTTATTTCAGGAGTTTTTATGGCTCTTTAGAAATAGCTAAGCGGAACAGGTTACTAAATATATCCTATTGTATTTTATAATGGATTTCCGCAAGTTCACGCCTGAATAAATTAACAATTTTTCTAGTTAATAAATAAATTAGGCCCTATGTCATGTGATTTTTAAGATGTGGGGTAGCGAGCAAGTATTTTTGGACCTTACGACGGCCCTGTCGGCCGTAATATTTGGAGAAAAAACACAGTGCATACATTAGTTAGCCTTAATTATAGAGAAAAGTAATAGCGTAAATGACGATTTTTGAAAACAAAAAGAAATCATGACCTTTATTTTTATCTTAAGCGACAAAAGTACTCATTATTTAACTCTTTCTGCAATAATTTAATTTATTTTACGTAGAGCCTAATGTGTTTTGCAATATATACAAAAACCGGAGATCTATAAATAACGAATAAAAAATAATCAATAAAATACCTCTCCTGTAAAATTTCATAAAAGTCGCTTACGATGTTCTTCCATAACAGGCTCGATATTATTAGTTTAGATTACATAACATCACGCTTCTATTCCCCGAAGGGTTAGGCAGAGGTGTAACTATAATACACTCACATTGCGCCAGTTATGTTTAAGTCCCATGTACCTAATAGGGGGCGAGGCTATTACCATCAACCGGGCACAAATCCAGACTCCGGGCTGCTACTGAGAAATTCTTAATTGAAAAGTCCAATGACACTTTTGCCGACCGGGGAATTGAATCCAAGAACTCGTGCTCAGCAGTAGCGCTTGCAACCACTAGACCAACGAGGATTTACATTGCTAATTAAATCGCTATGCTCTTACAATAAGTAGTCGCAATTTAAAAGATTTTCAAAACTATGTCCCATCCCAAGCCAACCAACAAAACAAAAAGAATTTAATTTTTTTAAATCGAATCTCATCAGCGGAATTATCATGCAGAACGCATCAACCCGAATTAGTTAGCAAAAACGAAAGCCTTTTCCATTCTAATCAGAACGAGAGCCTTCGACATTCTTCCGTCAGACAGTCGAAAATATTTGTCAAAATATTTCCTTAATACCCTCAGTTTTGTTAGAATCCCCATTACAATACACCCTTCGTGAATTAATGATAGGGCTGACAGTTTTAGAGTTTATATGAAAATAAAGAAATTATTATTATTTGCCTTGTTTTGAGCTCATATCGGTCAACATGGCTGTTGGGTACGGACATAGAGACATCCTTCCAACCAACCTCCTGTCCAACCTTCTTATTAAAGTGGCTTGGACTTACTGGATGCGGAAGGCAGAGAAATAGGTGTTGTGTATGTCCAGCGGCGGTCTACGATAAGTCAATAGGTGGTACCACAACTAAAAAGTGAAAAATAAAAACTTTTTACAAAAAAAAACAACCGACTTCCAAAAAAAAAACACTACAAAGTGAAAAATAACTTTAATTTCGGAAGTCGGTGTCTTTGGTTTTGTATTTTAGTTTTTTGCCACCGACTTCCGAAATTAAAGTTATTTTTCACTTTTTTGTGTTTTTTTAAAAAGTTTTTTATCAGTCTGGAAGAATATCTATAAAAAAAAGAATTTTCCAAATCGATTTTTAAACGACAGAGTTCTATGGGGTAACAAACGTTAAATAAAAATATAACCGAATTGACAACCTCCTTTTAAAATTGGTGAGATATATCTCCAGAAATGGAAGGAAATAAAAAGATCTTTGACGTGGAAAAGAACAATTTACTTAGATTACCTAAAATATTATGACAGGCATCCCTAGTAACCTTAGCTAGTAACACATTAAGAAAGCGTGTTTTAGTTACAGATTTGAATCAAATTTTAGCACCTCAAGAGACAATGGTGCCGATTCTCTGGTGCACAAACTAAACTAAATTTAAGTTCAGTGCATCTTTTTCTTTCTATTTCATTAAGAAAAGGACAGAAGATAAATTTTAGTTTAGTCCTGTCAAATTAATCAGCGCTTGACGTAAATTGACGTAATTTTAGTTGACAACTTTTTAATCACGTCTAAACTTATATGGAGTAGTGACAGGCGCTGATTAATTTGACAGGACTAAACTAAAATTCATTTTCTGTCCATTTCTTAATGAAATAGAAAGAAAAAGATGCACTGAACTTAAATTTAGTTTAGTTTGTGAACAAGGGAATCGGCACCATTATATAATTTTAATAGCTCTAAGAAAACTCACATAATATTGCTTTAATAACACCTCGACAACCAACTAAAACTTGCCCGCAAAAATAATTAAAATACAATTTATAATTTTAATTAGAGATTTTCATTTCAACTGAAGATGCTGCATAAACATGGTGTATTAAATCCTTATGGTGGTATTATGGTGGCATGGTGCAGGTTATGGGGCAGGCACGGTGTGTTTATGGGTTATTGCAACTATTAAAATAAAACTTTATTACTGGTACTAGCTTCTATGATGAGTCTTAGAACATGGTCTAAGTACTGGTTGTCTTGAGGGGAAAAGGTGATTTATTTATTTGTGTTAAAACTCTATTGCAAGGTTGTGTTATTTTTACTACTGGCGAAAAAGAACGGTCCTTAGGCCCGGACTCTACCAAAGCGGATATATGCGGAGATGTCCGAAGTGGAGACAAGAAGAGATGTTTTTCAGCTACTTAGGGTGTATCCATCGAAGCTGTACAGAGATGCGTACTGGCTACACTGAAGCGAAGATGTGTGCTGGCTAGAGCGGAGATGTGGATGGCTAGAGCGGAACTGAGCTGCGTGCGGCGAGCGTTGAGTGTTAAGGCGCAACTTGCCGATACTTTTTCCATACAAATTTCGGGGGGGTTTTACTCCACTGTTACACATTGTACATCCAAAGTAAAACATGAAATCGTTTTGTCTTATTATTAATTTTATCTGTACAAAAGCAGAATAGTAAAAAAAGCAATTAAAAAGTCATGAGCCAGCAAAGATTCGTTTTTCCTACTAATTTTAACGCAACTTTGGGAGTAAATAAGTAATAAAAGAAGTATAAAATCTCCAAAACAAAGCTCGTTCCGACAAAGCTCAATTGTCGAAGATAATAAACTTTATTCGTAATTGATTTATGCAGTAGTTTTTTCATAAAACTCCACCTTCCAAAGGACTATTCGTAATTTTTTACGCGCTCGTTTTACTAAAATCGTTCTGAACGGTGTTTGTTTGCGTGCGAACTAGAGTTTGTGCATGTAGACCAGCGTCTAACTGCTCATCACTGATACTATCTCTGTCGGACACGATGCCAGGTGACACAGCGTGCTTTTTGACCAAGCCTACCAATGAGTTCGAGCCCGCGACTAGTTCAACCTTAACAAAATTACGGTGCTGCTCACATTTCATTTCGTCTCCGCTGCGCGCCGTCGCCAGCTTGCGAGGCACAGCTCACATCTCCGCTTTGTACCACCCAGCTCAATCTCAGCGAGACACAGCTCACATCTCCGCTTCGATCATGCCATACAAATATGATACATCTCCGCCTATTGGTATCCACTGAAGCTATGTGGAGAGGAGATGTGTGAATAACGAAATTCTATTCATTGTTTAAAACTCCTCTCCTCTCCTCTCGTCTCGTCTCTGTTTTGGTGGAGTCAGGGTAAGTATATCATGCCACATGCTAGACACATCCATAGAGTTTCTAGTACCTCATTAATAATTCCTCCATTAATAAACCCAGTGTCGAATCTCTTGGTAAATCTGTGGTGTGATCTGTGGTTGACCAAAATAATCAACGTTTCAATAATTTTTAACTGAGTTCATTCATGGAATATTTGAATTGCTTCTAGAACTTCGTATCGGGATGACTAATTAAAATCAAACTTAAATATTCAAAATCAATCCTCCAAACTTTTTGGTCAACCCATTAGTTTAAATATCGCCAACCCTACCGCCTCGTTTCTTTGACTCCCATTGTTTAGTTCCTGCTAACAATTAATAAGGCATTCCGTCTTGACCCGCGGACACTCCTGTTGCCATTGTGTAAAACCATTGAATAGATATATACAGAAGGTCAACTCCTTACAACGAACGAAAACACACGCACACATAGACCAATAACGTAATGTAAATAAACGCGTCATACGCGTCATACGCGAACATCACTGTACAGCGTAAGCAAAGAAAGGGAAAGAAAATTATTGAAAGGATAAGAAAATTACGGCGTACCAGTTGTTAGAAAGAGATGATTATACATCTTTAGCTACTTTTATTACACTCTATAGCCGCGTCCCTGGTTGGTGCGTGACTAAGTGAATTACAATTACCTTGCCCTGAAATTATAAATAATTTATTTATAATTATAATATTCCCAATATAGAGCGCGACAACGCATCAGAATCTTAGTCTTACATATGATTGAAATAGGTAGATACGCTTTACGTACAGTAAGTGCAAGAACACTCGCGATTGTCATTTGTTTGTGATCGCCGCACGTACCAGGGCTCAGATAGCAGTATCTTTTTCGAAACGGTTTCGTCTTAAAAACCTAAGAAACGATATGTTTCGGTTACGTTTGAACGGAACGATATAAAAACGTTTTTGAAGAAGAACAAAATTTAAATCGTTCTCGGTTAATAAAACATTTTTAACCGTTTTTTTTATATCATTTTTGGGTTGATCGATAGGAAACTTGCAACACAACCCTTACGGTAAGCGCATTGGAATCAATAATGTAATGAAATGAAGTTATGGTACAATTTGACTAAACAAGTTCATGCTTGTGGGCTCAGGCCCCGTGCGCGGCTGGGTCCTGCGGAATAATCTGGTTTTTGTTTTGCGGAATAAACATTGTCATTTCGTTTTCGTTCCGAACAAAATGTTGTACAAAGAACTGTTAGAAACGTTTTAAAAACGTTATTTTAAATTTCCGAGCCCTGGCACGTACGCTTCAATGTGTGCGTGCGCCTGTTTGCGGTTGTTGTATAGAGCTGGCCTTCTGTATCTAACTATTTTGTGTTGCAATGTTGCCATTATGTAAAACCATGAGTTAAACTGGTGTACAACCCATAGTTCCGACACTGATCTGACTAGGAAACTAATCTTAGAAGATAAACGTTTGGTTGACTACTGCAGTTAACAGCACGAAAGTTTTAGTAAAGTAGTATAGTTACCGTAATCGTGTCGCTTTTGACTCTTCGAATTCTCACAGTGCCGTGTAGCGCTATTCGATTATGGATAGAAAAGTGGACAAATATAATATGAAAGAAGCGCGTTGTTCAGAACAAGTTTTCCAAAGGCTGACTGACTCTTAAAAGCAGAAGTCACGAACATGTCACCTAAGTGTTAACAAGTTAATTTTATTGAACATCACTAGAGCCTAGGTTTTATTTAAACTCTTAACTAAGCTTATGCCCGTTTACTCTAACACTAGGTGTTCATCATCATCATCATCATCAGCCTATAAATGTTCCCACTACTGGGACACAGGCCTCCTCTCAGTGAGAGGGAGTGGGCCGTAATCCACCACGCGGGCCCAGTGCGGGTTGGTAGATGTCACATGTCTTCGAATTTTCGGTTCTAGGACATGCTGGTTTCCTCACGATGTTTTCCTTCACCGTTTTGAGAGCAGTGGTGATGAAATAATTTACACAAAGTAAAGCGCCTGTCTGGGTTCGAACCTACGACCTACACTCGTAAGTCACGGCCGTTACCACTGGGCCACCACTGCTCACACTAGGTGTTATCTAAATGTAATGCGTAAATGAAGCAGGTACTTAACAGAAAAAACCATTTCATCAACCACTTGGCGAGGACAAACTCAACTCAAAAATCAAGGCATTTATTTCAAATAAACCAATTACAGACACTTTTGAATTGTCAAGGGGTCGGTCAGTCAGAAAGATGAAGCTAATTACCCATTCCAAAGCATAGTAGGTTCCTATGGAGCAGAACCGGCAAGAAACTGTATGGAAACTCTTTTAAATCAAGTCAATCTGCTAAAGTTATGACACGGCTAATTTCTTTATGCGTAATGGTTTGGAATTTCTACAGATAAGAATTAGAACAATAAGAAAAAGAAAGGTTTCTAGCAATATTGAAAGAAAGGTTTCTAGCAATATTGAAAGAAACGAAGACTTGAGTTAAAAAAAAAAATCAGAGACTGAAGTGTCAAAATGAATATCTTGAGGATTACGACCTACGCCTACAACTTGTCTACTCAGAAATAAACGATGAAACGAGAACTGGTTGATTAGGGATTGTTTACTTTACTAGCATTACCTAACTTAGTGAAACGGGAAGTGTGAAAAGCGGAAGCACTTCGGAGGTCTGGGCTTCAGCAGTTTGACCTGCGCGGAAACCCAGCCCACCAAGAGCCTTCGTCCCTCCCCGGCTATTAGTTTGCATGCCGACACAGGGCAGCTAACCTTTACGGCTCGCATCCCCCTGAAGTCAGGATGGATGGTGCCTACCCTAACCTGCCCGGCAGAGCACCCTCCAGCCTTAGCGACAGCGGCCACCACCTTTTCCTTCGTCACTGAGTCGTCTAAGCTCAAGATAATCTCTTGAACCTAGGTTGTAAATGGCTCGAACAGCCCTATTCTGTAGAACAAAGATAGTATTAATGTCCGCACAGGTTCCCCAGAGAAGAATCCCATATGACATAAGACTATGAAAATAACTAAATTAAACAAGAGATATTGAGTTCTCAAGGTGTAAATATTGGCCACATGTGTAAAGCCATAAATCTTAGATCAATCTTTGCAACAGTATCTAGCTACTTATCCAGGAAATTATGAAAAAAAGACTAAAACAAAGCACTCGCAGCTTTATATCTATGTAAATAGTAGTTATGTGAATGATAGATAATGTAGCATGCATTGATGGAGTGCGTCCGGTATCAGACAGACTGAGAATTGATTGAAAATTCAATCCAAGACAAGTATCTATGGAAGTATTTACATGATGGGATGTTGCATTATGTGCAGATATCTATATATAGTTCTTAAGGTATAGTCGACATCATTGGTTTGATCCAGCCTGTCCCTTCTTGCTGTCCTCCCCCCAGCGACGCCCTAAGCCGAGGTTCGTACCCCACAGGGGGAGCCCTTAGCGCGCGTTCGCCTAATTTTAATTTAGAATAGTTTTTGCCCCTGGCTGGAGGCTTTAACTGTAGAAGCTTAAGGCACTCACAGGAAAGTCCGGTCAAGCAGCCAAGCCAAACTGCGAGATGTCCCAGTTAAAAAATAAATTTAAAAAATCGACGTTATTACAGCCTGAAGGGGAAGACCAATAGACCTTATTGTTTTATGACGTGCTTGTGACATTGAACCTTAAGGCGCTCCCTCACCAGAGCAATGTAACAATTCAAATTTCGGTTTTAAGCATTACGTTAATTCGCCAGTAATGTAACAATTCATATTCGGTTTTGAGCATTACGTTACAATACTGTCTCACTAACTGACGAGCATTCGCCTGTAATGTAAGAATCCAAGATTCGATTTTGATCATTACGTTACAATTTCGTCTCACTGACTGACGAACATTTGATTCGGTTTTAATTATTACGTTACAATACTGTCTCAACTGACTGACGAGCATTCGCCGGTAATGTAAGAATCCAAGATTCAATAAGAGTTGCATTCATGTTACAAATTTTATCATTACAGGTTGCGCACTGTAATGCTCGGCTCTCTTCACTCACTGATGTAGTGCTCGACTCTGAACTTTGACATTACAGGCGAGAGCTCCCGATGAGGGAGCGCCTTAAATGTCAATGTCACTAGCACGTCATAAAACAATAAGGGCTATTGGTCTTCGTGACAGTTGAATAGTTTCAATCTTACTGGAGTTTCAATCTAATGTAAACTGTTGTCAAAAGTGATCAAACAATTAAGAAGGCGGCGACGCATGAATTGTCCATACAAACGTAATACCTAAATCATTTGCAATTTGGGCATATTTCCACCATATTATGCTGTGATTCGGATTTAGACAGTGTTTATCTAGGCTCCTACATCTATTTTTTTTCCAAAAACTTTTCTAAAATGAAGTTTAAGCGAATTTAATTTCGTACATTTTTACAACGTAAATGACATGTCTTCATATTGTTTTTTCTGTATTATAAACAACAATATTTATTATATTGTTTCTGCAGAAGCATAGCTTATATTCTCAAGTTACAAATTATCGAAAAAAAATTAAAAAATATTAAGTTTTCGTTCATCATTTTTGGTATTACGGAACACATCCAAATTTATCATAAATTTTCTAAAACTAGTAGTGCTATCGCGTCAAGCAATAATTGTCAATGTGTGCGTGGTAGTATTGCTCACTATATAGGTGTATATTATTATCACTCCGACAGGCACTCACACTAGCGCAACGTGCTTGGAATTGAATTTTGCAAACATCTCGATTTGTAGTTTTGAGGCCTCTTAAAAGCTCGACGGTAGGTACATCTAGTTGTATCTTAAGGGGTCTGTTTCACAGAGTCCGCGACACTATCTACCAGATAAACTCAAGAATAAAATTTACTTAACTTGAATAAAAAATATCTGTTAGACAAATGCATCGGAACTTATCTGAAATTAGTTGAACTGGTTGTTAGACTTGTAATCAGTGTGTAATAATGGAGAAACCTTGTAAGATAAAATTGATAATCTATACTAATACTATATTAATAGAGCTGAAGAGTTTGTTTTTTGTTTGTTTTTTTGAACGCGCTAACATAATACATAGCATAGTTGTCAGAGTTTTAAAGCCGCCCATGGGCCTCTGACTTGGCTTCACATGCCGTCGAGAAATATATCTCAGGCATGCCAGTTTCGTTTCCGCACGATGTTTTCCTTCACCGTTTTTGAAGCAAGTGATAATTATACAATACGCACATGAATCCGAAAAGTCAGCTTTGGGTTCAAACTCGAGACTTATGACTTGGCAGTCCAACGGTCACACCACTAGGCTATCACTGCTGATGATGATAATGACTGTAGATAAATACTTAACGAAAACCAACAAAAACAAAGTAAAAGCATTAATTTTAATTACAACGTTTAATGGTACTTTCGAATGCCAAGGACCTAGCCGGTTACTTGGAAACTTAGTTAATTAATAGTAGCTAAATTTTCAAAGAAAACCTTTAATAATATTAACCCATTACCACGTTAAACTTTAAATTAATAAATATCATTGCGCAGGTGTACCGTAGGACATCTTATTACGACTCATCTTGCATCCCATAAAACACATAAAATATGTACCGCCGACGGTAATATGGCCCATAAAATACTTGGTGAATTTATATTCGGTACATAAAAGAATGGTTGAAATTATGTAGGTCAAGATTCTACTTTCAGATTTAATTCAATTCAAGATGAAATAAAACTTTATAGTTTTTAACACAACTAACTATTTACACTAGATAGGTACTAAATTAAAAGACTAACTAACTATCTTTATAAATAAAAATAAAACAAAACGACACTTAGACGTCGAAGTATTCGTCCGCATCGCTGTCATCCGGAAACGTGCCCAGAAGACTGGCAGCATTGCCACGTTGAATGGCAATGCTAATTTTTTGGCCAAAGAACGAGCCAGCCCTCTGGTCACGTGAAATGTCGACCAGTCGACGAGAAATTTCCTTAAAAAGGAGATGCGCACTCGGGCCCCATGATCCGAGCGTTTCGACCCCAAACGGCTCAAAACTGTAGGTATCCATAAGGTTACATAATTTGCGCCGCTTGAGGGTCTCAGCAGCCGCAGCAGCAGCACCAGCACAGCCCGCCGTGCTAGGAACATGAGATGGCGCAAGGGTGTTGACACACATTCAGATTAATTTTAAAGTGACTATGTCAAATCCTGCTCAGCAGTGGACAGTGGATAATTTAGCCACAGCTTCACAGGTTCACAATCCACTAGTCTATATACAAAATAAATTTTATTCTAGGTATTTACTAGGAAATTCTGAGACAAAAACAAGTTCAGGCATGACTGCAAAAAAATGGACTATCCTTTGTTTTACGCAATCTATTTTTTGTCTGAATTTAAATGAGCTTCTTTTTCTTTTCGTGTGGTAGTGACTAACCTGGTGTCAGAGTTTTTTAAAGCCGCCTATGGGCCTCTGACTAGGCTTCACATGCCGTCGAAAAATATTTCTCAGGCATGCCAGTTTCCGCACGTTGTTTTCCTTCACCGTTTTTTAAACAAGTGATAATATTTATACAATACGCACATGAATCCGAACAGTCAGAGGTGCGTGCCGTGGGTTCGAATTCGAGGCCTATAACTTGGCAGTCCGACGGTCACACCGGCTATCACTGCTATTAAAAGAGCTACCAAATGGTGATGGTACGTATATGTAGATAACCCTAGGCAGTCAGGACTGAGGACAGCCCTGTTGGTTGCCAAGGTTGCGACGCTGCCATAACCTTGCTGACCATAGTTTGACCGAGACAGCTGCACCGCGTCTTAGGAATGCACGGCGAGGCGGGGGTGGCAGCGTTGACGAATGAGAGGCCTACACTGCCACCCCCCGTCTCGCCGCGCACGTAACTAAGGCTCAGTACAGCGATCGCGATCTAACTATAGCTAATACTTTTACCACAGCATTATCTATTCAGTAAGTTCTGTTCGTGCTAATTTCAGAGAATAATGTCGGAAGGAAAAGAAGAATATCCAACACTAGACTGATTATGATAATGTTATGTAAGTAACCTATACTCCATTTGAAATAAGATTAGACATTTAACTAAACCTTTTTTACAGTCCGTTCAACCGATTTTGACTTCTATTGCGTTGGTGGCATGACAAATGACAGCTGCAGTAAACAGTTGGTTCGTAATCACTTTTTTTGCTTTTAATTTCATCCTTACACCTACGGTATAGAAGTCAAAATCGGTTGCACGGACTGTAAAAAAGGTTTGTTTAAATGTCTAATCTTATTTCAAACGGAGTATAGTTAAATATAAATGAACTCGTAACAACGGTTTTTATAAAAAATATTTGTTTTCATTCGAACAAAATTAGGTGAACTCTCCCGTACATGACCCAGAAGTCGACATGTTTTTTTTTGCGAATCTTTTAGTAGCTGTATTGTGTAACACCCCAGGCGGAAGAAGAGATGTACGAAGAAATTAGGAGCTGGATAACATACAAAGCGACTTTTTAGAAGGTTTGTCTTTCCATAGATTAGTGGCATTTATATATCTAGAGCTTTGCGTGGCGGAAGAGTGGATAGGACAGAGAAAATACTTCTCACTGGAACTCAAAGCATTTGTTTCAATTAAACCAATTACAGGCACTTTTGAACTGTCAAAGAGTCGGTCTGTCAGAAAGATGAAGCTAGGTGCCTATTCTAAAGCGTGGTAGGTTCCTCTGAAGAAGAACGGGCAAGAAACTCCATAGACACTACAATAAGTTCATTTGTGACCATCCATATCTAAAGTCCAAGAACTCAGGTAGTCAAGTTCACTGGTTCCTATGCAAAAAGTTGCCTAAAACACGTTCCGGGAGAAAAAAACTTCGTTTCTTCAAACTTTAGCGGTAACAACCACGTGTGGCTTGTGTTGCACTGGTCATGTACGTGACTACAACGAACTGGCTTTCTCCCTAGGAGTCACTTATCGGACACCTCTTACAAACGCTTCAGCCCTAGTACCAGCTGATTGAATTTTCAAGTCATTTAGGTAGGTATATAGAAACTCGCATTAGCAAAGTCCTGACGCAACAGGGCCTCTGAACAGACTGAATTGAACCCCTGAGCGTCCACACAGATCCCTAATCGCATAAGAATACGTTCACACACTCATTACTCCTAAACCACGTTAACACCGACAAACATTTTCTAAGAGCCTCTCGCCTGAAGGTGTACCTCGGTACCTCGGGGTACCTCGAGGTACCTGGAGGGATAAAAGCGCACACATGCAGGGCATTATCGTAATTAGCGTAATGCTATTATTGGGAGGCTCGGCGCGGCGCGTCGCGCGTAGCAGATCGGTAATATGTGGGCAATGTTCGGACCTGAATGAGGGGAGCGTGGATACGGTAAGTAAATCGAAATGTGCGAATTTCCAGTAATGCATCAAGTAGTAAAATTATTGTAAGAAGTGCATTAATTATTAAGCTGACTGCGCAGGCACAGTCCCACTACCAATGACTGGCTAATTACATATTGAAAAAAAAAAAGTACGAACAAAAAGATAGCTTGGGTCAATTTGTCACAATAAGGAACAATAATGATTTCTCACAGCGAGTTTTCGACCACTCTGGAGTAAAAGATATCAAGTTGATTTGTTCGAACTTGTAGACAATTATGTTTACCTAGGACAAACTGTCGAGTTATACTCCATTTGAAATAAGATTAGACATTTAACTAGACCTTTTTTACGGTCCGTTCAACCGATTTTGACTTCTATTGCGTTGATGGCATGACAAATGGCAGCTGCAGTAAACAGTTGGTTTGTAACCACTTTTTTTGCTTTTAATGCCATCCTTATGCCTACGCAATAGAAGTCAAAATCGGTTGAACGGACTGTAAAAAAGGTTTGTTTAAATGTCTAATCTTATTAAAAACGGAGTATAGGTAGGTCCAACTTCGAGAAAGAGGTCAATCGTTGAATCCAACTCGGCTGGGCAGCGTTCGGAAAGATACGTACTATCTTCTCGTCTCATATGGCAAAATGTCTCAAGAAGAAATTTTTTGACCAGTGCGTGTTGCTATTAATGAGCTATGTCACTGAAACGTGGTCACTCACAATGAGCCTTATTAGAAGGCTGAATGTCACCCAATGTGCAATGGAGAGGGCTATGCTTGGACATTCCCTATGTGGTCGGATCAGAAATGAAGATATCCGTAGGAGAACCTAGGTAACCAACATAGCCCAAAGAATAGCCAAACTTAAGTGGTAATCGGCAGCGCACATTGCTCGTAAAATAGATGGTCGATGGGGCTGAAAGGTGCTGGAGTGGAGTGGCGACCGTGTACCGGAAGATGTAGCGTTTGAAGGCCTCTCACAAGTCGGAGCGTTGATATGGTGAAGGACGCAGGGATCCGCTGGATGCGAGAAGCACAGAACCAGTCGAAGTGGCGGTGCTTGGGAGGTATAAATTCAACAGTGGATGTCTTTCGGCTGAAATGATGATTACTAAAACAAAGTTCAATAATTAATTAGGCGTGCCATAAGTTAGTTTTCTTCACTAGGTTTGACACCCACAACCTACACACTACTTATGATGCGAGTACTAAGACCTTTGGTCACAAAAACACCTGCAATATGGAAACGAGTATTGCCTCCTCCATTTGCTTTCCTGAATCTACCCGCCTTCGCAACTGGTGCCCGTTCTGTAGGAAGCCGCTTTTCAACTGCACTCGCCGCCGGCTCCAATTCGTTACAAATACCTATACATATATATATATCGAGGGTATCGCTCACAAGGTTCCGAGAACAACGCTAATATAGATCGTGGGGAGATAAATATATCAGAATGCTTACAACGTGAGCATACTTTTATGCTTGCTTATAGCTTAAAAGTTATGTTGGACCCTGGAAATTTTAATCAGTTCTGTCAGCGTGCTTTGATTATGACTCATCACTAAACTGTCCACAGCTGGATTCTTCATTAATTAATTTAAAAACTACATCAGTTTCGTCATCACGATCTGTTGATGAATCATCACGAAATTATACAAAAAGTGGATTCTTCATTCATCTA
This sequence comes from Agrochola lychnidis, assembly GCA_963680765.1. NCBI lineage: Eukaryota > Metazoa > Arthropoda > Insecta > Lepidoptera > Noctuidae > Agrochola > Agrochola lychnidis. The sequence continues at coordinate 9,035,261 of OY796873.1, forward strand.
TTCAGTGCCGAAGACTTGCTCATAAATTATTGAGGAATTTTTATGTGGCCTATGCGAATGTCCTGCAGATCTAGTTGCGTCGTGTGACGTGTCGTTGAGCTCCCTAAAATAGGGTTGAGCTACACGATGAGTGATGCATGCATGCCGTCTGTCGAGACAGGTCAACTCAAAGTCGCAATGGTTCTTTATTTAAAAGGCCCTTCCAGACATGACCCTGCATTGTTCGGTTAGTCCTCCTATGTTCTAGTCCCGCTATGCTCGACTCGTGAAATACCTACTAAAAAGTTTCGCTATGCACGAAATCACATTCGCAGGCAGCGATGAAGAAAAGTGTTATAGTGTAATATTTTATTTACCCATTTTAAAAAGTAAATTGAGAAAACCTAGTATGTAAATATGTTATCCTATTCTTAATCATCATTAAATATATTAAAACAGGTCAAGCTTTGCGCTTGTTATGAGAAGCATGTGTCGAACTGGTTTTTTTAGGGTAACCATAACAATGAAAACAAATCAAATTCAAAATATAAACAAGAAACAAAAATATACATTAGTGAGTGCAAGAGAGAAGTTAGTACAAATTACAACAAACAAAACAAAACACTACTAGTCCGACAACTAATCCGACTACTAGTCCGACTACTAGTTCGAATACTAGTCCGACTACTAGTCCGACTACTAGTCCGACTACTAGTCCGACTACTAGTCCGACTACTAGTCCGACTACTAGACCCACTATTAGTCCGACTACTAGTCCCACTACTAGTCCGACTACTAGTCCCACTACTAGTCCGACTACTAGTCCCACTACTAGTCCGACTACTAGTCCGACTACTCTACTAGTCCGACGAATTGTGTGGATCGGCCTGAGGACACGGTGGAGCATACGGTGGAGGTCTGCCCGACTTGGGCGGAGCAACGCCGTGTCCTCGTAGAGGCGATCGGCGGCGGTGATCTCTCGCGTCCAGCCCTAGTTTAGGCCATGGTACGGAGCGAGAGGAAATGGCAGGCCGTCACCTCTTTCTGCGAAGCGGTAATGCTCGCGAAGGTGGAGGCGGAACGCGTGAGGGAGAGGCAAATTTCGCGCCCTCACGCCCCTAACCGCCGCAGGAGGAGACGCCCGGGGCGGGAATCGCGAGCCGATTTCCGGCCACCGTAGGCGCGGGCTTGCGGACGGTGAGCAATGGTTAGCTCGCCATTCGATAAGGACCAAGCCCTGGTCGACGGCGCGTTGTATTCCACGCGCGCCTCAAAGAGATGTCAGCAGAATGGACGGGGTCCGCTAGGGCCAATGCCTGCCGGGGGTTCGAAGAAAACCGATAGGGAAATCGTGGCCCCCGGCAACAGGGCAACCGAAGGAACACGGGTGGGTTTTAGTCAGTAAGAGTCTGACACGCCCTACCGCTCCAGCCAGAGCGAGAGAAGTTATTTGATAATTTCCCACCCAAAAAAAAAAGTGCACCTCCTGTGGGGTACGAACCTCGGCTTAGGTCATCAACCGGAGGGAGGATATCAAGGATGGGACGGGCTGGGTTAAATCTTGTGGGTCCAGTATTGACTTACAGCTCTATTCATAAACATTTCTTAACTTAGAATTGCTCTGTAATTCTTTTGTCCTTATCTGTCATTTTGACTTTTTTGATAGTCAGAACGAAACAAAATATAAGAACAGTGCTATAAAAATTAACTTGAATGCAAACACTTTTCTTTCCAACTGTACCCTCCATTGTTTACGTAGAATCCAAGAATTTCGTGCATAGCAAAACTTTTTAGTAGGTATTTTTCGAGTCGAGCATAGCGAGACTAGAGCATAGGGGACTAACCGGCATTGTTAGACTCAAATAAAATCTTAATAATATAATGGTTGGACTTTAAAAGACCTCTGAATTTATGTCGGCATTTCTTTTCCGGGATCAGTTGGCTAAGAAATGCTGGCGTCAACTATACTCCGTTTGAAATAAGATTAGACTTTTAACTAAACCTTTTTTACAGTCCGTTCAACCGATTTTGACTTCTATTGCGTTGGTGGCATGACAAATGGCAGCTGCAGTAAACATTGGTATTGTATCCACTTTTTTTGCTTTTAATGCCATCCTTATGCCTACGGTATAGAAGTCAAAATCGGTTGAACGGACTGTAAAAAAGGTTTGTTTAAATGTCTAATCTTATTTCAAACGGAGTATAGGTAGTTTTAAAATATGGACCGAAAAATTTTACGTGTAAATGTGTCTCAAAAGATATACTTACAAAAAAAAAACATCAATAAAACAACAATATAATAAACATCAATTCATCATAAAACGCTTGAATCCTAATGATCAAAATGTCAAAACCTAGAAGCGCATAAAAGCCTTGTCTAAGAAGGAAATAATGTATAGTTTTTTTGTGTCTGACTTTTGTGATTAAAGATTTCCATAAATCGATCATTTTATTCATGAAAACTTTCTATCCTCTAAATAGTGACTAGTGACTCAAGTTCAGGCAAAATGTGATAGGCTGTTGAAAAAAAGATGCATAAGTTTAAAAACGCTTAAACGTAAACCTCACACAAATTCGAATACCACTACCTACCAAGAAGTTATTATAACATCATCCACATAGGCTAAGTGGGAAAAATACGTATTATCGAAGCGAACTCAAAAAATACCCAAACAAAATTAATACAATTTATATGGGACCACCGCGCAAGCTTTTTCTAGCAAATAAAAAAGAATTTTCAAAATCGATTTACAGTTTACGAAAATATTGAAGAAAATACAAAAAAAAACAAACAGACGAACATAGAACCTCTTCCTTTTGGGAAGTTGTTAAAAAAAATTATCTACATATTGACATATTTACTCCTTTATAAAGGTTCAACGAACTTAAGTTCGTTACGCATCCTTGAGAAACCGGTTCCTTGTACCAAACAATAATTAATTCTCTGAAATTTTTGGTATAAAAGTCATTCAAGATTTACTTATGTAATTCCAGTAAACACTAGAACAAACTGTCCCAAGTGCAAAATTAATTACTAATGCTAATTATAAGTTAGCCATAAAGTATTCATAGACCACAAATTACTACCAATTTATGTATTATCAACAAACCTTTGTTATCTTTCGATTGGCCTATTACTTTATGCAACATAACCTATAAAGTAACATAAATTAATACTAAAGTCTCAAGAATAAACCATCATTACGATAATGCGAAAAGTTTACATAAATTTTATACTAAAAATAACTAGCGCACTTCACTAGAAACACATAAAAACTAAATTTATACACAATTAAATCTATGGTAATTAAAACTGAATACATTTCTAAGATAGGTGTATTCATGTAAAGGTACAGTCGGACACACATGTGGACACAACGACCAATAATGCACACGGAACTTTAGAATGTATGTTACAAGAAAATAAGGTGTAAATTCCGATGTTTTCAAAGGATATATACAGAGTGCATAAATTAAAATTTTTGCCTTTTACGCGTAACAGGTTTGGCGACTCCCGCCGAGCCGAGTTCAATTCTCGCGTGTCGGATCTCTCAATAAATAAAATTAAATAAAAATAATTAGTTTTAAAGCCTTCACTGCGTGTTATGTTGGCACAACACGACATACTGCTGTGGTGTTAAATTGCACTTTTTAATTTTTATACCACATTGGCATGTGAGCTGGTTCAGAGAAATTTGTAACTAATTAACAATTGAAATTATTCGCTTGATTAAACTTGTGTTAGTTCTTTGAATTCTCGAGTTCTTTATTGGCACTTTCTTGGAGTAAAACGATAACGGTTCACTTATTTCACGTACTTAATGCTTTTTTAATGCAACAGAAATGGTTTCTTCTTTCAATTAAAAACGCTTGAGATTTTAAGATTACATTTCATTGCGATTTAACTATTGAAAAAATTAAGTTAACTACCTATGTATTACATAAATATATGTACGAATAAATAACCAAGACTCTCTTTACATTTTCTAATTGAGATTTTCTAATTTAGCTCCTTTGAAAATGGTTGAGCTAAACGGTGCTGATCCATGCGTCATGTTCGTGGATGGGCGCCGTCAGTTGCGACTGGTCATCTTTTAGCTGCCATGGCTTATTTTAATCTTTGAATTGTTTTTTTGTTTTTTATATATTTTTATTACAGACGCTTTTAACATGCACGTCGTTCTACATGTATAATTTCAACATGAATGATGTAACCAATATATTGTAACATTTTTTTATTTTATTTAAAAGAGTGTCCGTGGAGTTGTCCGGCAACTAGCTTCATATTTCTGACTGACCGACTCCTTCGCAATTCAAAAGTGCCTGTTAATGAATTAATTGAATTAAATGCTTTGAGTGTGAGTTTGAGTTTGAGAGAGAAATAGCAATAAAAATTATAATTCTTAAAATACCTGGTGAATAGAAAATAATGTAAAAGTATCATTAGTGTACTTCTTTTCTAAAAGACTACCAGTCAACATCTAATTAATTTTATTACCCCTTGCAACCCCCATAAGAAAAAGATACGGCAATTTATTCCCAACTACAATGCAAGTTTTCAACAGGAACTTGAGTCACGCCAACAAACCCAAGCTTTTAATTAACAATTTGACCTACAAAACTACACTAAAAAATATTTCTTTAATTCGATTCAACATAGAAATACAAGTTAACAAATTACTACACTTTTGATCAGGATAAATTTAAATGTAGTATAACAGAAACACACCGCTCCATCATTTGCGGTCGAGCTCAATGTTGCCTTTAAAAAAATAAAAAAGAGGCTTGTACTATCGAGGAGACAAGTCTTGAGCTTAATTAACCTTTGAAAATGGGAAATTAATTGTGTTTACGGTAAATTGAGATGCTGTCTTCTTAGGTATTTTATGCGAAGAGATTTTCTCGCAAGTCGAGAGGCGAGTCTCGCCAGGCGATTATCGTACTCAAATGAGAAAAAAAATTACCGGCGAATTCTAGAACTGTGAATCGAAAACTCGAAATAGGTATTTTTTTTTATTGAGGCAATTTTCGCCGTATCGTAAATACTGTTTTGCAATATTCAATTAAATGTCGTGTGTTCTTATTATGTATATCTCTTTCGATAATCATCTATGCGAGGCGAGAAACCCTCTTCGTGTAAATGATCCTTAAATTGTTATTTGTTTATTTAACTGCCTTAATTGCTGAAATAAAATTGTAACTATTAGTGTAAAATAATGTGCGATCTTTCATCTCTATTCGTGCCTGAGAATCTGCCAGTAATGGCCGCTGGATGAAGGTCGTTTGTGGTATTAATGGTCTCTGAGGATATGGCTGTAATTAGTCGTAGATGTGGCAGTGGCTTTTTTGCTGTTTAAATCCGTGTGTTAGATGATTAAGGGAATATTTTCGGCTGAAAAAATACTTAGATTGTAATTTTAATAGGAATATTGAATTGTTTAAAAATTATCAGTGTTTTGAGGTATACATACATACTGCAAAACTCCCGTTTCGCAGTATGTATGTATTGATACTAATTAGTCGATTACATTTATTATACTATTATTCTGTAATAAAAGTTCAAATCATAAACATTTTTTTAATGTTTTATTTATTTCTTCATCTTGTTGATTACTAGTAAATTATTGATTTATTATGCAAAACATAAACTAAATATCTTAGTAGGTTTTTACGATTTAATATTAATTATATTTCGACGTTTCATTCTTCAGATATATAATAACAACAATGTAGTAATTTTTATCCTACTGGCAACTTCGCACTGGTAAAGAGTAATTAAGTTACTTTTTTTTTTTTTTTTTTTTCTACCTCCGGGTTGGCACTATGTCGGCTCGTCATTATTTTTTCGTGCGTGGCAACAAGCACACTAATCTCCGGAATTAAATAAGTTTTAAAGTAAAATAAAATGCCCAAACGAAGTGCTGACGAAAGAATACAATATTATAGTGCAAAAATAAAGAAGTTGAAAAAGCAAGGCAAGGAAAAAAGGCGTAGTCGTTTAATAGTGTACTCTTCATCATCTGATTCCGAGGAAATACAAGGTGAGTTTAATTTTGCCATTACAAAGTGAAGTGATGAAATTATTGCTTAGTAAGTGGAATTTATTTATGCGTTCAGCGTCTATAAGCTTCCCTGGAGGATCAACTGCGGGTTATCACGATGGGTTAGCGTGACGCTATAAAATATCAGCCTGGAGGTTCAACTGCGGGTTAACACAAAGGCTATGATTTTGTAAAAACAATAAAAATTGGGTACCGTTTGGTCCCTGGGGGCAAGGCTTCCCATAAAAATCATCGAAATATCTCTATTAAAAAATAAATTACAATGTAAAATCTTCTCAACATTTTTATTTTTAACTACCCTCAATAAAAATAAAATTCAATAAATTACAGATAACGGAACGCAAAACTTAGAGGAACACATTGATGTCGATGAAACATCACCAGATGTGCCATCAACTTCCAAGTCACCCGATCACCAGCCACCAGCCTCGGAAGTACTAAGCACTGAGCCTGAACTCGACCCAGAGCTACTAGAAGCTTTGGGCGATGCTGTTGTCGATATTCCAGTTTACGGCCCGGACATACACGACAAGTTGGCTCAACGTTGGTTACCAATTCTTAAAAAAGGTATACAAAGCGAAGCCAAAGAAACGCTTCTGAAAGGATATACGATTCCTAACAATTGTAAGCTACTCAAAGCACCTACTTTGAACGTCGAAATATCAGCTGCTGTAACTGATTTAGTAAGAAACAGAGATAAAAAGCTCCAAACCAAACAGGACCAACTCGGCCTGGGCATTTCGGCCATCAACAAGGCAATGACCCTGTTACTGACCGGTGATGACAAGGTACAAGCTGTAAAAATTTTGTCAGACAGCTGCCGAATACTTACTGATCTCCACTTTACCGAGACGCAAGTAAGAACAAAACTTATGACGCCAGGTTTGGACAAGTCGTTCTTAACCTTAATACAGGATCAAGACAGAGACGAAACCATCTTCGGAAGTAAATTACCGGAAAAAATCAAGGCCTCAAAAGCGATCGAGAAACAAGGACTGCAAATAAAAAAAGCTCCTATTCCGAAGCCGTCAACATCAAACATTCCGACGTCAAGTACTCGTTTCCAGAACCAGGGAAACTGGTCAAGGCCTCCTCGCTTCCCGTCATCGAGAAGGGGGGGGCGGACATCCTCGTACCGGGCACCGGCACACCAACCTTACCGCCGGGCGCCACCGGCAGCGCCGCCGACGTCGACGTCTGCACGAGTGAATGCGGCCGCGAGCTCCAACAAGCGTGCCCCTACGAGGCAATAACTCAGGTACATGCGGGTAGACTACAATTTTACTACGATTGTTGGCGAGGCATTACAAAGAATACAATTATTCTGAGTTGGATTTATCATGGTTACCACATACCTTTTTCGCGTAAAGTTGTACAGAGTACTATTCCCCGAAATGTTTTTTCTGTCAAGGAAAAACGGGACATGAAAGTAGCCATTCGTAACTTAATAGATTTAGGCGCGATTACGGAACGAAAACCTAGATTTGATCAATTTGTATCTAACATTTTTTTGACACCAAAATCTAATGGTAGCTATAGATTTATACTAAATCTTAAACAATTAAATAAGTTCGTTTCAAATGAGCATTTTAAGATGGAAGACCATAGAACTGCATCAAAAATGATAGCAAGAAATGGCTTCATGGCAACCATTGATCTTAAAGAATCATACTTACTTGTCCCTGTAGCTAGATCTCATCGCAAGTATTTAAGATTTCAATTTGAAGACGAAAAATTACGCAATTACACATATGAATTTAATGCTATGCCTTACGGACTATCCTCCGCACCTCGGACCTTCACAAAAATCATGAAAGAAGTTGTAGGTTATTTAAGGCATCGTGGATTTAAATCTGTTATATTTCTTGACGATTTACTATGCTTAGGAGATACCTACGATGAGTGTCATAAAAATGTTACCGAAACTCTTAAATTACTGAATTGCTTAGGTTTTGTAGTAAACTTTGATAAAAGTAGTCTACACCCACAACAATGTTGCAAATTTCTAGGCTTTATGTACAACTCTATAGACATGTCAATATCATTGCCGTTAGAAAAGCGACACAAAATATTACAATTTGTGAAAAAATATTCTAATTTACCTTTTTGTACTATTAGGGAATTTTCTCGTTTGTTAGGGGTTCTGACCGCAGCATGTCCAGCCGTAAGATATGGCTGGCTCTATACAAAACAACTAGAGAGACAGAAGTATTTAGCTCTTAAAAAATATCAAACATACGAAGCAAATTTTAGACCTTCTGCTGTAATCTTATCTGACTTAGAGTGGTGGATTAAAAATATAAATTTCACATCAAATCCTCTCGAATCTCAAAATTTTGTTTTAGAAATCTTTACTGATGCTTCTAAAACAGGTTGGGGTGCGTTTTGTAACAACGAACGTGTCAACGGTGGTTGGAAAGATAGCGAGCGCAACTTTCATATTAATTATTTAGAGTTGCTTGCTGTCTTTCTTGGTCTGAAATGCTTCGCTCGAGACCCAAAGTACAATGATTGTAATATTTTGCTACGCGTTGACAACACCACTGCTATTAGTTACATAAATAAAATGGGAGGGATTCAATTCCCTCATTTAACCAACTTAACCAAAACTATATGGCAGTGGTGCGAGAAACGGAATATCTGGCTGTTTGCGTCGTATATAAATACGAAAGATAACATAGAAGCAGATCAAGAGTCGAGAAAAATCAATCCCGATATCGAATGGAACCTCTCTGACTCGGAATATCAGAAGGTATTGGCATTTTTTGGCGAACCAGTAATAGATCTCTTTGCTTCTCGCACTAATGCAAGATGCAAAACGTATGTCTCATGGAAACCAGACCCTGACGCCATGACAGTAGATGCATTTACAATAAATTGGAAACACACAGGGTACTTCTACGCATTTCCACCCTTCTCTTTGATTTTGAAATGCATACAGAAAATTATTAAAGACGAAGCAATAGGTATATTTATTTTCCCTTATTGGCCGTCACAGCCTTGGTTTCCATTAATCAATACGATACGTCAGTCGGATATTTTATACTTAACGCCTAATTCAAATATTTCTTTGTCCTCTTTCAGGACTCCCCAACTCCCTCTGAGACAGTTTACCCTGGCTGCAGTGGTGCTCTCAGGTTTGCCTTCGAATCCAGAGGAACACCAAGCCTTGCACTCGACTTAATGATGTCTTCGCTATCCCAAAATACACTGTCCCAGTACAACGGTACCTATAAACTATGGTGGGAGTTCTGTGAAGCAAATAGTCTTAACCCTTACTCTGGTTCACCATCAGATATTATGTTATTTTTAACTAAACTATTTAACAAAGGCGCCACTTACGGATCTCTGAATTCTCATCGCTCAGCTCTTTCCTTGTTATTAGGTAATATTGTAACTTCTAACGACCAAGTTAAAAGGCTTCTAAAAGGCGTTTATAAATTAAGACCTGCCACTCCAAAATACACTTGTACCTGGGATCCACAAGTAGTTTTAAATTTTGTCGCACAATGGATACCCAACAGAAGACTGTCAATTGAAAAAATCACAAAGAAGCTAGTGGTTCTCCTAGCATTATGTACAGCTCATAGAGTACAGACGTTCTCTCTAATAAAATTAGAAAATATTGTGGTAGGTTCATCTGGTATTCAGATAGGTATTTCTGATGTCATCAAAACATCCGCGGCTGGACGCGAACAACCTGTACTGATATTACCGTATTTTAATGAGAATAGGGCAATCTGCCCCGCCACTATAATAGAAGATTATATGTTCGCCACAAAAGATATACGATCTGAAGCAACAAACCGCTTTATATTATCTTATAAACGTCCGCACAAACCAGCAACTGCTCAAACCATCGGTAGATGGATCAAGCAGGTGCTGGGTGCGAGCGGCGTGGACGTGTCTGCGTTCAGCGCGCACAGCACGCGGCACGCAGCCACGTCCGCGGCATCCGCCTCTGGGCTCTCGTTAGATGCCATTAGGAAAGCAGCTAGCTGGACCAGTACTTCTCAAACGTTCGCAAAGTTCTACCACCGCCAAGTAGTGGACAAAGGTAGTTTTGCTCGGTCAGTGCTACAGACAAACAATAATACTTTGTGATTTAATTAGCAAAAAATTAATTAAGGAAGAACAGAATTTTGTTTAATAATTATTTACATATAAGACTAGGTTGTAATACTTAAGAAGTCATTGATTATAAAGATTATTATTAGTACTGTACTTTACATGTCTGTATGAATAATATACAGAAAATAAAAGACAATCCATTTCCTTTTGTAAATCCGTTTATTTTATTTCACAAAATTTTCATCTCTGAACATCTACATTGTTGTTATTATATATCTGAAGAATGAAACGTCGAAATATAATATATGATCAAACGAACTTACAAAAGTGAAGTTCGATCGATATTATATGAGTACGTTTCATTCGAAGATATATACTCCCACCCTCCCAATACCCAAAAACTGAAAATTTTGAAAAAGTCTCTAAATAATGACGAGCCGACATAGTGCCAACCCGGAGGTAGAAAAAAAAAAAAAAAAAAAAGTAACTTAATTACTCTTTACCAGTGCGAAGTTGCCAGTAGGATAAAAATTACTACATTGTTGTTATTATATATCTTCGAATGAAACGTACTCATATAATATCGATCGAACTTCACTTTTGTAAGTTCGTTTGATCATATATTATTCCCATTTTATTAAACCATCTGTGGTCAATCATGAGAACCTAATTCTCTTTTATTTTTTCTAGAATAAGAATTTAGGCAAAGAACAAGTTACCATAACATTTTATAGGCCTAAACCCTAACACTAAAACAGAAATATCAGCACCATTCGAAAACATTTTCATAAATAAGAATTTAACGAAAAAAAGCACAATATCGGGGTCGCCCAAAAATATAACAACAATTTCGCCATTTAAGTACATAACATTAAATGTAAAGGGAAACATAAAACCGTAGGTAGTAGCAAATGGCACATATTACGAGTTAATAGGAAACTGCCAGAAAAATTACCTAAATCACTTTTTGTTACAAGTGTACGTTCGCGTGTCAAGCGGGCATAAGGCTGGTACACACGCTATACCAATGTTTTACAGACTTTGGTATAAAAAACGACAGGCCGCCGCCCCAATTGATATTTCGTAAGGGTTACTTCTGTTTTTTGCTGGGTATATAAATATTGACCTGACAGGGATTAATTTTTACACACAAATATTTTACACGGACCCCCTGACGAATTATTGTAATGTTCGACGCGGTTGGTGTTGGTTCTGATTGCGATACATTACTTTTTACACACAAGTGGGTTATGCATTTAGGTTATAGTTAGGGTAGGGTTATTAGAGTTTTTTTTTTTTTTTCAGAGACTTACTAATTATATTGGGTCGACATGGACTTTACTTTGTACAAATTATTTCATCTCAAAACGGTGAAGGAAAACATTGTGAGGAAACCGGCATGTCCTAGAACCAAAAAAATTTAAGATGACCCGCACTGAGCCCGCGTAGTTGCTTATGGCCCACTCCCTCTCACAGAGAGGAGGCCTCTGTCCCAGCAGTGGGATCATGATAGGCTGATTATGGAAGGTAATATTAGGCCCAATCTAACTCCGTTTTCCAATGGAAAATCGTGAAGACAGGATTACTACGAGCTATTGTCGTAAGGGGAGATTTATCTATATTAATAATATAATAAAACTGAAGAGTTTGTTTGCTTGCACGTTAGCGCGTCTCTCTCATCTCGCTAACGCATCTCTGAAACAACCAGTCTGATTTGATAAATTTATTTCTAGTGTCAACATTGTGAATATGTGTGTTTTTACTATATAAGTGTATATTTTCCCCAATATATAAGATGTTGGCGAAAATGAATTGTGATGCCACCGTGAGAATACCAATATCTTTAAAAAAAGATTTTTTCAGCTAGGGCTGGTAAATTGCTCGAACAGTTCGTTTTTGAAGAACAAATATATTTTGAATGTCAGCGGCTTTGCCCCACAGCAGAATACCATAGGACATAACGCTAAGAAAATAACTAAAATAGACTAACCGAGCTGAATCAACGTCAGTATATTGTCCGACTTTCCTGACAGCGTAGGCGGCCGAACTGAGCCTTCCCGCTAGGCTTGATATAAGTGGGCCCCACTGAAGTTTGGCATCTACTGTTATGCCCAGAAAAACTGCCGAGTTCACAGTTTCAAGCACCTCTTTATCTAAGACGATGTTGGGTTCTAGATTTCTAACATTTGGTAGAGCGAACTTTACACATTTCGTTTTCTTGGCATTGAGAACTAGTTTATTTGTCGTAAACCAATCCGTAACCATTGAGAGTGCACTGTTTACGTCGTCAAAATCTTGTCTATTCCTGTCTACTTTAAAAATAAGAGAGGTATCATCTGCAAACAGTACAACGTTACAGATGTCCTTTAAATAAAAACGTAAGTCATTAATATACACTAAGAATAAGAATGGACCCAGTATTGAGCCTTGAGGTACACCTAACTGAACTGGTAGCCCGGAAGCTTTCACATATTTTCACCATTTTTCAATTGTTGAAGAAGGTATTTAACATCACGCTGCGACCCCTAGGAGGCGATCTGATGCGACGCGGTGGATCGGGGGAACAAGACATTTTACGTGGACGAAATCATGGGCAGTAGCTTATTTAATTCGACGAACCATAAAAAAAAATGGAAGTGGATGTACACGTTTATTAAATTCCGGTGTTTATACAACCAACACGGCCACGTGGCGAAGGTGGCGGGCAGGTGGCGTGGCGTGGAGGTCACTTGTCGGAGTTTATGTGGCGGCCGCTATGTGGCGGTGGTTATGGTGGCGGCCGCTATGAGGCAGCCGCTATGTGGCGGCGGTAATGTCGCGGCCGCTATGTGGTGGACGTAACGTGGCGGAGGTCACGTTGCGGAGGTCATGTGGCGGAGGTTATGTTGCGGCCGCTATGTGGCGGAGGTTACGTGGCGGCCGTTATATGGCGCCCGCTATGTGGCGGAGGTTACGTAGCGGCCGTTATGTGGCGGCCGTAATGTGGCGGCAGTAGTGTGGTGGCCTCTATTTGGCAGCCGCTATGTGGCGGCCGTAATGTGGCGGCCGTAATGTGACGACCGCTATGTACCGGCCGTAACGTGGTGGCCGCTATATGGCGGCCGTAAAGTGGCGACCGCTATGTAGCGGCCGTAAAGTAGCGGCCGCTGTGTGACGGCCGTTATGTGGCGGCCGTAATGTGGCGGCCGTAATGTAGCGGCCTTAAAGTGGCGGCCGCTATGTGGCGGTCGTAAAGTGGCGACCGCTATGTAGCGGCCGTAAAGTGGCGGCCGCTATGTGGTGGCCGCTATTTGGCGGCCGTAATGTGGCGGCCGTTATGTGGCGGCCGTAAAGTGGCGGCCGTAAAGTGGCGGCCGCTATTTGGCGGCCGTAAAGTGGCGGCCGTAAAGTGGCGGCCGCTATATGGCGGCCGTAATGTGGCGACCGCTATGTGGCGGCCGTAATGTGGCGGCCGCTATGTGGCGGCCGTAATGTGGCGGCCGTAATGTGTCGGCCGTAATGTAGCGGCCGTAAAGTGGCGGCCGCTATGTGGCGGCCGCTATTTGGCGGCCGTAATGTGGCGGCCGCTATGTGTCGGCCGTAAAGTGGCGGCCGTAAAGTGGCGGCCGTAAAGTAGCGGCCGCTATGTGGTGGCTCTAAAGTGGCGGCCGCTATGTGGTGGTTGTAAAGTGGCGGCCGCTATGTGGCGGCCGTAAAGTTGCGGCCGTAAAGTAGCGGCCGCTATGTGGCGGCCGTAATGTGGCGACCGCTATGTGGCGGCCGTAATGTGGCGGCCGCTATATGGCGGCCGTAATGTGGCGACCGCCACATAGCGGCCGTAATGTGGCGGCCGTAAAGTGGCGACCGCTATGTAGCGGCCGTAATGTGGCGGCCGTAATGAGGCGGCCGTAATGTGGCGGCCGCTATGTGGCGGCCATAAAGTGGCGGCCGCTATTTGGCGGCCGTAATGTGGCGACCGCTATGTGGCGGCCGTAATGTGGCGGCCGTAAAGTGGCGGCCGCAGTGTGGCGGCTGCTATGTGGCGGCCGTAATGTGGCGACCGCTATGTGGCGGTCGTAATGTGGCGACCGCTATGTAGTGGCCGTAATGTGGCGCCCGCTATTTGGCGCCCGCTATTTGGCGGCCGCTATGTGGCGTCCGTAAAATGGCGGCCGCTATTTTGTATTTTTTGTAATTTATTTGTAAAAAACGCTGTCCAATCTTGACAACAACATATTGTTGTGCCGCCTAATGGCTAAAAAACGCTGTGGCGGCAGATTACTGCCGCCACAGCGTTTTTTACAAACCATCTTTACAAATCAACACTCCTCCGCGCTTCGGAATGCACATTAAGCCGTTGGTCCCGCCTATCATTCGTGGATCTTTGACAGTCGTTACGGGTCTACAGAAGCCTGAAAGTCTGACAACCAGTCTTACCAAGGGGTATCGTATTACCCAGTAACTGGGTTGTGAAGGTCAGATAGGCAGTCGCTCCATGTAAAATAAGTACTGGGCTGCTGCATCCGGAAATATAGTTGTGGAAAGTCTACGCAGATTTTTTGTTTTTTCTTAGTATTTGCATAGTATACCGAAAATGTGCTTTCCATCCGGGACTGCAAACAATAACCAAATGACAATCTAGTGTAAAACACTGACTGGAAAGAAGAAGCGCCGAAATATAAAATAATAATTCAATTAGTGTTTTCAGAAATGACAGCACCGAGACGTCAGGTCCGCCGGGCACCTGTCAAAAGTGTCAAAGCGCCATTTTTTTTTGGCGGGACTGAGTGCTGAACGAATGATGAACGTCATCATTGATTTTGTGTTCATTGTCGAAATGGAAGACCTCTTGTCAAAGTAGCTGGTGCTGGCTGTTCTTAATGAAAACCGTCGCTTCTACATGTTTTGATATGATAATTTTTCTGTACATTGCTAACAAGTCAGGACCACACAAAATAGTAATCTGTTCCTGAATTTTGAACTTTTTAATAAATAAAATGTTTGCGATTGGCCTATGAAGCAATTCAAAATGACATGATTACTTTGTAAAATATATTATTTAAATTATTGTGAATGTGAGGACTATGTGGATTTTATTATTGTTTTTATTTCTCTGCTTGTTTGAGTAGTTTATGCGGCCTACCCAAATGTCCTTTTTTTGGTATTGTTCTGAGTTGAGCTCCACGATTATTGACAAATGCTTGCACTAACTGGACAGGTTCACTCAAATCTGTGTGGTTCTTTCCTCAAAAGACTATTTTAAACACTAATCTACATGGTCCTCATATGGCCTGACCAAGATTATGTCTGGACTTTAAAAGAGACTGCGACCTCTGAGTTTGTTTCGGCCTTCTCAGAGAGTAGTCAGATAGGAAAAGTAAAAGTCATCTAGCTTATTTTTAATATGACGTGTAAAAGTGATTCCGATATCCTATTTACAGAATAAACAAATCCATTTCATTTCATTCGTACCTAAACCTACCTAACGTTAATTTAAAATTAACAACATAACTAAATTGGCAATCGAAAACGGTGTCTAAACGCATTGAACATCAAATTACCTATCTTAGGCAGCTCCTCAAACAATATCAATAAAAACAGTCATAACTCCGCCAGTTCCCCCCCTCCCCCCACGATTCACAACTGTCTAACCCAATCACTGACCAGACAACGCTTTATCACACAATCGAAAATCGAATCGAACTATTGTTCAGTCACAAAATAAATAGGTACAGAAGGACGGGTCCATACAATGAGCAAAACAGGCGCCACACGCATAGACGTGTGTAGTTTGTTTCAAAAGTATGTGATGAAAATGTAAACAAGTGGATCAATTCCCGTATTTTTAAGAAGGTTCGCATTCTCATCTGTCTCAATCTGTCAAAAATACCTCTAATTTTTGACAAGTTTTTACATTGATTGACGCTGAGAATTTGAACGTTTATTAAGTACGAGAATTGGCCTTCAGAACATGGACATGTGGTTTATTTGATAACATGAACTTGAAATTCTAATTTTAAATCAGTTTGAAAATGTTTTTTATTTGACAATTGAGGTTATTTTTATAAACTCAATTTTCATCGATGATTTTACAATTACAATTTAATTAAGTTATTCAAACAATACTTGTAGGAAAAAAGTAGCAGTACATAAAGTTGAAACTTTCCTGTGTTACTAATTTACTTTAGTGAGTGATTGCGTAAGAATTAAACCAGAGCCGGTACCCTAATTGCGTAACTTATTTTCGTAAACAATTATGCCTAATTTGTTTCATTTTGACAGTTCAACAACATTCATTGCGTTATTTACGTTGTTGAGCAGATTTTTTTTCCTAGTTATAAAGCAATGTATTAGCAATCTGTTTCAAATTGAAACAGATTGTGTTGTATTACGCAACTAGGGTACGGGTTTGTTTACACTTTCATCTGGAACTTTTGGAACAGGCCATACGTATGGCAATCTCAAACAAATGCCAGTCGCGAGTGCGCTTGCACTCGCTGTACGTGAAGCGTGTCTACTATGTGTGCGTGCGTTTTCGGTCGTAGTTTGGAGTGGACCTTCTATATTATTCTGTGGCTCAGTTCTCCGTTTCTTCGTTCTTCGCCAGTATTCTCCGTTCTTCACAGTTTATCGCTCCGTAGCCCATAGCTCGACGTAATGGCCTTTAATGAGCGTTTAAGACGTAGCCCAAGAGCCCGCCTGTTTTATAGCTGTAATTAAACCTATGTTATCTGTTGATCTCGTATATTCTAGTGCGAATGTCTGTGTTAATTGATTTTTATATTGTTTCCGCGTTTTTTTTTTCGTGTTCCAAGGCTTTTTTGTTGGAAATGAGAAAGTGGGGTCAGAAAGAAAGTAAATTGTGATTATTGGCTCAAAAAATAAAGAGAAAGCATGTTATGTTTTGTTTAAAATAAATAATTAATAGTTTAAAAAACACTAGAAAAACACGCTTTTGGCTTCATCATCAGACCTTGAAACCTAATCGTGGTCAAAGTTCATTACAAGACTTTTCTAAGAAATTCAAAACAGCTATGATACGATTTTCCATCATGAAGTTCCTGTTCATATCTTCCGGCTCCATCATCAGATCAGTTTGACAGTACCATATTATTGTATTGTCATCAGAACTACATACAGCTGCCAATTTTCATTACGCTACGACCCTTGGAAGATGGTTAAATTAGTTACCTTAGATTCCATTACATAGTTACATACAGGTCGACCTAATAAAAGCGTGTTAATACTGCGTGCTTCACCCACGAAGAGCTAGACAACTCGGAAATTAATAGCTCTTTCTTTTTCGTGTGGTTATTGACTAACCAGGTGTCAGAGTTTTTATGCCACCTATGGGCCTCCTACTTGGCTTCACAAGCCGTCGAGAAATATCTCTCAGGCATGCCGGTTTCCTCACGATGTTTTCTGTCTCCGTTTTTGAAGCGAGTGATAATTATACTATACGCACATGAATCCGAAAAGTCAAAGGTCTTGGGTTTGAACTCGAGACCTATAACTTGGCAGTCCGACGGTCACACCACTGGCCCTAAATTAATGTAGGTATAGATTTGTGCAGTCCTAGCTAGATTGATCTTATTTCTTCCTTGATGTAGATCTAAGATCACCAAAAACATTCCCTTTTAATGTTGTAAACTGTTATAATAGCTTTAGTTCTTAGACCTCTAGCTGAAGAACGCTTTTTTCTAATTTTTTTCTAAACCCTGTATGTATATTTATTTATAATTAACCAACTTATATGACCAGCCAAGTGCGTGTCGGACCACGCACAATGAAGGGTTCCGTAGTTGGAATGAATTTATCCCAAAAACAAACTTAACTTTGTAGTTGATAAACATGTTCTCCCATACAAAATGTATGGGAAAATGTGTTGTTGTAACTGCAAAGTTAAGTTGGTCGATTATTACTCGTTAACTTGTAAAGCCTACTCAACTATGATAGTTTTCCTTTTAATTTCGTTATATAAACTATTACTGTGATTTTTTTCACACATCCAAAACCAACCATTTAGCTGGCAGGGGGGGGACACTTGACTCTAACAAAAATTAGCACTTTAAAGCTTAATATTTCACAAACGGATCCCTGAATCCAAAAATGGTTTTGCAAACTCATAATGTTTTTGAAGAACCTTTCCAATGATACCCCACATCATGGGATGAAAAAAAAAATCACTTTACGTGTATGGAAGATACCCTAAAAAAAATGTTTTTCATAATTTTGTTTTACCACTTTGTCGGCGTAATTAATATCTATACCTATACCAAATTACAGCTTTCTAGTACTAAGGGTCTCGGAGCTAGACCGCGGACAGGCAGACAGACAGACGGACATGACGAAACTATAAGGGTTCCTTGTTTACTACGGAACCCTAAAAACGAACTCGCCTTACAGTAGTCGCACAATGACGTGTACGGTGTAACATCTGACATCTGACATCATCAAGGTCGTTTCTGACCAACTCTAGCACCGCACGCGCTCATTGGTTGCAAAAAAAAACAGTGGCACTCCGGGAGTGCCGACAAAAGTGAAAACTTGAACAAGATCGCCTTGGTTGAAGAAAAATACTTGTAGGTATAGAACATTGGTCCGTAACGTAATATAAATAAAGAGCACAATTGTGCTTACAAAAATGAGGTGTCGGTAACGGTGTCGCGAGTTCAATTGTTGTTGCCCATCTCAAAAATGCCCAACGCGCCTAAAGAAGTTTTCACTTCAAAAATTTTTAAAGCACCTTGAATATCGGAACAGCTGTTTTGTCCTAAACGATTTTATTCAGTTTCACACTTGTCTTACGTTGGATTTTCCACCCACTTCCGCGAATGAATGGAAACTTTTACACACGTGTAGCTCTGGTGACGTACATCACGTATTATGGTCATATACTGGCCTATATCTCTCAGTTTCACTCGCCTTTTAAGGAAACTTCATCATGCGAATCTCTCAGGGAACTATTAAAAAAGATTAATATTATGACGGTACCTTGCCAATTCATCTATGAAAATATTATGTATGTAAGGAAAAATCTGCATCTTTTTAAGAAAATAAGTGAAAGACATAATTTTAATACTAGAAATAAAGATAAAATAGATCAACCATTTTTCAGATTATCCAAAGTACAAACATCTTTTATGGGGTACTGTGTTAAATGTTACAACAAAATACCTTGTGATATATTACAGTTAACTGAAAGAAAATTTAAAACTCACATTAAAAGTACTCTTTGTAAACAAGCATATTACAAATTAGAGGATTATATTCTAGATAAGAATGCTTGGAAGCATGCTGGTTTAGCTCCATAGGACAATTTAGAGTCTAGACAAAATCAAACTGGTTGCTAATTTAATTGTGTAATTAAATATTATAACATTATTATTATTACGTCTTTGACATTTCTCGGGACCTTAGAGTCCCGGACCTTTGGAAGGCGTACGAGGGGCCGAAGCCAACTCGCAGAGGCCCCTTAGACGTTTTTAATGAAATGAGGTACCAACCGACGATTATCCCTGTTCGTACTATGCAAGTGCAGCCAAGGACAACCCCCGGTTGGTGTAGGACTATTGTAATTAAGGAAACAAAGATATTGGACTATGGGTTTGGGTGGCTAAAGTGGACTGGTCACCTGAAACTATGGAAGGACTATGGCCCCTGCCTGATCAATGTTTTATATACATAGGGATAAAATGGCAGGGGGTGACTTGCACACTCATTAATGGGCCCCCGAAAACGGTCGCTAGCACAGTGTCGTAGCAACAAGGGGGCAACATGTCTTGAGGTGCTTGAGGAGTGGAGAGGTATTCCACGGCTTTCAGAACAATCCCAGAGCCCGGAAGATGGTCAAGATCCCTACGAGCACTTACTGAAATACTTCCTTCCTCCGAGCACGTTTGCTCTTGCGAATCTCCACTCAAGCCGGCCAATAAAGGCGAGAATGAGGTGGGAGCTCTGTTCCTCGTCAGTGCTCACTCCAACCGGCCAATTAAGGCAAGCCAGAGGTGAGGAACAAGATTTCTCCGGGGAGATAGGGTCCGTGGGGTCGCTACTGCCCAACAGCTCGCCACATGCTGCCCTGCGGGTTTTTGTATCTCTCTTGGTCTGGCTCCTCATCCTAGGCCTGTTCCGGTAAAATAAACTACCGGCACAGACCCAGAATTCGGAGCGCGCAAGCCCCACCACGACGTCAACGTAGAGATACGGCGGTGGGGTTATTATTATTATTATTTTACATTCTGTGATTACTCACACACTGACTAATTGGTATCACTTGTAATTTTTTTAGGAATATCGTATAAGTACCTACTTTTACAATGCTTGTAAATATGTGAACACCATGTATCCATTACATAATTATTATTTTATCTGTCATTGCTTCATTTTTAATTATTTTTACCTATTGTGGTATAGTAATATTATTCCAGGTGCATCGTCTTCACATATAATTATATAATCAATATATACAAAACACATTAAAAAAGACAGAAAGAAGAACAATACATTTTAAAAGAGTAACGGTGGAGTTTCTTGCCCATTCTTCTCCATACGAAAACTACCTTTTGGAAGGGGCGACTAGAATCAATTCTATTTTTTGTTTTTGACGTTCAAAAGTGCCTTTTTGTGCCTAATTGAAATAAATTATTTGACTTTGACTGACTTTGACATGTTCTCGGAGAAAACAAAAAAAAAATTGTTCTGAAAAGTATCAGTGACCGCGACGATAGGTCGTGGTGAGGTAAAAATGAAAGATAAATGAGTGGACTATACCTATAACATGTAAGTTTTATGCAAATACGGAAATACAAAACGATATCGGTTAGAGAAAACAAGAATTAACTGTACGTTAATAAAAGATGTAAGTGCAGCCGTGCTAGAAGGCGCGGAACAGCTGACTGCTGAGGCGCGGGGGCCAGTGTTATTATCTTGAAAATCTGAGCTGCCGTATGTCAGTCTGGTTTGCCGTATTTTAAGGGAAACAATACTAAATTGCCGTATTTATAAAAAAAAACTATTTCTCATTTGTTTCTTCTCCATAAAGGTTTCTTATCGTTTCTATTACTTTAGATTCATGTTTATCTATAGTCCGTTTGAAATAAGATTAGACATTTAACTAATCCCTTTTTACAGTCCGTTCAACCGATTTTGACTTTTATTGCGTTGGTAGCAAATGGCAGCTGCAGTAACCACTTTTTTGCTTTTAATGCCATCCTTATACTTACGGTATAGAAGTCAGAATCGGTTGAACGGACTGTAACAAAGGTTTGTTTAAATGTCTAATCTTATTTCAAATGGAGTATAGAGTGTTATTATCCTTGCTTTTCGCACATATCGCGTAACACCTTTGACTTGGTAGAGTATCCTTGATTTTTGCTTTGATTTTGAATCAGTTGTCATCAATTTTTTTAAGGTCACTTACAGTTTTGACAATTCGTGGTAGTTTCTGGGTTAGTGGCAACATTGACAACAAAAAAAATATCTAATATTATGGCGCATAGCCTCTTCAAGTGACAGATATTTGAGTTACATTTTCGTTTCATTCACTAAGCTAGTGAAAAAACGTTTCGTTTAACCTTTAGTCAATTGCCGTATTTTGTGATACGGCAATGAGAGGTCTACCGTATGCCGTATTTTCCGAAAAAACATTGTGAATTGCCGTATAATACGGCAATTGCCGTATCAATAACAACGCTGGCCGGGGGCCTGCGCTTGGCTGTGAGGCCAACTGACTCGCCGCTGCCCCGCACCCTTCGCCACTGCCGCCCACCGCCGCCAGCGCGCGGCGATGTTGAGAAGAGAATAGTATCAGTTGATTCAAGACATGGTCTCTCTTAATCTGTTCAGCTGTTTGTGCGTCGATTAACAAACAATCAGGTTTCTTCACTTTCACATTAAGAAATGTACACGGCACGGTTTGTTTACGGCACGGCGTATAAACCGTGCCGTAGAAAACCGTGTCCGTCAACAATCTTCTGTCGTGATTCATACCACACTGACGACCGTGCTTTCTTCTTCTTCGCTTCGCTCTTGACAGAGCGGCCGTGGTCACAATGAACTGCGTCCAATAGCAGGTGTAGTCGTTGCCCGGCTCACGATCTCTCTCCACCTGGTTCTGTTACATGACAGTCTGGCGCATTCATTAACAGGGCCTCCAACCGCGGATTTTATTTGATCGGTCCACTTCATCTGTGACCTCCCGCGTGGCCGATTACCTTCCACTCCGTGCCGACCGTGCCTACACACGGAGTATAATCCGTGCTGTAGAAAAAACATGTCTGTCAACCAGCTTCCATAGTGATCCTTTCAAGACTAACCGTGACTGTCACGCTGACGAACGGCAGTGGAGAACATCGAGGAGGATTCCTCTATCCGCCAAAGCACATTGACAAGAAAAATCCTTTGCGATACCGCGAGCGTCCGCCAGCTTACCGGAGCATCTGCTGGTATGCCGCGGTATCCGCCGAGTAGCCACTTCTCGCCAGAATTTGATTATTCCACTAGCGACTACGCGGCCAAAAAGTTGCTTTGAACTCAGCGCATACCGGCGCATACCGTCGCCTCCCGCCGCAGTATACTTCAACGTGCTCTTCGATGCTCCAGAAAAAACTGCACTGCGATGCTCTAAGGTCGAACACCGAGCATGGAAATATATACCTTATTTCGATTGAATAAGTATTATATTTAATTGATTTTAAAATCCTCTGTCGTCCCGTCCGTCAGGCTGCGCAGGCCCTTAACCGTAGTTTACGGCAAGAAAAACGTGTGTGTACAAGGGGCCTAATAGTACCTAATATTTATGGGTTTGATTTGATAGTGGACCCTCAGAACATAGGATTTCATAGACACAATGATTTTTGATCAATGATTTATCAATTCCTGTTTGATCTGCCCTCATACTTGAACTAATTATACCTACATGGGTACTTTTACCCCTAAACTTACTTCGTAAAGCCTTCTACGATCAAAACACAAATGAAGTTCGAACCTATCTAACTAGAAACTTATTAAGTCCCTTCCTTAATAAAATTAACTAAGTTTCTCTTCCCAGAATTGCTCCATCCTCGCCCCTGACCCCTGTAACCTTGTACTTTGACCTCTAGGCTATTAAGTGAACACTGCGAGCCTGATTGCCTGAACTAAGAAATTGATACTTAAATGGTAAAATGTCGGGCGAATTGAAGAAAAAACGAGAGAAATCACTGGAGTAAAGCGAGCATCTCATTTGCCTTCAAAATGAAGAGACTCTCCTCGTTGGCCTAGTGGTCGCAAGCGCTTCTGATGAGCATGGAGGTCCTGAGTTCGATTCCAAGGTCGGGCAACGTGCTGTTGTGCTTTTCAAAAGGTATATCTCAATAGCAACCCGGATTCTAGATTTGTGCCCCCGCCCGCGCCCCATGTACCATTAACCTGGTAAAATTCCCCATTGAAAAAAATTGTGGCTAATATTTTTTTTAATTTTTACTGAATATACTCAAATTCAAATTTTTTATTGCGAACTAAGTGTACAACATTTTGAAGATGTTAACAATAGGTAGGTTCTTAGAACTTAGTTGCCTGTTAAGGCATTGCAATTAAATGGATATAAAAATTTTATAAAAAAATATAAACATACTCAATATTCTAGTTATAAATTTTACATTATATTATATTAATTATCATTATTCATACATTTGATATTATATCATACTATTCTTATAATTTATATCACATTATAAAGTATCACAAACATTTAAATATTAAATAATTATTTTTCTTCAAGGAATTCTTTAATAGAGTAATATGCCTTTGCTCAGTACGATACGTAACCACATCCTCACGGAACGGACAGGATTTTTTAAAATGTTGTAATCGAGGATTATGGACGTGATCTCATGGTATGAAGAGACATCACCACCAATTATCCAATTGGAAGTCAGATTGGTGATAGCAGACACGTAGTGTCTCCCCAAAAATGAAATCCCTTCTCGCTTAACCAGAAGATCGAACCCAGGCTCTCAGGAGTTACAACCACCGTTGTACCGTTGTAAATAAATAAACCTATATCCTTCCTTAATATTATAAATGCGAAAGTAAGTTTGTTTGTTACGCCTTCACGCTAAAACAGCTGAACGGATTTGGATGAAAGTTGGCACATATATAGATGATGCCCTGGAAAAGAACATAGGATACTTTTTTTTTCCCACGGGATCGAGACTTATGCGGGTGAAACCGCGGGGCGCAGCTAGTAATTTATAAAATAATACCTAATATCCTTAATATTATAAATGCGAAAGTAAGTTTGTTTGTTACGCCTTCACGCTAAAACGGCTGAACGGATTTGAATGAAATTTGGCACATATATAGATGATGCCCTAGAAAAGAACATAGGATACTTTTTTTTTTCCCACGGGATCGAGACTTATGCGGGTGAAAACCGCGGGGCGCAGCTAGTAATATTATAAATGCGAAAGTAAGTTTGTTTGTTACGCCTTCACGCCAAAACGGCTGAACAGATTTGGATGAAATTTGGCACATATATAGATGATGCCCTGGAAAAGAACATAGGATACTTTTTTTTTTTCCGCGGGATCGAGACTTATGCGGGTGAAACCGCGGGGCGCAGCAAGTAATTTATAAAATAATACCTAATATTAATTCATAAATTGAATTCTATATTAATAAATATATAACTTACTACTTAACTAATAATACAATTTGTCACTTAAACGACCATTGCTCTTCCTCCTCTCTCCTATTAGATCTATGCTGTGCCCGACAGGGTCCATAATTGTGACTAAAATAATTATTTCCCTACCAACTATATATTATGGTACGCAATAAAAAAATTGAGATACCCACTAAGTAAACCATCGTCAGAATCAATATCCTCATCCCAGTTGACCGACAGCGACCTCTGGGGCTATAAAGACAACATTATGAGCCTCATCGCCTGGTCAAGACATTAGAGCTCCGTGATTTACTGGAAATCTTAGATTACCTAACACTGAACTTTTCGTAAATTTTCGTTAGGAAAACAATTTTGCAACTATCTATCTTCTTTGAAAGAAGATGTTCTTTTGAAAGTTTTCGTTTTTTTACACAGACATAAACTCACACCTTCTGCCCTAGGGTAGGTAGAAACTACAGAACGCCACCTGCTATTCTACGATCCTTACATACTTAGTCCGTTTGGTTCGTTCACGTTCATACATCGCTCGTTTTTAGGGTTCCGTAGTAAACAAGGAACCCTTATAGTTTCGTCATGTCCGTGTCTGTCCGCGGCTTAGCTCAGAGATGCTTAGTACTAGAAAGCTGTAATTTGGCATGGGTATACATATTAATCACGCCAAAAAAGTAGTAAAATAAAATCATGAAAAAAAAAAAGAACAGGTACCTCCCCTAGACGTAAAGTGAGGCTGATTTTTTTTTCTCTCAATAATCCCATAGTGTGGGGTATCGTTGGAAAGGTCGTTTAAAAATATTGCGAGTTTGCAAAGACCATTTTTGGATTTAGGGATCCGTTTTTGAAATATTAACTAATTAGCTTTAAAGTGCTAATTTTTGTTAGAGTCAAGTGTCCCCCCCCTGCAACCGTAATGGTTGGTTTTGGGCATGTGAAAAATTCACAGCAGTAGCATATATAACGAAATTAAAAGAAAGACTATCACAGCTAAGTAGGCTCTACAAGTTAATGAGTAATAATCGACCAACTTACATTTGCGGTTGCAAAAACATGTTCTTGAGAACGTGTTTTTCAACTACAGAGTTAAGTTTGTTCTTGGTATAAATTCATCCCAACTATGGAACCCTTCATTGTGCGTGGTCCGACATGCACTTAGCCGGTTTTTTCTTGTGGTTTTAATTTCGGGTTTCGTGTATGATGGGTGACCATACAGGAAACCCCAATTTAAAATAACACAATGTATGTTGTTGAACTGTCAAAATGAAAACCATTGCTAACTACGTAACTACCCCGTTGTTTCCGATTAGTTGGGTTGGATTTCTAAGA
This sequence comes from Agrochola lychnidis, assembly GCA_963680765.1. Taxonomy (NCBI): domain Eukaryota; kingdom Metazoa; phylum Arthropoda; class Insecta; order Lepidoptera; family Noctuidae; genus Agrochola; species Agrochola lychnidis. Next base: position 9,061,343 of record OY796873.1, read on the forward strand.
GGTACTAAAGTACCAATAAATACCATAATTATAGATTTTCATTCCCATTTCCTTTCGACCCCCACGGGGTTGCCATTGTTACTTTCAGCCAACTTACCCAGCAATTTTGTAATTCCCTTAATTTAAAAGCAAATCTAAGTGCCAGGGATATCAGTTGCTTATCAAGTTACAAGTTGTTCGAGTAAATGAGGGAAACGAGCTAATACGATGCAGCAGTGGCGACAGATTAGCGCTCCGGGCTCGAAAGTGTCGCTTGGCACGCTATGCGTACGTTCTGCATATTCACCTTTTTTGTGACTCACAAAGCCCAGTAACTTTATAGGTGGAATATCTATACTCCATTTGAAATAAGATTAGACATTTAACCCTTTCAGGACCATTAGGTTGTGAGAGATAAAGTATTTATTTTAATTCTTTAGAATGATCCATTGAGCGTCTAAAAATCATATTTTGAAAACAAAATACTAAAAACAATAATGGGTTTTTTTGTTTTTTTGCGGGACATAGATGTCCCTATGGTCGTAAAAGGTAACATTCGGTTATAAAACTTAACTTTACGTTTTGGTGATTTATTCATTAGTTCATTTTTTTTTTACAAAAATGAAACACGCTTGTTGTTTGATTTACACCTTTCCAAATTTATATTCCACATTAGAAAAAAAAATCGGAGCGTATGATCTATGGCTCCACTTGAAAACAGGTTGATGGTAGCTAAGTGGTGCAGTGGCAGATTCTACTGCAGAAATTGAAGGCTCGGGTGAAGATCTTCTTGATTCTTGACGTTGAAGTGTCGTATCTTCAATTTTGACATCAGTTACGCCTTGGTCATCATCATGTCAGAAGCCTTTGATCTTTTTCGTCCAGCAGTAAATTGTTCTCATAGTCACTATTATCACCCATCAAAATTTGTTGGATTTCATTTTCCTTGAGTTCAAAAACTCTACGTCCTTGACAAAACATAATCGGTAATAATAGAAATAAATAAATGAGGGTAATTGTAAAAAATCGTAACTGCAAAATGTAAATAAAAACAATCCTCATGGGCCATAGGGACACCGGTGTCCCTTTATCTTTACAACGTCTTATCACAATACTCAATACAAATAATGGTTTTATAACTATAGACAATGAAAATATACTTACCAGGCAATAAATATTTCAAGATATAAAAAGTTGAAAATCACTATTACACCTCAAATCACTTTTTCAAAATTTGTGAATTCCGTGCCAAACAAACTGTCAATTTCCAATAACCATAAATCAAATAATGACAGGTCGGTTGCTGTGCTGCCATAAATAAAATATGAAAAGATACGTACAGAAACTCGTTATAGTAAAATAACATCTAACAACAACGTTTCTTAGGTTTTTACTTCTTTGAAATTTTTGGTTTGGGACAAATGTGTCCCCGTAGTCGTCAAAGGGTTAACTAAACCTTTTTTACAGTCCGTTCAACCGATTTTGACTTCTATTGCGTTGGTGGCATGACCAATGGCAGCTGCAGTAAATAGTTGGTTTGTAACCACTTTTTTTGCTTTTAATGCCATCCTTATGCCTACGCAATAGAAGTCAAAATCGGTTGAACGGACTGTAAAAAAGGTTTGTTTAAATGTCTAATCTTATTTCAAACTGAGTATAGATACTTAGTAGTAATTTTATGGTGAAATACAGTTATATCTGGTACATAATGTTATACGTTGATGTAATGATTTATACGTCTTTGACATTTTTCGGGACCCATGGGTCCCGGACCTTTGAAAGGCATACGAGGGGCCGAAGCCAACTCGCAGAAGCCCCTTAGACGTTTTTAATGAAATGAGGTACCAACCGACGATTATCCCTGTTCGCACTATGCAAGTGCAGCCAAGGACAACCCCCGGTTGGTGTAGGACTATTGTAAGATATGGAAACAAAGATATCGGACTATGGGTTTGGGTTGCTAAAATTGACTGGTCACCTGGAACTATGGAAGAACTATGACCCCTGCCTGATCTATGTTTTATATGCACACGGACAAAATGGCAGAGGGTGACTTGCACACTCAATAATGGGCCCCCGAAAACGGTCGCTAGCACATAGAACGTTGACGAAATGATTTATTATTAAAGCATTTATTTTAATGAAACCATTTACAGGCATTTTTGAATTGTCAAAGAGTTGGTCAGTTAGTCAGAAAGTTGAAGCTAGTTGCCCATTCCAAATCGTAGATCTCTTTGGAGAAGAACGGGCAAGAAACTCCAAGGCCACTCTTTTAAATATAGATATTACAAAATCCTGAGTACATTATTCTTGTTGTTTCTATATTTCAAAACAATGTACAAAAAATAATCAAAAGCAATTGAAAATATAAGATAAAAAATAAGCCCTGGCAGATAAGAGTTCCCCTATTATATGGGACTTAATCATAACAGGCGAAATGTGGGTGTGCTATAGGTACCATCAAAGAAACCCATACCTAAGCAAATCGAAAACAAAATCCCGTGCACACGACCCTTTCTTTTTCGTAGGTAACCGTTACTACATCGGCCGAGCGCTGCAAGCAGAAATAGTCCTTACGGTGTGGGTTTCTTCGATGGTACACCTCTGCCCCACCAACCCTTCGGGAAAACAAGGCGTGATGTTATTTTATTTTAAAATGTTAATAACTTGGCATTTTTTTTACATGCAGTATTGTGAGCACCATTAGCAAAAAAAAATTTTTTTTTTTAATTTTATAAAAATATCATCGTCAAATCTGAAACAATGGCTTAAAATATACTCAGTATTACTTTTATTGACAGAAGACCATAATAATATAATATCGAGGAAACGACACAATAATTTTAATTAAAAAAATCTTTAAGAATTTATTTTCATATATTAGTAAAATAAAAATGCAGCGGCCATTTTAATTTAATCAAATTTACAGTGTAGTGCAATTTAATTGGGTATTAATTTTTAATGTTACTCTAAATCGGAAAATAATCTCGATTACATTCTTTTAATCTTTATTTCTTCTGTAATTTGATATGGTTAACTGCACTAAACTCATGTTGGAACCCACTCGTCTAAGTGATTTAACCAATTATTTCAAGTCCCCCGCAGTGTAACATAGTCTTGACATTAAATGTATTCTATGAACACCGACCTATTTAATTTGGAAAGGACATGGTAAAAAGTTAAAAACTTTTTTATGTGAATTACAAATACTGTCTTAAAGGTTTCCAAAATTTTATTAAGTAGGTAAGTAGTTTCACTAGTGCCTGACTTGAAAAAATGCAAATACAAAGGCAACCTTAATGCCACAAGCATTTTCAACTTCAGCATTTTTGTTTTCTACCAATCTACCTTAGCGTGATACAATTGCAATATAGATTTTATAATTTGAAATTAATTAATGTTACAGAATGCACCTGTTTCAAAACTTCTTTTTTAAGCTAAAGATTTTTTGCACGATCATCTTTCGAAGCAGAAACATAAAATATTCAAATTCATTTACCTTTACCACCACTTACGCTCACAATTAAATATTTCTAAGCTACATGACAAAGCGTATCTTCTAGTGAAAGTTAAAGCCGCGTCACCTCTCAATGTGATACCCATACAAAGAACATTGGACATTGTGATTACTGCCAGTATGATTGTAGGTAACTTTTTAAATACCACTGTATTACCTAATATACCATTAGGACAGTTATCTCGAGTCACCAGAGATGCGCTACGTTTCCCAGACAGTACATATGCTGATGATAGTGATGGACAAGGAGGGAGAAATTGCTACAACCAGCACACGTAACATGACAACCATAGAAACGGGTTTTCTACGGGTTTTGTCGACGGAAGAATAGACAAAATGACAGATTGTGATTGTTTATCTGTCATTTTGTCTATTCTTCCGTCGACAAATCCCGTTTCTATTGTGGTCATGTTAAGCGTGACGTATTTCCAATCTATACAAGGCCAGAACGCAGCCATAGGAAACTGCTCGCGTATAATACTATTTTTAAATCTGTGATTACAAAGTATACACGATATTTTCGTACTGTTCGTGTATAGTTTGTAACGCGGACGCGCGCGTCCTGGTTCCAAACTATACTACATCACTTACGCCTGACAATAGTTTTTAAATATACAGCTTAATAAAAAAAGAACAAAAATGTGAACAGGGTTTAATGGGTTAGGTTAGGTTAGAACCGTGACCAAACGCGCGCGAGCCGAGCGAGCGCAGCGAGCGGTGCCGCAGCAGCAGCCGGCGAGCGCTACTTCCAAGTTGCTCGCAGTCAGGTAGGCTATTTAGTATTCGTGCAAGGTGCATTACGTCGCAAATAAGTTGGATACCAGTTCACAATTTGTCGCAATCTATACACGATTAGTCCGTTTGCGTACTGGCACTGTATATTATGGAATAAAGTAGTTAATAAGGTCACTACGAAGTATACCCGAGTATTTACGTACTACTCTTGTATAGATTGGAAGACCTTAGCAAAAAAAGTGATTTCCAATCAATACGCGAGCAGTTTCCTATGGCTGCGTTCTGGCCTTGTATAGAATGGAAAGACGCTTAAGCGTGCTGCATAGCTTCGTAGTCCTGCACGGGTATTCACAAACGTTCGATAGGCTGTCGTGTCGAAAATGACACATTTTTGATTACCTGATTTGCCTTGCTCCCGACAGCAAATATTTGTTGGAAGAATAGAGGTCGTCTTTTTTATTTAAATCTGTGTTTTTTATTTTTATAAAAAGTTTTCGTGATTTGTGTACCGCCTTTACAGGACTCTTTCGTAATCGTTATCATTGATTGATGTTCGATTCAGCACGGAAGGGTATCGAATGGTTTTACCTAAATAGCTATGTAGATCAAAGGGTAGTTACTACTATGTGGGACTAAAGTAAGATTATTATGATAAATAGCGTAGAGTCATCTCAATTACCTTTTTTCCTTTAAATTTGTATCCTATAGTATATTTATACCATAAATTTATAACCTATTTATGTACTTGTGTAGGTACCTATTTTATTTATGCATTTTGTTATCTTTTTATTGTTATTATTTCCTCTCAAACAGAGCACTTGCCATCTAATCTCTTCACCACCCTTGGTTAACTGGTAGAGAATGCCTAAGGCTAAAGCATTAAGTCCGCCTTTGTACCTTTTTAAATACATTTATGATCATGCATGGGAGATGATGTTTTCAATTATTTGCACCCTGAATTGCAAGATATAAATCTTTACACGTCCTCACAAGATCAATGCTGTGTAGCAATAATGGTATTTCAATAATCTGTAACCGGTCTACCGATTCGCTGCGCGTCCCATCCGCCATTAGCTGTCAGTGAAAATTAGTTACGCATAGGGCCACCAGAGTGCTCCACTTTTGCAGGATTAGGAATTTTAAGCAATATGACTTCTGAAATGTTTTGATAATTAGGATTTTTTTCAATTAAATACCAAAATCAATACGTGGTTTTGCAAAATTTTGTAGATACCAACCTACTTTAATAGTGCAATAATAATAACTGCATGGTACAAACAATACCTCTTCGTCCTATTCCAGGTTATTTTGAAAGAAAATGTCTATTACTTTTCGTAAATAAAGATTGCATGTTATAACATCGATAAATACACTTTAACATTTTATAAAAATCAGTAAAAACATACTGAAAGTGTCCAACATTTCTGCACTACCAAAAATTAAAACAAAGAACATCACAATTCTTCCCACATATACCAGAAACATGGCAGCCCTATCGACGGGTGCCATTAAATTTGTCCGACAGTGTAATAAAATGTCGCACTGACACGTATTTAGTGCTTATTATTTTGTTTTTACCTGTAAAAGGCCTTAAGTAAAGCCTATAGTTTTAATTATAAATTAAAAGTTCGTTTTTTAATTCCAGAGACAAATTTGACATTTCAAGTGATTGTTGTTTGTTTTTTTTTTTTCAATTTATAGTTTGACATTTGCATCTGTCAAATTAGTCTCTGAATTAAAAAACTAACTATGTAATAACAGCCGCTCGGGTCGATCGATCAGGTTAAGCCACGCTTGCTGCTGTTGGTCCGTGGATGGGTGACCATCTTTACATACTACTAATACCGCGTGCCTCGGAAAGTTTTCATAAGCCACACCATCTTGACTTTGCCTTCAATTTATATTTTGGAAATCGCGATATTTGTTAAATCAAATCCTAAGCTATTTCCTCGCATGGCAGACCGGTTTCCTAGAAATAGAGGTGATAACAGTCAACTCTGTCAACATAAGTCTCGAACTGCACTGATGGGCCGAAGTGTTTTTTGTATGGCTCCCATTATTTTCAATAAGTTTCCCAATGGTTGGAAAGAGCTAAGCGTAGAAGCATTTAAAAGGAAAGTAAAATCTTTTTTAGCTAGTAAAGCATATTATGATGTGAATGAATTTTTAAAGGAATCATTTTAAATTGACATGCTCTTTTATATATTATTTTAATCTGTAATGTATGTAGTGTAATAATGATTTTTTGTATTGAATATTTTGGACCTGTGTTAACATTGTATTATTTTATATTATTGTATAAAGTTTTTTATTTTGATAATTGATTATTTGACAATTTTGTATGTAACTCCTGTTTCTATATGAATCAATTATATAATCAGTCAATTCAATTTATTTACTTACTAGCGGACCTGACAGACGTTGTCCTGACCGAATACCGCCACCTATCGGGTCCGATTGTGAATCTAAACCATTCCCAGATCCCCTTGAACACACACAAAAAAATTCATCAAAATCGGTCCAGTCGTTTGAGAGAAGTTCAGTGACATACACACTCACAGAAGAATTATATATATAGAGATATATATAAAGATGTCAGCATTGTCAGTGTTAATGAATGTTGTTACATTATTATTATTTTAAATTCTATACTTGTATTTTAATATTTGCACACCATGACAATATGGTAAACATGTTAGCACAACTCCATGTACTTATAACACCTTGCATGCATTTTATCGTATGTACACACATGTTTGAACAAATAAAGTTATCTGAATCTGAAAAGCGGTTTTAAACTGTTGGTCCCGGCTGTCTTTTGTCATCATCATCATCATCATCAGCCTATAATGTTCCCACTGCTGGGACACAGACCTCCTCTCTGTGAGAGGGAGTGGGCCGTAATCCACCACGCTGGCCCAGTACGTGTTGGTAGATGTCACATGTCTTCGAATTTTCGGTTCTAGGACATGCCGGTTTCCTCACGATGTTTTCCTTCACCGTTTTGAGAGCAGTGGTGATGAAATAATTTACACAAAGTAAAGCGCCTGTCTGGGATCGAACCTACGACCTACAACTCGTAAGTCGCGGCCGTTACCACTGGGCCACCACTGCTCTTTGCTGTCTTTTGTAGATACAGTTATTACGGGTCGTCAGAAGCCCAAAAGTCTTACAACCATTCTTACCAAGGGGTATCACCCAGTAACTGGGTTGTGGAGGTTAGATAGGCAGTCACTCCATATAAAATACTGGTATTCAGCTGCATCCAGTTAGACTGGAAGCTGATCCCAACATACTTGGGAAAAGCCTAGGCAGATTATGAACTAATAATGATTTCAATCAAGAAGACTTTTTATTTAATCAAAGCTGGCAAGAACTCATGTGTTAATTTTACAGATTATTAGAGGAAAGAATTTAGCGTAAAGTCATGAGCATAAATATATAACTATGGACAGCTTGGTCAGCTTGGCAATAATATCTGATTTCATGATACATCCATTAATATCTATCATCAAGATAACGGCAAATATATGTTATCATTTGTGGAAGGCATATTAAAAGTGGCAGCACAAATATGTTCCATCGAAGGAACACCAAAACTATTTCACGAGCCAAAATATAGTATGCTACATCGGCTTCAAAAAGATGTGTCGCCTCTTAGAATGCAATAATATCGGACATGTCTTGTGTTATAAATATTTGCCTACTCAGTTAAACTCAGACCCCGCCCGACCCTTGCTCGATAACGAGGTGCCAGCAATTGTTGCAGCTGAGCACGTAGCTTTAAATTCCCCGAATAATAATCATGATGAAAATCTAATTTTGATCCAGCCTATCCCATCTTGCTGTCCTTCCCCCCAGCGACGCCCTAAGCAGAGGCAGCGAGCGCTCGCCTAGCTTAAATTTAGCATAGTTTTTTCCCCTGGCTGGAGGCTTTGAGTGTAGAAGCTTAAGGCAGCCATAGGAAGGCCCGGTTAAGCAGCCATGACCTTAGTGGTCAACTGTGAGATGCAGTGGTTAAAAAAAATCTCTGATGATTGTGATACCTAGTTGTGACCAAAAATATCTGACATCACTTCACTACTTCTTGCCTCAGTTACCAAAATCGGTAGCAATGGATATCTTATCCACAACAGCATGAATTTCTGCACCCTAATTCCGTAAAACATTCGTAATTACAATCGATTTATTTTGTCAATTCGATTTTGATAACACTGATAAGTTTATAACTTGTGATTGATTGAAAAACGATCTACTTTTCTATGTATGCAGAAAAGACTGACCAAGCTGTTTATACACCGTGACATTTTAGTCGTCTCACAAAAGCAGCCCACTTCATGTATCCAGTGACTACTAAACATTCATTAAAAAAAAAATATAAATTGTAACAATTTTTTATTGCTCCTAGAAGTATTTTATGTCGGGTACATTGAGTGGCCCTTTCTAAGACAGCTAAAATGTCACGATGTATATAGATATATATTTTTTAAATTAATGTTTATTCTAGATATGCAACGAATATTCGGCAACTATTCGGTATTCGGCCTATTCGGCCATTTTTTCCAGTATTCGGTATTCGGCCGAATACTACTTACTATTCGGCCGAATAACGAATATCTTATAAAAGGAAATAAAAAAGCAATTTAATCAAAACATTAATTTATCAAATAATCATTAATTGTGAAAACAAGAGTATTGATGTTTTTTTTAATATTTAAAATTAATTAAAGGCAAATTGTGATGAATAAAAACAAGTTTTTCAGCATTTGTTGGTAAGAGACGATTGCGCTTTTCTTCATACACAATACCTGCTTCTGAGAATAGTCTCTCACTATAAACACTACTGCACGGTAACAACAGGTATTTTTTAACAAATAATATAAGCTCCCAAAGCGAAGCCATTTTAGACAATATACATTATTTTTTAAATGCGATATCATAAAATACAGCAAGTTGTGACACGACTTGCCGGCTACTGAGCCAAAAACTCCCCGCCTCGTCACCGCCGCACGCACTGCACCAAAACGTATCGTAACTTATTCGCGTGAAGTCGTGAAGTATACTGGATCTCCCGCCGAATATTCGGTAATCGGCTGAGACCGCCGCCGAATATTCGGTATTCGGCCAAATCACTATTCGTTGCATCTCTAGTTTATTCATTGGATATATGAAGTGGGCTACTTTTATAAGACGACTAAAATATCACGGTGTATATTTACAAGAAAATAGATCTGTTAATAGATCCCGCGGGCTAGAACTATTATCCTGTCGCAATTTACACACTTTATGCTCTATTTTACAATAAGCAGTTACTAACATTGTAATGGTGAGGTTGTGTGGTCTAGAAATTCGTGCTAGTGGGAATATTTGATAAAGTAGTCTACTTAGTTGTAAAACATGACATCATGCTTGTATTCCCCGAAGGGTTAGGTAGAGGTTTACTAACTATAGTACCTATGGTGTGCCCGCTGACAATACTTTTAACTTACCAACAATCGGGGGCGATTCGGGGTACCTAATATTCAAGGGGGCGAGTTGATACGCTTAGGCAATTAAGGGCAAGATCCAAGGGGCGAGTGGAGCCCAAACCCACATTTTTAACCGACTTCCAAAAGGAAGAGGTTCTCAATTTGACAGCATGTTTTTTGTAATTATCTTTAAAATGGTGAAGGTTTCAGAAAAATAAGCTTAATAGTTTTTGCGTGTTTCTCAGTTTTTATCCGCGTTAGACATAATTTTACAAATTAATTTCACTATGTAATATAAACATAATCTAAAATAATCATAAATTAGGTTATTAAGAAAATGCTCTTATTTAACATTTATTTTTTCCAAATCATTAACACTACTCGTTTAGAAGTTATCTTCAGTATAAAATCATTAATAGTCGGTTATCTTCGCCTTAAACCCCGTTTCTGAGATGGTAACGCACCAAATGCTCATCGGCAGCGTTGACAACTTTTCATTAGGTTGCATCCAACAATATAAAAAAGCGACCAAGTGCAAGTCGGACTCGCACAATAAGGGTTCCGTACCACTACAATATTTACTTGCCTGGTACAATCTACTTGTTGCCGTCGCCATTCGCCGGCCATCGCGTCAGCCATCATATGCCATAGATAGATAGAATATTGTTTATTATGTAGGGTAGGGCGGGGCTAGAAGTCCGGTGGGTAAGAAGTCCCAACATACATGTCACAGTATCTATCCGCGCTAGAAACAGACGGTCTACGTGACCTGAAGCGGGATGAGAGGCGATGACGAAGCCGCGAGCCGCCAGTCATCGCAGAGCAAACATGCAAGTAACACGGCTATCGGAATTTTTTCGCGCCCAAAAGTAAAAAAACTGTTTGTTCTCGTTTCTTTCATAGATCTACATTGACTGAAAAGAAACATATTGCAGTCTTATTATACCCGTAAGTAATACATGGTAATAAAATGTTTTTGTTGTCAACCGTTTTTATTTTATAACCTTGCAAATCACTGGACGTAGATATGGGGCAAGAAGTACACCGATGGGACTTCTTGCACCCGCGAGAGAACTTTTTTCCCCATATGTTTTATTGAAGTGATATGTTTAATAAATAGTTTATTTTTTTCTTTTAAAGGATGCGTAATTATAAAAGAAGGACAGATAGAGGGACTACACCGCTACATATTATGAAATTGGCTGCAGATGAGGAAAAACTATGTCAAGCAGCGAAAGATATCTGCAGGAATTCTCTTAAAAGGTTTATTGCACGATTGAAGTAAGATCCAGGTTAAAACTTGAAATTACTGCCATAAAAGACTGATTTTGTGTATGTTTATAAGCAAAGCTCAAAATAATATACGTTTCGTTTTGTTTAATTGTTTCAAGTTGGAATTTCATGTTGATTATACTAAAATATTAAGATTTGTTGATTATATTGATATTTTAATAAACAGAAATATTATTAGATATTGATTTTAAAATAATGCATTTTGATTTAACCTAATAATTGACCACAAATACTTAATTAGCTAGCCACTAGGATGACTGGACTTCTTACCCCAAACTTTGGACTTTTTACCCCGTGAGCGGGGTAAAAAGTACAGAATTCCATTTTGCATTTGTTGCTAAAGTTTTCGGAAATCAAGTAAATATTCACATTTCCGACTATTTGAGCGTTAAGCTGAATTGTGTAAGGTGTCATACAACATTTTTTGTTGACAGTAAGTACTCGATTTTAAGACTTATGGGTCTTAGAGTGAAAATTGGGACTATTAGCCCCGCCCTACTCTACACCATAAAAATTACAGACATAAATTTAAAAATTTTACATTGAGCGCTCTTATCGCTAAAAGCAATCTTTTACATACAACCTTTGGATGGATTTAAATGGAAAAGGGGAGACAATCTGCAGGTAGTCAGTGGTTTACCATTGACATATATAACAGATACACAGATACATAAAGCATTTATAATTTTTTTTATTAAGATCAAGCAAAAAGCACCGAAAAACACACGTTTCTTGTATAGTATAGAATAAAATAATAATAAATTGACTTTTTTATTTTTATTATTTGTTGTTATAGCGACCATAGTTGTACACACTTTGTGAAAATTTCAAGTGTCTACCTATAACGATTCAAAAGATACAGCCCTGTGACAGACGGACGGCTTAGTAATAGAGTTCCGTTGGCACCCTGTACGGAACCCTGTTTGGAAACTGGTTGTTTTTAACAAGCAGTTTCCAAAAACGGGTATTTAAATTAATTAATTAAATTGACATAATTAAGGAGCCAATCGCCTAAATTATGTTTTATCTGGTTCTGATCACAAGCTTACTAATAGGAACATGTTTTTTACGACTTTTATTGAAATCTAGAAGACATAAAATTTTACTGTCTAGATTTTAGCAAAGATCTTAAAAGGAAAAATTTTTATGTAAAAAATCACTTAGTCCACTCAACGAATACTATTGTATCATTGTCATAAAATAAAGACATAATATATTCTGAATGGAAAATAAAACATAAAATTTATCAATTTTATTGCTTTACTTATATAAATTTTAACAATAAAAATATATTTAAGATTAGGTACTGATGTATTTAAATATTTTTATAACTTGGGACCCGCCCGCTTCGCATGGTTTTTAGCGCTTGATCGCATCGTACACAAAAAAATTATGATTTAAAACCTTCCCCATGAACCATCCATTGGTGAACACCGTACGAAGATCCGTTCGATAGTTTTTGAGTTAATCGCGTTCAGACGGACGGACGCGGCGGGGATACTTTATTAAACCGTTTTTAGGGTTCCGTAGTAAACAAGGAACCCTTATAGTTTCGTCATGTCCGTCTGTCTGTCTGTCTGTCCGCGGTCTAGCTCCGAGACCCTTAGTACTAGAAAGCTGTAATTTGACATAGGTATACTTATTAATTACGCCGACAAAGTGGTAAAACAAAATTATGAAAATTCTTTTTTTTTAGGGTACCATACACGTAAAGTGGTGATGTTTTATTTTTTATTTTTTTATCCCATAGTGTGGGGTATTATTGGAAAGGTCTTACAAAAACATTATGAGTTTGTGAAAACTATTTTTGGATTCAGGGATCCGTTTGCAAAATATTAAGCTTTAAAGTGCTCATTTTTGTTAGAGTTGACTCTAACAAAAAGTGCCCCCCCCCCCTGCCAGCTAAATGGTTGATTTTGGATGTGTGAAAAAAATTACAGTAGTAGTTTATATAACGAAATTAAAAGGAAAACTATCACAGCTAAGTAGGCTTTACTAGTTATCGAGTAATAATCGACCAACTTAACTTTGCAGTTGCAAAAACACGTTTTCCCATACATTCCGTATGGGAGAACATGTTTATCAACTACAAAGTTAAGTTTGTTTTTGGGATAAATTCATCCCAACTACGGAATCCTTCATTGTGCGTGGTCCGACACGCACTTGGCCGGTTTTTTTTTATATTAGTGAAGCTTATCTATCCAGTTTTTTCTGCGAACATAAAACAATATGGATTATAAAATAAAAGACATTTTATGAATTTTATTACATTGCTAACATACATTAAAATGATGGAGGAGCGAGGAAGTAATTACACAGCCGCACGGGTCGATCGATCAGGTTAAGCTACGCTTGCCGCGGTTGGTCCGTGGATGGGTGACCATCTTTACATACCGAGACCCCTCCGTGCCTCAGAAAGCACGTTAAGCCGTTGGTCCCGGCTGTCATTTGTAGATCTTTGACAGTGGTTACGGGTCGTCAAAAGCCCAAAAGACTGACAACCAGTCCTACCAAAGGGTATCGTGTTACCCAGTTACTGGGTTGTGGAGGTCAGATAGGCAGTCGCTCAATGTAAAATATTAGTATTAAGCTGCATCCGGTTAGACTAGAAGCTGACCCCAACATAGTTGGGAAAAGGCAGATGATGCTAACATACATTAAAATTATGCTTTTTTAGGTCATCATCATCATCAGTCTATAATGTTCCCACAACTGGGACACAGGTCTCCTCTCGGTGAGAGGGAGTGGGCCGTAATCCACCACGCGGGCCCAGTGCGGGTTGCTAAATGTCACATGTCTTTGAATTTTTGGTTCTAGGACATGCCGGTTTCCTCACGATGTTTTCTTTCACCGTTTTGAGAGCAGTGGTGATGAAATTAAGTTTTACAAAATATTTAAAAATATGTATCCCTGCCCTATTATTATAACATTTATAACCACTGCCTCGTTGGTCTAGTGGTTGCAAGTGCTACTGATGAGCATGCGGTCCTGGGTTCGATTCCCAGGAAGCCCGATCCTCAGTGGCAGCCCGGAGTCCAGATTTGTGTTGATGGCAATATCCTCGCCCCTATTACACGTGACTTGAACTGGCGAAATGTGGGTGTATTATACACCTCTGCCTAACCCTTCGGGTAATTCAGCCGTGATGTTGTGTGATATCAATTTTATTACATTGCTAACATAATTTAAAATAATGTTTTAACACTTTCAGTGCCGGGAGCCCTCCTGGAGGGTTCAGTCAAGACGTCAAATCATATATGGGATGCCGGGAGCCCTAGCAAAATGCCCTCAAAAAATGGGTGGAGTCGAAAGTGATCAAGATTTGTGTCTTTTACAAAATATTTTGTAGGTCCTGTCTATTTATTATTATAACATTTATAACCCAAATGAAACACAAAAAAAATGTGACATGTAATCTCTACACATGTTACTAATGTATATGTAATGTTATAATGTATTTCGATGCAGATTTGTTAGTGATATTGTTAGCCTATATCACCCCACTGCTAAGCAAAGGACTCTCCCCATGACTTCCAGTGCTTGCGATCCAGGACTAATGTGGATCACTGGTCATTTGTTCTATCCAGCTCGTCCTGCCATCTTCTCCCTAAAAGTATCTGCCGTGACGCCTTCTAGCTGTCTCAACTTTGTTTGTGTAATATTATAATTAGTATTATGAATCGTCTAATGAGAAATTGCATTCCTCCCTTAAGTATGACTCAAAATTGCTTCTAAATAAATGACGTAAAGACCTTGTTTCCCCTCCTGTCAGAATAAAAACTGCCCTGGCAAGTCGAAACTATTTGAGTTTGAGTGGCCGCCTTTATAATGTAATTAACAAAACATGTAACATTTATCCCCTTCCAAAATACAAGTGTAAGACCCTAGTAAGCGAATACCTTCAGGGTCTTACTTACGATGACACTGAAAGACTGTTTGCCAGGAATTCATAAATAATAAGCGCTAAAACACACACACAAACGCACACAAACACACACACACACGCAAACGTACCCCAACACACACAGACCCACGCAAACGCACCCCAATATACACTCACACGCAAACGCACCCCAACACGAACACACACGCAAACACACCCTAACACTCACACACACATTCACGTATTTCTTTGCATGCCTTAATATAAAAGTAAATAAATTATTTTTCAATCTAATTACATTCAATTCAATTTTTTTATTATTTTAATACTTAAAATGACCGTAACTTAATTTGTACAAGGACTACTTTTGTGTCATTATATTGAAACAAATAGCAAACCATGATTGTAGGAGGAAGGCGCCGATGTCTGTCACACAGTTAATACTAGCACAGACATCGTCGCTTAACTCTGTACATTGTGTTTTTGTTTAGGATAGATAAGTTGTATCAAACTTTATTGTTAATATATTGTTATTATTATACTGATATCCTTTATTTCGTTTCTAAACATATTATTTACACTTTTAAATATTCATATGAAAACAAAAAAAAAACAAAAAAAATATAAAAAATAGTAGCCCACCGGTATCGGGAACAGGGTCCAAGTTACCGGTGGTCAGGGCTCCTGAGAGAGGAACCTCCTAACAATACGCGCCGTGTCCAGGAGTACCGCTTTCTGGATCAAGCCCTTGATCCAGCTGCCTAACGAGAGCCTCCTCAGCTGTTGGTCGAGGCTCTTGGCTATTATGCCATTGGCCGTCACGACTATCGGCACAATGATTGCTGTATCCACATCCCACAAGTCGACAACCTCGTGAGCCAGTTATTATTATATTTGTTAATTAACTTTGACTAGTTTCAATAAATAAAATAAATAAAAAATTATAATAAAATCGCTACACGAACCAATAGCATCGACATCTTTTCTAACCCTTTTCGTCAATTCCGTACGAGACTTTTAACCAGCTCGGAGTCTCAAAACCTCTGTACGACACAAGCCGCCTATTAATAAAATTTTATCTACTTCCATTTCCTTCTTCATAGGTCTTTTTTGTTATTTAGTTAAATATTTCATCGTAGTTGTGAACATAATTCATAATTAATATCTATTTTTATTTTGTAAATAATTCAACTAACGATAAATAAAACTTCCTGTAATCATTAAATTCTCTGCTAGTGCTGTGCACTTCTGTAAGTTACGAGTTCATAATACTTATACAGGGTGTTTGGCAGAACGTTGAACATACGAAAATGGTGGATAGGTGGGGTCATCTGCTACTTACTCAGCCCTAATCCCCCTGGATATTTTTTTTTTAATGCAGTTTGAAATTAGGATTTAAGTATTTTTTACATCTTTCTGTTATAAGAATCTGCCAATATTAAAGATTTAAAAAAAAAATGCCTGTTTTACCCATTTTTTTAATAAAAATTACACTTTAAAGTTAAGAAAGTTGTGAAAGTAGAAGAAAGCAAAAAAAAAAAATTTATTATCCAGGGCGCCAGGGCCAAATAAATTAGGGCTGAGTAAGTAGCAGATGACCCCACCGATCCACCATTTTCGTATGTTCAACGTTCTGCCAAACATCCTGTATGTGATTTTTGTATGTGTATGTTTAAGTGAGCAAGTCGTTGAGGTGCCAAATAAATAAATAAATTAGACCTATAATATCGCAAAAGTAAAAATTCGAGAAACAAAAAGATTTACCAATAACAAAAAAATAACAAAAGAAGATCATCCCCAATTGCAATTCAAAACACATTCCAATTCTTTAAAAAAACAACCTCGCAATCACTCTCGGTGTCTTTGGTTTTTAATTTTCGTTCTTTGTCACCGACTTCCGAAATTAAAGTTATTTTTCACTTTGTAGTGTTTTTTTGAAGTCGGTTGTTTTTTTTTTTTTGTAAAAAGTTTTTATTTTTCACTTTTTAGTTGTGATACCTACCCCACACAAATTCGAATACCACTACCTGCTATTTAAATAACAGTGACAGGAAGTTATCATAATATCATCCACATACTAAGTGAGGAAAAAATACGTATTATTAAAGCTAACTCAAAAACTACCCAAGCAAAGTTAACAAAATTTATATGGGACCACCTCTGAAGTATGATCTACCAAACAAAAAAAGAGTCATCAAAATCAATTCATAATTGACGGAGTAATCGCGTAAAAACATACAAAAAAAAACCAACAGTCTAATTGAGAACCTCCTCTTTTTGGAAGTCGGTTAAAAATAACAAAAGAAGTCCATCCCCAATTGCAATTCAAACACATTCCAATTCTTTAAAAGAACAACCTCGCAATCACTCTCGTTTTCCAAAGGTAACCGACCCCATTACGAAGAATTTATGTATAATGACGTCACTAAAGTACCGAAATAATCACTATTTGGTACCGACATGCGTTTGACATCGAACGTCTAAAACAGACGATAGCAGATAGCCAATAAAGCGACTTAGATAAGAGTTCGGCACCAAATATGTTAAATAATGGGCCGTGGGTTGGTGTACGGGTTGGGAGATTGAGACTGGGTTCCGTACAATCAGACGTGGGCATTATTCGAATAACTTGTTATCTGGATAATTATTCGAATAAAATTTTATTCGCAATATAATTATTCGCGAATAATTCATTCACGAATAAATTATTCGTAAATTAATTTCCTACGAGTAAATTATTCGTGATTTTATTCGTTATTTTAAATATTTTTTGAAAATTCATTTGTAACACTGGATTCTACGGATGACACCTGTGTTACCAAGGCTGCTCACTTTTTGTCCTATTGTTTATGAAAGATAAAGCGATAAGACGAATTGGTGCCAATCGTATATAGTCAACAGCCTGCCTGATTTCCGGAATTTAATGAATAATAGCGGCATAAGAAAGAGATCATTACAATACGAGAGAGCGAGACTTGTATTTAAGAGTGAGAGAGAGAGCGCACTTTCTTATCAGTTATGGTCACAAAAGAATTATTTTGTTTTTGTAAATTTCTAATCAGTGTTGCCGTTTTAGCGATTTTGTCGCTCTAGCGAAAAAAAAAGCAAAAAGTAGTCCCTAAACACATCCAAAATCCGCTAGATCTATCTAGCGGATTTTGGATGTGTTTAAGGACTACTTTTTTCGACCTAGCGACTAGAAAAAAATTGCGACTTTAAAACACTTAGGGTAGGCGACTTTTTCAGGAAAAAAAAATATTTGATTTAAATGCCATTATTCCTCGTTTTATTTTTATTCATTAACCGACTAACGAATAAAATAATTTATTCGTCATTCGAATAATTTTCCTTTGAATAAAAGAAATTATTTATTATTCGTGAATAACGAAATAGCAATTTATTCATTCGTTATTCGAATAAATTTTGCCCAACTCTGCGTACAATAATGTTATCCAAGACAAATAGCAACACAAACAAAGCAACACCGCCTAGCGGCAGTAATCTGATTTTTTCTCAGGCTACATTTCGGAATGCTTCCATGCTAATAAATTAAAAATAAATGATTAAAAAACATTAGAGCAGTGGTGGCTTGTGGCTTAGTAACAACAGCTGCACGGGTCGATCGATCAGGTTAAGCTACGCTTGCCGCGGTTGGTCTGTGGATGGGTGACCATCTTTACATACCAAGACCCCTCCGTGCCTCGGAAAGCACGTTAAGCCGTTGGTCCCGGCTGTCATTTGTAGATCTTTGACAGTCGTTACGGGTAGTTAGAAGCCCAAAAAAGTCTGACAAGCAGTCTTACCAAGGGGTATCGTGTTACCTAGTACCAACTAGGTTGTAGAGGTCAGATAGGCAGTCGCTCCATGTAAAATACTGGTATCCAGCTGCATCCGGTTAGACTGGAAGCCGACCCCAACATAGTTGGGAAAAGGCTAGGCAGATGATGATTAGAGCAGTGGTGGCCCAGAGGTAACGGCCGCGACTTACGAGTTGTAAGTCGTAGGTTCGAACCCAGACAGGCGCTTTACTTTGTTAAAATTATTTTATCACCACTGCTCTCAAAAACGGTGAAGGAAAACATCGTGAGGAAACCGGCATGTCCTAGAACTGAAAATTCGAAGACATGTGACATCTACCAACCCGCACTGGGCCCGCGTGGTGGATTACGGCCCACTCCCCTCACAGAGAGGAGGCCTGTGTCCCAGCAGTGGGAACATTTATAGGCTGATGATGATGATGATTAAAAAACACAACTGCCCTGCCAAAAAACGAACTAAAAAGGTAAAAACAACGAAGTGAAAGGTCACTCGTTTACTCGCTGACTAAAAAGATAAATAAAATTGTCATTGCTGTCGCCCACCGTTGTGTCGTTGTGTGGAACACTTTTTAGGGTTCCGTAGTAAACAAGGAACCCTTATAGTTTCGTCATGTCCGTCTGTCTGTCTGTCTGTCCGCGGTCTAGCTCCGAGACCCTTAGTACTAGAAAGCTGTAATTTGGCATAGGTATACATATTAATTACGCCGACAAAGTGGTAAAACATAATTATGAAAAACATTTTTTTAGGGTACCTCTCATACACGTAAAGTGGTGATGTTTATTTTTTTATTTTTTTACCCCATGGTGAGAGGTATCATTGGAAAAGTCCTTCAAAAATATTTCGAGTTTGTTAAAACCATTTTTGGATTCAGGGATTCGTTTAAAGTGCTAATTTTTGTTAGAGTCAAGTGTCCCCCCCCCTGCCGGCTAAATGGTTGGTTTTGGGTATGTGAAAAAAATCACAACAGTAGTTTATATAACGAAATTAAAAGGAAAACTATCACAGCTAAGTAGGCTTTACAGGTTAACGAGTAATAATCGACCAACTTAACTTTGCAGTTGCAAAAACATGTTTTCCCATACATTCCGTATGGGAGAACATATTTTTCAACTACAAAGTTAAGTTTGTTTTTGGGATAAATTCATCCCAACTACGGAACCCTTCATTGTGCGTGTTCCGATACGCACTTGGCCGGTTTTTAATATAAGAGGTCCTCCGACTACAATGATACCCCATTCATCAAAATCTGTTCTGGCAAAGTTATGATGGAACAAAGAAACTTACATACATACAAACATACATGAACCCTGAAAACATAACACTCCTCTTTGGGCAGTCGTGTAATAAAATTATCATCATCTATCTACCTTTTCCTAACTATGTTGGGATCAGCTCCCAGTCTAACCGGATACAGGTAAATATCAGTAATAACTTACATGACACAATTGCCAACCTCTATAACCCAGTTAAAACAGGATACCCCTCGGTAAGACTAGTTGTTAGACTTTCGGGCTTCTGACGACCCGTAACGACTGTCAAAGATCTACAAATGACAGCCGGGACGGGGGCAACAAAATTTTGTTGCAAACGACATCGCGGCGGACCCAGACGGAGATGGCGGGATGAGCTGGACTTCTTTAATAAAGATTAGTCCTTGGCGGCTTGGGACAGAGAGAGGTGGAAATAGAGTAGGGAGGCCTTTGCCCAGCAGTGGGACAAAAATGGTTAAGAAAAAAAAAATACAAATCAATAAATTTAAAAACCACTGTTATAGTTACCGAAGGAACCCAAATAAAAGACTTTTAACGTGTCCCAAGATAAGTTTTGTCGTTCATTCCGTCGTTTGCATTCAAGAACGATTTATAATTGATTTACACTATCTGGGCTGGTTGAATACATTAAAATGTAACTTTATACTTCGCTCTTATACTATGTTTTCGAGAATACGACGTCAATTACATACATACAAATTGTATAACATTCGTGTTTTTGTGTAGCTTATTAAAGTATGAAAAATATCGCGTATCTTGGATCTATACGTAATGGGATGCAGAGGTGTCGAGTATCATATTATAATGTGATATTTGCATAGGAATTTTGAGGGGCTTGTAGCTAAGTAATACCAGCCGCACGGGTTGATCTATCAGGTTAAGCTACTCTTGCCGGAGTTGGTCTGTGGATGGGTGACGATCTTTACATACCAAGACCCCTCCGTGCCTCGAAAAGCACGTTATTATAACGTCACCAAAAAGGTTATTATACAACATGCAAAATAAAACCGTGTCCGTTCGTAAATGTTTAAGACTAATCTATACTCCATTTGAAATAAGATTAGACATTTAAACAAACCTTTTTTACAGTCCGTTCAACCGATTTTGACTTCTAAGCCGTAGGTATAAGGATGGCATTAAAAGCAAAAAAGTGGTTACAATACCAACTGTTTACTGCAGCTGCCATTTGTCATGCCACCACGCAATAGAAGTTAAAATCGGTTGAACGGACTGTAAAAAGGGTTTAGTTAAATGTCTAATCTTATTTCAAACGAAGTATATTTCATTTTGACAGTTCAATAACATTCATTGCGTTATTTACGTTGTTGAACAGATTTTTTTTCGCACTTATGAAGCAATGGATTAGCAATCTGTTTCAAAATGATTCAGATTGTGATTGATCGTGTACTACGCAAGTAGGGTGCCAGTGTTTCTAGAAAGAAAGAAAATATGTTCAAAGAAAGAAAAGTAAACAACAATTTGGGGAAAAATATGCGTCACATCCACGCAAAATGGCCATCGCTCAGCATAATGCTGCTACCCCATGCGAGACAGAGCCCCAGCGCTGGTTTTCCGTAACATCTGTCGCTGATGTGATTACGTTAACCGGTGCAGCATGTAATGAAACTCGTAGTCGTTCTACTAACTTAAGCCTTACGAAGTAAAAGGATTATACATCTGAAGATCGTAGATGCATGGTGTTCTGTAGTTACTGCTTACCCCCATGAGAAAAAGACTTGAGGTTATGTATATATAAACAATTTCGACTCCACCCACTTTTCATAGAACTCATACGCCATGCCATACATATTGGAAGTGAACCCTCTGGGAGGGTTACCGGCATTACATTTGCGCTAAAGTTAACCATCGCGGACGCTCAACGGCATTAGGTTTTAAACCGTGTTATAAAACACTGTGAAACGAAGTAAAATAGTGTTTTCAGGCGGTCTTGTCGCTGTAAGTAGTTTCCGACCTTTACATTTTTTTGTGAGTAATAATTGTAACCGTGAACAAAAAAAAATATGTACTTGGATTTTAAAACCAACGCTTAGACTAATCTTGTTAAAATGTACATCAATTTTTATTTACACGGTTTATAATGCTGTGTTCGCTAAGAAAAACCTACATTTAAAATGAACCCTCCGCGAGGGTTCCCGACACCGAACGTGTTAATGTCCACTTTTTGTCCTGATGCAGCCAAATATCAGTAGTCTCTTACTTATCAAATCACTATTCCAAGATCATACGAAATTCATATTTTTAATCAGGACTTAAATAAGGTCCTTTCGGCAAGCATTTTTTTATCTTGAATTAAGTTAATCCTCAATTCAGTTAAGTTAATTATGTCCTTACTTTAATCTGCTATTTAAATATGCATTTATAATAAACCAACCACATCAGTATGTAAATTAAAGTGCAATAATTTAAGAAAATATCTTATTCTTATCAAAATTACCATTATTAAATACTTTAAGTAGTTCATACGATTAAATTGCATGTCTGGGTTAAGACGTTAATGGGACAATATATTCTTTAGAGGTGAATACTTCTATATTTTACGAAATTAATAATAATCAATCAAAATCGATACTTAATCAAATCAAATTATTATTAACCAGCAGCGCCCCACGGTTTCACCCGCACAAATCTTGATTCCTTGGGAATATCTGGATAAAACGTATCCTATGTTATCGTACGCACCAGGACTTAACTTAGTACGGCCTTATCCCAAATGCGTACAATGTGGCTATGTTTAAGGCAATCGAGCCTGGTACCGAATAGCTATCTACGACCCTAATGACTACCAACCTAGCCGTATAACATTACCTAGCACCCTAGTTATCCTAACACCCTGACCCTTACCATACAAACCATACCAAACGTGAGTTACGTTGGTTATACGTGCGGGAAGTCTGTTACGAGGAGACCTACGGTGACAGACGCAATTTGGGAAGGAATAGGGGTTTGTGTACGTCGTGCAATGTACACAGGAAATGGTTTTCGTACTGCCGATCCCACAGACTAATAGGATCGATGATGGCTAAAGGTGTCTTGACCACAGTAAGAGGAAGTATAGGAGATAAATCACACTCGACTCCAGCTTGATGACTAGTTTATTACAGTAATTAACTTAATTATATACTAATTTTATGGTCCATACACATCGATACTTATTTAGATGTGTGTTTGTATGTATCGAGCCAATGAGGCGAAGATCTGAGTAGGTCACGTCTTAGCGCTGACGGTGCGATGCTGTTGTTGCTTGTTCATGGTTGAACATATGTGTTAATCTAGGTTATAAATTATATCGTCGCCCTCCTGTCGTATCTCACAAACTAACGTATCTGCACTGACATTACCTACGTGTTCAGAACTTTGTTTCGAAAAAGTTCTCTCTAATCGTCGTGTCTGTGTCGTTTACCCTTTAGAAGATAATCACGTATTTTGTTTTGCGTAAGTGCAAAAGGAGGGTTAAAATATTCTCACCACCTGTCGTATATGCACACATGTACAGTTAGCGAGTTAAAGATTAAGTCAAGAGCTATTTATAAAAAGTTATTAATTCATTAATAAAGCCACAGCTAACGTAACTATATTAACATGATTGTAGCGCCCGACCGAAAAACTGTTGCCCTGGAAAAATTTCAATTGCTAGTTACGACAGTTAGCGGGGAGGGCGACGATACGTGTGTCAAATTTCATCCAAATCCGTTCAGTAGTTTTCGCGTGATTTAATAATAAACATCCAAACACACAATCTTTCACATTTATAATAAAGTAGGATTATATATTATATTAAATTCATCATCTTCCTGCCCTTGTCCCATGTTACTTGGGGTCGGCGCAATACGTTTTCTTTTTCCACTCTCCCCTGTCAACCGTCACGCTATCATTCACTCCCTTCTCTTTCATATCATTCCTCACACAATCCATCCATCTTTTCTTTGGTCTTCCTCTCCCGCTCCATCCATCAACATTTATATTCATTACTCTTTTAGTCACATGCGTTTCTTCTCTCCTCATCACATGCCCATACCAGGCCAAACGATTTCCTTTCAACTTTTCTGTCACTGGCGCCACTTTTAAACTTCCTCTTATATACTCATTTCTTACTTTATCCATTTTTGTCACTCCACACATCCATCTCAACATTCTCATCTCCGCTACATGCAATCTTTTTTCATCCGTCTTTTTCACGGCCCAGCATTCCGATCCATACAATATGACAGGCCTTATCACGGACTTGTAGATTTTGCCCTTTAACTTGATGGGCATCCGTGGGTCGCAAGTTGTTCCAGTGCCATTTCATCCATCCTGAGTTGATCCGGCCCGTTACCTCTCGGTCTACTCCGCCATCTCCCTGGATAAGCGACCCGAGGTACCGAAAGTCGGAGCAGATTGGTAAGGGCGTTCCGGCGAGAGATATGGGCACAGGACTGGAAGGACCGCCAAAATCACAAAACAAGTGCTCTGTTTTGGTCCGACTTACTCTCAGGCCGACGGTCTCCAGTCTTTCCCACCACACCTCCAATCTACTCTCTACTATATATTATATTAAATTAAACAGATATTATTAATCTTTGCTTCGTTGGTCTAATGGTCGCAAGCGCTACTGCTAAGGTCCTGGGTTCGATTCCCGGGTCAGGTAGAGTGTTATTAGATTTTCTATCTGGAATTTCCCAGTAGCAGCCCGGAGTCTGGATTTGTGCCCGGTTGATGGCAATAGGCTTGCTCCCTATTACATGGGACTTAAACATAACTGGCGAAATGTGGGTGAACTGTGGGTACACCTCTGCCTCACCCTTCGGGGGATATTGGCGTGAAGCTATGTTATGATTCGTTGGAAAGTGTATGTCATCAAATCAAATCTCAAATTCTTTATTGCGTACCATAATGTATATAGTTGGTAGGGAAATAATTATATTAGTCACAATTATGGACCCTGTCGGGCACAGCATAGATCAAGTAGGAGAGAGGAGGAAGAGCACTGCTCGTTTAATGTAACAATTGTATTATTAGTTAAGTAGTTAGTAAGTTATATATTTAGTAATACAGAATTGTATTTATGAATTAATATTATAATTTTATAAATTATATACGTTTATTTATTTATTAATACAGAATTGTATTTATGAATTAATATTATAATTTTATAAATTATATACGTTTATTTATTTATTAATACAGAATTCAATTTACGAATTAATATTAACATACATACATAACATCACGCCTTGTTTCCCCGAAGGGTTGGACAGAGGTGTCCCTGTAGCAGGTACACCCACATTTCGCCAGTTACGTTTAAGTCCCATGTAATAGGGGGCGAGCCTATTGCCATCAACCGGGCACAAATCCAGACTCCGGGCTGCTACTAAGAAATGCTCAGCAGTAGCGCTTGCGACCACTAGACCAACGAGGCAGTCAATATTAATATTATTATTTTATAAATTAAATACGTTTTTTCATAGTAGTATTCTGTACTTATTACCATGTTTCACAACCTTTAGTTAAGTTCCGGTTCAATTATTTGCCAGATTATTTCAGATCCAATTATTCTTTTCCAGTTTTTGAAGTGAAAACTACTTTAGGCGCGTTGGGCATTTTTGAGATGGGACTAAACCATTGATTTCGCGACACTGTTACGACACCAGCTTTTGACCATTAAAAAGACATCAACGCGTTGATTACCGCAGTGCCGATTTTTTTTCAAGTCCCGGAGTGCCAGTTTTTTTAATTTTATTTGTCTCCTGGATAGGATAGGTATTTCCAGGCGCCGTGAAATAGGGGTCTTACTTGTAGAAGAGTCTGTTAAGGTTAATTCACTATCTTCATTTTCGGAAACAGAACTTACCACATTAATTCATCATTATTTTGTGTAATCTCAAAATTAATTTACCAATTAATTATTCAACAAATTTAATCAAAATCCATTGACGCTTTACAAACAACTTTGTTCACCCTCCTACCCAAGAATAAAGCAATGAACATAAAAAACAGGAGCTAATAGGATAAGAAACCATAAACACGGATTACGGTACAACAACCTTTTTTCTCGGAATCAATTCAACGCTCAAGCAAGGTAGCCAAATGAATAAGGCCCGTTGTACACATGTCGTTGTTGTATTTTACTTGCAGTGAAAAACTACGGTTGATTCGTCGTGTGTAGTCACACGGTCGTAATTTTTTTTTATTAGGTGTATCTCGAAGTTGACCTCTGAGATCATGACTACTTAACCGGGCTTTCCTGTGGGTGCCTTAAGCTACTACACTTAAAACCTCCAGCCAGGGGTTATTCAACTATGCTAATTAAAACTAGGTGAACGCTCGCTAAGGGCACCCCCTGTGGGGTACGAACCTCGGCTTAGGGCGTCAACCGGAGGGAGGACATCAAGGATGGGACGGGCTGGATCAAAGTTTTGATCATGATTATTAGTCGGGGAATTTAAAGCTACGTGCTCAGCTGCAAAAACTGCTGGCACCTCGTTATCGAGCAAGGGTTGGGGGGGAGTATCATTTACTCGGGGACGCGGTCGCGATCGCAAAGGACCTCGGCGGCGAGGTCGGAAAGACGGGAGGCGTCTGTTTTTTGTACACTGTGCTGGTTTCCCTACTGCTCTCCTGGAGGAAGGTAATGGGGTCATCAGGGTCGGGAAGGCACGGTCGTTAGTGTTGTATAGATTACTATGGAAGCTTGTTGACAGACACGGCGGCACGACATGGCATCGCGCCGTCACCATATGCATCGTCCGGTTTTTTTTTTTGGTTTGGTTTCTCGTCATTACTACTTAAGCGGGCTATCTTGTGGCTGCCTTAAGTTACTAACTTAAAGCCTCCAGCCAGGTTTTTTTTTTTTTGACTAGGGCAACTCGCAGTTTTGACCACTAAGGTCTTGGCTGCTTAACCGGGCTTCCCTGTGGGTGCCTTAAGCTTCTACACTTAAAGCCTCCAACCAGGGGCCCTCCAGCCAGGGGTGTAAACTAAACTTATATAGGCGAACGCTCCTTAAGGGAAACCCCCTGTAGGGTACGAACCTCGGTTTAGGGCGTCGCTGGGGGAGAACAGCAAGATGGGACAGTCTGGATCAAAAATGGCTAATTATATTATTATTGTCAGGGGAGTTTAAAGCTACAGACTCAGCTTCGACGCGGGCTGGCGCATCGTCGAGCAAGGGTCGGGGGGGAGTATTATTTACTCGGGGTCGCGATCACAGAAGACTTCGGGGCGAGGTCGGAATGACGGACGTTTGTGTTTGTGCACTGTACTATGACGTCCGGTGGTTTGCCATGTAATAAACAAGCTTACTCATACGATTATTCTACGGTGTAGCTATCGCGCCATATCGTAAAAAATCCGTGCGTGTACCACGGACCTTTTGCTCAAAAAATGTTGCTCCACTAATAAAAGACTTAAGACACGAATAAAGTACCTTCAATAATACCCTTTTACGACACCACTTTCGTACAAAATAACCACAAATCAAAATCACTTTCGCAAAATAAAATTTTCAAAATAAAACTGTAAAAATAATCTCCCACACGGAATATTTTGAGTATCGGATAACAGGAGGTCGGGCAAATATGTAAATACTAAACAAACGACGCTGGCGACACTTTATTCGCTGTCATCTTGGCCATCCATTTTGTTCTGGGGTTGCCTAACAGAAATTTTAAAGTGTACATTTGAAATGAAATATTATTTAGTGAGACAGATGTTTAGGTATTATCAGTCCTAAAGTTTCTAATATTCCAAGACGTTGCATAATTAGGTACACCAATATATCAATCTGCCTAGCCTTTTCCCAACTGTGTTGGGGTAGGCTTCCAGTCTAACAGGATGCAGCTGAATACCAGTATTTTACTTGAAACGAATGCCTATCTGACCACCATAACCTAGTTACTGGGTAACACGATATCCCTTGGTAAGACTAAGTAGTTGTCACACTTTCGGGTTTCTGACTACCCGTAATGACTGTCAAAGATGAATGAATGAGAATGGCAGCCGGAACCAACGGCTTAACGTGCTTTCCGAGGCATGGAGAAGTCTATGGACCGACCTCGTCAGGTACCAGTAATGAAAACAATATTATTTACTTGTTATTCGTCGTTATTGTGGCTGTTTGTTATCATTATTATGTCTCTGAGCCTAGGCTTTTTCCGGAACTTTATTGTGTAATAACTAGTTATTACACAATAAAGTTCCGGAAAAAGCTTTTAATAAAATTAGATGAAATGAAATTAAATAAGGACCTGAAATTAAATCTAAGGTAAGTTTTGTTGTAATTAAACTTCCTATCGCTATAAATATTATTACTGTCTATCCATCCTCTCTCCGACATTGAAAATCAGAGTTTCCATAAATAAAGGAAAAATTTCGTCCCTGGCAACACCTTTTATCCAATCCAGCGCTTGTATTCGACGAATCGAAATTTAAATTTGTTTTGTTGTGTTCGAAATTTAAAATTGATGACACCCCGTTCTGTAATCAAATACATTGTAATATTTATTACTTTTAAATGTTTCTGACAAAAGCGGTGGCAGGCCAGGTCGGTATCAGGATGGGTGGTCGATTTGGCATTCATAACGATTTTAGATAACAGTTCTAGAATTCAGGTCTTTTTAAACATCTTATATAAAAAGTAATTGATGTTCGTTGGTAAGCAACACTTGAGAATGGCTAGAACGATTCGGATAGGTTTTGTTTTATATAAATTCGTAATTGTCCGAATTAAGTGATTATTGGAAAAAAAAACAGATTCGGGAAAAACTGAATATCTGTTTTCTATGGGATTTTTGTATGGACAGAACAACGTCTGTCGGAACAGCTATTCTACTAAATATATTATGTGTATCTATTCTCTACTAACTAACACGATTTTCACGTTCCAGGGCCTGATTTTAGCATCCCTCTAACTAAAATTATATCATCATCATCATCATCATCAGCCTATAAATGTTCCCACTGCTGGGACACAGGCCTCCTCTCTGTGAGAGGGAGTGGGCCGTAATCCACCACGCGGGCCCAGTGCGGGTTGGTAGATGTCACATGTCTTCGAATTTTCGATTCTAGGACATGCCGGTTTCCTCACGATGTTTTCCTTCACCGTTTTGAGAGCAGTGGTGATGAAATAATTTACACAAAGTAAAGCGCCTGTCTGGGTAAATTATTACTTTGTATTATTAAAAAAAAAGCAAAACCATAAAGTGCATGTATTCAAAATAATTTAAGCCGTTTAGTTGAATTGGTTGAACGCATTATTTGTTTTATAACAAACTAGCGGACGTCACGCGGTTTCACTCGCATAGTTCCCGTTCCCGTGGGAGTACGGGAACAAAATATAGCCTATGTTACTCGCTGATAATGTAGCTATCCATTGCTGAAAGAATTTTTCAAATCGGTTCAGTAGTTTTTAAGTTTATTCGTCACATACAAAAATATCTTTTCTCTTTATAATATTACTAGCTGACCCCGGCAAACGTTGTTTTGCCAATTATTTGTTTGGGGTGGACAACCCTTATCACTTAGGGGTATGAAAAATAGATAGTAGCCGATTCTCAGACCTACTGAATATGCATATAACATTTGGTAAAAATCAGTAAAGCCGTTTCGGAGGAGTAAGGTAACTAACATTGTGACACGAGAATTTTATATATAAGAAGAAGTATAGATATAGATTACCTATTGCGATACCAATTTATACATGTTTCACGAGGCCGATATAATTCAAACAGGGTTAAAATTAAATCACAGGTAAGTAGATACCTATACCTAAGTACAATACTTGCCTAAGTAAATACATGGACAAAGATTTTTACAATCGAGGAGGCTTTACAGCAGTGGTGGCTTAGTGAAAACGACCGCCACTTACGAGATGTAGGGCGTAGAGACACTTTATTTTATGTAAATTAAATCATTACCACTGCTCTCAAAACGGTGAAGGAAAACATCGTGAAGAAACCGGTATGTCCTAGAACCGATAATTCGAAGACATGTGACATCTACCAACCCGCACTGGGCCCACGTGGTGGATTACGGCCTAACTGCTGGGACATAGCATGTCATGAACACATGAGGCTTCGCGAGGAGGTTTCTTTATATCCTATTGGTGTTTTTTTTTTCTTTTCTATTCACTTCTATTTACAGTTTTTCTTTCGTATTCAACATGATAGCAAACTATTCTTCCCTTCCTCTGCGTTCAGCGCTCGGTGTGGCAACACGCCGTGTTCGGGTTCGCGACAAGTCAATAGTCATCCTGAGGATGCCTCGTTGAGAGGTGAAACACGTGTCGATTTCTTTCAGAAGTTTTTTATGGCTCTTTAGAAATAGCTAAGCGGAACAGGTTACTAAATATATCCACGTCTATTGTATTTTAAACTCTATTCCTTAACAATCGAATTAGGAATTTGTTAATACTAAGGCTACCTATAACTTACTTGAATGTTCGCAAACAAGAATTATATTTACGCCACCAAAGTACTTATATAAATATATATAAATGAAAGAAAAAAAACAACAAATGAAATAGTAGGTAGAACACCTTTCTAAAACAATTTAAATAATTTTTAGACCGTTTAATAAACACAAGACATAAAGATGAAAGATATAATCTCCAAATAGATTTGTAATTCTAATAATAACAAGAGCAATATTTAAATTGTTTGAAAAGTGAAACGAAAACATTACCAGCAATTATTTAACAATGTTGCCAGCATAAAAAATATACGCACATTATAATGGAGAAAACAAATTAAATAATAGGGAGACGTTGCAACCATTTTTAATAACGCACATTTCGTAACTGTACCTTGTTAAAACGGAAAGAACAATTTTGACACGAGAGTACTTGATGTCATGTAAATTTTTCACCAAGCACTGCTATAAAAATAGTCTGTCAATTTTAAACCTTAAAACCAAAGTCATAAAAGTCATGATAGCCTTTAGAGGACGCATAAACATACTAGCAACAATAAAATGTTAGACAAATGAAAGAGAAAGTTGTACATCATCGAATGATTACTCATTCAAAAGATGATTCCATTGTGACACAGTTCTTATATCATATAATTCATCGTAATATAATAGTCTAGCAATAGGATTCATAATTACTTTCCTTTACCTGCAAAATTTCTCTTTTAAACGTCAATCACTAAATGACAGCTGTCAAATTCCGCGGGAAATTAAAATGTCGTGAAAACATGAAGTCTTTGTTTGTTAGAATAATGATAGACAGACTTTGTTGATCGTATAAAAAGTTTAACATTATTCTAGTAGTAAAACATATTTCAGACGGAATAATCGCTATTTCATCTTAGATTGTATTTACCTTGATTTGTATACCATTTCAATAAAAAAACGAATACAAAAGCTTAATGTGGTATTAAAATCTCATCTTCGTTCCAATCTATGAACCTCTGAAAGTGTCCAATCTTAAAACGACTTTTTACTTATTTAACAGTAATCCGTAATTTACTCAAATTAACTCAATAATTTTCCAATTCTGCTTCCATACAGGGCTAGACAAGCAAATTGATACAATTTTTAGATTTGAACGTACACCGTCAAACAGAGGAGTAATCACAATACTACGTTTGTATGGAAGCATGACCAACTAGCGTAACCTTAATAAGCTTAAGACCAAAGGACTGATTGGTATTGATTACCTTACCGTAAGTGCCTAGGAACTTGACTAATTTCTAGTAACAAACAAGACAATCCCGGCAGACTACCTCCAAATCCATTATCAAACACCACACACCTATTTCCTTAAGAGGGCTTATACTAAAAGTTGGCAACGTCGCAAATAGCTGTCAAATATTTATCTATTTTGATTAATTTGGCAATATTACTGTATGGAAACATGAAATGTGGCTAACTAGCGAACTAGAATATTAATAATGAATTGCAATTATAACACTGAATTTGATGTTGTAACCGTTTTAGGTGTAAAAAAGGCACTTGGAATGTTTCCAAATGCTTTTTTATATCTAAAACTAAATATTCGGTGTTACGATATTAATTATTGCATTTCATAATCAATATTTTAGTGCACTAGTTAGCCACATTTCATGTTTCCATACAGTAATATTGCCAAATTAATCAAAACAGGTAAATATTTGACAGCTATTTGCGACGTTGCCAACTTTTAGTATAAGCCCTCTTAAAAAAAAACAGTTGCACTCTGGGAGTGCCAACAGAAGTGAAAACTTGAACAAGATCGCCTTGGTAGAAGAAAAATACTTGTATAGAACATAGGTCCGTAATCTTATCTAAATAAAGAGCACAATCGCGTTTACAAAAAAATAACTTCCAAAACATTTAAAGTAAAAATACTTGCATGGAACATTGATCCGTAAAATAACATAAATAAAGAGCACAATCGCGTTTATAAAACCTTTAAAATAAAAATACTTGCATATAGTAACGTAATACAAATAAAGAACACAATAGTGTTTACAAAAATGAGGTGTCGATAACAGTTCTATTGTTTTTTCCCATCTCAAAAATGCCCAACGCGCCTAAAGAATTTTTTACTTCAATAATCTCCTTTCCATGACATAACCTCACTCTGATCGGCACGGATGGCACATTAAACCCGCCAATAGGACCGGTCTCATTCGGAGCACGCTAATTGGCGGGCATACCGCATTCCTGACACCTCTGCGACATTGACTCGCATGTTACACGGCAGTTTGTGTTTAACAACCCTGAAGACTAGGGTTGCCACACGGAGGTATTAAAGATGGACGATTACTCCTACGCTGATAGTGTTAATGGGACAGTGAGACGGAATCTATGTCATTGTGTTCACGAGCCGAATGAATATAATTATTATGTACACCGTACACAAACAATTAATGAAGTGAACACTTGAAAAAAATCGGCACCGCGGTAATCAACGCGTTGATGTCTTTTACTCCACGGTGTCGGTAACAGGTCGCGAAATCAATTGTTTAGTCCCATCTCAAAAATGCCCAACACGCCTAAAGAAGTTTTCACTTAAAAAAATACACATACATACATAGGTACCATCGGGGAAATGCATATCTAACCACATTGAAAACAAAATCCCGTGCACACGACCTTTTTTTTTCGTTGGTAACCGTTACTATAGCGGCCGATCGCTACAAACAATAATAGTCCTTACAGTGTACAGATATGCGTTTCTTCGATAGTACATAAACTCACGCCTTCATCCCACGGGGGTAGGCAAAAACTACAAAACGCCACCTGCTACGGTCCTTACATACTTCTTTTGCTTCGTTTAACTTTAAGAATGAAATCGTTTTTTTTTTTTATGGGAAAATAACTATATGAATGAATGAATGATCCCAGCGTGGTTTAATCAGACTCGATAAATCGAATGAACCCCAAGATTTGCACTAGCCGCTAGAGCCTCATGCTTCATGGGGCTACATAGGCCATTGCATATCAAGGAGTAGACCGGGCAGCCCGGTAATGGTAAGGGAAGACGTACCCTTAGGATAAGAAAGGATTTGCGAGCCGTACCGGATATGCATTCTTGAATAGGCAATGAACTAGTGGAGAGATGGGTGATATTTATCTATGGATGGGCAAATAACTATAAATAACAAAAAAAAACTGTACTTCAGATGAAAAACTAATGTTTGGAACATAGACTGGTAATTTTCAACACGTCGTCAACATGTTACATAACATACGCACACAACATTACGCATGTAATCCCCGAAGGGTTAGGCAGGGGAGTACACCCACATTTCGCCAGTTATGTTTTAAGTCCCATGTAATAGGGGGTGGGCTATAACCATTGTAGCGGTTACACCGCCACATACGAACTAGGTACGTATCATAGACATAACGTCACACAAATCCTGCATCGCGCAGTTAGAGTTTGCCGAGTGATCGACATAGATACAAGATTTCAACTTCAAACCGATGGGCAGTTGCCCGCCAGACACAACACCCGTTTGGTCGGAGGATCCTCCCTTTTCAATGGTGGATGAGTGAACTTTACACCCTGTTCCTCATACTCCTAAACCATCAACCGGGCACAAATCCAGATTTCGGGCTGCTGCTGAGAAATTCCAGATGGAAAAACCCAATAACACTTTACCCAACCCGGGAATCGAACCCAGGACCTCATGATCAGTAATAGCACTTACGACTACTAGACAAACGCAGTCAAAATATCCGCAATAGACCATTCAACGATAAATCCCTTCTAAATGCAATCTCCAACGACTTAAAGAGAACTTAAAACTTAAATCGTCTTAAAATTGAAAATGCAAACTAGTTCGCGACTTCCAGCACCCGAACTATACCTTTTGTTTCTTTAAAACGCTCCTTGGGGACACTTGTAATTTTTGTGTTTAGTTCAAAAGTTGTGAATGTGTTCATGGTGGAAATAGAAAAAGCGGCCAAGTGCGAGTCGGACTCGCCCACGAAGGGTGCTGTACCACTGTACAATGTTTAACAATCTTTTCTAAAAATGCCGAAAATGACATGTTTTTTTTTTTAAGTGAAAACTTCTTTAGGCGCGTTGGGCATTTTTGAGATGAGAAAAAACAATTGAACTCGCGATACCGTTACCGACACCTCATTTTTGTAAACGCGATTGTGCTCTTTATTTATATTACGTTACGGATCAATGGTCTATGCAAGTATTTTTACTATAAAGGTTTTGGAAGTATTTTTTTTTTTTGTAAACGCGATTGTGATTTTTGTTTAGATAAGGTTACGGACCAATGTTTTATACAAGTATTTTTCTTCCACCAATGCGATCTTGTTCAAGTTTTCACTTCTGTGCGCGGAGTGCCACTGTTTTTTTTTTTGCCATAATAGTGTCAAAGTGTCTAGCTATTAAGGTTTAAAATATACACCCCTGCAACGGACGGACGGACAGGCAGCAGAGCCTTAGTAGGTAATGGGGACGTGTTGACATCCTTTAAGTACGAATCCTTAAAAACTGTGAGTACTGGTTTTGAGAAGAAGATTTTCAAAGAAAGTATCACTGTCTCGTCTTCATCTATCCATTCTTTTATTCTTTTACTTTCTAAGTAGGTAAGTAACCATGAAAAATATTTTAAGAAAAGCTGTACCCTAATTGCGTAACTTAATTTCGTAGGCAATTATACCTAATTTGTTTCATTTTGACAGTTCAACAACATTCATTGCGTTATTTACGTTGTTGAGCAGATTTTTTCCAACTTATGAAGCAATGGATTAGCAATCTGTTTCAAATCGAAACAGATTGTGTTGTATTACGCAATTAGGGTGCTGAACTAGAGGTCTGTTATCATCCAAAATCAAATCAAATCAAAATATTTTGTTTCTCATAAACCTACATCAGCACTTATGAAATGTCAGCAGCAGGTGCACAGTTTCAATTGGTTGTTTCCTATGGAGAAGAACCGGCAAGAAACTCCACGGTAACTATTTTAAAATTTAATAAGCAAAACTGTAAACCATGACAACTTTCAGACGATATTATACAGGAGGTTATTTCGGTTATGTTCGACACTTTTTACCTACTCGTCTGTTTCCTATGGAGAAGAGCCAGTAAGCAACTCCACGTTACTCTTTTAAAAATAATTGAGCTTTACAAATATTCATATAGTTAAGTGATTCAGACGTGACCTTGCGGAAATCCATTATAAAATACAATTGACGTGGATATATTTAGTAGTAGTTATCTGCGTTCAGCACTCGATGTGGCAACACGCCGTGTTCGAGTTCGCGACAAGTCAATCGTCATCCTGAGGATGCCTCGTTGAGAGGTGAAACACGTGTCGATTTATTCCAGAGTTTTTTATGGCTCTTTAGAAATAGCTAAGCGGAACAAGTTACTAAATATATCCACGTCTATTGTGTTTTAAATATTCATATATTAAGCAAGCATTCATCATTATTAGCCTATATCTAATTACCTAGCAATCCACTGCTAAGGAATAGCAGTCTTTCTAGCAGCTGCTAGCCACCCTGCAAAGATCTTCACTCCATCACCTAGCCTGAGGGCATCCTGCCTACGTTTGCCAATGAGCGGTCTCTACTCAAGAACACATCTTTGACTGTCGTCACGGGTAGTCAGAAGCCCAAAAGTCTGACAACCAGCTTTACCAAGGGAATCGTGTTACCCAATAACTGGGTTATAGAAGTCAGATAGGCAGTCGCTCCATGTAAAATGCTGGTATTCAGCTGCATCCGGTTCTGGAATCCGACCGAAAAACACTAGACAGATTGATTGACTCAAGAACACATGTAATTTAACCCAACGGTCTTCATCAATCTTCATCAACGGTCTACATCGCGACATGTGAACCATCGAAGACCTGACGTCACACAAAATTCTGACGTCACATAAATCCTGCATCGTGCAATTAGAGTTTACCGGGGGAACGACATATATAATGTCGCCCATCGGTATATGTCACCCGTATTTTTTTGAATATTCATGAAAAATAATCGAAAAATAACTTTGAAAGGGGGTGTACCTTGACATTTTTTATGTTTTTCAATTTTAATTTTTTCTGAATCCCCATACCTATATAATTTTATAAACTCACATACGTGTTACTTTTTTTAAAACAATAATGTTTTTTTTTAGAAAAAAAATTTTTCACCTCCGTTTTTTTTTTTCGCATAGTCGACAAACAATAAAAATGTTAATTAATCCGATAAAATAACTCATAAGCTTTTAGAAATAATAAACAGAATCCAAATCGAGCCAATAACATCGGAGATATGGCAAACGCCACTCAAAACAAAAAAAAAAAAAAATGATAAATATTAAAAAAAGACCTTTTATAGTTATTTTTCGATAATTTTTCATGAATATTCAGAAAAATGCGGTTGGGCACATGCCCATGGGCGACTTTGCATATGACTATCCGACATCAATCGTCGGGCAGTTGCCCGCCCGACACAACACCCGTCTGGTCGGAGGATCCTCCCTTTTCTATAGAGGATGAGTGAACTTTACACCCTGTCCCTCTAAAATTTTTACAGCTAATATGGCCGGCTTATTGCCACTTCAGCTTACTAATTCAGAAGCCCTATCATTTACGAAATAGAAAATTATCTAATGATGCGTTTCAATTATCTTAAGTGTTGCAAGACTGGAAAACTCGTGAAGACGCATATTCGTTTAAAATATCAATTTGTTGCCAGACTATAATATTCCTCCCTTGAACTGAACAATTTAAATCTTCATCTCCTTTATGAGTCATTAAGTAGAGTTTAGAGCTTTCAATTATACTTTACAAATATGAAAGGGTTATGAAAATGGTGCATGTTAATGTCCTTACAAACAAACACTTATTTTTTTGGGTTCCGTAGTATAGCAGTGATAGCCTAGTGGTGTGACCGTCGGACTGCCAAGTCATAGGTCTCGAGTCCGAACCCAAGGCACGCACCTCTGACTTTTCGGATTCATGTGCGCATTGTATAATTATCACTTGCTTTAAAAACGGTGAAGGAAAACATCGTGAAGAAACCGGCATGCCTTAGAAATATTTCTCGACGGCATGTGAAACCAAATCAGAGGCTCATGGGCGGCTTTAAAACTACACCAGGTTAGTCATTAATCGCGTCCGGCCCTGGTTCAGGCCATGGTACGGAGCGAGAAGAAAAGGCAGGCCGTCACCTCCTTCTGCGAAGCGGTAATGCTCGCGAAGGAGGAGGCGGAACGCGTGAGGAAGAGACACCTTTCGCGCCCTCACGCCCCTAACCGCCGCAGGAGGAAACGCCCGGGGCGGGAATCGCGAGCCGATTTCCGGCCACCGTAGGCGCGGGCTTGCGGACGGTGAGCAATGGGCAGCTCGCCGTCCGATAAGGACCAAGCCCGGGTCGACGGCGCGTTGTGTTCCACGCGCGCCTCAAAGAGATGTCAGCAGAATTGACGGGGTCCGCTAGGGCCAATACCTGCCGGGGGTTCGAAGAAAGCCGATAGGGACATCGTGGCCCCCGGCAACAAGGCAACCGAAGGAACACGGGTGGGTTTTAGTCAGTAAGAGTCTGACACACCCTCCCGCTCCGCTCAGAGCGGGAGAAGTTATTTGGTAATTTCCCATCCAAAAAAAAAAGGTTAGTCATTAACCTCACGAAAAGAAAAACGGTTTCGTACTCAAAGGGTGTCAACAGCACCCTATTACTAAAGCTCCGCTGTCCGTCCGTTTGTTTGTCACAGGGCTGTATCTTTTGAACCGTAATAGGTAGACACTTGAAATTTTCACAGAGTATGTACTACTACGGTCACTATAACACGAAATAATAAAAATGAAAGGGGATTCCCATACTAGACGTGCTTTTTTTAATGAAATTTTAAAAAAGAAATGTGTTAAACATTGTATGGTGGTACGGAACCCTTTGTGTGTGAATCCGACTCGCACTGGGACGCTTTTAAAACGATTTAAGGTATATTTGAAAGGCATGATTTAAATTACATTTGAACCGCGTATTACATAACATTTAATTTTGTTATTTAGATAACACGGCAGTGCCCCGCCAAATCAAGCAAAAGCATAAAAATTTTCTGGAATGTAATTAATGTCAAAATTGAACTTAGATCTGTATTTTTTTTATCAAACTTTATATACTTACTACAGATTAAAGTAGAATAAAATAAATTCATTCAAATCTGTCAGAATAGCAATAAAAACCAATAAAATTAAATTGTATAAAGAATTTATGACTTTTTTATTTCTTTATTAGCATACGGACTCATTTTATATTCGAATTTCAAAAGTTAAGTTAAGCCATAGACCTAAATTCAACATTTTGTTCCACTTGTCAATACACAAAAGCTAATTGGCTCAAGGTGATAATTAAATTAAAATCAATTTACAATTCACAATTTGGCTAATTGCAAAAAATTACTTGATTTGCAACATTTTAACCAGTTCTACTACACCAGTGAACAGGATAACATGTTTATAATATACGGCGGGAAAGAAGAAAGACTCAACCGCCATTTTGATTAATTTTGAATGAAGAAGCAAAATGCTGATAGAATACAACAGAATAAAATAAATTCATTCTCTTGATCTTTACTTATGTCTGTAATTATGTATGATGTGTGACTAAAATGCCTAAATACCGCTCTAAAAATAACTACACTTTCACTGACTTTAGGTAGGTATCAGCTCATCATAATAATCATCACATCCCAAAGGTAATAAATTCTCAAATTTTGAAGCGTCTGTTCGTAATGTCAAAACAGCTTTTATTAAATGCTTATGAAAGTTTAAACTGTACTTATAACAAAAAATCCAATTGTGTTTTTTTGGCTGTTTGTTCCGGCTAATCTCCGAAACAGCTGGACTGATTTTGACCGGACTTTCACTGGCAGATAGCTGATGTTTTAAGGCTTGTTACTTTTATTTTGAAAAAGAATTAGGGTACACGCGAGCGAAGCCGCGGGCAGCAACTATAATAAATACCTAGGCTATATCTGTAATAGAAAATGCAAAGTGCGACAAGCATCTACACAAAATTACCATTTTACACTGCACTTAAGACATTTTACCTTAACCCTGCATCCTAAACGGCATTAACTTCGTCTACACGAAAAAAAAACACTAAAAGGTACGAAAAAGTAAAAAACCGCGGCTGGAAGAACGCGTTCTCAGTGCGTTGGGTTCACATAAAAAAGTTAAAAAAAATGGCGGTTCGAGAGGTGTGATTTGTGTACATTTTCGCGCCGTTCGATAAAGTGTAGGCGATTAATGACCCAACGTATGCGATATCGATTATGTTTTAAAATGCTAATATCAATCGGGAAGGTGTACAGATTAGTATAAAGCAAGCAGCCTTTTGATCGTATAATTAAGGTGTTATTCAGTTTGTTCTTAGATTGTGACAATAAAAAAAACAACCATATTATTATTTAATACTTATCTGACCGTAAATCCTATCCTACTTAACTTATTAACTTATATTATATTATATGTTTATTATATCATATAATATTATAAAAGTGAAAGTTTGTGAGGATGGATGGATACTCTTTCACGCAAAAACTACTGAACGGATTTGGATGAAATTTGGCACACAGATATTTTATAACCTGGATTAACACAAACGATACTTTTTATCCCGATATTCTCACGGGATCGAAACTTATGCGGGTGAAACTGCGGGGTGCAGCTAGTGAGTTTATAATAATAATAAAAAATCTAACGATAAATATGTATTATATTTATAAATGAAATAAAGGAAATAAGAATAATGATACTGACCTTTAATTGTCCCACTGTAGGGTAAACGCCTCTTCTCATACTGAGAAGGCACGAACATTGATCACCACGCTTGCTCAAGATGGGTTGGTGATTTCAGACTTATATACATATTCCCCTATATATAAAAACGTTGCTGGAACTTAAGTAATTATTTGCGACTGTTTAACCATACATTTTCGTTTAAACGTCTCTTAAGACGCAGATATATGACAGTGACCTTGAATGGTTAGCTTGCGTGTTCTGTACTGAGCTCACGCAATGCGTCGTACGTCCAGCCAGTAATACGACTCGCCCATCAAGGAGCGCTGTCCCAAATTAGACGCATTATTAATTTATTACACGTAAAACAAAAAGTATTTTAATAAAACAAGTATACTAAAATATCAATAATTTAATATCTTTAATATGGTGAAGTTTTGAGAAAAATACGCTCGTTACATTTTGCATCATTCTCAGTTTTTTATCCGCGTTAGACATAACTTTACAAATTAATTTCACTATGTAATATAAACATAATCAAAAATATGCCTATATTAAAATATTAGAAAAATGCTCTAATTTAACATATATTTTTTCCAAATCACTAACACTACTTGTTTAGACGTCATCTTCAGTATAAAATCATTAAAAGTCGGTTATCGTCCCCTTAACTCGCAATGTTTATATTAAACCCAATTAACTATAAGCCCAGTTTTCCTCACGATGTTTTCCTTCTCCGATGTCAGTAATGTCCAAGATGTACTGAGAAAGTACGTATCAATTGAATAACTTTCATTGATACTTGCCCGGATTTTAATAAAGTACCTGGGCGACCGAGCTCTGCTCTGCTCGGGTGAAAATAGAGAATGCTCATTTAATAGTACAGGATAGTCTATCATAGTAATTCCATGTTGCCATGATAGTACATACTAATTCCATACTACCATGATAGTAGATACTTACTAATTCCATGCTGCCATGATAGTACGTACTTACTAATTCCATGCTGCCATGTCATTATTCTAAGGTAGCCATATTATTCTAAACTTTGGTCGACCGAGCTCTGCTCGGATGAAAATACGGAGAAAACGAATTTTCTTAGATATGAGACCTAGCTAGATCGATTTTTCTCCCCCGTAAACCTTTATATTGCAACTTTCATCGAAATCGTTAGAACCGTTTTCGAGAACGTGATTACAAATTTATATATAGGTATATCTATAGGTAAATATATTGTCTATATATAAATATTGCTCATTTAATAGTATAGAATAAAATGAAAATGCAAACGATAAAATTTACGAGTTTCACTACAAAATTCTGTAACCTTTGCAAAAATAAATTCAGCAATAAAATGATCTCTCACTAAAGTCTATAGTAGTCGAGATCGCGATCATTAAATGCCCATTTTTTGCCTTTTTACGTGTACTGCAGTACTTTATAGGGTTTTTTACACTCTCAAAGAATTAATATTCGATGTTAAACAAGCAATATCGAAAGCACTCTTCACTGTTGAGATAATCTTTAACAAACCAATAACTTTAAGAAAGGGACAGAGAATGACGTCTCTCTCACACTTGCGCGGTGTGATATTGCAAAAATATAAATAACAATGTTTAGCGACAGTTTAATGGAGCCCCAAGTTTATTCGAAATTTTTCCTCCCAGTACGGGAGATGCAAAGATGTCTTGAGACCTTTATTTACAAGAATCAATCACGGATGTCTGTGTCCCAAAAATAAAAACCCGCAAGATCTTTAGTAATTAATACGATCTGAAAAACATACATATCGATCAGAACCCATCGATGCGTTAAATTGCCAGCGACACGATATCAAAACAAAAAATCTGGGAATTCTCGATTCAAGAGCTAGCAACACTAAAGGGGAACGGTAAAACTGGTGTTATGTCTCGGGGCGTCGTATTTAATAATTTGAAGTGTTATTTATGCAGTTTGTAAATCATGTTAATTGTAATTTTGTTACACGCCCCGCCCGAGAAAGGAAATGCAATAAAGTTTTGTTCTTATAAAACATTCGTTCAATTCGTTCATGTGTCGGCCATTAATCTTTTGTTATCTGTGGCAGATTCGGTCATAGGTCATGTTCCGCCTTTTTGAATATCGAACTGATTATTAATAGATTTGGATCGAGATTTAAAATATTCGACATATTCATTCAAAAATATCTTTGTAGTGGTTTTTCAGCAATTTCCATTTAAAGTTCTAGTGCATTAGACATTACTTATTCCTCATTCTCAGTAATAATGTACCATCATCATCTGCCTAGCCATTTCCCAACTACGTTGGGGTCGGCTTCCAGTCTAACCGGATGCAGCTGAATACCAGTATTTTACATGGAGCGACTGTCTATCTGACCTCCATGACCTAGTTACTGGTTAATACGATAAACCTTGGTAAGACTGGT
Source organism: Agrochola lychnidis (assembly GCA_963680765.1). Classification (NCBI taxonomy): domain Eukaryota; kingdom Metazoa; phylum Arthropoda; class Insecta; order Lepidoptera; family Noctuidae; genus Agrochola; species Agrochola lychnidis. The sequence continues at coordinate 9,103,922 of OY796873.1, forward strand.
TGTCAGATTTTCGGACTTCTGACGACCCGTAACGACTGTCAAAGATAGGCAAAAATGACAGCCGGTACAATAATGTACCAACCTAATAAAATTAAAAACAGCACTATTGCTGTTTCTCGATGTTCATTCACAAAATATGATCCAAAAAGTTCACATAATATGCAAATGTTACTTAAATCTTAGGTACTTACTCCTGTATCGGCAAATTTGTTTATTATTGTGGTGTTCTTCTAAATACTCGTACTTAATAATTGTTTAAGAAAAATATTCGTTTTCTTATTACAGTGGTATCATCAAGTTGCATCAACGATAGCGACTTCCCTTTACTTGAAAACAAGTCTTACTAAAAACGTTTAAATGATTAATAAAAGACTCCCGTCTACCGTAAAATAACTTACAAGCACCCAAAATCAACTAAAATAATAACGGTCATTAGTAGCCATCTTCCTTAATAACAAATGTAACATCGCCGCCATTTAAAATAAAAAATGATTGCAGAGATTTTAACAGATGTAAACTTGCCGTCGTTGTAATGCAAAGAATACATTTAAATGTGAAGAATACTACTCAGATTTGGTCGGGATGGGATCGTGTAATCTGTTAATCGCACACACGGCCCGCCATATCACAGTAACGGCTATTTTATGCATGAATGTATAATTTAATTATGGTTTCCAACGATGTGCGTCGTGAAATTTTGATTGGACGACATTTGTTACGACTTCAGAATTTTTATTTGCGTTCGTTTGCGGATCGGGAGCGTTCGGGAGTTTTGTTTTTGAATTGCTCGTGGGAAGTTATCACTTTCAAATGTCGAATGTTTGTCGAATCACTTCATCGTCATGGGACTTTCACGATTGCGAATTTGCGAGTTACACGATGAGTAAAAATTTTCTAGATCGATTAGTTTCAGTGTTCTTTGTAGCCAAATTAGTATCGATACAGATTCGGATAGCAAGCTATTATAATAAATTCTTTGGGCCGTCGGCTGTTGCAGGCCTTTCAAATTCAAACTAAAAGCATTTATTTCAGTTAAACCAATTCAAGTCAAGGAGTCGGTCAGTCAGAAAGATGAAGCTAGTTGCCCATTCCAAAGCGTAGTAGATACCTATGGAGAAGAACGGGCAAGAAACTTCATAGACACACTTTTCCATGGAAGATCTAGTTTCTACCCATTTGTGATCCAAATACATTCTATTCCAATTTTTTACCTGGAGATCTTATTACATGAGCTGTCAGACCAAATAAAAACCTCTTACATTGCGCTGTAAACAATACAGTGAAGCATGTCAAACTACACCTCCGCTCTGTGCATACACGCTCACATGCACACATGTACAACTATTTACAATCAAACTAAACTTCACTAAGTGCACACATGTTTACGAAAACGGCTTCACGTCATTATTGACAGCGCTATGTCTTGTTTTTTAAGCTATCGCATAGCTTTTATCGCGGGCTTTGTGCGCGGCGACCGAATCAAGAAATTCCGTAACGAAAATAAAACCTAACACGGGGGGTGTTAGGTTTTATTTTCGTTACGGAATTTCTCCGCCTACCATGCTCCAACTCCAACTGCCACCACCAACATCACGTTGTCATAGAACGTAATTTTTGTTTTATGTCATCACGTCATCATCCCAAGTGTAGCGTTGACAAATAGGAAGTATGGAGGTTACAAATGCTATGCAATAGCTTTACCGCGGCAGTCCCCGAGTGCTACACGTTTTTTTTTTTTTTCTGATTATAGAATATTGCTCATATCCAAAACATTCAAACCAGTAGCATTTAACCCAATGAAACTCCGTAACAAGTACCTCACAGCACATTATATAGGAACAAAGGAGCCGTTACTCATTGATAGCAATCAGAATCGTAGTTAGATGCAGGAATGCGAGTCCGTTGCTAATCCTCAAGTGTAGCCGTAAGCAGGTTATCAAAATGGCGCAACGTCTCATTTGAGCCAATTAGTGGTATGCGTTGGATTGGTAGTCTTTGTATGGTGTGATCAGCATGAGATTTAATAATAATTAGTCTTAGGTACATTATTGAGGCAATATCAAGTTGTACTTACATAACATCAAGCCTTGTTTCCCCGAAGAGTTGGTCAGGGACGTAGGTTCACACACAGTTCGATAGTTATGTTTTTCCACATACACATACACCACACCTACATCTCAAAACACTTACACACCTCACCTACATCACTAAACACATGCACACCACGCCTACACCACTAAACACACGCACACCACACCTACATCATAGAACACACACATACTAACACTTCACACACTTAGTAAGTAAATATAAGTTAACATACGTTGGCACCTTATAAGATCTAAGCAGTCTCTATTTTTTGTGCTCCTTCTGTGGTAACCTGGGCTGGCGATCTTTAAAACAGGTTACCATGTAACCTAGCTAGGACGCCAGATTCAATTTCGTTAATTGTTACTCTTTTTTGGATTATCCGTAAATTGAAACTTATTTTTAAGTCCTTTGCAATAGGGGGCCAGCCTATTGCTATCAACCGGGCACAAATCCAGACTCTGAGCTGCTACTGAGAAATTCCTGTTGGGAAAACCCTATAATATTTTCCCGACCTGGTATTCGAAACCCTGGACCTCATGCTCAGTAGCATTGCTTGCGACCACTAGACCAACGAGGCAGTCAAATATCATTTACAAATTAATTATTAAAAAAAAAACACTGGCACTCTTGGAGTGCCGACAGAAGTGAAAATTTGAACTAGATCGCCTTAGTGGAAGAATAATACTTGCATAGAACATTGATGCGTAACGTAATATAAATAAAGAGCACAATCGCGTTTACAAAAATGATGTGGCGGAAACAGTATCGCGAGTTCAATTGTTTTTTCCCATCTCAAAAATGCCCAACGCGTTTAAAGAAGTTTTTACTTCAAAAAGTATGATGGCATAAACGAATTGGAACGAGACGTATGCCAATTGATTGAAAAAATAAAATCAGTTTCCGTTTCTCTATACAAATGACTGGAATGGAATCAATAATGAGAACCATAAAGTTTAAAAAATCCATTTGAAAAGTTTTGTTACCACACTAGGTACTTAGGCACGGCCACCCCCTTTACAGATCAAACAGAAAAGTATGGGCGCGCCACAGAGTAACCGTAGTAACAGAGGCAATGCTTGTAAGTTATTATACGCTTTGTAGTTGTGCAATATTATTGCCCGTTTGTATGAAGTTTTCTCTCTGTCGGGTTACCTACTCCAGTCACAGATCGTCATTTGTTACTAAAAGTATTTTGGAATTGCATAGAGTTATTTATCTATGATTTTGTAATCATGATGGTAATACAAAATAGGCAAGTTCTTCCAGGGTTGTAACAGCTCTATATTAGATATCATCGCGCGGTTCGTATTTTCGTATTTCCGAAGATAGACGATGATTCCCGAAGCGCATACTTTTCTTTGGAAAACTGTAGATAATATATTGTAACATACTGGCCAGTTGCCAGCTCTAGGTCAAGTTGTGTTGAAGAAAGCTGTCCTTTTTAGACCTTAATAAAAACATGCACATACTCACTCGCACACTCCAAATTGTCCAAATTATCACGCCTATTTCCATAACACAAACGTAAATGCTTCATTCAAATCCACAACATAGTACAATAAGTGTTTATTTATTCAACAATATTAGGGTCCCAATTCTCGAAACAAGCGGGGTCCACTTAAAAAGAAAAATTGCTAAAATTACAAGCATTTTGTACGCGATGCTTATCCTCGCGCAATAAATTTGTCCACCCACGAATACTTATGAAAACACTGGCAAGATAGCGAGGACGCCATTTTGTAAAAAATGTATGTGTATTATATGAAATATTTGGTTATGAAACAATAGGTGTTTGGAAGAAATTCGTGGAACGATATGCAGATTGAAAGGAGTCTAATGAAACAATTATTAGGTATGTATAGATAGATGGCATATTTCCAGATAGAAATTGTAGGTCTATTGTGAAAAAGCTACTCAATCTGTGGAAAATATATGTCAGAAAACCCATGACAAATTGATTCGTGCACTAATAGTTAAAGCAATGGCACGTAAAATTTTATCGGAGCGGCAACAGGATGGCGAGTGGTAATCTAGGTTTTGAAGTGATACTAAACCCCGGGGGGGTTTGGTATCCGTCCGAATAGACCCCAGATGGACTGGGGCGGAGATATGGGGGATGGGGGCAAAACAATTTTTTTTGACATGGCATTCAAAATTTAAGCTCTCATAAGTGCATGGAATTTGTGTGTATCAATGCCATCCGGTTTCCACGCCCCAACATCTTCATAATTGAAATAATGTCTATAATTCTTGAAACTCCTTACCGTTGATTTATCACCGAAAATGAGGGTGAATTTTATCAAAACCAGATGGCATTTATACACACAAATTCCTTGCACTTATTAGAGCTTAAATTTTGAATGCCATGTCAAAAAAAAAATTGTTTTGCCCCCATCCCCTATATCTCCGCCCCCGTCCATTTGGGGTCCATTCGGACGGTACGGGAGAGTTCAGTATCACTTCAAGACCCAGGTTACTACCATTCGCCATCCGGTTGCCTCTCCGATAAAATTTTACATGTCATTCATTGCCTTGAATATAATCTTCTTTTCGTATCGATGGCACTCTTTTTCGTTGTTTTTTATATTGTTAGCTCAGTAGGCGGCCACGTTGATTGCAGCATCAGTTCGTTCGAGATGAATGTGAATTAGCACTTAGGACACTCCAGCAAGTGGGACATGGTCTGATCAGAGACACCGCATTCATACTGGGTGTTGGACGGGTCAGAAATTTGTCACTTTGACAGATTGTGTCTGCAGTGGCCTACTTGGGTCCGCAATCGACATGCTATTTTTTTGAAATTCGATGTCGAATCAAAAGGTTGACGCAAGGTCTATTCGTACGAACCCGATTCATAGATTAATGATAATGACATTAATAAACGTCACTGCTCTCCAAATTATTCAGTCTGCCACGAAATTGGATTCAATTTACACGTTTTACATAAAGATCAAGATAATTGACACTTTATACCACTTCTACTCAACCCACAAGGGACAAGCGTGAACAAAGTTTTCAACAATAATTAGTTTAACGCAATCAACTGTACAGGAGAGCCCTAAAAATTCATGGAGAGAACGTTTGTAATTAAATTTTTACACAATGTTAATTTTAATAAAAATATCTACGTGCGCCCTTGGACAGAGGAGGAGGGCGATGTTTTTTATTATTATATAAATAATAGCCAAAGAGAAGACTCGTTTAGCTGCTACATCAGATTCCTGGGGTTGTATAGCAAAACCTGCTTATAAAGCCTGTTGGGACAGGCTTCCTTTCTATGAGAGGGAGTGGGGTAACCTACCACGGCCAGTGTGAGTTGGTAGATGTCACATGTCTTCGATTTTTTGGTTCTAGAACAGGAGTCAATCGGACTGCCGACGTATTTTGTGCGGACCTTTCGGTCTCGACTTACCGATGAACATCTCCAAGATTTAATTGTTCAACTTGACTTGGTTGGTTTGCTCCAACTTGACTTCAGACAAATAGTTCAATGTCAAAAATGACAATTTTCACATAAATTACATAGATTTATTTTCGTTTTATTTCTTAATTGATATTTTTTATCTTGATTGTAGTAATCGTCTACCAAACGGACAGCGAGAATCAAATTATTTAAAAAAACGGACCCCCAATGAAACTAATTGGTGATCCCTGTTCTAGAATACACATGGGGCTGTGGAGTGAAGTGTTACAGCCATCATTGTTTCAGTGCGAAAAAGAGGTGGATATGTTGAAGTTTGTATGAGAAAATCTGAAATCTACGTGGACGTAGTGAATATAGCGTTATAGTTTGACCAATACCGCTGTACCGCGCCTTAGGAAGGCGCGCGGCGAGACGGGGGAGCAGTGCAGGCCGCTAATTCGTCAAAGCTCTCGGCGCACGGCGTCCCGCCCGCCGCTCATTGGTCAACACTGCCCCCCGCCTCGCCGCGTATTCCTAAGGCGCGGTACAGCGGTATTGGTCAAACTATAGGTAGCCCTATACAAACCACTTGCATCAAAATATAGATCCACATCCATGATAAAGAGCCAGAAGCCAACCAAAACCTCAAAAGAGCCACTAGGCTATTGCCTTTTCAAGGTAGTAAAGGCCTTGAGAAAAGACAACTGCAAGGCCCAAGGATGGGAAAAGAATTCAATGAACAACATTTTCGTCTTTTTAATAAGAAAGAACATTCTACCAATTATATTTGTAAGAAAAACAAGTAGTTTCCAAGATACACGCGTCTAGTTTCTCGAGCTAGGATAGTAAGCTAGCAAGCCAGTAACTTTGGCTTCGTGTATACAGAACTAGCTTAATTTCTAGGATAGATAGATAGATAGAATATTCTTTATTATGTACACCATATAAATTACAGACATAAATATAGAAATTTTACATTGGGTGACACAATGGGCGGTCTTAGGCTAGTTAGGTAGTCAGAAAACTAGTAAGCTATTGTCTCAAGCTAGGATCCTATTGAACAAATGTCTATACTACATTGAAGATTTGTAGTTTATATCAGATTATTGTATTATTTAGAATTATTATATGATTTATGTAATTAAATTAATTTTGTAAAATCTTTGTTTGTTTTTGTTTAGTGTTTTTGATTCATTAACAATAATTTGTATCTGAATTTGCTAATGACTGACTGACTGACTACGACTGCTATCCTAGTTTTGATAAATTTATGAACTAAGTAATTATAACGTAATTTAATTTAATCTATGTAATTAATTTAGTTTTTTTTTTATCTAAACTACATAATATATGTAATTTTTTTTTTTTTCAAATTTTATTTTTTCAAATTTGTTCTAAACTATACATATATTACTTGTTTTAATTAATTAATTGTGTTATCATCTGCGTACAACGTAGTGCATCTACTTTTCTATAAATAATGAGGCGCTTAGACTTTAGTTTGCAATCTACAAATTGTAGAGTAACAGTGTACTCATTTTTGAAGAGCATAAATAAATAAAACTAGCCTCATGTATCTCAGGAATAAAAGTTAAATATTGATGTAGTAATTAACTTGTATTGTAAGACAATAAAACGGGTAATTAGTTGGAAATGAATCCTATTCCTACGTCAATACAGATGACATTAAATTAACATAATATGAACACTAGACAGGACCAGTAGAGAGTAGTGATGGGAAACATTCACATAATATCGATATGACATAGCTACTGACATATAATTTAATTTAAAATTTTGTATTTCTTTATTTTGCGATGTTAATTATTTTGCAAACTATTGTAAATAATCAAGTTTTTCTAACATAACATACAGCTGTGCTGCTGGGGATTTTGTTGCGCTAGTTGTTCTTTCCAGCTAAAGCACTAGGAAATGGTAAAGGATGGGCGTTTTGGGGCACTGTCTTATGTAATTTTGACGTTCAAAAAGTGCTGATTCTCAGTCTAATTTGAATAAATGACTTTTGATTTTGATAGATTAAAGAATTTACAGGTTAAAATACTTCTCGTGAACTTATTACAAAACTCAAACCAGATCGTATTTTGGTTTAGTGCGATTTTCACTGACTTACGGTTTCTAAAAGATATAAAACATAATTATATCGAGATTCTGATGAATAAATCTGCTGTAACTTCTCCTGTTAGGTTTTTAGACAAAAATTACATAACTAATCTTAATAGACTTTGACAAGAGATTAAAATACAACAACCTTTAAAAAACAGTTTTTAGTTACGCCAGGGCCAAAACTTGTCTCTAGATATTTCTTGATACTTTAAGAAAAAAAAATACTTGTGATTTAAAATTTCTACATTTATATGTGTAGGAAATAAATTCTATTCTAGGAATAATAGTATTTTTTCCTCTCTAATTAAACATTTTGATGTGTTAAAATCAATGTGAAAACCATCGATATCGATACTTGAAGTCCCATCACATGCATTCATAACGAGCCCAACTACTTGACTGTCACTCGTCAAAGATTTATTGTCTCATCAGCCGCCATCTTTTATTCATATTCATATCAGTAGCGAAGACTGAGAAATCTAATTGGACTGCACTAGCAAAAACGTTGCTAAATCGATGTATTTTACTAGGGCCCGATCACACGTACCACAACCACACCACAACGACAACACGAGGACGGGCGCTAATTTGTTTGAGAATTTACAGTTTCTTCACGCGGACCACATTTGACCGCCAAAATCAACCGTGTGGACGATATCATAATCATCATATTGCATTCATGTAGTTTACTAGTTGTTACAAGATTAAAGGTTTCATACATGAACCCTGCTAGGGCACAGCAATATAAATAGTTAATGTACTACAGTGTCACAATATTAAAACCAGGGATGTTATGGATATGAAATTTCGGATCTGAATACGGTTTCGGATACCGGTTTCGGATACGGTTACGGGTATGAGATTATTTCGGATTATCCGTTAGTTTCGGATAGTTTCGGTTACGGATTATTACATTTTTAAGAAATTGTAATGTCATAATATTATCCCGCAATGACTGACTAGTAATGACTAAGCAATAGCAATAATAAACAACAAGTGACGCGCGCGGCTAGTGTATCGGCTTGGCTGGGCAGAAAACACTGTCATAATGTGTATCATTTAGACACCGCCCCATTCCGAAATTATCCGAAACGTTTATAACGGATTCGGTTACGGTTACGGATAGATTTTCATTTCGGATATCCGATAATTTCGGTTACGGTTACGGAGCTCCTTAACATCCCTGATTAAAACCACTGTGCTTAAACAATTAATACTAATTTTAACATGTTTATTATATGTTCATCGTTTGTTATTTCAATAAGTTACTGTCATGATATAATATAGGATAGGGTAAGAACAATTTATTGGTCATCATTTCCATTCATAAACTAAAATAAGATAAAAAAAAAAATATTAAAATAAATAGCGATTACAACAATAATCATGAAACACCATAACAAAACATAGGTAGGTAGTAAGTCAAGATTGTAGGTGATGTGTGTATTGTGTACAGGTATGAATTTCAATGTCAAGATTTACTTATCGTCAAAGAATTCCTTTATGTATTACGATCGACCACACCAAGGTCACGTCGCAACCACAACGCAACTACCAGCGAGACCGCGCGCTCGCGTCCAGCCACAATGCACATCGCAACTACTAGCGACAACGCAACCACATCTAAGGGCTTCTTCACACGTACCACAACTACACCACGACCACAACCACACCACGTGGCCGGGCGTATATTTCGTATTGAAAATGAACAGGACTATTCACACGTACCACATTTTGCAGTCGTTACCGACCGTGTGTGTGATACCAAACACATCGCAACCACCAGCGACACTGCGAACTAGTGGCCGACCACATCGCAAACACAACGTTGCGTCGACGCAACGACAGTGCGCGCACGCCGCCCGCGCTCTTCCCCTCCCCCGGTTCATTCATTCTGCGTTCAACTGACTGTGTCTACACACCACGTAACCGCATCGCAACTACTGGCGACAACGCAACCACATCGACATTTTGTCGGTACCACAACGCAACTACAAAAAGCTGCAGTGACACTATTCACACGTAACCGCTGCTTGATAGCATTTTGTCGTTGCGACGTGGTGTGGTTGTGGTACATGTGAAGAAGCCCTAAAATTCTAAATAGTATAGTTACCACAACGCAGCTGCAAGAAGTTGCAGCGACACTATTCACACAATCACTGCTTGCCCGCACGTTGTTGTTGCGATGTGGTGTGGTTGTGGTACGTGTGCTCGGGCCCTAAATCGATGTTATATTAATTGTGTCCCAGTACATATCCATCGACATAATTGGCGACATCTGGATCGAGACAATAAAATGTATTAGTGATGTTTATCGAGTGTTTTTAGTATATTTATTACTATTAGTCTGTTTTAGTTCGAGAAAACTAGGGTTGTGTTGTTTAGTTGTGCTTGAGTGATTGAGTGTGCCGTCCGTTCGTATATCAGTCTAAACTAGGTCGTGTTTTAGTAAATTGTTGTTTCTTTGTTTGTTGTGGAAACGTTTACCTTGTTATTTTAATTTATTACGGAAAGGTAGTAAGTAGTAGCTAATGGTGTAAGGCGGAGGACTGTTTTAGGCTACTAGTGTTGTTATCTTTCTGTCGGTCTGTTTCGATAGCTATTCTTATATTTATCATCCTTATTAATTATTGACATTATAAGTTTTTAAGTAATTTCTTTATTTCCCAAAAACATATACAGAAAATCGCACTATAAGTTTACAATTTTTAATTTATGGTAGAGAACATAGACATAAAACATTTGGATGTTGCAGAAATCTGTACACAATAGATTGAACTCTGTCTTTTAAACTAGGGTATCCTGTATCTTAAGAGACAGTGTATAACAATGAGGTTCCAATTGATATATGTATGAGTGGACTGTGTCGATTTACGTTCAGAAGGGACAAGTTATAATTTACTTTAATATTTAAATTATGTATGAGTTAGTGAGAGTGCGAGGATTATAAATGCGAAAGTGAGTTTGTTTGTTACGGTTTTACGCTAAAACGGCCGAACAGATTTGGATGCAATTTGGCACGTGGGTAGACCACGATCTGAGTTTGGACATATTTCCTAAGGACATAGTTAGGATATACTTTTATCCCGATATTCCCACGGGATCGAAACATATTCCGGTGAAACCGCGAGGCGCAGTTAGTTCAGGATAATTACAAACTTAACACTAATTATGTTGATTGAAGCTTTAAACATGTATTTGAATTTGACAAAATTGCAATTAATCTGCCTAGCCTTTTCCCAAATATATTGGGGTCGGCTTCCAGTCTAACCGGATGCAGCTGAATACCAGTATTTTACATGGAGCGACTGCCTATCTGACCTCCACAACCCAGTAACTGGGTAATACGATACCCCTTGGTAAGACTGGTTGTCAGACTTTCGGGCTTCTGACGACCCGTAACGACTGTCAAAGATCCACGAATGACAGCCGGGACCAACGGCTTAACGTGCTTTCTGACGCACGAAGGAGTCTCGGTATGTAGAAATGGTCACCCATCCACGGACCAACCCCGGCAAGCGTAGCTTAACCTGACAGATCGACCCGAGCGGCTGTTAGTACTTAGCCACTAGCTAAATAATAACCACAAGTTAATTTGACAAAATTGCAATAAACAATAATAGGTATCTCGGAAAAAGACGCAAACATTTTTTCAGAAAAAAAAAAACATCAGATTAAAGTATAAATCGCAGATTTACCACAGATTTAAAAATAATAAATCTACATACGTAGACACGCGGGTGCTCGCTACTAAACGAATAAATATTAAAATTTGATTAAAATGTACGGCGATCAGCGTCCCACGTGATTAATGTCCACAAAAAATGGCCTAAGCCTGATTTATGAAATTGTATGGCCTCTTGCTTCATAGAAATCTCTTCGAGTGAAAACGAAATCATAATAATGTATCGTAAATTATAGAAAAAAAGGTAATGAATGAAAATGTCATTCACGGATCACCCAGTCTGTGGGCGGGATCGTAGGTAAACAAAATCGTCGAAATTGATTGTCAATCTTCGGTGATAAGCAGCGCTTACCTCGGTCAACCTACAGATGGGTTACCATTCAACAACAGGGTATGGAGAATGATATTTTTAGTTCCTGTTGTCCAGCAGTACTTACAAGCGCAGGAGCACTTGATACCATCCGAGACACGGGCGAAGTCGAAAGAGTGTGTGTGTGTGTTTGTGTACGAGTATGTGTGCTGACGTTACTCGTCTTCACGCACACATTCACAGCGTGTTTTTACAATTAGATACCACAACTAAAGCACGCGTCGCTTCGTGAGATAAAAATCTTTCTTCCGCAGTCTTTACGGGTCAGAGGAGTAGTAGCCGAAAAGTCAAACTTTTGGGAGTACCTATCAGAACATACCAAGTTACGAGGCAGGAACTTTGTTCATCATATACATTTTGATCGCGTCGGTATTGCACTTTTCTATGGATCAGTAGATTTTTTATGAATAACCAACGAAAAATTTCTTCGCAAGGGAATTCAGAATCATGTTCTGAATCCACGGTAACAGTTTGGCAATTGAGGAGCTCGTGGCTAAGTAATAACAGCCGCACAAGTCGATCGAATGTTAAGCTACGCTTGCCGCGGTCGGTTCGTGGATGGGTGACCATCCATTACAAATCGAGACCCTTCCGTGTCTTGGAAAGCACGTTAAGCCATTGGTCCCGGCGGTCATTCATAGATCTTTGACAGTCGTTACGGGTCGTCAGAAGCCCAAAATTCTGACAGCCAGTCTTACCAAGGGGTATCGTTTTAACCAGTAAATGGGTTATGGAGGTCAGATAGGCAGTCGTTCTATGTGAAATACTGGTATTCAGGTGCATGCGGTTAGACTGGAAGCTGACCCCAGCATAATTGGGAAAGGACTAGGCAGAATGATATAATTGAGGTGCTACCAGGCGGTGAAATATAAAATTACACAAATATTTTGCTCTCGAAAATTTTACTAACAACACTACAACGATTCCAAGTTCGTGGCCACCCTGTATACCAGATAAGTTTGATAGCAATTACGATTATAAGTGACGTCACATGTCATGCTGTCATATAAACTAGCTCTACTCGTACTGGGGACCAGTTTCCTGTCTATGTCCACCAGTTTCCTTTTAAGTCTAGCTAATTAACTTCTTACTTTTATTGGAAATGAAAGACTGTTTTATGTACTATTTATTAGAATTAGTCTACTTTTTCTGTTAAAAGCTTTTTGTGTTTTTTTTTATTTTTTCATAAATGACATAACGTAGCATAACGCCTGCATCGCTGTCATCCGGAAACGTGCCCAGAAGACTGGCAGCATTGCCACGTTGAATGGCAATGCTAATTCTTTGGCCAAAGAACGAGCCAGCCCTCTGCACGCGTAGCATGACCACCGTAGAAACGAGTTTTGTCGACGGAAGAGTAGACAAAATGACTGATAAACACAATCTCTAATTTTGTCTATTCTTCCGTCGACAAAACTGTTTAACGAATTTGTTTTTATCGAATTTGTTTTTATCGACTTTGTTTTTATCGACTTTGTTTTTATCGACTTTGTTTTTATCGACTTTGTTTTTATCGACTTTGTTTTTATCGACTTTGTTTTTATCGACTTTATTTTTATCGACTTTGTTTTTATCGACTTTGTGTTTATCGACTTTGTTTTTATCGACTTTGTTTTTATCAACTTTGTTTTTAAAGTCGATAAAAACAACGTCGATAAAAACAAAGTCGATAAAAAAAAATTGTGTTATCGAATTTGTTTTTATCGAATTTGTTTTTATCGACTTTGTTTTTATCGACATTGTTCTTATCGAATTTGTTTTTATCGAATTTGTTTCTATCGACTTTGTTTTTTCGAAAAACAAATTCGATAATAACAATTTTTTTATCGACTTTGTTTTTATCGACTTTGTTTTTATCGACGTTGCTTTTATCGACTTTAAAAACAAATTCGATAAAAACAAAGTCGATAAAAACAAAGTCGATAAAAAAAAATTGTTTTTATCGAATTTGTTTTTCGAAAAAACAAAGTCGATAAAAACAAATTCGATTAGAACAAAGTCGATAAAAACAAAGTCGATAAAAACAAAGTCGATAAAAACAAATTCGATAAAAACTAGTGATGCAACGAATACGAATACGAATATTCGTATTCGCCGAATAGTAGACATTTACCGAATATTCGTATTCGGCGAATACTAATACGAATACTAATACGAATATTTAAAAATTAATATGTTTGTACGCAAATCTAATTACTGGCAGACTTGGAAAACGCGCGTCGTCGGCACGTAAAAAACGACGTGTGCAAGGGCCTTAACCGCAACGACGACGCGACGGGGGACTCCCCGGCCATAGTTTATACAATGCCGTGGCCCGGGAGTTTTCCTATCATTACGAACCATGGACTGATTGATTCATTCATTCCTTTCATTTCATTTGTCAGTCGAAAGCACAAGTCAAGCAAGAGAGTATTGTTTTATTTATTTTCTGAAGTTGCTGCGAAGTGAAAGGAGTTGAAGTTGAATAGAAAATGTCTTCTCGTAAACGAGATCAAAGTGACATATGGAAACACTTCGATAAATTACCAAATAAGTAGTTATATGGTCTGTATTTCTTTTGTATGAACAAAAGGTAAGATAGTAAGTCCTAAGTAACTTAGACGAACGTTAGTAATAGCTGCGTCTATGTAGTACTAGACTATTAGTCTTTTATAACCATGGCGAGATATTCGTATTCGTATTCGCCGAATAGTAGGTTTGATATTCGTATTCATATTCGTATTCGTAAAAGTAGTATTCGTTGCATCACTAATAAAAACAAATTCCATAAAAACAATTTTTTTTATCGAAAGTCGATAAAAACAAAGTCGATAAAAACAAAGTCGATAAAAACAAAGTCAATAAAAACAAATTCGATAAAAACAAATTCGATAAAAACAAATTCATCAAACAGTTTTGTCGACGGAAGAATAGACAAAATTAGAGATTGTGATTCGATCAGATTGTGATCAGTCGTCGACAAAACTCGTTTCTACGGTGGTCATGCTACGCGTGCTGGTCACGTGAAGTTTTTATTATTTTTATTTATACAGATAGTTCTCTTAATTTAGTACCTAATGTAAATAGTTAGCTGTGTTAAAACTGTAAAATAATAAAAGAAAAAATAAAATACAACTGCAAAAAAAAATTATAAAAAAAAGCATAACGCCTATATTTTTCGTATATTCACATTTCGCTAATTATGTTTAAGTTTCATGTAAAAGGTGGCAAGTGTATTGCCATCAACCAGGTACGAATCTACTCCGGACTGCTACTGAGAAATTACGTCAAAATATTATGTTAATATTTAGCTTTCGTTTTTCTAATGGTTAATTATTGTAATTTTTAGGGTTCCGTAGTAAACAAGGAACCCTTATAGTTTCGTCATGTCCGTCTGTCTGTCTGTCTGTCCGCGGTCTAGCTCCAAGACCCTTTATACTAGAAAGCTGTAATTTGGCATAAGTATACATATTAATTACGTCGTAATAACAAAATTATGAAAAACATTTTTTTTTAGGGTACTTCTCATACACGTAAAGTGGTGATGTTTTATTTTTTATTTTTTTAACCCATGGTGAGGGATATTATTCGAAAGGTCCTTCAAAAACATTATGAGTTTGTGAAAACCATTTTTGGATCTAACGATCCATTTGCGAAATATTAAGCTTTAAAGTGCTAATTTTTGTTAGAGTCAAGTGTCCCCCCCCTTTTTTTTTTTTTTTTTGGGTGGGAAATCATCAAATAACTTCTCCCGCTCTGGGCGGAGCGGGAGGGCGTGTCAGACTCTTACTGACTAAAACCCACCCGTGTTCCTTCAGTTGCCGTGTTGCCAGGGGGCCACGATTTCCCTATCGGTTTTCTTCGAACCCCCGGCAGGCATTGGCCCTAGCGGACCCCGTCAATTCTGCTGACATCTCTTTGAGGCGCGCGTGGAACACAACGCGCCGTCGACCCGGGCTTGGTCCTTATCGGACGGCGAGCTACCCATTGCTCACCGTCCGCAAGCCCGCGCCTACGGTGGCCGGAAATCCTCTCGTGACTCCCGACGCCCAGGGCGTCTCCTGCTGCGGCGGTTAGGGGCGCGAGGGCGCGAAATTTGCCTCTCCCTCACGCGCTCCGTCTCCTCCTTCGCGAGCATTACTGCTTCGCAGAACGAGGTGACGGCCTGCCATTTCCTCTCGCTCCGTAGCATGGCCCGAATCAGGGCCGGACGCGAGAGATCACCGCCGCCGATCGCTTCCACGAGGACACGGCGATGCTCTGCCCAAGCCGGGCAGACCTCCACCGTATGCTCCACCGTGTCCTCCGGGCGATCCTACGGAACCCTTCATTGTGCGTAGTCCGACACGCACTTGGCCGGTTTTTTATTACATTTTAAAGCCACACACGGGATACCTATACACATGTTTAAATTACTTACTAACGAAATAATCATGATTGGTAACTACATGACATATAACTATGGGACATCTCTATTCAAGAAATTGATGACATTTTCTCATAACATAAAAATCGTTTAGCGAACGCGCGCGCGTTCGTTTATTAATAATAAGTTGACTTGAACAAACATTGTATTTGTAATAAAAAGTAATTACTAATTACGGTTACCGCCACAGATAAAAAAAGATGATTAAAATTAATTATTTAGAGGTGCCTCGCGGGGGGCGCATCGAGCGATGTAAGATATAGATAGTCGAATTGCAGACTTTAGTGATGTACCCGATAAGAACAATTTTTTTTTGTGCTTTGCAAAAGTAAACCGTGTTAACATTATAATAGCTATAAGAAAGTTTTTAAAGATTTTACTAAGGTATCATTGCAATTATTTCGTTGGTAGGTCAACAATTTTTTCTATTATTTTCTTGTATTTTATTTTTGGAGACCTGTAGTGCTATTCTGTAAAAATCTCACCATGATATCTTAGGTGAAGTGAGCTGCCAATAGTGTCAATCCTTAGCAACTGACAGCTCACTCCACGCTCACTTCATCTATAACACAGTGAGATGATTACAGAATAGCACTACTGAACCTTTGTGTATGTGAAAATTTGTAAATCCAACAGCGCGGTTTTATTTATACTTTATAGCACGAGAGCCTACGACCAAAACCATATCGCATCGTTTTACGGTCAACACCGTATAAAAAAGATAGTTAAGATGATTCTAAACCCGACTCGGTTGGCAGTTTCGGTCAGAAACGTCCCAATTTTAAGGGAATCCATTTCTCCAATGTCAAAAAAATATGCAAACGGTTTTGTCCAATATTATTATTTTCCTTTATTTCATTTTAAAACATACTATTTACATTTTTAAATATTCTTATAAAAATAATTTTAAAAAACATTTAAAAATATAAAAAATAGTAGCCCACCGGTGTCGGGAACAGGGTCCAAGCCACCGGTGGTCAGGGCTCCTGAGAGAGGAACCTCCTAACGATACGCGCCGTGTCCAGGAGTACTGCTTTCTGGATCAAGCCCTTGATCCAGCTACCTAACGAGAGCCTCCTGAGGTGTTGGTCGAGGCTCTTAGCTATTATGCCATTGGCCGTAACGATTATCGGCACAATGATTGCTGTATCCACATCCCACAAGTCGACAACCTCGTGAGCCAGATCAAGATACTTAATCTGTTTATCTTTTTCAGCTTTCACGAGGTTCTCGTCATGCGGGACCGCTATATCAATAATCATTGTGCGACGCTCTAATCGATCTATCACCACTATGTCTGGCTTATTGGCAACAATAGTCCGGTCAGTGATGATAGATCGATCCCAGTACAATGTGATATTTCCATTTTCGAGAACTGGGTCGGGCACATACCTGTAGTACGGCACTTCCGATACCACAAGGCTGTATTTCAGGGCAAGTTGCTGATGGATAATCCTGGCTACAAGGTTATGTCTATGCAAGTACTCTTCGTTAGCTAGACGAGAACACCCGGAGATAATATGTTGGATTGATTCTCCCGGACGGTGGCATGCCCGACAGATGTCAACCGTGCCGTCCTTCACAATAAATCTCCGATAATTGTTCGTCATCATAACTTCGTCCATAATTGCACAGACAAAACCTTCGGTTTCCCCAAAGAGGTCACCAAAGCGCAGCCAGGCTACGGACGCTAGTAAGTCTACATCGGGCCCATGCAGGGCCCGGTAGTAGCGCCCGTGAAGCTCCTTGCTCTGCCATATCTCCCTGCGGTCGTTAGTGTCAAGCACTATAGGCTTGCGCCAGTTCTCTTTAGCCAAGGAGAGCGGGGTAAGGCCCTTGTCTATCGCAACCACATCTCGATGCATCCCCACGTCGGTTTCTAGGAAATATTCCCTGAGACTGCATATCTCGCGATTGTGGAGTGTCTTAGCGTTTAAAAAGCCTCGACCTCCACATTTTCGCGGGACATACAGTCTCATTACCGATGACCGTGGGTGATGCATTCGAAATGCAGTTAGCAGCGTACGGACCCTCCTATCCAGGGCGTCGAGTTCGGTCTGAATCCATTTGAGTATGCCGAAAGAGTACATCAAAACCGGCATGACCCAGCCGTTGAAGGCGCGCACCTTGTTTCCGCCTGATAGAAGACTATTAAATACTTTCTTCAGGCGGCCAAAGAAGCGCTCCTTCAACGATTGCTTCATGTCAGTAACATTGATGCCCAACGCTTCCGACATACCCAAATACTTATAGGTTTCGGATGTGGAGAGGGCTCTAAGGTTTATGGAATCCGAGAGTTGGGTTCCCGCGGATTCCACAATCTCCCCTCGCTTTACATGCATGACCGCACATTTATCCACACCAAATTCCATCCTGATGGCGCTACTGAAAGTTTCAGTTACTTTCAGTAGCTCCATCAGTTGCAAATTGTTGGGGGCAAAGAGTTTTAGGTCATCCATGTAGAGGAGGTGAGATATAACCTGACCACCTCTCCTCAGCCGATAGCCAAGACCTGAATTCTCCAGCAGTGTGCTTAGAGGATTCAGGGCTAAGCAGAACCAGAGCGGACTCAAACTATCTCCCTGGAATATACCTCGCTCAATCCTTATCGGCTCACTATTCCTCTGGATATTTCGACATCCTGGATAGCGAAGGACCGTCCTCCATTGCCTCATACACGACATCAGGAAGGTGCGCAGAGTTGTATCTACTTTATACAACTCCAGCACCCTCATGAGCCATGTATGTGGCACCGAGTCATAGGCCTTCTTATAGTCTATCCAGCATGTCGACAGATCCTTTCGGGAACGGCGAACTTGTTGGCTAATGGCCATATCAATGAGGAGTTGCTCCTTATTTTATTATTTTTATTATTATTCATTTATTTATCAGACAACTAGATCCAATTACAAAACAAAAACATTATATACAATTCTAGATGTTAGTAAACAATTTAACTTACTTGCTATTGCTATAAAATACAATAGACGTGGATATATTTAGAAACCGGTTCCGCTTATTTATTTCTAAAGAGCCATGAGGTCAGAGCCATCTAAGAGTGCAGTCTGCACTCAGCGCTCGGTGTGGCAACACGCCGTGTTCGAGTTCGCAACAAGTCCATCGTCATCCTGAGGATGCCTCGTTGAGAGGTGAAACACGTGTCGATTTATTTCAGGAGTTTTTTATGGCTCTTTAGAAATAGATAAGCGGAACCGGTTACTAAATATATCCACGTCTATTGTATTTCATAATGGACTAGCGGACCCGACAGACGTTGTCCTGTCAAAACATTGTCCAGCGGACAAAATTGTGAATCTAAACCATTCCCAGATCCCCTTGAACACACACAAAAAATTTCATCAAAATCGGTCCAGTCGTTTGAGAGAAGTTCAGTGACATACACACTCACAGAAGAATTATATTTATAAAGATTTCCGCAAGGTCACGCCTGAATCAATTAACTATCTTAATTGCTATGTTAGTACTTATATTCTACTACTGACAGGGTGGTTTTAATAAGATGCCATATTATAGGGCTTTCGTCAGGCCCATCAGCAATAGCTTTCAAGAGGCTGTTGCCACTGTCCCGCAACCTTGTGAGAAGAGAAGCATTTTTTTTTCCGCACTACAGCTGAGAAGCTATCCACTCTGGCTCGCGCAAACATTGCAGAAGCACTGCAATAACGGGGCAGTCGCAACAGCGCCCTAAAAGCGTTGTTGTATTGAATACGCACCGCATTGGCGGCACGTTTGGTACAGCTAATCCATAGAGCGCTTGAGTACAGAGATGTGCAGTATGCTTTAAAAAGTGTGATTTTGACCGCATCTGTACATCGAGCGAACCTACGGGCCAGCATATTCGCCCGCACCGCCAATGCCCTGCGTTCCCGCTCAACATCGGCATCGTCTTTAAGGTCGTCAGAAACGAAATGTCCAAGGTATTTGACCTGGTTTACCAGACGAATCGAGACGTCGTTAATTTTGACAGGTGGCACTCTTTCTGGACACTTTTTGCCAACAGCCTTAAAGACCATGAATTCTGACTTGTTAACATTATATAGTAACCCATGGGTGGCAGCATAGTCCTCACATATCCTAACCAATTTTCTAAGTGCACTGACCGAGGGAGCCAGCAGGACCATATCATCGGCGTAGCTTATGTTGTTAAAACACAACCCGTCAACATAGCAGCCCACATGCGCACTGCTGAGTTCCTCGATCAGTGCATTCACGTACAGATTAAAAAGATTAGGGGAGGTTAAGCCCCCTTGCCTTACGCCACATTCTAACCTGTATGGTAAAGAAAACTTACTCCCTCAACGTACAATGTTTGTTTGGTTGCCGTACCAGTATCTAAAAACGTTCAGCAATTCGTTGGGGACACCTGTCGCTTTTAGTTTACCCCAAAGAATGTCGTATGAGACCCGGTCGAACGCCTTGGAGAGATCCAGAAACGCCCCGTAAACTGGTGTACTCCTGCTAGTGTAGTACCTGACAGTGTGCTTAAGGCAAGCGATTGCACTTTCAGTGAATAAGCCAGGCCGAAACCCGAACTGTGCATCGTGCAACCGCAAATGTTTCTCCAGCTGTACGTTCAGCAC
Organism: Agrochola lychnidis; assembly: GCA_963680765.1. Lineage (NCBI taxonomy): Eukaryota > Metazoa > Arthropoda > Insecta > Lepidoptera > Noctuidae > Agrochola > Agrochola lychnidis. The sequence continues at coordinate 9,124,601 of OY796873.1, forward strand.
ACTGTCAAATACTTTAGCTACAACAGTTGCCAAAGAGATAGGTCTATAATTCGACCCATTAAATGCACCTCCAGTTTTGTTTTTAATTACTGATACGACCACCGTTTTCAACATACTGTCTGGCAGGTGAGAGTGCGCGATACACACGTTAAACAGTAATGCCAGAACCCTAGGTAAGTGGCAACCCGCATGCTGTAAATGCTCGATACTGAGACCATCGTGACCAGGTGATTTTCCTCTTTTCATATTCTTAAGAGCTCTTTTCATATCTTTAGCTGTGAAAAGTGTTGAAACTCGTCCCATTTGGTCCTCAGCATCGATCACCGACTGCGCTGACCACAATAGCGACTGAACCATGAACTGTTCTTTAAACAGTTCCGCTACTAAGTAAGGTTCCGTAACTCCATCAACACTCACAGGGAGGCCCTGAGCCACGCTCATTCTACTGGTAGATTTCCAGAAACTATAGGTATAATAAAACCTAGGAAAATATAGGTTCAATAGGTATGTCTGAATTATATTAAGCAAACGGACATATAACAATATGTAAGTTAGTGTTTAACAGATCTGCGTCACTATTTCAATATTCTACACTAAATCATAGATTAATACAGATGAAACACTCCGCAAAACCATTTAAATAAAAAGCGATTCGCTACGACACAATAAAGTGAAATTCAGGTCGTACAGCGCTATGGTGGAGGTCTGCCCGGCTTGGGCAGAGCATCGCCGAGTCCGTGCCGTGTCCTCGTGGAGGCGATCGGCGGCGGTGATCTCTCGCGTCCGGCCCTGATCCAGGCCATGGTACGGAGCGAGAGGGCATGGGAGGCCGTCACCTCCTTCTGCGAAGCAGTAATATTCGCGAAAGAGGAGGCGGAATGCGTGAGGGAGAGAGAGACAAATTTCGCGCCCTCGCGCCCCTAATCGCTGCCCTGGGCGTCGGAAATCGCAGGCCGATTCCCGGCCACCGTAGGCGCGGGCTTGCGGACGGTGAGCAATGGCAGGCCCGGGTCGACGACGCGTTGTGTTCCACGCGCGCTTCAAAGAGATGCCAGCACCACTGACGGGGTCCGCTAGGGCCGATGCCTGCCGAGGTTGCGGAAAAGTCCGAAAGGGATACCGTGGCCTCTGGCAATATGGCAACTGAAGGAACACGGGTGGGTTTTAGTCAGTAAGAGTCTGACACGTCCTCCCGCTCCACCCAAAGCGGGAGAAGTTATTTGATAATTTCCTACCCAAAAAAAAGGCCGCACAGCGCTAATCACCTACAGTTATATTCACCTAGAAGTTGCCTCTCTTTCTATCGCGTGACTCTTAGATCTTCTGACTACGTAAAGCCGAGTCTCCTGCGCGTGTTTTTACACAAAAACATCGCAACAAAGAGGCGTGGCCAAACACCAAACACGACGTTTTGTATGAAAGTAAATGTTTATGTGTAAGGTTTTTTGTGTAATGTTTCGAAGAAACACGCGCAGGAGACCCGGCTTTAAAGTCACTGAGTTGGCCCAACAAGACGGGCCCGCCACGTACTTGTACCTTCATACCGCGGAGTGCTCCTGCGGAGTGTCCGATCCTTATTCATCTGTGACTAAATTGGAATCATTAAACTCATAAAAAGACAAAACATTTTTATGAAAAATATTTTGTCCCTCAATTTTCGGTTTACGTGGCTTAAGTTACGTTTTAGAGCGAAACATAATATTTTTCTAAGAACGAAGGTTCATTCACATAGCCATATTCGGATGAGTGGTTGTCAGATAATTACCTGAGTACCTACATAGGTAGATACAGTACAAACATGTTCTTAATGTACCTCGGCAGACCTCGTGTTTCGTCAGTCGTCGGATTTCGTCGGATTTCTATCAGTTGCGTTGCCCTTTGCATTTGGTGCAGACGGGACGCTCTCAATCGACTTGGAAGTATATAGAGTTGTTTATACTCTGTAATTTATTAAAAAAATGGGAGGAAAGCCGCTAAAGTCGCAGGCACGACAGATAGAAAAATAGTCTTACAGCTCTATGTAGTTCAGACGGAAATCAAAACAAAACATCAATAAAGATCCAATCCAATAAAAGATCTCGACATACATCATTTTAAAAAAGCTGTTCTTAATGTATTAAATATAAAAACTGATTACACAATCAATGAGTATCTAGACGACAAGTTATAATTTATTGACATTTTAATTTTTTTTATTCGATATTTTTAATTTGTTAATTGATTAAATGTTTATTAAAAAAATAATTTTAATGTTTTATGTGATTTAATGTATTGTATGATAATTGAATAAAATAACAATGAATTATGTTTTTAAGTATCGATTAATTTCTAATTGTTAAAATTTTGTTTTATTTGGAAATGTAAATGTTTTGTGGAATTTATTACTAATTAATTTATAATCAGAATATTTGTGCACCGTTGACGGCAAGACATGGCGTCCATTTTTATTATTATTAACATCTGTACTTTTTGTTTACCTATGTTCGACAAATAAAAATATTTGAATTTGAAAGTACTTAGTTCTGAATTCAAATACATGATAAATCTAATAATTGATGTACATGGAAATTAGCATTCGTTTGTATTCGGAAATCCGATGATACCCGAGGGACATTAAGAAAATAGAAATACCATACTTACCTAATCAGATGATTGCCAATCAAAAAATCCGGACAAATGCATGTCGGACCTGAAGGACGCACAATGGAGGGTTCCAGAGTTGAAATTAATTTATCCCAATTTAATTTCTTTAACTGCCTCGTTGGTCTAGTGGTCGCAAGCGCTACTGCTGAGTATGAGGTCCTGGGTTCGATTCCCGGGTCGGGCAAAGTGTCATTGGGTTTTTCCATCTGGAATTTCTCAGTAGCAGCCCGGAGTTTGGATTTGTGCCCGGTTGATGGCAATAGGCTCGCCCCCTATTACATGGGACTTAAACATAACTGGCGAAATGTGGGTGTACTATAGATACACCTCTGCCTAACCTTTCGGGGATTACAGGCGTGATGTTATGTTATGTTAATTTCTTATCGTAATACTATTAATGATATCCAAGTTTAAATCGAAAGACTATGTAAGACAGAACACACTCATCTACTACAATTCCTAAATAGGTACAAACCTCGAAACAGTAGCCATAAAATACAACACAACACTTGAAACCCCAACGATATTTTTTCCAATTCCCATCAGCGAAGAGACAAAAGCTTCGTAAACGAGCTCCAATAAATTTAAGTATTTCACATAAATTCTCAAAGAATCCTTAACGGGAGATATAAGTACTTTGTCTTTAGCTGTAATCATTCTAAAATGTACTTAATCATCAGCGGAGCGTATCAAATGTAAAATTGATCGTAATGACTACTTGATTGAATGTCATCGTAAAACACTAATAATGTTCTACTTCGAAGCTTTATTTGGTGAGAGAAACGAGAATCTAAAACTCGTAGCTAAATAATAACAGCCGCACGTGTCAATCGTAGGTTAAGCTACGCTTGCCGCGGTCGACTCGTAGATGGGTGATCGAGAACCCTCCGTGCCTCGGAAAGCACGTTAAGCCGTTGGTCCCGGCTGTCATTCATAGATCTTTGTTAGTCGTTACGGGTAGTCAGAAGCCCAAAAGTCTGACAACCAGTCTTACCAAAGGGGTATCGTATTACCCAGTAACTAGAGTAGAGGTCAGGTAGGCAGTCGCTCCATGTAAAATACTGGTATACCACTGCATTCGGTTAGACAGGAAGCCGACCCCAACATAGTTAGAAATAAGCTTGACAGATTGATTTTTGGAATGAAAACTTGTAAGATTTAGATTGTAAAATATGACATTGATTTTTGCGTTATCGATAATGATAGGGATCTTAATTTTGTCGATAAGTTTGAAAACAGAATCATGGTTAACGTAAAACAGGAGAAACAAGGTGAAAATATGAGAAAAAAAACAATGGCACTACGGGAGTGCCGACAGAAGTAAAAACTTGTAAAAAAATCGGCACCGGTAATCAACGCGTTGATGTCTTTTACTCCACGCACCCCGGTAATCAAAGCGTTGAAGTCTTTTTAATGGTCAAAAGCTGGTGTCGTTGCAGTGTCGCGAAATCAATGGTTTAGTCCCATCTCAAAATTGCCCAACGCGCCTAAAGAAGTTTTCACTTCAAAAATCGAGTAAAAAAAATCCTGCAGATTTGTTGGGGTATCCTTATCCTTAATATTATAAATGCGAAAGTAAGTTTGTTTGTTACGCCTTCACGCTAAAACGGCTGAACGGATTTGGATGAAATTTGGCACATATATGTATAGATGAAGCCCTGGAAAAGAACATAGGATACTTTTTTTTTCCCTCGGGATCGAGACTTATGCGGGTGAAACCGCGGGGCGCAGCTAGTAACATTATACATTCTTAAGGTTATCAAATACGGGGAGATGTAACTAAACAGATGAATCTAATACGATCAGGGGGCCTACCACCAGCTCATAAAGCAGTATTATTTTAATATTAATTCAGTGGGAGAAAGAGATGGAGCTATACGTCCTGTAGAGCTTCATCTCTTTCCCACACTGAAGTAATATTGAAATATGTAATACTACTTTTGAGCTGGTGGTAGGCCCCTAGCCTTGCACATAATGTAGGTACACAAAACGTTTGGACTATTCAGTTTTAACGATTTGCATTTAAAAGTAAGCGTCGACGCTTTATAAGAGATCGATCTCATCGGATCAACATACGGTATAGATTAAACAGATCCGAAAGTAGAACTGACCGTGTATGGTCACTTTTACACAAACGCTATTTCGAACCGTAAACATCCTGCAAGATCAGCCAATCTACCAGATTACACCTTAAACAGACCTAAGAAATAACTATCTACTAACTAAGCAAAGAAAAAGATAAACAAAATTCCTCTCATAAGACTTCCAAGTCTAACTTGCCGCCAAGGACTACTAAAACAATGGATATTGTGGTAAATGTCCATTATTTATCAGCTTACTTTACTAACAAAAGACGTAACTACTTCCTGACTCTCCCCTGAACCTTGACCCTTGGCTGGTCAACCAGAAACTGTTCCAAAGAACAAAGAATTAATGCCTTTTACTAACTATGTTACTTAGCTTAAGTAACTCATTGATTACTTTCTTTATCTTGCTAATATCACTGTCCTTTTTAAATGGTCATTAGTTGTGTCACAAGATTGACCTTATTGTTTCCTCGATGTAAAAGGGAAGTAAGTACCTACTTACTTCTCAATTGCTCATAGAAAATGTATCTAATTAATACTCTGTCTGACTGGATGGTCAATTTCATCGTCCTTTTCAACTAGGACAACACTGTTGAAATTGAAAATTTTAACAATTCGCCTGTAGTTTTTATTTCTGTTAATAGCAGAAACAAAAACTTTGCTAAATTGTTAAAAGAAACTGCTTTTACACAAATAGATAAATATAATCTAGAGCATAAACCAATACGGATATGACTCGCCCAAAATCCTTCAAAGAAATGCCCCCAAAATTGAGAAACGATCCAACAAAAGCGATAGAGCACTGTTACTTACGACATTCAATACACCTCCCATAATTCATTCAGTGCCGAATACCCAACGTTTACGGCCACAAAGTTATATTTAAATAAACTCCGATAAATCCTCCTCTCAACACATAAAAAGATATATCTCAGATCTCGAGGATTCAGATATTAATTTCATATATCTTATATCTCCGCGTCTCGGTTTTAAACCGCAAAATGTATAGATACAGAAGGACGACTCCAAACAACGAGATAAAACGGGCACACGCACACATAGACGGGTACCGTGTGGAGATCTCAAACAAATGAAAGTTGCGCGTGCGCTTGCACTCCATGTACGTGAAGCGTGTATATGTGTGCGTGCGTTTTCACTAGTACTTCTGTATCTATCTATTCTGTATTTAAACGCAACGTTCGATTTTCAAGACTTCTTGATACGCCAATTTATGGCGTTCGAACGCTTTTTATTGGTCGCTTTTTGTGTGACGTCATCGCATACGTTATAAAGTACGGGTTACAGTTATTTTGAATCTGTGACAGTGGATAAAATATGGCGTAGGCGTGTTTATTTATAATAAAGTTTTATTGTTGTTGTTTGTAATGTTTGGAGGCTTCCGGCAGTATTTAGTTATGGTTTTAGTTTTGAGTGGGTGAGTTATGAGTTCTTCGGATGGTAACTTCCGTACTTATAATATTGATAATAGACTCTTAACGCCTACAGTTTCTCGACGGGTTTTAATATGCTTTTAATGAGAGGAGGAATTATCCCCTCGAGGAGGAAGGGTATCTGCTTCATTGTTGCGTATCAAGCAATATCAAATCTGACTTGAAGTAGGTAGACAATGCAGCTAGAGACAAATCCAACCTTTAAGAATGCTAGAATGACATTTGAAGAAGTCTTAAATAAAAGTACCATTCCGTACCCGACCGCAGGAGGCAACTGCAAGCGACGTGTCGCCAGGACACGACTGGTTTCTATGAAGCTCTATGAAATACCTTCCGTAGCTAACGATACGTCATTGTCCTCATAGAAATACATAGAAACCAGTCATGTTGCGGCGACACGTCTCCTGCAGTTGCCGCCTGCGGACGACTATGGAATTGTACTTTTATGCAAAAGTGTATTTTTCTAACAAGCAGTTGTATGTGTTGAACTCCGCTATTCTAGCTATAAACCTTAAATCATAAATTAAGGGATCGCCATTTTTATACGTAAAATTATGAAACTACACTTCGATATGAATGAATCAAAAATTCAAAAATAAATTCACCATTAAAGATCAAATCGGCAAAATAGATAAACATCCAAAAAATTCCGATAAAACAATACATAAACCAACCATCATAGAATCCAGGCAAGATTAATACGGGGTGCGTACAGAAAACCTCCACGCGTGACTGATACCTGCTGGTCCCTTATGGATACGTTCGGGGGGAAGAGCAGTTGTCAGGCCGGTGCACCCTGGGCATGAACAATATACTCTTCGGAAAAGGTTTGGGAGTTTTTCGGAGAGGGTATTGTTTGTGGCGAATTTCTGTGGGCGGGGGAGCAGCATGCTCCTCGACGTTCTTCCGCTTGTCCCTCTGATTTGCAGAGGGCACAGTGGGGGAACGAAGGAGGCGGGTCGCTCCTGATCGATCGACGTTCGTCGATTGACACTGGACGTGACCCCAGCCGCTGCGGTGCAGGCGCACCAAAGCGGCTATCGTTTCTCCCTCAAGAGCGATCTTGACGGAGAACTTTCGGCGGGTTCGCTGAGCCAGGTTATCTGGACAGCGGACGGAGGCATGTATAATGCCGCCGCCGGGGGCTTGGCTTAACCGCCCGGCCCAGAGGAAGGACACCTCTAAGATAAAAAACCACCTAATCCTAAGTTTAGAAGCGCGGCGAGAGGATGAGTGGCTGGTGGGGGACCAGTCGTTAGCGCTTCCCCTGTAGATACCTGCCGACCTCTACAGTATATAGGCTTACCTAGGTAAAAGGCTCTGCCTAGGTGGACGTTTATATCCTAAATACTCGTGGGAACTGAATGGAAGAATTAAATAAAACAAAAAACCAAATTGACGACAAAGTGCCAATCGTATTGGCGGAGAAGATACCGCTTGCCGGCGACGGCAACAAGAGCCGAGGAGGCTCCAGTCCCTCAGGGGACCTAAGTATGTCCGACCAGGACATTAAAAGCGGGGGCTCCAAATCCAAATTTTGGGGCAAAAGATCGCGCGGGTCGGAGCGCACAGGATCGGCGGGGCAATCCTCGGGCGAGGAAAGCCTCCCGATCGCGAAATTGCCGACAATCAGGAGAGGCCGAGGACGAGCGGTAGCGGGAGCAGCTTCCGCTTCGAGGCCGGGGCGAGGCAATCGGGGTCGCCTCAAGCGGCCGGATACACCGATATTCAGTGCGGAGAGTGACACCGGGGTCTCGTCATCCGAGGCCTCAACTGAGGAGTCGGAGGTGGTGGTCGCCGCCTCACCGGTGGGCACGAAGGTGCGGCCTGACGCCGTGAAGAGTGCTCTGGGTGGGGTGGTCGCCACCGAACAGGTCGCCGAATTGGCCCGTCCGCTCCGGGAGCGGGCCAAAAATAAGCTGGACCACCGTGGTGATAAGCCGGACGCCGCTGGTGGCTCCAATTCGGAGCGAGCGGTCAAGTTCGCGGAGGAGGTAGCGGCCGCGATCAGGGAGGTGGCCTTCAAGAGGACGAAGTCCTCTAGAGGCAAGGCAGTATCCGCGGCTACTGCCTCTATCATGGCGGCAGCGGAGGCCCTCCAACCCGGGCCTCCGCCGGACGGTATGTCGGAGATGCGGGCGGAGATCGCCCGCTTGACAGCCGCCATGGAGCTTCTCCAAAAGGAGAATGCGGAGCTCCGAGCGGACTTGGCTGGGCTCCGAGGAGCCGGGCCCCGAGAGGTGCCGCAGGGGGGGGAGCGGCATGGGCAGGGACGGCCCGTGACTGCTGAGGACCGGATCCTCAATCTGGTGCGGCAGGAAATGGCTGCTCTACGGAGCAAGTTTTCCACCTTGGAGGCCATAGTCCTGCGCCCCCCGTTGGCGGCAAGCCAGCCGGCCCCGGGCCAGCTAAGGGCGTTGTCGTACGCCGCCACTGCAGCTGCCACAGCCGGTCCAGCCTCGTCGGGGCCGACCAAAGGTGGGGCGGCTGCACAGGTGGCGAAGGCCCCAGCCAAGGCGGCGAGGGTCCCGGCCAAGGCGTCGGGGGCCCCGACCAAGGCGGCGGGTGCCCCAGTCAAGGCGGCAGGGGCCCCGGCCATGGCAACCAGGGCCTCGGCTAAGGCGGCGAATCGGCCGCCCCCACCACCTTCTGAATCTCCTCCGGCCGACGCCGGATGGCAAGTAGCCGGGGAGAAGAAGAAGGCTGGTAAGGCGGCAAGGGCGGCCAAAAGGAAGGCGAGGCGGCAGCGGCGCAAGGAGCGAAGCGTCGCAGCTAGGCTCCGCGCCCCGAAGTCCGCAGCTGTAGTGATTACACTACAGCCGGAAGCGGCAAAGAAGGGCGTGTCCTAACAGCACGTGCTCGCCAAGGTGGATGCGGCGGTGGATCTCAAAGAGACCGCCAATGGCGTCCGGCTCAAAATAACCGCGACTGGGGCCAGGATGCTGGAGATCCCCGGTGCAAACAGCGGCCCGGCAGCGGACGCTCTGGCCAATAGGCTCAGGGCGTCCCTGGATCCGGACGAGGCCCGAGTGTCCAGGCCCACCAAACGCGCTGACTTGCGCATCCGGGGCCTGGACGACTGCGTGACGGCAGAAAAGGTGGTGGCCGCGGTCGCCAGGACTGGGGGGTGCTCTGCCGAGGAGGTGAGGGCGGGCACCATCCACCCTGACTCCACGGGGATGCGAGCCGTTACGGTGAGCTGCCCCGTGTCCGCGGCCAAGCTGATAGCCGGGGAGGGCCGAAGGCTTCTGGTGGGTTGGGTCTCCGCGCAGGTCAAACTGCTGGAGCCCCGACCTCTGATGTGCTTCCGCTGCCGGGTGGGCGACCACGTGGGAGCGAAGTGCACCTCGGAGGTAGACTGCAGCGACCACTGCTTCCGCTGTGGTCAGCCTGGTCATAAGGCCGGTTCGTGCAACGCCGCGCCGCACTGCATTGTATGTGCGGCGGCTGGCAAGCCGGCCGATCACCGGGCTGGGAGCAAGGCCTGCGCTCCACCCGCCAAAGCCAGAGGCAGGGGCAAGCCCTCCGCCGCCGCCGTCACCGCCGCAGCCGCCGCCACTACTGCCGCCGCCGCTGCCGCCTCCACTGTCGTCGTCGCCGCCATTGCCGCCGCGGCGGTGCCCTCAGAGGGGGCTAGGGAGGGGGTTGAAATGGAGTGTCAATAACGGCCCCATTACGCCTCCTCCAGGCGAACATCAACCACTGCGCTGCCGCTCAGGATCTGTTGCTCCAGAGCATGGCGCAGTGGTCGATTAACATCGCCGTGGTCACTGAGCCGTACTTTGTCCCGCCCAGGGATGACTGGGTGGAGGACCTGAGCGGCTCAGTGACCCTCATTTCGTCGGCCGCCGCTGGTACCCCGTCCCTCGAGTCTGTCAAGAGAGGACGGGGTTGCGTGGCAGCACGGTTCGGGGAGATTGTCGTGGTAGGGGTATACTTCTCCCCGAACCGAACTCTTGCCGAGTTCCACAACTCCCTCGTGGAGTTGAGAGTCGTCGTCGTCGGGTTCGGTTCCCTCCCCGTGTTCGTCCTCGGGGACTTCAATTCCAAAAATCTGGCTTGGGGTTCCCGCTTTACGGACACACGGGGCAGGATGGTGGAGGACTGGGCTCTGGAGACAGGCCTGGTCGTCCTAAACCGGGGTTCTGTCCCCACGTGTGTGCGGATGCGGGGCGAATCAGTGGTGGACATTTCGTTCGCCAGCCCCGCTCTGTCGCCGCGTGTAATCGACTGGCGCGTCATAGAGGAGGTGGAGACCTATTCCGATCACCGGTACATCCGGATTGACGTCTCCGCCCAGACCTCGAGCGCGCCGGTCCGACAGGCCCCGAGTGGTCCGCGGTGGGCGCTGAAGCAGATGGACCGGGAGCTTCTCCTGGAAGCCTAGATCGTGCAGGCCTGGGTGTCATCACCGGACAGGCCTGCCGACATCAACGACGAGGCGGAGTGGTTCCGGGAGGCCATGTCCAATATATGCGACGTGGCAATGCCCCGGGTCCATCCTGGACGTGCTTCGCGCCAGCTGTACTGGTGGTCGCAAGAGCTGGAAGCTCTGCGCAGGGCGTGCGTAGCAGCGCGACGCCGGTACGCCAGGCACCGCAGGCTCCGTATCCGCCCTCCGGATACGGAAGCCATTGAGGCGGAGCTGTACGAGGGGTACAGAGCGGCGAAGACCGCCCTCCAAGCGGAGATCCTGCGGGCCAGGACACTGGCCCGCGAGGAGTTGCTGGAGACTCTGAACAGAGACCCGTGGGGACGCCCATATAAGATGGTGCGAGAGAAGCTCCGCCCATGGGCTCCCCCGCTGACGCAGAGTCTCCGGCCCCAGCTTGTGGAGGACGTGGTGAGCGCTCTGTTCCCTTCAAGAGGGGAACATACGCCCCCGCCCATGGCTCCGCCTATTGCGGTGCCCGATGCGGACCACACCGCCGACGACGACGACGATGCTCCGGAGGTGACCGAGGTAGAGATGAGAGTGGCGGTACGCAAGATGAGTGCGAAGAATACCGCCCCAGGACCCGACGGCATTCCCGGGAAAGCCTGGGTCCTGGCCATGGGGACTCTCGGGCCTCGACTAAGGGGGCTCCTATGCGCATGCATGGAGAGGGGCCAGTTCCCACTTTGTTGGAAGACTGGGAAACTGGTCCTCATCAGGAAGCCGGGGCGCCCAGCGGACTCTCCGTCCGCCTATCGGCCCATTGTGCTGCTCGACGAGGTGGGCAAGCTCTTTGAAAGAGTCATTGCAGACCGCCTCGTCGGGCAGCTGGTGCGGGTGGGGCCGGATCTGGCGGAGAGCCAGTTCGGTTTCCGCAGGGGGCGCTCTACGGTGGACGCCATCATGCGCGTGCGGGCCCTCACGACGGGGGATGCTGTGGCCCGGGGTGGGGTCGTCTTGGCGGTGTCTCTAGACATCGCCAATGCCTTTAACACCCTGCCCTGGAGTTGCATCAGGGAGGCACTTCGGTATCACCGGATGCCGACCTACCTCTGTCGTGTGGTCGAGGCCTATTTGACAGATAGGGCTGTCATCTACCCCGGTCACCAAGGAGAGTGGAACCGGCGAGAGATGTCGTGCGGTGTCCCACAGGGATCGGTCCTGGGGCCGCATCTGTGGGACATCGGATACGACTGGGTGCTGCGCGCCGATCTCCCTACTGGCGTCAGCGTCGTCTGTTACGCTGACGACACGCTGGTCCTGGCGCAGGGGAGGTCGTACCAGGCGGCGGCCGACTTAGCGACACGCGGGGTTGCGACAATCGTCGACAGAATCCGGCAGCTGGGACTCGAGGTGGCCCTGCACAAGTCCGAGGCCATGGGTTTCTATGGTCCTCGTAGTGCGCCACCGTCGGGTTCCCAGGTAATGGCGGGAGGGGTTCACATCGGCGTCGAGTCGACGATGAAGTATCTGGGACTCGTCCTCGACAGCCGGTGGAACTTCGTGGAGCATTTCCGACGTTTGGCTCCCAGACTGGACCGGGCCGGGGCTGCCTTGAAGCGGCTCCTGCCCAATCTGGGAGGTCCAAACGCCTCCTGCCAGAGGCTCTACGCGGGGGTCGTGCGGTCCATGGCCCTTTACGGGGCGCCGGTGTGGGCGCCTTCATTGAGGCGGCAGCCAGCCCGCCGGCTTAACGCGTCCCAAAGGGTCATGGCCATCCGGCTGGCCCGAGGATACCGCACGGTCTCCTGCGAGGCGGCGAGCCTCCTTGCCGGAGTACCGCCATGGGATCTGGAGGCAAAGGTCCTCGCGCACATTTGGGAGTGGCGCGAGGAGGCGAAACGCCGGGGCTTAACTCCGATGCCGCAAGAAGTTGCGGCACAGCGGACAGAGCTCCGGCGGGATCTCATGGCGGAATGGAGAGAGCGATTGTCGCAACCCAGCGCTGGGCACGCCACAATTGCGGCGATAAGACCCCTCTTTGAGGAGTGGCTAGAGAGGCACCACGGCGTCCTCACCTTCCGCCTGACACAGGTGCTCACCGGACACGGCTGTTTCGGGAGGTACCTGTTCAGGATAAAGCGGGAGGAAACGCCCGGGTGTCATCACTGTGTGGATCGCCCGGAGGACACGGTGGAGCATACGGTGAAGGTCTGCCCGGCTTGGGCAGAGCATCGCCGTGTCCTCGTGGAAGCGATCGGCGGCGGTGATCTCTCGCGTCCGGCCCTGATTCGGGCCATGCTACGGAGCGAGAGGAAATGGGAAGCCGTCACCTCGTTCTGCGAAGCAGTAATGCTCGCGAAGGAGGAGACGGAGCGCGTGAGGGAAAGGCAAATCTCGCGCCCTCGCGCCCCTAACCGCCGCAGCAGGAGACGCCCTGGGCGTCGGGAGTCACGAGAGGATTTCCGGCCACCGTAGGCGCGGGCTTGCGGACGGTGAGCAATGGGTAGCTCGCCGTCCGATAAGGACCAAGCCCGGGTCGACGGCGCGTTGTGTTCCACGCGCGCCTCAAAGAGATGTCAGCAGAATTGACGGGTCCGCTAGGGCCAATGCCTGCCGGGGGTTCGAAGAAAACCGATAGGGAAATCGTGGCCCCCTGGCAACACGGCAACTGAAGGAACACGGGTGGGTTTTAGTCAGTAAGAGTCTGACACGCCCTCCCGCTCCGCCCAGAGCGGGAGAAGTTATTTGATGATTTCCCACCCAAAAAAAAAAAAAAAAAAAAAAAAAAGGCAAGATTAATACACGAACAGGAAGTAATATATAGAGATCGGTTAGCGGTCCGCCCTTCTTATGGGTCCCACACAACGGGTCCAAGGTTGTGAGTAACATGCCATGGGCGGTGCTGCAGTGATGAGCGTCATCCACACCAATCGACACCATGTAGGAACTTTGAGAGGGTTTATGGGTGACAATGAAGTTAGTTAGGTGGCGATTAGAAGGTCGAAAGGTGAATGATGCAGGTCAGGTCAAGTTGCTTATACAGGATGGCAGGGACATCGCCGCGAAAACTGTTATCATAGATTCAGTACATGATGTTGAGATTGAGACCCGCTGCGTTTAAATTTTTCGTCGGTTATTTAAAAAAAAAACCGGCCAAGTGCGTGTCGGACCACGCACAATGAAGGGTTCCGTAGTTGGGATGAATTTATCCCAAAAAAAAACTTAACTTTGTAGTTGAAAAATATGTTCTCCCATACGGAATGTATGGGAAAACATGTTTTTGCAACTGCAAAGTTAAGTTGGTCGATTATTACTCGGTAACCTGTAGAGCCTACTTAGCTGTGATAGTTTTCCTTTTAATTTCGTTATATAAACTACTGCTGTGATTTTTTTCACACACCCAAAATCAACCATTTAGCCGGCAGGGGGGGGGACACTTGACTCCAACAAAAATTAGCACTTTAAAGCTTAATATTTCGCAAACGAATCCCTGAATCCAAAAATGGTTTTCACAAACTCAATATTTTTGAAGGACCTTTCCAATGATACCCCTCACGATAGGGTAAAAAAATAAACATCACCACTTTACGTGTATGAGAGGTACCCTAAAAAAAAATGTTTTTCATAATTTTGTTTTACCACTTTGTTGGCGTAATTAATATGTATACCTATGCCAAATTACAGCTTTCTAGTACTAAGGGTCTCGGAGCTAGACCGCGGACAGACAGACAGACAGACAGACGGACATGACGAAACTATAAGGGTTCCTTGTTTACTACGGAACCCTAAAAAATCTTCTGTTACATAGAAAAGTGCAATACCTACGCGGTCAAAATTTATGGTGCATCCCTGGTGCGTAGAGTACATGGTAGCTCCAACAGCATCCTTAGCATGATCGCTAGTCGGCTGGACTGTGGTTACATCAATCATTGCTGCGCCATTTGTCATGGAGTGGCGCAGTAGTGATTGAGTTAACTTTCTTTTAAATGTTTTGTTGTCGGTAGTTTTAAGTATTACTAACACTAGTCCGTAAGAACATTGTTACTAACAAAATGGACACATCGTCTGAAATAAACTCTTTAATATAAAATAATATAGAACAGCTGATTTTTTTTTTAAATAAGTGACGAAAACTTTTTACTTGGGGAACTTCAGAATCATGTACTGAATCCATGGTAACAGTTTTCGCGTCATGGGGGACATGACGCGAAAACTGTTACCATGGATTAAAACAAGAAAATGTTTCAGACAAAAGTCAAGACATAGGTACAAAAATGATCAAGGTAAAGCCGTGGTCACATGCCATTATAATTTTGTAGGTGTACAAGCATGCGACCACGGCTTTACCTTGATCATTTTTGTACCTATGTCGTGACTTCTGTCTGAAATATTTTCTTGTTTCATATCTTTTAGTCGGGTTTTAGTTTTTAAACTTACTTTTTATTTAATACTTCTTTGTAATTTAAACATATTTATTTACTTGGAAAATACATACATACATACATACCGGTCAAAGTCATAACCCTCCTTTTGAACAAAAATGATCAAGGTAAAGCCGTGGTCGCTTGCCATTATAATTTTGTAGGTGTACAAGCATGCGACCACGGCTTTACCTTGATCATTTTTGTACCTATGTCTTGACTTCTGTCTGAAATATTTTCTTGTTTCATATCTTTTAGTCGGGTTTTAGTTTTTAAACTTACTTTTTATTTAATACTTCTTTGTAATTTAAACATATTTATTTACTT
This sequence comes from Agrochola lychnidis, assembly GCA_963680765.1. NCBI lineage: Eukaryota > Metazoa > Arthropoda > Insecta > Lepidoptera > Noctuidae > Agrochola > Agrochola lychnidis. The sequence goes on from OY796873.1 coordinate 9,139,908, forward strand.
GGAAAATACATACATACATACATACCGGTCAAAGTCATAACCCTCCTTTTGAACAAAAATGATCAAGGTAAAGCCGTGGTCGCTTGCCATTATAATTTTGTAGGTGTACAAGCATGCGACCACGGCTTTACCTTGATCATTTTTGTACCTATGTCTTGACTTCTGTCTGAAATATTTTCTTGTTTCATATCTTTTAGTCGGGTTTTAGTTTTTAAACTTACTTTTTATTTAATACTTCTTTGTAATTTAAACATATTTATTTACTTGGAAAATACATACATACATACATACCGGTCAAAGTCATAACCCTCCTTTTGAACAAAAATGATCAAGGTAAAGCCGTGGTCGCTTGCCATTATAATTTTGTAGGTGTACAAGCATGCGACCACGGCTTTACCTTGATCATTTTTGTACCTATGTCTTGACTTCTGTCTGAAATATTTTCTTGTTTCATATCTTTTAGTCGGGTTTTAGTTTTTAAACTTACTTTTTATTTAATACTTCTTTGTAATTTAAACATATTTATTTACTTGGAAAATACATACATACATACATACCGGTCAAAGTCATAACCCTCCTTTTGAACAAAAATGATCAAGGTAAAGCCGTGGTCGCTTGCCATTATAATTTTGTAGGTGTACAAGCATGCGACCACGGCTTTACCTTGATCATTTTTGTACCTATGTCTTGACTTCTGTCTGAAATATTTTCTTGTTTCATATCTTTTAGTCGGGTTTTAGTTTTTAAACTTACTTTTTTCTGATTAGGTACATTTTATTAGTAAAGCCAAACTTCAACTGCTGTTATGAATAACAAGATTTGAATAAAATACCGTTTATTAACAAAGGATGATATGTTTTGTTAAAGGAACCATGCTCTCAACTTCAAAATTAATACACGAACAGTAAGAATATAAAGATATGCCCCATCTCATGGGTCTCATGTGACGGGTGAGAGTAGCATGCCATGGGCGGTGCTGCAGTGATGGAGGACTTGTAACACCCATATAGGATGGGGAATTATGTGAGCGTTACAAGATTGGAAGGTGGATAGTTCAAGTCAGGTCGTTTTACAGTTTTTATAGGTTAGATACTTGAAGGATGAAGGAAGTCATTAAACAAATAAGGGATTTGGGAATCAGTAACACCTGTTTTTGGAATATAATCGTGCGGAGTTTTGTCTGTATTTATATTTGAAAACAAACAACAGAGCAGATAGAGTTGCTTGCAGTTTTAATTAAATTTTTGAAAATTGATCCTAGTATTTAAGTAATTAGTGATCTAATTATCTAATTTAAGATTTTTGAAAAAAGTAAACGCCGGTTGTACAATGACATAGAAATGACAAGTATATTGCATAGATTATATCAATACAGTAGACTTGAGTAAACAGGTAAGATAGCAAGATGATTTGCGATTGACAAATTTTACCAGAATTGATGCTTTTGAGATACCTACTTAAATATTTCGTTGGCTCCAATCACAAATGTCACACATTCTTGTGTCTAAAAACAGCAATAAATGGTTGTTTTACTTTTCACTGATAGCCAAAATAATGTGTATTATAAATACAATATTTCTTCAGTAATCGACAGAAAAGGGTTTTAGAGGCACACCCATAAAATAAATCGTCAACGCAAAATCGAAATCCAGGGAAAATATCAAATTTCTTACGGAGAATTGCACCGAAATCTGCGCAATCGCATCTATCACACGATCAGAATGCATGAGTGAGATGCCAGCAGTGTGCGAGTGAGAGGACCGAGTCACGTTCCACGGTTTACCGCGCGTCGATTTAAAGTTATAGTAATGAATATAATATAAATAAGTTTTGCAAACTGCACACAGAGAATGTGAGGAGTCGTGTGGGTTAATTATTAAAGTTTGAAAACATCATTTATTAGAAGTAATAAAGGAACTCTTAAGAATTCTCGTTACGATATCTTCATTATCTAAGTAGGTACATATATATCATACATGATCATTTTGATCGAGATGCTCTTCAGAGGGATTGAGGCTGTTATTTTGATAGTGCAATGCCCTAAGAGCACCTGCCTGATCTACGAATGAATACCTACGCCTATTTCCAAATTGCCAACATGCCCAGCACGCGTAGCATGACAGCCATAGAAACAGGTTTTCTACGGGTTTTGTCGACGGAAGAATAGACAAAATGACAGACTGGGATTGTTTATGTCATTTTGTCTATTCTTCCGTCGACAAAACCCGTTTCTGTTGTGATCATGCAGGCATTTTCTCTATAGCACGCAGGCCCAATTTTCCAAAATGCCTGGGATTGTAATCGATATGATCCACTGTAGTGAAAATTTGGGGATAAACGGAACACAAAAACCTTTAACACATAAAGCTCTATAAGAATGCTTACAAATTTGGGGACGCAAGTACTTCCTCAAACGCAAAAAGAAAAAACAAACCGGTTAAGTAAGAGTCGGACCCTCACACGCACGGTTCCGTAACACCGTATGACATTTACCAAAAAACGTTGAAAAAAAACACGTTTCTTGTTTGACCCCCTTTAATTTTTAACTTTATTTTATCAATCTGTGAAAATTTCAACTGTCTACCTATTACGGTTTATGAGATACAGCCCGCTAACAGAAAGACGGACGGCTTAGTAATAGAATTCCGTTTGACGCCCTTCGGAATGGAACCTTAAAAAAGTAAAAAAAAAATATGTAAAACAACCGGAAATAAAGTTTAAAGACCGTCTCTTAAGAAAGTATCTTAATTACGCCAAGAGAGATATCGTAAAAAATCTAGATAGCTAAAATTAAGCGCGTCTTAAAATTCAGGCTGAAGCATTTACTTTATACGAAGCTCGTTAAAACTGGCTAAAAGGACGATGGAGGGAGAAGTGTAAAATATCCTTCTATTCCAAATACGACCCTAAAATTTTTCATAATTCTTCAACGTCAAGGTCAAATCATTAAACACATTCAAGGCAATTTTACAAAAAAAATAGTATTGATTCTAGTTACCCCTTGCAGTGATAGCCTTGTGGTGTGACCGTCTGACTGCCAAGTCCTAGGTCTCGATTCTGAGTTTTCGGATTCATGTGCAGCTGCCGCCTAAGTAATTTTTGTTCTATGCTCGTGATTTGTTATGTACTTTGTGTTGTTCTCTGATTACTCTTGTTTTTTTATGTATGCACGTGTTTCTTTGACAAATAAACTAATTTTTCTTTCTTTTATATATACTTTATTGTTGACCACAAAAATACATAATAAAAAAATAAATCAAACACTACAAAATATACAATGGGCGGCCTTCATGTGCGAATTTTAATTGTTGTATTGATTGTATTGTTGCGGATGCAGCTTGAATACCAGTATTTTACATGTCAAAGTCAAAGTCAAAGTCAAATCATTTATTTCAAATAGGCACATGTATGGCACTTTTGAACGTCAAAAATTACAAAATAATAAAATTGATTCTAGTCGCCCCTTCCAAAAGGTAGTTTTCGTATGGAGAAGAATGGGCAAGAAACTCCACCGTTACTCTTTTAAAATGTTTTACAATATTGTTTGTATATGTACGTACATTTGTTAAATAATTATTATATGTGAAGACGATGCACCTAGAATAAAATTACTATACCACAATAGGTAAAAAAATTAAAAACGAAGCAACGATAGATAATTTAATTTGTGACAGATACATGGTTCTCACATATTTACAAACATTGTAAAAGTAGACGATTTTCCATGGAGCGACTGCCTATCTGACCTCCACAACCTAGTTACTAGGTAAACCGATACTCCTTGGTAAGACTGGTTGTCAGACTTTTGGGCTTCTAACTACCCTGTAACGACTGACAAAGATCTACAAATGACAGCCGGGACCAACGGCTTAACGTGCTTTCCGAGGCACAGAGGGATCTTGATATGTAAAGATGGTCACCCATCCATGGACCAACCGCAGAATTGCATAACACAGTTAAAATCATTATCTACTAATCCATTGCTTCACAGGTTCGCGATTAATTGTCATTTTATGTGTGTTACGCAATTATCCCGCTGATGTGAGACCAAACTGATTTTAATGAAAAGCCAGGGGGGCAACCACCAGCTCATAAAGCAGTATTATTTTAATATTACTTCAGTGGGAGAAAGAGATGGAGCTATACGTCCTGTAGAGCTTCATCTCTTTCCGACACTGAAGTAATATTAAAATAATACTGCTTTATGAGCTGGTGGTCAGCCCCCAGGTCATTCTTTCTCTCTCTTCTTTCTTTCATACCAGCACGCGTAGCATGACAACCATAGAAACGGGTTTTCTACGGATTTTGTCGACGGAAGAATAGACAAAATGACAGATTGTGATTGCTTACCTGTCATTTTGTCTATTCTTCCGTCGACAAAACCCGTTTCTATTATGGTCATGCTACGAGTACCTTGCTGGAAAGACATTGTCATCCTGGAAAATGTTAAACGTCAGGTACTTTCCGGCGAAGGCCTACGTTCCTATCTATTAATTACAATAACGTAACTAAATAATTATGTAGGCTCCACGCAATACAATGTATTATTTCCCCAGGATATGCTCATTATATACATTAAGATATCGGAAGGAACATCATTATGAGTAAAGATTGAATTACATCGCTTATTAAATTTACTGACTGGATAATTGTGTTTACGATTATTATTATTTATCATTATCTCATTTTCCGTGTTCTTACATTTAGCAGTTTTAGTAAAATATGTGAATATTTCTTCTTGGCAACACTGATTGATTGGAGGTGCTTAGTTTACTGGTTACAAAAGATGGAGAGGACTTTAGTCATTTTTTTTTTTGTTTGCTAAAATTTTTCAAGTTCCCGGAAAACTTAATTTGTTATTTTATTTAGTTAGAACTTAAAAGCCATTAGAGTGCCATTTAATAGTCTCCTATGGACTAGCATGACTCTGTCTGCCAAAAGTAGTTTGTCTGCTGAAATGCATCATCTAAATAAAACAATAAAAGTTATACAACCATATGGATGAAACCATGAAAACCCAAGTAAAAGTAACTGAAACTAAACCTTTTTACAGAACTCAAAGCCGCCGTATGTCGCTGAAAACCAGCGCTGTGGCTCTCTGTCTCGCATAGCGTTACAACATTCTGCTGAGCGATGGCCGTTGTGCGTGGATGTGATACATATTTTCCCCTTTTTATGTTTGTGTTTTTTTCTATGCGTCACGTTTAGTGCAAATAAATCTACGCTCTTTATTTTTTCTTTCTAAAACTAAATATACACTACTAATTTACAATGTAAGAATCATCATTAGTGATCGGATAATCGGATGCATATTTACCTAAAGTGTAGGTGTTGGCTATTATGGAATGCACTTTTGTATCGAAAAAATCTCTGGAAATCGGAATCGACAAATTTAGTTTTTTTTACTATAGAATCAAATCGAGTGTAGGAATATTTACTTAGTTTAAGGTGTTGGCTAATATTATGGAATGCACTTTTGTATCGAAAAAATCCCGGGATTTTGGAATCAACAAATTTACTGTTTTTATTATAGAGTCAAATCAAATGCAGGAATAGTAGGTACCTACTAGGTACCTACTATTCCTCTTACACTCAACATAGTCATAAATTGATGGGGAGCTTAAAATTAACTTCAAGTAAATACATATTAATAATTATGTAATCCCCTGTTTTTTTTTATAAATACTACATGCTAAATACGACTTTTCCTCACCATGTAACAGACTAGTTCCTCATTCCCGAATTTTCTGAAATCCCGGGATTTATATTTAAAAATATATGTTTTAAGAAGCCGCTTCCATAATTTCCTAACAAAAAATGAACTTTAGGTAAATATGCATCCGATTATCCGATCAATGATCATCATCATCACCAACCTACAATTATTGTCCACTGCCGGACATAGGCCTCTCCAATTGCAGCTCCAGCTCGATTCTCGGCAACTCTCATCCAGCTACTACCAGCCATCCTAAAATCAAATTCAATTAAAATATTTTATTTCACATAAACCTACATAGGCATTTATGAAACGTCAGAAGCTTGTTGCACGGTTCCAATTTGTCGTTTCCTATGAAAAAGAGCCAGCAAGAAACTCCACGGTTATTCTTTTAAAAATAATTGGCTTTTACATTATTTTCAAATAACAGTGTTAATAGGTATGGGAGGACAGTGTAGGTAACAATGACTTGCACAAAAAGTTGCACTGGCGAGTACTATAGCAATAAGCTCTCTTAATATAATAAAATGCATTAAACTCATTCTCCTATTATGCTGAATAAAATCAGAATACTCGTACTAAAATGCAAAACTTGCAAGTAATCGTGAAATAGCTTGGAAAATTCACTGTTTACTCGTATCGTGAGATTGACAGAAGATTCACGACCTAGAAAATATGCTGGCGCCTGGCAGCTCAACGGAGGATAAACTAGAGAAATTTCTGCTTCACATTTTATTTACAGTTTCGTAGATGCTTGGTAGTGACCTAATTCTTCAGCACATAAATAACGTAAATATTAAGAAAATTTGTATGGATTTAGAGGTGGAGTAACGTTAAAAGCAACAGTGTAGGTTAATGGTTGATTACAGAAAGATTAAGTTCCAGGATTGACCCAGGTCTTGATTCTTAATTCATCATCATCATCATCATTTCAGCCGAAAGACGTCTACTGCTGGACATAGGCCTCCCCCAAGCACCGCCACTTCGACCGATTCTGTGCTTTCCGCATCCAGCGGATTCCTGCGGCCTTCACAAAGTCATCGGTCCATCTTGTGGGAGGCCTTCCAACGCTACGTCTTCCGGTACGTGGTCGCCACTCCAGAACCTTTCGACCCCATCGGCCATCCTTTCTGCGAGCAATGTGCCCTGCCCATCGCCACTTAAGTTTGGCAATTCTTCGGGCTATGTCGGTTACCTTGGTTCTCCTGCAGATCTCTTCATTTCTGATTCGATCACGTAGGGAAACTGCCAAGCATAGCCCTCTCCATTGCCCTTTGGGTGACTTTTAGCCTTCTGATAAGGCCCATTGTGAGCGACCACGTTTCAGTACCATAGGTCATCACTGGCAACACGCACTGGTCAAAGACTTTCGTCTTGAGACACTGTGGTATGTGGGACGAAAAGATATTGCGTAGCTTCCCGAACGCTGCCCAGCCGAGTCGGATTCGACAATTGACCTCTTTCTCGAAGTTGGACCTACCTAGCTGGACAGTTTGTCCTAGGTAAACATACTCGTCCACAACTTTGAGCGTAGCGTCTCCGATCTTCATGGGAGTGGGTGTCACATGGGCATTTGATTCTTAATTATATCGTACAAAAAAAACCTGCCAAGTGCATGTCGGATCACGCACAATGAAAGGTTCCGTAGTTGGGATGAATTTATCCCAAAAACAAACTTTCACAAAATATATTCTCAAATACATCGATATACGTCACGGTCAATCCTCTAAATGCAAATTTAAGAATGTAATTGCAAAAAAAAAAACTGTGATTAAACTACAAATTATTATCAATTTTCTGAATTTTTCCTTTACTTGTGCTGTGAGACCTTGCTTCCTGCCAAATTTCATGATTCTAGGTCAACGGGAAGTACCCTGTAGGTTTTGATTTATTTGCGAGTATCAAAATATGTCACTTACATGGCCGTAATTTTTTTATTGCGTTGACTTAGAAGCTTGTTTTTTTTTAGAGCTCCAAGCTCCAAGTTCCGAATTTTATATGATACCTATTGAATTAACTATTTAAATATAGATGTGTAATAATCGAATCAATCAATTATAGAGGATTTCTTAATTTATGAATTCTGCTGGGGAGTTTGTTGCGCCACTTCTTCTTCCCAGCTAAAGGCACTAGGAAGTAGTGAAGGGTAGGCGTTTTGGGGGACTGTCTTATGTAATTTTGACGTTCGAAAAGTGCTGATTCTCAGCCTAGTTTGAATAAACGACTTTTGAATTTGAAACATAACAATCACTGCATGATACGTCATACCCGGCGGATGCCTACTTGATATTCTCAGAAATCGTTAACATAAGTTCTATACACTATTGACGAGAACTCCATCCTAAAACATTACGAACTTTGAGTTATAGGCACTTTTAATCTTAAATATTCACACTTTTTAGGGATCCGTACCTCAAAAGGAAAAAACGGAACCCTTATAGCATCACTCGTGTGTCTGTATGTCTGTCTGTCCGTCTGTCACAGCCAATTTGCTCCGAATCTAATGGAGCGATTAAGTTGAAATTTGGTACACATATGTATTTCTGTGACCCAAACACGGACGTGTAACGTATATAAATGAATTTTGAATATGGGGAAGTCATGTATTCAAACTAGGCTGAGAATCAACACTTTTCGAACGTCAAAATTACATAAGACATTCCCACAAAAACGCCCACCCTTCACCACTTCCTAGTGCCTTTAGCTGGGAAGAAGAAGTGGCGCAACAAACTCCCCAGCAGCACAGCTGTCTGTTCAAGTTAGAAAAATGATTCTATACAATAGTATGCAAAAAAACTTACATTATGCAACACAAAACATAATTCAAATGATAAATTATAGGCCATATGCCAGCTAGCACACGCCAATATACCAACCAGAAAACCATCATTTCAGCCGAAAGACGTCCACTGCTGGACTTAAGCCTCCCAAAAGCACCGCCACTTCGACCGATTCTGTGCTTTCCGCATTGTATAAATACATGTAAAGATATTTAAGAAATGTGACGAAAATTGACCATTCCCCCTTATCTCCGAAACTACTTTATCTAAATTTTTAAAAAAATACATAGTATTGCTCTTTACTCATAGATTACAGAAAAAACTTTAAGGAAGTTTATGGTCTTAAAATAACATGGTAAATCATCACCAACTATCATCCCAACTATGGAACCCTTCATTGTGCGTAGTCCGACACACACTTGGCCGGGTTTTTACTTACCTGAAACTTATAAACGTAATCTAAAAGTAGAAGTCTCCATGGATCTTGTTCCGAACCACGGGAATGCACCGCGACCTCTCCCGCGGGCCTCGGCGTCCCATTCACGGTACGACTGCTCCGCGTCACTGCGACACATATCGACGACTATTTCCAACTCAAACGCACCCCTGCGATCAGTTTGCATGCAAATCTGACTGTTTTGTTGTTTGAACAAATGTCGCTCTAAATAAGATTTTTGATAACCTTTTCAGTATTCTATGAGTATTGTAACGGTGGCAATTTCGTGTGAGATTATGAGCGAGTTATTAGAATTTATAGTTGAGCATGTTTCATTGAACTTGCTCAACATACACACTTGCTTGATAATACTCGCAGTTTTCAGTTTATTGAGCTTAGATCTCTTGCCCCTTATATTACATTATTATTAAGACAAAAGGAACAGCAAAATACAAAGGTGATGCTTATTTCTAAAGAAATCTCTTCCAGCATACCTGCGATAGGACAGAGGATAAAAAAAGATATAGACAACGTGTGTAAGAGTTAAGAGGAAGTAAAATACATAAAATCAAAACAATTCACTTAATAAAATAAAACTAAATAATATGAAAATATACTTATTTCCCTTATTCTTCTTCTTAGTAGCTCTCTTGACAAAGCGGTCGTGGTCTTCATGTAGTTTCTTGTCCAGGGGCTGATGTGATTCGCCTCACGATTTCTCGCCATCTACTCCGATTTTGGGTGTTTTTAGTGCACTCATACACGGGTTAGCCCTCTACGGATTTAATTTGGTCAGTTCATCTCATGGGTGAGCGTCTGCGTGGTCATAGAGTCACCCTCACGCCTCCAGATGTGTCCGAAGTATTTGAGGATACGTGTTTGGAACCAGAACAGAAAGATGCTTTTTGATGCCGAGTTCTTGACGTTTAGAGGTGTTAGTGCGAAACTCCATCCAGGATACATGGGACCCCATGGGCCCCCTATTACATACATTACTGGCGAAATGTGAGTGTATTATAAGAAATACCTTTGCCCAACCCTTCGGGGAAACAAGGCGTGATGTTATGTTATGCTCTCTATTTTACCCAATTATTGTCTTATAAGATAAGGTGATCAATCAACGTTTCGTTCTCTGAACTTGGACGTAGGACATTATGCACAAATCTATAAATGGACGATGGTATATTGTTAAAGGTATCTGTTTGAAGTAAACTCCGACACCATCTGAGTGATCTCTATGAAAGTTGGTACATACTTATCCATGACGGAGAGGGTAGGTCTCTTTCGTTATTATCAGCGATATTTTAACTACTGTGGGCGTTCTGTGGGTAGTGTTGGTTAATGCGCAAAAGAAAAACCGTATGCAGTTCAGATCACATTATAATTCACGATCAAACTAGCAATACAGACACTGTAGGTACACGACACAACTATACGGAACGTGCGACAGTTTCGGAACGTCTTCACCACTTCACCTCTTTCCGTGAACTCTGCTTAGCTCCGGCCGGTCCGGGCGTTATGTTGCAGACTCTGTCGAGAGCCGCCATGCGGCGCTGACGTCCCGATTAGTCAACTCAGTAACGTATTTCCGACATCTAAATGTATTTTTTCATGGAGGTTTTTCGTAAAACACCTGGATGAAGGACGCACGAAACCGGGTGGCAGAAGAAAGGGGAGGCCTATACCCAGCAGTAAGTGATTCTGGGCTGAAATGATGATGATGACGAGGTTTCTATAGTTTTTTTTGTCCTGAGCAAGCCGTGAGTAAAAGCCAGTACAATAAATAATAAACAAAAATATTTCTGTAAGTAGGTTTGTACAAAAACTTTTACTCGGCAAAGATACGAGTATTTTTTAAAACTAGATGAGGTCAGCGTTTCCTATCTGTTTACTCTGAGAAGAAAGGCCGAAACAAACTCAGATCACAGTCTCTTTTAAAGTCCAGACATAATCTGTCAGATCATGTGAAGCCCATGTAGATTAGTGTCTGACATTGTCTTTTGAGGAAAGAACCACACAGATTGAGTGGACCTGTCCAGTAAGTGCACACATTTGTCAGTAATCATACAGCTCAACTTAAGCCGGTACCCTAATTGCGTAATACAACACAACTACAATTTGTTTCGATTTTAAACAGATTGCTAATCCATTGCTTCATAAGTTGGAAAAAAAAATCTGCTCAACAATGTAAATAACGCAATGAATGTTGTCGAACTATCAAAATGAAACAAATTATGCAAAATAGTTTTCGAAAATATGTTACGCAATTAGGGTACTGGTCTCCTGCGCATGTTTTTCCGAAACATTACACAAAAAAGCTTACACATAAACATTTATATTCATACAAAGCATAGACAAATGTATATGACCACGCCTCTTTGTTGCGATGTTTTTGTGTAAAAACACGCGCAGGAGACCCGGCTTTAGAATTTATGGAGCTCGATATAAATGAAGAAATATTAAATAACTCCAAAAATTAAAACTATCGACAATCCTCCGTCCGATGAACAGGCATCCTTATTCAAAAGCAATATTGTCCGGTAGATAACATAGTGCGGCTCGTTTGATTTGTTATAGGCAACATTAGCGCTAAATCTAATGCCGTTTATTGCGGACTAAGTTATGGCACAGACATTCTAATTACATGTGAATAGAACTTAGATGTTGTAGTAGAGCTGGAGGTTTTGTAAGAAATTGATTAAAAACCTGGGCTGATATAGAATTGTTTCGTCCTTTTTGTGGTTGAAGCAAATGTGGGTTTTCATGAAAATTCACGCCACCAGATGGCGCCACTTTGACAAGGGGTTTTCCATTTTGACAAAATCAATCTGCCCAGCCTTTTTAAACGACTTTAAAAAAAGGACTCAGTTCGTCGGATTTGTTTTTTTGTTTTTTTAGACGTATCTTCCCCGATTACTCGAAAACTGCTGGACCGATTTGATTTTTTTTTTTTTTTTTTGTTAGAAAGTGTATAGGTACTTTCAAGTTGATCCCATTGTCATTTGGTCACGATCTGATGATGGGATCTTGGAAAAATCGAGGGAATTCTTCAAATATTAAAGGCATATCTATAGCGATTTAGGTATTTTTTATGAGCAGTTGACATTAGGCTACTTATTGTAACTTGGATAAATTACAAACCAACCCACAAAAAAGTAAAAAAAAAACGACTTCCAAACTACAAAGTGAAAAATAACTTTAATTTCGGAAGTCGGTGTCAAAAAACTAAAATACTGATCCAAAGACATCGACTTCCGTAATTAAAGTTATTTTTCACTTTGTAGTTTGGAAGTCGGTTGTATTTTTTTTTAAAGTTTTCCACAACTATGTTGGGGTCGGCTTCCACTCTAACCGGATACAGTTGAATACCAGTATTTTACATGGAGAGACTGCCTATCTGACCTACACAACCCAGTAACTGGGTAATACGATACCTCTTGGTAAGACTGGTTTTCAGACTTTCGGGCTTCTGACGACCCGTAACGACTGTCAAAGCTCCACGAATGACAGCCAGGACCAACGGCTTAGCGTGCTTTCCGAGGCACGAAGGAGTCTTGGTATGTAAAGATGGTCACCCATCTACGGACCAACCCCGGCAAGTGTAGCTTTACTTAGCCACGAGCTGCTCTAGCTTTTCCATTTCGACAATTAATATAAAATATATGATGATGTTCATCATTCGTTTCATTCATTCGTTCATCATTCAGTGACGACTAAAGAAAATATAGGCGCTTTGACACTTTTGACAGGTGCCCGGACCTGACGTCTCAGTGCTGCCACCTACTAAACGTCATTTCAGAAAACCATCATTGTAGCACGTGGCCACAGTGTAAAGAGTAAGTGGCATTCAGTTTCTGCTTACACCCATGGAAAATAGGCGTGAATTTATGTGCGTAGGTAACTATGTGTTTCAAGCAGGGTTGGAAAAAATCATGACTTAAAAAAACAGTGTCACTCCGGGAGTACCGACAGAAGTGAAAACTTGAACAATTTTATTGTGCAGGAAATACTTTTCTTTTTGAAGTCGGTAAAAAAGGGAAATGTCAATAATGTCGGTGTCATGTCTCAATGTTTGGAATGTCATTAATCCCAAAGAAAATGTATCACGCGTTGATGTCTTTTAATGGTCAAAAGCTGATGTCGGTAACAGTGTCGCGAGTTCAATTGTTTTTTCCTATCTCAAAAATGCCCAACGCGCCTAAAGAAGTTTTTACTTCAAAAATAAAAATCAATATTTGGTTTATTTTATTTTGTCGTACAGTTTAACTATATCTCTGCGTATAACGGAACGCGCCTTTGAGTGTCAGAGAAAAGGGGAATCCCCCGCGCAGTGTTTTGTAAACTTCGCATGCATTACCATAGTAAAGTAAGAAACCGACTGGGAATTGAAAAGGTTGGAAAACTAGTTATTTTGTTCAAGCATTATAAATTTATAATAATGTTTATGATATTGATTTTTCTGATGTAAAAGACCCTAAGTCTTGAACATATACTTAATTTCTAAATCTATTTTTATGTTGATTTCTGTGAAAAGAAAGTAAAATTAAACACATTTGCTTAAATCATTGATTTTTATTGAAAAAATCATTTGATTTAATCGTGCCAACCCTAGTTTCAAGTCTATAGACATGGCCGTTTTATCTAAATACCCGTTACATGCTACTATATTTTCTCCTTCGCAATACACTGTTTAAATGGTTCCCCTCCCTATGTCCTATATTCGAACACGAGCTAAAGCATTAAAACTAGATTTGGGTAGACACTGATATAAAACCTGTCAATTTTGAATAGAACATTATTCTGGAACCCCATTCTTTATCAGAATCAGATCTTCCATCCTTATGAATTCTCTCTTACAAACATGGTAACCACAAGACTGCTAATCAAAAAAATAGGGCCTTATTTATTTCGAATTTTAATTTATTTATCAACCAATAACTATAGCAGTCCACTGCTGGACATAGGCCTCTCCAATTGCACGCCATTCAGCTCGATTCTCGGCAACTCTCATCCAGCTGCTACCAGCCACCCTTTTTTTTTTTTGGGTGGGAAATTATCAAATAACTTCTCCCGCTCTGTGTGGAGCGGGAGGGCGTGTCAGACTCTTACTGGCTAAAACCCACCCGTGTTCCTTCAGTTGCCATGTTGCCGGGGGCCACGATTTACCTTTCGGCCCTTATTCGCAACCCCGGCAGGCATTGGCCCTAGCGGACCCCGTCAATTCTGCTGACATCTCTTTGAGGCGCGCGTGGAACACAACGCGCCGTCGACCCGGGCTTGGTCCTTATCGGACGGCGAGCTACCCATTGCTCATCGTCCGCAAGCCCGCGCCTACAGTGGCTGGAAATCTGCCTGTGATTCCCGACGCCCAGGACGTCTCCTCCTGCGGCGGTTGGGGGCACGAGGGCGCGAAATAGCCACCCTGCGAAGATCGTCACTCCACCTAGACTGAGGGCGTCCTACCTTACGTTTGCCGATTCGCGGTCTCCACTCAAGAACACGTCTAACCCAACGGTCATCGGTTCTACGGCTAATATGGCCGGCCCATTGCACTTCAGCTTGCTTATTCTGTGAGCTATGTCGACGACTTTGTAACTCTGCCGGATCCCCTCGTTCCGGATTTGATCCCTCAGAGAGACTCCAAGCATAGCCCGTCTATGGCCATTCCTCATTCTAATTACATCCAATACCATTAATATAAGAAAGGCCTACAAAGGCCGACTAATGTGCTCTTTGACTCCTGATTGCGGAACCTTATTGTGCCGATAAGACTGGTTTAAGACCAAACAACACTTTATAGCAGATCAACGTTGTACGTAAAGGCTAAAACTTAAATAGAAGCCGACCAAAACATTGGAATTTCAACTTTAATGTATCACGAACAAAGTCGACTTTGAAATGGCAGCACCTGTTCCATAAGGTCGTATGTCCCAATTTCAGCTGCAATAAAAATTCAACTTTGTGATTCATAGTTAAGGTTCAAAATTCTATAAACACCCATTCTAAGTTTTAAACAGGGTGATGTATAAATATACAGCGTGTTGGAAGATAGGGCTTTTTGCAAGTACGTAAGCCGTTTAGGCTATATCTGTTTTCCAAATGCGTGCGATATAGTCTAGGTTAGTTAGTACAGCTGTAGTTAACGTTAAAAGGGTTTCTTGAAGTTATTACTGTGTATCGCACATGACTTTTGTCTTGGGAGATAAGTCTTAAGTGCTTGTGGTAAGGATGGGTGATATTAAGTGCGACGTTTTTTTTGCAATGAAGGGGGAATCGGATTAAGTGCATATGACTGGTAAAGAACTGTTATATTTCAAGAGTAATAAATGACTACCTATAAAAATTAGAAACGACAGCAAAAATATACATACGCCTACATAGAACTGACTCCAATTATAATTTATTTGGCTTATAACTTTTAATGAAAATATAGAAAAATTATGTTTTGTCAACCCTTTAAATTGGCATACTAAACATTAGGTAAATCTACTTAAAAGCGTTTATCTTAAAAGTTGGCAACGTTGTAAATAGCTGTCAAATATTTACCTATTTTTGATTAATTTGGCAATATTACTGTATGGAAATATGAAATGTGGCTAACTAGCGAACTAGAATATTGATTATGAAATGCAATAATTAAAATCGTTGCACCGAAAATTTTGTCTTAGATGTAAAAAAGTATTTGGAAACTTTCTAAATGCATTTTTTACAACTAAAACGGTTACAACATCAATTCAGTGTTATAATTCCAATTCATTATTAACATTCTAGGGACTGCCTCGTTGGTCTAGTGGTCGCAAGCGCTACTGCTGAGCATAATGTCCTGGGTTCGATTCCCGGGACGGGCAAAGTGTTATTGGGTTTTTCTATCTGAAATTTCTCAGTAGCAGCTCGGAGTCTGGATTTGTGCCCGGTTGATGGCAATAGGCTCGCCCCCTATTACATGGGACTTAAATATAACTGGCGAAATGCGGGTGTACCTGCTACAGGGACACCTCTGCCCTACCCTTCGGGGAAACAAGGCGTGATGTTATGTGTTATTCTAGGGAACTAGTTAGCCACATTTCATGTTTCCATACAGTAATATTGCCAAATTAATCAAAACAGCGAAATATTTGACATCTATTTGCGACGTGCCCAATTTCAGAATAAACGCTCCTAATATAAAGTAAAAGATATCGACACAAACTATAACCATGAATTCAATACAAGATCAGACCATCAGACGTTCTAGAATCTTGTACTGAATTCGTTAAAACATTTCGACGGTTATTGAAAAATAATCAGCAGTTCTGGTAATTTCTGACCCATGCCCTTACACCTGTAACCCCTGTAGAGTGGTCTCTATCACCAACCAACGCAACCACCACATTTCCCACTCCCATTCCAAAAAAAAGCGGCCAAGTGCGAGTCGGACTCGTCCATAAAGGGCAGTTCCGTAGCAGCAAGTAACATAATGTAAAAGTTCTTTTTTTATGCACGTGTGTCTGTGACAATTAAACTTATTTTTCTTTATTTTTCTTTCTTTTCTTTTTCTTTCTTTCTTTAATTGAGTTGATTCAATGAAAAGTAAATTGCGGTTTACGATTTATGACGTATTAAAAAAATACTACTTACTAGATCTCGTTCAAACCAATTTTCGGTGGAAGTTTACATGGTAATGTACATCATGTATATTTTTTTAATTTTATCATTCTCTTGTTTTAGAAGTTACAGGGGGCGGGGGGACACATATTTTATCACTTTGGAAGTGTCTCTCGCGCAAACTATTCAGTTTAAAAAAAAATGATATCAGAAACCTCAATATAATTTTTGAAGACCTATCCATAGATACCCTACACGTATGGGATTGATAAAAAAAATATGTTGAGTTTCAGTTCTAAGTATGGGGAACCCCCAATTTTTTTTTTTTCTATTTTTGTGTGAAAATCTTAATGCTGTTCACAGAATACATCTAAGTACTTACCAAGTTTCAACAGCATAGTTCTTATAGTTTCGGAAAAAAAATGGCTTTGACATATGGACGGACAGACAGACATGACGAATCCATAAGGGTTCCTTTTTATGCCATTTGGCTACGTAACCCTATAAATTCACAATTTCCTTTACACCCAGCTCTAATCTGACCTTATTAAAATAACGCGTGACATAAAGTAACTGTAAAGAATGTCCAACACGGCACTGAACCCGGTACATGGGATATAATTCGCGCGAATGGGGCACAACCGCTATCCAGCTAAATGTACTGGATGCTAGATCGTTATCTTTTATCTATGCATTACAAGGCTGATAAGATCGTATAGGTGTTGGTCTGTTTATACAAACAGTTGTGTGATGATATTTAGTTTTTTTTTTTTTTTTTTTTTTTTTTTAAAAAAAAAACGTTGCCCCACACTAGGAATTTCTCCTGTATCGTGGGTGCGAGTTGTACTTTGTACAGTTATAAAACTAGAGGAGCTCGTGGCTCGATCCATCAGGTTAAGACCAGGCACTCCAAAGACAATTTCTACGCAAACTCCGCCCCCATGCACCCCGCCACTCCACTATGTGCTAAACGCTAACACATCAGTAATAAAGTTGAATATCGCATGCGCTCTTTGGTCGTGTTCGAGCACGGTAGTAAATGTTATAAGTCTCAATTCTTATTTCGTTTATATTTAGTGAAAAAATATCTTATATTTGGATAATAGGCTTATGTGTATCTGGATTTCTTGACAAAACATCATTACAGAAAAGAAGACAACAAAGAGAAGGACAAAATCTGTGGGGAAGAAGCAACGAAAATCCATCTGAAAACACATTCATGAGCCACACCCTGACTGCACCACAAACTACATCTGTTGCAACCACATCCACTATGCCACAGTGTAAAATCAGCCACGGTGATGAAAGTCACAAACGACCCAAAGACCATACTTTTCGACTTTAAAATATTTATACAAAACGTACAAAGTCTCAAAAATAAAACTCATATTCTTGAGAGTATACTAGATAATGAACCTTATAATGTAGTCTGCCTTACCGAGACGTGGATTAGAAATCATCAAAAAGAATTAATTACAGTCAGTGGATACGAGTTCAGTTCGGCCTTCTGTCGACAAAATCACCGAGGCGGTGGAGCCGCCATTCTGACACAAACCGGATTAAAATGCAAAGAATTACCTGAAATTACCAATCTATCCATCGAATATGTTGTGGAATGTTGTGCCATAGAAATTAAGTCACCAAAACTAATTATTATTCTTGTATACCGGCCCGATCGAAATATAGAAAAGTTCTTTAACTTTTTAAATCAACTTCTGAAGCTCATTACACTAAAGTACAAAAACAAACGCCTTATAATTACCGGAGATTTTAACTTAGATTATTTTAAAAAAGCTAAGGAATACCAGAGATTTAACAATATCATGACAGAACTAAATCTACAGCAAATAATCAAAACTCCTACAAGAACCACAAAATCAACATCGACTTGTATAGATCTTTTATTCACAAATAATAGTAGCACAGAATTTGAAATTACTGTTAACAATAATGGTATCTCGGATCACAATAGCTTAATATACAGCCTTAGGAAAGACAGAGAAGCGCAAAGTCTTAAAAGGACACCCTACGTTACTAAAAGAATCTTTAACAATACTAATTTGACAAATTTCCAATCAGCACTAAATAAAATAAACTGGGATGACATTTTTTATCAAAACTTTGACATAAATAAAACTTATAATAGATTTCATGACATTTTACAATCTCATTTGAATAAATACATACCAAAAAAACGGATAAAAACAATTCAAAATAAAACAAACAATTATCTTACTAGGGGACTAAAAAAATCATGCAAAAATAAAAGATTGACTAGAATTATTTCGAATCAGCTCAATAGCACCATATTTAAAAAACACTGCAAAGAATACTCGAAAATGTTAAAAAGATGCATCAAAACTTCAAAAAAACTTAATTACATAAAAGAGATGAATGCCTCGAAAAATAAAACAAAAACGATGTGGTCAGTAATAAATAAAATTACTAAACCTAATAAAACTAAACAAAATCATAAGAACATTACCTTAAAATTAAATAACGTAAAAATTAAATCACCGCAACAAGTTTGCACCACATTTAATGATTATTTCATATCGGTAGGTGTAGATAACAAAAGTTCGGGAGCAGCGGCGCCAGCGCCGTGTGGGCCATCGTTACATTCGGTGCATAAGCCCGCAATAAACTCCATGTATATCGATCCGGTAACCGAGCGAGAGGTTTTTAAAATTATACGCGGTATGCAAAATAAACGTAGCTTTGGAGTGGACGATATCCCGCCGATACTAGTAAAAAAATGCGTAAAGGAGCTTACATCGCCGCTCACTAAACTGATAAATATTTCTTTCGACGAGGGACGATTCCCAGAAAAACTTAAAATTGCGAAAGTACGCCCAATTGCGAAAAAAGGAGGAAATTCAGAAAACCCTAGTAATTATAGACCTATTGCACTGTTGCCCACTATCTCAAAAATTTTCGAAAAAGCAATGGCGAATCGTGTCAATAAATTTTTAGAAAAATATAATATTTTAGATAAAAACCAATTCGGATTTAGGAAAAAATGCTCAACTACTCTAGCAGTATACAACTACGTACAGGAAATTTACAGTTGCATTAACGAACGAAAGTACGCTATTGGACTATTCCTAGACATGACGAAGGCGTATGACAAGGTGTCACACAAAATTTTATTACAAAAACTTTACGGTTCGGGTATTAGAGGACAAGCTTTTAATTGGTTTAAATCATATTTACAAGACAGAGTACAATTCGTAGAAATAGAATATTTAGATAGCGTTGACCAAGAAATGTACAGCATAGGATCAGACATGGCTACCATTAATACTTCAATACCCCAAGGAAGTGTTTTAGGAAGTACCTTATTTATATTATACGTAAATGACTTGCCAAAAAAGATAAGTTCGTCGTGTATTTTGTTCGCTGACGATGTTTCTTTATTATTTAAAACGCCCGTGAATGTTGACCATCTAGCTATTGAAAAAACTTTCATAGAAACTGAGCAATGGTTGAAAAAGCATAATTTAGAAATAAACATAACGAAAACTAAAATATGCCAATTCAGAACTTACCAAAGAACTCCACTAAACCTAAATATATTAACACAACAAATAAAATTAGAAGAAATAAACGAATTTAAACTTTTAGGCCTAACATTAGACTCAAACCTAAATTGGAAGAAACATGTAGAAAGTACAAGTGCAAAATTGTCCCAATTTATTTATGCACTAAGCATATTGAAATGCAACACAGATTATAAAACCGCCTTAACTGCCTATTATGCGTACGCCTACTCCTGGCTGAATTATGGTATTATTCTGTGGGGGGACAGTACTGACTTTTTGGACCTTTTCATTCAGCAAAAGAAATGTATCAGAATATTGATGAACATAGGCCAACGAGAGAGTTGTAGGCCACACTTTATTAAACATCAAATTCTCACACTACCAGCTATATATATACTGCAAAGTTGTATATTCGTTAGGAAAAATAGGCACCTCTTCAAATCTAATATCGAGCTAAATGAAAACTATAACCGACGGAACAAGAATAGACTAATACTACCCATCACAAACATAAAATTTATCGGGAAAAGCCCACATTCAAGACTAGCTAATATATTTAATAAGCTACCGGAAAGTTTAAAATCCCTACCAAATGACTCAATTTTCTTGACGCAGTTGAAATCTCTGTTAATAAAGAAAGGCTACTATACCGTTGAGGAATTTAAAGTTGACAGATTGTGAATCAATTGACCTCGTAATAATAAGCTTCACGTAAATGTGAAAATAATAATAAATTACTTTACTATATTACTATAATGTTATGCTTACTAATAATGACTAAAATAAATGAACAAAGTAATAAAAATGATTTCAATGAAATAAAATGTAATAATGAATGAATTAATGTTTTTTGAAATGTAATGAATTGTTATAATTAGAATCAATATTATATAATTATGTAATCATTTGATATGTAAACATTTGCAGTGCCCTTACAGGGTACATGTCTTAATACTGTGTCATGAAATTTTAATGCATGCCTACTAATCAGTGTTTTACATGTTAGCAAATAAATAAATAAATAAAAATAAATAAATAATAAACTACATTTTCTTACCATAAATAATTATTTTAGACATAAAAGCCGAGTGATCTTGTTCTTTTGTTTCAGATAATAATCTTTAAAAAAGACATGATTTTCGAATAAAAAAACCGGCCAAGTGCGTGTCGGACCACGCACAATGAAGAGTTCCGTAGTTGGGATGAATTAATCCCAAAAACAAACTTAACTTTGTAGTTGAAAAATATGTTCTCCCATACGGAATGTATGGGAAAACATGTTTTTTCAACTGCACAGTTAAGTTGTTCGATTATTACTCGTTAACTTGTAGAGCCTACTTAGCTGTGACAGTTTTCCTTTTAATTTCGTTATATAAACTACTGTTGTGATTTTTTCACACACCCAAAACCAACCATTTAGCCGGCAGGGGGGGGACACTTGACTCTAACAAAAATTAGCACTTTAAAGCTTAATATTTCGCAAACGGATCCCTGAATCCAAAAATGGTTTTCACAAACTCACAATGTTTTTAAAGGACCTTTTCAATGATACCCCTCACTATGGGTTAAAAAAGAAAAAAAATAACATCACCACTTTACGTGTATGAGAGGTACCCTAAAAAAAAGTTTTTCATAATTTTATTTTACCATTTTGCTGGCGTAATTAAAATATATACCTATGCCAAATTAGAGTTTTCTAGTACTAAGGGTCTCGGAGCTAGACCGCGGACAGACAGACAGACGGACATGACGAAACTGTAAGGGTTCCTTGTTTACTACGGAACCCTAAAAATGAATCGAGCGAAAATGTTCCAATTACGTAACTGTCTTATATTTGAATCCAATAAATCATATACTAAAGTTCCATTTTGATTGTATGCGTGATTTTTTCAGAATATTAATGCAAATTAACATACAATTTAGGGAGCCTCCTCTTAAGCTACGCTTGCCAGGGTTGGTCTGTAGATGAGTGACCATCTTTACATACCAAGACTCCTCCGTGCCTCGGAAAGCACGTTAAGTCGTTGGTCCCGGCTGTCATTCGTGGATCTTTGACAGTCGATACGGGTCGTCAGAAGCCCGTAAGTTTGACAGCCAGTAGCCAAGGGGTATCGTATTACCCAGTAACTGTGTTGTGGAGGTCAGATAGGGTTTGCTCCGTGTAAAATATTGACCTATAAGTTGTATGTGTGGTGCAAACAGTCTAAGTTGTTTTTTTTATAAAATAAATAAATTACTCCTTGTGTCAACCAGTGGTTGTCATACCCTCATGCTTTATTTGTTCATCCTCGAGGCTAAAATAAGAGTAATAATGAATGTAAATAATGAAGACTCCGCAAACATTATTGTTGTTTATGAGTACTGATACATTATTAATGCACTTTGTGATGCCGCCTCGCAATGTTTGCAACCGGTTAAGAAAGTTCCAACCATCTACGGATATTTGCAATTAGATTTAAAGAACATCATTTATAAATTTGTCAACACACTTGCTCGTGAAGTGGCTCTTTTAGGTTCATAATGCAGTTTATTAAAGACGCGTGCTTTTTACTTTATATTACCGCACTAGTGCTGTAATGTGCGCCATAGACAACTATTTACTGGTCGGAGTATTGACATGGCAGTATGGAATTAGTAGTACTACTACCTATACATGAAATTAGTATGAGATATCTATTTATTTAAAGCGTTTATTCTAAAAGTTGTGATGTTCAAAAGTGCCTTGTATGTGCCTTATTGAAATAAATTATTTGACTTTGACTTTGAGTTGGCAAAGTCGCAAATAGCTGTCAAATATCAAATTGTCTTCCCATCTTTGAAATTGTCTTCCTCTTTCCTTTTCTGGGATACCATTCTGTTACTTCTCTGGCCAATCTTCCATTTTTATCCCTGATGACATGACCTGCCTTAATTATAGGAGCCAATGAACCATTTCATAAAACATAAGAGCGCTTATCCTAAAAGTTGGCAACGTCGCAAGTAGATGTCAAATATTTACCTGTTTTGATAAATTTTGGCAATATCACTGTATGGAAATATGAAATATCGCTAACTAAGTAGTACTATAAGTCTCCAGCTTCATAAATGTCAGTCTACTTTCTAAAGTAATTTACCAAAAAATAACTGCGTACAATTGCCTCTATTATAATTCTCTTTCTCAAATATATCTTGAGAAATGAAAGCTATTCTATTTGAGAAAACATGTTAACTACACATGCAACCATAAAATAATATTTCTCATTAAAATTATGGCCCTATTTGCAATAAAATAAACTACTTAGTCCATTTCAGCAAATATTTTCATTTCAATAAAATAAACCTTTCATATATTACGACCAGATAAAACTGTTTAATTACAATATAAAGTTGAGCAACTAACGTAGCGATGTCAAAGCTTAATTATTAAAACGAGATTGAGTAATAAATAATAATATAACGTTATTATTTTATAGTTTATGCTAATATAGATCGGATCGAATCGGATTGGTTCTGAGACCGTTATTTTATAGGGATTGTGGACTTAAGGTCGAGTTGCGGCTTATTTTTTATTGATTCAAGGTATGCTAAGAATTTTTAAATAGCATAAACATAAACTTCACGCCCTCATTCCCCGAAGGATTAGGCAGAGGTGTATCTATAGGACACCCACAATTTCGCCAGTTATGTTTAAGTCCCATATAAAGGAAAAT
Organism: Agrochola lychnidis; assembly: GCA_963680765.1. NCBI lineage: Eukaryota > Metazoa > Arthropoda > Insecta > Lepidoptera > Noctuidae > Agrochola > Agrochola lychnidis. The sequence continues at coordinate 9,163,655 of OY796873.1, forward strand.
CGTGGCCATTTCCCTTTCGGCCCTTATTCGCAGCCCCGGCAGGCATCGGCCCTAGCGGACCCCGTCAATTCTGCTAACATCTCTTTGAGGCGCACGTGGAACACAACGCGCCGTCGACCCGGGCCTGGTCCTTATCGAACGGCGAGCTACCCTTTGCTCACCGTCCGCAAGCCCGCGCCTACGGTGGCCGGAAATCTGCCTGTGATTCCCGACGCCCAGGGCGTCTCCTACGGAGGTTAGGGGCGCGAGGGCGCGAAATTTGCCTCTCCCTCACGCGTTCCCGTTCCGTTTAACACTTTGTATATTTTAATAAAGTCTCTAAGATCAGTAATATGTTATTGTAATTTTTGTATATACAGGCTGTTTGGCAGAACGTTGAACATACGAAAATGGTGGATAGGTGGGGTCATCTGCTACTTACTCAGCCCTAATTTATTTGGCCCTGACGCCCTGGATATAATTTTTTTTTTATTGCTTTGTTCTAGTTTCACAACTTTCTTAACTTTAAAGTGTAATTTTTATTTTAAAAAAATGGGTAAAACAGGCATTTTTTTTTAATCTTTAAATATTGGCAGATTCAGAAAGATGTAAAAAATACTTAAATCCTTATTTCAACCTGCATTAAAAAAAAATATCCAGGGGACCAAGGCCAATTAAATTAGGGCTGAGTAAGTAGCAGATGACTGTGATTTAAATAAATAAATAAATGACCCCACCTATCCACCATTTTCGTATGTTCAACGTTCTGCCAAACAGCCTGTATACATCATTCACAACATTGAAAACGTTTTCCAATAAATGCGTTGAAAGCTTTACTGGTAATGCAACTAAGTTTTTAAAAATTCTAAGAAGAAGTTTCGTGACAATGTTTATTCACAAACAAACATACATTGTGACATGGAAAATAGATATTTTACAAAATGCTGGTGAATAAGAAAACGAATCTTTGTATAAATTATTATTTATCGAGACATTTTCAGAGAAAGGAAATGGATGAATATTTGCATCATCATCATCATCATTTCAGCCGAAAGACGTCCACTGCTGGACATAGGCCTCCCCCAAGCACCGCCACTTCGACCGATTCTGTGCTTTCCGCATCCAGCGGATTCCTGCGGCCTTCACAAAGTCATCGGTCCATCTTGTGGGAGGCCTTCCAACGCTACATCTTCCGGTATGTGGTCGCCACTCCAGAACCTTTCGACCCCATCGGCCATCCGTTCTGCGAGCAATGTGCCCTGCTCATTGCCACTTAAGTTTGTCAATTCTTCGGGCTATGTCGGTTACCTTGGTTCTCCTGCGGATCTCTTCATTTCTGATTCGATCACGTAGGGAAACTCCAAGCATAGCCCTCTCCATCGCCCTTTGGGTGACTTTTAGCCTTCTGATAAGGCCCATTGTAAGCGACCACGTTTCAGTACCATAGGTCAACACGCACTGGTCAGACTTTCGTCTTGAGACACTGTGATATGTGGGACGAAAAGATATTGCGTAGCTTCCCGAACGCTGCCCAGCCGAGTCAGATTCGACGATTGACCTCTTTCTCGAAGTTGGACCTACCTAGCTGGACAGTTTGTCCTAGGTAAACATACTCGACCACAACTTCGAGCGTAGCGTCTCCGATCTTCATGAGAGTGGGTGTCACATGGGCATTTGAAAAATATTTGCATATCTGTAAGTATTTATAATAGATGTGCTACTTCATAATATTACGTGCTCTTTTTTGCCTTAATTAGCGCAGCATAATGCTCACAGTTTTTATTTACTATAGGTAAGTTATGCTTCTTATGATTACAATTTAGTTACTGGAAACGTGTGAAAATACATTTAAGATGACGATAACCAACTTTTAATGATTTTATACTGAAGTTCACATCTAAACGAATAATGTTGATAATTTGGAAGAAATATATGTTAAATTAGAGCATATTTTTTGTAACTTAATATAGGAATATTTTAGGTTATGCATAGTGAAATTAATTTGTAAACTTATGTCTAACGCGGATAAAAACTGAGAATCATGCATAATCTATCAAGCGTGTTTTATTAAAACCTTCACCATTTTAAAGATAATTTAATTTTTAATCTTTTAGTATACGTGTTTTATTAAAATACCTTTTATTTTATGTAAAATAAATTAATAGTGTGTCTAATTTGGGACAACGCTCCTTGATGGGCGAGTCCTATTACTGGCTGGACGTACGACGCGTTGCGTGAGCTCAGCACAGAACACGCAAGCTAACCACTCAAAAGTCACTGGCACATATCTGCGTCTTAAGTAAGTTATAAGTCGAGCGGATTCAGTTGAACTCACTCTGCTTCTTCTTCTTATTGTGTGGTTAGTGACTAACCTGGTGTCAGTGGTGGTGACTTTTAAAGCCATCCATAGGCCTCTGACTTGGCTTCACAAGCCGTCGAGAATTCTCTCAGGCATGCCGGTTTCCTCGCAAAGTTTTCTTTGACCGTTTTTGAAGCAAATAATAATTATACAATACGCACATGAATCCGAAAAGTCAGAGGTGCGTGCCTTGGGTTCGAACTCGAGACCTGACTCTACTAAAGACTGGAGACGTATAAACTGACCTTTATAAGAACAAAGATTTACTTTATATTCTCATAACATTATCTAGCTTTACTAACATAAACTTGATTGTAAAAGACGCCATTATGGACTAAATATGGTCGTTTTAGGTTAAGTATCGATCAGGCAGTAAAGGTATTACAACCCACGATCGAAAGGTCGAATGCCTGCACTTTGGGTCCCTGTACCGTTCTGATGGTGTCATCCACCATCTCATTTTATGTTCACGCCTTTTCTAATGGGGTGAGCAGAGTTCGAGGGCAGTATCGACGGAAATTATTGACATGTTACACATTTACTTATTATCTCACATTGAAGGAGATGGTAAGATATTTTTGTTCTTAAACAATGTACTTACCTAGGTAATTAATTAATTAAATTAAGGTTTATAAAAGTAGCACAAATCCAAACTAACATATTATAAATAATGGTGCCGATTCTCTTGTATACCGAACTAAACTATCACTAAAAATCCTTACTTTTGGCTATGAGAATCTTAAAGCTATTCTGCAAAATAAATTCTCTAAATTTAAAAATAATTTTGACAGATCTAAATGGAATTTGACAATCGCGACTCCACGACACGTGATACTTATTTGCCCTTCCCCGTTTTTGTTTGTTTTTTTTTTTAGAACTTGAAGCGCACAGGTGGGGCAGTCTCGACGTGTTTTATATGGAATTTTTCACTTTTTGTATGGAAAATATGAAAAATTATTACCTACATGTTGAGTTTTAGGGATTTATGAGTTTCTTAAAGGGGGTCGATATTTTCTTAATTTTTGCGATAAAATAATACAGCACTATTTTTGCACCTGAAGTCGAGGTGTTGGTGTGAATTTAAATTACATGACAACCAATTTTATTCCACACGTTTTTAATCGCGATTAGAAATAGTCAGATTTAATTAGACAATCAAAATTTTAGGTGAACAAAATTGCTATTTTCATCCATCCATCCATTTTTGTGCTTTCAAACTAAAATATAGTTAAGTTGAGTCACTTTAGTCTATTTCAGAATGGGAAATCGTCGTTTGACAGGAATAAACTAGATTTTAGTGATTTTTAGTCTAGTTTAGAGGCATTTGTGACAAGAGAATCGGCACCATTGTGAAACTAACTCTATTTGGCTGAACAGATTTCGATGAAATTTGGCACACGGGTAGACCATGACTTAGTTTTTATCACGGTAGTACATCCACGTGGGATAACTTATGACAAAAACGCGGGTGAAACCGCGGGTATAACCTAGGGAATAAAAACCGGCCAAGTGCGTGTCGGAGCACTCACAGTGACGGGTTTCGTAGTTGGGATGAATTATAATATTATCCCATACATCGATATACGTCACGGTCAATTCTCTAACTGCAAGTCAAAGATTGTAATCGCAAAAAAATATATGTGATAAAACTACAAATTATAAATTTTCGGACTTTTCCTTTACTTGTGCTGTGAGAGCTTGCTTCCTGCCAAAGTTCATGATTCTAGGTCAACGGGAAGTACCCTGTAGGTTTTGATTTATTTGCGAGTATTAAAATATGTCACATAAATGGCCGTATTTTCTATTGCGTTGACTTAGACGCTTGATTTTTAGAGTTCCAAGGGAACATAGATATTAATTTCAACTTGATACCTTCACGCGTTCCTGAGAAAATGGGTCTTGACAGACTGACGGACGGACAACGAAGTGATCCTAAAAGGGTTTAATTTTTTTCCTGATTTAAGTGTCCATTATAGAATTAAAAACACATTCGTGGTGTGTTTCAGAAAGCCTCAAATTCGAAATGCAACTTTATAGCAAAATGATTTTTCGGCCAACCAATCACAAAATCACATACAATTTACAGGTTTCAGGAACCTGAGGATAAATCCAGTAAACCACACACAAAGTTACCAAAACAACATAGATCACACACAATAATCTCCTCGATCAATAAACACGAAATATACCAAAGTTGCGTGTGCGCATAGTTAAGGGTCGTCTAACTGTAGACGCTATCGCGTTACGTCAGCGAGACGACCACGTGACGATCGATAACGATTAACAAGACACATGCTGTACTTATACTTACTAAACTTAAAATAATTGCGTACTTTTTTATTTATTTTTCATGCACTCACGGTTATGCCTGCGGATAATTTTCTGTGTTATTTAATCATATTTATTCATATAATTGGTTGTACAGTAGCATTATATTCTAAGTACTATTTGTTTTATTTTATTTTGTTATCTATTTATATTTAATTCATTAAACCTATCTTGGTTTCCGTACGACTTTTTCGGGTGACCACTGAAAATCAGCGCTGTGCTGTGGGTCCCCATAGCACAGCATCATGCTGAGTGGAAGCCTTCTTGTCACAGTCATGACGTGCCAGCAGCTGCCGCATATTTCTGTTTGTGCTCGTGATTATATTTAAATCTATTGTTTAATTTTATTGCATTGTTCTCTTTTTCTATGCACGTGTGTCTATGACAATTAAACTTATTTTTCTTTCTTTCTTTCTTTTCTTATAAGGTATACAGTATTCGGATAGTTCATTCATATGATCAGATCCTTTCCGCCGAAAGATATAAGAACAGTTTGTTTACATGGAATTTAACACAAAAATTATCAAAGGTTTCGATCCGCTTCGTGAAGTCCAGTGTCCATTGTTTTCAGCAGCCCTTAAATTCCAGGAATTAAATTGATTATCTTTTGCTGAAACTCATAATAGGACGTTAGAATGCCTCCCTAATAGAGCCAGATTCGACTGAATTACAACGGCTGCAACTAGACCCAAATACTGAATAAATAGCCCTGGACGTCGGGAGTCCCAGACCGATTCCTGGTCACCGTAGGCGCGGGCTTGCGGACGGTGAGCAATGGGTAGCTCGCCGTCCGATAAGGACCAGGCCTGGGTCGACGGCGCGTTGTGTTCCACGCGCGCCTCAAAGAGATGAACTGACAGGGTCCGCTAGGGCCGATGCCTGCTGGGGTTGCGGGTCAGTCCGAAAGGGATACCGTGGCTCCCGACAACATAGCAACTGAAGTAACACGGGTTGGTTTTAATCAGTAAGAGTCTGACTCGCCCTCCCGCTCCGCCCATGGGGCCTACCACCAGCTCATAAAGCAGTATTATTTTAATATTACTTCAGTGTGGGAAAGAGATAAAGCTCTACAGGACGTATAGCTCCATCTCTTTCTCCCACTGAAGTAACATTAAAATAATACTGCTTTTAAGCTGGTGGTCCCCCTGAGCGGGAGAAGTTACTTGATAATTTCCCACACAAAAAAAATGCATTTCAATTTCATAAAATTCTTACTGTTTTTACACTATCAAAACATGAACATGGAAACACCGTAACTTTACTTCAATATTTAAAAGGTTATTTCTCAACCCTGCGTGCGCGCACAGTTAGCCGCGACGTTATCTCGTCAAGTCAGCGACGTCAGCGAGACGGGGCGGCGTGACGATAGCGACACAATGCGAGAAACTTTAACGAGGCTTCAGTGCCAATAGGTTTCTATCATTCAATAGTGTCACAGGAAGATGGTGGTGTCTGAGGTAAAGGATATAATTATGTTATTTGAACGTAAAGCGATGTTGCGGTCAAAAGCCGTTGCACGCAGCCATACCTAGAAGTGACTATTCTCATGTGATTTAAAGATTCTTTCTAAAAAAAAAAACTTTTTACAAAAAATACAACCAACTTCCAAGCTACAAAGTGAAAAATAAGTTGGAAGTTGGTTGTATTTTTTGTAAAAAGTTACTTTTTTTTTTCACTTTTTAGTGGGTTGGTTTGTAATTTATCTAAGTTACAATAGCCTAATTCAATGTCAACTGTTAATGTCAACTGCTCATCAAAAATACCCAAATCGCTATAGATGTGCCTATAACATTTGAAGAGTTCCCTCGATTTCTCCAAGATCCCGTCATCAGATCGTGACCAAATGACAATAGGACCTGAGCTGAGAACCTCCTCCTTTTTTTGAAGTCTGTTAATAACTTGGATTTCATAAGCCAAGTTACAAGTTACTTACAAGTTACTTTTTTGTCTGTTAATGGATCATTATCATTACTATCCCAACTAGCTGTGCCCCGCGGTTTCACCCGCATAACTCTCGATCCCGTGAGAATATCGAGATGAAAAGTCCAAATACGTCCAGCCGTTTGAGCGTGAAGAAGAAACAAACATACACACACACTCACAAACTTTCGCCTTTATAATATTAGTGTGATTTATTTGTGGTCAACATTTCTTTTTCATCCATACTTCTCTATAGTCAGTCCATTTCTAGTCATATCGCCTGTTAATGGATATCGAGAAAATTCTCGAAGAAAACTGTAAACCCGATAAAATCACCACACGCACCCACATTTCACTAAACACTACTCGTAAATTTCGTACATTTCCCTAACCCTGCGTCTGCGCAGTTAGGACGCGGATGTAACCGCTTATCGACGACATGGGACCGTGTGACGTCACGGGCTCAAGGGTCATCATGCGGGACTACGCCTACTCTCGATCGAGGAGAGGTACCTAGATAGGTAGGTACTGTGAGGACTTATCATTGGAATTCAACCTCACACATCATGCAGGCTGGCAAGAACGCTCTATGGTATCCGAACATTCGAACATTTTGTATTTAAATTAGGATTTTCGTATGGTGTGCATTTGTTGTAAGAAAAATGAGTTTAGCCTCAGGCTCCGCTCGCGCCGCTTATATCAATGATATTTTATATTAATAGATTAAAATAAGTTCTTAAAGTAAAGTATTCACAAATGGTGGAGGCGCCCTTTCTAAAGTGTAGTTGTCACATATAGTGGAAGCGCATTAGTCCGGAGCTGAAGAAGATATGAGATACGACGACTAAAAGTCCGAAGCTAAGTGGTTTTTATTATTATTGTATATAGAGCGAGATGGCGTATCAAATGCAGCCCTTCTCGGGGATCAACGGCATGTGCCTAGAGAAGTTCATTAAGGAGTTCAGGCTTGTGGCCACCGAAAACGAATGGCAGGAATATGATTTGGCTCTAATATTACGTGCATTTCTGGTGGGGCCAGCAATGTATTTCCACAAATATACATACCACGAGGGTATGAGTTTTCAATCTTTTTGTAAAGAATTATGGGCAGAATTCCCATGCAAATGCCACAAAGAATTAGCGGCATATAGGGGACAAGAAACAGAGATGTCCGATGAAAGCGGACAAAACGACATGAATTTAGATAATCACACCAATTTATTTTCTAGTGGAAGACAGGATGACCCACTGGAAGAAATGAAAAGCTGCCAAGAGGGCAGAGATGATGATGAAGATGACTATGATGATGATGAAGACGGCTCAAGTCAGGTGTTCGAAAAGGAACACATGGAAGAAGCCACAAAATCGGGTCAGTCCAGTCCATTTATTAAACCATTCACGTGTGTTTCAGAGAATCAGATTATGTCCTTGCCAAGGGAAATTATTGATCACGATGAGGAAACTCCTACACATAACTTCGTCGTTGATCAAATTAAGGAAAATATTTCTGAGGATGACGTGGAGTCATGTTCAGTCATAGAGAAAGAGAGTGATGGTGAAGTAGTCGTTGACTTGGTCAAACATGTTGAAATTCTTCAAATGGCCGAGACCACAAATGTGCAAGTTTATGTTACCCATAAGGAACATAAATGTATAAAAATTCTGAATGCCACATTTCGACAACAACGTGCTAAAAACAATTCAAGAAGAGCACCAAATAAAAATAAGGAGTCGTATGTGAGAATAATTAAAAACTTCGTACCGAAAATCAACAAATTTAAAAGGTCGAAAGTTTATAGACATTTTATAAAGAAGTTTTACATTTTAGAATACGAGTTTTTAAAATATAGAAGTTCAGCGATTTTACCCCTATCAATAGATTAAAACCTTTTCATAATAGTATTTAATTATTAGTTTTTATGTCACGTATTTTATTGTCATATTATGTCATTCAGATGTAAACATCATTTGACACATTATTTTAGTGATGAATATGAAATATTATTTTAATGCGTGATTATTTATTTCTCGTTACATGTTATGGGGAGCAATCATCGGACGCTGCCGGGAGCGAGTGAGGTATTGTCACTCCTCACATCGCTGAGAAGTCTGAGGGAATGAGCCACTGTCTGCGTCTTCAATGTTATGTGTCGTCTCGTCTAAATTAGCATGAACGTACTCCAGAATTTATTAATGCGAATTAGAGGAGGCAAATATTTTTGGAAACTGTGATCCCTTCAGGAGGGAGGGGAAGTACTCTGTCTTGGTTGACACCAGCCTCGCTAACGGGGGCATAGCCCTTGCAAGGTGTGTCTAGTTGACACAATTGGTTCAACTTATGACTGAGGTCTCACAGTTTAGTCAGGACTTACTGACATTCGATAAAGAGTGAGTCTTGTGAGGATAATATGAGGTTTTGAGATTTTCCCTCTGGAGTATGGTCGTGAGTTTTTAATGTTGTTGAGCGCTTACTTCTTGATCCTTCGTTCCCTCTGGCTCAATTATGTCCGATGGAGTTAAGGCTTAGGATGTTAGAGTTCATTTTCATAAACCCCCTCTGGGTAGATGTGAACTGTCACATCTGTTTGTTTGTTGTCAGAGGCTTGCTGTATCTTTTGCGATGGTTTTGGTACAGTGAGGTTTAAGCAGAAGTATGTTAATTTTTTGTGCACTGTTAGCACATATTGTCATTTAACTTGGCTGATACCTAACCTGGTATCAGGACTTTGCGATTCGTACGTTCTGACTTAAGCCTTCTCCTGCAAGAGAAAGACCTCACCTTGTATTTTAATTGCCATCGTTAGGTAGCGTTTCTGTTAGGTATAGGCAGGAAGGGTACGATTGTTCGGATACTTTGAATAAAGGTCTCTACCTGATCCCTTTATTCAAGTGGGGCGTAGCTCATGTGAGGACTTATCATTGGAATTCAACCTCACACATCATGCAGGCTGGCAAGAACGCTCTATGGTATCCGAACATTCGAACATTTTGTATTTAAATTAGGATTTTCGTATGGTGTGCATTTGTTGTAAGAAAAATGAGTTGAGCCCATGGCGTCGGTCGCGTAATATTGTCCTTTGCTTTGTATTATTGATTTAAATATAATCTTGCGTTCTCAAAAGTCCTTTAATTTAAACACAATACACGATCCCGAGTATCGCAGCCAAAGTTAGTTGCTCACAGTACTGTAAAAGGTACCTAACATACAACGGTAGACGGTGGAGGTATTTGAAATAATGATTGCGGGGTACCGTTTTAGGAGTTTAATGTAATAAAACAGAAAGGTAAAGTATTAACTAGTTTAAAACCGGCCAAGTGCGTTTTGGACCACGCACAATGAAGGGTTCCGTAGTTGGAATGAATTTATCCCAAAAACAAACTTTGTAGTTGAAAAACATGTTCTCCGATACGGAACATGTTTTTGCAACTGCAAATATAAGTTGGTCGATTATTACTCGTTAACTTGTAGAGCCTACTTAGCTGTGATAGTTTTTCTTTTAATTTCGTTATATAAACTACTGTTGTGGTTTTTTCACACAGCCAAAACCAACCATTTAGCTGCTGGCAGGGGGCACTTGACTCTAACAAAAATTAGCACTTTAAAGCTTAATATTTCGCAAACGGATCCCTGAATCCAAAAATGGTTTTGACACACTCACTCAATATTTTTGAAGAACCTTTCCAATAATACCCCCCCACACCACGGGATACGTGTAGGAAAGGTACACTAAAAATTTTTCTTTCATAATTTTATTTTACCTCTTTGTCGGCGTAATTAATATGTATACCCATGCCAAATTACAGCTTTCTAGTACTAAGAGTTTCGGAGTTAGACCGCGGACAGACTGACAAACGGACATGACGAAACTATAAGGGTTCCTTGTTTACTACGGAACCCTAATAAAACGATTATAACAGGAGAACAATTCAATGAGTGACTAGGCGGAAAAGTTAACAGCTGACAGATAGTGTGATCGTTGAGAAACACACTATTAAATGGGCGCGCGAAACTTTTATAAACAACGAGGTTAGGTTATGTTCATATTCCAATGGAGTTTTAATGAATTATTTATGAAAACAATTGTAAGTATGAGATAGTATTTTTTTGGACTGTCTCGTTGGTCTAGTGGTCGCAAGCGCTACTGCTGAGCATGAAGTCCTGGGTTTGATTCCCGGGTCGAGCAAAGTGTTATTGAGTTTTTCCATAAGCACACTTTGCTGCAGCAGCTCGGGGTCTGGATTTGTGCCCGGTTAATGGCAATAGGCTCGCCCTCATTACATGGGACTTAAACATAACTGGCGAAATGTGGGTGTACCTGCTACAGGGACAGCTATGCCCAACCCTTCGGGGATACAAGGCGTGATGTTATGTTATGTGTAGTATTTTTTTTATATCAAGACACTTTGAATTCAGCATTGAAAGACTTCACCTTTGAAAGGGAAATCAAAATAAAATCTCATTTCCGAAATGGCAGAGCTCAACAAACACAAACAACCTGTTCCTAATCGTTTAAAGGGTCTGCTACTATTATGAGCACTCATGCAGGATGTTACCTCTCTCAAATTGATTGCTCTATCACTACATCAATAATCCTTTTCATATCAGCCAAAAACCGTTCTCTGCTGGATAAAAGCCTCCCCAAGAATCGCCACAAAAACCGGTCACTAGCAGAAGTGGCAACAAAATCGATTTCCCACTATAATCTGCCTATAATGTTCCCACTGCTGGGACACAGGCCTCCTCTCTGTGAGAGGAAGCGGGCCGTAATCCACCACGCGGGCCCAGTGCAGGTTAATAGACGTATTCGAATTTTTGGTTCTAGGACATGCCGATTTCCTCACGATGTTTTCCTTCACCGTTTTGAGAGCAAAAAAATCAATCTGCCTAGCCTTTTCCCAACTATATTGGGGTCGGCTTCCAGTCTAACCAGATGCAGCCGAATACCAGTATTTTACACGGAGCGACTGCCTATATGACCTTCACAACCCAGTTACTAGGTAACACGAAACCCTTTAGTAAGACTGGTTGTCAGACTTTCGGACTTCTGATCCGTACAGACTGTCAAAAATCTACGAATGACAGCCGGGACCAATAGCTTAAGGTGCTTTCCGAGGCACGGAGGAGTCTCGGTATGTAAAGATGGTCACCCATTCACAGACCAACCCCGGCAAGCGTAGCTTAACCGGATGAATCGACCCGTGCGGCTGTTATTACTTAGCCACGAGCTCCTCCAACAACTCGTAAGTCGCGGCCGTTATCATTAGGCCTCCACTGCTCCTTTCTCAGAGCCACTAAATTAATCTTACCAAGATTTTATTAACTTTCATTTATATTTAACCGACCACCTAACTTCTGGTACTCAATGATATTTAAACTGAACACCCAGTTGTTATCGATAACGGATACGCCGTACTGAGGCTAAAGATCGTAGAACTACGCAACACTGACGGTTGTTGCTACTGGGTTACGGCCCGTCGCTGGTAACTTTCATAATGGCAAGTTTTCCGCACTCGGAGTTTGCAACATTCTTAGATTCCAATATTCTATTTAACAATAGCTAAATAATACCTAAACGGTTCTGAGACTTTTGTGAACAAAACATGAACTACGTTCGAAATTTTCTAAAAGAAACCCCCATAACCAGCATATGCTGAGATAGGAGCCTTTTGGCCTCGTACAGGACCTTCTGCTTTTATTTTAATTTTACTTTGTTTTTTTTTTTATTGTTTTTTTTATTATTTTTTATTGAAGGTGTTTAGTTTAATTTGTAATTTCCTGTGCGAGTCTCAATAAATACTTTTTCTTTCTTTCTTTCATAAGAGCGTTTATTCTGAAAATGGGCAACGTCGCAAATAGCTGTCAAATATTTAGCTGTTTTGATTAATATGGCAATATAACTGTATGGAAATAAGAATTGTAGCTAACTAGCGAACTAGAATATTAATAATGAATTCTAAAAGTTGGCAAATAAATATTTGACAGCTATTTACGACGTTGCCAACTTTAAGGATAAACCCTCTTAAACCGAAAAGTCCGAAAAAAATACAAGGCTGGACAAGGGGCCAAAACGCCGGACATGGTAACCCTAGGCGTGCCAGTAACAAAACATTCAGTCCTGCATTTCTCAATAAAACAAGTGAAGTAAAAAAAGGTGTATTAGTTAGTACACCCACATTTTGCTAGTTCCCAGGGTTCTGGGATCGATTAATTTCGATCGAAGCTGTATGTACATAGTAGGTATTTCAAAATGATGTACACACGGCTACACATCAAGCTATAAATTTCCAGTTTATGCTGATCTCGCATTGCATAGGATTTCCGTACAATGCGAGGTCAGCTTATACTGGAAATGTATAGCTTATATCACTATCAGGGTAGCAAAATAACGCGGTTCACTTAAAGCACGATGTTTGCCAATCCACGCGACACCGGTTATAATAATTGTTCTACCATGAAGTTTTCTTAGAATTTGTTTTATTAGAGTCACGTCGCGCTGGTGCACGGTCGCGCCTGTTTACGAGAACCTTTAGATGAAGTAACCAAGTGTTGAATTGATAAAATCTTTTAATAAATCGTTCTTTAATTTCTTGCCATTTCTGTGCATTTCAATCCAATTATGGGGGACTCGTGGCTAAACTATAACGTCGATTGAAGGTAAAGCTACGCTTGCCGCGATTGGTTCGCGGATGGGTAAATATCGAGACCACTACGTACATCGGGAAGCACGTCAAGTCATTCGTGGATCTTTGACAGTCGTTACGGGTCGTCAGAAGCCCGAAAGTCTGACTACCAGCCTTACCAAGGGGTATCGTGTTACCCAGTAACTGGGTTGTGAAGATCAGATACGCAGTCGCTCTATGTAAAATACTGGTATTCATCTGCATCCGGTTAGACTGGAAGCCGACCCCAACATAGTTAGGAAAAAGCTAGGCAGATTGACTGTATCTTTCAAACAGAATTAATCAGTTTTGTTGATAACGAACCATGCCTAATATTGCTATTAGTAATCTTAAAGATTGGGTTATTGGGTTGGTGGTTGGTGGGATTGGGTCTTTATGCTCGAAAAGTGTCTTAAAAACAGTGTTTTTGGATTTAGACAATATCTATTCTCTTTATTTATTCTCTGCGTTCAGCGCTCGGTGTGGCAACACACTGTGTTCGGGTTCATGACAAGTCAATCGTCATCCTGAGGATGCCTCATTGAGAGGTGAAACACGTGTCGATTTCGTTCAGGGTTTTATGGCTCTTTAGAAATAGCTAAGCGGAACAGGTTACTAAATACATATATCCACGTCTAAAGTATTTTTTAATATCTATTGCCCGCCTATCTTACCACTAAGTGTTATCAAAAACTCATTTTGAAACCCCGGAAACAAAACTAAATTCACACCAGCTCACCTCGATAACTTACCAACATACAACAATTTAGTCCCTTCAGAATGAGTAACCGTCGACTTTCAACATTTACTAGAAGCCTGCGCCTGCGCAGAACATGCGCTGACCCGGGCAAGTTATTTATCGTTGCGTTTAATAGGCACGGTGATCACCGCTATCACAAAATAGATAGGAACAGAAGGCCGACTTCATACAACGAACTGTAAACGCAGGAGTCTCCTAATGGCGGACCTATTTTGTGCGGACTTTAAGTAAACAGGTACTGTGCTTCTATTTTCTTAAAATGTCCCTCGGAAATCATCGCATTTCCAAATACAAACGAATGCTAATTTCCATGTCCATCAAATATTAGTTTTATCTTGTATAATAATTTAAATTCAAAACTAAGTACTTTATTGTTGTTTTGTTTTGATTTTCGTGTGAACATACAGAGCTGTAAAACTATTTTCCTATCTGTCGTGCCTGCGACTTTAGCAATTTTCCTACCATTTTTAAAATAAATTACATTAATGTAAAAGATTAACAACTCTATATATATATACTTCCTAACTAAATATATTATTTTTATTGTTTTTTTTATTTTTATTCCTTTAAATGCACTAAAATTAATTTGAAATCGTAAATAATTTTGCAAGCAAATTAGAAAGAAAGAAAGAAAAACATTTATTTGAACACAGTTCGTGAAACACAAAACACAAATAACATTGAAAAAAAAAAAAAAAAAAATTAAATAGTGTGTGCCTCACGGCTGCGCCAAAAAGGGTCATTTCAGCATTAATGCCAGACAGATGCTGTCTGACGCTGGTTTTCTAATGAACCCTAAGGACAGGAAATTGTTATTGTTAATGAAATTGTAATGTAAATGAACAAGAAATAAAAGGTTTTTTTTATTTTATATACTTCTAAGTCGATTGAGAGCGTCCGGTCTGCACCAAGTGCAAAGGGCAACTGATAAAAATCCGACGACTGACAAAACACGAGGTTTGCCGAGGGACATTAAGAACATAGTTGTACAGTAAATGTTTAACTAAAACTTAATAACTTAAGATTTGGGTTAAATGACCCAAAATTTTTAGATTAAGTTTTAGTTAAACATTTACATAACGTCTGCGATGATGTTAAAACCGACTAATAAAAACCGTTCGAAAGTTAAAAATTGGCGTTTCAAAAAATCTTGAAAATCGAACGTTGCGTTTAAAGACAGAATAGATATAGGTACCGAAGGTCGGGTGAGTCGGGTTTATACTAGGAGCGAAAACATATACACGCTTCACGTAAAGCAAGTGCAAACGCACTCGCGACTAGCATTCGTTTGAGATATTTTTCTGCGTTCGTAGTTTCCAAACATGTAAACGAATATGTGTTCTTGTAAAAAAAAAACAGAGGCACTCCGGGAGTGCCGAAAGAAGTGAAAACTTGAAAAAATATCGGTACCGCGGTAATCAACGCGTTGATGTTTTTTTAATGGTGGTGTCGTAACAGTGTCGTGAAATCAATGGTTTTGTCCCATCACAAAAATGTCTAACGCGCCTAAAGTATGTTATATGTTTTCACTTCAAAAACTTTAAAACCCACACATAAGGTTCAGATTGCGCTACAAAATCAATTTAATTTTCATGTAAACAGTTGGTATTTGTTTTAGTGAACCGAAATAATGGTTTAGGCGCAGAACGCCCAATTTTCAAAATGCCAACTTAGTTTTTAATGGACTAATTCTCATACTGGCTAATTCTATAAATGGCTAATTCTCAAAGTGCCAATTCTATAAAATACCTAATTCGCAAAATGGCCAATTATTGGGGTAAATATGGCGAAAAACTACCCATGAAATAAAGGAGCATATTAGATAACAAAATAACGATGAAATGATAATTGAAAACAAGGATTTAATTATGGAATAGATTACAGTACAAATATGTTTTTAATGTCCCTCGGCAAACCTCGTGTTTCGTCAGTTTTCGGATTTCTATCAGTTGCCCTTTGCACTTGGTGTAGACCGGACGCTCTCAATCGACACACACACAACATCACGCCTTGTTTCCCCGAAGGGTTGGGTAGAGGTACACCCACATTTCGCCAGTTATGTTTGAGTCCCATGTAATACAGGACGAGCCTATTGCCATCAACTGGGCACAAATCCAGACTCTGGGCTGCTACTGAGAAATTCCAGATAGAAAAACCCAATAACACTTTTGCCCGACCCAGGAATCGAACTCAGAACCTCGTGCTCAGCAGTAGCGCTTGTTGCAACCACTAGACCAACGAGGCAGTCAATCCAAGTAAATAGTTAATATTCTTTTAACTTAATGTCATTTATTTAAAAATGGTAGGAAAGCTGCTAAAGTAGCAGGCACGACAGATAAGAAAATAGTTTTACAGCTTTATATGGTTCAAACGAAAATCAAAACAAAACAACAATAAAGTACTTAGTTCTGAATTCAAATTATTTTACAAGATAAATCTAATAATTGATGGACATGGAAATTAGCATTCGTTTATATTCGGAAATGCGATGATACCCGAGGGACATTAAGAAAATAGGACTTGTACATTGAGATCACTTTAGTTTTTTGTTCTTTGATTACTCTTGTCTTTTTGTATGCACTTGTTTTTGTGACAAATAACCCTATTTTTAACCGACTTCAAAAAAAGGAGGAGGTTCCCAATTCGACTGTATTTTTTTTATATATTTGTTACCTCAGAACTTTCTACTGGGTGAACCGATTTTGATGATTCTTTTTTATTTGAAAGCTAGTGCTTCCCGTGTGGTCCCATATAAATTTTATTAACTTTGCTTGGGTAGTTTTTGAGTTAGCTTCAATAATACGTTTTTTTTCCTACTTAGTATGTGGATATGTTAAGTTCCTCTTACTGTTATTTACATAGCAGGTATTCGAATTTGTGTGGGGTAAATACCACAACTCAAAAGTGAAAAATATTTTTTTTTACAAAAAAATAAAACAACCGACTACCGAAATTAAAGTTATTTTTCACTTTGTAG
The DNA here is from genome assembly GCA_963680765.1 of Agrochola lychnidis. Taxonomy (NCBI): domain Eukaryota; kingdom Metazoa; phylum Arthropoda; class Insecta; order Lepidoptera; family Noctuidae; genus Agrochola; species Agrochola lychnidis. The sequence goes on from OY796873.1 coordinate 9,180,638, forward strand.
TGTTTTTTTTTTTGGAAGTCGGTTGTTTTTTTTTTTTTGTAAAAAGTTTTTATTCTTTCTTTCTTTCTGTACGTACTCGTCTGTGTGTGCTAGCGCCTGTTTTCTCTCGTTGTATAGAGCAACCCTTCTGTAGTGTTCTCTGCCACTATCATTTCGAATGCTTTAACGATATAAAGATTAACTGTTACGGTTCAGTTGTGGTTCAAACTTTAAATATGGTGTTGTATTTGTTTGAGCTAAGTAGGCCTTTGAGGAGGCCGAGGGTTTGTTTAAGTTTGTGTTTTTTTGCAGTTATAGTAAGTTTGTGTAACCGGCGCGTTAACGGTTGGAGAGTTAAGTTACGGTTTAATGCCGAAGCGAGACTTCTCCAAACGATATTTTCAATTATGTTATCCACAAGACATGGACTTAAAACTATCTTTTTTTAAAGTGTTCCTGGCGTCACATCGGGCCACACACCACACTACGATCGCGAGCTTTCCCCCTCCTTTCGCTCACCGACGCCTTGACCGTGCGAACACATATCGGCCACCACCAGCACACCTAGAGCTTGATACTCAACATATGGTCCTTCGAACCGGATCTTGCAACCAAAGACATCGAATTTAAATTTATACCTGCCTACAGCCCACATTTCGGTGGGATTTGGGAAAGTGCAGTAAAGTTCCTGTATCAAAACATGTTTACTTTTACAACAAGCTAGTTTTTGAAGCTAGGATAGCAAGATAGTGCTAGTAAGCTAGCAAGCTAGTCACTCTAGCCTCGTGTATACAGAACAATTCTCATTCAAAGTCAAAGTCAAAAACGTTTATTGTGAACTAAGTGTGCAATGTTGGTGTTATGTTGTTAGTACTAATGACTTGGCAGCCTTTTACAAGCATTGCAATTACCATTCGCCTGCCAATATCATCCTAAATTAGCATGCATTAAACATTATTATTACTTAATTATTTTCTTTTATATTAGTACAATTAAATAGAGAAATTATAGTTACGTCAAAATTCAATATCAATAATAATGAATTTAATACAATTCATCTGCCTAGCCTTTTCCCAACTATGTTGGGGTCGGCTTCCAGTCTAACCGGATGCAGCTGAATACCAGTATTTTACATGGAGCGACTGCCTATCTGACCTCCACAACCTAGTGACTAGGTAACACGATACCCCTTGGTAAGACTGGTTGTCAGACTTTTGGGCTTCTAACTACCCGTAACGACTGTCAAAGATCTACAAATGACAGCCGGGACCAACGGCTTAACGTGCTTTCCGAGGCACGGAGGGGATCTTGGTATGTAAAGATGGTCACCCATCCACGGACCAACCGCGGCAAGCGTAGCTTAACCTGATCGATCGACCCTGCAGCTGTTATTACTTAGCCACAAGCCCCTCCTAAAATGAATTTAATACAATTATCCAGCTATATTAATGTCAACCTTTTCAGGTAGTATAAATTATAATTATAAATGAAGTTAAAAATAGGATAGACTAAATCTTATTGTTTGAATAGGACAGATCGCTACTTTTGTACATGAGAGAAAATCGCTTTTTTAAAGCTTAGAAAAACTAGCATCGTGTATCCCAGCTGCTCTAGTTTGTCTAATCATTTGCTAAAATATCAGGTAAATATAAAAAGTACACAAGTATAATCCACATCTCTTCAATAAAATAAGTGATAGACATAATTTTAATACTAGAAATAAAGATAAACTAGATCAACCATTTTTCAGGTTATCTAAAGTACATACATCTTTTATGGGGTACTGTGTTAAATGTTACAACAAAATACCTTGTGACATTGCAATTAAATGAAAGAAAATTTAAAACTCATATAAAAAGTACACTTTGTAAACAAGCATATTACAAATTAGAGGATTATATCCAAGATAAGAGTGCTTGGAAACATGCTGGTCCTGCTCCATAGGACAATTTAGAATCAAGACAAAATCAAACTAATTGCTAATTTAATTGTAAAATTTATTACTTTGTGTTTTATGACATTGATTTTACATTCTGTGATTACTTCCTCACACACAGACTTATTAATTGTAAAATTTTAGGAAAATCGTCTACTTTTATAATGTTTGTAAATATGTGAGCACCATGTATCTATCACATATTAAATTATCTATCGTTGCTTCATTTTTAATTCTTTTTACTTATTGTGGTATAGTAATTTTATTCTAGGTGCATCGTCTTCACATATAATAATTATTTAACATATGTACGTACATATACAAACAATTGTAAAACATTTTAAAAGAGTAACGGTGGAGTTTCTTGCCCATTCTTCTCCATACGAAAACTACCTTTTGGAAGGGGCGACTAGAATCAATTTTATTATTTTGTAATTTTTGACGTTCAAAAGTGCCGTACATGGGCCTATTTGAAATAAATGATTTGACTTTGAATAATTTTTGGTTTTACAGACAAACCATGTTCTTAATGTCGCTCGGCAAACCTCGTGTTTCGTCAGTCGTCGGATTTCTATCAGTTGCCCTTTGCACTTATTTCACTTGTGCTTTGCACTTGGTGCAGATCGGACGCTCTCAATCGACTTGGAAGTACCTACTGCGCTTTGGAATGGGCAACAGCTTCATCTTTCTGACTGACCGACCCCTTGACATTTCAAAAGTACCTGTAATTGGTTTATTTGAAATAAATGGTTTGAGTTTGAGCTAGGCAGATGAAGGATCTACTCCTCAAAAATCGTACATACTAAAACAAAACATTTAAACCAACCAATTTTATCTCTCCCCAGATAACCATCTCATTGTTTACCAAAGCAGGAACAGCAAGACTATCAGGCACTTAGAACAACATCAAAATCGTCTCAGCAGTATCTGACGTTGCATCTGCATTGCGTGTGCGCACCTCTCCATATAATACGACCCTTATGGTTAGCGTCAGATTAGATTCGCTTAGCAGGAGCCTTATTTAGATAACAGTGGCTTCGAGCTATACACTAATAGAAATAGTGGTTAATAGGGTACTGTAGTATAAAATGTTGCTTTTTGTAAGTGTTTGTGGAGATACAAAATAGTGAAGCTAAGCAACTAAAACTACTGCTGGGGAGTTTGTTGCACCACTTCTTCTTCCCAGGTAAAGGCACTAGGAAGTGGTGAAGGGTGGGCGTTTTGGGGGACTGTATTATGTAATTTTGACGTTCGAAAAGTGCTGATTCTCAGCCTAGTTTGAATAAATGACTTTAGAGTACAAAAATAGTTGGGATGAATTTATCCCAAAAACAAAATTAACTTTGTAGTTGATAAACATGTTCTCCCATACGGAATGTATGGGAAAACATGTTTTTGCAACTGCAAAGTTAAGTTGGTCGATTATTACTCGTTAACTAGTAAAGCCTATTTAGCTGTGATAGTTTTCCTTTTAATTTCGTTATATAAACTACTGCTGTGATTTTTTTCACACATCTAAAACCAACCATTTAGCTGGCGGGGGGGGGGACACTTGACTCGAACAAAAATTAGCACTTTAAAGCTTAATATTTTGCAAACGAATCCCTCAATCCAAAAATAGTTTTCACAAACTCATAATGTTTTTGCAAGACCTTTCTAATGATATCCCACACAAAAATAAAACATCACCACGTTACGTGTATGGGAGGTACCCTAAAAAAAAATGTTTTTTTATAATTTTGTTTTATCACTTTATCGGCGTAATTAATATGTATACCTATGCTAAATTACAGCTTTCTAGTACTAAGGGTCTCGGAGCTAGACCGCGGACAGACAGACAGACAGACGGACAGACAGACGGACATGACGAAACTATAAGGGTTCCTTGTTTACCCTAAAAAAGAGGAGGTTTTCAATTCGTCTGCAATTTTTGAAGTAAAAACTTCTTTAAGCACGTTGGGTATTTTTAACTACGGAACCCTAAAAAGTGTTTATCGAATTTCAACTTTATTAGTTTCTTGTCCAACTAACAGGTGTGCAGGAACGAATTTTCTTGGTGGCCGGAATATATTCAAGGAAAGTTTAACGCGTGGCAATAATCTGAACAAAAGCCATCTTGTTTTACAGAAATGTTTACCAAGAACGCTTCCTGTCAATGTCATTCAAACGCCTATGATCCTTGCACTGCAAATGCGTCAGATTTGGATAATGTTTGGTTTTTCTTTGGTAAAAGTAAAAGAAATGTCAATATGAGATTGACATTTCTTTATTATTTCTTAAAATCATTATTTAATCGTTACATCACAAGAAACTTTTTTCAACGACATACTTAAATAATAATCAAACAATCTGATGTAACTTGCGAAAAAAAAACTCCTGCATTTTCATAGTTATTGAGTTATTTGTAGTAACTATCATTTTTCTCTAATAAATGAATTAAAAGTAATGATTTTCCGGTATTTATTTATTTACATATATATATTTGTAAACAACAAAAATACATAACATAAAATAAATCAAACACTACAAAATATACAATGGGCGGCGTTATCACTTTCCGCGATTTCTTCCAGGCAACCTTGGAATGGACAGTGGAAAAATAAAAAAAAATACGGCTGAAACGAAAATTAATATTTTGGTCGAAAATAGCCGGAAACAGAAAACTAAATTCGGTTGGAATCTTAAATAAAATTATAGTAATTATTATAATTCATTAGGGAGTTAGGTAATTATAATTTATGTTAAAAACATGTACCTACTAGCAAAATATGATTATATGAAACGGATGTTAATTTAAAATAAGTACATCATCATCTGCCTAGCCTTTTCCCAACTACGTTGGGGTCGGCTTCTAGTCTTACCGGACGTAGCTGAATACCAGTATTTCACATGGAGGGACTGCCTATCTGACCTTCACAACCCAGTAACTAGGTAATACGATACCCTTGGTAAGACTGGTTGTCAGAGTTTTGGACTTCTGACGTCCCATAACGACTGTCAAAGATAGAAGAGACAGCCGAGACCAACGGCTTAACGTGCTTTCCGAAGCACGGAGGGGTTTTGGTTTGTAAAGAAGGTCACCCATCCACGGACCAGCCGCGGCAAGCGTAGCTTAATCTGGTCGATCGACCCGTGCGGCTGTTATTATTACTAACCCACAAATAAGTACAAGCATTACTAAAACATAGCTAGCGAAATGTGGGTAGTTTTAGGCCTTAGTTGTCTGATAATAAAATGTTTTATTTTTATTTTTTATGTCTTTGACATTTCTCGGGACCAAGGCCCTAGGTCTTGGACCTTTGAAAGGCATACGAGGGGCCCAAGCCAACTCGCAGAGGCCCCTTAGACGTTTTTAATTAAATGAGGTACCAACCGACGATTATCCCTGTTCGCACTATGCAAGTGCAGCCAAGGACAACCCCCGGTTGGTGTAGGACTATTGTAAGATATGGAAACAAAGATATCGGACTGTGGGTTTGGGTTGCTAAAGTGAACTGGTCACCTGGAACTATAGAAAGTCTATGGCCCCTGCCTGATCTATGTTTTATATGCACACGGATAAAAATGGCCGGGAGTGACTTGCACACTCAATAATGGGCCCCCGAAAACGGTCGCTAGCACATAGTGTCGTAGCGACAAGGGGGCAACACGTCCTGAGGTGCTTATGAGGAGTGGAGAGGTATTCCACGGCTATCAGGACAATCCCGGAAGTACGGTCAAGATCCCTACCAGCATCTTACTGGAATACTTCATTCCTCCGAGCACGTTTGCTCTTGCGAATCTCCACTCAAGCCGGCCAATAAAGGCAAGAATGAGGAGGGAGCTCTGTTCCTCGTCAGTGTTCACTCCAGCCAGCCAATAAAGGCAAGCCAGAGGTGAGGAACAAGACTTCTCCCGGGAAATAGGGTCCATGGGGTCGCGTTCTGCCCAACAGCTCGCTACATGCTGCCCTGCGGGTTTTTGTATCTCTCTTGATCTGGCTCCTCATTCCAGACCCGTTCCAGCAAAGTAAATTCGACCGGCACAGACCTTGAGTTCGGAGCGCGCAAGCCCCACCACGACGTCAACGTACAGATACGGCGGTGGGGTATTATTATTATAGAGTCGCTTGGAACTCGGCCTATTCTTTTGAAGCATATTATGTTGTACATTATAAACGGCAACGTATTCACAAACCCTTTCATATTGCAGGTGACCATTGGTCGCAGTACCTAACCACTTTCTATCATGCATTCATGTTTACCATCTTCCTGTTTGCAAACATCTCGTCATACAAACATATGTATGATGTAATCTTTCTCATGATTAATCGATTACGTATTAAGTCCTCGTAATTTAGCCATAAACTAAGCCTATGTTCCGGATAGATGTTAAGTCGTGAGTTCGAGAGCGGCCCTTTGACCCCAATACCCGTTAATACGCGCCTTCCATCTTGTGCAGACTTCCGTGTAACATTTTAAGTTAATATTTATGATTAATCGGTAAAGGGCACAATGCAACTTCTTTAGCTGTTTTGAGACTTAACATCTTATTAATGAGGCTAGAATTTCATTGCGAAGACAGATCTTGATTTCATTCTTTTCATATGTTCACTGTTCAGTTTCTTATTCATATTAGCACCATTTATACGAAAAATGCCAAAAAAAAACAAATATATGAGCGATGTTATCGTTGCTATATTGAAAAAAAAACGGACAAATGCGAGTCGCACACGAAGGGTTCGTACCTTATTAGTTAAGATCGACAAAAAAAACGCCGAAACGCCAAAAAAACGCCGCTTTAATTATTTAACTTTATTGAATTTTTATTATTGGTTGTTATAGCGGCAATAGAAATACACAATCTGTAAAAATTTCAACTGTCTACCTGTTACGGTTCATGAGATACAGCCCGCTGACAGACAGACGGACGGACAGCGGAGGCTTACCTAATAATAGGGTTAATTTTGGCACCGTTCGTGTACGGGACCCTAATAACAACAGGTAACATCTAATGCAACCTAATGTAGGTCATCATCATCATCATTTCAGCCGAAAGACGTCCACTGCTGGACATAGGCCTCCCCCAAGCGCCGCCACTTCGACCGATTCTGCACTTTCCGCATCCAGCGGATTCCTGCGGCCTTCACAATGTCATCTTGTGGGAGGCCTTCCAACGATACGTCTTTAGCCTTTAATAGGTAACCAGAATTTACTCTAGAAAACCTGCTGACCAATATTTTCATTAAAATCATCAGGAAATTCTCCGTTCAAAATCGAGTGAAAGACTGATGGCAAAGACAAAATTCCTGTTTCCAAGTCTATAAATAAATAAAAGCACTACTAATGATAAGTATAAACCTACACTAAGAACGTTCTTACCGCGTCACGCTTCAACAAATGAATGGAACAACATCCTGTGTTTACTAATTACTACAAAATTTTGTTAATGACTTATGTAAACCATAACATAAAGGGTTCCACGTTTTTTAACGGCTATCATCACAGACGCGGAATATAGCCAAGGAGCCTAAAACGGCCGCTTTGGCGGAATAATAATATGATAATATTATCATCATTTCAGCCGAAAGACGTCCACTGCTGGACATAGGCCTCCCCTAAGCACCGCCACTTCGACCGATTTTGTGCTTTCCGCATCCAGCGGATTCCTGCGGCCCTCACAAGGTCATCGGTCCATCTTGTGGGAGGCCTTCCAACGCCACGTTTTCCGGTACGTGGTCGCCACTCCAGAACCTTTCCACCCCATCGGCCATCCGTTCTGCGAGCAATGTGCCCTGCCCATTGCCACTTAAATTTGGCAATTCTTCGGGCTATGTCGGTTACCTTGGTTCTCCTGCGGATCTCTTCATTTCTGATTCGATCATGTAGGGAAACTCCAGGCATAGCCCTCTCCATTGCCAAACAAGATATCACAGACAGACAAATATAAAATACTAAAATAAAAATACTATAAAATCTCATTTGACAATCTTGAATAGTTTGCAATTATCAGCCAGAAATATAGTTGAAAGATTAATTAGATATTAAATTGCAACGTGGGTTGCAAATCAAGAATTCCTGTCAACCCATGCTTAAAGGTATGCTAGGTGGGTGTGGCTTCAAGTCAATCAACAGTGCTATCGGTGGGGTTCGAATTCACGACCTACCACTTGGTTATCCACAACTATTGCCGCTTGAATAGCACAGCAGTTTAAAGATCTCTTCACTAAGGAAAAATGAGCATTGATCATCGATCTTTCTCATTATAAAGAATAAAAAAAAAACGGAACTTACTAGTCCGGTCCATCCAGTCTTACTAATATCGTGTTACTCAGTAACTACGTTGTGGAATCGCTCCATGTAAAGTACTGGTATTCAGTTGCATCCGGTTAGACTGGAAGCTGACCCCAACATAGTTAGGAAAAAGGCTAGATGATGATGACATTATCGTTTTATAATTAACGACATCAAAAAAACTTTTTACAAAAAAAAAGTAGTTTTTTTTTTTGTAAAAAGTTTTTATTTTTCACTTTTTAGTTGTGCTATTTACTCCACACAAATTCGAATACCACTACTTGCTATGTAAATAACAGAGAGAGGAACTTAACATATATCATCCACATACTAAGTGGGAAAAAATACGTATTATTGAAGCTAACTCAAAAACTAGGCAAAGTTATTAAAATTTATTTGGGTCCACCTCTGAAGTATTACCTACCAAACAAAAAAGAATCATTGAAATCAATTCATAATTGGCCGAGTTATCGCGTAATAAACGAAAAAATTTAAAACCTCCTCCTTTTGGAAGTCGGTTAAAAAGCACTCTTAGCGTCTATTTATTTATTTAATACTTCAAGCACAGAAATGTACAGAGGCGGACTTAATGCCACAGGCATTTTCTACCAGTCAACCTTTGGGTGATGCAGAGACAAACTGTGGTAGGTGCAATTACGAAAATGGAGGAAAAAAATAACTCAAATATAAGGATACACATATACTTATTACAAACTATAAATATAATATATAGGCCTAATTACATATATAAAATAAGTACAAATAAATACACATAAATACATGAATATACTAAATAAAATAATAAGACAAACAATGGGAAAACATTAGCGTTGTGATGATACTGCCAGCTTCTTACGAATGTGCTCACGAACTTTAACTTTAAAGGATAATCGGTTGGTTGCCATCCTGATTTCCAGGGGGAGTGCATTCCACAGAGAAATAGACTGAACGAAGAAGGAAGAGTGAATGTCTAGTGCATCTAGTGCACGAGATTCCTTAAATTACCTACTTAAGAGGCTTTATCTTATAATTAGCAATAAATAACGCCCATGCAAAACGAACAACGTCTAAAAAGCGCTCATGCAAATTATTCCCCTATTTTATAGTGTTGTAACTTACAAAAGTAATATCGAAATACCAGTTGATAAAGCAACAACACTGGTTCTCAGGTAATATATTAGTTAAATATATTAGAATGGTTTAGTGTTATTAATGAACGCGTTCAGATAAAGTTTAATTACGTGTTGGTTCAGCTCCTCGCGGTTAGGTAACGTACAGTCCTGCGGTTAAAGTTAACCGAACTAGTGAAAGTTTGTTACGATGGCAATCAGGTTTTCCTTTCAATATGTAGTATAAATACGATGATCATGTTTATGTTTATAATGTCTAAACACGACAAAAAAAAGCAAAAAGATCTAATGAATTTTTTTAGGTCAACGAACGCTAGTACTGTTGTTACTTGAAGTCAATCTGCCTAGCCTTTTCCCAACTATATTGGGGTCGGCTTACAGTCTAACCGGATGCAGCTGAATACCAGTATTTTACATGGAGCGACTGCCTATCTGACCTCCATAACCCAGTAACTGGGTAATACGATAGCCTTGATAAGACTGGTTGTCAGACTTTCGGGCTTCTGACGACCCGTAACGACTGTCAAAGATCCACGAATGACAGCCGAGACCAACGGCTTAACGTGCTTTCCGAGGCACGGAGGACTCTCGGTATGTATAAATGGTCACCCATCCACGGACCAACCCCGGCAAGCGTAGCTTAACCTGACAGATCGATCCGAGCGGCTGTTAGTATTTAGCCACGAGCTCACTGTTGTTACTTGAAGTATGGATTGATAAAGGTTTTAATGTGTAAACATGTTTTCTCTCGCTTTCCAGAAATCAAAAACGAAATAGAAATAAAAAAAAAACATGTGTGCAATTCACACGTGGTAAAAGTGAAACCTTCAAAAAAAAATTTTTTTTTTTTTGTTTTCGCCCACAAACACGTACCTATTAACACACGTACAACACTGAGGCCCAAGCAAACTCCCACTATGCCTTCTACTGCCAAAGAGAACCACGAACATAAGAAACACTGTATAATACTTCCTATCTCATTTTCTCCCACGTTAAATCTTATGATTGTGTCTGTCTCTTTTCACTGTCGCTTTTTCGTTTCATCGACTTTCAAATCACTACGATGCTTAAGAAGTTTTCACTTCAAAAATCTAAATAATCAAATCTGTGGGAGTGATTTCGTGAAAAGGGACGGAAGTGTGTAACAGGAAGCCGGGGAAGCGCGCGCTATTTGATTTGACCAATGAGCGCGCGCGGTGCTAGAGTTTGCTGTCAGAAACGACCTTGATGAGGCTACAACCCCTTACTACCTTAATGTTACCAAGGTGAGATGTCAGATGTTATAATACATCATATGCGACTATTATAAGGCTCGCTCGTTTTTAGGGTTCCGTACCTCAAAAGGAAAAAACGGATCCCTTGACCTTATAGGATCACTCGTGTGTCTGTCTGTCCGTCTGTCACAGCCAATTTGCTCCGAATCTAATTTGGTACACATGTATATGTATTTCTGTGACCCAAACATGAACGTGTAACGTAAATATATAAATTTTGGAAATAGGGGTCACTTTTGGGGGCAAAGAAGAAAATTTAAAAAAAGTTTTTGCTAACTGTACCACGGTACAGTTAGCAAAAACTTTTTTTAAATTTATATCAACCTTACATTTGCAGTTGGAATGTATTGGCGAACATGTTTTTCAACTAGAATGTTAAGTTTGTTCTTGGGATAAATAAATTCATCTCAACTACGGAACCCTTCATTGTGCGTAGTCCTACACGCACTTGGCCAGGTCTAAACGAGTAAAAGAAAAAAGAAAGAAAGAAAATACATTTATTTAGCACAGACAAAAAGGCACACAACACAACATAATTATAACACAAGTAAAAGATAGAAATAAAAAAGGAAACAAAAAACAGTGTGTAAAATAATAAATTAACATGAAAGTTAGTGTGCCTCGCGGAGTAGTGTTAATGATTTAGAAAAAATATACGCTCTAAAAAAAAAGTCAAGCACCTCTGACTTTTCGGATTCATGTGCGTATTGTATAATTATCACTTGCTTCAAAAACGGTGAAGGAAAACATCGTGAAGAAACCGGCCTGAGAGATACTTGTCGATGGCATGTGAAGCCAAATCAAAGACCCATGGGCAGCATAAAAACTCTGACACCAGGTTAGTCACTAACCACACGAAAAATTATTATCAATCAACCCCAGAGGGTCGATGATTGATTGATTCCTTGATAGAGCAAGGAACCGTTAAGATATATAGTCGAACCTGGATAATCGAGAGTTCAAGGGACCGCGATCTCTTTTTCTTTTATGGAGGTTTCTCAGTAACTCGTTTCTAGCTTATAGAGGTACAGCAGCGGCCTTTCTCACATATAGAGGTTGAGGCTGGTTGGGAAAGGTAGAGAGGAAAAAAACTTTTTACAAAAAAAAACAACCGACTGCAAAAAAAACACTACAAAATGAAAAATAACTTTAATTTCGGAAGTCGGTGTCTTTGGTTTTTAATTTTCGTTCTTTGTCACCGACTTCCGAAATTAAAGTTATTTTTCATTTTGTAGTGTTTTTTTTGAAGTCGGTTGTTTTTTTTTGTAAAAAGTTTTTATTTTTCACTTTTTAGTTGTGATACCTACCCCACACAAATTCGAATACCACTACCTGCTATGTAAATAACAGTGACAGGAAGTTGTCATAATATCATCCACATACTGAGGAAAAAATACGTATTATCAATAACTAACACGTACGTATTATCATTAACTTTGCTTGGGTAGTTTTTGAGTTAGCTTCAAAGCTAACTCAAAAACTACCCAAGCAAAGTTAATAAAATTTATATGGGACCACCTCTGAAGTATGATCTACCAAACAAAAAAAGAACCATTAAAATCAATTCATAATTGACGGAGTAATCGCGTAACAAACATACAAAAAAAAAAAAAACAACATACAGATGAATTGAGAACCTCCTCCTTTTGGAAGTCGGTTAAAAAAACAATGTTATTTCCACGAAATTTAAGAATGAGTCATAAATAGCAGATGTTAAATTACACTCAACTGTCGCTTATAGAGGTACAGGCAAGTAGCAGTCTCAATTATAGAGGTCCACGAGTTAAAACGACTTTCTCTTATAGAGGTTTCTGTTTATCATAGGGTTTAGACGGTTAAAATGACGGAACCTGGCAATTACTCTCATTTATAGAATTTTCTCACTTACCCAGTTCTCACTTACCCAGGTTTGACTGTATTGGTATTTATTTGAACTAAAACTCGAAACAATTGTATAAACGTTACGTTTCCAACTGTACAAAACAAGAATGTGCTAACATTTACGCCGCAGAGGTCAGAATGTCACAACAATATCATTAGACCGCACCAGCTCGGCAGATCTACCGCCGATATGTCCAACTTGCAATCGGACCGATGTGATGGGGAAACCGATGGTTAAAGTTGACGATAGCGAAGATTTTGCATGTGTGCTGAAATTAACGTTGAGGATTTATTTTACTTACTAGCTGACCCGGCAAACATCGTTCCGCCTAACAGTCAATGAATGTGCATGTTTAAGGTTTTAAAATTAATATAAAATTCCTACCCTACCTACCCTACCTACTCTACCTACCTACCGAAATATCAAAAAAAGCCGATCCACACAAATTCGCTTGAAGACTCCTACGAGGACGCAGGAGAGTCAGGAGGACCGAACTGATAACGATAATCCAATGGCTGTCCCAACCCTACGTGTATCAGGGCGGGCTACACTAGCGTTCAGCACGAACTGGTCGATAGACGACACTAATATTCGGGAGTGCGCGGGAGAGCAACGTCTTGTTTCTTTTGTATACATTATAATTATTTTAAAGTACTCATAGTTCAATTTCAAGACCTAACAGAATCCAATTTTTTTAATCAAATTAGATTTGTTACAGCTGTAGTGGCAATCATGTCATTTGGTTTAAAAAGGTCCTTATTTTTATTATTTTGTTTATCTTTTATATAGATTCTTTTCTTTTACATTTTGTGAATGTGAGAACATTGTAGGCAGTAGACTTGTGGACCATTTTCTATTTTACTAAGTACCTGGCACTTGTTGATAGGCCTACACTGTCCTCTCATACCTATTAACACTGTAATTTGAAAACATTGTAGAAACAATTTATTTTGAAAAGAGTAACCGTGGAGTTTCTTGCAGGCTCTTCTCCATAGGAAGCGACCAATTGGAATCGTGCACCTAGCTTCTGACGTTTCATAAGTGCCCTTGTAGGTTTATGTGAAATAAAATATTTTGATTTTGATTTTGACAATGTATGAAAACGTGAATTTTCTTCATAATTTTTGTTTTTCGTGAGTTTTTCCGTATTTTCTCACCGTTTAAACCTTCCCTGGACTACGACAAACATTTCAAAACTAAAATCAGCTAAATTGGCCCAGCCGTTCTCGAGTTTTAGCGGGACAAACGAACAGCAATTGATTTTTATATTTATAAGGGTAAGTAAGCATATGAAATTTTGGAGACTAGTTTTTGGTATGAATAGAAAAGCCTTCCAACACTTTCGACTCCACCCACTTTTCATAGAACTCATACGCCATGCCGCCATACATATTAGAAGAGAACTGAAGGTGTAAAAAGGCATTTGGAAAATTTCCAAATGCTTTTTTTACATCTAAATCTAAATATTCGGTATTACAATATTAATTATTGCATTTCATAATCAATATTTTAGTTCCCTAGTTAGCCACATTTCTTAATTCCATACAGTAATATTGCTAAATTAATCAAAGCAGGTAAATATTTGACAGCTATTTAAGACGTTGCCAACTTTTAGGATAAACCCTCTTAAACTAAAACACACAGTCACTCACACACACACACTGTGTTTAACATAGTCTATATTGCTAATATTATATTCATATAAAGTAAAGCGGGTTTTAATTGTTTCGTCATGTCCGTCTGTCTGTCTGTCTGTCTGTCCGCAGTCTAGCTCCGAGACCCTTAGTACTAGAAAGCTGTAATTTGATATAGGTATACGTCGACAAAGTGGTAAAACAAAATTATGAAAAACATTTTTTTTTAGGGTACCTCCCATACACGTAAAGTGGTGATGTTTTATTTTTTATCCCATAGTGTGGGGTATCATTGGAAAGGTCTTACAAAAACATTCTGAGTTTGTGAAAACCATTTTTGGATTTAGGGATCCGTTTGCAAAATATTAAGCTTTAAAGTGCTAATTTTTGTTAGAGTCAAGTGTCCCCCCGCCCTGCCAGCTAAATGGTTGATTTTGGATGTGTGTAAAAAATCACAGCAGTAGTTTATATAACGAAATTAAAAGGAAAACTATCACAGCTAAGTAGGCTTTACTAATTATCGAATAATAATTGACCAACTTAACTTTGCAGTTGCAAAAACATGTTTTCCCATACATTCCGTATGGGAGAACATGTTTATCAACTACAAAGTTAAATTTGTTTTTGGGATAAATTCATCCCAATTGCGGAACCCTTCATTGTGCGTGGTCCGACACGCACTTGGCCGGTTTTTTCTGCAAATAAAGACCTTTAAAATCAAATCAACCAATCAACAAATCGAGGAGGAGCTTCTATTTCAACTGAGTCTAGATCAAATAGCATCTTTTAATTCTACGTTCAATTGGGTAAACATTGAAAAACTATTTTTTCTGGGAACTACAGACTTGTGGCGCCATCTACATTGCCACTTATGAACTACCTATCACACTGACGTCACGCGACTAGCATATTTTTATATACAACGTTCCGACATCAATCGTCGGGCAGTAGCCCACCAGACACGACACCCGTCTGATCGGAGGATCCTCCCTTTTCTATGTAAGATGAGTGAACTTTACACCCTGTTCCTCATACCCCTATAGACTTAAAACTACACTTCTTTATTTTCTAGAAATGGAAGCTTAAGAATGCAATGACGCATGAATTGTCCATACAAACGTAATACATAAATCATTTGCAATTTGAGCATTTTTCCACCATATTATGTTGATATTCGGATTGAGACAGTAGGTATTTATCTAGGCTCCTACGTCTTTTTATCGGTTAGTCCCCCTATGCTCTAGTCTCGCTATGCTCGACTCGAAAAATACCTACTAAAAAGTTTCGCTACGCACGAAATTCTTGGATTCTACGTAAACAATGGAGGGTACAGTTGGAAAGAAAAGTGTTTGCATTCAAGTTAATTTTTATAGCACTGTTCTTATATTTTGTTTCGTTCTGACAATCAAAAAAGTCAAAATGACAGATAAGGACAAAAGAATTAGAGAGCAATTCTAAGTTAAGAAATGTTTATGAATAGAGCTGTAAGTCAATACTGGACCCACAAGATTTAACCCAGCCCGTCCCATCCTTGATGTCCAAGCCGAGGTTCGTACCCCACAGGGGGAGCCCTTTTTTTTTTGGGTGGGATATTATCAAATAACTTCTCCCGCTCTGGGTGGAGCGGGAGGGCGTGTCAGACTCTTACTGACTAAAACCCACCCGTATTCCTTCAGTTGCCCTGTTGCCGAGGGCCACGATTTCCCTATCGGTTTTCTTCGAACCCCCGGCAGGCATTGGCCCTAGCGGACCCCGTCAATTCTGCTGACATCTCTTTGAGGCGCGCGTGGAACTCAACGCGCCATCGACCCGGGCTTGGTCATCATCGGACGGCGAGCTACCCATTGCTCACCGTCCGCAAGCCCGCGCCTACACCCCCTTAAAGGTGGAATTTCCAAAAACCCCTTCTTAGTGCTCCCCTACATTATAAAAGGAAGCTGTGAACAAAATGTCACGTTCATAGTCCCAGTAGTTTCGGCTCTGCGTTTATATGTCAGTCAGTCAGTAAGTTTCTCCTTTTTAGGGTTCCGTAGTAAATAAACAATAAGGAACCCTCATAGTTTCGTCATGTCTATCTGTCTGTCCGCGATCTAGCTCCGAGACTCTTTGTAGTAGAAAGCTGTAATTTAGCATGGGTATACAAATTAATTACGCCGACAAAGTGGCAAAACAAAATTATGAAAAAAAAAATTTTTGTGTACCTCCCGTACACGTAAATTGGTTATGTTTTTTAATTGGAAAGGTCCTTTAAAAACACTGTGAGTGTGCGAAAACCATTTTTGGATTCAGGGATCCATTTGCGAAATATTAAGCTTTAAAGTGCAAATTTTGTTAGAGTCAAGTGTCCTTCCCCTGCTAGCTAAATGGTTGGTTTTGAATGTGTAAAAAAAATCACAGCATTAGTTTATATAACGAAATTAAAAGAAAAACTATCACAACTAAGTAGGCTCTACAAGTTAACGAGTAATAATCGACCAACTTATATTTGCAGTTGCAAAAACATGTTTTCCCATACATTCCGTATGGGAGAACATGTTTTTCAACTACAAAGTTAAGTTTGTTTTTGGGATAAATTCATCCCAATTGGCCGGTTTTTAATATAGCAGATAGATTTTAAGATTTTCCAATCACTTGTGATATCGTCTCAAGTGAGATAGTTTCATGAAAGTAAGGTCGCTAATTTCAAAGCCTTGCCATTAAAATCTAGTGCCAATTTCAGAAATTGCCTTTGGAACTCAATAATTATCATTACTAAGTCATTTATATAACCCTAAAGAACATTAAGACAATAGATAGACTAAGAATTATGTTGGTGATTGTTGCATAGGCCTAAAACTAATAATAATGTGCATGCAGAATTCTCAACTGGCACAAGTTATTGTTAATCTAAATCAGCGGTCGGCAACCTTTTGGCAGAAGGTGGCAAAATAAACTAAAGGCGGGCCGCACTTTTGATGTTAACCCTAGAAGCCCAATATATCTACGTATAGTTGGTTATATCCCATAGAAAAAATAAAAATGCTATTAAAAATGGTTAAAACACACGGAATTTAATTCGTACATTATGTTTATATGTTTGGGCTGAATGATTTACGGTGGTTATATTATTTTTAATGAAAACTACAAAGTACCTAAATGGGTAAATGATTTATACTCTTCTTCTCCATACGAAAACTACCTTTGGAACGGGCGACTAGAATCAATTCAATTTTTTGTAAATTTTGACGTTCAAAAGTGCCTTTTATGTGCCTAATTGAAATACTTAAATTATTTGACTTCGACAAATTCACGGGCCGCAAGTAAGACGTCCGCGGGCCGCGTGTTGCCGACCGCTGATCTAGATACATACCTACATAGGATACAAGGGACTTGTGGCTAAGTAATATCAGCCACACGAGTCGATCGATCAGGTTAAGCTACGCTTGCCGCGGTTCGTCCGTGGATGGGTGACCATCTTTACATACCAAGATCCCTCCATGCCTCGGAAAGCACGTTAAGCCGTTGGTCCCGGCTGTCATTTGTAGATCTTAGTCGTTACGGGTGGTTAGAAGCCCAAAAGTCTGACAACTAGTCTTACCAAGGGATATCATGTTACCCAGTAACTTGGTTCTGGAGGTCAGATAGGCAGTCGCTCCATGTAAAATACAGGTATTCAGCTGCATCCGGTTAGACTGGAAGCTGACCCCAATCTAATTGGAAAAAGGTTGTTCTTCTTATAGGCTAGATTGTAATTAATTATTGAGAACCAGTACCCTAATTTCGTAAACGATTATGACAAATTTGTTTCATTTTGACAATTCAACAACATTCATTGCGTTATTTACTTTGCTGAGCAGATTTTTTTTTCTAACTTATGAAGCAACGGATTAGCAATCTGTTTCCAATCGAAACAGATTGTGATTGTATTGTATTACGGTTCTTTTTAATAAAGATTTTTTTTTTAAAATACTGTAAAGGGGACCTTTTCTGAAGTATGATCAATACTGTCCTTATACAATTTAATATTTACTTTACTATCCTAATAAGTTTATATATACCGCATATGTTAGATACATTTTGAATTTATTTCTCTGAAAAAGAAGATATTTTAACAAAAAAATATACGATTTGGAATGGGCAACTAGCTTCATCTTTCTGACTGACCTACCCCTTGACAATTCAAAAGTGCCTGTGATTGGTTTATTTGAGTTTGAGTTTTGATATTTGAGTTTGCAAAGTTAATCAGCTTCTGACATTTCTTATTTAAAGTTTCCGGTGTTTCCATTATGACTGCCTCGTTGGTCTAGTGGCTGCAAGCGCGACTGCTGAGCATGAGGTCCTGGGTTTGATTCCCGGGTTGGGCAAAGTGTTGTTGGGTCTTTCCATCTGAAATCTCTCAGTAGGAGCCCGGAGTCTGGACCTGTGCCCGGTTGATGGCAATAGGCTCGCCTCCTATTACATGGGACTTAAACATAACTGGCGAAATGTGGGTGTACTATAGGCGCACCTCTGCTTAACCCTTCGGGGAATACAGGCGTGATGATATGTTATGTAAGTATTTCCATTACCACACCACACAAAAGAGCATTTCTAGAATTAGGGTAAACATCTACACTATCATAATAATGTGATATTATAAAGAGAAAAGATTTGGTTTACCGTTTTTTCAAAAACCGTAAGCAATCGCATCAAGAATGTGCTATCTCGCACATGTGCACAAAATCCAAGAAAGCCGGCTGACCTATTTACGCAAGTAATGGCAACCTAAAACAGGACATGACTTACTTCGACAAGGAAATATTTTTTTAGATGGACACGGCTGATGACCGAAGTTTAAGAAGACTGCTAGCGAGATTTACAAGAAACCTAAAATGGATAACTCAGACGAAGACATTGGAAACAGCAAAGAGCAGATGCACCGGAGAAGCTGGACCTGAACCTGAACCAACCTAGCGGCGCCATTGTAAAAAGATGCCCATCCATAGATAAAAATCACCCGTCTCTCCACTATTCCATTGCCTACTCAAGGATGCATATCCGGTATGGCTCGCAAATCCCTCTTTATCCTAAGGGCACGTCTTCCTTACCATTACCGCGCCTCCCGGTCTACTCCTTGATAAGCAATGGCCTCTGTAACCCTATGAAGCATGAGGCTCCAGCGGCTAGTGCAAATCTTGGGGTTCATTCGATTTACCGAGTCTGGTTAAACCACGCTGGGGTCGGTGCATTTCATTAATTCATTCAACATGTCGAAAAGTCCTTCCCTTATATAAATAAGCTGAATGTGAGCAGATTAACAATAAATTACCACAACGTATAGCCACGACTTATAAATAGTAGGCCATGAGGCTCCAGCCTTAGATTTTAGGTCAATTACGCACCGTGACGGTAATAGGCACTTGCAGCCAATAGCAGGCTGGCATTTACTATAATATAATGTTTATTATATGGACATTCTGGGACAAGCATGTCGTGTGCCGCTTCCTTTACGCAAACTATTTGTAAGATATAGAGGCATTAGGGTGTCTAATGAGGTTAAAAACTGAAGGTTTGCTAGAGATGGCAGCACTGTTGAGTATTCCCTAAACTGTCATTATTGTGTTGCTGTTGTTGTTTGTTATAATAACAAATTAAACAATAATAAAATAAACGATAAAAATTTATGCGACTTGCTGTTTTTAGCCTCATTTATGTGAACCCATTAAAAGATAGCCAAATATTCCTCAATATTTAAGGCACGTCCCCAAGCAAAACGACACACTAGCCGTTTTTCGTGCTGTTTTTTGGAGTTATCTAAGTACTTGTTATGTAAAAGAAATATCAACTAATAAAAAATACAATAAATTTCTACCTAATGTTGATTCCATAATGGTTGACTCCAATTTTTTTTAAAACGATTATACGTTTATTTAATCTCCTTACAACAAAACCACAGAAATGAGAAATAATGATTGATAACATGCATCTCCTCGTGAAGTAAGAACTATTTTAATTTTGCGACTGACACCAATGGAAAGACAACTTATTAATGAACACGATTTGCACGATTTCAAAAGACCTCATCATCAGCCTATAGATGTTCCCACTGTTGGGACACAGGCCTCCTCTCTGTGAGAGGGAGTGGGCCGTAATCCACCACGCGGGCCCAGTGTGGGTTGGTAGATGTCACATGTCTTCGAATTTTCGGTTCTAGGACATGCCGGTTTCCTCACGATGTTTTCCTTCACCGTTTTGAGAGCAGTGGTGATGAAATAATTTACACAAAGTAAAGCGCCTGTCTGGGTTCGAACCTACGACCTACAACTCGTAAGTCGCGGCTGTTACCACTGGGTCACCACTGTTCTCAAAAGACCTAATTTATGCTAAAATCTCACATTCACTACTATAACTCATGCGCGTGGTGTGGTGCGGCAAAGAGGGAACAAATGCTCAAGTTTATTTGCTCAGGGAAGCGCCTTAAGGTACCTACATAAATTAGGATATGAGAAGCGCAGGAACGGACATTGTTGAGGGCTATGTCCAGCAGTGGACGTCTGTTGACTGAAATGATAATGCTTCCGAATAGGTCGTATAGAGCAGGGTTGTAACGGATGTCGTATAACGGATGAGGATGCGGATGAGGATATCGAGATAATCGGGTTTGAGGATGCGGATGAGGATACGGATATTGGAAAATTCCTTATTGAGGATGCGGATGAGGGTGCGGATGCGGAATTTGTTAAAAAATAGCCCTTGTTTTTATAGTATTTATATTTCTATTATAGGTTGTAGGTAATCATTTGGTACCTAGGTTACCGTAGCGTAATTCGCCTGCAAAAAAATTCACTTCTACGAACAAACAAAAAGTAAACAATAACACACCACCCGGCACCCAGTAACTCAAATTGTGACATGTGACCAGTGTTGCCAACTCCAAAAGTTCAAATTATCGAGATCCCACGTCGAAATTATCGTTTTTTGGGCAAAATTATCGTACAAAAGAAAAATCCAAATGAAAAAAAAAAAACGTAAGACGTGAATTCAAATAAAATTGCTATCAAAAGACAATAAATAATTTTATATTAGAGTCAAAGGGGAAGTATATGCCAAGTTTCACCACTAATGGCGCTAGCAGCACAAACCGTAAACATCTCTGTCATTGTTTTTAGTTGATATTTTTGTTTTCACTGTAAAATTAAATAGAAAAACTAGAGAGGGAAAGAGAGAGAGATACTTGTTGATGTTGACATAATTGACATTGATATTTTTTTGTTATTTTATTGCGTTTAGTTTTGTCTAACAAAAACGTTTTGTTAATGGAACTCGTTTTTTCAGCAAATCGTAAAATTATCGTACATTAGACATTCATTATCGTACATCGTACCATTGGCCAAATTATCGTACGCCCCCATAATTATCGTACGGGTTGGCAACACTGCATGTGACAGTCGTGACACCACTGCCACGTGCGGCCGCTCGTATGTCATAAGGCAAGGACATTGCGAATTCAGCCAATAAGAACGCGCAAGTCACTTATTGGCTCGCCCATTTAGCACGGCGCGAGTTTCTAAAAATTCACTATTTGTGCGAACAACGTAGGGTCACATCCTCATAGAAAATATGAGGATGCGGATGAGGATGCGGAGCTTTTAAAATCAAACGCTGAGGATGCGGATGTTTTGCGGATATCAAAATTTATGCGGATGCTCCGCAGTTGCGGATGCGGATACGGATATCCGTTACATCCCTGGTATAGAGTCCTGGTCTACTACTTACACTATTTCTTGTTCTAGGCACATAAAACCCATCAATTTGTAAAAAGCAAGAACCACACAAAATTACAAGATAAATACAATAATCACTAAAACAATGTTACAAGTCAATATCTTAGAAAGGAGCCATTAAAACGCACCTGCAATGAAGAGATAAATTAATTAAACAAGGTACCTAATGCATTAATACTAGCACGCTCGAGGACTGTTCAAATGATTGCTAGATTTAATTGCAAAAGTCTGTCTTAATGTCAAAGATCTCCTTATTGGTTCGACTGCAGACCATTAGGACCTACGATTGATACACACACAAGTGAGACGCAAATATACAGGGTGTACCAGAAATATGTGGTCAGATTTAAGGGTGTGGTAGACCAGACTAGAAAACTGAACAACTTTCTCTCTCTCTTTTTTTACCGATTTCCAAAAGGAGGAAGTTCTCAATTCGACAGCATGTTTTTTTTTTTTTTGTATGTTTGTTGCGCGATTACTCCGCCAATTCTGAATTTATTTTGATAATTCTTTCTTTATTTGGTAGGTTATATTCAGAGGTTCCATATAAATTTTACTAGTTTCTGCCCGCGACTTCGTCCGCGTGGAATAGCTACTTTGGGCGTATTTATTTGTATAAGGATTAATATTATGTTTATAAAAACACCTTCGCAAATAATGCATTATTTTAGAACAAATTTGGTTATAGTGAGCCAACCTTAAAAGATAGACATGGTGTCGCGAACTTTTTTAAGAAATTTTAAAGCGGAACAATTCTGTAATACATGATTTTTGTGAAACTTTAACCGTTTACGCAGCGCACGCAGCGGAAGCTCTCAAAAGGAAATAAACCCCCCGATTTTGAAACATTCTTCATTGGTGCTCCGCTCCTATTGGTCTTAGCGTAATGATATATAGCCTATAGCCTTTCTCGATAAATAGGCTATCTAACACTGAAATCGGACCAGTAGTTCCTGAGATTAGCGCGTTCAAGCAAACAAACAAACTCTTCAGCTTTATATATTAGTAAGTATAGATTAACTTTACTTGGGTAGTTTCATTAAGTGTGTTTTCCCACTTAGTATGTGGATGAGTTCCTGTCACTGTTATTTACATAGCAGGGAGTGGTAGTATTCGAATTTGTCTGGTTAGATACCAACCACAACTAAAAAGTGAAAATTAAAAACATTTTACAAAAAAAAAAAAACAACTGACTTCCAAAAAAAACACAAAACTAAAAAATAACTTTAATTTCGGAAGTCGGTGGCAAAAAACGAAAATTCAAAACCAAAGACACCGACTTCCGAAATTAAAGTTATTTTACACTTTGTAGAGTTTTTTTTTTTTTAAAGGTGGTTGTTTTTTTTGTAAAAAGTTTTTTTCTGGTACCAACATTGTAATTGTGTAAAAATATAAGCTGTCCCATACATTTGGGTCGAGTAGGTATTAAAGTTTTGTATGGGACAGCTGATGCCACACACCCTTATTATATAACCCCATATTTCTGATATGCTGTATGGGTATAATATTATTTAAATTACTGGGTACTTATGTTTGTATCCTCATTTGTCACAGGCTTAACTACTTTGCATACTATTGTATAGAATCAAGTTCTTATAACTGAACAGACAGCTGTGCTGCTGGGGAGTTTGTTGCGCCACTTCTTCCTAGCTAAAGCACTAGGAAGTGGTGAGGGGTGGGCGTTTTTGGGGGACTGTCTTATGTAATTTTGACGTTCAACAAAGACAGTACCCCAAAAACGCCCACCCCTTTATTACGCCTGGACAGGAACGGTCTACGCCTGGTGACGGGAACCATCACGGGACACTGCTCGCTAAACAAACACTTCCACACAATAGGCATAACGGACAGCCCTCTGTGCAGGGCATGCATGGAGGCTGAGGAAACCGTCGCGCACGTGCTCTTTGAATGCACAGGCGTCACCCAGATTAGAACAGAAACCCTCGGGTCACCCAGATCTTTTACAGATGTTCTGAACAAACCAGGAGTTTTGATTAACTTCTGGAGGGAGGTGGGCTGGTTGGAATGATCACCAAACGGCCGCCATGGCCCACGCACAATGGTCCACCTGACGGACTAAGTGCGGAAACCAAACCCTATAACATAGAACATAGACGTTCAACAAGTGCTGATTCTCAGTCTAGTTTGAAATTTGAATAGATGACTTTTGATTTTGATTTACGTTTATTGCTAAGCAATTTGCTGAAATTCGAAAATGTTTATCTTGGATTGTCCCTCCAGAGATCGCAGCCATTTAAATTATTCACAAACATTACAAACGCAATAAGGATCATCAATAACACAACTAACACTTTCTAAATCCGATTACTATACATTAAAGCAGTTTCCAGACACACCTGCAAGCATAAAGGTATATTGATCGTAAAATATATTTAAGAATGGATCCTGATACAGAACATTATCGTTAAATATTGGTTTAAGGCCCACGCAGACGAACGATTAACAGTTCTGATGGCGCAACAAACACTGACTTGACAGTACGCGAGTCCATCAAGTGCGCAATAATTATTATTATCGGTACCTATAGAAATCTGGTACAATTAACGTTGAAGTTGGTACCTGCACCTTAAGGTACCTCTATAAAGAAAAGTCGAAATGCTGTAAGTATCGGCTACACTACTAGAGCATAGAGTGGTTCTTACAAAGAGCAGATTGAAAAGAGCATAGAGTGCTTCTTGCTTTTGCCCGCGCGTTCGCCCGCGTGGATATCAGAAAATATCCCACGGAATTTACTGCCGGGATTAAAATTACCCTATGTGTTAATCCAGGCTAATCCAGGGTAATTTTAAGTGTGCTAAATTTCATCCAAATCCCTCACCTTTTTTTTTTGGGTGTGAAATTATCAAATAACTTCTCCCACTCTGGGTGGAGTGGCAGGCATCGGCCCTAGCGGACCCCGTCAATTCTGCTGACATCTCTTTGAGGCGCGCGTGGAACACAACCCGCCGTCGACCCGGGCTTGGTCCTTATCGGACGGCAAGCTACCCATTGCTCACCGTCCGCAAGCCCGCGCCTACGGTGGCCGGAAATCGATTCGCGATTCCCGACGCTCAGGGCGTCTCCTCCTGCGGCGGTTAGGGGCGTGAAGGCGCGAATTTTGCCTCTCCCTCACGCGTTCCGCCTTCTCCTTCGCGAGCATTACTGCTTCGCAGAAGGAGGTGATGGCCTCCCATTTCCTCTCGCTTCGTACCATAGCCCGAATCAGGGCCGGACGCGAGAGATCACCGCCGCCGATCGCCTCCACGAGGAATTTTGAACTCCCTGCGATGAATTTTTCGTCGGTTATTAATAAAAACAACTGTTCCATACATTTTGGCCGCGTAGGTATTGCACTTTCTAAGAAACAGCAGATTTTATTTTAATATCTGACGAAAAATACGCAGGGGGTTTCAGAATCATGTACTGAATCCATGGTACCCTGTAGTATAGATATAGAAATTACTTTGACTTTACTCAATTTTTTTTAAATATGTTGAGTTTCGAACTGATTTGAATTAGAAAAGTAGAGGATATTTGGTTTAAATATTAAGGTAAGTACCTAATAAAGTAACTGCTGAAGAAATGGGTATCTATTTCAAAATTTTTATTCAAAAATACGCAATCACTTTGTTTATCAATCTTTTTAGAATCTAATAATAATAATAACTCATTGCTTTCTACGGTTATTACTTTGGTTAGATATAAATCTTTCTAAGGGATGTATTAATAACGAACATAACTGTTCCAAATACCAATATAGAAATTAATTTCCGCTCAGATACGACAAGCAATAGCTACTGCATCTTATTGCCAATTTATCTACCATTTCCGACAATGAAGCATTAGTATCGCTCGAAGACAAATACTAGACAACCTGTAGGCATAAATACTGTCGTCTATAATAATTAATGGCAGTAATACACAGCTTACTCTAGGACACAATATAAATAAATAGCAGTATTATATCTCGGCAGTGATCTTGAAAGAATTACCTACGACCACTCAATAGATAAATCTTCCGCGTCCGTGCGTAACTGCCGCGCACTCGAATTCATTGGATACTGTTGCGTACTTGATATACACTGAGATTTTGAAGCGCGTCATTTCGACTGTTTTCTATGAAGATATGTATAATACTGTCACTTATTACTGTAGTAAATCTTAACCTACTATGTACAGGGTGGCGCAATAGAACGTGCATATTGAATCATTTTTTTTACGGGGGTAGAAAGCGCGCGGGCGGGGGGGGAGCCTACATCGTTGGGTAGGCGCCTAGGCGGGCTCATGGAGTTTTAGTCTCCATGAGTCACTTCGACGGGAAGCGTCGCGCATTTTGCGTGCGCGCATTTTACGAGAACTCTCGTTCAAACTGCATAACTTTCTCAATATTGTCTTCGGTCCTAGATTTTCTTGGATGACCTTATGCTTGTCGTTTAAACGTTGAACCGGTCGCTGCAAAACGCTTTACCCATATTTTAATTAAATTATCACTCGCAGCTTCACTAATTCGCCGTAGTCCATATTCAGAACAATATAGTCGCCTAGTAACAAATAATGTTTGAACAAGAGTTCTCGTAGAATGCGCGCACGCAAAATGCGCGACTCATGGGGACTAAAACTCCATGAGCCCGCCTATCCAACGATGTAGACTCCTCCCCGCCCGCGCGCTTTCTACCCCCGCAAAAAAGATGATGCAATATGCACGTTCTATTGCGCCATCCTGTATATTACATAATATTATAAGCGTCGTACGATTTTTTACGCCTTAAAAAAAATCGAGATTTCTTAAAAAAATCATCATCGTCCTATAGCAGTCAACTGCTGGACATAGGCCTCTCCAATTGCACGCCATTCAGCTCAATTCTCGGCAACTCTCATCCAGCTGTTACCAGCCACCCTGTGAAGATCGTCACTCCATCTAGCCTGAGGGCGTCCTACCTTACGTTTGCCGATTCGCGGTCTCCACTCAAGAAAACGTGTACCTCAACGGTCATCGGTTCTACGGCTAATATGGTCGGCCCATTGCTACTTCAGCTTGCTTATTCTGTGAGCTATGTCGACAATTTTGGTTCTCTGCCGGATCACCTCGTTCCGGATTCGATCCCTCAGAGAGACTTCAAGCATAGCCTGTTCCATAGCTCGCTGAGTGACCTTGAATTTATGGACCAGTAGTGCTATCCAGTAAAAATCTCACCGTGAAAACTTAGGTGAAGTGAGCTGTTAAAATAAAAATTGTGTCAATCTCTAGCATCAAGTGGAATGACAGCTCACTTTAAGCTCACTTCATCGATGTTTTCACGGTAAGATTTTTACAGAATCGATCGGCAGTCATACCGTGAGTGTCCACGTTTCGGCTCCATTTCATTAACTTACAAAGCTTCTCTCCCGCGTTTTAATCGCGCGATAATAACGCAAGCGTTATTGTGATATCTGTTTTCTGTACATTTCGTATTAGGACGGCCACGAAGTTACACACTGCTGCGATAATAACGATGCAATAGAAGTAGGGTAGGACGCTTGCGTTCCCCCGTTCTGCTATTCCGATGTGTTCTTAGAACATTTTGTATTGGACGCATGCGATCTTACACACACCTGAGTTAATAACGCTAGTACAGTCTAGTGCGGGCGTGGGGCCTGTAGTGTAGGTTATACGCAGCCATTAGAAATTTCGGACGATAAAATCGCACCTGTGTGCAAGGAATCGTGACGCATTATCGCATGAACGCTCGCGTTATTATCGCGCGATAAAAACACACCTGTGGAGGACAGGCTTAATACCAATAGAATACACAGTCACGAGAGCGAAGCCGCAGGCACAGCTAGTGTCGGTGAGCAATGGATAGCTCGTCGTCCGATAAGGACCAGGCCCGGGTCGATGGCGCGTTGTGTTCCACGCGCGCCTCAAACAAATACCATCACAACTGAAGGGGTCCGCTAGGGCCGATGCCTGCCGGGGTTACGGGTTTGTCCGAAAGGGTTACCGTGGCCCCTGGCAACACACAGGCAACTGAAGGAACACGGCTGGGTTTTAGTCAGTAAGAGTCTGACATGCCCCGCTCCGCCCAGAGCGGGAGAAGTTATTTGATAATTTCCCACCCAAAAAAAGGCACAGCTACTGTATAGATAGATATAAATGTAAAAGCATGTTTGATAATAAATCACGGCTTAACTACTGAACGAATTTGTATGAAAGGCACATAGTAGACCATGACCTAGATCTACATACACTTTTTATCCCGGTAGTATACGTTCCCTTGGGATAATTAATATTCTTTTCATCATTTTCCGACAAGCCGCGGGCAAAAGCTAATAGGTAATGAATAACAGGTACCAGGCGCATAGCTTACTCTAGGAGTACTGTTGTAAAGTATTTCATAATGGGAACAGTTTCTGTTTGCGTGGGATGATTGGGTACTGATGTTACACTTAAGTTAATGTTGGGAATGTAAGTACTAGTAAGTTAGATTACCTAATATTTGTAACTATTATTTTCATGGTTGATGACTCTGGGTAGGACAAAGCAGACAACATTAACTGTCTCATACATTTACAAGAATAAGGCTCAATTTACATTGCCGCGGAACGGAGTGGAAGTGAATTTATGTAACGATATTGTACATAGCAATATGAACTTTATGTCAATTGTCTAACGTACTAACGAGCTTGTTACTGCGGACATTCCCGAGAATGAGCGAAAATTCTCCAGAAGACACACCACCTGTCATTTGGCTCAAATCTAGTTTGTACGTTACACTATTGACATAAAGTTCATTATGCTTTGGACAAAAAAAATCCGCGGCAATTTAAATTGAGCCTTAATTACTACTGGCTTTGCTCTTTTCCGGCAGATGTCAGTAATATAAGATTTCTTTGTGAAGGTCCTCGTCCAGGGCAGTACGTACTGCTGCTTAGCTGCAGGAATAGTTCTGCCGCTAAGCAGCCGGCAAGAACATGAGACATTACAGCTCTAACCATAACTAGAGCCATGGCCATGGGTCGGCAACCCAAGTGAATCTCGGGAATTATAGATTTCCATAGACGACGCTGACTACTTACCACCATATTGGTTATGTCTTTGTTTGCCAAGCAATAACAAAAACATTAAAGCTATAACCATAAAAAATATAAAGGATTATATTCTAGATAAGAATGCTTGGAAGCATGCTGGTCTAGCTCCATAGGACAATTTAGAGTCTAGACAAAATCAAACTGGTTGCTAATTTAATTGTGTAATTAAATATTATAACATTTTTTTTTTTACATTCTGTAATTACTTGAACTCACACACTGACTAATTAGTATCACTTGTAATTTTTTTTTTTTTAGGAATATCGTATAGGTATGCTTGTAAATATGTGAACACCATGTATCCATTACATAATTATTTTTTTCTGTCATTGAAGTCATTTTTAATTGTTTTTACCTATTGTGGTATAGTAATATTATTCCAGGTGCATCGTCTTCACATATAATTATATAATTAATGTGTACAAAATATTGTAAAACATTTTAAAAGAGTAACGGTGGAGTTTCTTGCCCATTCTTCTCCATACGAAAACTACCTTTTGGAAGGGGCGACTAGAATCAATTCTATTTTTTGTTTTTGACGTTCAAAAGTGCCTTTTTGTGCCTAATTGAAATAAATTATTTGACTTTTGACTTTTGAACCGAAAAGAACAGTTTACACATTGTTCAGATACTGACCTCTCGTGAAGCCTGCTTTAAGAGGAGGCTCCCTAAATTGTATGTATTCTGAAAAAGTCACGCATACAATCAAAATGAAACTTTAGTATATGGTTTATTGAATCTTTTTTTCCATATTTAAGACAATTACGTAATTGGAAAATTTTCGCTCGATTCATTTTTTATTCGAAAATCATGTCTGTTTTAAAGATTATTTGAAACAAAAACAAGATTACTCGGCTTTTATGTCTAAAATAATTATTGACAGTAAAAAAATATAGTTTATTATCCAAATGTAAGATTTTTTTTTTCTCTAGATTAATTATTAAGTACTTTAGTTATAAACGAAATAAGAATTAAGACTTGCGACATTTTAGTTCCGTGCTCGAACATGACTAAAGAGCGCACGCGATATTCAACTTTATTACTGAAGTGTTAGCGTTTAGCACATAGTGGAGTGGTGGGGTGCATGGGGGCGGAGTTTGCGTGGAAATTATCTTTGGAGTGGCTGGTCTTAATGCACCTCCATGAAAGCTGCTCATATTCTGCACAACATAACATAATCAGCATATAATGTTCCCACTGCTGGGACACAGGCCTCCTCTCTGTTAGAGGGAGTGGGCTGTAATCTACCACGCGGGCCCAGTGCGGGTTGGTAGATGTCACATGCCTCTGAATTTTTGGTTCTAGGACATGCCGGTTTCTTCACGATGTTTTCCTTCACCGTTTTGAGAGCAGTGGTGATGAAATAATTTACACAAAGTAAAGCGCCTGTCTGGGTTTGATACCACGACCTACAAGTCGTAAGTCGCGACCGTTACCACTGGGCTTCCACTGCTCTTCCGTCCTTGTTTGCCAATCAATTAAAAAAATATAAAACGTTACATAAGGTTGGTTCCACCTTTCAGCAGCTCCGGATCTAGAATTTTTTTGAGGCGTGGCAAAAATTGCCATCTACCGCCCCCCGCCAATCTATCATGGGGATGCGCTAAGTTAGCCCCCGCGAAATGAAAATTTTCTCAAAATGAAAATTTTGGCAGCAACATATTAATCAAATTATATCGATCGATAATGCGCCAATTAAACAGGGGCGCCAAAACTGTTGTAAATAAAAACTTTTTACAAAAAATACAACCGACTTCCAAACTACAAAGTGAAAAATAACTTTCTCAAAAACTCAGTTTCACTTAACTAAATGGTGCTTTCCAAGAGCAACTGCACAAGTTACTATAATATATAATAATATTTGAAGAGTTCCCTCGAAATCTCTAGGATGCCATCATCAGGTCCTGGTTTCTTCACCCTTGGAATATCTCCTTTCCGACAAAAAAAGAATCATCAAAATCGGTTCATAAACGACGAAGTTATCCGCGAACACACATAAAAAAATATATATATACGGTCGAATTGAGTAACCTCCTTTTTTGAAGTCGGTTAAAAAGAAAAAAATTAGAAAAATTATAAATGTGCTGCACGTCTCATTTATTGCAAAG
The DNA here is from genome assembly GCA_963680765.1 of Agrochola lychnidis. Taxonomy (NCBI): domain Eukaryota; kingdom Metazoa; phylum Arthropoda; class Insecta; order Lepidoptera; family Noctuidae; genus Agrochola; species Agrochola lychnidis. The sequence continues at coordinate 9,211,663 of OY796873.1, forward strand.
TTGCTGTGTGCTGGGTGGTGCACTTGTCTCCTACGCTTGAATTTGTCGCCCCCTGAAGTTGGCGCCCGGGGCACGGGCCCCGGCTTGCCCCCGGGGCTGCCTTTCAGCTATATCCGAGTCTAGCTTCTGCCCTCAACTTCCTCCGCGAGCCTGTATCCTTCTTCAAGAATTGGGCTATCCAATGCAAAAAGAAATTTTCGAATCCGACTAGCAGTTCCGAAGATTACCCCCTACATAAAAACTTACAAACAAACAAACTTTAAACTCTTTATGATATTATGATATAGAAGAAGAGTTACACAATGATCTCTCGTGCACAACTAAAATATGAATACTACTAATTTCCAGCACAACAAACTGATTCCTAATCTCCAACTATCCTACCCAGAAATTAGATTACCAGGTCAATTACGCCCCCGACCCACAGGTCAATTCCAGAGCGTTGCATAGTAATTGTGCCTACACCTGCACATGTATAAACTGGGGTGAATTGAATCGCACTGACGTCATATGACGTCACAACATGGCGGCGTTAATCTCCGGTCAATCATCAGCGCGGTTTATTAGCAGAGATAGACATAATATAGGTGCTATAGGGCAACAGATGCTGCGTCACCTAATCAGTACATTATAGAATAGAATATCCGAGAAATTATATTACAATAATGAGTTGATTTAGTAAATATTATTATACGACTTATGACTGCCTCGACGGTCTAGTGTTCGGAACCGCTTCTGGTAAGCATGAGGTCTTGGGGTCGGGCACAATGTCATTGGGTTTTTTTCATCTGGAACCCAACAGCAGCCCGGAGTCTGGATTTATGAGCGGTCGATAGTTATAGGCTCGCCCCCTATTACATGGGACTTAAACATAACTGGCGAAATGTGGGTGTCCTATAGGTACACCTCTGCCTAACCCTGCGGAGAAGACAGGCGTGATGTTATGTATGCTTATCTACTTGATAATATTTAACAGAGAAATTTATTTCACTAACAGACAACACACTGCCTATGGCGCTGGATCTAGAAGCACTTAATTTTGCACAAGAGTCCCTTTCGTACCGAAGATAAACACTAAGGATGGCTTCTTGAAAATTAATCCCCTAAAGGGGGTAAATAGGGGATGAAAGTTTCGGGCACACGACTTGTACTTTTTATAAAAATTGTTTCGTTTTGTGAGGGCATCTGCATCACCACATGAGAACTACGCATCAAAGACCTGACGTCACACAAAATCCTGACGTCACAATTCCTGCATCGCGCAATTAGAGTTTACCGCGCGAACGATATATACACCGTAAAATTTGAATCACAGTTTTGCTAGAACAAACGTTGTTTAGACCATGGTTTACTATCATTCTACAGCATCCAATAAAAAAAAAACATACTTGATTTTTGAAAAAACAAAAATGACAAAGTTTAAAATGTCAAGATTATCTACTGCTTACTCAATTTCGTTTATGGAGGTACATTTCCCAGTAGACAATGCTGTGTCCCGTGCGTGGTGTCTGTGTTGTAGGGAGTAACGATAATCTTGACATTTTAACCTTTGTTTTTCTTGTGTTTTTTTAAAAACCAATTATGTTTTTTTATTTTTATTGGATGCTGTAGAATGGTAGTAGACCATGGTCTGAACAACGTTTGTTCTAGCAAAACTGCGATTCAAATTTCACGGTGTATAAGACTATCCGACATTAATCATTGGTTTTGCCGGGTTTGCCCCGTTAAGTAGTCCGACAGATGCCCAACATAAGAACTTTACACCCTGTTCCTCATACCTCTAAAATATGATTAAATTCAAACTCAAAATTGGTAACTGATACCACAGCCACAGTGCCAATTGTGCCTCTCATAGGTATTTTAACCACGTCTGTGCTCTAGTGGTTAGACCACCTGTCTCAGACTCAGAGGTCCCGGGCTCAATTCCCAATGGGGGCAAAATTTTCTGCACGGTTTGATTGATGGTAGGGCTTGTTCTAAGTCCGCGTGGCTAGCTACCACTATCTTATCTAAGTCTGACGCCATAACAACAAAATTAAACGCATTATTGAGAGGTAAGATAACCAGTTCCTCTGTGGTTGAGGATTCCGGGTGAAGCTCGCTTCCACCTTCGGCCTGATCATCACTTACCATCAGGTGAGATGCAGACCAAGAGCTAACCCGTTACGGTAAAAAAATAAAATATATAGTAGTAAATATAAAGGATATAAAACCTTGTTTCGAAACGTTATTATTTCCACATAAACAAACATCAACTTTATAAAAGTGTGAATAAAGTTGATTTTAGACTAACTAGTACTGTTGAAGTCATAAAAAATATGAAGTTGTAGCGCAAACTGAACTTTATATGTAGGCATTACAGTTCTTTTTCCTAAAACTCGTGTTTGTTTACATGTTTGGCAAATAAATTGCGATTGCAGATTACTTTCAACGTTGAGCTTCTTTGTATTTTTGAGTGTTGTTTTAGCGGGTTTTATATTTGAGGTTGCTTTGTAATAAGTATTGAAAACGAAACACAATGGCACAGCAACTACAATAATTGTTTGTAGATTGAAGGGCCATGACTTCCAATCCTACTCATTGAACTATTGTGTGGAAGTTATGTGATTAACTCAGCCGGAGGCGTTAACTGGAATTCCAATATGATTATGTAGGTAGGCACTCAATGAGCTGATCAGCCGTGGATAATAACTAGATATATCTAATTATAGTACAACTATTTTCTTAATGTCCCTCGGGAATCATCGCATTTCCGAATACAAACGAATGCTAATTTCCATGTCCATCAATTATTAGATTTAGAGATGGGTTGTAACAGGTGAAACACGATATCTGTTATCACTGTTACTGTTACACAAAAATAACAGATCCAAAATCTGTTATTAAATAACAGGCTGTTATTTTTGTACGGACGATAAATACGTATTTAAATATCAATTGAATACTTATCTTCTTTATTTCTATTCGTTTTAAGTTTTTTATAATGGCAACTGGTCAGTAACAGATAACAGGTAACACGACCTAATTTAGAAGTCACTTTTTCGTAAGTGTTTGTTTTTGTAAGACCACCAACTGTATTTTTAGGAATAATAAATACTAAGTGCTTCTCTTTTTAACGTAGTTTAACCGCTATAGTAAGAGTGAAAAGTAAACTTGTTTCGAAATAAATAATAGGTGTTTCTCTTTTCAGTAAGGATCATTCCTTAATGAGGAAGAGAGAGAAATTGATAACCTTGCAATATTTCTTCTTTTGTGTGAGTGTGTATGTAAGTAAAAGCTGTAGTAACAGTGGGAGTGTGGGGATTGTTATAATGAATAACAGTAACAGCCGCGGTAACAGTTCTTGAGGGTCTGTTATTTTAAGTAACAAATAAGTTATATTGTTAGGAACAATTGTTATTAGTTATTTTTAAATATCTGTTATTTCTACCTGTTACAAACTAATAATTTCAAACTCAAACCATTTATTTCAAATAAACCAATTACAGGTACTTTTGAATTGTCAAGGGGTCGGTCAGTCAGAAAAATGAAACTAGTTGCCCATTCCAAAGCGTAGTAGGTACCTATGGAGAAGAACGGGCAAGAAACTCCACGGACACTCTTTTAAATCAAAAATATTGTTACAAAATATTGGTTACAACATTCGTGTTGAACTTATACATGTGAGAACAATGTAGAAAGACGTGCACGTTAAAAGCGTCCGTAATAAAAATATAATAACAATTCAAAAATTTAAATAAATTAGAATAAACCGTGGCAGCTAAGAGATGACCAGTCCCTACTGACGGCGCCCGTTCACGAACATGACGCAAGGATCAGCACGCATTTGAATTCAGAACTAAGTACTTTATTGTTGTTTTGTTATGATTTCCGTGTGAACTACATAGAGCTGTAAAACTATTTTCCTATCTGTCGTGCCTGCGACTTAAGCAGCTTTCCTTCCATTTTTAAAATAAATTACATTAAGTTAAAAGAGTATTAACAACTCTATATACTTCCAAGTCGATTGAGAGCGTCCGGTCTGCACCAAGTGCAAAGGGCAAGTGATAGAAATCCGACGACTGACAAAACACGAAGTTTGCCGACGGACACTAAGAAAATAGAAATATTGTACCTATATGTTGAAGTTCATACGGTGCTCGTGGCTAAGTAATAACAGCCACACGGGTCGATCGATCAGGTTAAGCTTCGTTTGTCGCGGTTGGTCCGTGGATGAGTGACCATCTTTACATACCGAGACTCCTCCGTGCCTCGGAAAGCACGCTAAGCCGTTGGTCCCGGCTGTCATTCGTGGATCTTTGACAGTCGTTACGGATCGTCAGAAGTCCGAAAGTCTGACAACCAGTCTTACTAAGGAGTATCGGTATCCCAATAACTGGGTTGTAGATAGGCAGTCGCTCCATGTAAAATACTGGTATTCAACTGCATGCGGTTAGACTGTGAAAGCTGAACCCAGTTCAGCTTCCACAGCCTACAGATGCCGTCACGCAAAATCCTGCATCGCGCAAGCAGGATTTACCGCGCGACTGGCATATATAGTTTATACAACGTCCCGACATCAATCGTCGGGCAATAGCCCGCCAGACACTGTTCTTTATACCTCTATAGTTGGACCGGTTGTCAGACTTTTCGAGCTTCTGACTACCCGTAACGACTGTCAACTTGGTGAAATTTCAATTGACTGGGAATCACTGTCAACAGTGGCCAGGCAGTTACGTGGTCGATTACCTAAGCTGACTTATAGCAACGAAATCTCCCTTCCTTTTACTGGTTTTGCGTGGTAATCGGTTAAGAAGATAAATGTATTCATTGTCAATTAATCAATCAATCACTTCATTCTTTAAATTAGGGTACAAGGCATGCAAATGAAATAATATTGTAGATCATTATAGAATTTGGCAAGAATTAGAGGTTTCTTTACAAACTGTAAGATTAAGGTAATTAAGATTAGGAGAAAATTTACAAACTCTACCTGCATAATGAGAAGCAAAAAAAAGAATCATTAAAATCAATTCATAATTGGCGGAGTAATCGCGTAAACAAACATACAAAAAAAACAGTGGCACTCCGGGAGTGACGACAGAAGTGAAAACTTGAAAAAAATCGGCACCGCGGTAATCAACGCGTTGATATCTTTTACTCCACGGTGTCGGTAAATTGCGTTAGTGTCGCGAAATCAATGGTTTAGTCCTATCTCAAAAATGCCCAAAGCGCCCAAAGAAGTCTTCACTTGAAAAAAAAACAGTCGAATTAAACCTCCTCCTTTTGAAGCCGGTTAAACACAGAAAGCATAGCATTTGTTAAACTCCTATGTCATTCCTCTTATCACAACGTATTTGTGATCGACGCAACCATGGGTTCACATCATGGGTCTTCCTCCATACATCTTAATAGGCCGTTAACTTCTTTGTTACCTCCATGACGAACTATTAAATAATTCCAGCCCTATTAATTCTAAACTGGTATAGGTACATACATACCCTTTTTCGCAATCCACTCTATAATTTCCCGACCATAACTTAAGCGAGCAATCATTCGAAAAGGGCAACAGTTACCAGATTCCTCTTTCTTCGGAATTAACTCCTCATTAAGAAATTGTCGCTACAGACGAATTGACAGCATAATAGGACCCCAACCTCAATTGGTACTCGATTTATACTTATTAGTTTTAACTAGTTAAAACTGGTTATTGACTGTCGGGAACTACCAGTCAAATATAAACTTCACTGACTGTTGCCTGCGGTTTCGCTTTTAAATAACAATTACAAAAAAAAACCGTCCATGTGCGTATTAAACCACGCACAATGAAGGGTTTCGTAGTTAGGATGAATTTATCCCAAGAACAAACTTAACTTTGTAGTTGAAAAACATGTTTTTGCAACCGTAAATGTAAGTTGGTCGACTATTACTCCTTAACTTGTAAAGCCTACTTAGCTGTGATAGTTTTCCTTTTCATTTCGTTATATTTTACTACTGCCGTGAATTTATTAATATATCCAAAACCAACCATTTAGCTGGCAGAGGGGGGGGACACTTGACTCTAACAAAATTTTGAACTTTAAAGCTTAATATTTTGAATACGGATTCCTGAATCCAAAAATGGCAGTAATAAACTCTCAATATTTTTGAACGACCTTTCTAACGACATCCCACACTATGGGATAAATGAGCAAAAAAAACATCCCCACTTTACGTGTAGGAGAGGTACTTAAAAAAACATGATTTTATTTTACTACTTTGTCGGCGTGATTAATATGTATAAACACAAGCCAAATTACAGCTTTCTACTACTAAGATTCTCTGAGCTAAGCCACAGACAGACTGACAGACGGACATGGCGAAACCTTAAGGGTTCCTTGTTTACTACGAAACCCTAAAAACGGCTAACGCGTCGTTTTGCTCGGGGACGCGCCTTAAGAAACTATTACATGTACTCAGATAAAAGTATACTACATTATAATTCAGGTCATAGTCTACGAGTTTTCCAAATTTCATCCAAATCTATTCAACCGTTTAAACGAGATTGAGTAGAGTAACATACAAACATCTTTCACAAAAAAAAATCTTTTCACAACTATATTGGGTTGTCTTCCAGTCTAACCGAATGCAGCTGAACACCAGAATTTTACATTTAGCGACTGCCTATCTAACCTCCACAACCCAGTCACTGGGTAACACAATACCCAATGGTAAGACTGGTTGTCAGACCATTAGGCTTCTAACTACCCGCTTCTGGCTTCACTTACATGTTCAATATCGAAAAGATATTTAATTTTACTTACAAGAAATAATTTAGAAATGGTTACAAATTGATGTGTCCGTTTGCTGGTTTATTAATTGCAAATAGATATATAAAATATTTGTGGCTAGTTTAGTCTTGAAGTTTATTAGTCTGTATCTATGTATAATAATGAGCTTTTGATTTACGTGTAAGCTCGAATTGTAGAGCTATTTGTTTATGTTGAAAAGGGTTTTAGCCACGCTCTAGTGACTCCATAAAATATCTACAACGTATTCAAATCCTTGTTTCCAATTGATCTTATTTCCACTTAAACGAATATCAACTTTACATAAATGCAAATTAAGTTGATTTCAGAAACTTGCGACATTTAAGTGTACTTACTATACGTACCTACATATCTGCCTAATCCTTCGGAGTATACAGGCGTGATGGTATGTTATGTAATACTACTGAAAAAGTCGTTTTTTTTTTTGAAGATGTAGTGCAAACTGGACTTTACGTGTGGGTATTAAATTAGTTTTTCCAAAAACACATTATTGTTTACATGTTTGGAAACTCAATCGCGAACGCAGCATAGGTCCTTCATTACATAGATAATTATAGTAACTTTATTTTAAGTTAAGTTCATTTGATTTTACTTCATAATATTATGGTTTAAGAACTTTATTATTCCTCATTAAGAATTAACAATAATTCACTTACTACTAAAGAAACTAAATTAACAAAAAATGTTTGTGAGCGTACAAAAACAACGTTAAAAGTAAATTTATAAAAAAAAATTGAAGTGACAAAAAAATATGTAAATTTCAACTAATCATCAACCGAGTAAACACGGATCTAAAGTAAAAGTAGGTGTATAATCAATCACATCCTTTTCCTTTTTAGGGTTCCGTACCCAAAGGGTAAAACGAGACCCTATTAGTATGTCTCCGCTGTCCGTCCGTCTGTCTGTCTGTTCGTCTTTCACCAGGCTGTAATCTCATAAACCGTGATAGTTAGACAGTTGAAATGTTCACAGATGATGTATTTCTGTTGCCGCTATAACAACAAATACTAAAAAACAGAATAAAATGAATATTTAAGGGGGCTCACATACAAACAACGTGACTTTTTTGCCGTTTTTATAGATAATGGTACGGAACCCTTCGTACGCGAGTCCGACTCGCACTTGGCTGGTTTTTTGTAATCAGCCTTGGCCGTAACCTAGTAAAATAAAATCAAGCGAACTCTTGAAAACAGTAGGAGATAGGTAAGTTTTAGTATTACATTAAAATATACATATTGATTTCATTTTATTTTATCTAGTATCTTATCTGGTATCCTACTTTTTCTTGTTGTCAGTACATTTTCGCGTAGAAACCTGTTAGATTACTTATGCACAATCGTGATCTATAACCTAACACGACTGGCACCACGACTCTATGGGCACCACGACTCCTTCACCTAATTCTGACGCTTACATTTTAGTTGGTGAGAAATAGTAAGAACCTGAGATCCCTATGCTTTTGACAAACATACATCCCTATTCTAGGGGCGGGGACGGGGGGGGGGGCATCCCCGCCCCTCGTCAAAGTCGTTTCTGACGGCCAACTCTAGCACTGCGCGCGCTCATTGGTCAAATCAAATAGTTGCGCGCTTGGGGGCTTCCTGTTACACACTTCCGTCCCTTTTCACGAAATCACTCCCACAGATTTTGATTATTTAGATTTAGAAAGCGAGAGAATAGTACATTATTGCAAAGGCCGTGAAATAGGCAATTGCAGGTCGAGTATCCGTTTCCGCCAAGGCATATATAGTGCTTTTCTCAAAAGTATGCAGGGAAATAAAACAAACTTTTTATATTATACATTTAATTTAATTAATATTCATTCTCTGAACCGTTGGAACTCATTTTAATTATTTTTATATTTATTATGTATGTAAATAACAAATCAAGACGAATTTTCAGCTTTGCCGCCAATTTTCTATTTATCATCTGTGCCGAAAGGCAAACGCATTTATGGCTATACATACAGCCACGTGAACGCAATTTGTACTAAGCAAAGAGACTTCGGTATGCTAAGAATGATAAAAGAGATCCAATCAAAGAGTATTCAATAACCCCAGCACGCCGTTTCATACAACATTGCTGGAGCGTTGCAATGTTCCAAATTTAAAAAACGCGCCTGCAATGGATTTGATTTTCTTTGACCGTAAATTCGCGTGTTCTTTTTTCGAAAATAATGACAATATTTCCATGCATGTTTGAGAACTAGTACATTACTGCCGCGGTCTATAATGACTACTTTGCTGGTCGCGCTGATGATGGCCGACAGCGCAGCGTAGCGCAGGTCCAGGCCGACACAGCGCGGTCAGCGTGCAGCACTTGATGGACGAGCTGAGATAAAGGCCGAGGCCGTAGGTCGAGGCCTTTACAGCGAGGACAGCAAGGGCTGCAATGATGGCCAAGCTGGAAGGCCTAGAGCGTAGCTAGGCTAGCTCGAGGCAATCATAGCGTGATCAGCGAAGCAGTCATAGTGGGCCAAGGCTTGTATAGTGCTTTACTCAAAAATGCAAGTACCTAATCTAAATAAAACCAGCAAGTAATTTCAATAAAATATATAAGCTCATTTTTAGCAAAAAAGTCACTAAATAAAAATAAAATTTTCGCTGAACCGCGCTTTTGTTACTTCTTTGTTTTTTTTTTAACAATGGTAGTTGGAACTATACAGCCAAATATAGAATAAAATCTTTTTGTACCTATCTCTATAAATACATACAGCTGTGTTTTAAATAAAATCTTTTTACATTTGATTTTTTAAAACGTTGAAACGTCAAAATAGCGGCCGGCAATATTTTGCCGGCCTGTCAGAGCGACCAGCAAAACTTTGCCGGCCGCTCCTTGAAACAGAACGGCAAGGTTGACTTTGCTCAAACAAGGTTGTCAAAATAATGACCACATTACATGCATTTTTAAGTAAAAGATATTACACACCAATATTTCATTGCAGGTAATATTTCAAAAGCTACCATCAAATAAACCCAATTTACTATCATCAAAACCTATCCTACAGATACATCTCCACATCCCAGAGGTATGCAAAACTCAGTTTGAATCCCAGCAAGTTGCCCATTGTCCGATTGTGTTGACGTCAAATGGATGCCGCCTCAGCCTCAGGTCATCGTGTCACCGGCAGATCTCTCAGTATTGTGTTCATCAATATTATGCTACGAATAATAAAAGTCTTATTATTCATAGCTAATGGTACCGATTCTCTTGTTCACTAACTAAACTAAATTTAAGTTCAGTGCACCTTTTTCTTTCTATTTCATTAAGAAAAGGACAGAAGATAAATTTTAGTTTAGTCCTGTCAAATTAATCAGCGCTTGACGTCAGCATGTGAATGTCGAGGCAATCCAGCTTCTCGACCACACAAACATAGAAGACTATCAAGAACAAAACCGTTCAAGCTAATGTTTAGTGTTAGTGAATAGTGTAAAGTACAAAAGTGCCAAACAAACTCAAGAACGAAGTGTATTCGCCTTGATAGAGACAATAAGAAAAGTGCTATTGGACACATTCTTGGTTAAGACAATTTAATAGTTTAGGTTATAATTAAATTACTTATTAGTCTATTTATAAGGCTAGATTGTAATAGAAAGAAAGAAAGAAAGAAAAAGTATTTATTGAGACTCGCACAGGAAATCACAAATTAAACTAAACATCTTCAATAAGAACATTAATAAAAATAATAAAAAAAACATAAAAAAAAACAAAGTAAAATTAAAATAAAAGCAGAAGGTCCTGTACGAGGCCAAAAGGCTCCTATCTCAGCATTAGCTGCGACATTTAAAAATAAATAAATGTCGCAGCGCTGGTATTCTGATAGGGCCCGGTAATAAGATTGGGGTTCATCCTATTGAAAAACAAGGAAAAAAAAATACTATTCTCCATCTTGTTACTAGCCTAGATCAGGGTGTCTCAAAGTGGGGAATGATATTTCTTTTTGGCTCTGTATTAGTTACCTTTTATTGAAATTAAATTTTTTATTTTCTTCAATATACAATTTTTTATTTTTTTTTTCCTGGGGTTGGGGGTTCGCTGTCATCTGGAAACTTTAATGGGGGTACGTGGGGCCATAAATTTGAGAAACCTTGGCCTAGATGAAATGTGGCAATACAGTTTATTTTTTATTCTTTTGGCCGTGCATCTACTGCTTTTATCAAAATTCGAAATTCAAATTCAAACTCAAACTCAAAGCATTTATTTCAAATAAACCAATTACAGGTACTTTTGAATTGTCAAGGGGTCGGTCAGTCAGAAAAATGAAGCTAGTTGCCCATTCCAAAGCGTAGTAGGTACCTATGGAGAAGAACGGGCAAGAAACTCCATGGACACTCTTTTAAATCAAAATATTGTTACAAAATATTGGTTACATCATTCGTGTTGAATTTATACATGTGAGAACAATGTAGAAAGACGTGCACGTTAAAAGCGTCCGTAATAAAAATATAATAACATTTCAAAAAATTAAATAAATTAAAATAAAATAAACCGTGGCAGCTAAGAGATGACCAGTCCCTACTGACGGCGCCCGTTCACGAACATGACGCATGGATCAGCACCATTCAGCTCAACCATTTTGAAGGGAACTTAATGATCCAACACACACGCCACCATCAGCGAGACATTTGAGTGAGCATGACATACTCTCAGCTGCCAGAGCACATTCAAGTCAATGAAAGACGTACCCAGTAAATGGTAGCTTAATGGAATGTACAACATGGTCACAGTGCTCACACATGTGATATGCAATTATACAATACAAAGAGATTGAATTTATACAAGGAAAATATAGTTTTACAATCTTCAGCAGCTGCAACAATATTTTCGAATGCTAATCAATTAGTTTATGCGCCCTTGTGGAGCTGGACCAGCGCTGAGCCAAGCATTTTTATCAGCGATGTAATCCCCCAACTTATAATATGCTTGGCAGCATAGTGTGCGTTTTATACATGATTTAAATTTCGTTTCGTTCAGTTGGAGTATGTGGGAAGGTATTTTATTATAACATTTTAAACAGCACCCCATGAAGGATGAGTCTACTTTAGCCAATCTGAAACTCGGTTGAACTAATTGGTCCCTATTTCTAGTCATATAATTGTGTCTATCACCTCTTTTACTGAAAAGACTTAGATTTTTCCTTACGTACATGATGTTTTCATAGATATATTGACAAGGTACCGTCATGATGTTAATATCTTTAAACAGATCCCTTAGAGAATCGCGTCTGCGGAGACGATATATTGCTCTGATGGCTCTCTTCTGCAGAATAAAAATAGACTCGATATCTGCAGCCCGTCCCCGTAGTAAAATACCGTAAGACATGATACTATGAAAGTAACTGAAATAGACTAGCCTCGCAGTATCTACATCAGTAAATTGACGGATTTTTCTCACAGCATATGCTGCTGAACTTAGCCGTCATGCTAGAGATGTTAAATGAGGACCCCATTGCAGCCTTGAATCGAGCGTGATCCCCAAGAAAACAGTTTTATCGACAAATTCTAGTTTCTCCTTATTCAATACTATGTCACAATCACTACTTTTAACATTTGGTAAAGCAAATCTTATGCATTTAGTTTTTTTCCCATTTAATACTAAATTATTAGCAGTGAACCAATTTTGAACCTGCAGTAGGGCGTTATTTACGTCGTCAAGATTTGATGCACGTCTATTTATCTTAAAAATTAAGGAAGTGTCGTCAGCAAATAACACCATTTGTGGTTGGTTTTTTAATAAATGGGGTAGATCATTAATATATACTAAAAAGAGGAAAGGACCCAATATCGAGCCTTGTGGAACGCCCATTTTTACTTTTAAACCGATTGAATGGACACCATTTACTTGAACCTGCTGCTGTCTATCGTTTAAATAAGATTTTACTAAACTGAGCGCAAGTTTACCTAGTCCGTAATGCTCAAGTTTCAAGAGCAAGGTTTCATGACTCACGCAGTAAAATGCCATGGAGAGGTCACAAAAGATTCCTATGGCATCTTGGGCCTCCTCCCACGCTGTAAATATGTGTTTTAATAAGGTGACACCAGCGTCAGTTGTACAACGTCCTTTGGTGAAACCATATTGCTGATCGTGCAAGATTTGGTTGGCGTTAAAAAGTCATTTATTCAAACTGGGCTGAGAATCAGCACTTTTCGAACTTCAAAATTACATAAGACAGTCCCCCAAAACGCCCACCCTTCATCATTCTTTGGTATAAAGTCCCCGTCACGAGAAGCTATAATTTTTATAAATAAAGAACTTCTACCAAGTTACTCGTACGTAGCGACAATTTAATCAACAACAAATAATCCCAAATTCAATGAAGTCAAAGTAACGTACGTGTTATACGAAACTAATGAGCAATTTCACTTGATCGGGTTATATTTTAGCGATATAAAGCGCTGTCATCTAAGGTTTTGTAGTACTGGAACGCATCTGATTCATGGAACGTAAACATTTGGGCCACGATTTTGAAGTAAGTTCACGCTGACGTTGTCTCTGCTGTCTTTCGAGTTTCGAATGCGTCTGTTTGTTTATGGTGTTTTCGCGGATTAGGTTATATTGTTTGTTTGTAATTAGATGTGTGTTTTAATATAATTATATCCCTGTAAAAAAATAGTACAAAACTGTTTTTATTTTATTTTACCCAAAGATTGCAAACCCCTGAATGTGTGTTTACAAAATTTATAGCTTCTCATGACGGGGACTTCAGTTCAAAACAATAATCTTACATAGGTAGAAATACGCGTCGCCCCGCATTGGTTCAAACGTGTAACAACAAGCACAAGATGCCTAGATTTAGGCACTATTTTTGTCTATTAATAAAACCTGTCACTATCAGCTTCTTACAGATTTGCTCACAGAAATACTTACGATGTCGATCGCCTGTTCCTTACACATTGGTTTTGTTTGTTCACACGTGTCGACCTTCTGACCTTTGAAGAGCTCGTAGCTACATAATAACAGCCGCACGGGGCAATCTTCAAGGTTAAACAACGCGTGACGAGGTCGGTCCGTGGATGGGTGACCATCCATTACATACCGAAACCCCTCTGTGCGCCGTTGGTTCCGGCTGGCATTCGTAGATCTTTAAGAATCGTTACGGGTAGTCAGAAGCCCAAAAGTCTAACAACCACTTTTACCAAGGGGTATCGTGTTACTCAGTAACTGGGATGTGGAGGTCAGATAGACAGTCGCACCATGTGATCATCATCATCATCAATTCAGCTGAAATAAGTCCACTACTGGACATAGGCTAAGCACCGCCACTTCGACCGATTCTGTGCTTCCCGCATCCAGCGGATTCCTACGGCCTTCACCAGGTCATCGGTCCACCTTGTACCCGGCCTTCCAACGCTACGTCTTCTGGTAAACGGTCGCTACTCCAGAACCTTCTGTTCTGCAAGCAATGTTCACTGGCACTTAAGTTTGGCAATTCTTCGAGCTACGTCGTTTATCTTGGTTCTCCTACGGATCTCTTCATTTCTAATTTAATCACGTCCGGAAATTCCAAGCATTGTCCTTTGGCTCGCTCCATGTAAAATACTGGTATTCAGCTGCATCAGGTTATTCTGGAAGCCGACGCCAACATAGTTGGGAAAAGGCTAGGCAAATAGACACGTTTAGACATGAGAAATCTATGGATCAGAATACCTAAACATAGCTCATCATCATTCTCCTGCTGTACGGTGTACGTAAATGTTTTTGAAATATGTATTTTTGATGCTATAAGTTAATTAGTAACCTACATTTGGAAGTGCATTGACATACGGCGGAGCCTAGATGATGCATTTTTGTACATAATTTAATAACTGTTCAATTAGATGTGATTTGAGTCGGAAGGCTTGCATTTTTATTTAGATTCATTCCCGTTAAGCATTCATTGATATTCTTTGCATTTTTAACCAACTTCAAAAAAAAGGAGGAGGTTCTGAATTCATCGGGATATTTTTTTTTTTTTTGTGTATTTTCCCCGATTACTCAAAGACGGCTGGACCGATTTGAAAAATTATTTATTTGTTTGAAAATATACCCTACTTTCAAGTTGGTCCCATTGTCATTTGGTCACGATCTGATGATGGGATCTTGGAGAAATCGAGGGAACTCTTCAAATATTAAAGGCACATCTATAGCGATTTGGGTATTTTTGATGAGCAGTTGACATAAGGCTATTGTAACTTAGATAAATTACAAACCAACCCACTAAAACCCAATAACCGACTTCCAAACTACAAAGTGAAAAATAACTCGGAAGTCGGTGTCAAAAAACTAAAATACTGATCTGATCCAAAGACACCGACTTCCAAAATTAAAGTTATTTCATTTTGTAGTATATATTCACTTTGTAGTTTGGAAGTCGGTTGTGTTTTTTGTAAAAAAGTTTTTTCTTGACTTTTTTGCACTTGCATTATTCAATGTTTGATTAGTACACCGAACATTATGTTTTTGGTCCTTCGAGCCGGATGATAACACCAAACATTTTGCATTTTTATTTAGATTCATTTCCGTTGACCAAACATTGAAGAAAATGCAAATGCAAAATGCAAGTATGCTTCCACACATCTCTATTAGTCATCATCTCGGCAGTCAACCCCTTTCTAGCCATATCATCTTCCACACAGTCTATCCATCATTACTTTGGTCTTCCCCTACTCTTAAAGCCATCCACATCGACACTCAAAACTTTCCTCACGACTTTTCACCGAGCATCACAGCCACCGTTTACAATTCCCAACAAACACAATGACATATTCACCTATCATTCATGAACAATATTCCGCAGTTTAACTTTAACCGGCCAATCCACGTATTGCCACCGTAGTAAATGAGTGCCCGTCCATTATCTACACCGGTAAATTCGGTAATCCACGCCCGGTTTGTTAAATTGTATAAATCATGCGTGCGACCGCTGTAATCTTTCGCGACATTAATCCAGCGTGAGGTGGTTATTCTGAACAACGAACGGGTAAAATTGCGTGCGATATTTTTAGTGAAAGATCATGGAAAAAGAAAACAGTTTTATAGAAATTAATTGAATGTTGTTGACTGCCTCGTTGGTGGTCCTGGGTTCGATTCCCAGGTCGGGCAAAAAGAAATTTCTGAGTAGCAGCCCGGAATCTGGATTTGTGCCCGGTTGATGGCAATAGGCTCGCCCCCTAGGGACTTAAATATAACTGGCGAAATGTGGGTGTACTATAGGTACACCTCTGCTTAACCCTTCGGAGATTTGTGTTATGTTGGTGAAAATTACTTTTCCTGACAGGAATGAAAGTCAAGAGCGATCAATACAAATATATTGTTTTACTAACTGTTAGCTGCGACTTGATCTGCGATCCAATGCGAAGAAGTCCGAAAGGGAGATCGTGGCCCCGGCAATATGGCAACTGAAGGAACACGGGTGGGTTTCAGTCAGTAAGAGCTTGACACGCCCTCCTGCTCCACCCAGAGTGGGAGAAGTTATTTGATAATTAACCACTCGAATAAATGTCATCCAAATCCATTCAGCCGTTTTAGCGTGAAAGCGTAAGAAACAAACAAACTCACTTTCACGTTTATAATATTAGTTAGTATTACTTTTTCTTTACCCCTGCTCTTATTACAAGTTTACAATTAATAAATCGGTGTCCATGGAAAAATGTAGAATAGAATAGAATAGAATTATTTATTTGTAAAACATAGGTAAAAAGTCAAGGTCTTATATAATAATTATATGTTGCGCTATGTTTTGTCATTGATGACATACAAATATTAATGTGATTACACAAAATAAAGAAAAAACAAAATTTACCATAGACAACAAACTAAAAATTTCGAAACCAAATAAAATACATGCAATTCATTGATCCAATGATCATTAATAGGTAAGTAGTTATAGTGTTCTATCATTTAGGTAATCATCTAGGGCATAGTAACATTTCTCAACTAATAATTTATGAAAACACTTTTTGAATTTTTTTAATGGCATACTTCTTAAAACATCGGGTATTTTATTATAAATTTTGGGAGCAACACCAAAGAAGCTCTTTTTAATTAATGATGTATTGCATTTTAGCGTACATAATTTTTATATTGAGTACGGATTGGGGTCTTCTTAACTGCTGACAATTTAGTAAATAAATGTGGATTTGATTTTACAAACAATGCAGTTTCCAGTATATATATATAGCTGGTAACGTTAAAATCTTAAATTTCTTAAAGTAGGGAACGCAGCTGTCTGTTGGTTTTAAATTACTCATATATATTAGCTGTATCAAGCTACAAACAAAATGAAAGTGGTCTTCTACGCAGAAAACTAGTTAAAATAGATCCCGGCAATAACATAGTGTATTTGATGTTATTACGTTTAGAGCATACCTAGGCTAGGCTAAGCTAACATTTTCCATAAGGTCATATTGAAATAATGCTCATTATTTTGAGATTGTCTCCCCTTTAAGTAAAATAATTGCAAGTTATTTGTGCGTAACCTTTAAATGCAGTAGTAATAACTAATAGATGGATAATAAATCTAAACGATGTTTGTGTTTATTGTATTGCGTTTTAGAATTGGTTGTAAACTCAATATTTTTGACGTGTAAAAATGTTTGTATCTACAAACCAACTTACAGAAATAAATATAATTTATTATTATCAGTTAATAACCGTCAGACTGCCAAGTCACAGGTTTCGAGTTCGAACCCAAGGCACGCACCTCTGACTTTTCGGATTCATGTGCGTATTTTATAATTTTCACTTGCTTCAAAAACGGTGAAGGAAAACGTCGTGAGGAAACCGGCCTGCCTGAGAGATATATTTCTCGACGACATGTGAAGTCAAGTCAGAGGTCCATGGGTGGCTTTAAAACTAACACCAGTATAAAGAAAACACTATTTTCTTGCTAATACTTTTAATCCACACTACTGTACCATTTCACAATCAAACGACGACTAACTATGCATTACATTTTACCATTTAAAACAACTTTTGCCCCACCCAGAAATAACAATAATATCATAACCGTAATTTCTAAATGTTGCCAAAGTAAAACGATACATTCAGTTGCCATAATGAAAATACATTTAGATGTTTCTTATAATATTAATAATTTGTATTTTGACAGTGTTGCCACAGTGGATATTTTAAATTAAATCAAAGAAATCACGACACCAGGTTAGGCTCTAACCACACGAAAAGAAAATTATCAGTTCAAATCCGGGCAAGTGTGTCTTTTTCAGTTCATATGTACAGACGCCAGCACATCAAGCTACCCGAAACTGTCAAATTTTCCCAATCAACTTTGAACCTTATTGTTCAGCGATAAAGTAGAAAATCTATTAAATAAATTTGACAGATTGTAGTAGCTTGATGTGCTGGCGTCTGTACTTTCTTTCTGAGTTTATCTTGGATATTACTGACATCAGTGAAGGAGAAGGACTTAGACTTAATATAAGTCTGAAATCACCAACCCGTCTTTAGCAAACGTGGTGATCAATGCTCATGCCTTCTCTGTGTGAGAAGAAGCCTTTGCCCAGCAATGGGACAATAATAGACTGGTATTATTTATATTATTATAACATTATCATAAACTAGCTGCACCCCGCGGTTTCACCTGCATAAGTCTAGATCCTGTGGGAATATCGGAATAAAAGGTATTCTATGTCCTCCAGGTCATGATCTACCCATGTGCCAAATTTCATCCAAATCCGTTCAGCCGTTTTAGCGTGAAAGCGTAAAAAGCAAACTCACTTTCGCATTTATAATATTAGTCGACATAATTTATGATTATATCGAGTGACTTCCATCATCATCCATCGATCATTCCGGATTTCGCTAAAGCTAAGTATTGTTTTATGCTAAACTCAAACATCATTTTTTAATTCAATATTATTTAATATTTTTTAAATGATTTGTTACCTTTAACGTGTTTAAATAAATATAAAAAATAAACCTTTTCCTTTTTAGGGTTCCGTACCCAAAGAGTGCCCATGGGACCCTATTTCTTTAGACTCCACTGTCCGTCCGTCTGCCACAGAGCTACAGCAGTGAGCCTTAGATACATCTTATGAACCATAATAGGTAAACACTTTATAAACAATTTATTATTATTTTTATATATTGTAACAAATCTCGGGACCATGGATCCCGGTCCTTTGGAAGGCGTACGAGGGGCCGAAGCCAACTCGCAGAGGCCCCTTAGACATTAATAAGTGTTGAGGCACCAACCGACGATTATCCTTGTATGCACCATACAAGTGCACCCAAGAAAAACCCCCGGCTGGTGTAGGACTATTGCAGAACATGGAAACAAAACATTGGGCTATGGATTTGGGTGGCTATAATGGATTGGTTAACTGGAACTATGGAAAGACTATGGCCCCTGCCTGATCAATGTTTTAAATGCACACGGATAAAATGGCAGGGGGTGACTTGCACACTCAATAATGGGCCCCCGAAAACGGTCGCTAGCACAAAGTGTCGTAGCGACAAGGGGGCAACATGTCCTGAGGTGCTTGAGGAGTGGAGAGGTATTCCACGGCTTTCCGAACAATCCCAAAGCCCGGAAGATGGTCAAGATCCCTCCGAGCACTTACTGGAATACTTCCTTCCTCCGAGCACGTTTTTCTTGCGAATCTCCACTCAAGCCGGCCAATTAAGGCAAGAATGAGATGGGAGCTCTGTTCCTCGTCAGTGTTCACTCCAGCCGGCCAATGAAGGCAAGCCAGAGGTGAGGAACAAGACTTCTCCCGGGAGATAGGGTCCGTGGGGTCGCTACTGCCCATCAGCTCGCCACATGCTGCCCTGCGGGTTTTTGTATCTCTCTTGGTCTGGCTCCTCATCCTAGACCTGTTCCGGCAAAATAAACTCTACCGGCACAGACCTAGAGTTCAGAGCGCGCAAGCCCCACCACGACGTCAACGTAGAGATACGGCGGTGGGGGTTATTATTATTATTATTTTCATGTCTTTGACACATCTCGGGACCCTGGGGTCCCGGACCTTTGGAAGGCGTACGAGGGGCCGAAGCCAACTCGCAGAAGCCCGTTTGACATTTTTAATGAAATGAGGTACCAACCGACGATTATCCCTGTCCGCACTACGTAAGTACATCCAAGGACAACCCCCGGTTGGTGTAGGACTATTGCAGGATATGGAAACAAAGATATTGGGTTATGGGTTTGGATGGCTAAAGTGAACTGGTTATCTAGGACTATGGAAAGACTATGGCCCCTGCCTGATCAATGTTTTATATAAAATACACAGATAAAATGGCAGGGGGTGACTTGCACGCTCAATAATGGGCCCCCGAAAACGGTCGCTAGCACATAGTGTCGTAGCGACAAGGGGGCAACACGTCCTGAGGTGCTTATGAGGAGTGGAGAGGTATTCCACGGCTATCAGGATAATCCCGGAAGTACGGTCAATATCCCTACCAGCATCTTACTGGAATACTTCCTTCCTCCGAGCATGTTTGCTCTTGCGAATCTCCACTCAAGCCGGCCAATTAAGGCAAGAATGAGGCGGGAGCTCTGTTCCTCGTCAGTGTTCACTCCAGCCGGCCAATAAAGGCAAGCCAGAGGTGAGGAACAAGACTTCTCCCGAGAGATAGGGTCCGTGGGGTCGCTACTGCCCAACAGCTCGCCACATGCTGCCCTGCGGGTTTTTGTATCTGTCTTGGTCTGGCTCCTAATTCCAGACCCGTTCCGGCAAAGTAAACTCTACCGGCACAGGCCTAGAGTTTGGAGCGCGCAAGCCCCACCACGACGTCAACGTAGAGATACGACGGTGGGGTTATTATTATTATTATTTTTAGTTTTTAACTATTCTCGGGACCATGGATCCCGGTCCTTTGGAAGGCGTACGAGGGGCCGAAGCCAACTCGTAGAGGCTCGTTAGACGCTTTTAAAGAAATGAGGCACCAACCGACGATTATCCCTGTATGCACTATGCAAGTGCACCAAAGGACAACCCCCGGTTGGTGTAGGACTATTGCAGTACATGGAAACAAAACATTGGACTATGGGTTTTGGTAGCTAAAGTGGACTGGTTACCTGTAACTATGGTAGGACTACAGCCCCTGCCTGATCAATGTTTTATATTTACACGGTTAAAATGGCAGGGGGTGACTTGCACACTCAATAATGGGCCCCAAGAAACGGTCGCTAGCACATAGTGACGTAGCAACAAGGGGGCAACATGTCCTGAGGTGCTTGAGGAGTGGAGAGGTATTCCACGGCTTTCAGAACAATCCCAGAGCCCGGAAGATGGTCAAGATCCCTACGAGCACTTACTGGAATACTTCCTTCCTCCGAGCACGTTTGCTCTTGCGAATCTCCACTCAAGCCGGCCAATTAAGGCAAGAATGAGGTGGGAGCGCCGTTCCTCATCAGTGTTCACTCCAGCCGGCCAATAAAGGCAAGCCAGAGGTGAGGAACAAGACTTCTCCCGGGAGATTGGGTCCGTGGGGTCGCTACTGCCCAACAGCTCGCCACATGCTGCCCTGCGGGTTTTTGTATCTTTCTTGGTCTGGCTCCTCATCCCGACCTGTTCCAGCAAAGTAAACTCTACCGGCACAGGCCGAGAGTTCGGAGCGCGCAAGCCCCACCACGACTTCAACGTAGAGATACGGCGGTGGGGTTATTATTATTATTATTTTTTATTTTTTTTAATGTCTTCGACATATCTCGGGACCCTGGGGTCCCGGACCTTTGGAAGGCATACGAGGGGTCGAAGCCAACTCGCAGAGGCCCCTTAGACATTTTTAAGTATTGAGGCACCAACCGACGATTATCCCTGTTCGCACTATGCAAGGGCACCCAAGGACAACCCCCGGTTGGTGTAGGACTATTGCAGAATATGAAAACAAAGATATTGGACTATGGGTTTGGGTGGCTTAAGTGGACTGGTAACCAGTCCACTTAAGCACATTTACACATTTTTTTTTGTACATTTAAACATTGATCAGGCAGGGGCTATGGCCCCTGCCTGATCATTAATATTGATAAAATGGCAGGGGGTGACTTGCACGCTCAATAATGGGCCCCCGAAAACGGTCGCTAGCACATAGTGTCGTAGCGACAAGGGGGCAACACGTCCTGAGGTGCTTATGAGGAGTGGGGAACTTTTCACAGAGTATATAATACTATGGCGGTTATCTATAACAACAAATAATAAAAATAAAATAAAGTTAAAAATTAAAGGAAAAATACCATGCAGGAAACAGTCTTTCCTTACTAACGAATTAAAAAAAAATCTGTTGTGTCAAATATTGTGCGGTGGTACCGAACCCATCATATGCGAGTCCGACTCGCACTTGGTCGCTTTTTTTTAATAAATAATGGCTATATGGAACTTTATTGCTTATTAATATTATTTTAACAAATTAAGATGTTTTGAGCACTATCTAAGTATACTTTTTAAACAAAATAAGTCGTTTGTATTCATTTATTAACTTCATTATTGCTTTTATCGAATATTGATTAGGTACGGATAATATTAACTACCAAACCGTAAAACGACAAGATTTTATTGTAACATTACCTACAAATTATTGGTATGGCAGGCAATAATAACTTATGTTTAATGTTAATATTGTGCAGTGTGAACTTGGAAGTAGTCCACTTAGAGCACCCGTCCGAATAGCACCTGCGCGAATAGCATCTAGCCTAGTTTGTGGACAAAAAGGTAAAATTTATTTTTACCTCTTTGTCCACGAAGAGCACCTACGACTCAACAGCTTACTGCTGGGATGTATTTGTTTTACAGGACGTTATTAAATGAAAGATATCGATAAAAAACTTTTCACAAAAAAAAACAACCGACCTCCAAAAAAAACACTACAAAGTGAAAAATAACTTTAATTTCGGAAGTCGGTGTCTTGTGTTTTGTATTTTCGTTTTTTGCCACCGACTTCCGAAATTAAAGTTATTTTTCACTTTGTAGTGTTTTTTTTGGAGGTCGGTTGTTTTTTTTTTGTAAAAAGTTTTTATTTTTCACTTTTTAGTTGTGATACCTACCCCACACACATTCGAATACCACTACCTGCTACCAATGACAGAAACTTAACATATCATCTACATACTAAGTGGGAAAAAAATACGTATTTTGTAGCTAACTCAAAAACTATCCAAGCAAAGTTAATAAAATTTATATGGGACCAATTCGAGAGCACACCCTTTCAAACAAAAAAAGAATTTTCAAAATCGGTTCACAATTGACGGAGAAATCGGTGGACATACATAAAAAAAAAAAAACATACGCGACGAACATATAACCTCCTCCTTTTTGGAAGTCGGTTAAAGATCACTAGAATGTTTATTAATTAGTAACTAATAAACATTCTAGTGATTTTTATCGATATCTTAAGCTAGGTGCTATTCGCGCAGGTGCTATTCGGACGGGTGCTCTAAGTGGACTAGTTCTGAACTTGGCTGTATGTTGACTTGTGTTAATTGGTTAAACAGTGTAACAATTGTAGAAATCCCAATAAATAACACATAACATAACATCATGCCTGTATCCCCCGAAGGGTTAGGCAGAGGTGTACCTACCTATAGTACACCCACATTTCGCCAGTTATGTTAAAGTCCCATATAATAGGGGGCGAGCCTATTGCCATCAACCGGGCACAAATCCAGATTCCGGGCCAATATATAAATAAAGGGATGGCAGGGACATCAACGCGAAAACTGTTACCATGGATTCAGTACTTGATTCTAAACAAAAAATCTGCTGTTCCATACATTTTGACCGCGTAGGTATTGCACTTTTCTATGAAACAGCAAATTTTTAAAAAAATACAGACAAATGATAAATGATAAATGATAAATGATTTTATTTCTGTAAGTAGGTTTGTACAAACACTTTTACACGTCAATCATATTTTAAAAACTAGATGAAGTCGGCGTTTCCTATCTGACTACTCCGAGAAGAAAGGCCAAAACAAACTCAGAGGTCACAGTCTCTTTTAAAGTCCAGACATAATCTTGGTCAGATCATGTGAAGGCCATGTGGATTGGTGTCTGAAGTGGTCTTTATAGGAAAGCACCACACAGATTGAGAGGGCATGTCCAGTCAGTGCACGCATTTGTCAGTTATCGTGTAGCTCAACTCAGAATTTAAGGAGCTCAACGATTCGACGAACAATACCAAAAAAAGGACATTTGTGTAGGCCACATAAATTACTCAAACTGTCAGACCATGATTAAAACTAACTGAGAAAAAATTAAAAACAAAACAAAAGGAATGACCCATATAGTCTTCACATTCACAATAATTAAAATAATATAATACTTTAAAAGTAAATATTCACGTCATTGTATATGTATATAAAAATCATTAATGTCAATGTGTATATAAAAAAAAAAAATCCGGAAATGATCTTGGTCAGAGCATTTCATTTGAGGACCATGTAGATTTGTGTCTGAAATGGTCTTTTGAGGAAAGAACCATACAGATTTGAGTGGACCTGTCCAGTCAGTGCACGCATTTGTCAGTAATCGTGCAGCTCAACTCAGAACTTAAAAGGAGCTCAACGATGCGACGAACAATACCAAAGAAAGGACATTTAGGTAGGCCGCATAAAGTACTCAAAACTGCCAGATTACCATTAAAAACTAACTGAGAAAAAATAAATAAATATATATACATGAACTACATAGTCCTCACATTCACAACAATTAAAATAATAATAATGTTATACTTAACAAAGTAAATATTCATGTCATTGTGTATATAATTTTAAAGTTTGCAAAAAAAAAACAAATTTCAAAAGTAAAAAATAAAAATAATAATTGGAGCAGCTCAATCCCAAGCCTTTTTGTCCTCAATGTAATCTTTAACGGTATAAAAAGCTTTCTGGCACAACTTACGTTTAATGAATGATTTGAATTTATTAAGGCTTAGATCTTGTACGTGGCTTGGAAGTTTATTATAAAAGCGTATACATTGACATCTGAACGATCCACCTATTTTTTTGAGCCTTGTTGTGGGTACAACAAATTTGTGTTTGTTCCTAGTATTTATGTTATGGATATCACTGTATTTTTTAAACAATTTTATATTTTTATGGGCATATAAAAGATTATCAAAAATATACTGAGAAGGCACAGTCATTATATTAATCTCCTTAAATTTATCTCTGAGAGAGTGTCTCGGACTTAATTTATAAATTGATCGAACAGCTCTTTTCTGCAAAACAAAAATAGTCTGAATGTCGGCGGCATTTCCCCACAACAGAATACCGTACGACATTACACTATGAAAATAGCTAAAGTACACTAAACGGGCTGTCTCTATGTCAGTCAAATTACGAATTTTTCTAACAGCATATGCTGCGGAGCTAAGCTTTTTTGACAATTTATCTATATGTGGGCCCCACTGAAGCTTAGCATCCAAAGTTAAGCCCAAGAAAACTGTGCTATCATCAGGATTCAATTCTTCGCCCTTTATCAACACACTAGTTTTCACCTGCCTAACATGAGGTAAGGTAAACTTAATGCATTTGGTTTTTTTTTCATTAAGAAGTAAATTATTAACATTGAACCAGTGAACTACTTTTGAGATCGCGCTATTTACATCGTCAGTAACCAGCTGCTGACGTTTAAGTTTAAACAAAAGTGAAGTGTCATCTGCAAACAACACTACATCATGGTTATCCTTTATGAGGTAAGGCAAGTCATTAATATAAATAAGAAACAAGAAAGGACCAAGAATTGAGCCCTGAGGGACTCCCATTGTTACTAAAGATCCGGGAGATCTTTTCCCATTAACGTCAACGCTCTGAATCCTATTACTCAAGTATGAAATAAGAAGATTCAGAGCGCTGTTCCGGATCCCATAGTGGCGGAGTTTCCTGATTAACGTTTCATGAAGAACGCAATCAAATGCCTTGGACAAATCACAAAAGATGCCCAAAGCATCGCATTTATCTTCCCATGCATTATAAATATGACCTAAAAGTTCAACACCGGCATCAGTAGTTGAAAAATATTTCAACGTAGGGGTGTTCAGAATCATGTACTGAATCCATGGTTATAGTTTTCGCGTCGATGTCCCTGCCACCCTGTATAGGTAATATACCATACTATAATATGCAAATAGTTCAAATAAATTCGTAGTTAGATAAGTAATGTTAGGAACCAGACAGCTGCGCTGCTGGGGAGTTTGTTGCGCCACTTCTTCTTCCCAGCTAAAGGCACTAGGAAGTGGTGAAGGGTGGGCGTCTCGGGGGACTGTCTTATGTAATTTTGACGTTCGAAAAGTGCTGATTCTCAGCCTAATTTTAATAGAATAGAATAGAATTATCTTTATTCAAGTATCATATGACTCACAAATGACACAAACAACACACAACAACAACACTTACAACTATATTACAAAAAACTGACTCAAATAGTAGTGTATCACCGCTGTGACAACCCATGTGAGATGGCACAACAGCGACCCACGAAAACAGTCTAGGCGACTTGAAATCATGCTTAGGATACTGTTGGAGCTGCTCCACACCCTGCGCACCATGGAACCGCACCTTTTGCGCATGAAATAACTAAAAAAACAAACTTTAATAAACTTTTAATAAATAACTTTTGAATTTAATACGCATAGTGACTCGTGGCTAATTAATAACAGTCCCACGGGTCGATCTTCAAGATTAAGCGAAACGCTTGCCAAGATCGGTCCGTGGATGGGTATCCATCACATACCGAAAGGCAAGACCCTTCCGTCCCTCGGAAAGCACGTTAAGCCGTCGGTCCTGGCTGTCATTCGTAGATCTTTGACAGTCGTTACGAGTCGTCAGAAGCCCAAAAGTCTGACAACCAGTCTTACCAAGGGGTATCGTATTACCTAGTAGCTAGGTTGTGGAGGTTAGATAGGCAGTCGCTCCATGTAAAATACTGGTATTCAACTGCAAAAAGGCTGGGCAGATGATGCAGGCGAGCTTAGTATACCGATGTAGGTAAGTAGATATTGTAGGAAAGGTGTCTGTGCGTGAAATTAAAACCAAATTACCAATTAAAAGAAAAAAAAAAAAAAACAGTTTATTTGTCACCGAAACACGTGCATACAAAACAATTAACTCAACAATTACCTCGACAATTAACTCGAGTAACAGAAAATAATCACGAGCACAAAACAGAAATAATCGGCACCTGATGGCACGACATGACAAGAAGACTTCCACTCAGCATGATGCTGTGCTATGGGGACCCACAGCACAGCGCTGATTTTCAATGGTCAACTGCTTGAGAAGAACTATTATGTATTTAACTAGAAGAATTTGATAGATAATTGATTCAGGCGTGACCTTGCGGAAATCCATCATAAAATACAATAGACGTGGATATATTTCACACTGTTTTCGGGTTCGCAACAAGTCAATTGTCATCCTGAGGATGCCTCGTTGAGAGGTGAAACACGTGTCGATTTCTTTCAGGAGTTTTTTATGGCTCTTTAGAAATAGCTAAGCAGAACAGGTTACTAAATATATCCACGTCTATTGTATTTTAGAAGAATTTGTATGGAGTAGTTAGGACCTTACCTAAAGCTGGAATAATAATTGGCCTTCCACGCACCCTATTAAAAGGTAAGAAAGGTGTCTGGGCCTAGGGTTACCATCTGATAGGCATTTGCCGCATTTGACAGGCACTTTAAGACAGGCGTGCGGCCGACACTGTGACAGGCATTTTTGAATTTCCCTAATAAATGCACAGCTGAGTAAAAAACAGTAGAGTCGTTAAACACGTTATTAGTAACCCAAGAAAACTTTAAAAACGTTTCGTGTGAAGATTTTTATATTTATACAAGCTGACCCCGGCAAACGTTGTTTTGCCAATTATTTGTTTGGGGTGGACAACCCTTATCACTTAGGGGTATGAAAAATAGATAGTAGCCGATTCTCAGACCTACTGAATATGCATATAAAATTTGGTAAAAATCAGTAAAGCCGTTTCGGAGGAGTAAGGTAACTAACATTGTGACACGAGAATTTTATATATAAGATTTTAGAAAAAAAGAACTTTCAAAAAAAATTCACTGGCTTCGGAAAAAGGTAACACAGTCTAGTTAGTTTTTTCTAAATTAATTTAGTGGTCGTAAATTGTTCATACTTTTTCATTCTGAATAAATGTTAGTCTTTAAAACTATCTGTTGCGTATATTTATTTTAAGACTTTTACAATAGTAAGGCATTTTTCTAAAAAATCTGGCCGTTTGCATAGGTATCCTAGACAGGCATCCTCCCTTACATAGATGATAACCCTATCTGGCACAGACTGGATTGTGGCGCAGCTTGGGAGAAGCCTATGTCCACGATAGGTGTAGTTGATTGATTGTTTGCACGGGTTCTTTATTATATAGGGTGGCAATTTAGTGACCTGCATCCGTCAAGGGATACTAAACAACTTTCCTGTCATACTAAACAACTTTCGCCATGAAACACATATTATACGATTCCTAAAAAAAAACTTTTCATGCATGACTCGAAATAGTCTGTCTACTGTTTATAAAGGATTTTTTTTTCCATGAATCGGATGAGTTTCACGGTGAAAGTTGTTTAGTACGACGGTTAGAATCACCCCTTGACTGATGCAGGTGTCTGAATCGCCATCCTGTATAGACAGTTATATAACTATTCAGAAGTACCTACTAAAGCTTACGACTTTTCAAGAAACAGTACGTACACACGGCTACACATCAAGCTATACATTTCCAGTATAAGCCGACCTCGCATTGTACAGAAATCCTATACGATGCGAGATCAGCATAAACTGGAATTGTACAGCTTGATGTGTAGCCGTGTGTACTTGTTCTCAAGCTTTTCTTACTGAAAACAAGATTTCGTTTTGAAAAAATAGAATTTCATATAACTCTAAAAAAATCTCAATTCCACCATAACGCAAGTAGGTACAACAAAATGGCGACTGTTCGTAAACTCGTGTGAGCACGCTTCAGCGCGGCGCGGGATAATCCCGTTCCACACAAGTTCGCGACTCGGGCCCGGCCAGGTAATAGCTTTTGTTACTACTCGCCACTGGGGGCTATGAATTCGAGATTATGTGGGACTTTCCTTTGATTTTAGAGGGATTTTTGTCGAAAATTGGTCTCAATAGTGAAACTTGTTGTGTAAGAGTTTTATATTTTTGTGAGATGTATTTGACAAATTAGACCGCAAGAATCCGCTGGATACGGGAAGCACAGAACCGGTTGAGGTGGCGGTGATTGGGGAAGGCCTATGTCCAGCAGTAGACGTCTTTAGGCTGAAATGATGATGATGAGTTCACAGTTAACTAACAGTGAAAGGAGTTAACTGAAAATGAATGGAGCAAGGTGGAATGAAGTAAAGTTATTGTCTTAAGCCTTTTAAGTTTGTAATTTGAGTCTACAGAGATTAGAAAATACAACACCGGCCTAAAAACTGACTGAGCTTTTTACCACGGAATGAACTAAAAGCCTAACAGACTTAACTCGTACCGACAAGGTACAAGAAAGAAGTAGAAGTATGTTTCTGTTCCTTTCTTCTTGTCTGTTTGTATATGTTTACATACGGCTACACATCAAGCTATGCATTTCCAGTTAAGGCTAACCTCGCATTGTACGGAAATCCTATACAATGCGAGATCAGCATAAACTGGAAATGTATAGTTTGATGTGTAGCCGTATGTACCTATATAAACTATTATGTCTATTTTCTTCTATATAATAAAAAAGAGCATTGCAGTAGTTGCATAGATGTGTAACCTTTGACATCGCACCTTGGTAATAAGCAACATTAAAGGGGCGGGGCCTCGTCAAGGTCGTTTCTGACGGCCAACTCTAGCACCGCGCGCACTCATTGGTCAAATCAAATAGCGCGCTCTTTCCCGACTTCCTGTTACACACTTCCGTCCTTTTTCACGAAATCACTCCCACAAGTTTGATAACCTTTCAACTGTCATTAACGAGACACAGTAGAATTTTAATTGTTATCCACCTTAATGAGGCGTCGTAACAGATGATGGGATACATGATGGGTTTTATGGTGTACATAATAAAGAATATTCTATCTATCTAATAAAGCGGGAGAAAAGATGTTGCAAAATGAAATGCTGTTCGTTTGTAAGCTCATTTCTTAAGAACGGCTAAACCGATTTGGTTGATTTTCTTTTTTAAATGTTTGTTATAGACCGAATAAGGTTTTTAGGGAAAGAAATTTGGAAAAGTTGCCTGAAAAATTGTAAAATGACTTTTTCTATGGTGTTTGGACAGGATAAGAAATAGCCACATTTTCCCATAATCCTAAATATTCCACTATCATGGTCACCCCTTCGCGGCGGTTGTCAAAGCAGTTACGCGGTGCAATGGTCGATTTGCAGCCGCCAAGTCTCTCGCTGTTTAGCGCCTCCCGACTTTGCCTGCAACCCTGCAGACGGCAGTCTTGCAGACACATATTTATGCATAACCTTGCTTGTCAATAACAAAAGATTTCGTTTAACGCAGAAGACGGGAGGGTTAAGTTTGGAAAGTGGTTTTGAATATTTAAAATGTTTTGTTTTCAGGTGGTGCGTGGCAGTGGATATTTGGTTGCAAATCATGGACTTGAAGAGAGCCTCTCAAATAATGTAGACATTTGATACAGTATTTTGGTTTAAAAGAGTGTCCATGGAGTTTTTTGCCCGTTCTTCTCCATAGGAACCTACTACGCTTTGGAATGGGCAACTAGCTTCATCTTTCTGACTGAACGACTCCATGACAATTCAAAAGCGCCTGTCACTGGTTTAAGATAAGATAAAAATTGCCGTCATTCACGTGCCACGTTCTTGCAGTGGCTGTTGTACAGGGCTACAAGTAGAAAAACATTAAATAAATAGCCATTCAGTGAAAAATGTATACTTAATCTAATAAAACTGAAGAGTTTGTTTGTTTGCTGCTGGGGAGTTTGTTGCGCCACTTCTTCTTCCCAGCTAAAGGCACTAACTAGGAAGTGGTGAAGGGCGGGCGTTTTTGGGGGACTGTCTTGTGTAATTTTGACGTTCGAAAAGTGCTGATTCTCAGCCTAGTTTGAATAAATGACTTTAAAATTTTGATTTTTTTGAATTTTGAACTTGCTAATCTCTGGAAGTACCTGTCGGATATGATTTTTTTTTTTTTGGATTTGACAGCCCATTTCTTGAGGAAGGTTATAGAGTATTAAACTTCACGCTACAATGCTTAGGAGCTGAAAGAAATAAACAGAAAGAACGCTAAGCGAACACGAAGTAATGGCGCGGTTGGGCGATGCGACGCGACGCATTTAGTCGGGGGCCGAGGGAGTTTTATAAAAATGTGGCTTTTATTTTAGTATATTGTGTATCTTACGTATTCCACGCGAACGAAGTCGCGGGCAGAAGCTAGTAAATGATATTTATATAGAAAGTATTTAAAACAGAAACTCTCTGAAAGTGTGTAGCTTCAGCGACTTTCCCTTCAATAAAACAAGACAACTCTACTACAACATTTTTTATTTCTAGAACTTCTATACTTTATGAATAAGGGCATTACATTTTTATGGCCCATCTCGCGTTGCAATAAAACTGAAGGGTTTGTCTCTGGTCCCTCGGAGTATGGAATGGACCACAGATTTACTAAATAATGGAATACTTAATCTTACAATAACACACATTAGATTGCGAAACTTCCATAATAGTACATTACTGCCGCGGTCTATAATGACTACTTTGCTGGTCGCGCTGATGATGGCCGACAGCGCAGCGTAGCGCAGCTCCAGGCCGACACAGCGCAGTCAGCGTGCAGCACTTGATGGACGAGCTGAGATAAAGGCCGAGGCCGTAGGTCGAGGCCTTTATCTCAGCGAGGACAGCAAGGGCTGCAATGATGGCCAAGCTGGAAGGCCTAGAGCGTAGCTAGGCTAGCTCGAGGCAATCATAGCGTGACCAGCAAAGCAGTCATAATGGGCCAAGGCTTGTATAGTGCTTTACTCAAAAATGCAAGTACCTAATCTAAATAAAACCAGCAAGTAAAGATTTAGATTTCCTACTGATTTTCCTCTGCACAAATTTTTCATATGCAAGCTTATATTTTTCCTTTGAGTTTCGCGGTATTAAATTTTCAACCACTAATTTAGCTTCATCTTTAATGTCTGGCGGTGTTAAACATATTGAATCGGAATAATTTTCGCTTTGAGAGCTCATTTTTAGCAAAAAAGTCACTAAATAAAAATAAAATTTTCGCTGAACGGTGCTTTTGTTACTTCTTTGTTTTTTTTTTTTTTAACAATGGTAGTTGGAACTATACAGCCAAATATGGAATAAAATCTTTTTGTACCTATCTCTATAAATACAAACAGCTGTGTTTTAAATAAAACCTTTTTGCATTTGATTTTTTAAAACGTTGAAACGTCAAAATAGCAGCCGGCAATGTTTTGCCGGCCTGTTAGAGCGACCAGCAAAACTTTGCCGGCCGCTCCTTGAAACAGAACGGCAAGGTCGATTTTGCTCAAACAAGGTTGTCAAAATAATGACCACATTACATGCATTTTTGAGTAAAGTACTTATACTTGTGTATTTTTAGGGTCGTATCAATCATGCATATTACAATCATACATGTTACAATCATGCATATTACAATCATGCATATTACAATCATGCATATTACAATTATGCATATTAAAATCATGCATATTACAATCATGTTCCTATTGCTTATTTTGTGCCAAGTACAATTAATTTCTTCTCAGCACGAAGGCGACGACGGCATAAGACGATTTAATCGACAGAAAACGATGAATTCTACCAATTTTGTTCTCAATTAATAATTCGACAATAGTGATGATGAAAAAAAAATTGTTTTTACGTAATCAAAAGATTACGACGGTACATTGAGTTAAAATGTGCCATGACGTTACGAGTATGTAGATTTTATACTTACTTGTGACGTGCGAACCCCATTCCCCAAATTTAATGCGCTTTATCCAAGTCATTTTTTATTTATATGATAAAGCAAAAAATACGTGTCTAATATTTTTTTTATTATCTGACTGACAGACTACATAGAATTTATTTTTTTACCCAGGCATTATCCTTATTCGTGAGGTGTGAGATGACCGTGTTTCGTCAGCGTGTGGGGGGGGCTATCTACGCAGTGTGGTTTCATAACTATAGCGTAGCCGTACGTTGTTACTCCATTGCTACAGTCCTCTATGTCGTTGACCTACTTCCCTAATTCCTGCTAAATTGTCGCCGCAAAAGACCTTCTGGTTGCAGTTTGTGATTTCAACCGGCGACAGAGATTCCGCTTTCAACATAACATGACGCCTGTACTTCTCGAAGGGGAGGGCAGAGGTC
The DNA here is from genome assembly GCA_963680765.1 of Agrochola lychnidis. Classification (NCBI taxonomy): domain Eukaryota; kingdom Metazoa; phylum Arthropoda; class Insecta; order Lepidoptera; family Noctuidae; genus Agrochola; species Agrochola lychnidis. The sequence goes on from OY796873.1 coordinate 9,244,734, forward strand.
GTACCTACCACATTTCATCAGTTATGTTCAAGTCCAATGTAATAGGAGCGGCCATGTTGTGGCTGTTGCCATCAAATGGACACAAATCCAGACACCGGGCTGCTTCTGAGAAATTCTTTATACAAAAACTAATAGCACTTCAGGATCTATACTCCATTTATTATACCTAGCATTAAACAAATAAAGACAGGTAGGTATTGTTTAATATTAGTGAAATTATGCTACTAATTTCATCACTAATATATCTATAGCACTTTAGAATTATGTTTTTAATGTACATAAATGGTAAATAGATTACGTTGCTTTGTAGTTTTCGTGAAATAACGGAGTTTATAATACGTTTATTCATATCGAAATAATGAAAGGGTGATGATAACCGTTATTAAGCTATTGCATAGCCTTTATCGCGGGCTTTGAGCGCGGCGACCGAATCGAGAAATTCCGTAACGTAAATAAAATAAAACCGTAACGAAAATAAAACCTAACACCCCCACTCCGCCTACCATGTAATGACGGTTCCCATCACAACGTGATGGATGTTGTCATGGAGGTTACAAATGCTATGCAATAGCTTTACCGCGGCAGTCCCCGAGTGCCACACTTTTTTTTTGTCTAATGTTATAATAAATGTAGTTTAGGAATGTAACACAAGACCCCATGCTCGACAGAGGCGTTTGCGACCACTATGAGTAGTTAGTAGACTTGATTACATATAACGTGCAGCTGACAGGACCATATTAGCCAATTTCTGACTATCTGTCAGAAATTGGCTAATATTGTCCTGTCAGCTGCACGTTACACGAACTGATGGTCGCTAGTCATGGCGCCAAACACGTGGCTCAATTCTGGGCCGAGTCCATTTAGATTGCCTTCGACCGACGACAAGAAGAAGTAAATTTTTTATTTATGGCATCTCGCAGGCCTTTCCTGTGGCTGTCTTGATAAATTAAGGCCTCCAGCCAGGGCATAAAAAACTAAGCGACTGCACGCTAAGGGCACCCCCTGTGGGGTACGGACCTCGGCTTAGGGCGTCGCTGGGGGAGGACAACAAGGAACAGGCTGGATCGGATCAATATTAAGGTAAAGTCCGTAGCAGACTGCACGCGGCAGCAGCAGACGACGTGTCGCCGTGACACTACTGGTTTCTAGTATTTATATGAAATACCGTGTCGCTAGCTACGGAAGGTAATTTCATCGTTCAAATACAGAAACCAGTAGTGTCGCAGCGACACGTCACTGCTGCTGCTGTCTGCAGTCGGCTACGGAATTGTACCTATATTTTTAAGGGGCGAATTTAAAGCTACACAGACTCGACGGCGAGCGCTGACTCGAGCTAGGGTCGGGGCGGAAAGAAGTTTTTTTTTGTATGACATCTTGCAGGTCAGCCTAAGAGGTTGTCGACTGCTTAACCGGACTTTCATGTGACTGCCTCAATAAATTAAGGCCTTCAGCCAGGGCATAAAAAACTAAGCGACTGGACGGTAAGGGCACCCCCTGTGGGGTACAGACCTCGGCTTAGGGCGTCGCTGGGGAAAGACAGCAAGGGACAGGCTGGATCGGATTAATATTAAACAAGTGCGTAGCTGACTGCACGTGGCAGCAGCAGACGACGTGTCGCCGCGACACTAATGTTTCTATGTATGTGTTTTCTAGTATTTCTATGAAATACCGTGTGCGTGGAAGGTAATTTCATAGTTCAAATACATAGAAACCAGTACCCAGTGTCGCGGCGTCACGTCGTTGCTGCTGCTGTCTGCAGTCGGCTACAGAATTGTACCTTTATCATTAGGGCACGATTACGCGCTGGGACGCACTCTCAATCAATCTCAGTGTGTTTTTTCCAGCGCGTTGAAAAAACACACTGTTGGATTTTCAACTCTCGGCGCTAAGCAGAGCGTTAAAAATTAAGTGCACCAAAAGAATCGCCGCGATTTTCCTTTTTTATTTTTTTTTAACTAGGGCATCTCGTAGTTTTGACCACTAAGGTCTTGGCTGCTTAACCGGACTTTCCTGTGGGTGCCTTAAGCTTCTACACTTAAACCTTCCAGCCAGGGACATAAACTATTCTAAATTAAAACTAGGCGAACGCTCGCTAAGGGCACCCCCTGTGGGGCACGAAACTCGGCTTAGGGCGTCGCTGAGGGGAGGACAGCACAGAGGGACAGGCTGGATCAAACTTAGATTTTCATCTTGATTATTATTCGAGGTATTTAAAGATCAGCTGCAACAACTGCTGGCACCCCGTTTTCGAGCAAGGGTCAGGGGGGCCGCGATTTTCCGTGCAAACATGGGCTAATAGCGCGGACGGGCGAGGGTGCAATCATGCGACGCGGGGGTCGGGGAAACAAGAAATTTCACGCGGACGAAATCGTGGGCACAAGTTAGTTTATTAATTAATTTCAAACGGTGCGTGTTCAACGTCGTTGTCAAATGCCTTGGATCTCCGGTTAATTTAATACAAGATTATTGGATTATTACCTAGATTCAGATTAATGTTTAATGAACAATACCTACTAGGAAGGTTGAAGGTCAGAGGATGATAATGAATTGAATTCCTAGAAAGTTCTGCGTAGATGGATTGTTAATTTGATGTGCTGTTTCACATTTAATTAGAAATATCGTCTCACCTAAGCCACAGTATAAATAAGCAACAGTATTACAGTTTAAAGACGCGCTTCGAAATCTCAGTGTATATCAGTACACATCAGTATCGAGTGCGCGGCAGTTACGCATGGACGTGGAAGGTTTATCTACCGAGCGGCCGTAGGTAATTATTTCAGTCACTGCCAAGATAATAATACTGTTACTTTATTATACTGTGCCTAAGCTTTAAAATTATTAAGAAACTTATGACAGACAACTTTATTTGAATTGCTCATAGTTTCACGCCTGGTTTTCCCGAAGGGTTGGGCAGAGGTGTACCTATAGGTAGTACACCCACATTTCATCAGTCATGTTTAAGTCCCATTGCCATCAACAGGGTACAAATCCAGACTCCGAGCTGCTACTGAGAAATTCCAGATAGAAAAACCCAATATCACTTTGTCTGACTCGAATATCGAACCCAAGACCTCTTGCTCAGCAGTTGCGCTTCCGACCATAGGAGGCAGTCTTGAATTCCTTATTTTTTAGTTAATAATGTGTTAATTGCCCATAGCATTTTTCGTTCTTTTATCTTGATTCTATTTTTCAAATTTAAAAAGAAACATTTTCCATATCTAAGAAAACACCTTTAAACGTTTCAATCTGGTCTTTAAATCACATCATTGATATTCAAGAACAAGATCTTGGATATAATACAAACAATCCACATTAATTCTACTGCATAGGTCCCAGTCGTCAGCCGCCATTTTCAAAGTTTAGCGTTCCACATTCAAATTTAAAGTTTCCACCGACACTCGCCGAGTCGAACACGAACATCTTGTGTTCAGAATTTGAATTTTCGCGGGACGATAGTTGCATAAGCTTGATTGTCACAGATAAAATAGACGTAGATTGTATTTTTTGTATCCTCCTTTTCGAATTTTGTAAATTCCTCATTAGTGTATTTTTCATAATCAATACCATTTTAGGATAGAAAACCATAGCCAACATTTAGAATACTTTTGATGTAAGATAGTTTTAATAAAACATCGAATTTCTCATCAATATGAGTTTTATCTGCAAGTTGTTAGCAAACTGCGAAGTTTAAAGAACATTAATATGTACCTACATAACTCTGAAAGTACTCTTCTAGTTTTACTAAAGACGTAGGTAAACGGATCTTATGTGAACTAGGACGGAACTTAAAATAACAAAGTTCTTATTTCTAGTAATTCTAGCTTCAATCTAGATTTTATCTGTTAATTAGCTATTAAGATGTGCTTCCCTGGAAAATAAAAGGCCACCTGAGGCGTTCTCTCGAGTGTTGTTACAGGCAACTTGGGACCTTTTTAAGAGTATGCATCAGCAAACTTTTATGCGCTAACAATACGTATAACTGCAATCACTATTTTATTTTTACTAATGTGTTTTCTATCCGATTTCATTATAAAAAAAAACAGTGGCACTCCGGGAGTGCCGACAGAAACGAAAACTTGAAAAAAAATCGTCATCGCGGTAATCAACGCGTTGATGTCTTTTACTCCACGGTGTCGGTAAATTCCGTTCTCAAAAATGCCTAACGAGCCTAAAGAAGTTTTCACTTCAAAAATGGGCATTTGGTCTTTATTTTTATCGATCTCAATTTTATGGACAAGCATCTTCTATTGATATTGAAAAACTTCTTCAACAGACTCTGGCCAAATTGGGATAAAGGGATCTACAGATTATCTTGGGTTTCATATACCTAGGTACTTAATCAATCGATTTTGAGACGGCAACTAACTTGAGGTTAAAAAAGTAGGTAAGACCCTGAATTTACCTACAAGACTCAATCTGTTTTTGCCTTCTGTGCTTTATTGCCTTTCTCGAATAAATTATATACTTACCTATATACAATATTTCTATTTTCTATCATCGCATTTCCGAACACAAACAAATGCTAATTCCATGTCCATCAATTATTAGATTTATCTTGTATATTAATTTGAATTCAGAACCAAGTACTTTATTGTTGTTTTGTTTTGATTTCCGTGTGAACTATATAGAGCTGTAATACTATTTTCCTATCTGTCGTGCCTGCGACTTTAGCAGCTTTCCTACCATTTTTAAAATAAATTATGTTAAGTTAAAAGAGTATTAACAACTCTATATACTTCCAAGTCGATTGAGAGCGTCCGGTCTGCACCAAGTGCAAAGGGCAACTGATAGAAATCCGACGTCTGATGAAAGACGAGGTTTGCCGAGGGACATTAAGAACATAATTAATGTACTGTAAATAAGAATAACTAAGGCACTCGTGGGTAAATAATGATAGCCGCACGGGTCGATCGAAGGTTAAGCTGCGCTTGCCGAGGTCGGTCCGTGGATGGGTGACCATCAATTACATATCGAACCCCTCCTTGCTTCGGAAAGCACGTTAAGCCGTTGGTCCCAGCTGTCATTTGTAGATCTTTGACAGTCGTTACGGGTCGTCAGAAGCCCGAAAGTCTGATATCCAGTCTTGCCAAGGGGTTTCGTTTTACCCAGTAACTGGGTTGTGGAGGTCAGATGGGCAGTCGCTCCATGTAAAATACTGGTATTCAGCTGCATCCGGTTAGACTGGAAGCCGACCCAACATAGTTGGGAAAAGTAAAATAAATAGGTAAGAACAACTTTTTCGCAAACTAATTTACTAATTATAATCATAAAATACAATAGACGTGGATATATTTAGTAACCTGTTCCGCTTAGCTATTTCTAAGAGCCATAAAAACCTTGAAAAAAATCGACCCGTAAATCACCTCTCAACGAAGCATCCTCAGGATGACGATTGACTTGTAGCGAACCAGAACACGGCGTATTGCCACACCGAGCGCTGGACGCAGAGAATAAAAAAAAAATTAATTATAATCACCGCGTAAATATAATCATGCATAAAACAATTTATTTCTACAACACATTCAAAACCTCTTCGAGAAAACTTATTCATGTAAGTACTTTGTATTTGAAAACCAATTATAGTACAAGAAGGCAGTCCAGGTTGAAATGTAGGCAATCCTGGGAAACTTTCTAAAGTTTGGCCAAATAGCCGTTGTTTCTCTCGATAGCCGCTGTTTCTACCGTTTTTATTATAGTAAGGACGTTAAAACAGACTTCGTTCCCTCAGAAACTTGTTACAAGTTGAATAAATATAACTGTCAACCGTAAAGTGTGGGAATCAGAGTGATGTGGAAAGTTCTAGATGTTCTAGTGCAGGGATGGCGAACCTTTGGTAAGTAAGTACCTAGCCAAAGGTTTGTGATCCCTGCATAAAGTTCTGGCAACCTAAATAGTACGTACTTAAAACTAAGTTCGTAGCTTACAATGCAAAAATATTTTTATTCAAATCCGACTGATAGTTCCCGAGATTACTCCCTACATACAAACTTACAAACAAACAAATTTTACCTCTTTATAATATTAGTATCAGAAGTATAGACACAGATCTGGAGTAGGTACATTGTTTAATTTAATTCTAGGTAGATAATGTATTTTGAATGAAAACTTCTTTAAGCGCGTTGGGCATTTTTGAGATGGGACTAAGCCATTGATTTCGCGACACCATGACGACACCTCGTTTTTGTAAACGCGATTGTGCTCTTTATTTATATTATGTTACGGATCAATGTTCGATGCAAGTATTTTTACTTTAAAGGTTTCGGTTTTTTTTTTGTAGACTCCATTATGATTTTTATTTAGATAAGGTTACGGATCAGTATTTTTCTCCACCAAGGCGATCTTGTTGAAGTTTTCACTTCTGTCGGCACTCCTGGAGTGCCACCACTTTTTTTATGTTAGAAATCGTCATCAGTAAATAAATATTAGTATGTGAATATTATTTGTTTTATTTTCGTCCTCTATTTATTTTATGTGTATATTGTTGACACATCTTGATTATTGTTACCCAGTACCTAACTGGGTTGTGGAGGTCAGATAGGCAGTCGCTCCATGTAAAATTCTGGTTATACTGGAAGCCGACGCCAACATAGTTGGGAAAAGGCTAGGCAGATGATGATCTTGATACACAAGCTTAGTTTTTGTTTATACTAAACCTCTTAAGGGGTCATTGTACTCATCATTATGAACAACTTTCACTATGGGACCAACGCTGAAATCGTGAAAAAAAAATCAGCTGTTCCCTACATTCATGTTCGCATATCTCGTCGAAATGTAGGGAACAGCTGATTTTTTTTTTCGCGATTTCAGCTTTGGTCCCATAGTGAAAGTTGTTCATAATAATGAGTACAATGACCCCTTAAGAGGTTTGGTGTAAACAAAAACTAACGTTGTATATATTTTTAACTGACTACAAAAAAGGAGGAGGTTCTATTGTATGTTCATCGATATTTTCGTCGATTGTGGACCAATTTTTAAAATTGGAAGATGTTTTTTTTTTCAAATGTTTTTATTTTATTTTTATTTGGTACTCAGATTTCAAACATTTCGCCAGCCCTGTTCCAGTATATTCCCGAAACAATGTTTGTAATGATTTGGAGTGCACTCTGGCTAGACAGCTCCTAATTGGTGTATGATATATTCGCTTCATTTTTAATTATTTTTACCTATTGTGGTATAGTAATTTTATTCTAGGTGCATCGTCTTCACATATAATAATTATTTAACAAATGTACGTACATATACAAACAATTGTAAAACATTTTAAAAGAGTAACGGTGGAGTTTCTTGCCCATTCTTCTCCATACGAAAACTACCTTTTGGAAGGGGCGACTAGAATCAATTTTATTATTTTGTAATTTTTGACGTTCAAAAGTGCCATACATGGGCCTATTTGAAATAAATGACTTGACTTTTGACTTTTTTGATACGAAAAACATAGAATTGTAATATTGTTTCTACTGTGTAAACTAATTTGTTAGAACAATAAAACCGGTTTTATGTTACTGTGTTGTGACAATTAAAAACCAAAGTGAGCAAAAATGTATGGGAGCTGGTGGCCCCACTACCGCCATAGTCAAAACCACTGTAGTTTTGAAGACATTACTTCTCCCTTTACTCTGGCCAAGGCGCATCAAAATCTGTCCCGGCGTTATTCAGATCTGACAATGTTATGTTAAGTTAGTATATGTAAGATAGTTTAGATTTGGTGTCAGTTTAAGTTAAGTTAACAATTAGATATATTCATGTATAGATAGATAAAATAAAAATGAATTAATGATTATGAATACTTTATTTCCCAAGAGATAAAAAACGAACATTTTGTTTTATTCTAGCCATTTTTAAAACCGGTGTGCGGATTGATCTTTCTTTTTGCGAAATCTAAAATGTCATCCATCAAATATATCAAGAGCCTTGTAATAAATTGCAAAGCAAACAAATTAAAACATAAGTTAATCTCTAAAAGGCGATATCTGACACGGCTTATGGCGTTTGCCTCATTAAAATTATCTTATAATTCGTATAATTCGCCATCTTGGCATCTTAAGCCGCGATTATACACATTTTACAATAACATTGACACCCACGACGTGTAAGATGATTGATGGAACTGCTTTAATATACCTATGATTATGTTAATTGATTAACTATGATGGTTCAGTGACCGAGTTGCGAAATTATCAATTTAAAGTCAAGCCAGGGATTGTAAGATGACGCAAGTCTCGATATCGCACCTCCGCCTCCGCTCAAATAGTGTAACAACTCAGATTTTTTAAAATCTGTTTTATTGTACCATTCATTTCAGAAAACTTCAAAATTTTAGCTCAGATAGTGTCATAAATATGGTTTAATTTTACTTATACCTCGATGGCACTAATGTTAATACAATGTTAAATGAAAGTTAAGTCATACCAAACATATACAGTGTCACATCACGGGTTGTGCGAGGTCTTCTGTATCTAAACGTGTATCTAAATACTGTATAAACTGTTGTTTGTCGAGTTATGACAGTATATGTGATTAAGGCTAGTGAAAAATCTTTTCTTTTTTTCCTAATAGTTATTTTTGAGTTCTAACTCATTTATGATTATAAAGTGGATTTATTAAGTAGTATCAGTTATTGCTGAGTTAATGAAAGTCACAAGTTTATATTTCTATTATATTTCTTATCAAGAAAGTGTTTTGAATCATATTAGTTACACAATATTTCATAAATTATTCGTTGTTTCTATCCCATATAGTGTCACAACTCATTTTTATTATATAATTTTCAGGATACCTAACCACGTCATTGTTTAGAGCTTCAAAAACCCTTCTAACTTACTGAAAAACTCATTGCGCTAATTTTGTTAGTTTTCGATATAAGACCCAAAAATTTTAAAAAAGACGTTAGAATAAATTTCAATCGCCTTTTTCTCGAAAGTTTGCATTTTTGAGTTACGACACTATTTGAGCCGAGGTGCGATATGTGGAGATGATAATATGACAATAAGTGAAAACACTGGCAATACTAATGCATCGGAGTATTTAGGAATAAATCCGACCAACCGGCACTGGGCCCGCGTGGTGGATTACAGCCCACTCCAGAGAGGAGGCATGTGTCCCAGTAGTAGGAACATTAAAAGCTGATTTTGCTAAATAAATCCTAACATTGAAACTAAAAAAGTTGTTTTTTCTAATGGGTTTTGCCAATATTTGTCTAGCTGTTATAGTAATTAAACTATTGAATATAAATTTGATTGAATTTTTGTATGCAGTCTGGGAACGTCATTATTAGATATAAATAGTTGTATAAAATCAACCTTGTTTAACGTAAACTCATGGTTTTTCCTCGTGAGAGTAGGCAGACACTACAGAACGCCACGTGCTTCGTGCTATTTATTCCTCATTCTCCTTTCGCATGCCGAAAACGAAAGGAGAATGAGGGGGCAGATGAATGAAATCCGATATTTCCACGGAATCGAGACTGCGGGTGAAACCACGGGGCGCTGCTAGTCTTTATATATATAATTCTTCTGTGAGTGTGTATGTCACTGAACTTCTCTCAAACGACTGGACCGATTTTGATGAAATTTTTTGTGTGTGTTCAAGGGGATCTGGGAATGGTTTAGATTCACAATTTTGTCCGCTGGACAATGTTTTGACAGGACAACGTCTGTCGGGTCCGCTAGTAATTCTATAAAAAATAGAATACGGTTCACTACAATTACTGTTATTACAAGGTAGTATATAAACAAGCTTTATATGCCCTTGACGGTAAAAGGTATTCATGTGATTTATGATATCTACCATTAATTCTTGAGTGGCCTATGAATGGCAACTCTTTCCATACATTAACAAGATGGAGATTCCAATAAGACAAAAAATTAACTGCTTATAATTATCTAATGACGATCTCAGTCTCCATACAAAAATTAAATCAAATATATCCAATAGTTTCTTCAAATTAAAATTAAGATTGGCAAAACTGGCTGTCATATTTTGTAGATCTTTGACACAGTCGTTACGGGTAGTTAGAAGCACAAAAGTCTGACAACCAGTCTTACCAAGGGGTATCGTGTTACCTAGTCACTAGGTTGTGGAGGTCAGATAGGCAGTCGCTCCATGTAAAATACTGGTATTCAGCTACATCCAGTTAGACTGGAAGTCGACCCCAACATAGTTGGAAAAAGATTATTTTAGATTTTTTAATTAACTTGCGTATGTAATAAGAACCATCCTGATCTAAAATAACTAATTCCCGAATATAATTATATAAATATAATTATAATTTCTTATATATATATTATAATTAGAATATAAATATAATTTCCGAATATAATTATTTAACCTCAAAATAGATACTAATCCCCAAATGAATGTTAAAGTCGCTACCCCAATATCATAATCTAAAACTGTTTAATAAAACTACATATTTACAATATTTCAGGGATAAGGAAAATAATATGAAACACCAAGATATTTTGTCAGTCATTTATATTTCTTTGCCAACATCAAATTCAATATTGTACACCATACCATGACATCTCGTATTCCCCACATAATATCACAATTCAATCCGTATTCTAATATTTACCATGAAACTAATAGGTTACCTTAATTTACAGTAGATCTTTTTACCGACACAGCCACCAAGCACGTCTTACTGTCACGAGCGCCAGACCCAGAAGGTCGTTATTACTCCCATTTTCACATATCAAATCTTTGAGTGTTGTCAGTACAATTTCCAACAATTACGTATTAATAAATTGAAACCTAACACGTACCTATATTTTTTTTAAATATGATTGCGGTGTTGATCGAGATCAATGTCGCAAATTCGCAATCACACAATGGTATATACCAAAATGTATTTAATGGCACAGGAATATGCGCAGAACCTTCAAAGCATCATTCAAAACTTACAAAGTTTTTTTAGTCCGAGGGCAAAGGCCTAGGAATAGTCCGCAGGCGACAGCGGACGGACTTCACATAATTTAATTTAACATATTCCACTAATAATAAAACCTACTGTTACCTACATTACGACCTGCCAGTGTTACCATGAGCATGTGTTTTGTGGGACATTCCTGAGATTATTAACACAACTTTTTCACAACCGGTAGGGCTGACAAAACCTTTTTTTTTTTTAATTTATATTCTCCGCGATATTTTAGTCGTCTTACAAGGGGCCACTCAGTGTTCCCGACATAAAATACCTCGAGGAGAAATTAAAAAATTGTTCCAATGTATAAAAAAACAGTGGTACTTCGGGAGTGCCGACAAACTTGAAAACTTAAAAAAATACTTCCAAAACCTTTAAAGTAAAAATACTTGCATAGAACATTGATCTGTAACGTAAAATAAATAAAGAGCACAATCGCGTTTACAAAAAAATATTTAAACAGTCGAATTGAGTAACCTCCTCCTTTTTTTGAAGTCGGTTAAAAATGAGGTGTGGGTAACGGTGTCGCAAGTTCAATTGTTTTTTCCCATCTCAAAAATGCTCAACGCGCCCAAAGAAGTTTTCACTTCAAAAAATAGAATGTTAGTAGACATTGGATAATGAAGAGGGCTGCTTTTGTCAAGGCTCATTCAAACAGGCGCGACACGCGACGCGACACAAAGGCACCGTTCGTCGCGCGACGAGCGGTGCCTTTGTGTCGCGTCGCGTGTCGCGCTGGTTTGCACAAGCCTTAAGACGACTAAAATGTCACGGTGTATAAAGCGTTATTACATGAAACCCAAGGTTCCGGTGATGGTCTTCAATTCTAAGGCAAAAGACACTTGTATGGATTAGTGATCCCCATTACATAAACATTTGCTTGCATAGGGTACCCAAACAATACACCAGTCAGTACATTTTACAGCAAATCATCTGCCTAGCCTTTTCCCAACTATGTTGGGGTCGGCATCCAGTCTAACCGGATACAGCTGAATACCAGTATTTTACATGGAGCGACTGCCTATCTGACCTCCGCAACCTAGTTGTTAGGTAACACGATACCCCTTGGTAAGACTGGTTATCAGACTTTTGGGCTTCTAACTACCCGTAACGACTATCAAAGATCTACAAATGACAGCCGGGACCAACGGCTTAACGTGCTTTCCAAGGCACGGAGAGGTCTTGGTATTGGGCACGCCACAATTGCGGCGATAAGACCCCTCTTTGAGGAGTGGCTTGAGAGACGCCACGGCGTCCTCACCTTCCGCCTGACGCGGGTTCTCACCGGACACGGCTGCTTCGGGAGGTTCCTGTTCAGGATAAGGCGGGAGGAAACACCCGGGTGTCACCATTGTGTGGATCGGCCTGAGGACACGGTGGAGCATACGGTGGAGGTCTGCCCAGCTTGGGCAGAGCAACGCCGTGTCCTCGTAGAGGCGAGCGGCGGCGGTGATCTCTGGCGTCCGGCCCTGGTTCAGGCCATGGTACGGAGCGAGAGGAAATGGCAGGCCGTCACCTCCTTCTGCGAAGCGGTAATGCTCGCGAAGGAGGAGGCGGAACGCGTGAGGGAGAGGCAAACTTCGCGCCCTCACACCCCAAACCGCCGCAATAGGAGGAGACGCCCGGGGCAGGAATCGCGAGCCGATTTCCGGCCACCGTAGGCGCGGGCTTGCGGACGGTGAGCAATGGGTAGCTCGCCGTCCGATAAGGACCAAGCCCGGGTCGACGGCGCGTTGTGTTCCACGCGCGCCTTAAAGAGATGTCAGCAGAATTGACGGGGTCCGCTAGGGCCAATGCCTGCCGGGGGTTCGAAGAAAACCGATAGGGAAATCGTGGCCCCCGGCAACAGGGCAATCGAAGGAACACGGGTGGGTTTTAGTCAGTAGAGGTCTGACACGACCTCCTGCTCCGTCCAGAGCGGGAGAAGTTATTTGATCATTTCCCACCCAAAAAAAAAAAGGTTCTTGGTATGTAAAGATGGTCACCCATCCACGGACCAATCGCGGCAAGCGTAGCTTAACCTGATCGATCGACCCGTGCGGCTATTATTACTTAGCTATAAGCTCCTCACACATACACATACATATTACATACACACCACTCTTGTAAATTTTACAGCACAATTCTCTTTAAAATCCCTACATTACAAGTCTTCTTAGCCACCCCACAGTACTTCGGAGGTCCACAGAGGTCCCTTATACGTCCGAACGACCGTTCCAGACCCGTTACCTTTGCAAATGGAACCATTTACTCGAATATTATGGCTATTGCTGGGAACAACAATATTATTTCTTAGCACAGCTGTGATTGCAATCAGCTTGTTCAAAGTAAATGTGCAGGTATTTTACATATTCGTTTTTACGATAATTGTAATTTGTTGGATGATGATTTTGTTAATTCTCGGGTTAATTTCTGGTAGATAATTTTTGGTGTGACCAAAGAAACGATGGATGAACTGTATGAAAGACATACTGTATGATGATATCGTTGTAAAATGGCTACTGAGATGACGTACAACCCTGACGACCCCATTACCCTCCTCCAAGAGCAGTAGGGAAACCAGCACAGTGTACAAAAACAAACGCCTCCCGTCATTCCGACCTCGCCTCCGAGGTCCTTTGCAATCGCGACCGCGTCCCCGAGTAAATGAAACTCCCCAGTTGTTGCAGCTGAGCACGTAGCTTTAAATTCCCCGACCAATAATCATGATCAAAACTTTGATCTAGCCCGTCCCATCCTTGATGTCCTCCCTCCGGTTGACGCCGTAAGCTAAGGTTCGTACCCCACAGGGGGTGCCCTTAGCGAGCGTTCACCTATTTTTAATTAGCATAGTTGAATAACCACTGGCTGAAGTTTTTAAGTGTAGTAGCTTAAGGCACCCACAGGAAAGCCCGGTTAAGTAGTCATGATCTCAGAGGTCAACTACGAGAATAGAATAGAATAGAATTATTTATTTGTAAAACATAGGTAAAAAGTCAAGGTCTTGTATAATAATTATATGACTGTTGCGCTATGTTTTGTCATTGATGACATACAAATATTAATGTGATTACACAAAATAAAGAAAAAACAAAATTTACCATAGACAACAAACTAAAAACTTCGAAACAAAATAAAATACATGCAATTCATTGATCCAATGATCATTAATAGGTAAGTAGTTATAGTGTTCTATCATTTAGGTAATCATCTAGGGCATAGTAACATTTCTTAACTAATAATTGCCTACCTAACAAAAAAAAAAAGCTGCTGGGGAGTTTGTAGCGCCACTTCTTCTTCCCAGCTAAAGCACTAGGAAGTGGTGAAAGGTGGGCGTTTTGGGGGACTGTCTTATGTAATTTTGACGTTCGAAAAGTGCTGATTCTCAGCCTAGTTTGAATAAATAACTTATGATTTTTTGACCCCAAATAAATTGGGATAATGGTGATGATGATCATGATGATGATTTGGCCATTTTTTATGTAGTCGTAAATGTTGGCTTAGGCAGTTATGCAGACGATTGGCAATATGATTGAAGATAGCAATTAGTTGCTTTAAGCAGAAGAACATGCTGTAGGTTGTAACCCATCTTCTTGACATGACCCCTTTGATGTGATAACACTTGGTACCAACGGTAAAACTGAATTTCTTATGAGCACCCACGTAACCTCAGCATCCACCTAGTACCTAACAGGGAAGTTTTATAAAAATGTGGCTGTTATTGTAGTATATTGTAAGTAGTGTCTTACGACTACCACGTGAACGAAGTCGCGGGCAGAAGCTAGTCTAAAATAAAGCTAATGAGTTTGTAAAATATCGATACCTACTGCAAAAGATTTATTTATTTATTTACATTCACATTTGTTTTAACAGGTTCGACCCAATACAGCAATGTAGTCACAATGTCCACTATGTGGCACAAGTCATACAGAGGACAATATGTTAAGTGTCACCCTCTGGAATTCCGCCAATGAGCATGTAAAGATATTCACTTGCAGAGAGACGCTGTTGAGTATGTTTATTGCCCGCCCCACTGGTGCAAACTTTAACAGGTTTGTACGGGCCACCGGGACTTTAAACAGCCTCTCTCTCGGCCCTTGTCGCAGCCTACTGTTTGGAACGAGCAATCCCAAAGATTCTAGTATTTGAGGATATATCTAATTAGGTCATAATTTACAAAGATCAGACATCACTTTAAATTTTTTGACATAGCGGTATTCAAAACATTTACTTAACCGGAACAAAACTAAATAATCAAAGACTATATGAACAGACTGAATCCCAACTTAAACATATTAACTAAGGTGATTCCTTCACCATACCACCGTAGGACCATTTCGCTATAAGGAGAATAAGCAGTAGAGGTCTTTCGGAAATGGGATCCAGAAAACGTCATCAAGCAGTTCCAGTAGTTCTGCCTCCAATATAAATTGTGGTGTTCCTTTATGAACGGGTCGGTAAAATCATAGGAACTTGGGATCACTCAACTTTGGTCCTAAGATTAGTAACAAGCAACAAAGTAGCGGCACCTTTTCACCACCACTGAAGAAAAAAAGAAAAATATTTTATTTAGGACACGCACTGGAAATACAAACAGTCAAAAGGAGCATTTCAAACTAACAAAATTTATAAAAACAATAAAATAAACGAAAACAAAAATAACGACTAAACCGATCGTTATGAAATTACTGTCTGTCCTTAGTCTATCTTTTCCGTCTGTCTGTTGATTTAGAGTTACTTTCTCATTTACAATATTAGTATGTATGGTTCATCCTTAAAAGATAGACATATGCTATCGCGGACTTTTTGTTGAACTTTTTTAGATATACAATCCTGTAGAACATCAATTTTATTTATCTTTTACGGTTTACGCGGCGCACGCCAGTAAAGCTCCCAGTCCGCATTATTTTTTTCGACATCTTCAACAATAATCGTCATATTTCAGCCAATTTACACAAAACTTTAATAAATTTACACTAAAACCTTCCTCATGAATCCTTCCGTCCACTGGTGAAAACCGTTTGAAAATCCGTTCGGTAGTTTTTGAGTTTATCGCGTATAGGCAGACGTGGCGGGGGACTTTGTTTTAAAATATGTAAGGATAAGGAGTATGAGAAGTATGGATATGGTATGGATTTATATCATTAGTCAAGCCCCTTAGTGTTGCTGGTAGCTATAATCATTCCATCAAGTAAACCTTCAAGCTTATAGTAAGTTTGGCAAGCTATTTACGTAATATTGAAGTCATGAACAGTAGTTAGGTAGGTGGCTAGACAAAAAACACGTTCAGATATTATGAAAGTTATTCATATGACGAGGGTAGCTTACAAAAAATGATTTATAGCAGGCAACCTCCCTTTCATAATGGTTACTCTAGTACTAGTGTTCCTGTAATTTTCATATGTCGGAGAGTCTAGCCACGCTAAGTTTGCAATACAATAAATAGGCAATCCCAAAAAGTTTTACATATGGTATACTTTTACATCAGTCAGTTTTGTCAGTTTCGGGGTTGGTAAGTAGATCTAATGATTTTGATATTTTGCCTTTTGATTTTTGCATAATAGATTATGTGTAATAGACTATGTCGTACCTATGCTCTAACTCCATACGATGACAAAACTGTTTAAAATCCACAACTCATCGTGCTAAAGTGACTATTCTTTACCAGGAATAAATCAGAATATAAACAAAATAACCTATCAAAAACAAAAAGACAAACAAAGTATCAAATTATTTTTTCACTCCTCTTGCTCAAAAAGGCCGTCATTGTAGAGTACCAGAGCGGGGAAAAAATAGCATTTCTTGCTCTAGGGGAAAAAATAATTTCGTTTTAATTTTTGGCTGTTTCAACGAGCCTTGAAAAACGAAAAAGTCTTTATTCTTATGTAGAATAATCATGATTATGGACTTGACTTATTGCTGGTTCACAAAAAAAATAAAAACATTTTATTTTTGAAAACGGAACTAAATGCGGCTATCTCTTCTGTAGAATGCGTGCATTGCGTTGCGGCTACAGAAAAAATAAAAAAGGCATTGGCGCGAATTCTTTAGAATTTTTCTCTAATTGAATTGGTGACCGTAATATAATTTACAACAGTGAAAATTTTATCATCTAGTGAGAACATCTTCACAGAGGACTGAAATTAAGTTGCCGGAAAAAAACATCTCGTTAAATATCCAGAATTGTACCTATAAATTGTACATTTAAATAAAATAAACTATTTAATATTGTATTGGATTATTTTATTTTATCGCAATCGTAGTGAAAAGTAGAGTGTAACACACGGCGCTAAAACCCATTATAACTCGGTTTCTATTTAAAACTACCTCGTTACAATGGGTTATTTTAGCCCCTCGTATAACAATCTACTATTTCGTAGGACAGGATGGTGTTGCCGTCTATAGATTTTCAAATTCCACCGTTTTTTTACTCATGCAGACTGCGTGGCCATACTCTACCTAAGTTTTTTCTTTCACCTTTCATTTAGATCTGTACCCTAATTGGGTAATTTATTTGCGTAAACGATTAAGACTAATGTTTCATTTTGACAGTTCAACAACATTCATTGCGGTATTTACGTTGTTGAGCAGTTTTTTTTCCAACTTATGAAGCAATGGATTAGCAATCTGTTTCAAATTAAAAAAAATTGTGATTGATCGTCTATTACGCAATTAGGGTACTGACTAACATTCATTGCGTTATTTACGTTGTTGAGCAGACAAATTTATATCTTTCAAAATCATTCAAATTGTGATTGATAGTTGTTACGCAATAAAGGTACTGTTCTTACAGTCTACGACCGAAAATCACACATATTTCTTAAGAGGATTTCTGTTTTAATTACACAGGAAGATATTAGTTCGACGTTTTAATCTTAAAGTTGGCTAAAGAAATGGCAGTGCGTAGGTTGGTAATATGAATGTCTGTCTGATCTCGTTACCTGATTGCAACAGCTTTTGCAGTATACGTAGAATGGTTCTAGTAATTTCCTCTGGTGGCATAATTTATTGAGGAGTTTTCTTTTTTAAGGTTCCGTAGTCAACAAGGAACCTTTTTAGTTTCACCATGGCTGTCTGTCTGTCTGTCCGCGGCTTAGCTTAGAGATACTTAGTACTAGAAAGCTGTAATTTGGAATGGGTAGGTATACATATTAATCACGTCGACAAAGTAGTAAAATAAAATCATTAAAAAAAAATGTGTCCGACTGTCATTATTGTAATGGCTGCTCTTGTAATAATATAACCCCTTTTAAACTTTGAAATAAATGCAACCAGGAGGATGACTCGAATGTTTTGTACAAGAAGAAATACCTAATTTACAAGGAAAATAAAGGTCAATCGGTTGGTTTGAGGTTACCTACCTGAAGCTTTGATTGCTAAGGAAATTACACGTTTTTAGGGTTCCATAGTAAACAAGGAACCCTTATAGTATCGTCATGTCCGTCTGTCTGTCTGTCTGTCTGTCCGCGGTCTAGCTCCGAGACCCTTAGTACTAGAAAACTGTAATTTGGCATAGGTATATATTTTAATTACCCCGACAAAGTGGTAAAATAAAATTATGAAAAACATTTTTTTTAGGGTACCTTTCATACACGTACAGTGGTGATGTTATTTTTTTCTTTTTTTAACCCATAGTGAGGGGTATCATTGGAAAGGTCCTTTAAAAACATTGTGAGCTTGTGAAAATCATTATTGGATTCAGGGATCCGTTTGCGAAATATTAAGCTTTAAATTGCTAATTTTTGTTAGAGTCAAGTGTCCCATACATTCCGTATGGGAGAACATATTTTTCAACTACAAAGTTAAGTTTGTTTTTGGGATTAATTCATCCCAACTACGGAACCCTTCTTTGTGCGTGGTCCGATACGCACTTGGCCGGTTTTTATACATAAAAATCGCGGCTCAAGTAAATCGTAAACAAGAACAGGTATAAAGTTGTTAATATCTTACGAACGAGCTTAAAAGCTTGTAAACCAAGGTGTAAACTTGCGTCGCAACAAGAATACGTAAAATATAGAGCTTTAGGAATATTGCTGAAATTCAAGTGGAGTTATCTATTTTGAAGGACTAACAGGATAAGAAACACGGGAAATGTAACAAATACTTCATCATCCTTTTTTCAACTATGTTGAGGTCGGCTTCCAGTCTAACCGGATGCAGTTGAATACCATTATTTTACATGGAGCAACTTCCTATACAGGGTGGCTGGGACATCGACGCGAAAACTGTTACCATGGATTCAGTACATGATTCTGAACCTGCGTTAAAATTTTCGTCGGTTTTTTTTTATCTGCTGTTTCATAGAAAAGTTGACGAAGAAATGAAGTTGAAGAGTTGTTGAAGTTTGACCTACGCGGTCAAAATGTATGGAACAGCAGATTTTTTTTAAAATAACCGACAACAAAGGACCATGCGTCATGTTGGGCTCAAACACAAACAGTGATGAAACTTATGCCATGTGAAAGCTTTTGGGGTATTATTTAATTTATACTATGGCAGTTAAGTCGAAACAAGCGAGAACATGGTGTTTTGGATCAGCCAAAATACGTTAGGTTAGGGTAGGTAGGTATGTATCTACATACGAAAAATTTCAACGCAGGGGGGTTTAGAATTATGTACTGAATCCATCGTTACAGTTTTCGCGTCGATGTCCCTGCCACCCTGTATACTTTCACCGGTGTGGGCGCGTTCATTGAGGCTGCGGCCAGCCCGCCCGGATGTCACCATTGTGTGGATCGCCCGGAGGACACGGTGGAGGTCTGCCCGGCTTGAGCGGAGAATCGCCGTGTCCTCGTGGAGGCGATCGGCGGCGGTGATCTCTCGCTTCCGGCCCTGGTTCAGGCCATGGTACGGAGCGAGAGGAAATGGCAGGCCGTCATCTCCTTCTGCGAAGCGGTAATGCTCGCGAAGGAGGAGGCGGAATGCGTGAGGGACAGGCAAATTTCGCGCCCTCACGCCCCTAACCGCCGCAGGAGGAGACGCCCTAGGCGGGAATCGTGAGCCGATTTCCGGCCACCGTAGGCGCGGGCTTGCGGACGGTGAGCAATGGGCAGCTCGCCGTCCGATAAGGACCAAGCCCGGGTTGACGGCGCGTTGTGTTCCACGTGCGCCTCAAAGAGATGTCAACAGAATTGACGGGGTCCGCTAGGGCCAATGCCTGCCGGGGCTGCGAATAAGGCCGAAAGGGACATCGTGGCCCCGGCAACAGGGCAACCAAAGGAAGACGGGTGGGTTCTAGTAAGAATCTGACACGCCCTCCCGCTCCACCCAGAGCGGGAGAAGTTATTTCATAATTCCCCACCCAAAAAAAAAACCCTATGTATCTGACATCCACAACCCAGTTACTGAGAACACCACAAGCTTTGGTAAGACTGGCTGTCAGACTTTCGGGTTTCTGAGTAACCGTAACGACGAACTGTGAACCGTTTGGGCCTAAAATATTGTCGAATTTCAACCACAGACGGACTCTAAATTCTAGGAAGCAGAGTGTTGGATGGTTTGTCACCGGAGGGAAAACTGTACTCTAATTGCGTAACTTATGTTCGTAAACAATTGTGCCTAATTTGTTTCATTTTGACAGTTCAACAACATTCATTGCATTATTTACGTTGTTGAGCAGATTATTTATTTTTCGAACTTATGAAACAATGTTTATTAGCAATCTGTTTCGAATCGAAACAAAATGTATTTTTTGCTTTATCATAATAATAAAAAATTACTTCGATAAAAAGGCATTACAGTTGGGGAATGAGGTCGCTATGTCACAAGTAAGTCTAAAATCTACATACTCGTGACGTCATGGCAATTTTAACTCAATGTATCGCCGTAATCTATTGATGACGTGTAAAAATTAAAAATACGTGTCCAATATTTTTCATTAATCTACAATAGTACATTACTGTCGCGGCTAGGGTTACCATCTATGTAAGGGAGAGTGCCTGTCTAGGATGTACAAAATGCCTGATTTTTCAGACAAATACCTGTCTATTGTAAAAAAAACTGTACGTCTTAAAATAGATAACACGCAACACATAGTTTTAAAGACTGACATTTATTCTAAATCAATATTTTGAACAATTTACGACCACTAAACTAATTTAGAAAAAACGAATTTACTACTAGTGATATTTTTCCGGAGACATAATGTTTTTTCAAAAGTTCTTTTTTTTCTAAAACGTCGCGTGTGAATATGAAAATCTTCACACGCGACGTTTTAAAAGTTTTTTTGAGTTGCTAATAACGCTTTTACCGACTTATTGTCAGGTGATTCCTTTTTTTATTCAACTATACGTTTATTAGGAAAATTCAAAAATGCCTGTCTCAGCTTAGCGCCGGCCGCACGCCTGTCTTAGCCGTAAAATGCCTGTCAAATACGGCAAATGCCTATCAGATGGTAACCCTAGTCGCGGCTAGCAATCAGGGCATTGGTGGACAATCGTGAAAATGTGAGCCGAGGCATACATACATTGGTCCATCAATGCCTGATTGCAGCTAAGGCCTGTATAGTGCTTTTCTCAAACAATGTGCGGAAATTAAAACTAAGTAAATTAATTATCAATTCCAGAATCAATGACGAACAAAGATAAATTTTCACGCGCCAATATGGTCATTTGCTTCTTCTTTACTAACAGCTCTATTTTGCTAAGCCAGTTCGAAATTTAAATAAAATCTTTGATAAGTTATCTCCTTGGTTACCATGTGTTGAAGTAAAAAGTTAGTTCCATTTTTAAATACTTAACACGACTTTCATAGTAATTTATTTGGCCGCTAAACACGGCAGATATGAATTTTCATTGTTTTTGACCAGCACAACAATTTCGATTTATCTCGAAGAAGGTTGTCAAAATCAAACCAAGCATGATTGAGAAAAATATACTTTTCGTCATCATCCCTAAGACCAGAATAGATCATTGAAGGATCTGTGAGCTACGTATTTGTCCAGCAGCAATGAGTTTCCAGTTGTATCATTACATTCTGCAAAAGAAAACGTCTTCAAAACATGGTTTACTTACCAAATTTCCCTTGAAAACATTTTTCAAATGTCCAATGTTCACCCCTCTCTTATAAAATACAGAAACTAACGCAATTTAGAACAAAAACCATAAAAGTTCTCCTACATAAAATTACGCAGGGAAAAGCGATTTTCATTTTTCTTTTATAACAAAGTAACGTGCACCTAATTAAGACGTCGGCGGTCACATAATTCGTCAATAAATCATTTTGTGGTTCAATCGCCTATGTAGTAGCTTCGTGTTTACACTGTGCGGGATTTTGGAAAGAAAATCGGTCATTGGTTTAATGTTTTAACCGATTTTTGTCGGTGGCAACGGCGTGCTTTTTATTAGAACACTACAGCTACACCCCGCGGTTTCACCCGCATAAGTCCCCGAATATCGGGATAAAACCATCCTATGTCCTAATCGAGGTCATAATCTACCCATGTGCCAAATTTCATTCAAATCTGTTCAACCGTTTCTTTTTTAATTTTTTTTTTTTTGCGTGAAAGCGTAACAAACAAACAAAAAACTCACTTTCACATTTATAAATATTAAGTTAGGATTAAGTATACCCCGAAGTGTTAGACAGAGGTGCATCTTTAGTACACCCACATTTCACAAGTTATGTTTAAGTCCCATGTAATAGGGGGCGAGGATATTGCTATCAACCGGGCACAAATCCAGACTCCGGGCTGCTACTGAGATATTCCAAATGAAAAACCCAATAACACTTTGGCCGACCCGGGAATCGAACCTAGGACCTCATGCTCACTAGTAACGCTTGCGACCACTAGACCGCCGAGGCAGTCACTATACACAGGCTTCTGAGTTTTAGTAAAATTTTATATTTTCCTATATGAAGGAAAAAAAACAGTGGCACTCCGGGAGTGCCGACAGAAGTGAAAACTTGAAAAAAAATCTGCACCGCGGTAATCAACGCGTTGATGTCTTTTACTCCACGGTGTCGGTAAATTGCGTTACAGTGTCGCGAAATCAATGGTTTAGTTCCATCGCAAAAATGCCCAACGCACCTAAAGAAGATTTCGCTTTAAAAAACGTAGGCACAATTATGTAAAATCGTTGATTTCGTCACTCGTTCTAAATATCAGCTAAATCATCGCAATCGTGTTAAAGTTACGGCAGAATTATCTAACGCCTACGACACGGCTAGTTAAATCCTTTCTAACTAGTGGGTTTTACATATCACGCACGCCAGGGACTAGGATTTAAATAGAAATGACAATTGATTGGTTATCCACCTCTTATTTTTTAGGACCGATTTTTCAATCGTCTGATGATTTTTTTTTCTGTGGGGCTGACTATTTAACCGGTCAATCCTGTGGGTGCCTTAAACTGCTACACTGAAAACCTCCAGCCAGGGGTTATTCAACTAAGCTAATTAAAACTAGGTGAACGCTCGCTAAGGGCACCCCCTGTAGGGCACGAACCTCGGCTTAGGGCGTTTACCGGAGGGAGGACATCAAAGATGGGACAGGCTGGATCAAAGTTTTGATCATGATTATTAATCGGAGAATTTAAAGCTACGTGCACAGCTGCATCATCAACTGCTGGCACCTCGTTTTCGAGCAAGGGTCAGGGGGGAAGCAAGGGTCGAGGGGGAGGTCAGATGATGTTTTTCTAAAGAATAAATATGGCGGTTTGACCTTTTGTTTAGAACATATGTCAATCAATCTGCCTAGCCTTTTTCCAACTATGTTGGGGTCGGCTTCCAATCTAACCGGATGCAACTAAATACTACTATTTTACATGGAGTGACTGCCTATTGGACCTCCACAACCCAGTTACTGAATAACACGATACCCCTTGGTAAGATTTGTCAGACTTTTGGGCTTCTGACTACCCGAAACGACTGTCAAAGATCTACGAATGACAGTCGGGACCAATGGCATAGCGTGCTTTCTGAGGCACGGAGGGGTCTCGAAATGTGGATGGTGACCTATCCAAGAACCGAACGCGGCATGCGTAGCTTAACCTTCAATCGACCTGTACGACTGTTTTTATTTAACAATGATGACATGAGGCGAGTGTGAGTGAGAGAACATGCACGAAAGTTTAGACGAGCCTATGTTCAAGCCGGCCGGGATTCATCGGCCGCATGTGTATTTATTATTTATCTGTTCGTCAATATCTTAAAATATCGATTTTGAAAACAGCGATACCTACTGTTTTACTTACAAAAACATTTGACAGTGACATTGTACCCCTTTTTTTTTGGGTGGGAAAATATCAAATAACTTCTCCCGCTCTGGGTGGAGCGAGAGCGCGTGTCAGGCTCTTACTGACTAAAACCCACCCGTGTTCCACAGTTGCTATGTTGCCGGGGGCCACAATTTCCCTTTCGGCCTTATTCGCAACCCCGGCAGGCATCGGCCCTAGCGGACCCAGTCAATTCTGCTGACATCTCTTTGAGGCGCGCGTGGAACACAACGCGCCGTGGACCCGGGCCTGGTCCTTATCGGGCGGCGAGCTACCCATTGCTCACCGTCCGCAAGCCCGTGCCTACGGTGGCCGGAAATCGGCTCGCGATTCCATGACCCCCCCACCGCCCCACCCCCCCAGACCCCTCAGACGACATTCAAATAACAACTCAGACTCCTCAAAAGGAAATTAGACGTCTATCAGAAAACCCGTATCGTAGTCGTGTCGTACTTGCTAAATGGCAAACCATTGCAGTAGAGGTGTAATTTTAACGTGTCTAATAGTCGACAAGGCCCTTATTACTAATAATGGCTGTGCTATGACCTGCAGATCTTGATCGAGTCTGGCGAAATAGCTGGGCAGCGTAAATATCAGGTAGGAAATGTAGGATAGGTTTTGTATGTGGATCAAAAGTATGAGTAAAATTAGTATGAATTAAATTATTTATGATATTTTATTTTGTAAGTAGATTTATACAAACAGTTTTACACGACAATAATATACTTAAAACTAGATGAGATCGGTGTTTCCTATCTGACTCTGAGAAGAAACACCGATACAAACTCAGGTCAGTCTCTTTTCGAGGTGGGTAAGCTCTTTGAAAGAGTAATTGCAGACCGCCTCGTCAGGCGGCTAGTGCGGGTGGGGCTTGATTTGGCGGAGAGCCAGTTTGGTTTCCGCAGGGGGCGCTCTACGGTGGACGCCATCATGAGCCTGCGGGCCCTCACGACGGGGGATGCTGTGGCCCGGGGTGGGGTCGTCTTGGCGGTGTCTTTAGACATCGCCAATGCCTTGAATACCCTGCCCTGGAGTTGCACCAGGGAGGCACTCCGTTATCACCGGATGCCGACTTATCTCTGTCATGTGGTCGAGGCCTATTTGACGGACAGGGCTGTCATCTACCCCGGTCACAAGGGACAATGGAACTGGCGAGAGATGTCGTTTGGTGTCCCACAGGGTTCGATCCTGGGGCCACTTCTGTGAGACATCGGATACAACGGGGTGCTGCGCGCCGACCTCCCTAGCGGCGTCAGCGTCGTTAGCTACGCTGACGACACGTTGGTCCTGGCACAGGGGAGGTCGCACCAGGTGGCGGCCGAACTAGCGACACGCGGGGTTGCGACAATCGTCGACAGGATCCGGCAGTTGCGACTCGAGGTGGCCCTGCACAGGTTCGAGGCCATGTGTTTTCATGGTCCTCGGGACGCGCCACCGTCGGGTTTCCAGGTGACGGCAGGAGGGGTTAACATCGGCGTCGAGTCGACGATGGAGCATACGGTGGAGGTTGCCTGGCTTAGGCGGGGCACCGCCGTGTGCTCGTGGAGGCGATCGGCGGCGGTGATCTCTCGCGGCCAGCCTTGGTCAGGGCCATGGTACGGAGCGAGAGGGCATGGGAGGCCGTCACCACCTTCTGTGAAGCAGTAATGCTCGCGAAGGACGAGGCGGAACGCGTGAGGGAGAGGCAAATTTCACGCCTTCATGCCCCTAACCGCCGCAGGAGACGCCCTGGGTGTTGGGAATCGCAGACCGATTCCCGGCCTCCGTAGGCGTGGGCTTGAGCAATGGGTAGCTGGCCGGCCGATAAGGACCAGGCCCGGGTCGACGGCGCATTGTGCTCCACACACGCCTTAATAAAATAACAGCAGAACTGACGGCTAGGGCCGATGCCTGCCGGGGTCGTGGGAAAGTCCGAAAGGGTTACCGTGGCCCCTAGCAACATACAGGCAATTGAAGGAACACGGGTGGGTTTTAGTCAGTAGGAATCTGAGACAATATCTTGGTCAGATCATGTGAGGACCATATAGATTAGTGACTGAAATTGTATGGTAGGTATATTGGTATCCTGATGTTGGGTTGATCAAGTTGTTAAGGTAATTTACCTTCATAAATTCTCTTCTTTTTGGTGAACTATATTCGTTTTAAAAAGAATTGAAGAAATATTTGATCTTTATAATCTTAAGCTGGGCTTGTCTTATTCAAGTTTTTTTAGCACGCTGCCGATTTAAGAGTAATAAATACTTAAATCTGCTGTCAATAATTGTATGATTTTGTGATTTGTTGACGGAAATGATAACAATGAATCAGAGTCTTGTAAGTAAACAAACTTACATCTATGTTTTTTTATTTTGTTTTTTTTTATCATATTCAAAAGAAAACAAATTTAGGCAAGTCTGATAGACTACTTTTGCAAATATTCGTAAGCATAAACTTTGATGAAGTAATAAAACCAAATAAGAAGTAGCAGGCACACCGCACAACCAAATATGTAAATACCTTCCTATATCGTATAGTAATAACTTATTTCCATCTATCACGAAACATTAATATAAATCACACACCGACCTAACATTACGGCCAAATATTCCGTAAACCGAGCATTTCACAATCTTGATTACGAAAACCTAATACCTAGACTACACACTATCATAACTTAAGCTTAGGATACACTTGTAACACGCTAGCTCTACGCGAATTTGAAAGTAGCAAGCAAGTTCGTAATGCGACCAAAAATCACGCGTGCGGTAACGTCGGGTGCTACAAGTATGGTTGGCCCTTTAGTCTAAGCAGGGTTTGCGAACCTTTTGCACGCATACCCTGGCCCACTGGAGCGGGGGGGGATATCGGGTTCAGTTGCCCCCCTTGCCTTCGACCAAAATGAGTCCAACGCCCATATTACAGAACCTCACTCAACACTCAAGTATTACTTAAAACTAGTTTCAACCAATCAAAAGGCTTTAAACGAGTTTTAAGTAGGTAATGCTTGAGTTTTGAGTGAGGTTCTGTAATACGGGCCTAAAAGTCTAAGTTAGACATAAACATAGTTTAATAACTTGTATTTTTACTTTGTATACAGTATATTACAAAGATATAGATAAGTAAGTCGTAAGTGCCGAAGGTTTTTTTTTTTAAAGGCTTTCACGGCTTGAGGAATCCTACCCCTTCCCTCAGAGAAAATCATTTGCGCCCTAAAGAGCGAAAACCTAGATCAGCCCCTGCGCGTAACACGGTTGGCATGGAACCTATCAATTCTGGACACGGCATTGATTTAGTTCGATCGAATATTTTTCTTTGCATAACGTAAAATTACGCTTAATTTCCCGAAAAGTATATTTGGCGCAGAGGTTTTGATCCCAATTACAGCCTTGTCCTGGTAACAGGGGGCATTTGTTTTTTATCTTGTCAATAATACAAATTTTTCGTCTATTACTAAACGTAAAATCTGCTGTTTCATAGAATGCAGATCTACAGGTCATTTAACTTTTATATGATAACCTGACATTAAAAGTAGGTGTACCTTGCTTGTCCTAAGAAGGATTTTGTAACGACCGACCTGAGTCACCTGCGCCAAACTTTTCTCAAATATCTGTAACCACGTAAGAGCAAGTATTTTCAACCATGCAGCGGCACGCATTTGTAAAAATGTTTGCAATCCCTATTCAAAAGCATATGATTATAAAATTACACGATCCACGATCTTAACAACACGTTTCTCGTGTTAAATCAGTAGATTTAGAAACGACGCCAATCGTTTATCCCTTTTAATGAATTTAACTAGCATTTAGAACGGTAATCTTATGTATTGGCGTGATTTAAGGGTTAAGTAATGTGTTTAACTGTTTACGTATAAATTATCCATCGCGACTCGTGAGGGGTTAATGAGAAGTGAGTATGTTAATTTATTCAGTACTTACTAGAGTTACAAGCAAAATATTTAACTTAAACAACGATTAACTCAAATTGCTAGTGATCGGTTCGGTTGGCATAGTAGCTGGGTTCTTTTCGAGAAATATTTAACCGATCCTCTAAAAACTTATTGAATTTCTAAAAATGAACTCTTTTTAAAAAAACCTCTAAAAACTTTATGCGGTTCTAATGATGACCTTTTTTTTAATAATTGAGCCTCTTTTAAACTTTCTGGCCTACATACGTTGTTATTGCCGGAAAATTAATACTTAGAGGTACCTACAGCAAAATATTAACAAAGTCTTTTCTTAATTACCATTCTAAGGACCGCCACATTAAAATTTTGAACGAACACTCAATTACTAATTACAATTTAAAATGATTGGCATTTTCATTAATGATATTAATGACATGCCATACATTATTAAACTTAACTTCCAATATTCCGTAATAAGTCGGAAACCAGTCAAGTGAATGATTTTTATCTTAGCGTAGGTTCAACATTAATCTTGGATATGATAGAGCTGTAGGTACCTACCCTAATTGCGTAATACACGAGCAATTAGAATTTGTTTCGATTTGAAACAGATTGCTAATCCATTGCTTCATAAGTTGGAAAAAAAAAAATCTGTACCCTAATTGCGTAATCATAATGCAACACAATCACAATTTGTTTCGATTTGAAACAGATTGCTAATCCATTGCTTCATAAGTTGGAAAAAAAAATCTGTACCCTAATTGTGTAATCATAATGCAACACAATCACAATTTGTTTCGATTTGAAACAGATTGCTAATCCATTGCTTCATAAGTTGGAAAAAATATTTGCTCAGCAACTTAGATAATGCAATGAATGTTGTTGAACTGTCAAAATGAAATGAATTTGTTATAATCGTTTACGAAAATAAGTTACGTAATTAGGGTACCGATTGTGTGGTTAATTTTATGCTTTAACCCTTAAAGTAAATTAAAGCAAACTGAATCATAAGTTAAAGCAAATTGAATTAAACCTGGTCGAAAACCGATGGATTTAAGTGTTTTTACTCAATTTGTACGTTTTAGTGAAGTAGGTAATAAATTCCGGTTATTGGTTTTCTTAGCTATAGGTATACAAAAACATGCCTAGAAGGGGTCGTGGCTATAGATGTAAGGCCGGTTTAAAACCAATTAAACCAATCCATTTAAAACGAAAAAACCCGTTTAAAACCGAAATAAACCTTTTTTTTTTTCGATTTAATACGGTTGGTGTTGATGACTATGTTTTGCTTAATTATAACTACATTTTCTTGATTTTACCGAGGTACGGATATAACGGGGTACCTATAAACTGTGTAAAGATTTTTTAAATGTGTGATATACTTACTTAGCGGGTTAAGTTCTAGTTGGTCCGTCCGACCAAGCGTAGGTATTACCTACCTAAGTTATAAAAACTCTATTGATAAGTAAAAAAAAACCTGTGTTGGTAAATAAAATTTTTTTTCATTGTTTTCAAACGATATAAATAACCAATTTGATTTGGTTTAAAACCAAACTCACATTCTTACTCTCGTTGACGTCGTCGTGACTCGACGCAACGTTGCTAACTCGCCTAACCTACACACATGCACATACATAAACTTGTAGGCGAGTTTTCAACTGTTTAAAACGATTTATTTGGGGTTTAAAACGGCAAAATTGTATTTAAAACTTTTTAAATCGGTTGTTTTACATCTATACTCGTGGCTAAATAATAACAGCCGCACGGGTCGATCGAAAGTTTAGCTACGCTTGCAGAGGTCAGTTCATGGATGGGTGACCATCCATTACATGCATCCATACATTCCGTGCCTCGGAAAGCACGTAGGCCGTTGGTCCTGCCTATCTTTTGTAGATGATTGACACTCATTAGCGTTACGGGTAGTCAGAAACCAGTCTTGCCAAGGGGTAGGTAGGTAATACGGGTGTACTATGCCAAATCGAATGCCAAATAATCGAATATCAATTGATCGACCACTATAAATCGAACATTTAAATACTCGAACGTTCTTAAAATCGAATAGTTAATCAATCGAACATTCAAAATATCGTACACTCAATACATCGAGTGTTCAAAATATCGAATGTTTGTTTGATCGAGCGTTCAACGCATCGCATATTCATCCTATCGAAATATCAATATACTGAATACTTTTTATATAGAAGTAGCTTTGCCCGCGGCTTTGCCCGCGTGGATGTCGGAAAATATCCCACAGGAACACGCTACCGGAATTCAGAGCATCCTTTTTTTTTGGGTGAGAAATTATCAAATAACTTCTCCCGCTCTGGGTGGAGCGGGAGGGCATGTCAGACTCTTACTGACTAAAACCCACCCGTGTTCCTTCAGTTGCCATGTTGCCGGGGGCCACGATTTCCCTTTCGGATTTATTCGCGACCCCGGCAGGCATCGACCCTAGCGGACCCCGTCAATTCTGCTGACATCTCTTTGAGACGCGCGTGGAACACAACGCGCCGTCGACCCGGGCCTGGTCCTTATCGGACGGCGAGCTACCCATTGCTCACCGTCCGCAAGCCCGCGCCTACGGTCCTCCGGGTGATCCACACAATGGTGACACCCGGGCGTTTCCTCCCGCCTTATCCTGAACAGGAACCTCCCGAAACAGCCGTATCCGGTGAGGACCTGCGTCAGGTGGAAGGTGAGGACGCCGTGGTGCCTCTCTAGCCACTCCTCAAAGAGGGGTTTTATCGCTCCAATTGTGGTGTGCCCAGCGCTATGGCTGCAGCGACAATCGCACTCTCCATGTCGCCATGCGATCCCGCCGGAGCTCTGTCCGCTGTGCAGCGACTTCTTGCGGCTTCGGAGTTAAGCCCCGGCGTTTCGCCTCCACGCGCCACTCCCAGATGTGTGCGAGGACCTTTGCCTTCAGATCCCATGGCAGTTTCAATTTTTCATTTTGAGTACAGAACCCTAAAACAGATTTATTAATTTGCCTGTTGCCTTTTCATGCCGTAACGGCTGAAAGTTTTTAGGTAAAATGCACACGGATAGGCCATAAGCTGAGTTAGTACATAGGTAGAATACTCTGAATTCCAATAGCATGTTCCTGATATTTTCCGACATCCACGCGGGCGAAGCCACGGGCAAAGCTAGTTCTATATAAAAAGTATTCTATATATAAAGTGAACGCTCGATCAAACAAACATTCGATATTTTGAACACTCGATGTATTGAGTGTACGATATTTTGAATGTTCGATTTATTAAATATTCGATTTTAAGAACGTTCGAGTATTTAGATGTTCGATTTATAGTGGTCGATCAATTGATATTCGATTATTTGGCATTCGATTTGGCATAGTACACCCGGTAATACGGGCTGGTATCCGCAACTCCGTGGAGTGGAGAGCAAAGCACGTATTTTGCGTACGGGTGGGAAAATCGGTTATTCGATCCACCCCAGCTCCTCAAAGAAGGCCAGCAACGCCTTGGTGTCACTGACAATCTCACGTAGGGTACCTGGGTTACCGAAGTACTTGGCCCTGTATGTGGCGACCAACGGGCAGTTTAAGAGCACAAGGGGTACCTATTGCCAAGGGGTATTATTTTACCCAGTAATTGGGTTGTAGAGATCAGATAGGCAGTCGCCTCATGTAAAATACTGGTATCTAGCACCGGTTAGACTAGAAGCCGACCCTAACACAGACACAAACTTAACTTTATACATGTAAATGGCCGTTCTTTTTTTATTGCGTTAACTTAGAAGCTTGATTTTTCTAGACCTTCAAGTGAACATAGATTTAGGTACTCCACGCGTTCCTGAGAAAATGGGTCTTGGCGGACTGACGGACTGACGGTTCCGTTTTTCCTTTTGAGGTACGGAGCCCTAAAAACATAACAACATGCCTATATTCCACAGATGTAGTTTTCTGGGCAGGGATGTAAAGTTTATATACCCACATTTCGCCAATTGTTTTTTATAGGTACAATTTATAGGTTAATCCATGCGATAGTCTAGTGCCAAGAATGACTAGCCGGGCCAATGATATTAAAAGAAAAATACGTACAAACGTAGTTAGGTTAATTAACTACCCAACAAATCTTTAAAAACTGCACAATTTCAGACTATTAGATCACACGTGGAAATAGGACAGCATGTCGTAATATCGGGAGCGGAGTGAAAAAGAGACAAGACGAAGAAATCTTGGCTAATTAGCCAATTTCGGATCTGGATACGAATATAGAAATGATATTATGCCGGTTTCGGATACGGTTACGGATATGAGATTATTTCAGATTATCCGTTAGTTTCGGTTACGGATTATTACATTTTTAAGAAATTGTAATATTATAATATAATCCCGCAATGACTGACTAGTAGGTAATGACTAAGCAATAGCAATAATAAACAAGTGACGCGCGCGGCCAGTGTATCGGCTCGGCTGGGCAGAAAAACCTGTCATAATGTGTCTCATTTAGACACCGCCCCAATCCGAAATTATCCGAAACGTTTATAACGGATTCGGTTACGGACACATTTTCATTTCGAATATCCTATAGTTCCGGTTACGGTTACGGAGCTCCTTAACATACCTGGTTATAACCTATCTACCTCTTTTTATTACTTATAATCTTATTATCATTGATTCAGACTGAGATGGATAAAACCTTATAATACCTAAACACTGCCCAACCCGAGAATCGTACCCAGCAGTTGCACCTCAATAGTTGCGCTATACGATCAGTATACCAAAGAGGGTGCCAAAAATACTTAGCTCTTCTTTTGTTGTTGAAGGTATCAGGGGACCAAGACTGCCTGTCCACTGGAGCAGAGCGAGGCAGCAGAGCGAGGCAGCGGAGCAGAGAAATGAATATTAACCAATAGAATCTAGACTCCGCTTCAGAGCACCGCTACTATTAGTTAATATTGGCACATTTCTCCGCTCCGCTTATCCTTGTAACGATTCTTGTGGAGGCCTATTTCCAGCATCCCAGCTTTAAAGTTACGGCTGGTACAGACGGAGAGCTCTGCACCTTAGATTTGGATAGCTTGTAAGCCATGTGATCCAACTATTTTGACCAAAATTAAGCTATTTGCATTTTGGCATTTATAATGGTTTTAAAAGCCAATATTGGATCACTTTGCTTCCAAGCTATCCATTTGTAGGTAGAGTAATTTTGTTCTAGCAGAGCTGTGTTGTGAGATTTAAGGCAGTTTAAACAAGCAGAACTTTTCTGTCGACAGAGCCAATTTCAGCTGTCGTCAGAGGCAACTGCTGCTGCCGCCATTGCGGTCGGCGTTTGCTATCGACGTGGACAGCATGCATGTTCTGTCAACATGGTGGACAGCAGTCGGCGTGTCGAATACTGCAACAGTTGCTTTTGTCGACAGTAGCAGTTGCCTCTATCGAAAGCTGAAGTTGGCTCTGTCGACAGCTGAAGTTGGCTCTGTCGACAGCTGAAGTAGGCTCTGTCGACAGAAAAGTGCTGCTCGTCTGTTTGACGCCTTACACAGGTCGATCCTCCAAATATTTTGTAGGAAGGTATAAAAATAAAACTCGCATAATTATTTAAATGTATGTAAGTGTATTAGCAACATTGGTACATGAGATTACTGAATAATACTGTTGTGGAATATTGTAATACCGCGAATCCGCAGAACACCCACATTATTAACAATTAGTGTTTATTAAATACATTAAGTAAAAAAAGACATTTTTATCACCGATAAACCGTGCTCGCACCTAAAATGCAACTTACGATAATTCATTACAATTTCGTTTATTATGCGTCTATCACACCTATAAATTCAATTCAATAACTGTTTTTTTTATTTTTATCAATACGTTAATGTCACTACTGATAAATATATAAAACGTGAGCATTCATACAGATAGGAGACTTCACTTAACATTATCGAAAGCCTTCACTTCCCGTCTGGTTGTCCATAGACAATTTAGGAATGTGCTATTCATGAACTTCAGAAATAAAAGGATTCGTGAACAGCCCGCTTTAAGTCTTTTTAAAACAACCAGACCAAGTTTCGACTTGAATTTAAATTCACTTCGTAACTTTAATTCTTCGGTCGTTTCAAACATTGAACGTTTCGACAGAATCAGTACAAATAACAGTTAAAATAAAAACAATTCTACTATTTGTTTGCTACATGAACTAGTACCCAGTCATCGTCACTCGGTAAAAATATTCTAATTTAACTAGAAAATTGTGAGTTAACTACAATGATAACAAAACAAAGTTGGAAGCCATGGCTGAAACTATTCCCTAACAGCTGTAAATCCTGTTGTAAATGCTTACAAAATGTTTTAATTCCATTACAAAGTCTCGTACAGTGGTACACAAATCCATACTCTACGCACTTAGCAATAAAGTCCATTTTTAATAAACAGAGCCTACCGTAACAATATGATGAGCTACCCATTCTGACGCACTCCATAGGCCATAATATTCGAATAATTATTTAGTATAACACTGTTCTGAAAAAATAAAAAAAAGGAAAATAAAAAGGAAAAAAGAAAATAAAAATAAGGAAGTAAAAAAAGAAAAAACCAAAAATAAAAAAATCATTCGTTTAATTCTCTTTGATAATATAATTTGTTTAATGATAAGGTATCTTTATGTAAGAGAATAATGCTCTATTAAACTACATACAACGTGACATAAGACAAACTATCATTATATTTAACTACTAAACTGTCGCAACGACAAACGCAGACGATCTCGTTAAATATTAATTATTTTCTCAATATAATTTTTTTAAATAAAATATAAATAATCGAGTATTACTGTTCCAACAACTATAATCTATGGTTGACCATAGACGTTAATATATTTTACTTGTGGTTTAACACTAAGTCCCGCTGTTTACTGGCATGTGACGTCACTAGCACATCAGTTGTTTGTAATATAATCTGTGTTCTATGTGACGTTTTTTATTATGGGCTGAACTGATGAATCGGTGACGTCACAGATCAGTAAACGACAGCGCTAAGACGCTCGACATCATGGTGAAACTTTACGTCTTAAAAATAAAATTTGGAAACATCTAGAGATCTTTAACTGTGAAGTGGAAGTACATAAACGATATAAGACAGCCCCATAAAATAAAATTGATACAACTATACAAAGCCTAAGGATAATTCCTATAAAATTTAATATAGACATTAATATTAATAGATATATAATATAAACAATATATCTAATAATGCCTACAATTTACTAATAATTCCCGTCTAAAGACAACATAAATAAAATTAAAAAATGATGCGTAAATAATATCCTTAGATCTAGACGAACTCGAACACAATGAAAGTAAACTTTTATGCGGGAATATAAAATTGTTCGCTTCATAGAAGCAACGTCGCCGTGGCAAGCATATTGTAATGAAAACATTGTTGTACATTTGCTTACATTTTTATAATAAAAAATATGATACAAAAACTTACATACGTGGGTACTTAAATCAATATAATGCACTGGATGAGGTTTGTTTTGTACCAGGTTAGGTTAGTCAGTCAACTTTATCCCGCCGCGGACGTATCAAAATGCATTATTGTGCATAAAATATATTCCCAAAAAAAAAACAACATTGTTTTCTCACAAAAACCCTTATTTATTATTATACCTACAAATATATTCTTACGAGATAATGTAAAATAAATAGTTACGCTAACATTTAAAATAAAAAAACGGAGGGAAACGAACCGAAACATTAATATTTTTAAAGCTGCCGTCATTCACAAATTTCGTGGTCATGGGAACGGTCGCTGCACCGTAACTTCATACGCGATAACTGCCATTAGTACTATAGATACAGAGTCTATAGTTGCATAAATTATTTTCTTGGTAGGGTCGTTTGCAAATAATGAGGATTTGAATAGCAGTCCTCTTTTCAATAACTGACATTATTAAAAGGAAAATGCAACGAAGTAAAAAAATATCTACAAATGATTGTAACTTCGTCATCTTTAAACTTGTCAGTATGCCGTTTTCTTGCGAACTAGGAGTGGTATCCATATAATTGACACTGTAGAACTAGATTACCATAGATCGTAAAGCAATGATAAGCGTCATATTCCCATCCATCTTGCTGTACGTCAGTGTTGGACCAAATTGGAGGTTTTTTTTCGCTATTTTACCCCAACATTTCCTAAATCCCTGTCAAAATGAAATAGTCCTAAGCCATGCATAATTAATCATTTTACCCTAAAAAAGAGAGAAATTGTAAAAGTGGAAACCAGAATCTACTGTACAACAAATGTACACACGATCCAGCACGCATCGCGCGATAGCTCTGACGTACGTCCGCGTTATTCATCATCTATTTGCACGACGCTCTCGGTGGAGGCGCTTGCTGGATGCAAAATTGCGTCGTTCAATTCCAGCAAGCAATTAATAATAATTTTAAAGACTGTTCACTGTTGTTTTTCATCGTGCATCGTACGTCGCCTGGACGGGTCGTACAGCAAGATGGATGGTGAATATGGCGCTTTACTCGAAAGTTGCATTTGGCCGAATATTTGCATAAATAGCCATGACTTTTCTACCGGGACAACATTGTTGACAACAATGAATGTCCCGTATATTTCTTTAAATATTTCGCTGCCAATATTCTCAAGAGTCAATAATACGGACCGCACTCACACCCCCCACAATAATTTAAAAACAAACAAACGCAAACGTCCCACGATTATGCATCTTAACGCTAATTATAAGACGGATATTACTTAACATACGTTAGAGGACAATAGACGCCTATATTACATTACCGTAGAGGGTCTGGAATGGATACAAAATATTACAAAACTTCTATAATTATCTTTAAATACTATAAGATCTTACTGCGAAATCATTAAGCCGTAAATACACATGCCTTCAACTTGCACGTAAGTATGCGAGTAGCTTGCAAGCCATTGTCGCCAACTTCCGATTGGTCAATGTCACAAGCGTCGAATACTTTAGTGCAATTTAAAAGCATGTGTATTACGTGCCCTAATTAGAAAATTACCGATTTCGAGTAAAAAGATCGTGTGTCTAAACTAATCATTATAAATTATAACAATTATGTTCAAATCCCGAATATTTGAAATGTATTTTTATCAATGTAAAACGTTATTCGACGTCTTTAGTAAAAATGGTTATATTACGATATCATTATGGATTTTTTTTGTTGAACAACCTGATGTAAATCATATTCGTGTTTGCAGTAATAATAACTCACAATCGATTTAAAAATCGAGAAAGCAATATGAGTGATAGAAAAATGGTTTTTAAAATTGAAGAATGATTTTTTTTTTCACACTTCTTATTCTTTTCTCATGCTTTTAATCAATTCGCGAGAACCACACAGCCGTTTCCTCTCCAAAATGTCCCATTTAAATTGTTCAACAAAAAAAAATCTCCAATTACGGTGAGCCTCAACTTTTAAATAGAAAATACACAACACACCTACAGGAAACCCTTTTTAAGATTTATTTTATTATAAATACAGAAATGGCACGACTATTTACAAAGGGAATTGACATGATATCTTTACAAATCAAAATGGCAATAATATAATTGTATAAAACGTACATCCGAATGCGATGATTAAATTTTAGGCCTCAAGGCTAATTAATTTTAATGTACAGTCAATCACAACAAGTTTAGAAAATAATAATTACAACAATAACTTACAGTACCACTTTTAATAGCTTATTGTTTTAAAATATAAACTCACGAAATTTGTATTAAAGAATTAAGTTTGAAGAAACAGCTATTATCTCTCTGTCTTGCCTGTTTACAGAAATATAACTGCAGAAAAACTGCAAAACTTTGCGAGGAATTAATATTAACAAAAACTCCCATTTAAAAAGTGCAAAACTACATTATAACAAGTTGATATTGTTGATGACTGTACAAAATGAACGTTGAAACAGCGTATACCATATTCAACGGGCGACCACTACATTTTAATGATTATTTAACATAAATGCTTGTGCATGTTACCTCTCATACCATAATAAATATCATTCAGTACATAATTGACTTCGTGAGACTTCCATTTAATAAAAATCCATCCATCTTTAAATTAATTTAAAAGCTTTTTAAAATGCTATTTTCTTGTCACAACAACGATAATACTGTTCTTATACCTTAAATACAAAATGTAACACAACCGAAAAGTTGCCAGCGTAAAAAATGTTTAAATAATGTTGCCATGTAAAAATTCTCACGAAGCCAATCTTTCGAGCACAGTAGATAGATAAGATATACAATATCATCATGTGTAGATATTATGCTGCGTTTACATTCGATTTTAGTACACAAGTACATTTTTCAAGGTATTCTCTAAATAACCTTTCGTCATTTACAAGTGTGAACGCAGCATAATACATCTTGATCCTCGATTTCATCGATCGAAACATTTCTATCAAGCTGGCTGAATATCTCTTACCGATTAAAGTTAAATAAATACTGATTCAGTATTGCTATCCTTTTCTATCGCATCTTGTCACCATCTAACACTTTACCATCGGTTT
The DNA here is from genome assembly GCA_963680765.1 of Agrochola lychnidis. Lineage (NCBI taxonomy): Eukaryota > Metazoa > Arthropoda > Insecta > Lepidoptera > Noctuidae > Agrochola > Agrochola lychnidis. Next base: position 9,283,265 of record OY796873.1, read on the forward strand.
CTGAAAGCTTAATCAAGTCAATCAGAAATTGTCAAATCTCATCTTGCGCTTGTCATTGTTTGACGAAATTAATAACACCAATCATTGCAGACACCACCACGTTCGACTACAAATCAAAATGAAAAAGACTATCTGTATGCATGATAAATGCTGTTTATATCCTGAAAAACCATACCTTTGTATCTCAAACTGCAGACAGAAAAGTAAAAAGTGAAGTTTGTCAAAAAGACTCACCCACGTATACGATTTCTCGAAAAATCGACTAAAAATCATTCGAGAACTCGTAAGAACCTCCTTGACTCAAGGACCAGATTCATAACAACTTTTCTTTTCATGAGTTATACTTTTGAACGAAAACCAACCGATCACTGCAAGTATCAAAACTAACTAAAATACGAACCAATTATTCACCAAGAAAAGGACAGCACCCAAACCAGTATTTCATCAACATTCAACGTTAAGTGTGTCTTCGCAGCTGGGCTAACGACTGCTCGGCGGCATGGGCATCTGCGCCTGCACACCTTGCAGGTTCATCGGCCTCCCGTTGGGGTTGCCCATGCCGAGACCGTCGTGGTAGTTGTTCACCTCCATCGCTGGTATGTCATCGTTCTGTGGGGAGTATGAGAATATGTGAATATGGAGGAAAGATATAGACCTGTTTTTAACGGAGTAGAGAGATGAGTCGACCCAACGCTTTTTAACCGAATTCTTAAAAAAAGAGGAGGTTTTCAATTCGTCTGCAAGTTTTGAAGTAAAAACTTCTTTAGGCACGTTGGGCATTTTTGAGATGGGAAAAAGCAATTGAACTCGCGACACCGTTACCGACACCTCATTAAAAGTATTTCCTATACAGTAAAATTGTTCAAGTTTTCACTTCTGTCGGCACTCCCGGAGTGCCACTTTTTTTTTTCTATAATGTTCATCAATATTTTCTTCACTTGTGGACCGATTTTGAAAATTCTTTTCTTTTTTAGAGGAAGCTTGCGCGGTGGACCTATATTATAAATTTTATTAACTTTGCTTGGGTAGTTTTTGAGTTGGTTTCAATAATTCCTGAACTTCTGAAGACCTAAAAAATTGGCGATTGGCGTGGTCACCTACTGGGGCCAACTCATTTAACGTAATACAATATTTTAACTTTTGCTATCGACTCGAAAAGAAGATGATTTTATATTAACTTCCCGTCACTGTTATTTACGAGTACATAGGAAGTAGTGGTATACTACGGTATATTGTGTATGGTAAGTAAATACTTTTTTACAACTTTATTTTTTTGGTCATTTTCGAAACGTCTCCTCTCTCCTCTCCTCTTTGCTTTAGTGTTTTTTAAAGTATCTAATGACATCACCACCGGTGAGTCGCAGAAAAAAAAATCACTGTAGTCAAAATAATGCAGTGAAAAGTAGGGAAGAGAAATATTTATGACGGTTAATATGTCTGTGGTTTAAAAAAGCATGGTGCTTGTAAGTTGTTGTAGTAGAGAACAAATTAAATGTACAGCACACAAAAACAAAACAAATTGCAGTATGTTAAAGAGCTACACAGTCAGAATCATAAGTCTATAATAAGTACTGTAGTTCTAGTTTCTTAATCTCCCTCGGCAAACTTCGTATTTCGTCAGTTGTCGGATTTCTACCAGTTGCCCTTTGCACTTGGTGCAGACCGGACGCTCTCAATCGACTTGGAATTATACAGAGTTGTTAATACTCTTTTAACTTAATGTAATTTATTTAAAAAATGGGAGCAAAGCTGCTAAAGTCACAGGCACGACAGATAGGAAAATAGTTTTACAGCTCTATATAGTTCACACGAAAATCAAAACAAAACAACAATAAAGTAGTTAGTTCTGAATTCAAATTATTATTCAAGATAAATCTAATAATTGATGAACATGGAAATTAGCATTCGTCTGTATTCGGAAATGCGATGATTCCCGAGGGACATTAAGAAAATAGAAATAGTGTATTTTCTTTTTATCTATCGTTAATTCCAGTTTATAACTGGATAGTGAATACTTTTAATATTGTGTCTACAACGAACACAAAGTAACGAAGCTGTGCTGAAATATGGCACTCCTAAATTATAAGGACGCGTCTTATTTAAAAGTGATTATTGCGCGAATACACGATCGTGGCGTGCATATGTCACTTTTTGTTCGGGGTGACTTCAGTGTGGGAAAGAGATGAAGCTCTACAGGACGTATAGCTCCATCTCTTTCTCCCACTGAAGTAAAATAATACTGCTTTATGAGCTGGTGGTAGGCCCCCTGAACGCGTGGTCGCCCCGACACGGCGTTTTCAGGTTTTCCGAACAATTAGTGAGATATGAACGCGATCGCGTAATTGCGCGATGATCGCTTTTGAATAGGACGCGGGTAAAGCTTTGCTTTAGCAAGTTTGGTGCTGATTTAAGTAAAGCCAAAATTAGTATTTGTGGGCTCAAAGAAATAAAATAAAAGCTTGCAAAAAGACATTACAACAAGCTAAATTGTATTGTACGGAAGTGCATTGAACACAAATATTATGAGTCAGTCAACAAGCTCGACAATTAGTTTAATATTTATTGAGACTGTGTCCAAAATTATATTTGTGTTCAAAAATACATCTTGTGTGAAAAGTTTGTTGACTATTATGAAAAATATGATGCATAGCAATGAATGGTCACCAATATCCACTCGTGGTAAGTATATTGATCATTAATCTATCTACAAAATGATTGTGGCAATTTTACCACTGACCATTCATTTTGTAACGGTCATTGGAAAATCCATTTTCTCGTTTATGACAAATATACAAGTCTTTAATCAAAAATAGTCAACTAACTTTCACCAAAAGCCTTAGGGCCTGTTTTGCTGCATTCGGATAACAGAATCTGTCTAAAATATTCTGCCAGATATTTCGGAGCATATCCAGAGGCGATAAAACAGGCTCTTAAACTAATTAAAAGTGCATTGCAAATTCAGCGGTGCATTACCTCCCGATGCCTGCGTATAGTCCTGTCCTCGTACCGGGTCCCGCCCGTGCTGGCCATGGGCCGGCTCAGGGTGCTGTTGGCGTTGCTGGGCGAGTGCGGGGCCCCGGCGCCTGATGAAGGGGTGCCCTGACCTACGCGACCAGCCCACACCGTAAGCGTATTGTAACGGATGGAATCTCGACGCTAACTTTTTTGTTATAGTTATTTGGATTTCGGTGTGAAATTTCTGTATGTTATCCTCGATTGGAGTTGAAAGTGGAAAATGTTTCGAGTGAACAGTTTTTAAATGCAATTTTTTTTAAACGCGGATCTTATGGATGTCACGAAGTCGTGTCTTGTCTTTCATAGAGTACCTTGAAATTCTAGGCTATCCAAATAGACAGTACTATTCAGTCACAAAACAAAATCATTGTCAACTATTTTTTTTGGTAATTTATTTAAAAACTAACTCCAAAGTTCGGAGTTAAGAAGATTCCTTATTTTCCACGCCACGTCGCTAAATTTAGTCTAATTTGCTAGTTATTAAAGCGTGACAACATGTAACTAGTACGATATGTAACATTTAGTACGTGACTATTAGTTCACTATTAGTTATTATGCGTAGGCTACACTGTCGGGTAAGCGAAGATTCATCGAGAAAACAAAAACAATATAATCGTCGTATACCGACAGTGTAGCCTAAGCATTGTTAGCGTGAGATTCACATAGCGTTATGTGAGTGACAATGATTCACAGTACGACTGTATATATAATTATACACATAATATACAAAGTGTAAGTATTTACAAAGTAGATACAATACGCGCCACGAAAGATGAGACTTGACCGCGCCCCCCGCGCTCTTTCCGCCGCCCTGATGACGCCCAGGGGCGCAGACCTTATACCGCTAAAGAGACCTTTAATCGTCTACTGCGCAAGTCAAACCACGTGGTGTGTCAAGTCTCATCTTTAGTGGCACGAACTTACTTCCAAATGTTATGTCTAGAGAGAATTTTATTTTAGTCAGAAAGAACTGTTTTTTTTTTTTTTTGTTTTGAAAAGATTATGTACTCAATATTACAATTAAGTAGGGATGAAATTAGGGTGTAAAAAGAACCACAGCCATCGCCTACGCATTTAGTTCATAGTTTGATGAACCAAATGCATAGGTGACATTGCACAAAAATAATTTCTGGAAAATGACTTTTATTTTTGGTTTAATTTTCACGGTAACGCATACAAAACATTGTGCTTATTGGTGTATGCAACGGTACAAGGGTTGTAAGATTATTTAAAGTTTAATTATAACATTTAAAACTAGTTATTGTAAAAAAAAACGTCAATAAAAGCTGGAACTTTGACCTTGGTATCTCCATAACCAGAAAGTTAAATTAAATGATAATTAATGATTTTATTTTTGTAAGTAGGTTTGAACAAACACTTTTCATTTTAAAAACTAGATGAAGTCGGCGTTTCCTATCTGACTACTCTGAGAAGAAAGGCCGAAATAAACTCAAGAGGTCACAATCTCTTTAAAGTCTAGAAATAATCTGGTCAAATTATGTGAAGACCATGTGGATTGGTGTCTGAAATGGTCTTCTGAGGAAAGACCCACACAGATTGAGTGGACCTGTCTAGTCAGTGCACGCATTTGTCAGTAATCGTGCAGCTCAACTCAGATTGGTTGGAGGAAACGGTTCCCAGGTATAATCCAGAACAAAAAATGAACACAATGACGGGAAAAACAAGTCTCGGCTTCGATAAGTCTTTTTACACCCTTTATAAATAAAATAGGCAAAATTTCACTATGCTTGGAGCGAATTATTTTGTTTCACAAGCACAGTTTTCATCTTTCTTTATCAATATTTTTTTTATCGAGCATGTGTACGTACCGCTGGCAGTGGAGGGCGCGCGCGGCTGCGCGGCGCGCGCGGGCGTGAGGAAGTCCGCCTCGCGCCAGCCGTGCTTGCGGTACACCTCGCGCAGCTCCGCGTGCGACCACATCGTCATCAGCACTTGGCCTGGGCACAACACAGTACATAACATGTTAAGAACATTCGACCAATCTCAGTAATAGAAGTAAGACATCCCTTACGTGGCTGAAGTTGCTCAAAAGTAAGACATAGAAATGTGTGTTTTATACCGTATCTCTAAGAGTTATATTTCCATAATTAAGTAATGTCCTTGACGTGAAGACGGTCCATTCCGTTCCATTTCAATACTTTACTATGACTCGAGTTCAGAGAGAGGGGTTTGTGGCAAAATAATAACAGCCGTGCGAGGTCGATCTTCAAGGTTAAGCAACGCTTGCCGAGGTAAGTCCGTGGATGTGTGACCATTCATTACATACCAGACCCCTCCGTGCACCGGAAACCATGTTAAGTTGTCATTCGTAGATCTTTGACAGTTGTTACGGGTATTCAGAAGCCCGAAAGTCTTACCAAGGAGTATCGTGTAACTGGGTTTTGGCGGTCAGATGGTTAGACCGGAAGCCGACCCCAACATAGTTGGGAAAAGGCTAGGCAAATTGACGATAACTCTAGTTAGCGTTGAGTTGTTACGGTATGCAACGGCTATAAGGCGTTTGCAGGAAACTTTACAAATCAAAAGCTCAACATTGGTTCTTTTTTTGGGTGGAAAATTATCAAATAACTTCTCCCGCTCTATGCGGAGCGGGAGGGCGTGTCAGACTCTTACTGATTCAAAACCCACCCGTGTTCCTTCAATTACCTGTATGTTGCCAGGGGCCACGGTAACCCTTTCGGACAAACCCGCAAAACAAAAACGTATGGTCCTGACCTGCAAACTTGAGCACCCTGGGGGTGTGTCGGTGCCGCTGCTTGGTCAAGTTGAGCAGTCTCTCCACTCCGCCAGCCTCCAAGAGAGAGCGGGAGAACTCGCCGCTCTTCTTTATCACTTCGTTGAGGGTAGCTAACACGGCGGCTATCGTGTCGTCTGATGTGCCCTGAGGAAATAATTTACACTTTTTGAAACGAAGTTCTAACACCTTATAATATGGTTGCAATTCCAACAAAACTTTTATAAAAATGTTCCAAATTTTTTGGAAGTTTTGTACTCCTTTTTACTTGGCTAATAAAAAGTTTAAAGAACATTGTTGCTTATCCATGATCAGGCATTAAAAAAACGAACACAAATTTACATAATTTTTTTTTAAAGTCTTAATTGTTAAAGTTACTCTTTTTATTAATAATTGAAATGAAAACTTCTTTAGGCGCGTTGAGCATTTCGCGACACTGTTACGATACCAGCTTTTGACCATTAAAAAGACATCAACGCGTTGATTACCGCGGTGCCAATTTTTTTTCAAGTTTTCACTTCTGTCGGCACTCCCGGAGTGCCACTATTTTTTTTTTTTTTTGTTTACTTTGGAACATTTTCAATTAAATACCTTCCATCTAATACGCCAGACCTGATACTTTCACATACATCAGACCAAGAATATTAAAGTTTCAAGTCATCAATCACTACTTTCGGCATACAGACCTTGGCACTAACCTGGTCATGCTGATGGTTTCCGCTAGGCAGCTTCTGCACCAAATCCCTCATGGCATACTTCCCAATCAGCTCCTTATTCCTCTGGTCTATAGCCAGGTTCCTCAAAGCTGTGGCCACGGCACACACCACGCGGTCTACCTCCATCCGAAGAAGTTCCACAAGTATTGGTAGACCTGAAAATGCTGGGGATGTTAGCGTTGTTCACTGTCGTTTTCTGGGCCTGGCTAATCTAGCTCAACTACGGGAAGTAAAAGAAGAAATAGGCCCATTACCATAAAGAGCATGCGTTGATAGCGAAATAGTAAGTTTTACTGCGTAGAGAACAAGGTTCTTTTCAAATCTTGACTGCTGTAAATTGACCTTTCACAACTTACCAAATATTATTTCAACATTGTAATTTCAACGTTATTGTAAAGAACATAAGTCAGACAATCCTTTAAAAGTTTCCTTTAATTAATTGTCATATTATTATTTATTGGTAAGATATTAGCTTAATAAGGTAATTTTAAAAGCGCATCATTTACATGCAAGCTTACAAAATGATAAAATAATATTCTCAGCTCACACACATACAAGGTAACTGCTTAGGTATGCGATTCTTCGATGGTTCGAAGAATCGTATACCTAAGCAGTTTGAAAACAAATCCCGTGCACGCGACCCTTTTCTTCTCGTAGGTAAGCGTTACTATATCGGTCGAGCGCTGCAAGCAGAAATAGTCCTCACGGTGTATAGTTATGCGTTTCTCCGATGGTACAGATATCCCAAAAAATTTAAGCACTTCGGAAATCATCGTCTATCTTCGGAAATACGAACGCGCGATGATGAGATCTAATATAAAGCTGTTACCACCACAGCTGTTATAACAAGTGCTTCCCACTTGCCTATTTTGTAATGTCATGATTACAAATTATTTACTATGCTATTCGAAAAAGTATTCCAAAACTTTCTGGTGACAAATGACATGTGTCCGGAGTAAGTAACCCGACAGAAACAAAACTTTATACAAACGCGAAATGATAGACGCACTGCTACAAAGCGCAGTATAAAACTTAGAAGCATTGCCACTGTGGGAGGTAATTCGGTGGCGCGATGTTCGTGCTAGTTCACGGAAACACGAAGATTACCGAAGCACATACCTTTTCTGGTTTAACTGTATTAGGTTTTACAACCTCTATCACCACCACCACTATTCCTGTTTCAAATTGTCGCAATTTAAACCTTACTGCATACCCAATAAGCTACAGATTAATCTAGACTTTTTCAGCAACAACATAAAATAAAAATTCAACTCTATCGCACTAAACATAAGCTACAATATCGTGAACCAACCTTTTTCTTTTCTCACAGCGGCTCGTATATCGATGGAGGGTTGCCAGTAGCAGGCGGCGAGGTTCTGTAGGGCTCCGGCTGCTGCCTCCAGGGTCTCAGGGTTGGAACAGGTTTGCAGTAATGCCATGTAGAGGGGTACCACCTGGTTATGAGAAGAAATATATTATTGTAGATAACTATATTTGATAGACTGCCTCGTTGGTCTAGTGGTCGCAAGTGCTACTGCTGAGCATGAGGTCCCGGGTTCGATTCCCGGGTCGGACAAAGTGTTATTGGGTTTTTCTATCTGAAATTTCTCAGTAGCAGCTCGGAGTCTGGATTTTTGCCCGATTGAAGGCAATAGACTCGCCCCCTATTACATGGGACTTAAACATAACTGGCGAAATGTGGGTGTACCTGCTACAGGGACACCTCTGCCCAAACTTTCGGGAAAAAAAGGCGTGATATTATGTTATATTTCTCGGGAACCATCATGTGAGAAGCACAGGAACGGTCGATATGGCGACGCTTGTCGAAGGCACGTTCGGCTGAAATGATGTCAACCTTCCCTTTTCTAAATTATTATCGTAAAAGAACCTGAACAACTTTTGAAACTAGTATGTCTTAAGTAATGAAAGTGCTCGCATGAAACTTAAATCATCTTCATTGGTTTCTTGGCTTATTTCTGACCTTATAGAGTCTGGCAACCGAAAGTAGACACTCGAATTATTTGCAAAGCTTTTATATGGCAATGCTATACTAATGTCATCCTCCAAGATGGAGTGTTGTTGGTGTCTTGTTGTGATCTTGATACAGCATTTACTAACTCAAAAATGACAAAACAGTGACTCTAATGAATCTTTCTTTTCATATGGAAGTTTTAAATTCAGATTTTGATTATGATAGTGAATATTGATCAAAATCATTATAGAATATTGTTATTATTATACGACTTAAAAAAAAAGAAGGAGGTTCTCAATTCGTTGGGATATTTTTTTTTTATGTATGTTCCCCGATTACTCGAAGACGGCTGGACCGATTTGAAAAATTCTTTTTTTTTTTGTTTGAAAGGGTATACTTTCAAGTTGGTCCCATTGTCATTTGGTCACGATCTGATGATGGGATCTTGGAGAAATCGAGGGATATTAAAGGCACATCTATAGCGATTTGGGTATTTTGATGAGCAGTTGACATAAGGCTATTGTAACTAAGATAAATTACAAACCAACCAACTGAAAAGTGAAAAAAAAAACTTTTTTACAAAAAATACAACCGACTTCCAAACTACAAGGTGAAAAATAACTTTAATTTCGGAAGTCTCTGTCTTTGGATCAGTATTTTAATATTTTGACACCGACTTCCGAAATTAAAGTTATTTTTCACCTTGTAATTTGGAAGTCGGTTGTATTTTTTGTAAAAAAGTTTATTTTTTATTCGAGTTGCTGCATAATACCTTAAGTCGTATTTTAATTCAGACGAAGTAAGATTTTTCGAAATATCAAGAAACGTCTCCTTGATTTGGAACATAATAGGTAACATGATTTTAAACAAATAATTCTAAAGTATCAAATTACGTTATTCCAAGTATGTCATACAAATTTTGGGGTTGCTAAGCTGATATTTTTAAAAATTGCCGCGCTTTTTCAGTCTCTATTTTCGTTTGCCAGACACAGGCATTACACTTTCATTTGAGGATTCTTTTTTTTAGCCTTATCATGTTGTTTCATGTTCGGTCAAACAAATAGTTCGCACAGACTTTTGCTAATGTGATTTGAGAAGCGGAAGGAAGCGAACATGAGAAATATCATATTAATAGCTGCGCCCCGCGGTTTCACCCGCATAAGTCTCGATCCCGTGGGAATATCGGGATAAAAAGTATCCTATGTGTTAATCCAGGTTATAAACTATCTGTGTGCCAAATTTCATCGAAATCCGTTCAGTAGTTTTTGCGTGAAAGAGTACCAAACATCCATCCATCCATCCATCCTCACAAACTTTAGGTAGGAGGATAGTAGGATAGGACTTTGTGGACTCACAGTAACCAGCATAGTAGAAATTGTAGTTGATGCTTTGAACAGAACTTATTTTCTTACCTCTGGAGACCACAGCATCTCGGTTCCTTTGGGGACAGAGTAGCCGAGCTGCGTAGTACCGGTTTCTCCTAAAGGCTGTGCCTCCGGCTCACTCTTGCCCAGAGGACTGGTGGAATTTGAAGATGATGAACCTTCCTTCTTCTTTTTACTGCCGCCGAAACAGCCGAGGTTTTCGCCTGTTAGAAAATAAGAACTCTGTAAATTTTCTAAAAATTCGCAGCCAGTTCCTAATTTTGTCTGCGTAAACTTTTATTGTAGAACTTCTATTCTTCAAGTAAAAGGAGTATGTAAGGATCGTAGCAGGTGGCGTTCTGTAGTTTATGTCTACCCCCATGGGAAGAAGGCATGAATTTAAATATGTTAAATACGTGTTTTCTTTAATAGTTGAAGTGAAAACTTCTTTAGTTGCGTTTAGTGGGCATGATGGGAATAAACCATTGATTTCGCGATACTGTAACGTCACCTCATTTTTGTAAACGCGATTGTGCTCTTTATTTATATTACATTACGGATCAATGTTCTATGCAAATATTTTTACTTTAAAGGTTTTGTAAATGCGATTGTGCTCTTTATTTATATTACGTTGCGGATCAATGTTCTATACAAGTATTTTACTTTAAAGGTTTTGTAAACGCGATTGTGCTTTTATTTAGATAAGGTTACGGACCAATGTTCTATACAAGTATTTTTCTTCCACCAAGGCGATCTTGTTCAAGTTTTCACTTCTGTTGGCACTCCCACGCTTTTTTTATAAATACCTTTAGAAGCGCTGGCAGCTATCCTCGCCTGTCCCGATGACTGTGTGGGCGGCGCTCTCGTGTCGTATAACGGATCCTCGATCTCTTGACACCTGTAAATTATATATAGTATAGTTCATTTAGACACATTCATATGCTTATAATATTAATATTTCTGTTATCGGATGAGGAAGGAACCTTTCATGAATAGAGGTATATGCAGTAATATTCTTCTTTGCAGCAGAACGAAATGAGAGTCGATAAGTTTTAAAAATAAAATTTTATTATTTCAAAGTATTCGTTAGTTTTTTTCTTTATATTCCTAGACATAATTATTCCATCTTTGTATGCGGCTGAGTAACTGGTGACATGAATTTTTACAACAAAAAAATATTACGTTCTTTTTTTCATTGATCTATTGATGTGTTTGTAGTAACAACAAGTAATTTATTAAAAAAACGATCAAATATTAGCCTAGTCATGGTCGTTTCTGACGGCCAACTCTAGCATCACGTGTGCTTATTGGTCAAATCAAATAGCGCGCGCTTCTCCGGCTTCCTGTGACACACTTCCTTCCGTCCCTTTTCACGAAATCAGTCCCACAGATTCGATTATTTCGATTTTTTATATTGCAGGAAAGTGAGAGGAAAGTGTAATACATCAAAAAGAAACTCAAATGGCCTTGAAAAGTTGAAACAATGTAGCACAGTACCTGTAGGACAAGTTCCTGAGCACACAGACGCAGTTCTCCACAATCTTGGTGCCGATGGCGTTGGCCTGCAGCGCGGCGCGCACGGCGTGCAGCAGCGCCTCCGTGAGCCCCGCCAGGCAGCGCAGGCGCCGCCGCGCGTACTCGCCCGCCGACGACGCGTTGCGCAGCACGCCCGATGCGTTGCGGAACACTGCGGGCACAGGATATGAGCTGATGAGCCCAGGTACGCACGCCCGATTTTTATTTTCAACGCTCTGCTTAGCGCCGAGAGTCGAAAATCCAACACTGTGTGTCTTTTCAACACGCTGAGATACACTCAGTTGGATTCTCAACACTCGGCTCAACACCGAGAGTTGAAAATCCAGTACGCGATAAAATCACGCCGCAATATTTTTACGACATACGAACGTGGACTAATATTGTGTAAATGAAACAATTTTTGCGCAAATTTAATCCTTAAAAGTAGTCTTAACTCATACAAAAATATACAAGATCGATCATAGATCGATTAGAATGATCTCGTATAGCATGGTAATTAATTTATGCTATAAATCTCTCAGATTTCCAGTATAATTGACAGATCAAGACAAGACAATTAAAATACGAGGAATAATGATTTATTTAGAGATTTACGGAATGAATTTTGCATCACATAATTGCGAGTCAAAATACATGATCACAGTAGTAAATCTCTTTATCCGTTTTAGATCAAGTTCCAAGGCCTAAGCCACCATCTGACAGTAACAAATACCTCAATAACTGATACTATGACAGAAATTTATTACCATCAACTGCAATAATCCAATACCCTTCTTACATAATCAGCCTATAATGTTCCCACTACTGGGACACAGGCCTCCTCTCTGTGAGAGGGAGTGGGCCGTCCACCACGCGGGCCCAGTGCGGGTTAGTAGATGTCACATGTCTTCGAATTTTTGGTTCTAGACCATGCCAGTTTCCTCACGATGTTTTCCTTCACCCTATATCCTTCTTAGATGGTGCAATTTCCAACATTGGCCTTTAAAATTCAGAGTATACACAGGTACAGTATAACTATGTTCTTAATATCCCTCGACAAACCTCGTGTTTCGTCAGTCATCGGATTTATATCAGTTACCCTTTGCACTTGGTGCAGACCGGACGCTCTCAATCGACTTGGAAGTATATAGAGTTGTTAATACTCTTTTAACTTAATGTAATTTATTTAAAAATGGGAGGAAAGCCGCTAAAGTCGCAGGCACGACAGATAGGAAAATTGTTTTACAACTCTATATAGTTCACACGGAAATCAAAACAACAATAAAGTACTTAGTTCTGAATTCAAATTATAATACACGATAAATATAATAATTGATGGACATGGAAATTAGCATTCGTTTGTATTCGGAAATGCGATCATACCCGAGGGACATTAAGAAAATTTAAATACAGTACAATATAGATTTCTTACCAGTAGACCAGTAAGTATCTCCAGGGTTGGTGGGATGCCACCCAGAGTGCGGTATGATGACCTTGTTGACGATGACCTGCGCTGCGTCGTCAATGATGGACTGTTTCAGGTCTTCACATGAAGACATATTCCAGATTACGCCTGTTACTAACTCCTTCACCTTTGCGAATAAAAGAATAACATATCATCACGCCTGTAATCCCTGAAGAATTAGACAGAGGTGTACCTATAGTACACCCACATTTCGCCAGTTATGTTTAAGTCCCATGTAATAGGGGGCGAGCCTATTGCCATCAACCGGGCACAAATCCAGACTCCGGGCTGCTACTGAGAAATTCCAGATGGAAAAACCCAATAACACTGCCCGACCCGGGAATCGAACCCAGGACCTCATACGCAGCGGTAGCGCTTGCGACCACTAGACCAACGAGGCAGAATGAAAAATGTTTTAAAAATATATTCAATCGTTTTTATTATGAATATAGGTAAGTTTCTATGAAGATGGTTTTAATTAGAAGTGGTTACACAATAGCGCCAAAACCTAATGTCATGTCAATTTTGATCAGCAATTTTTTTTTTTTTTCTAAAATTGTATAAAAACGTAGTTTTATTTTTTCCTTTCGATTTCTGTCGTTAGTTCGATTTCTTTTTAAACTAGGAGAGCTAGCAAAATTAGAAAAATGCTGTTTCTGCTTTCTCCTTAATGTCTTTTTTTTGTCTACTATCATCATCTGCCTAGCCTTTTCCCAACTATGTTGGGGTCGACTTCCAGTCTAACCGGATACAGCTGAATACCAGTATTTTACATGGAGCGACTGCCTATCTGAACTCCACAACCTAGTGACTAGGTAACACGATACCCCTTGGTAAGACTGGCTGTCAGACTTTTTGGGCTTCTAACTACCCGTAACGACTGTCAAAGATCTACAAATGACAGCCGGGACCAACGGCTTAACGTGCTTTCCGAGGCACGGAGGGGACTTGGTATGTAAAGATGGTCACCCATCCACGGACCAACCGCGGCAAGCGTATCTTAACCTGATCGATCGACCCGTGCAGCTGTTATTACTTAGCCACAAGCCCAAGCTTTTTTTGTCTACTATATTAATCATAATTTCAGTTTTCGTAAAGTCCCTTTTTTCAATTATATTCTTTTTATCTCTATATTACCTCCATGTCAGTGGCGCGACACAGAAGCGCCATGAGCGCCGGGATGCCGCCCGCGTCGCGGATGGCGCGTTTGTTCTCGTCGTTCTGTCGCCCGTACGACAGGTTGCGGAGCGCGCCGCACGCGTTGCGGCATACCTCCGGGTTCTCGTGGGAGACTAGGCGGACTAGAGGTGGGATGCCGCCTAGAATGCAAAAGTATTCATTAGTAAATATTATTATAAACATCTTCTAAAAGAAATTGCAAGTGCTAATCGACCTCTGAGATATGTCATTTGCCATTGCAAGAGGCATATGTGCAGCCATGGACTGCCATTAAAAAAACAGGTTGTATAAAAATTTATAAAAGTAATTACTCTCATACATCACAGATAACAATTTGGAAACTTCAAATGTCAGGTTACAGTGTGTTACAACGGGCTATTTCATCGCCAATGGCGATTTTCACGAAAATCTTGAAGGAATTTCCGACGCAGGAACATAAAACAATGTAGTCATATAGTCAATAATACCATTTCGTCAAAAATAATTTGCCCACTTAAATAAGACGAGTGGAGTACGCAATGTTATCCTTATGCGATACAACTTAAAATTCAAATTACCAAAATTCATAGTTTTCTGTTTGTTAGGATGGTACATATCGAGTGAGATGCTGTAAATAAGCCGCTACATTGGCTTTCACCACATCAAAAGGCGCGTTGAGGAATCCTATAACTTCGGGTAAGTTCAGGTCCCGCCCCTATAGACACTCGATTTTGAACCTTATGACTAAAAACTTAAAAATCTACATTACCTAAACTCCTAGTCTTCTGTTTGTTAGGATCGTCCATATAGGTGAGATGCTGTAAATAGGCCGCTGCATTAGCTTTCACGACGTCCGAAGGTGAGTTGAGGAATCCTATGACTTCGGGTAAGTTCGGGTCACGCCATTGTAAGCCTCCGGTTTCTTCGCGACCGCCGACGCTGCCGTGGACTGCGAATGGAAGATTTAAAATTAGAATACGTTTTGATTGGTAGGTTTGGAAGAAAGAAGATGCATAGATTTGAATGTTGGCTTTTTCTGGACATCGTCGCAATCGTTCCATTGGCTCCATAAAGAACAAACTTTTTTATGTCATTCAATATAAAGCTTTATTATTAGTGTTTTAAAGTGCAAACGAGACTGTGTGAGTGCGCGAAAAAACCCAATGAGTCATACATCTTTGTTCTTTATCACACTCACAATTAAGTGTATTATTGTGAGGAGGCAAATTGGATATGCATTAAATAGAATTAAAATCCAATATAAAGGTGTTCTTTTTGACATCCCATAACTCTAGGGTAGACCATTTCAAAGAATCAACTGGCATACAAATTAAATTTTTATTTTTCATACAAAATTATTCGACAGTCACGATTATTTAAGTAAAACACCCTTACGCGATATATAAAAAAATACAATTAAGAGCGTTTATTCTGAAAGTGGGCAACGTCGCAAATAGATGTCAAATATTTCGCTGTTTTGATTAATTTGGCAACATTACTGTATCTAAATAAGAAATATGGCTAACTAGTTCCCCAGAATATTACTAATGAATTGCAATTATAACACTGAATTTGATGTTGTAACAATTTTTGGTGTAAAAAAGGCATTTGGAAAGTTTCCAAATACTTTTTTTACATCTAAAACTAAATATTCGGTATTACGATATTAATTATCGCATTTCATTATTAATATTCTAAGGAACTAGTTAGCCACATTTCTTATTTCCATACAGTAATATTGCTAAATTAATTAAAACAGGTAAATATTTGACAGCTATTTACGACGTTGCCAACTTTTAGGATTCAGACTATATTTATCCATTAAAAAGAAATATGACAACGTCGCATTTTTTTGTCTTAAATATAAATGTTTGGTTTGAATGAAAATTATTTACTCGTACGTATCAATGAAACTCAGATACACACATCGAGAGTCTAGTGTTATGTTATCTTCGAAACTACATAATTATGTATTTTTGGGACACTGGTTTTAGGACGTTTTATATTATTTTTACTTACAGCATATAACGCTAAGAGTTATGTTATGAGACACCAAAAAGAACATGTTTTTTAGTCAAATAATATTTCCTCAAGACTGTTCAGTCGACTTTAATTTCCAACAACTCAGTAATTTTACCAGGATTCTTAAAAGTAATAAAATAAGCGAAACAGTAAATTAGTGAAGTCGATTTAAGTACCTATCTCACCTAGTGCCATATTCGCCATCTGTTTTTGTAACTCCTCCTCGTCTCCATACATTGATTGACCACCGGCGCTGCCCAAACTTAGTCCATTTTGTGAATCCTGTAGACATAATAATGAGGTAGAATAGGCCTGTGTCCATTTTTTTTCTGTCCGTCTTGTAGATTATAAAAAAAAATTGAACACGTATTTTTTCTTTTTTGATGTAATCAAAAGATTACGGCGATACATTGAGTTATAATGTGGCATGACGTCACGCCCTGCTAGATTTAATACTGCGTTGTGACGTAGCGAGCCCCAACTCCCCAACTTTAATACGTGTTTTCCGAGTTATTTTTGATCATCAAATTAATCAAAAATGACTAGGGATGGACGAGGGACATTAAGAACATATTTGTACTGAACAGTTACCTTGAAGGGCGGCGGTTGGTGCGGCTGCTCGTAGGCTGTGGGGTAGTGTTGGTAGCCGTACGCGTCGGGTGCGTACTCGCCGCGCGGTGACGTCACGCAGTAGTGCCGCCCGAGCTGCTCCAGCGAGGCGGAGTCGTACCTAAAAGTAATGGACAATATGAATGAGTCAGCTTGTTACATCATCTTGGTGTAACAAGGGCAACTTGACGTTAATAAGCGTCTTTCAAAAGAAGTACTTAATATTGAAAACGATCAATAGCTGATAAAATTTACAACTATCTGTTTCAAGTTTATCATCATCTGCCTAGCCTTTTTCCAACTATGTTGGGGTCGGCTTCCAGTCTAACCGGATGCAGCTGAATACCAGTATTTTACATGGAGCGATTCCTATCTGACCTCCACAACCTAGTTACTAGGTAACACGATACCCCTTGGTGAGACTGGTTGTCAGACTTTTGGGCTTCTAACTACCCGTAACGACTGTCAAAGATCTACAAATGACAGCCGGGACCAACGGTTTCAAATTTATTATTCGTAGGTTTCAAGTTTATCTAATATATTTTAAAAATTAATAGAAAAGATTTGATTTTTTGTAAGTTTGTTTGTTAGGTTTTCACGCTAAAACGGCTAAACGGATTTGAATGAAATTTGGTACACCGATAGACCATGACCTGGATTAGGACATAGAATACTATTTATCTCGATATTCCTACGGGATCGAAACTTATGCGGGGGGCGCAGCTAGTTTATTAGTAAACGCAATTATATTTATTATGATATTTTATATGTTAAATCCTTTTCTGTAGCGAAGCAAAACCTAATCTTCCCAGTCAGTAAAAGTTAATAAAAATTCGGTAGTAAAACTTTCAGACCTAGGTTTTTCAGGGTCCTCACAAATCAGCCATTTATTCTTATTCTAATAAGCAGTGGCAGATTTGCCCTAAGGCCCAATAGGCCCGGGCCGGGTGGCCAGATATTAGGGGCAGCCAATCGTGACAAAAAATTAACTAATGATAACAAGAAATAACTCAAAGTACCTACCTATTCTAAACGTTCGCACACAATATGGCGGGCCGCACTACACCGCATCGTATAACAATAATAATTTAAAACCCTGAAACCTCGGAAAAATTATAAACCAGCAGCTTATTACAGTTAACTAAATTTCTGAACCGATTTCGATATAAGTTGGCAATAAAGTAAATTCATTAAGTAGTGTATATTATTAGATTACCAGCGCTGCAACATTTATTGTTTTTAAATGTCGCAGCATATGCTGAGATAGGAGCCTTTTGGCCTCGTACAGGACCTTCCGCTTTTATTTTAATTTCACTTTGTTTTTTTTATTATTTTTATTAATGTTCTTAATGAAGGTGTTTAGTTTAATTTGTGATTTCCTATGCGAGTATCAATAAATACTTTTTCTTTCTTTCTTTCTTATAATGGATGCTGAAAAAGGGGCGGCTGATACTTACTACTTGGTATGGGGCCTAGGGCGGCCAGGACTGCAAATCCACCACTGGTAATAAGCAATCACTCCCTATCAGTATCACACTGGTTATACTTAACCCAGAATATGTAATATTATAGTAATGATTAAAAGTCGAATCTGATAACCAGACTAGTTACTTAGAAAGTCGCGAGCCAACTGAAGTGTTATAAAGAACTGCATAACATTTCTAGTTAATTGGTAATGAATGGTTTGTTATGATCTTACATCATACTCTGTCTTCAACAGACCATTGACTCATCTATTGTTTGGACTTTTCAATTAAGTTTAGTCAAAACAAGTCAAGATGAACAAGTTCCTTACATATTTACAATCACGCGCGTTCAGTAAAAGCATAGCAAACAAATTGATGGTTTGAAGACCGGCTTTAAAATCAAAAAAATAATGTAACAATTTCTAACTATTGTAAACATATTTCCTTCTTGGTTCGACACACTTACTTGGCATAAAAGGAAGTTACAGTATTTATATTTTCTTAATGCCCCTCGGGTATCATCGGATTTCCGAATACAAACGAATGCTAATTTCCATGTCCATCAATTATTAGATTTATCGTGTATAATAATTTGAATTCAGAACTAAGTACTTTATTGTTGTTTTGTTTTGATTTCCGTGTGAACTATATAGAGCTGTAAAACAATTTTCCTATATGTCGTGCCTGCGACTTTAGCGGCTTTCCTCCCATTTTTTAAATAAATCACATTAAGTTAAAAGAGTATTAATAACTCTACATACTTCCAAGTCGATTGAGAGCGTCCGGTCTGAACCAAATGCAAAGGGCAACTGATAGAAATCCGACGACTGACGAAACACGAGGTTTGCCGAGCGACATTAAGAATATAGTTTGTCTGTACTTATGTCAAGTATCAGCCCGTGTCATTTAAATTTTAGTCAATCCAGTTATTTCGTTCAAGAATTAATAGTAGTGTATTTGTTTCGATTCTGCGTTCGATTTACAAAAAAAACTAGCTTCCGCCAGCAGCTTTGCTCGCGTGATATCTTTATAAATTATAGGCTATGTTACTCAGTGATAATATAGCATTCTCGTGGTGAAAGAATTTTTAAAATCGGTCCAGTAGTTTTTGAGTTTATTCATCATTACAAACAAAAATACAAATCTTTTCTCTTTCGTGTAGACTAGGATATATGTGCATCAGTATTACTCGGTAATCGTAGACAAACTGTTACAAACCTTTGTTGTAAGTGTAGATTGTGTTGTGGCAGAGCACCCGGGGATGCGCTCCGGGGCGAAGCACTGCCTCCGCCTTCCACATATTCCTGAGAACAAACACTTTTTTATTTTAGACTAAAAAGGGTAAAACCTTATAAGTTAGTTTAGTGCAGTGTGAGTGAACTTGCAGCACTTGGAAAGTGCTTACTATTGTAAAGAACACGTGAATTAAATGTCTTCCCCTGAACACAAAGTCAATAAGAAAGACGTTATTAGACGATTTCTTATTTTTGTACTTACTTAGCAGTTTATTTTATATTTAAACAACTTACATACAGACTGAAAGATGAAAATGCTACACGAATATCGACCTTAACTGTATAGGAATACGGTGCAAATCTTGGTGCTGATGTCACAGTTGTCTCGAGTCTGCGTTTACACCGGAATTAGTGATCACGAAAATGATCCTCACCGTCATACAAATAAGGCACTAACTGACCGATTTGGTCACCATAATTATGCTGCCTAAGTTGAGTTGTCTCCAAGTAAACTATTTGTGAATAATACGTTGTTCAGTTATCAACTCTATTCTAAAGCCTATAGGCACAAACCTGTCAGCACTTGCGTCGACCATGTAGGCTATCTGCGGTTGGTACGCCGCGGTTAGTGCCCGTAAGTACCGTAGTGCTGTACAATTATCGACTCTATTCTCAAGGTTGTAAGACACAAACCTGTCCCATATACTGCGGCACTTGCGTCGTCTCGACCATGTAGGCTGTCTGGGGTCGGTAAACCGCGGTACCATAGTGCCCGTAAGTACCATAGTGCTGTACAATTATCGACTCTATTCTCAAGGTGATAAGACACAAACCTGTCCCATATACTGCGGCACTTGCGTCATCTCGACCATGTAGGCTGTCTAGGGTTGGTAAGCTGCGGTACCATAGTGCCCTTAAGTACCGTACTGCTGTACAATTATCGACTCTATTCTGAAAGCAATAAGACACAAACCTGTCCCATATACTGCGGCACTTGCGTCGTCTCGACCATGTAGGCGGTCTGGGGTTGGTAAGCCGCGGTACCATAGTGCCCGTAAGTACCGTAGTGGCCCGCGCCCCCCGCGCCCGCGTAGCTGCCTCCCCCGCTTACTGAGACTGAGTCCATTACCTGAATAACAGAGAAATCAAATATTTTTTGCCACTCTTCAGAGAAATCAAATATTTTTTGCCACTCTTCAGTGAAATCAAATATTTTTTGCCACTCTTCAGAGAAATCAAATATTTTTTGTCGCTCTTTTTTCTTTGCAGAATGTAAGGAGCGCCAAGAGATGTGAAAAATAAAATTTTGGATAATCAGTATCACCTATACTCCATTTGAAATAAGATTAGACATTTAACTAAACCTTTTTTACAGTCCGTTCAACCGATTTTAACTTCTATTGCGTTGGTGGCATGACAAATGGCAGCTGCAGCAAACAGTTGGTATTGTAACCACTTTTAATGCCATCCTTATGCCTATGGTATAGAACTCAGAATCGGGTGAACAGACTAAAAAAGGAATGTTTAAATGTCTAATCTTATTTCAAATAGAGTATAAGTAGTAATAAAAGTGTTTTTAGGGTCCCTCAGAAGAGATCCCTCTCTTCTTGTAACCTGGATCAACGAACAAGTTACTTCACCCAAATAGGTTAATTCTAGGCAAGCGTGTACTATCTTCGACCGCATCATCGCTTATGACCAAGTTAGGTAAATGCCAAACGAGAACCCATCAATGATTTAAAAAAACATTTGTTGCGCATGCGCATAAGTGTCGAATTCACTTGAGAAAACGTGTTTTTTGGTCTTCTCATACGGAAATTTAAAGTCTTCCTAGGCTTCTGATTGTTGCCAGATCTTCCCTCAGTTAACTTCTGTGGTAAGGTGCCTACGCTCTGAGGTGGTATTGTTAACAACTTACGTGCGGGTACTTCTGCGAGGGCGCCATGGTGAGATGTCCCATGTGATTATAGTGCGCTGCCGGTGACGACACATACTGTCCGTAGTCAGGCTCCACGCCCGCACCAACTACCGGGTATTCGCCAGCCTGTTGAAAACAAGTTTTTATTTAATAACCAAATACAAAAAGAATACAATCCTGTTGCCAAAGTGAGAGGAGGCAGAAAACAGACTATGATTTTTTAAGTGAAAACTTCTTTAGGCGCGTTGGGCATACGGTGGAGGTCTGCCCGGCTTGGGCGGAGCAACGCCGTGTTCTCGTAGAGGCGATCGGCGGCGGTGATCTCTCGCGTCCGGCCCTGGTTCAGGCCATGGTACGGAGCGAAAGGAAATGGCAGGCCGTCACCTCCTTCTGCGAAGCGGTAATGCTCGCGAAGGAGGAGGCGGAACGCGTGAGGGAGAGGCAAATTTCGCGCCCTCACGCCCCTAACCGCCGCAGGAGGAGACGCCCGGGGCGGGAATCGCGAGCCGATTTCCGGCCACCGTAGGCGCGGGCTTGCGGACGGTGAGCAATGGGTAGCTCGCCGTCCGGTAAGGACCAAGCCCGGGTCGACGGCGCGTTGTGTTCCACGCGCGCCTCAAAGAAATGTCAGCAGAATTGACGGGGTCCGCTAGGGCCAATGCCTGCCGGGGGTTCGAAGAAAACCGATCGGGAAATCGTGGCCCCCGGCAACAGGGCAACCGAAGGAACACGGGTGGGTTTTAGTCAGTAAGAGTCTGGCACGCCCTCCCGCTCCGCCCAGAGCGGGAGAAGTTATTTGAAAGGCGCGTTGGGCATTTTTGAGATGGGACTAAACCATTGATTTCGCGACCTGTTACCGACACCGTGCAGTAAAAGACATCAACGCGTTCATTACCGCGGTGCCGATTTTTTTTTCGAGTTTTCTCTTCTGTCGGCACTCCCGGAGTGCTACAGTTTTTTTGATTACATCTCACGTTACAGAATTTAATCTATAAGTTGTAAATAAATGTATTTTCTTTCTTTACTTAGTTGTCAACGTTGATAGTTGGTTGTTGCTTTTGTGGTCAAATAATCACAGAAACTATGACAAAAATTACAAAAAGGTAACTGATAATCGGACTTGAAAAGTCTCCAATAAGTCCCATTTAATTGAACATAGAATGTAATTTATTTATTTGTAAATGAGAACAACTATACCCACTTCTTTATCAACTTTGAGGAGACCACCCAAAACTTACAATATGCCTTTTTTTCTATACCAACCTAAAGACCGCGAACCGCAATACTCCAGCTAAAATTGGACCAATTACGTTGTAATCCTGTTATCTTGATGATGATCTCATTATACCTATTGAGTGTAAAGGTCAATTCGCCGGTTGATTCTAAGAAATTCGCGCAGTTTATTTTGTTTTCGTTTGGGCTACGAATTTTGCATGCACTCCAGAAATAGCAAAACATAACACGCCTGTTGCCTCGAAGGGTTAGGCAGAGGTATATGAACAGTTTATCCTCGTTTTGTTTTTTTACATTTTTGTATTTCCGATGGTATTTGTAACCATAGCTCATCTTTGATTCAACTTTATTTTATAACTTACTAGCTGACCCCGGCAAACGTTGTTTTGCCAATTATTTGTTTGGGGTGGACAATCCTTATCACTTAGGGGTATGAAAAATAGATAGTAGCCGATTTTCAGACCTACTGAATCTTTATATATATAATTCTTCTGTGAGTGTGTATGTCACTGATCTTCTCTTAAACGACAGGACCGATTTTGATGAAATTTTTTGTGTGTGTTCAAGGGGATCTGGGAATGGTTTAGATTCACAATTTTGTCCGCTGGACAATGTTTTGACAGGACAACGTCTGTCGGGTCCGCTAGTATGCATATAAAATTTGGTCAAAAATCAGTAAAGCCGTTTCGGAGGAGTAAGGTAACTAACATTATGACACGAGAATTTTATATAAAGATAATGTAATTCAACTAACGATATCTTGCACGTACTATTAAATTCTCTGTTAGTGCTGTGCACTTCTGTAAGTGACAAATTCACAATAATTCTTAAAACTGCACGTGATGTTTGTATGTGTATGTCTTAGTGAATAAGTCGTTGAAGTGCCATGTCAATAAATAAATAAATTTCGCCAGTTATGTTTGAGACACGGCGTGGCGTACCATTGAAATCTAGTTTTATTCTAAAACAGAAAATGTTTTTGAGTTATTATTATTTCTTATCTTGTTCATTATTTTTTGTCTATTTTTTCATTTTATTCCAATTTTCTTTTATTAATTTTAAAAATCGCTTAATTATATTTAGTCTAAAGTCTTCTCATGTTGGTCCATGTAACTGGAGAAACCTCGACCCCTGTCATACAGGATGTCCTAGTTCAGGGGTCGAGACCTCATTGATGTAATGTGTACTGAAGTTTTGGAAATAAATTACTATTACTATTAGTTTTAAAAATATGATTGACGTGTAAAAGTGTTTGTACAAACCTACTTACAGGAATAAAATCATTTATCATTATTTAATATTTATCATTATCATCATGTATCATAATTTATCATTTATCGTTATTTATAATGTTTATCATTATTTATCGTTATTTATAATGTTTATCATTATTTATCGTTATTTATAATGTTTATCATTTATCATTTATTAACTGGCCATCGAATCCAGACTCTTACTGAGAAATTAAAGAAAGAGAGAAAATCCGTTTATTGGCAACTAGGTGTCACGCAAATAATAATAGAATACACTAAGAATCGGGTCCATTACCCTATGCTCTACAATCAATCTGCTTAGCCTTTTCCCAACATGCAGGGGTCGGCAGCCTGGAGCGACTGCCTATCTGACCTCCACAACCCAGTTACTGGGTAACACGATACCCCTTGGCTATCTGACATTTGGGCTACAATCCATGCTCTCCAATCCATTAAGTATAGCCCCAGGCTGCAGCTTAAGTACCGTTGTGTTCATGCCTCTTTTAGATAATTTCGCCCCAAACTCGTCTTTTTCATAGGTGCCTACAAATAAAAGCTTGTGTTAAAGAGGATGGCCCATTGTGTGATCGTACCATGTAACTGACCTGCATAGCTAGGTGATGCTGGTGGGCCAGCGCGGCCGACAGCTCGGCGTCCTCGGTGGAGGCGTCCGACCGCGACACCGGGCTGTGTTGCGAACCGTACGCGCCCTCCACAGGCCCGTTGCTGTAACAAGGATACGTGTAACATTAGTGGGATGTTACAGAGAGATCCAAGACCTGTTGGTTCCTATAAGATAGAATTTAGGTCCTTATTTCAAGACTATGGGGGGAATGCGAAGCTTCAAAAAGACGCTTTTAGGGTTAGTCGATATAAGGAACGGAACAGCACGCTAAATTGCCGAATGCGTCTTCTTCTTCTTATAGTGTGGTTAGTGACTAACCTGGTGTCAGTTTTAAAACCGCCCATGGGCCTCTGACTTGATCTTGACCTCACATGCCGTCGAGAAATATCGCTCAGGCATAGCGGTTTCCTCACGATGTTTTCCTTCACCATTTTTGAAGCAACTGATAATTAATGCCGTCTTGAAGATGTCTGAAGTAAGCTCTCAAACTGCTAAGGAGTGTTTATTTTAGTCTATTGCTGGACATAGGCCTCCCCCAACCCCCCGCCACTTTGACCGATTCTGTGCTTTCCGCATCCAGCGGATTCCTGCGGCCTTCACAAGGTCATCGGTCCATCTTGTGGGAGGCCTTCCAACGCTACGTCTTCCGGTACGTGGTCGCCGTAAGGTTCTAGAGTCTGTTGTTAACAGACTAAAATAAACACTCGAACCTAAATTCATCGAAATCTATATCTAGAGGAGTCCAGCCTGTGATAAACAGATTCGGTCAGCTCTCTT
Source organism: Agrochola lychnidis (assembly GCA_963680765.1). NCBI lineage: Eukaryota > Metazoa > Arthropoda > Insecta > Lepidoptera > Noctuidae > Agrochola > Agrochola lychnidis. The sequence continues at coordinate 9,308,363 of OY796873.1, forward strand.
TACATAAGATCTAACCTATATGTTCCAATGGAGGAAGACTGGTATAAACAAAACCGCCTTCTATCATACTGGCGAGCTGGGAAGATGCTGCTACCACGAATAACCAACATTGATACACTGAATTTAATTAGGTCCACAAAATGAAGAAACAAATCTTCCTTCGAAACACTTGACACACCGCTCAGACATCCATTTCAACTCTACATTTACACTGTTACTATTCTAGACATGGACAATTAATATTGAACAATAGGTTTGAATATATTTCAATGTAGTTCACTCCATGAATGATATCGTCATTTATATACCTAGGTACAGACGCCAGCACATCAAGCTACCCGAAACTGTCAAATTTTCCCAATCAACTTTGAACCTTATGCTTCAGCGATAAAGTTGAAAATCTATTAAATAAATTTGACAGATTGTAGTAGCTTGAAGCGCTGGCCTCTGTACATCGTTGATACTTATTTTGAAGGAATATCAAAGATGTGCCAACGTGAATATCGATTAGATAGGGAAATATTTTACGACAACGTAATATGCAATAGAAATATTACATAAATTATGTAGGTGATATAAGCAAGACTGTTGTGTTAATAATTACGAGTTTAATGTTATTGGATAGCAAAAAGCAGGCAGCACAATCGATGATAAGTGGTGACCACAGGCATCACAGTTGCGGTACTATTGAAGCGGTTACACCGCCACCTACGAACTACGCATCATAGACATGACGTCACACAAATCCTGCATCGCGCAATTAAGAGTTTACCGAGCGATCGACATATACCGGATGATTTTTTTTTCCGTCTCGAAATTTTTACAGGATGTTCTACCTATGTGCTGTTTCATACATTTTGGTCAAGTAGGTATTGAACTTTTGTATAAACAGCTGATTTTTTTTTCGTGATTTCAGAGTTGCTCCCATAGTGAAAGTTGTTTATATTCATGGGTAGAACAGCCTGTAAAAATTTCGAGACGGTAAAAAAAATCACCCGGTATACAAGATTCCGACTTCAAACCGTTGGGTAGTTGCCCGCCAGACACAACACCCGTCTGGTCGGAGGGTCCTCCCTTTTCTATGGTGGATGATTGAACTTTACACCTTGTTCCTCATACCACTAAATTATAACAGGGACAAAGCTGAAATGTTTCATATTGTGCTTAAGCCTGCCTGTTCGTTGTGTTGTGTTGTGCATGACAACGGATCGGAACACACCAACGGTGGCACTCCGGGAGTGCCGACAGAAGTGAAAACTTGAACAAGATCGCCTTGGTGGAAGAAAAATACTTATATAGAACATTGGTCTGTAACCTTATCTAAATTAGGAGCATAATCGCGTTTACAATAAAAAATACTTCCAAAACCTTTAAAGTAAAAATACTTGTATCTAACATTAATCCGTAACGTAATATATATAAAGAGCACAATAGCGTTTACAAGAATGAGGTGTCGATAACGGTGTCGCAAGTTCAATTGTTTGTTCTCATCTCAAAAATGGCTAACGCGCCTGAAGAAGTTTTCACATCAAAAATGCTGGTAGGACTTCTGGACGAGCTCCTTCACAAGGAGCTCTAAAACTACTTAAATGGAATTGCTCTGGACTAGAATGGAATGTCGTGAACGCATAGTTCACAAATGACAGTAAAGTAGACTTTAATGTTGACTTTTATGTCAGTTTACACGACCCAGTTGATTGCCTTTCTACTTTCGGACTCATGATCATGAATCATTAATTGCTAAATCCGGGATTGAGCTCGGATTAATTCGGCCAATCTCGAAACATGCATATCAACAAAACCGCAAACAATAGGCCTGTGTCCAATTTTTTTTTTTATGTCCGTCTTGTAGGTTATTAAAAAATATTGAACACGTATTTTTTCTTTTTTGACGTAATCAAAAGATTACGGCGATACATTGAGTTAAAATGTGGCATGACGTCGCGCCTTGCTAGATTGAATACTGCGTTGTGACGTAGCGAGCCCCCACTTTAATGCGTGTTTTCTAAGTTATTTTTGATTAATATGATAAAGCAAAAAATACGTGTCTAATATTTTTTTATTATCTGAAAGACGGACTAAATAGAATTTCTTTTTTTTACCTAAGCAACTATTATTATGAAATTATTATCCAAATGAAGCTGTTCATGATTAATACCTCATCATAAAAACGATATTATTAGAACCTAGATTACATTAAATACAATAGGTTTTCTTAAGAAAGCTAATAAATAACCAGTTAATCAAACATCCAGCAATCGGGGAAACCATAATAGTCGTGCTAGCCATTACCCTTACGAATTAGCTCGAGAATACTAATCGTTAAAGGTTGAAGTTCTTCTTATCTCGATCGACACGAGCTGTATGAGAATACCATATAGCTCGTGCCGTACGAGATAAGAAGAACCTCAATCTTTACCTCTTACCATGGTTTAATATATTACTACCAGCTGCGCCCCGCGATTTGGGATAAAAAGTATGCTATGTCCTAACCCAAGACACGATCTACCTATGTGCCAAATTTAATCGAAATCCGTTCAGCCATTTTAGCGTGAAAGAGTAACAAATAAATAAACTCACTTTCGCATTTATAATATTACTAGCTGCGCCCCGCGGTTTCACCCGCATAAGTCTCGATCACGTGGGAAAAAAAAAAGTATCCTATGTTCTTTTCCAGGGCATCATCTATATATGTGCCAAATTTCATCCAAATCCGTTCAGCCGTTTTAGCGTGAAGGCGTAACAAACAAACTTACTTTCGCATTTATAATATTAAAGATTAGTTGGGATTTGCCAGTTAGAAAAGTAACAGCGGGGCTGACTGACCACGGTACGTCGTACAATTATTTCAGTATGCACACACATGGATGCTATTTTAATGCACGATTGAAATAACTTCATAGCCAACACGTCTAAATAACAACTTATCTGAGAAGCTGGGAAGATAAGACACGCTTACATTCATACCTAGATCAAGTTACTCTATTTTATGTGACACGGAAGAATGGGTACACATAAAACTAGGCAGGCGAAAAGTGTGTCCTCGTAAAACCGCAAAAGAAAACATTATTTAGAATGCTGATAGGAGAATTGTAGGAAAACATGACGGAACAATCTTATATGTTTTAAAAGTTGGCATATCGGGTTTGCACGGAATCGGGAAGTAAGACTTGGAGAACAATACCTAGCAATGGAAGATTCAACCAGTCGAACCAGTCGGGGGTGCGGCCAATGTAAAAGTATCTCTCGGGCCCTCGACTCATTGAGGTAGTAGAAGTAACAGTGGGGGTTTACTTCGGTAGGAGTACGGCATAACCCTCCGTTCTCCCCAAACAGAGGATAAAAATGAGGATTTTGCCACGAGAAAAAAAAAACAGTAGCACTCCGGGAGTGCCGACAAAAGTGAAAACTTGAACACGATCGCCTTGGTAGAAGAAAAATACTTGTATAGAACATTGGTCCGTAACCTTATCTAAATCAAGAGCACAATCGCGTTTATAAAAATGAGGTGTCGGTAACGGTGTCGCGAATTCAATTGTTTTTTCCCATCTCAAAAATGCCCAACGCGCCTAAAGAAGTTTTCACTTCAAAAAGGCAGAATTAATGACGATGATAATATAAAATTGCTGTTTAGAAGAACTTGGAATCAATCTCGAGAATCAAAAATAGGAAACAGTTCAATGAAATTCATCATCTGCCTAGCCTTTTCCCAACTATGTTGGGGTCGGATTCCAGTCTAACCGGATGCAGCTAAATACCAGTATTTTACATGGAGCGACTGCCTATCTGACTTCCACAACCTAGTGACTAGGTAACACGATACCCCTTGGTAAGACTGGTTGTCAGACTTTTGGGCTTCTAACTACCCGTAACGACTGTCAAAGATCTACAAATGACAGCCGGGACCAACGGCTTAACGTGCTTTCCGAGGCACAGAGTTCAATGAAATTAGGTAGTCTATACTATTTCGCTGCTGGCAGTAAAGAAGCATGTCTTCCGATATGTACAATCAGCTGCAGAGAAACCTCACCCCCTAGCAATGTAATCTAGGGGGTGAGATTTCTCTGCAGCTGACTGTACCACCACAACACCATAGGCTCTTCACATTGTGTCTAATAGACCCCAACTGCGTTCTATACAAGTCATTAGGACAACAAGCCAGACTTAAAATTTCTCCAGAGACCGTTACAAACACAAGATTACGAAACCGCACTAGTTATTATAAATCAATAAACTGCCCCAAGTATCTACGAATCTGTTGTTCCATATTCTAGTTACGAAAACCGGAGCTTAGTCAGAATTCTGCGTGACCTTTTGTCACACAACCTCGTATTTAAACAACAACTTTGTAGTGTAGTAATATTAATTAATCTCGTTAAAATTACGCTGAAATACTTCCGAGAATTAAAGGAGATAGACAGATTATTATCTTAAGACGAGACGGTGAAGAGGAAAACATCAAAAGGGAAGCTCGTATGTCTGAGATGTCGGGTTTAATTTTCTGTTGCTTGGCGTACTTGTAAGTACTGTGACTGTGCTTATTTACGTGTGTACTTGAGAATATTTATTATTCTTATAAATAGAATTTGTAGAGAGGAAAGGTGATAATATTTTGGTAAAAGCAAATTTTTTTATATTCTTACTAGCTTCTGCTGACGAGAGGAACTCGTGGCTAAATAATGACAGCCGCACTGGTCGATCGATCCGGTTAACCTACGCTTGCCGGGGTTGATCCGTGGATGGGTGACCATCTTTACATACCAAGACCCCTCCGTGCCTCGGAAAGCACGATAAGCCGTTGGTCCCGGCTGTTATTCGTGGATTATTTATTGACAGTCGTTACGGGTCGTCAGAAGCCCGAAAGTGGTATCGTATTACCCAGTTACTGGGTTGTGGAGGTCAGATAGGCAGTCGCTCCATGTAAAATACTGGTATTCAGCCGCATCCGGTAAGACTGGAAGCCGACCCCAAAATAGTTGGGAAAAAGCTAGGCAGATTGATTTTGACTAGCTTCTGCCCGCGACTTCGTCCGCGCCTATAACCTATCTCAAGAGTTGGGCTATCCAATACCAACATAATTTTTCAAATCCGACTGGTAGTTCCGGAGATTACCTCCTACATACAAACTTACAAACAAACAAATTATACCTCTTTATATTATTAGTATTGTAAACACGGTAATGTAATTTAGAGGCTCGTGGGTAAATGATAACAGCCACACGGTTAAGCTACGCTTGCCGAGGCCGTCCGTGGATGGGTGGGACTTGCGTGCTTCGGAAAGCACGTTAAACCGTTGGTCCCGGCTATCATTTGTAGGTCTTTTGACAGTCCTTACGGATAGTCAGAAGACCAAAAGTCTGGCAAGCAGTCTTTCCAAGGGGTATCGTGTTATCCAGAAACCGGGTTATGTAGGTCAGATAGGGAGTCGCTTCATGTAAAACACTAGAAAGTGAAAAATGACTTTAATTTCGGAAGTCGGTGTCTTTGATTTTGAATTTCCGAAATTAAAGTAGGTAACTTTTCACTTCGTAGTGTTTTTTTGGAAGTCGTTTTTTTTTAAGTTTTTATTTTTCACTTTTTAGCTGTAGTACCTACCCCACACAAATTCGAATACCACTACCTGCTTTGTAAATAACAGTAACAGGAACTTATCATATCATCCACATATTAAGTGGGAAAAAATAAGTATTATTGCAGCTAACTCAAAAACTAATCAAGCAAAGTTAATAAAATTTATATGGGACCAACCTCGGGAGCATACCCTTTCAAACAAAAAAAACGTGTGGCACCCGGGGACTGCCGCGGTAAAGCTATTGCATAGCATTTGTAACCTCCATACTTCCTATTTGTCAACGCTACACTTGGGATGATGACGTGATGACATAAAAAAAAATTACGTTCCCATGACAACATCACGTTTCCCATGACAACATCACGTTGTCATGGGAACCGTCATTATTATGGTAGGCGGAGTGGGGGCTATTAGGTTTTATTTTCGTTACGGAATTTCTTGATTCGGTCGCCGCGCTCAAAGCCCGCGATAAAAGCTATGCAATAAGCTTAAAAGAATTCTCAAAATCGGTGGACATATAACCTCGTTCTTTTTGGAAGTCGGTTAAAAATACTGGTATTCAGCTGCATTCGGTTAGACTGGAAGCCAACCCCAACATCATCATTCTCCTGCTCTTATTCCAATTTTTTTGAGGTCGGCACATCCCTTTCTTCCATACTTCTCTATCAGTCGTCACCTCGGCAGTCACCCCCTTCTAGCCATAACATCTTCCACACAGTCCATCCATCGTTTCTATGGTCTTCCCCTACTCGTATAGCCATCCACATTCATACCCAAAACTTTCCTCACGACATTTTCCTCACAACTTTTCGGTCACCGATGCCACTTTCATACTTCATCTTATGTACTCATTTCTTATTCCATCCATTCGTGTAACGCCACACATCCCCGAACCGACCCCAACATGATATACAGTGTGAGTCTTCATAATGTGCACATATCGAAATGAGGGAATCTATGCTTAATTTTAACGACAGAAAAAATATTTAAAAAAATCTTTTTATGGAATTTAAAAAAAAAATTGTAACAAAACTGTGTAACTTTTAAACTGAATCAGCAATCGCGATGAAAAAAACTCCATAATGATTGGAAGTAAGTAGGCGTCCACATAAAATTAAAATTGAGAAAAAAACTACCCTCAATTGAAAATAAACATGTTTTTTTAGTAAAAATCTGTATTTTTTTCATACATTTTTACAATAATTGTAAAATTTATAAATAAGATGCCCAAGAGAAAAAAAAAAATTGAACCAAAAAAAATTTTAAAAAAATTTGACCATTTTTCCCGTCGATAAAATTAAGCATAGATTCCCTCATTTCGATATGTGCACATTATGAAGACTCACACTGTGTACGGTAACGTAATTTAATAATATTTGTCCTAATTGCAAAGGCCACGATTAAAACACTTTTGACTCATTTTAATGCCGATGATAAGGCACGTCTCGTTTTAGTTTCATTACTAACTTTATTGTATTTTGCAAACGATGTTATTAAAATGAAATAATCTCTTCGACCGTCACCTACACCACCCTACATGTATTCATTAGGGGACATTTTGTCCCGCGACCTTGTCGCCCGACACGAATTCTGTCGGGCGACGTTGCGGGAAACATCGCCCGACATCGCAGGCGAAATCTACGCGAAATCTACTACGTCACGTGTCGACGCTCGGAAAGCGTCGGCCTTGCGCGACTTCGTTCCCTCGACAGTCGCCCGAGTCCGCCCGACGGAATTCGAGTAGCGAGTACGCGTGTCGCTGTGTTCCTTTTCTGAATAATTATGTAAGCCGCACTTAGCAACACTACCTCCTCGGGTAACATCGCGACCACAACTTTAGTATGTGGACGAGCAAAATGTCGACCGACATTGTCGCCGATCGTACGTAAATGTCCCGCGACTGCTCGCGATATGTCGAGCGACTTTGTCCCCTAGTGAATACGTGGCTTTAAGAGCGTGCATTCTGGAAGTGCAATGGGCAACGTCGCAAATAGCTGTCAAATATTTCGCTGTTTTGATTAATTTGGCAATATTAGTGAATGGAAATATATAGCTAACTATTGAACTAAAATATTGATTATGAAATGCAATATATCATAACACCGAATATTTAGTTTTAAATATAACAACAGTATTTAGAAACTTTCCAAATGCCTTTTTTACACCTACAACATCAAATTCAGTGTTATAATTGCAATTCATTATTAATGTTTTAGTTCACTATACTCCGTTTGAAATAAGATTAGACATTTAAACAAACCTTTTTTACAGTCCGTTCAACCGATTTTGACTTCTATACCGTAGGCATAAGGATGGCATTAAAAGCAAAAAAAGTGGTTACAAACCAACTGTTTACTGCAGCTGTCATTTGTCATGCCTCTATCGCAATAGAAGTCAAAATCGGTTGAACGGACTGTAAAAAAGGTTTAGTTAAATGTCTAATCTTATTTCAAACGGAGTGTAGTTAGCTATATTTCATATTTCCATACAATAATATTGCCAAATTAATCAAAACAGGTAAATATTTGACAGCTTTTTGCGACGATGCCAACTTTGCTCTTAAACATTATCGATATATAAAAACTATGAAAATTCACACAGTATAATTAACGTCTGTCGCCTCACATCAGCATAAACGACCGATAAATCATTATCGATTTCTAGTAAAGACGTAAATCTAAATTGCCGACGAAGAAAAAACAGATTTTGCTACAGCTGACACAGCACTATCATAAAACTGTGGATAGTCAGCATTAATCTACCTAAGTACATCCATCTCATCCTAACTAATTTTATAAATGCGAAAGTGAATTTGTTTGTTTGTTACGCTTTCACGCTAAAACGGCTGAACAGATTTGGATGAAATTTGGCACATGGGTAGACCATCACATGGGTTAGAACATAGAATACTTTTTATCCCGATATTCCCACGGGATTGAGACTTATGCGGGTGAAACCGCGGGGCGCTGCTAGTTTAAAAATAAATGTTATTTTCCCTTACAAGCTCTATCAATTGCAATTACACACATCTGTCCATTATAAAGTAAATAATTAAATTTAAAATAATGCAATTAATTAATACGGGCAAGCGTTCATGGAACGTTTTACCAAAATGCTATATAAAATTGATATCAATTTGCGTCACTAATGTCTCAATTATTGTGTCCATCTATTTTATGACGTCACATGCAACGATGGGGGGACTTACAGCACGCGTAGCATGACCACCGTAGAAACGAGTTTTGTCGACGGAAGAATAAACAAAATGACATATTGTGATTGTTTATCTGTCATTTTCTCTATTCTTCCGTCGACAAAACTCGTTTCTACTGTGTTCATGCTACGCGTGCAGTTGACATATAACTGCATGGTTTACTGATACGTTTTTCTTTTAAAAATAAACCAATTGTTATTGTTGTTTGCTTGTTACAGAAAATTTTACTATTCCACTGAGCAATCGGCATTTTGTTTATGTTTTGAATGTTTGTTGTTTTCATTTTATAATGCAAACAAAATTGTAAATTGTCGTTGGTATCTGGCCTTGACATAAGCAATAGACAAAATTTGTCGAACTTTTTATTAGTTTTCGAATCTGAATACGAGGCTTTTGGCTTTTGGTGAATGTACCTATATTTAATGATTTATGTATTTTTTTGTGTAATGTGCGTTTATTTTGTGCAGAATAAACAATTTTTCTTTGTTTCTTTCTTTTCTTTCCAATCAATAAACACATTGTTGACAACCAGACCGGAGGGCAGTGACTCGAGAGTAAATTGAATTTGAACGCGTATAAAATAGTGCACCATCCTGTATACTCGGTCTGCACTGATTTAATTAAGATTGTGGCAGAAATTGTGATGGCCGATCAGATGTGGGAATTGTGATAACCCTTTAGGACTTAGGATTTATCTCGAAAGCCATTGCATGAGTTGTGAGTTTTGTAACAGATAGACAGACGAAAATTTTACTGATTTATATTGTCTACTAGCCACTGCACGCAGCTTCGCCCGAATGGACCCAATTTTTCTTTTTTCTAAAATAAAAGTATCCTTAGTTACTCCTTATAACATCAGCTATCTGCCAGTGAAAATCCCGTCAAAATCGGTCCAGCCGTTTCGGCGATTAGCCAGACAGACAGGGAGACTGACATCAAAGGAGATGTTTCATTTTCGGCCATAAAGTGTACGTTAGTGAAAAAAAAGGAAAAAAATCCACGAATTGAGAAAAATATTCTTTCCTGTTTATTCCTCTGATTACTTCGGCACAAAAAATAATAGTTTCACAAATTATTGCCATATTTTATTCATCATGACGTCGTTTTACTTGCATACTGCTTTCGTCCAGAAATCATGTTACATTTTAACAAAATAATATCATGTAGACGTTATTCAAATAAATATGAAAGGCGTGTATTTCTGTACTACGATAAGATAGCTATCTTATACAACTTTTTTGATTAATTAGAAAGTATGATTCATCATAAAAATAAAAAACTGCTTTTGTGGATTGTAGATTTGTAGGTACTTCTGGACGAAAATGGCTAGCTGTCGATAATCGTATTTCTCCTGACAAACGTCAAACATTTTCGGTTTTTATTTTGTGCCCAAAAAGTATTAGATATTATGGAAAAAAACAGTCTTCATTGTATTTAGGAGTTCGTTTCCCAGGTTTTCTGAAGTGTACATGTTATGGCCGGAGTCCCATACAAAAATGAAACGTCTTCTTTATTTTTTGTTGTAAGTACCGTTATACTTTCATATGCATTTATTAAAAACCTGTTATTTTGACTTTACAAACAAACATTTCAATTTTATTTATTTGTATGTCTGTATACAGGGTGGCAGGGACATCGACGCGAAAACAGAAACCATGGATTCAGTACATGATTCTGAACCCTCCTGAGTTGAAATTTTTAGTCGGTAATAAAAAAAAATCTGCTGTTTCATGACGCGGTTGAAATGTATAGAACAGTTTTTTTTTATGTCCCTGCCACCCTGTAGAAAATAGACAAATAATAGATTAAAACTCAAAACTAGCTAAACATAAATTTTCAAAGCCAATAACAGCCATTTGATTGTTTTTACATCAATTAAAACAACAAACTTAGCCCATGAATTCAGCAAACCACTCGAAGAAATTGCGACAGAAATCAACATTTACATTCCCCTTCAAATTCGTCCTTTACAAAGATCAACAGGGAAGCCCGTGTTTAGAAGTGGCCGTACTGATCACGTAACAATATATCGAAGACATTTAATAAGTAGGTTGTACAATACCTGTGATAATACAGATAATCCGTGTTTCGTAAACAATTTAAGTGGCTTAACGAGGGAGATATCAAATGTATCGTGTATTGATCGGAACGCAGCATATTGACCGGCTGTAATCTACCACGCGGTCCAATGCGGTTTAGTAGATGTCACATGTCTTCGATTTTTTTATTCTAGGATATACCAGTTTCCTCACGATGTTTTCCTTCACTATTTTAAGAGCAGTGGTGATGAAATTATTTACACAAAGTAAACCGCATGCTTGGGTTCGAACCCGCGACCTAACTCGTAAGTCGGTGCCGTTACCACTGCTCTAGTTTGTTCGTACTCTGCTCTAATTTGTTCGTACTCTGCTCTAGTTTGTTCGTACTCTGCTCTAGTTGGTTCGTACTCTGCTCTAATTTGTTCGTACTCTGCTCTTGTTTGTTCGTACTCTGCTCTAGTTTGTTCGTACTCTGCTCTAGCTTGTTCGTACTCCGCTCTAGTTTGTTCGTACTCTGCTCTAATTTGTTCGTACTCTGCTCTTGTTTTTCGTACTCTGCTCTAGTTTGTTCGTACTCTGCTCTAGCTTGTTCGCACTCTGCTCTAGTTTGTTCGTACTCTGCTCTAGTTTGTTCGTACTCTGCTCTAGCCTCTGCTCTAGTTTGTTCGTACTCTGCTCTAGTTTGTTCGTACTCTGCTCTAATTTGTTCGTACTCTGCTCTTGTTTGTTCGTACTCTGGTTTGTTTGTTCGTACTCTGGTTAGTTTATTCGTACTCTGCTCTAGTTTGTTCGTACCCTGCTCTAGTTTGTTCGTACTCTGCTCTAATTTGTTCGTACTCTGCTCTTGTTTGTTCGTACTTCGTTATTAGGCTCAATTTACATAACCGCGGAACGGAGTGGAACCGAATTTTTGTATCGATATTGTACATAGCAAAATGGACTTTGTGTCAAATGTCTAACGTACAAACTAGATACGAGCTTGTTCCTGCGGGAATTCCCGAAAATACGCGAGAATTCTCCAGAAGACGAGCCACCTGTTTTTGGCTCGTATCTAGTCTGTGCGTTACACTAAAGTTCATTATGCTTTGTACAAAAAAAAATCGCATCCATTCCGTCCCACGGCAATGTAAATTGAGCCTTGTAATACAATGAATTACTAGAGTCTGGCGACGCTAACTCTGCAATGGAATAAATGGGCAACCCCAAAAAGTTTTATTTATGGTATACTTCTACATCAATCACTTGGTGGTACTTGAGCTGTCAGATTGCTTACGCTGAAAGTTGTTTTCACTAAATAAATTAGTAAAAAATGGTTAAACCTATTAAAAGTAGGGTGCGGGAGTTATTATATAATAATGTTAAGTAAATTCCAAGATGTGAAGGAACAACACGATGTCGTCCTTAGCCAAAAACGACAATATTTATAAGATATCGAAAAGTTGACGTGTAAGTAGATCTAATGATTTTGATAATTTGCCTTTTAATTTTTGCATAATAGATTATGTCGTACCTATGGTCTACCTCCATACGATGACAAAACTGAATCAAATCCACACTGCATCGTGCTAAAGTGACTATTCTTTACCAGGAAAGAATCAGAATATAAACAAAATAACCTATCAAAAACAAAAGGACTAACTAAGTATCAAATTCTTTTTTCGTAGTACAGATAGTGTTGCCATCTATAGATTTTCAAATTCCACATTTTTTTAACTTATGCAGAGTTAGCGTGGCCAGACTATGATCGAGTTAGAACGAGTCGCTCACGACTCATGACAGTTTACACTCCAACGAAGCTCGATTAAAACGACAACGAACGGTTTGCTTAATTAATGTGAATCCTTATAACAACGTCACGGTAAAATCAAATGATTGATTTTATAATTAAATGTGTTAGTGGAAAATTCTAGATGAAAATGTTCCACTGTTTCTACATCGAAAAGGAGGGGAAGTAATTGGAATTGAACGTTCAGAGGATCGATGCATTCATTTGGATCTAGGTCTGGAAAATGTGCAGTGAGTTTCAACCTTAAATGAGACGATCCACGTGAACAATTTTAATTACAATTAAAGTCATGACGACATTGTTGTTATTATCTCAACTGTTAATGGCTGTGAAATAACGCACAGTTACACTAATGCTCCATGTGCGTGGAAGTCATAAAACGACAATCCTTAATATTATAAATGCGAAAGTAAGTTTGTTTGTTACGCCTTCACGCTAAAACGGCTGAACGAATTTTGGATGAAATTTCGCACATATATAGATGATGCCCTGGAAAAGAACATAGGATACTTTTTTTTTCCGCGGGATCGAGACTTATGCGGGTGAAACCGCGGGGCGCAGCTAGTTTGTTATAAATTATAACTGTTGCTCATGCATTAGATTCGAAAATAATTAATATCCTACAACTGGACTAGCTTTACTACCTAATGATACAGCTATACCAAAAACTAAGGTTCAGTTCAGTGTAAAATACTGATACTCTGCCGCATCCGCTACCTACGCTAATAGATGACACTTGGATTAAGACAAGGCTAACGGTGCAAATTAAATCAATTAGCTTCCGTAAGCTCAATGGAATTAATTTGTGCAGATATTCTAGGATATCAATGCGATAATTGGCGTCAATCGTAAGCAGCTTGTGTACGAGATGAATTTCACACAGTGACTTAGTGCATCCTGCCTTGTCTACGCTTCTGCTCTTTTACCAGATTTCTTTCATCTCCCCTATTTTGGCAATTAGTAATTACCAGTGCTTATAAATCTTTGCACACCTTTTTTTGTTTGTTTTCGATAGGGCAGCTCACAGCTGACCTCTGAGGTCATGACTATTTAACCGGGCTTTGCTGTGGCTGCCTTAGGCTACTACACTCAAAGCCTCCAGCCATTTTAAACTTTTAGAACGGCCTTCCCTTAATTTTTACCTTCACCACTGTTTAGGGTTGCCAACCGTACTGTTAAAATAATATTATACTTTTTTTCACTCTAAAAGACTATTTACTGTTCAACAAAAATAAAATAATGAATATACTGTTTTCACTGACAGAGCTAAACCTAAATAAAAAGTTTCATCTACTATGTGCAACGTCGTGCATGCACCTGGGCATGCCCGCAGTGGTTCAGAAAACCTTAATTTCAGAATGAAACTGTTAATGTCTTGAATTTTCGGGACCAAGCAAATAGATACCTAATTTTTATTAGAACACCTTTTATACTAGTATTAGTTAGGTCTGCAACCAAGGTCGGGCCCTATCAGAATACCAGCGCTGCGACATTTATTTATTTTTAAATGTCGCAGCATATGCTGAGATAGGAGCCTTTTGGCCTCGTACAGGATCTTCTGCTTTTATTTTAATTTTACTTTGTTTTTTTTTATTGTTTTTTTATTATTTTTATTAATGTTCTTATTGAAGGTGTTTAGTTTAATTTGTGATTTCCTGTGCGAGTCTCAATAAGTACTTTTTCTTTCTTTCTTTCAACCTGAATATTCACAGAATTTGTGTTTTCAGTGACGAATACTAAGTGATGGGACGACAGAAATAAAGCTTCAATACATTCTTTAAAAAATAGTTAATCGGCTTATGAAGCCTTCAAAATTGGTGCTAAATTGAGGAGTTGCGCGACCAGCACTAATGAATTGTATATCTATTTAAATCATTTGAAAAAATCCTTAAAATACTATAATTTTTTTAGAGATGCTGTTTAATTTTCCGAAATACTGTGTATTTTCTCACTTTGACCATAATAATGTACAGACGCCAGCACATCAAGCTACCCGAAACTGTCAAATTTTCCCAGTCAACTTTGAACCTTATACTTCAACGATAAAGTTGAAAATCTATTAAATAAATTTGACAAATTGTAGTAGCTTGATGTGCTGGCGTCTGTACTTTATTTCTTGTACAAAAAATTGGCAACCCTACCACTGTTAGCTACTTCAAAAGAAATCTATCGAAGTCTCTCTAGTAATCTTTCTTCTCTAGCTCTATGTACACACGGCTACACATCAAGCTATAATTTCCAGTTTATGCTGATCTCGCATTGTATAGGATTTCCGTACAATGCGAGGTCAGCTTAAACTGGAAATGTATAGCTTGATGTGTAGCCGTATGTACTATTGCCTCTATTGCTCCAGCAGACGCAATAACCATATCACCGTTTATAGCTACGTGCACTTATCAAACATACGGTACTATAAGCCTCATATTAGCCTTCTCACATGCATGACGGGGTATAATTATGACTTATGCGATAATTTTAGGCTCAGCAGGTTATAGACAGTAACCGCTATGTCGACGGTCACGGAAATGTAACGCTTTGTGAAATTATAGAAGTGATTATTGATGGTGGGATAATACAGGCTGTTTGGCAGAACGTTGAACATACGAAAATGGTGGATAGGTGGGGTCATCTGCAACTTACTCAGCCCTAATTTATTTGGCCCTAGCCCCCTGGTTTTTTTTTTTTAATGCAGGTTATAATTAGGATTTAATTATTTTTTACATCTTATTGCTATAAGAATCTGCCAAAATTAATGATTAAAAAAAAAATCTCTGTTTTACCCATTTTTTTTAATAAAAATTACACTTTAAAGTTAAGAAAGTTGTGAAACTAGAAGAAAGCAAAAAAATTTTTTTTAATATCCAGGGCGCCAGGGCCAAATAAATTAGGGCTGAGTAAGTAGCAGATGACCCCACCTATCCACCATTTTCGTATGTTCAACGTTCTGCCAAACACCCTGTATAATTTTTAGAAGCACAAATTTATAGAACTAATATTAGATATACATTTTATTTTGATGACGAGACTAGACCAAATAAAGACGATAATCATAAACTGCGAAGAACAAGGGCCGAGTGTTCCGCGCGTATCAGTTACATAAAAAAACCGGCCAAGTGCATGTCGGACCACGCACAATGTAAGGTTCCGTAGTTGTAGTTGTAGTGGGATGAATTTATCCCAAAAACAAACTTAACTTTGTAGTTGAAAAAAAATAATCTTTCATACAGAATGTACGGGAGAACATGTTTTTACAACCGCAAATCTAAGTTGCTCGATTATTACTCGTTAACTTGTAAAGCCTACTCAGCTGTGATAGTTTTCCTTTTAAATTCGTTATATAAGCTACTGCCATGAATTTTTTCACATAATTAAAACCAACCATTTAGCTGGCAGGGGGGGACACTTGACTCTAACAAAAATTTGCATTTAAAGCTTAATATTTCGCAAACGGATCTCTGAATTCAAAAATGGTTTCAACACACTCACAATGTTTTTGAAAGACCTTTCCAACGATACCCCACACCAAGGGATAGAAAAAAAAACTTCTCCACTTTACGTGTAGGGGAGGTACCCTAAAAAAATAAATTTTTCATAATTTTATTTTACCACTTTGTCGGCATGATTAATATGTATACCCTTGCCAAATTACAACTTTCTAGTACTAACAGTCTTGGAGCTGGACCGCGGACAGACAGACAGACGAACATGACGAAACTATAAGGGTTCCTTGTTTACTGCGGAACCCTAAAAAAGAAAGAAAACAAGGAAGGAGATAGAAAGGAGGTGCGACAACTTGGATGTTTTTCCCTTGAATTGTTAAGAAGAAACACACAAGTACAAATGGGACGAATGGAGGGAAGAGTTTTTACCCGAGTGGTAGAAACGCTTTTTCCCAGCAGTGGGACACTACACTCACTACAGCAGTGGTTCTTAACCTTTTCAATATTTTTACCCCTGTAACCTATTAGGAAAACTGATTTTACCCCGACCTTAAAATGTTATCAATACAAACAAGACAAGCTTATAATTCTTACGTAATTTATATTTAAATATAAACAATTAATTAATTAAAAATACATAGTGTGATGATTGGTATTGTTTTGCATTCAAAAGTTTTTTATGTAAGGTTTAGTTTCGCTTAAAGTGCATCTTAAGACGCAGATACATGACAGTGACCTTGAATGGTTAGCTTGCGTGTTCTGTACTGAGCTCACGCAACGCGTCGTACATCCAGCCAGTAATAGGACTCGCCCGTCAAGGAGCGCTGTCCCAAATTAAACGCATTATTAATTTATTACACGTAAAACAAAAGATATTTTAATAAAACACGTATACTAAAAGATCAGTAATTTAATTATCTTTAAAATGGTGAAGTTTTCAGAAAAATACGCTTGATGGATTTTGCGTCATTCTCAGTTTTTTATCCGCGTTAGACATAACTTTAGAAATTAATTTCACTATGTAATATAAACATAATCAAAAATATGCCTATATTAAAATATTAAGAAAATGCTCTAATTTAACATATATTTTTAGACGTCATCTTCAGTATAAAATCATTAGAAGTCAGCTATCGTCCCCTAAGTCATGTTCCACATTGAAACGGTGCCGGCCTTTGTTTTCAGTGAAACCAAACTTGAAAAACCATTCTCACATCTATAGGTGGTGGCAAAGGGCATAAGCATTTTTATTAAAGCTCTGTTAGCTATTAACAGGATATTCGGCACCAGCTTTGGTCCCACCAGATAAGGTTCTTTGTTACCCCCACAGAATAGCTGATTTACCCCGCGGGGGTAATTACCCCCAGATTCGGAACCCAGGCACTACAGGCTATAATATTAATAATAACTAGCGACCCGCTCCAGCTTCGCACGGTTTTTACGACTTGAAAAATCATCGAGATTTTGATACTAACGTTTTATACACATAAACCTTCCGGAATAAATTCTCTAAATGGTAAAAACTTCATCAAAATCTATTGCGTGGTTTAGAAAAACAACGCAGTCATACAGACAAACACAAAAAAACGACTTTAATTTATAAATGTATAGATGAAGACGACAAGAAGTAAAAAACAGAATTCAGTACTTCCAAGAAACCGTTTCTGTGAAAATATCTAACAAATACCTTTTGTACTCTACTGCCGAATAAACAAGTTCTCTGAAATATCTGAAAATGTTGTTTTTGTAAGTCAGGTTTTCCTCAAATTGTTTATTAGCTTAATATCAATCAATCGTTTGGTTTGGTTTCATTAATTTCAATATCTTGAATTTTATTTTTTGAAGAGTTCTCGTAATCGTGACCCGCAAAGGGAGGGTACCCCTGCCCCACCCTGCAGTGGGCGCGGAATAATTAGTTTGTGTCCTACGCTTTATGGGAGACATTGCTTGTTTTATGTAAGCCTCATTTTATTCAATTATCACTGTAGATATTTCTAAGAATCCACATCTTTCTCTTACACCGAGTTTCTTAGTATTTTCGAGGTTGAAATTATGTGCCCTTACCCTCCTTCCCTCTGGATAAGTTTTTAGAGGTATGAGGAACAGGGTGTAAAGTTCAATCATCCTCTATAGAAAAGGGAAAATCTTCCTTTCAGACGGGTGTCGTGTCTGGCGGGGAACTGCCCAACGATTGATATCGGGGAAGTTTTTATATGCTGTTCGCGCGTTAAACTTTGATTGCGCGATGCAGGATTTGTATGACTTCAGGTCTTTGATGCGTAGTTCGTATCTGACGATGTAGATGGCGCCACAAGTTTTTATAGTAATAGTTTGTAATTCTTCATCATTATCAGCATAGCCCGACGACTCCTGCCTCTCGAATTACGAGTCATTTTACTCAATCCTCAGCCACTCTCATCCTGCTAAGATCGGCGCTCCACCTAGCTTGAAATATTTCTATACTACGTTTGCCGTTTCACGGTCTCAACTCAAGAACACAGTTTTCGTTTATAAGTTTTTAATCAATCATCAATGGCGCAACAATGACCCAATCTGCACCACAGTTGCGCCACAACACTCATAAAATGACCTATTCTGATCGTTGAAGTCGATAAATTCTGTTACAAAACACGTAATTGAGCATACACTATTACCTGCTTCATTGATAAATCTGGCCAGAACTACGCAAGCACTATGAACGGATTATTGTAAGCCGGAACTGGTAGAATTTTATGAACCGTAAAACGGTAATTGAGTGACGATCCGAACAATTATAACTATTTCCGTTTTGGGGACTAAAAAAGGACAATATGACAAATGACGTCATGAGGTCGTATCGATGCCACACCGCAGTGCAATCTGCGGACACATTCCTAACTTGTTACGTCAGACGTGATCCGGCGCATCGACCGCGCGTTACTTTTGTTTTAATTGTTTTTTATTGGCGCGTCCGTTGTTAATTTAATAATACAATATAAATTAATTTATTCACGTGGTATTCAGTTGTGAATTTGTCGAAAAAGCTGCTTACTTTTAACGATCATTTTAGTCTATATCAGCTGCATAGTACATTAATGGACAAGACAAGGGGTTTCCTACAGCGAAGGCAAAACCGTTGAATAAAATATTGATATTCAGCTGTATCTACGTAAGCTGGAAGCCGATCTCCAGGGACAAGCTAGATGACTTTAATTACTTGATAAGACAGGGCTGATTGTGCCCGGATTATGTCTGGCAACGGTTAATGTGATCTGGGAAAGATGGTACGACGTATTTCTTGAAAAGGCGTATAATTCACCCTCATTTTGCTAGTTATGTTTAAGCTCTATGTCACCGGGGGTCAGACAATGGCAATCAACCGCGCAGAAATCCAGACTCCGGGCTATTACTGCGAAATTCCTGATGGAATCCAAATAAAATTCATCCCGATCTGGGTATAAATCACAGGGCTGCTTAGCAGTCGCGCTTAGAACAGGCATTTATTCAAACTAGACTGAGAATCAGCACTTTTCGAACGTCAAAATTACAGAAGACAGTCCCCCAAAAACGCCAGCCCTTCACCACTTCCTTGTGCTTTAGCTGGGAAGAAGAAGTGGCGCAACAAACTCTCCAGCAGCACAGCTGTCTGGTCAGTTAGAAAAACTTGATTCTATACAATAGTACTTATGCAAAATAAGTAATGACAGATTTATACCTTTTATATCGTTAGTCAATGTACCAGCAATACATCGTAATATTATTGATAGTATAGCAAACCGAGTAAACAAGTCGACAGCATTGGTCTTGAACAAACATCACGTAAATTAGGATCGGCATTGCGCTGATAAGGAGACGACACCAATATCAGTGCCAACATATTGATACTGTGATAAGACATTTGATAAACAGGATACCTAGAGCATCATTTAGCTGCAATAGCAGTGAAGTGGATTATTAAAATCGCCATATTTGATCAAATCCAATAAGACCATCACTAAATAGTAAATACTGACATTTGGGTTACACAGAATTTCTTGTCAAAAATTGATGATCTTAAAGGTAGAATGTAATCACCACACTGTATCAATAAATCGGCGATTACATTGAAGTTCAAGCTCCTAGGAAAGCCGGTGTCCTTCATTGAAATCCATGGGAATTAGGAAGTAATCCATGCTATTCCTACGTGCCGTAAATGTGGACAAAACAAATACAAAGAACAGATTATTTCACGTTAATTGTTTAATTATTCAAACAATAAATGTAATGTAAGACCTTTATGCCACTAGCGGCCGAGCGAACACACGAAACACGGCACAAAATAAAATTACGTATAAAATAATTACCTTTGTTTCAGTTAATGTACACGTAAATATCAGGCTTCGGCCCGTTTGAACCCTTTTGATTTTCCGTAAAACTTTTTTATATTTTCTTCGCAACCGAAAAGGTTTTTCACGAATTTTGCAAGCTTTGTGCCTGTTTTCTCATTATGGCCGACCAGCCATAATCAGTGTCGTAAAATTTCGAGCAAATATTCACTGCCATCAGCCGGATCGATGGGATCAAGCGGCGAACTTTAGACACCTCTGTTCAGATTGCACAACCCCATTTCCGAATCTCCCACCCCCACAACTTTTAAAACCATTCCAACTTCTGTATTATACTCACATTTGCATTTGAAATGAGACAATTTTGATGTCTATGTCCTAGAGTTTTACAGTTGTACATACTAAGTTGAGAGAAATTATTTCTGGTCTGGTGGTAAAAGAAATGTATAAATGTTGCTTGTTATCATCTCGCGAAAGTCGTAAAAGTTGAACGGAAGAAACGGTTATTGAACTAGTAGATATGGCTTGGGTTACCAACCTGACATGACATTATACTTAAACGTGATACGCTCAAACTTCGGTCCCTAAAAGATCTCTAAAATGAACTGTGTTAAGGAATCTTTCCTTACCTTACACACTTGAAAAGTAGATGCCACGCTTTCAATGGAAAAATCTTTACACCAAGCAAATTTTCAACATTTCGTGTCCTCCCGAAATTGAAAAGGTCGTACTTGTGCGATATCCTAATTAAGCTTTATCTACATTCAGCTAAGGATGACATCCCAGCAATTGCGAGTCAACGACCTTTATAGCCTTCACAAACCGAAACAAATTTCACTAGTCTTCTTTAAATCGAGAATATATTTTGCCTCAGTCTGGCTTCTAAAATAAACGCTATATTTAGAGTATTATTACGAAGTGAAAGTTGAATTTTTAATGGAATCCTTTGAGCTGCGAGTTAGCCACTACAATTTGACCTTTGCTTCGCCGATAATCCTTTCTTGACGCCCCGCGCCCCTGCTAAACAAGCAAAGAGGTTTGAAAAAGAGTGGTTAAAATTTTTAGTTTAGATTCAATAAAGATATTTCTTCTAACCTAAGTAAAACGACGGAGTAACTATTGTTAGAAAATACATTTGATCGAATTCTCTCGATTTGCTGTATAGAAGTAGCTTGAAAAACCGCATAATGTATAAATCACGATGGGTTGCCAGCTACACCGTAGGGAGCCATTTTCTTCTATTGATTCTCGGAGTATTTTCTAGAATTGAAGTAAACTTTGCTACTTGACCAGCATAATGTACCTCAATTGAACTTAGGTTTCCATAGAAGTCAATAAATTTTAGATTGCTGCTTCTAGAATCTGAAGTTTTGGACTTATCTGAGTAAAAATAGACGCTGCTGGTTGAATACCTAATAAGGACACGGGATGAAAGAGTTTGGACATATTTTGCTCAACTTTTACTTCACACACAATCTTCTCCCAAGAAATTAATTCTGCCTCCATCAAAATTCTCCGCAGGAGTTGTCTTTTGTCAACACAATGGACTTGACAATTTTCTTCATACAGTCCATTCCTATCCATCAGACTAAACGTTTGCAGATACGTGTGATCTGTAACTCAGGACCCGTCTACCTCAGACATCTTTCTCTATTAAATATGATGTTGAGATAAATAAAGATTTACGATTATGATTACTCTTTCCTATTACCTCCCAAAAATCTGTGTCATTGTTCTTCCCCAGCTGATGAAGGGAAAACGTCGATGATTCCCTTCTAACTTGCATAAGCATAATCAGCGTCTGTTGGGACACAGGCCTCCTCTCGGCGAGAGGGAGTAGGCCCTAATCGACCACGCGAGCCCAGGTACGAGTTGTTAGATGTCACATGTCTTCGAATTTTTGGTATTAGGACATGCCGGCTTCCTCAAGATGTTTTCCTTCACCGTTTTGAGAGCAGTGGTGATGAAATAATTTACACAAAGTAAAGCGCCTGTGTGGGTTCGATCCTACGGCCTACAACTCGGTAAGTTCCGACCTTACCTTTACCACCACTGCTCTAACTTACAACCCGAATAATTTCTAGCACTGAATCCATACAGTTAATGTATGTATGTAGATGCGATAACATGTGCCTCATATTGCGTATTATAATGAGATGTAGATAACCCGCGCTTTAATTTAAATATTGAGTTTAGTTTCTTGTGCTATGTGTTATGTACACAAGAATTTGAATACGCAGGTTATTTGAGAAAACAATTTTGTATAAGTATGTTTTAGTACGTTTCTGTAACTTAGTGTGGAATCTCTATGAGTAAAGGAAGATGTGTGAAGTTCAGTGGTTAGTATGTGCTTGGTGATGCAGAGAGTACCTACTAATGTGTTAAGATAGGTATTTCTTCTCCCTGTCCATTGTTCAGAGTTGAACTTAAAGAGACGGTAAAAAAAACTAGATCGCATACAGATTCCAGAGCACTATACTAATTTTCTTCCTTCAAGAAATGTTACAAGTTCAGGTGTATAATAACCCACTATTTCAGAGAAATAACCAAACAAACATAACCAAAGGGAGACATAATTAGTCAGAAATGCAAAACAAAGGAGGAATTGGGAAGACGTTGCAACTGACAGGGAACCCTTGCTTTGTGCATCCAAACGTCAGACGACTACAATGCTGAACTAAAGGCCACCTATTTAGTAGGAGGGTAATTAATAAAATAGTAGTTATAGAAGGTGAACATTTTGAACTACGATACTCTGTAACAGAAAAGACAGATAATGTGGTGAAAATTGCTGAAACAAACTTTGCACGCAATCAGATTTGTTCGTTTGAGTAAAGAAGAACGAAAGACCAAGTAAGTGGACATTCCGCAATAAGAAATGTGAATGAAAAAAGTTACTGCCTCAATCGAAGATGATAAAGAATACTAGGCCAAGGAGGACGAAGGACTCGATAGCAAACAGCCTTTGATCGCGACGATAGGTCGTGGTGGAGTTAAATAAATGCTAAGTTGACTGTACAACATGCATAATGATTAATTTAGAAATAAGGGACGTCTCAACAGCCTTTTACTTCCAGTGGTATCTATTGCAGCTTCAAGCTATAAATTCCGCAAAATTAAAATGGTGCGAAACCGTAACTTTATCTTATCGAGTCATAAAAGTATCAATGCAGTAATACTTTTATCGTGCAAAGGCATTAAAGACACGTGTACAGAGAAATGCAGTTTACGTAAGACCTATTAAATATATTCGTTCAGCGACGAAGTACTAATTAATGTACTAACACTGTAGCAAGAAATAGTAGAGTTTTCAGGTATCGATTGCATTCCCTCCTGCCAATTGCCAATGCGGCCCCCGTTCCGAGATTCCTATTCTATACATGCTGATTTACACCTTAACTCGATCGGTAATCCGTTTAGAGTCGAACTTAGTGTATCTCTATTTCAGACTCAATCAAATGAAAATGGATTACGATCGAGATTTATTAGTGCTAAGTTAAGTTGGGACGAGGTTTGTGTGTTATTCAGGATTAGAATTAACTGGTGTGTACATAGATTCAGTATTCTAGAAAGAAGGGAAGGGGGACATGGCTGAGACTTTGAAATTGTCTTCAAGGTTGAAGCTTTTTAGCGGGTGGTGTTTGCACTGGCTAAAATAACATTAGTGCCGTCTGGGTATTTGGTAGTACATAAAACACTGGAAATATTAGAACCGAGGTTTCCTAAGGCAATATAGAAACAGCCAAACACCTCTTTGTCCAAATGTAGGTCCACACCAGCAAAAATTATTGTTCAGCCGTTCATTTTTGGCGGGTTACCTAAACATTTGCGGAAACCACAGAGTACACACATCAATACGATATTCTATTAGGAGAATGAGAAAAGAGAATTTATGTGATGTCTATGTAAACATCTACAAGTAAAAGGGTACGCCCATCAACAAGAATAGAAATATCGTGTGAGAAATTTTAAAGGTTGGGCATGTGTTTTTCCGAGAAACGTTGAAAAACAAACGAAGATATATACCAGCTCTTCTTTTTAATCCCTTGTTTTGTGTACTACACAGAAAACCTTGACGGCTGAGATGGCAACAAACAAAGCAATGTTGCCAACAGGCGTTAGAGAATTCTTAGAAGAAGAATAACAAGATATCCAGAAAGGTAGTGCCCGAAATCCGAACGACATACTTAGATATAGTAACGCAGTAACTATTCCTCCTCGTTATTCAGTATTCAAAGTCTATTGACATTTATTTCTCGTTTTATGAATTCTGAATCTGAATCGATAATATGATAAGAGACAGCATCGCGTCGCTTATTAAAATTCAGACAGAATACGCAGGGCCTTCAATATTTTAGTAAACAAAGCTGCCTTCGTAATGCCTACCCAAAATAATACCAACAGCATTAAATATCGATCTTCGATATCAATATTTGGGCTGCTTTGCCGCCACGGAAATAAAAATACGCCATCGTTTCTAATTTCGTCGCACAATTCATTAGGCCGCCATCATTATCACCAATAAAATGAAAACAACAGCAAACGTAACTAACTAATGAAGTATTAAAAGTAATGAGAAACTTCCTTGTTCACAACTTTTGCGTTAGTCTCCGGTTTTTGCGATTACTTTGGAACGCTTTTGTGCCAAGACATTGGGTACGGGATCTGATTACATAATAACCACAAATGGGCAAATTTGTCCGCGCACAAGCTTGGTCCAAACACACTCGTAACGTATAATACGTTTAATTGTATTCGGATTACATTGTTCCGTTCTTTTGAAAGAGGTTGTTTCCGATGGCCGTCATTGCTTGGATTTTCCCGTATTCGGAATGGACATGGCAACTTTAAATTAAAGTAGTAGTTTACGCTGGAAGAAGCACAGTCGTGGGACCGCAGTCGAGGAATGAAATAAGTCAGTCACAATGGTAGACACACGAGCAACAAAGGTAAAATAAAAAAGGTAGAAATAGGCACATTTCGCACGTTAGGTGTGCCACTTTGGATTTCATCTGTATACAACTAGGTTATTTTTAATCATCTTGATTTCTTCATTCGTGCGCCCACCGCGAAATCACGAACAGTTCCGAAGAAAGATATAGTAATTTTTAGATTGCTGTTGTTTTCTTACATAAACATTTAGAAATATCGATTGTCATTTACAGCTAATTTCGTTCGATAATGAGGAGCGAGACAACATTATTCAAACAATGAGAACGAAAAAACAAAAACGTGATTATATATGATTACAAATTCTCGTAACATCCTACATTTCTGTGAAATAAATCCCTGTAAGGACGCTACGTATTTGGAGTGGTTAACCTTGTACAGTGGAAATGATACGATACGAAAACAAACGCGATTCTGTTACTTATTGTAGACATACGTTTTTTGTGACCCCCGAGACATATCAATTACTTAGCTTGGAAATAAAAAATAAAGCGTCGAGAAACTGGAAGTGGGGAATCAGAAAATTGGTCGGCTGAACCTATTCCGAAGAATCCGGAGCCACTTCCTTGAATTACATCCCAAGCACAAAGGTGACAAGAATACTAAATAGGCGTCGAAAAAACGGAGCTACAAATGTACCATTTACGCAGGAATATTTGGATCTCTCAGGAAAGTTATCAGCCTTAATTACGATTACAAATTGTTGTGTCAAGTGCTCAGGGTATTGTGTTGCTAGTACACTGCGCCAATACAAGTGTCGGCGTAAATGGCGGCATGTTGTTTTAAAGTGATCTCACTACACGAGATGGAATGGAAATGGAACACCGCCTATCTGTGCGGTCAGTTATTGTTTTAACATACACAGAACAAACAGTACATAGGTTTCCACAATAGTCTATTGTGGTTTGTCCTGCGAATCAATGCGAGCCTCTATTTTTAATAGACAGTGAAAATATGTAATGGTTGGAGCACTTGAGTGAACTCAATAGACGTTTTGTCCCATGGGTTGAAGGATTTTCGGAAAGCTTATTGTTGAATTTTAGATTCTCGATCTATTTCTGAGGATTAATCTGACAAGTTGACTACCTAAGGTACTGCTGGGAATGAATACATAATTGAATAACCGTTTATGAATGTCAGAAAGCCCATCTTCCCAGAAATTGCTTCAGCGATTTACAGAAATGTTCAAAGCCAACATATCTTGGAATGGTATTTAAAAATTCATTGGTAGACTCAGATTTAGCTAGAATTGAATCAAAAGTTTCGGAAATTCGATAGACCAGTGAGACTTCAATAAAAAAAAACCGGCCAAGTGCGTGTCGGACTACGCACAATGAAGGGTTCCGTAGTTGAGATGAATTTATTTATCCCAAGAATTAACTTAACATTTATTCCAACTGCAAATCGTCGCTCGGCATCCAATACCGCGAATGTGTAATTAAAAAAAAAAAAAATTAATTGCAGGGTCACTTATTTGAACGTGTAGAATGAAAAATCTGATTTTCTTAAAAAAAAATCACATTCGCGGTATTAATATAATAATAATAAAAATCTAACTTTAAACGAGCAATTCTTGTCTATATTATATAATCTGAATCTCTGAAACGGCTCCAAGAATTTTTATGAAATTTAGTATGCAGGGGGTTTCGGGAGCGATAAATCGATCTAGCTAGGTTTCATTTTTAGAAAATGTCGTTCAAAAAAGAAAAATAATCATCCAAATATTTTTTTATTCAAGTAACAAGGACTCATTGTGTTAGTAATGAACTTTAGCTTATTTTACCAGGTCACTCAGAAAGTTTTGCGACTAACAGTTTTTGTCTATGGGATACTGGCTGGCGCTCAGAAGCACCATATCGTCTCCAAAGCTAATTAATATTTACACAGATACCATCTATACAGTGTGAGTCTTCATAATGTGCACATATCGAAATGAGGGGAATCTATGCTTAATTTTATCGACGGAAAAAATGGTCAATTTTTTTTTGTTTTTTTTTTTAATTTTTTGTATCAATTTTTTTTAATTTTTTTTTAGTCTCTTGGGCATCTTATTTATAAATTTTACAATTATTGTAAAATTGATGAAAAAAATACAGGTTTTTACTCAAAAAACATGTTTATTTTCAAATGAGGGTAGTCTTTTTCTCTATTTTAATTTTATGTGGACGCCTACTTACTTCCAATCATTATGGAGTTTGTTTCATCGCGATAGCTGATTCAGTATAAAAGTTACACAGTTTTGTTACAATTTTTTTTTAATTCCATAAAAGGTATAAAAAAAATATTTAGGTTTTTTAAAATATTTTTCCTGTCGTTAAAATTAAGCATAGATTCCCTCATTTCGATATGTGCACATTATGAAGAATCACACTGTATAGCAACCCACTCTGGTGCTGCTGAGCTCGCCAATTCTGCTTCACCCCGCATTCCAACCTGTATGGCCTGGAAAAAGTTCCAGCCCATCGTACACTATTGATCTGGTTACCATAGGTACCAATATTTAAAATGTTTTTAAGCTCCATTGGCAACCTATCCTTCTCCATCTTTCTCCACAATACATCATAAGCAACCAGATCAAAAGTCTTGAATAAGTCGAGGAAGGTAGCATAAATCGGCGTCCCACGCTGTGTATAAATATAGTATGTGACAGTATGCTTAAGACACAACACTGCACTTTCTGTTGACAAACCACGCCGAAACCCGAATTGGTTGTCATGAACATTTACAGTTTTATTTCAAGCAGTTTTATTTTTATTTTAAGCAGACTGTCAAACACTTTTGATATTGTTGATATTATAATAGCTAGACAGATGGGCCTATTGAATGCCGAGCGACGAAATGTAAGTTTGCGCGCACAATTTTGAGAGATTTACCATGTTATTTTAAGACCATGGACTTCTTATAGGTTTTCCTGTAATCTATGAGTAAAGAGCCATACTATGTATTTTTTTCAAAATTTTTGATCCAGTAGTTTCGGACATAAGGGGGGGGGAATGGTCAATTTTCATTGAATTTCTTAAATATCTTTAAAAGTGTTTATTTTAAAATAATATAAAAAATATATTTAAGATCCTCATAACAAGTCCTTTCATTTGATATGTCACACGGTACTGTTAGTAAATCTTTTTTTTTTAATTTTCTCGTTTGCCCCCAAAAGTGACTCCTATATTCAAAATTCATTTATTTACGTTACACATTCGTGTTTGGGTCACAGAAATACATATGTGTACCAAATTTCAACTTAATCGGTCCATTAGATTCGGAGTAAATTGGCTGTGACAGACGGACAGACAGACAGACAGACAGACAGACAGACAGACACACGAGTGATCCTATAAGGGTTCCGTTTTTTCCTTTTGAGGTACGGAACCCTAAAAAGACAGCTAACGATTTCGGATCGGATTTCCAATATATCATTGTTTCTGACAGTTTGGGAACAGCATGGATAGTTTCGTTTAAAATCAATTGAATGAAGTAGTCTTCGCTGCAGTGCGATTTAACGAAAGAAACCTTGAGTATGCAGTTTTTCCTTATACGATGAATATATCGAATGGTTCTCCGGCATTAGGATTACTAATCGATTCTGTGTCACCCAAGTTATCGAGACCGGAAATTCGCAATGACCTAATCTTACCTAACACTGCAATATAATCTAACTATGGAAATCAGATCGTGAATACCTGCTTTCTATCAATTCCTTAGTTTAATCGTGATCAAAAATGACATAATTATGTGGCAAGCTGCAAAACAAAATGAGATTAGGGACAAAATTCTGCAAGCGCAATAACTTGCGAACTTGTTCTGAAATACTCGAACACAATGAGTTGAAAATGAAGGAGGTCCTGAGCGGATTCTTTAGATTCCCCTAGCAGTAAAATACGACAACATTAACATTAGTGCCGGGTACGGAGCAGTAGATACAACTCCACTAAATTCCACTAGCGACGGCTAAAGTTCCTAATTAAAACTAGATGTTAACGAACATAAACAGTGGTTATTTGGTTATAACTAGAGCAACAGTAACAACTAACAAGTCAATGTTCAGCTTCCGGCTAGACACGCGGAAACTTGTGACAATGCCCGGGTACGTACGCTGTCTATTGAAACGCGACAGCTTCCAGCAGTTACTGTATAATTCAGGTACAACCGTATAGTTCCCTGTTATGCCATTAATATGTATTTGCGTTGATACGGAGCCAGATACCAGACTGATGGAATTTTGACAATGTTATACGCTGTTATGTGCTGACAAAGATAAATGAAATAGGATAATGTAGAATAGACACCTTGAAACCTTAAGAACTTACTACAATCTTGTTATTCGAAGTACTCCTCGTAAAAGTCTACAAAAACATTCGGAGCATGTCCGAGGTTTCGTTAATAATCTTATGACCTAGGCTCAGGAAAAAGGCAAGAAGCTTAGCTTTTTTCACTGGCTCTAACGCATTTATTTGATCACCAATTTGACCCTCAAAATGAGTTTGCCTTAGTTGAAACCTAACTAAATCGTTTTATCGTGGTCGAACGTGGTTCACTAGACGACGTGTCAACAAAATCCCAAGTTGCTGAAGTAAGAGGGGTTTTTATGAACTTGATGTAGTTAAATAAGAAATAATAACACTAATGAAAAGAAAAAGAAAGTAAAAGAATAGAATCAAAGAGAAGCTACTAAATTAATCGGAGCGAAGGTTTTACATTAAGAAAATTATTTTCGCTTAAAGAATCTGCCGTGACCAGAATTTCTTTATAGCAGACATCTTGTAAAGCTTTCTAGCTAAATAAGAAACCGAAAAAGCCATTACCGCCATTGAATGCGAAACTTATAAGGAGAGATAGTATCTCAAGTTTCGATCCTTTTCAGAAAGAAATGGAAACTCGAGCTGTTTCGGCGTTTTACGTGTGCCTTATCCTTGAAATATTGCTAAACTCGGAAAGGGTTTGAAGGACGGTAAAAGGAATGACATTTATAAATATTTTCCATACTGCAATTAAAAGTAAGCTTGGATCTTTTTTGAACAGTTCATAGCGGAACAAATATCTCCAATCCGCAATCTCAACTATCAAGGATAAACATATCAGATTTCGTTTAAGATTAAAAGCCATAGACCACAAGTGTTCCCCTTTATCACGTTCCTCATTCCTCTGGAGATCTTGGACTAATTAACTTAAACTAGTAATCATGTCGACCAGCGCCGGCCCTGGGGTAGAGCGAGAAGAGCGGTCGCTCAAGGCGGCAGAAGGCAAGGGGCGACAAAAAGTCAAATGCGAATGCGATGGCGCCTTTTGAGAGACAAGAGAGCAGTGAAGCCTGATCAGATTTTAAAAAATCCGTAGATTGCCTGGACATAAATCCGTAGATCTACAGACTTTAAAAATGTACGTGTGATGTATGTGTAACTAATTTAATTTATACTAGTGCGCCATAGATAAGTACTTAGTGCTACCCGTGCGTAGACGGGGCGGGAGCCAGTTTGCAATAAAAGTAGATTTTTGAAAATTTGGGAATTATTATTTATTTAACTCCCTTAATTCAAATTTCAAGTCATTTATTCAAACTAGGCTGAGAATCAGCACTTTTCGAACGTCAAAATTACATAAGACAGTCCCCCAAAAACGCCCACCCTTCACCACTTCCTAGTGCCTTTAGCTGGGAAGAAGAGGCGCAACAAACTCAAAATTAAATAAAGCCACTTACCGATACAGTGTTCCAGAATGTATTTTCTTCACGCCATCCATGTCTGCTGTGGTCTTCTTATCATTCTAAACTCGACCGCTGATACCCTAATGGCAACTTAATGTATTACAACGTAATGTCATTATGAGTTGCTCCTAATATTGATGTTGATTCAATTCACCTGTAACAAACAATTTTATGATCAAAACAATGTGGAAAACTAGAAACTAGGTCTCGCCACTTAGCATGGCCATTTGCACGAATAAAAATGTTATAACTTGAAAGTTGAAATGAACGAGGGAAACTTTGTGGTTTTCGTAAGTATTTTTGGTAATGAAGAAATGTATGCTGCTCCGAAATGTCACATTTTTCTTTTTTAATTTTTGTCTGATTCTTGTTGGACAACTTTTTACGTGATGATGACAATAATTATAGTAACGAGGCTAATGTTTTACGTAAGTGGACTTAATGTCCACAACGATTCGGATATCAAGCGGAATTTCACTGCCTATCATAGTGTTATTCCTTGGTAAAAAATTAAGGAATCCAAGATGGTGGTTGTGGTCGATAATCGCGTTGTAATTAGATGTATAATAATATGTTATAGTTACGGTGATGCCTGCGGATAATTTTTTATGTTATTTAAAAATATTTATTCTTATAATTCGTTGTATAGTTGTCTTTTATTCTAAACACTGTTTATATTATTTTATTACCTTCCTATTTAATAGACAAATCACTGAACCACCTGACTTGATTTCCGTACATCTTTTTTCGTGTGACCATTGAAAATCAGCGCTGTGCTGTGGGTCCCCCATAGCACTGCATCATGCTGAGTGGGTCTTCTTGTAACAGTCATGTCGTGCAGCTGCCGACTAATTTGTTCTATGCTCGTGATTTATTATGTACTTTTTGTTGTTCTCTGATTACTCTTGTCTTTTATGTATGCATGTGTTTCTGTGACAAATAAACCCTATTTTTCTTTCTTTATTTTTTTTCATTGTTACTTTTAAGTTAGACCTTCGTTATTAAAAACAATATTATTCCTTCAAAAGGACTGTGGTTATTTACTTTTGTATTTTTATAAGTGACCATTATAATTAATCATTCTTTAGGTACATTGTAAATGGTATGCATACTTATTTGCAGTTAAGGTCTGTTACAAGTATTGTTCATAATTATGTAGGTAAGTATTGTGTCATTTAATAATAACAATAGACCGATTAAACTTGTATGTATTGAACAAGTGATACGAGGCTAACAATTTGTCATTAATATTATTTAATCACAATATACATAATGCGATCCTTTGAGAGTACATACATTATAAACTAATTAAGATATATTTGTATAAGGACAATGTTGACTACTTGTTTTATTTATCATGAGTATTAAAATACAACAAATACAGTTTTAAAAGTCAAATTAATGTTCGTAAAACAAAAGTTGGACACCAAAAGTCAAACAAAAATAACGGTCAAGGGAAATTAGCCCATGTAGTGACCCCATGGCCCTCATAATTAAGAACAATGAACGAGACTATAAAGGCGAAGGTTGCTTGCATACGATATCCTTTGTGTGCAGAATAAAATTATGAAGAGATTTCAATTGCAAATCGGGCAAACTTTCGTTGGCAGCAAAAAGTGATAGTTATTTAATCTCAGTCATGTCTACTGGACTACAGCTTTTTAAGTTACGTAAACTTAGCTCACTCTTCAACAGTATTTTACTTATCAGCTGCTGCTCGCGACTTTGTCTGTCTGTATTTTGTATTTCGTCATTTTTAGGGTTCCGTACGTACCCGAAAAGTGCCAAACGGAACTCTATTACTAAGCTTCCGCTGTTCGTTCGTCTGTCTGTCTGTCAGCGGGCTGTATCTCATGAACTGTTATAGGTGGACAGTTGAAAATTTCAAGTTTCAGTTCTAAGTATGGGGAACCCCCAATTTTTTTGTTTTTTTTTTCTATTTTTGTGTGAAAATCTTAATGCGGTTCACAAAATACATCTACTTTCACGAAGTTTCAACAGCATGACTCTTATAGTTTCGGAAAAAAGTGGCTGTGACATACGGAAGGACGGACAGACAGACAGACATGACGAATCCATAAGAGTTCCGTTTTTTGCCATTTTGCTACGGAACCCTAAAAATTTAACAAAGTTAAGGGTTATAAAATAAACGTATTTTGTTCGCCGTTTTTGCTCGATTTCATACGAAACCCTTTGTGTGCGAGTCAGACTCGCCTTTGGCCGGTTATTTCATACAAATATTCAGGATGAAAAGTAGCCTATGTCCTTCTCCAAGTCCCAGGCTAAATATCTTTCAAACATAACGATCGGTTCAGTGGTTTTAGCGTGAAAACACACAGACAGACAGAGTTACTTTCTCTACTTCGCTTTTATAATATTAGTATGGCTATGGATGGATAAAAATCAAAATTGATGAATCTGACAGCGTTCTACGAAATTGACAGGCGAACTTTGAGCCTGTCACTCGCTTGGCATTCGGTTTTCTAAATAATTGATATAATAATATGGTAAATATTCCTCAAGCATACGTTTCGTTATGAGAGTGGCAAGAGTTAAGGGGACGATAACTGACTTTTAATGATTTTATACTGAAGATGACGTCTAAACGAGTAGTGTTAATGATTTGGAAAAAATATATGTTAAATTAGAGCATTTTCTTAATATTTTAATATAGCCATATTTTGGACTATATTTATATTACATAGTGAAATAAATTTGTAAAGTTATGTCTAACGCGGATAAAAAAACTGAGAATGACGCAAAATCTATCAAACGTATTTTTCTGAAACCTTCACCATTTCAAAGATAATTCAATTATTGATCTGTTTTATTAAAATACCTTTTGTTCTACGTATAATAAATTAATAATGCGTCTAATTTGGGACAGCGCTCCTTGATGGGCGGGTCCTATTACTGGCTGGACGTACGACGCGTTGCGTGAGCTCAGTACAGAATACGCAAGCTAACTACTCAAAGTCATATATCTGCGTCTTAAAAGGCATGGACTTTAATTGTGAATCGGGACAAGAACTCTTGTCAATCAATATAATTATTGTAGGTGGAAACATTATAATTGAAGTGTAAGTTTCTAGAAAATAATTAAAGAACGTTCATCCAAAAAGTTGGCAACGTCGCAAATAGCTGTCAAATATTTACCTGTTTTGATTAATTTGGCAATATTACTGTATGGAAATGAACTAGAATATTAATATTGAATTGCAATTATAACACTGAATTTGATGTTGTTACCGTTTTAGGTGTAAAAAAGGCATTTGGAAAGTTTCCAAAAACTGTTTTTACATCTAAAACTAAAATATTCGGTGTTACGATATTAATTATTGCATTTAATAATAAATATTTTAGTCTACTATACTCCATTTGAAATAAGATTAGACATTTAACTAAAGCTTTTTTACAGTCCGTTCAACCGATTTTGACTTCTATTGCGTTGGTGGCATGATAAATGGTAGCTGCAGTAAACAGTTGTTTGTAACCACTTTTTTTGCTTTTAATGCCATCCTTATGCCTACGCAATAGAAGTCAAAATCGGTTGAACGGACTGTAAAAAAGGTTTGTTTAAATGTCTAATCTTATTTCAAACAGAGTATAGTTAGCCATATTTCTTATTTCCATACAGTAATATTGTCAAATTAATCAAAACAGCGAAATATTTGACAGGTATTTGCGACGTTGCCCACTTGCTGTAAATACGCTCTTAAGTACTTCAAAGTTTTATCACACGATATTCTCGCGATTTTCTATGATTCATACCATGTATGATATATTAGAGGTAATCAGAATTTCTACCTGCATTTCGGTTATTAAATCCGTACCGTACCAATTATAATAGGAGTTCTGTAAACCAATTAGTCTAGATTTAGGTCCATCTCGTTGATGATCCTAAATCAATATTGATGACAAATAATTGCACATGTATTAATTGGACAGCGTAATTTAGGTCACCAATTAGAAAAAAGTAACAGTGGCACTCCGGGAGTGCCGACAGAAGTGAAAACTTGAACAATTTAAAAAAATATTTCCACCTTTAAAAGTAAAAATAGGTACTTGCATAATAGAACATTGATCCGTAACTAAATATAAATAAAGAGCACAATCACGTTTACAAAAATGAGGTGTCGGTAACGGTGTCGCGAGTTCAATTATTTTTTCCCATCTCAAAAATGCCCAACGTGCCTGAAGAAGTTTTCACTTCAAAAACCGAACTAGAGCGAGTCGGACTCGCACCGCACACTATGTGCCACAGTACAATATTTTGGAAAAAACACGTTTCTTGTATGACGCCCTTTAATTTTTAGGGTCAAATGGCAAAAAACGGAACCCTTATAGATTCGTCATGTCTGTCTGTCTGTCTATCTGTCTGTCTGTCTGTCTGTCTGTCTGTCCGTCCGTATGTCACAGCCAATTTTTTCCGAAACTATAAGAGCTACGCTGTTGAAACTTGGTAAGTAGATGTATTCTGTGAACCGCATTAAGATTTTTACATAAAAATAGAAAAAAAACAAATAATTTTGGAGTTCCCCATACTTAGAACTGAAACTCAAAAAATTTTTTTTCATCAATCCCATACGTGTGGGGTATCTATGGATAGGTCTTCAAAAATGATATTGAGGTTTCTAATATCATTTTTTTCTAAACTGAATAGTTTGCGCGAGAGACACTTCCAAAGTGGTAAAATGTGTGTCCCCCCCCCCTGTAACTTCTAAAATAAGAGAATGATAAAACTAAAAAAAATATATGATGTACATTACTATGTAAACTTCCACCGAAAATTGGTTTGAATGAGATCTAGCAAGTAGTTTTTTTTTAATACGTCATAAATCGTAAACCGCAATTTACCTTTCATTAAATGTTACTTGCTGCTACGGAACCCTTCATGGGCGAGTACGACTCGCACTTGGCCGCTTTTTTATTATTTATTGTTATAGCGGCAATAGAAATACAGAATCTGTGAAAATTTCAACTGTCTACCTATGACGGTTCTTGAGATACAGCCCGCTGACAGACAGACGGACGCACAGTGGCACCCTTCGGGTACAGAACTCTAAAACCTAAGAGTTAATGTTTCTGGCGTTCTCGTTTTTGCCCCGCTTTTAGCTTCTAACTGGTCTTATTACAGATTCAAAGGTAAGGTAATGTAATCGCAGTAGATGTTATAAAGCTGGCTGTACGCGTTTGAGAAAAAGTAATTTCCTGGCAATATCGATCTATCGGTAGGTACTGTTCGAAGTATCACGTGTAGTAGTAGTACATACGGCTACACATCAATCTATACAATTCCAGTTTAAACTGAACTCGCATTGTACGGAAATCCCATACAGCGCGAGATCAGCATAAACTGGAAATGTATAGCTTGATGTGTAGCCGTGTGTACCACGTTAGTAGAATATTCACAGACCATCGACTGTTCATCTTTCTACACAAACCGTTATAGTTGACTAAGGGAAACGTCTACTATCGCTCATAACAATACAGAGGAGAAAGGCACGTGAGATTATGACATAATAACTTCACGAATGTATAATTATATTTTTGGCCACAACAACGAACAACGTGAACACTGTACGAACTTTACTAAAAGTCAAGCAAACATACAAAATGGATACTTGTTTTCTGATACATTATACTTACATAAAAGTCAAATATTTACTTTAATAAACGGCTTAATGGGATGTGTAACGTTTGTTTTGGATAATTTGTTTTGTAGTGCATTTAGTCGCGGCACGACCGAAGGGTCGTGCCGCGACTTAACCCGCATAAACCTTGTAATCTTGTTTAAAGTTGGGTTCATTTCTAATTGTATGAATCTTTATTAAGAAAGTATTAACAAAAATATATTATAGTAAGTATTTAAAACATATTTTTTCTGGAATAGAAACATTACACAAATAACTAAACAAAACATATTGTACAGACGCCAGCACATCAAGCTACTACAATCTGTCAAATTTATTTAATAGATTTTCAACTTTATCGCTGAAATGTAAGGTTCAAAGTTGATTGGGAAATTTTGACAGTTTCGGGTAGCTTGATGTGCTGGCGTCTGTACTTTGATATATTTTTGAAAAGACAAAGTTATCTTATCACAAAACACTGGCGACTTGTCACTGCTTCTCACGATTTATAGGACTTGCCAAAACATCGTCATTTCTGTATTATATCTAAGTTTTAATTTAAATGTTTTATACACGAAAACCTTCCGGAACAAATTCTCTACATGATGGTTAAAACTGCATCAAAATACATTGCGAAGTTTAGAAGAACAACGCGGTCAGACAGACACGAAAGACGATTTTAGTTTATAACATGTATGGAAGACCCAATTAAATTTGTCTATTATCGTAACCTATCGTCAAACATTAAATTATTCAATTTATAATAATAACAGGGATAATTATCTAAGGTTTCATACCACGATAACTGAAAATTTCAAACCACTTTATTTAAAAACGCGTAAATTTTTTGAACAATACTTTCGTGGGACGGCCGAGAATAAAAAGTGCGCCCGAATGAATTAACTTCAATTTATCAAAGAAATAAGTGTACTGTAGCAATAAAAGAAAGCTCTATAGTCCATTGTTAATCTGGTGAAGACACAGTCGCCGTTTGGTGCATTCGCAGTACACTTTGCTCATAACGGGGTTAATTGTCCAGGCAATTAGCAGCGTACGGACTCGGAGGCAGCTCAAAATATTTATGATAGGACTTCCGATGCAATGCGGCATTAACGACGACAACCGTTTCTACTCTTTGAATATTTACAATATTTTTGGCTAAGGAAAAATAGAAAAAATAGATTTTGACATTTTAATTGAAAGTCATTTTTATTCAAAGATATTTTCATCGGTTTTGTCTAGGGAAGAAATACATTTGGACCACTAGGTTTTTGAATTAAAAGTATTTTTTTTCTCAAATGTACTTTCCAACGTTTTTATCTCAGGCAGAAAATACATATATTTTGACCATAAAGATTGCCAATTAATTATCATTGGGAATATTTATCATAACTAAGAAAAACAATAGATCGCTAGGTTTACAAGTCATTTAATTAGCATTGTAATAAAATTAGGCTATTATTTCAGATTTACTAAACCATTATACCAGATCCTATTTAATGAGAGATAAAGACGTCATTTAGATCATTATTTTAAATTGTGCTGGAAAGATCTATTTTGAATTAGAAACACTTTTTCGTGTAATAAAACGAAAAATGTAAGTTAACATGCAAAGGAAAATGGCAAAATAATACTTTCTAGCTACTTGTCACATTACATATTTTTTGTCTTTTATGCTGCGGCCACATTGTCGTTACATTAAATTTTGCGGGCTCTCTCGCACACCGCTCGACGTTTCGTGTTTTCGCTGAGAAACAGAGAGCGCGCGAAATGTAGTTCGCTGCATCGCGACAATGTAGCGGCAGCATAAAAACCGGCCAAGTGTGAGTCGGACTCGCGCACGAAGGGTTCCGTACCATTATCTAGAAAAACGGCAAAAAAAATCCATGTCTGTTGTACGGCAGCCCCTTAAATATTTATTTTATTCTGGTTTTTAGTATTTGTTGTTATAGCGGCAACAGAAATACATAATCTGTGAAAATTTAAACTGTCTGTCACGGTTCATGAGATATAGTCTGGTGACAGACGGACAGACAGACGGACGTACCATCGTACAATATTTAACACCACATTATTTTTTCAAACACGTTTCTTGTGTTATTATTATTTATTTATTTATTCAGACAAAGTCCATAATTGTTAGTCACATGAATTATCTTATAAGCTATGTTAGTGCAGACATAAATTACAAAAAGGTAGGTACATAAAAGGTGTAAGTAGTCATGAAACCTCCCGCTCGGGTTCAGGATAGATTGCCACGCTATCTGACCAGAATCCGAACGAAAGCGTTCATGACTGCCGAGTATGACCCCCTTAAATTTTTTAACTTTAAGTATTGATATTTTTTTTTTCTTTTTGTTATGGCGGCCATAATAGGACACACTGTCAAAATTTCAAGTGTCTATCTATTACGGTTCAAAAGATACAGGCCTGTGATAGACGAACGGACAGCGGAGCCTTAGCATTAACAAGAACTTTATGACGAGATAAAATGTAGACCAAGCCGTAAACGGCGGTATGATCCCTAAGCTCGCGGTAAAGAATGACGAGAAATAACTAAGGTATGTATTGGGCAGATGCCTTTGCTTAACAAAAGGGTTGAAAAGGTCAAATATTATCGAATCTTGGCTTACCTAAACTGCCAAAATGCTCCTCTTTTAGGGACTCCAGCCACTTGCTCCCCACATACTTCAACTGAATGAGACGAAATTCAAATCTTGTATAAAGCGCACACTATGCAGGCAGGCATATTATACATTGGGGGATTACATCACTGATAAAAATGCTTGGCTCAATGCTGGTCCTGCTCCACAACCACAACTAATTGATTAACATTTGCAAATACTGTTGGAGCTGCTGAAGATTGTAAGACCATCTTTGCATTGTATAAACTCAATCTCTTTTGTATTATATAATTGCATAGCACACTATGTGAGCACTATGTACTAAAGAGTTACCATTTACCGGGTAATATGTCTTGCATTGACTTGAATGTGCCCTGGCGGCTATGAGTATGTCATGCTCACTCAAATGTTTCGCTGATGGTGGCGCGTGTGTTGGATCATTTAGCTCCCTTCATAATGGTTGAGCTGAATGGTGCTAATCCATGCGTCATGTTCGTGAACGGGCGCCGTCAGTTGGGACTGGTCATCTCTTAGCTGCCAGGGCTTATTTCTAATTTTTTGAATTGTTCTTTTTTTTATCTTTTTATTACGGTCGCTTCTAACGTGCACGTCTTTCTACATTGTTCTCATATGTATAATTTCAACATGAATGATGTAACCAATGTTTTGTAACAATTTTTTATTTAAAAGAGTGTCCGTGGAGTTTCTTGCCCGTCTTCTCCATAGGTACCTACTACGCTTTGGAATGGGCAACTAGCTTCATACCT
This sequence comes from Agrochola lychnidis, assembly GCA_963680765.1. Lineage (NCBI taxonomy): Eukaryota > Metazoa > Arthropoda > Insecta > Lepidoptera > Noctuidae > Agrochola > Agrochola lychnidis. Next base: position 9,348,393 of record OY796873.1, read on the forward strand.
ATTTCTGACTGACCGATTCCTTGACAATTCAAAAGTGCCTGTAAATGGTTTAATTGAAATAAATGATTTGAGTTTTTTTTTGCGAACGCACTTGACAGTCTAGGAATTTATTTTTGACCAAATATATGTCTGAAAGAGTTTTCAAAATTATAGATTGATACGACATCGACGACTGTGAAGCAAACAAACTTTACGCCCGGTTACTGGAACGAAAATCCATACAAAAATTTACTAAAAAATTGTCACTCGAGTGACTGCATTCAATCGGATGACTTAAGATGCGTTTAATTTTAATACGATTTGATTTTCGTTCCAGAAACCGAGTGTTAAACAATTATTTCTTAGGAATGTCACAAGGTAGACTAAAAACCTTTTTTTTTTTCTTGTTTTCACCCCAAAAGTGATCCCCATATTCAAAATACATTTATTTACGTTACACGTCCGTGTTTGGGTCACAGAAATATATTATGTGTACCAAATTTCAACTTAATCGGTCCATTACGTTCGGAGCAAATTGCCTGTGACAGACAGACAGACACACGAGTGATCCTATAAGGGTTCCGTTTTTTCCTTTTGAGCTACGGAACCCTAATAATGCAGAAAAGATACGACAAGAGACGACTTTGGTTTGACCCCACTCATTCGTTTGACTCGAGTCTCTGTATTCGCCCATATAAGGAACCACCTCTATCAGCTACATGACAACACTTAAGAACGCGACGACACATGAATTGTCCATACAAACGTAATACATAAATCATTTGCAATTTGGGCATATTTCCACCATATTATGTTGTTATTCGGATTTAGACGGTTTATCTAGGCTCCTACATCTTTTTTTTTCTAAAAAACTTCTCTAAAATGAAGTTTAAACGAATTTAATTTCGCACATTTTTACAGCGTAAATGACATGTCTTCATATTGTTTTTTCTGTATTATAAACAACAATATTTATAATATTGTTTCTGCAGAAGCATAGCTTATATTATCAAGTTACAAAATATCTAAAAAAAAACTGGAAAAATAGTAAGTTTTCATTCATCGTTTTTGGTATTACGGAACACATCCAAATTTATCATAAATCTTCGAAAGCTAGTAGTGCTATCGCGTCAAGCAATAATTGTCAATGTGTGGAATTGAATTTTGCAAACATCTCAATTTGTAGTTGCGAGCCGTGTTTGCAGGCCTCTTAAAGGCAATTGTTTTTGTTCAATCCAAGTTAATGTAAAACATAGTAGGCATATACAATAACAAACCTAGACACATTTTCTTGTTTATGGACCCACTTGAGTACAAGCATATACATATTTTATTTAACATAGACAAACATGTTTACATTGTATTACTTTCTACAATATGTGTAGAATGACTAAACAAAATGTGTAAAATGTTCATAGAATCCAGTGAAAGTACACACACAATGGTTTTGTATGTGAATAAGTTGTGCCAAGTTTTTATGCATAAATTTTAATGATAATATTTCATCAAACAATAAGAATCTTTAGTGCATGGGAAGAAAATTAAATTATAGTTAAACTTAGCAGTTACTTTTTGTGTAGGTTAAAATTAGTAGTTAGTTTGTCTGTTAACTGAATGAATGTAGGGTTGCCATCCGTCCGGGTTTGTCCTAGTTTGGAGGGCAGGGAGCGTCTGGGCGGGGTAAATATTTGTATCAGGGGAAATCCGATTAATTGAATTATTTGCAATAAATAAAATTAAAATCCTAAATTTTATTTTTGTTACCATACCTCAAATAGAGGATAGTGACAATTGATTAGTAAACTAGGCCTTTTATTTGTATTGTTGAGACTTAAGTTGATTTTCCAATAAAAAAAAAAAAATATCGATGGTTTAATTTATCAAAAAAAAAAAAAAATTGGTAAAATCTTCATTTCACCCAAATATCCGAGGTATTTAAAGTTTTTATCCGGCGCCCGTAATTTAGGTTATGGCAACCCTAACTGAATGCCTATCTTTAAGGGGAAGCGTTAGGGTAGCCCGCGAAATTCAAATTTTCTTACGTTTTTTGTATTTTGCAGGTCAGTGTCAGGTTTTATGTTGATTGAAATATGATTCGCGGTCGTTACAAATATGGCTTTACTCAATTATAATCATTACAATCAGCAATAGTGATTAAGAAGAAGATAAAAGTGTCAAATGTCATGATTTCATGAAATCATGACATTTGACACCTTTGCTAATTTATGGAGTTGTATTGCTGATTGTAATGATTATAATTGAGTAAAACCATATTTGTTACGACGGCGAATTATATTTTAATCAACATAAAACCTGACACTGACCTGCAAAATGCAAAAAACGTAAGAAAATTTGAATTTCGCGGGCTACCGCTTCGCCCTTAATTTTGAAATTCACCAACTTAAAAAAAACAACAACAACATGTACATGATCACATGGTACTCAAATCAATTAATTGTGTAATAAAAGCGAAATAGTAATAGGAAAGTGACAGTCAATGTGTATTTGTATTGTTGTTTGTAATAACAAAAACACAATTGTCACATCATTAATTAGGTAATACAATTTCATCGAGGAAGAGAAGTTCAAATGAGAATTTCAGATATTACAGTGACTTTTTTTATGATTATGTAATTGTCTTGATATTTGGCACAACTTGCCATAAAATGCCTTGAAATTTCCTTGCATTTAATTATCAATTTTGCCAATAACTTAGTTTGCTCTAATAGGGCAGAACTCAACTTTTCATTGCAAATACTGTTAAAAAACATGTCTGATTTATCTTAAAATATTTTTATATAAATATTTTATTTCACACCTACATGGGCACCTATGAAACGTCAGAAGCTAGGTGCACGGTTTCAATTAGTTGTTTCCTATGGAGAAGAACTGGCGAGAGACTCTACAGTTACACTTTAAAAATTAATGGCTTTTACAATGTTTTAAATTACTTTATACTTGACAAGTACCAGGTACTTATGTCTACTTAAGACGTTTTGAAGAAAAAGACATGCACCATTGACCCCAAATGAATTGGGCAGAACGATGATAATGTGATTTTTGTATATTCCTCAGACTTTTCGGATTCATGTGCATATTGTATAATTATCACTTGCTTCAAAAATGGTGAAGGAAGACTCCGTGAGGAAACCGCCTGCCTGAGAGATATTTCTCGACGACATAGAAGGCAATTCAGATGCCCATGGGAAGCTTTAAAACTCTGACACCAGGTTAGTCACTACCCACACAAAAAGATTATATTTTAAATAGTGGTTCAATCGATGAACACAAACGACACAATAATAATGTTGTATTCAATCATTTGGAATGCTAGTTTTTGCCAATTGCTTTAGAAACAAAAAAAACTCAATCATCTGTCATGTAAACACGGCTACACATCAAGCTATACATTTCCAGTTTATGATGATCTTGCATTGTGTAGGATTTCCGTGCAATGCGAGGTCAGCTTATACTGGAAATGTATAGCTTGATGTGCAGCCATGTGTACTACAAATTCTTGCAAATAAATTTCATTTCATTTACAATGACAAACAACTGATTACTCACATTTAACTTTATCATAAACCTACAAACGCACTTAGAATCTTTGCAGAACTTATAAAAATGGAAATAAACCTGATAACAATATAGGGCTAGGCTAGAACATCCTACAATTTTATTGTTCGGTCACAAATTGATTAGTCACACAGCACTGGCAATCACAATAGGTTTACAACACATCTGTATACATACATATACTAGGGCATTATGTGACGGAGTAGGTTGTCCCCATCAAGCATTGCGTTTACTATTGTGTGATGTCCCGAATGTAAATAAACTATATTGAGTGTGAATTGTCACACGGTTTCATGCAATATTTAGTGTTTAGAATATTTTTATTGTAAATATGACATACCTCAATTTTATAAGATTGTTTAGTGTGCGTGGAATGATATGAAAGAGATGGAAGTGAATGAAACAGTTGAAGAAGACGTGTTTTGCCGACCCCAAGTAACATGAGGCAGGAAGATCATAATGAAAGGCATGCAGAGGTTAGCAGCAAATACTGAAAATGATTTCATTATGTATGACTAGCCTAGCCCTTGAGCTGGTGGCAAAAGACCAAAGCCCAAGTTTCCATTCTGCTAACCGTCGGAATGGAAAGCCAAGCATTGACCACAACCTAAGCTCAAAGATCCACCATCGGCTTAAGTTCTTACTAAAGTTGTTACTTTGACATGCTGAGTATCAGAACAGCTTACAGCAATATTGGAAGATAGAAGATATCAGTTCAAAATAATAATTTGAACTGAATATTTTGACATATTATGTCAGTTTGGAGTTGCGTGTTATCAAAATTTTACAAAACATTTTATTATTATTTTTTAAATTTACATGTTTGATTTAATTACTTAATTTACTTTTAAAACTGAACTTACCTGTTACACAATTTAATATACTACACAGATTGTGTTCTCCACCATTTCTCATGAGAGAATAACAATCTAATATTGAGTGCAGTACTTCTTATCACTAACTGGCCAATGTAGGTTAAAGAAAAACAGTAGTAGAAGTACAAGATTAGCTATTCAATTTTACCTAAATACAGCATCCTTTGGGGAAATGGATATGTTAAGATTTCTTGACACTTAAGACCAGTTCATTTTCTTGGATAACTTGACACACTTTGCATACATGTTTTACGGTTTTCACAACTAACTAAGTGAGAAAACATGACAAAATTTCACTGTAGGCCACATCAATGAATAAGACTTATAAGAATCTCAACATTTCTGCACATTTATGACATAAATCTGTGAGGCACTGTTACCAAAGCTCACGAATCACGATATTCGCGGTCAATCTTCACGTAAAACACACTATCGTCGGCATCGACACGTAAATAGCGAAATGTATGAAGACTCACCGAAAATGGCTACAAACTTTACAAATGCACCAACACGGCAAACGCCTCATAAATGGAACGTGAGATAGTTTTTTACACCATCAGTTTCCCGTACGATTGCACTTTCCAATAGCTTTTACTATTACGGCCCCCTACTAAAGCAAGTAGTACAAACAGGCATGAAAAATACTTGACGACTGACGTACTACTCTACGCCTAGGGAGCGGTCAGAATGTAATCTTTTCCGCCGAACGAGTAAACTAATATGTGTTAAATACGCACTTACACACAATTAAAGCACCAAATAACGTCACTTATTTCAATCCACATACGAAGATCTTATCACAAATCACCATGAAATTATAATTTGGGCGACAACGAAGCGAAATCGTCCCTCCTCCCTTCACCGTAAATGAATCATAGACAATTCCGTTTTTTTGTAGGTTTGACTTTGTTCTGGCAACGACAATCAGTTTCAGCCTAGTGGAAAACAAAAAGAGTATTTTTCTCAGAATCTTGAATTGTCTTTTGTATGATTATGTAAGTCCCCATCTGTATTGATACTTTTTTTTAAATAATATTTAAATTTATCAAACTCGAATTGTTACAATCACAACATGTTCCAACATCTGAGTACGATCACGATCATATATCAAAGAATTGGTTAGTAATATGCTTATATTCCCGAGGAGAACATAAACTAAATGAAATGGTTAAAAAAATACCTCACATTTCATAGAAATTATTTTCATCCCTTTCTAGTGCAATGGATTAAACAAGGAAAGAAACAGCAAAGCAATAAATTATCTGTAAATTACCTTTGGTACATGTATCCGATTTTTTCTATTTGTACTCAATAGTGAAGCCCAGCTATACCAAATTAGTAGATCGATTCAAACCCACTAAGAGAGAATCGAATACGAGTATCCCATTGTTTGTGGAACAGCACCTTCTTTACAGTCCAGTTCGGAATTCATCTATGAATCTCCACCTGAGCAATACCCTAATTGCGTAACTCATTTTCGTAAACTTTTACGCGAAATTTGTTTCATTTTGACATTTCAACAACATTCATTGCGTTATTTACGTTGTTGAACAGATTTTTTTTCCAACTTATGAAGCAATGGATTAGAATATCTGTTTCAAATCGAAACAAATTGTGATTGTGTTGTATTACGCAATTAAGGTGTCGGTTATACTTGCTTCAGCCAACCTGGGTGTGGAGTCTATTTAAAGAATTATTGTGCTTACCTGGCAACTCGTACTCGTGGGAGATTTTCAGCATGCGGAATGGGTTGGGTAGGGGCAGTGGTTCTTGCCATAGTTTTCAACCGCCGCAGTTTTTTCGCCTTTCCACATACCGTTCGTCGTTGAGTTGGGAAAACACACTTTAAAAAGCTGTTGCGGCTTTTCAGCGTATGTGACACGAGGATGTTATTTTATGCAAAGAGTGTCATGTGTCGGAGATCATCTTGGCTCTTTCACATGAACTTGCCGTCGCTTTGCGAACTCCTGGTGGTGCTATTCCTGCTAATGATTACAGCATTTGTACCTGAGTTGGTTTGCGGTAACCAGTGATAATCCAGTACGTTTAATTCGAAGCTGTATCCACTATCTTTGCATATATCCATTAATTCACTTGAATAACTATTCAGTACCCTAATTGCGTAATACAACACAATCACAATTTGTTTCGATCTAAAACAGATTGCTAATCCATTGCTTCATAAGTTGGAAAAAAAATCTACTAAACAACGTAAATAACGCAATGAATGTTGTTGAACTGTCAAAATGAAACAAATTAGTCAAAATTGTTTTCGAAAATAAGTTAGGTACGCAATTAGGGTACAGATCTACATTTGACTAACTGTCAGCAATGCAAAAACAAAGATATAGCTCATCAGCTCATCTTTTCTTAGCAGTCGGGAAAATGTTTCGTGATGTTGAGTTAGTTTTTTGCCGCCACTTGTAAATACTGAGCTTACTGTATTAACCGGAATTATTTTACTTTTTCTATCGAAATACCAATAATATTTTACATTTCTATAATGACAGTAAATAATTAAGCTTTACCTTCAAGTTAATCGATTTCATCCATTTACAGAATTAGTCGACTAATCAATATCTATAATGATTATGATAATCGGCTCATCGCTCTAGTGTTGTGCACATATATGTATGTTGTGTTGTGTGTGCGTGGTGATTTGTGTTAATGCTGATAGAAAGAAATTAAATAAAATCAGGTATATTTTGACGATGAAACTTACATAAATGTGAAGAAACACAGTGTTTTGTGTTATCAAGTGATAGTGAATCCGTCGGGAGGCGGTAATCGTGTACGTTCTTTCGCTATTTGTGGATTCTGGATCTCGTCGATGTACCATAAACAAAAATGTCAGCGATCCCGATTTTTTGTTTCTTGCTGCATACCCATCGTTATACCCTAATTAGATCACACGAATGATATAAAATAATGTTAGACGCTTTCTCCCGTGGTATCATCTCGTTCGAACAGCGTTCCCGAGGCAATAAATCGGCCATAGTAAACGTGCGTTTCGTGTGCTCGCGCCCGTCTACACCCGACCTATCTCATTGTTTATGTATGGAGAATAAGCCAGGAATTTTTATGGGGATTCGCGGTGTATTCTCGTTTTAATTGAATATCTGGAAACGATCAGGGTTCCTCGGCGCCTGGTAGCGACGGCGGGGTTGGCCCGCGCCATCGGCGTCCCCCCGACCGCCAAGGTTTTTCGTGATCTCTATTTATAATAATCTCTCGATCATTTGGTGCAGCATAATGACATTCTTGTAATGAAGTGCCGTTCTGTGGATTTGTGGGACATGTGCCAATTATTGTGCCCGTGACGAAACGCGCCGCGGATTAGTTTTGTATGTATACAAATGCACAACTACTGTTTGACTTACATGGGATCACATGGAATTATATCACACAGTGTTGATCCATGGTCATGCTCTCTATTAAACACTGACCGTGTCTAGATGTGGTAAACTCCTGTAAATGTGTTATTGATCACATTAGTGGACAAACAGGTACATTCATAGATTATTTATTTATTTATTTACAATCAAAACAACATGCATTGTAACATTTAGTTTGTCTTCTGGTTGCCAAAAACTTAATATAAAAGAACAGTGCATAAAATTATCTTAATTCTAATAATTTATTCATGACAGGTATTGTGTCTAATGAGTAGCATCAAGGTCTTTTATCTTGCCTGTTTATCAGTTATAATACATTTCAATATTGGATACAAGCTTTCTGAACCTTAGTTTTGGAAAAGTTATGTTGCATTTCTAATTCTAAAACATTGGTTGCAATATAACGTTTATTAGGCTTCCATCCAAGAGTGGGACAGGGCTTGCAGACATAAATCATAATTTAAAAAACATTTGAGTACTTATTTGTAACTACTGCAACAGATCTAATTAATGGATGGTTTAGAATGATTATTTTTTAAACAGCATAAATTACATTACAAATTGTTTATTTTTTATAAATGATAGGAAAAATAAAAACAAAAATCTATTCATTGCAATCTGATGTTGAAATCTAGGTTCATAAATACTTAAATACAACATTTCATGACTAGCTTCCTGTATTGCAGCTAAGGAGGAAAATGTATTAAATCTATTACCAGTCACAAATAATAAATATAAAATAGTTAAAAATATAATAATATATAATAAAACAGCTTTTCCATGAGAATCAATGCCACAATAGTTTCTTCAGTGATCCAAAATTGTACAATTTTGCAGTTAGCATCATTTTTATGAGTGCATACATCTATCATAAAATAAAATCTCTTAAACATAAATTGTTAACAGTCAAATTAAATCTGACCATAATCATACAATAATCCAGTGATTCCCAAAGTTGGATGGACTGCGACCCACATAACAAAAATGTCCAAATTTGGGACTCACCTCTTGGCTGCCATAGAGAAAAAAGGGGCATAACTATATGTATGAAGGACTGTTCACATAAGTAAAATAATTCAGTTACAATCGAAAATATGAATACTTAATTAAATAGTGCTGTGTCTACTTCAAGGAGAAAGATTTATTTGTTTCCTATTTTTTTTTTTTTCATTATAGCAATTTTAGCTACTTTTAATCGCCATAAGTTTGATACATCCAATTTATTTCGATATTTAATTTTAATATTAATCATAGCTGAAAATAAATTTTTCAAGGCCCACCCAATATTCGCTCATGGTGGGTCGCGTCCCATAGTTTCGGAAATGCTGAAATAATCTGTTTCCTAGTAATTTGAAATTGTGCATATCAGTTTTACAGCAACTTTAAAAAACACATCATTATTCATAAAAACAAATTTTAAATAACATAAATCAAATATTAAATGTGTAGCATTTCTTATCCACTATGATTCACTTCTTCACATTTTACGTATAAATGTTCTGTTTTGATCAGTGCCTCCCAAACTTTGGTTCACAGAGAGCTCTTGGGGTCCAATGACTATATAAATAAAAATCCATTGCTATGATTTATCTCTCAAGGGTCCAACGTTAAAAAAAGGTTGGGGAACGCTGATTTAGATATCTTTAAATTATGCATAATGCTGGTAATGTTGTGTGTACAGTCAAGTTGGCGAAGGCACGCAGGGGTATGATCAAGGAGAAGGAGAAGGGCGGAGGCGCCCGCCTCAAGGACGAGCCCAGCGATCCTGCTGAGCCCGGTAAGAAACAATTCATTAAGTTATTTTTTAAGCAGTGGTAATAAAAACAAAATTATAATATTAATTATACCTTGTGCTTTTTGTATTATTATTGCACCATCTATCAGAAATGATGCTGAAGAATTAAATTATGTATAAAAATAAAAACGTTTGTTCACACTCAAAAATATTGTTTAATGACAATACATAATTCAACAAAAATGTCAGACAAAACTCAGTCTCCGCAGACAAAAATTTGCATGTCTGCTGCATAATTTACATTATTATTTTAGTACTGCTTCTGTACATTGCACATTTCAATTAAAAAAACATTTGCTAGTTAAATTGTTTAATAATTTAGGTATTTTACAAACTTACTGTTTAAGATATATACATGTTTAACGTCATAAGATATTGATAACTATTACATCTGTGAAGTTTTCTCACCTAATTTTATTTGATCTTATCTATAAAAGAATTTATACAAATGCGTTAGAATTTAAATATAATATACACAATAAAAACTGAGAATGATGGTGAAAGCCAAAGCAGTATGCACAGCTATGCATGTAATTGATTCATCTCATTTATAATCCCGCTCAGCTCAGTGTTTATCTACCACACACATAATAAGCAATCTAGATAAATATACTATAAAATCGTAAATAGCCGATTTTCACAGATATAATGCATTCATTAAAGTGCCTTATCGCGTTTGTCGCAGAAATATCGTAATTTTTACAAATTCAATCGATAATTTAACATAGTTTACTGTCGTTTATTGAGCACAAACATAATTAGTATTCAATTAATGTAACTAGCAAGAAATAAAATCTTCAAAACTGAATTATCTTTTGTTGAGATTCTTAAGAGAATCGCACGTAAAATTAATAATAACTTTAAAACTACGGAAAAACATCGAATAAATTGATAATTTTAATCTATTTTAATATTTTGGGTTTTTCAATTACGTGTTTATTTCTGGATTACCCATGATTATAATATAGCCCATATATGTAACAATATTTTCTGTCGTGAATCAGGACATGGCTCGCGCCCGCCATCAGCGTCGCTTCCGACTCCGGCGGCGCTGAAAAAGGAACCAGACGAGCCTCCACACAGAGTCAAGTTGGAACCCCACAGCCAATCAGGTGGCGAAGATTCTACAGCCGATCTTGGAGTTGACGGCATCAAGACTGAGATTGACGGCCTTATGGACAGTGACGGTAAGACCTTCTTTCTTTCTAGCAGTATCCTTATCCCCCGCCGCGTCCGTCTGTCTGTCTGTACGCGATAAACTCAAAAACTACCGAACGGATTTTCAAACGGCTTTCATCAATGGACGGAGTGATTCATGAGGAAGGTTTAGATGTATAATTCATTAGGGTTTTGCGTAAATTGGCTAAAATATGATGATTATTATTGAAGATGTCGGAAAAAATAATGTCGACTGGTAGCTTTACTGACATGCGTCGCGTAAACCGTAAGAGATACAAAAAATTAATGTTCTACAGGATTGTACATCTTAAAAAGTTCAACAAAAAAGTCCGTGATAGCATACATCTATCTTCTAAGGATGACCCATGCAGTAACCACTTTTATCTTTCAAAGTTTGATAAAAATTTAATTGTTATTTCCTAAGCCATTTTGACCGGTATTATATTAATCCTTATCCAATAAAATGTGTTATTTAAATTGGGCATTTAATTTAAATTAAAATATGTCTTGAAATCATTTCATTTAACATAACATAACATCACGCCTGTTTTCCCCGAAGGGTTAGGCAGAGGTGTACCTACATAAAGTACACCCACATTTCGCCAGTTATGTTTAAGTCCCATGTAATAGTGGGCGAGCTTACTGCCATCAACCATTTCATTTAAATGAATACTTTAAAAGATATCACAGACTCAAAATTACGCGTAACAAAATAATTATGTTTGATGGCGGCGGGCGCAGCGGTAGGATTCAATGACCTTTTCCTCGGCTATTTGGTATGTAATCCCGATAGAGTACGTTCCCGTGGGATATTTACCGACATCCACGCGGGCGAAGCCGCGGGCAAAAGCTTTCTATATAATAAAACGTGTGGCACTCGGGGACTGCCGCGGTAAAGCTATTGCATAGCATTTGTAACCTCCATACTTCCTATTTGTCAACGCTACACTTGGGATGATGACGTGATGACATAAAAAAAAATTACGTTCCCATGACAACATCACGTTGTCATGGGAACCGTCATTACATGGTAGGCGGAGTGGGGGGTGTTAAGTTTTTTTCGTTACGGAATTTCTTGGTTCGGTCACCGCGCTCTAAGCCCGCGATAAAAGCTATGCAATAGCTTAAAAACTGGCCAAGTGCAAGTCGGACTCGCGCACGAAGGGTTCCGTACCATTATCTATAAAAACTGCTAAAAAATCATGTCTGTTGTATGGGAGCCCCTTGCATATTTATTTTATTCTGTTTTTTAGTATTTGTTATTATAGCGGCAACAGAAATACATCATATGTGAAAATTTCAACTGTCTAACTATCACGGTTCATGAGATACAGCCAGCACGCGTAGCATGACCACCGTAGAAACGAGTTTTGTCGACGGAAGAATAGACAAAATGACAGATTGTGATTGTTTATCTGTCATTTTGTCTATTCTTCCGTCGACAAAACTCGTTTCTACGGTGGTCATGCTACGCGTGCTGGTGACAGACAGACAGGCGGACGGACAGCGGAGTCCTAGTAATAGGGTCCCGTTTTACACTTTGGGTATGGAACCCTAAAAATGAAATGATGCTCGTTAGTAAGCGCATAACTCCAGAACGGCTAGACCGATTTGGCAAATTTTTGTTTTAAAATGTTCGTAATAGTCTTATCACGGAAAGAAAAATTGGAAAACTTGGCGAGAAAATTTGTACATTTTCTGTGAGAATTTTGTATGAATTATTGAAATTTGTAGGACAACGACTTGGGTCAGCTTGTTGAGAATATTGCTGATTATAAATTTTCTAAACAATTGATGCTTTTGACAAAATTACTTAGATTTGGCGGAGTCATTACCATAATATATAAACTTCTTCGTGTTTTGTATTGACGATATAGTTGAAGCGCATCAAGAGCGCACTCATTGTACTTCAAACTTTATGTCAATGATATAAACGTCACATAACGCGCGCGCTCGTGTCTTGCAACTACTATACTTTATTTGATCTTTTTATATTGCTTGGGCCCGGTAAGCGGCATCAGCGACCTTCTTCAGATCGCCAAAAGTGCAGATACGGACGTTCCACCTAAGAAAATAGGAATTAAACATGTTGTTAAAAATCCATTTTAATTCAGGTGACCCCACAAAATCTCCTTCCTGCGAACTGGGCGGGCCAGGCTCTCTAAAGTCGGAGCGACTTTCTTCAGACTCAAATGATATTTTGGATCCTCAAACAGGTCTCAGGGGCCCAACAAGTAATCTTCAGGTAAGAATGCAGGTAATGAAAAAAAGTAGAGGTTTTATTTATTAGTTTTATTTTTAAATAGTACATTTCAAAGTTAAAAGCTGTCAATTTTATTAAGTACCAATGTAATTTTTATTTTTATTGAAATTTTTATGAGTAAAATGGTTTTCCTGAAACATTCAGCACATAATATTTCTATTTTTCGTATAGGATCAAAATCAAAACTGTCGCAACCCCAACGGAGGTCCAGAAAACATGGGGTCGTGTCGCATGGGGGGCGGAGGGGGTCCAATGGGTCCAGGGGGTCCGATGGGCTCCATGTCAGCAAGTGAGGCGCAGACACTGCCCTCTAACGTCATTAGCAAGCAAGCTGGCAGTATGGAGGTAACAACATAGCTTAGTAAAATTTTACATAGCTGCAATACAAATAAATTCAATGTTTTCTAAAAAATAAACAATATGAGACTGAGATTTAGTTCGCCATCTTTGGAAATATCATTTTTCTAAACTTTGGAGTTTATGGTCTTATTCTTTGTGTGTGTAAAGCAAAAAATATATTAAATACTGGATGTTTTCCCAGCAGCAAAGCCAAATCTTCGTGTTCTCGACGCTATTGGCTAACAAAGGCGCGGAATCCGTGATATCAGGACAACACCACTCTATCATATCTTACCACTGCGCGCAACCAGGCACTAAGAAATATCTTGAGGTAATATGACTTATTAAAACTTTAATTTTATAAGTAGTTAAAATAAAATACTAAATAAATACTTGTTTGTTTTGCAGAAACACCCTCTGAAAATGGGACAGTTCAACAAACAGAGTCCAGCACAATGGCTCAATAATCTCGCCATGGCCAAAACCCGAGGTGGAATGCGAGGCGGGCCTAACATGATGGGCGGACCTAACCAAATGGGACACATGATGGGCGGACCCATGGGTCCCAACATGGGTCCGATGGGTCACGGCGGGATGGGACACATGGGGCCTAATATGATGGGTCCAAACAGAATGGGTGGGCCCGGCGGTCAGATGATGATGATGAAGGGTGGTCCGGGACAGATGGGTCAGATGGGACCAGGCATGGGGCCTATGGATGGGTTTCCAGGGGGCACCCCGTCCTGTGGTGTCATGGACGGCCTCGGTGCTGATGGTGAAATGCCCTGGGACACCGTAAGTGCACTTCAGTTTATGGTGGGACCACACTCAGTTTCGAAAAGTTTAATCCACACAAAAATATCTAACAGATTGTCAAAAATATGTTAACTGTAACATTAACTTAACAGACTAGTTTATTATCTAATTTTTAGGTTGTCTTTTAGAAACAGAGTGTTATTAACAATCGTACTTCTTCTTTTTGTGTCACTTATATATTCTTTATTAATTAATTTTAATACACTCTTGCAGAAAAACCCCTCTGTAATGTCGAACGGTATGTCGAATGGCCCGGGCTCTATGCCTGCCTGTTCGGAGGCCGGGCCTACGCCCCAAGACGCGCCGTCAAGTCAGGCCAATTCTGACTCAGGCCCTGATCAGCCTTGCCAGACTGGACCTAAAGGTAATACTTATAAATATCATTATCATTTATTATAACAGGCCTGTAATGTCCTACTGCAGGACAAGTTCTCCCTATTCTCCTTTCCACTTCTCTTCTTTCTTATCGAAGAAGTCCAACTCATCTCGCCATCTCCGTGTAGGTCTGCCATGATATTTCCCTTATAATAATGTAATTGTTATAAATATACTAATAGGTTCCTTAAAAAAAAAATCTGGAACCATTATGCTGAGAACATAATTAGACTTCGCTAAGTTTAACTTCATAACATATCGATACTGGAAATTTCAAATGTCGTAAGGGACATTTTATTCCCTGTCCCTTACGACATTTGAAATTTCCAGTATCGATATACAGGGTGTTTGGCAGAACGTTGAACATACGAAAATGGTGGATAGGTGGGGTCATCTGCTACTTACTCAGCCCTAATTTATTTGGCCCTGGCGCCCTGGATATTAAATTTTTTTTTTTTGCTTTCTTCTAGTTTCACAACTTTCTTAACTTTAAAGTGTAATTTTTATTAAAAAAATGGGTAAAACAGGCATTTTTTTTAATCTTTAATTTTGGCAGATTCTTATAACAGAAAGATGTAAAAAATACTTAAATCCTAATTTCAACCAGCATTAAAAAAAAATATCCAGGGGGCCAGGGCCAAATAAATTAGGGCTGAGTAAGTAGCAGATGACCCCACCTATCCACCATTTTCGTATGTTCAACGTTCTGCTAAACACCCTGTATACATAAATAAATAATAACATTTAAACCTTATTGCGACAACAGAAAGTCGATTACATAATATCTTATCACCATTTTGATTTTATGTAGTTTTTATTACAACAATGTTACTCGGAAATCTTTCGATTCTCAAGTAAATGTGCGCGCGTCTTTTATCCAACGCAACACGTGACGATAATCGTTTCATCTAAGAATTGCAATATGAACCTTTGTGTAGGTGTGAAAATACCAGATGAGAACTTAACTCCACAACAACGTGCACACCGTGAGGAACAACTGGCCACAATACGCAAAATGCAACAGATGCTGTTCCCAGAAAGTGGGGGCAACAACCCCAACCAGGGCCCCAACGATGGCTCACAGGCCCCCAACGACATTAACCCACCCAACTCGAGTGCTAACATGAACATGTCTCCCTTCCCTCCTATGTCTATGGGTCCAAATGGCCCTATGGGATCTGGACCCAACGGCCCAATGGTTTCCATGTCAAACAGCATGAACTCGGGCCCGAGCTGCACAATGTCCGGCCCGATGGGCCCCAACGGCCCTATGGGAGGTCCAATGGGTCCTGGAGGTCCGATGGGTCCGAATGGACCTATGGGCGGACCAATGGGAGGTATGGGTGGGCCGGGTATGGGGATGGGTGGGCATGGGGGTATGGGACCTAACGGTATGATGGGCCCAAATGGGCCGATGATGTCAAGTATGGGTCCTAACGGCCCTATGGGTCCAATGGGCCCTTGTGGAATGAAGGGCATCAGAGGTCCGTGTGGAGGTCCAGATATGAAGACTGGAATGTGTACAGATATGCATATGGGGAGAGGATGCGGAGGACCAATGGGGGTAAGCAGAGTCCTTTAAATTATGTAAATTTATTTGTGTGAAATACTTTTTCTGACGATTCCTTTCTTCATTTTAGCGGATGCCAAACCCCATGGGTGGTATGGGAGGGCCTAAACCATGTATGATGGGAGGACCACACATGGGACCTAGGATGATGCCAGGACCTAATCTCAATGCTATGAACGGTAAGAAACTTTCAGTCGTGTGCTGTGTTGGTGACAAGGTTTTAGTTTACTTAATACCTACAGTAAATATTCTGTGTAAAGTACACAGAAGGAATTTTCTAAAGGAATATTGCATGCAAACACCCTTTATATTCCAATTTTTTTATTTGAGTCACTGTCTTGTATCCGAAATAAAGCATGCATAACCAGTTGGCGGCATTTTGTCCAATCAACACACTAAATTGACTTTTTATTCATTCACACTTTTTTTTTTGAAAATATGTACACACGGCTAGCGGTCCAGTATAAGCTGACCTCGTATTGTACGGAAACCTTATACAATGCGAGATCAGCATAAACTGAAAATGTATAGCTTGATGTGTAGCCGTGTGTACCTGTTTTCTTCTACTTACAACTTATTGAAGTGATAACTTCTTTAGGCGCGTTGGGCATTTTTGAGATGGGGGAAAAAACCATTGAACTCGAACCTGTTACCGACACCGTGGAGTAAAAGACATCAACGATTACCGCGGTGCTGATTTTTTTTTTTTCAAGTTTTCTCTTTTGCCGACACTCCCGGAGTGCCACTGTTTTTTTTTCATAGTTTTCAATCTCAAGTTTGAAAAAATGAATGCAAAGCTGATAATAATTTTCTGCATGCTCTAAAATACGCTACCAGCGCCCTCTTCCTGCCTGTTTATATACTTTATTCGAGACTACAAAGAGAGCAGTGGTGGCCCAGTGGTATCGGCCTCGACTTACGAGTTGTAGGTCGTGAGTTCGAACCCAGGCACTTTGTGTATTTAATTTCATCACCACTGCTCTAGAAACGGTGAAGGAAAACATCGTGGTAAAACCGGCATGTCCTAGAACCAAAAATTCGAAGACATGTGACACCTACCAACCCGCATTGAGCCCGTTGTGGTGGATTATGACCTAGTCTCTTTCACAGAGAGGAGGTCTGTGTCCCAACAGGCTTATTATGAAGTGAACCTCTGCATGCAAAACCTAATGATTTTCTGCATGCACTGACATATGCGCAACCAGCGCCCTCTATCTACCTGTTTATATACCTTGTTCGATGGTACAAAGTGCCGCGTCTTCCAGGAGGCATCATGATGGACGGCAGTATGATGGGAGGCATGGTACAGCATGGTGACTGCGGGCCTGACCACCATGGTATGCCGGTCAACGGACCTATGTGTGACGAGTACGGACGCGGGAGAAATGTGAGTGGAGTTTGATGTATTTGTCTTTTGGCGATCATAGAATTTTGAACCCTTTACCTTATGACAAAACGAATTCTAACTTTGATCAAAACTGAAAACTTCGAGCCCGTTTTCGGATTTCGAACCTTATTCCAACTGAGGTAAAGATCTTAATACAAAATTGACAACTTAAACTCGTGTTTGACGTTAGTTTTTGTAATTAGAACTTTACACTTGTCAAAATAGAGTTCGAAATAAAACAAATCGAGCCATTTTTGAATGTATATGGGTCTAAAGATAAACCTTATTTTGTAATGAAGGCCGTAAAGGTTTTGATGTTATTAAATTATGCGACAAGAATTTCCGACTGCCTTGTCGGTCTAGAGCAAGGCTGCTCAACTTTTTTATCAGTCGGGCCAAACAGACAATTCAGATATTTCCGGCGGACCACTGATGGTTACTATTTTAGTTACTTATTAATAAGACTTATTTACATATCCATCGTACAAAGACTGTCAACTTGGCGGGTGTTTTCAGGCTTGCGCGGGCCATTTAAAAATGGTCGGCGGGCCACGATGTGGCCCGCGGGCATGGGGTTGAGCAGCCATGGTCTAGTGGTTGCAAGCGCTACTGTTGAGCATGAGGTCCTGGATTCGATTCCCAGGTCGGGCAAAGTGTTATTGGGTTTTCTATCTGGAATTTCTCGATAACAGCCCGGAGTCTGGATTTGTGCCCGGTTGACGGCAATAGGCTCGCCCCCTATTGCATGGGACTTAAAATAACATAACTGGGGAAATATGGGAAGTGTCTTTTTTAACGCCTTCTTTTCCCGAAGAGTTGGGAGACGTTGTGTATGTGTTTCCAACTTCTGTCACTTCTCCGACTTTGACCTTTGATAAAAAAAAAATAAGAAGAAAATTATTTATTCTTATCTTCCCAGAATACAAAATTTTCATAGTAGGATGTTTAACTTCTAGCCAAAATGTCTGAAAATGCCTGTAAGACATTAATTGATCCTTCATTCACAATGGTTTCCTCAATAAACAAAACCTTAGATTTTGCTGGACAGATTATCCGTTTCAAAATTTAGGGTGCACAAAAATTTTTACTAGATTAATTCTACAACATAAACAGTCTTATGTTCGTATGCAGATGGGGCCGGGCGACCCTGGCGGGCTGGGCCCCGGTGGCAGGGGCCCAGGGCCGGGGCTGCGGAGCCCCAAGAGTCCCGCCTCCGCAGACATCGACTGGCAGAAGATACACCACCAGTTCTTTGACGACCCCAAGTCCATGGATAATGATATGAGTAAGTTAGACTACTGGAACTTATAGAAGCTATTTACCGATCGGTCTCGAGTTCGAACCTAAGGCACCTCTGACTTTTCGGATGCATGTGCGTATTGTATAATTATCACTTGCTTCAAAAACGATGAAGGAAAACATCGTGAGGATGCCTGAGAGATATATTTCTTGACGGTATGTGAAGCAAAGTCAGAGGCCCATGGGCGGCTTTAAAACTCTGACACCAGGTTAGTCTCTAACCACACGAATAGAAGATGTTTGTTTTTGTGAAAATAAACTCTCAAGAAGCTGAGAAAATGTTGTTTCTTTATCTGTCTGTCTGTTAGAGCGTTAAGGACTTAGAAAAACATATAGAAACGAAACTTAGTGTAAACTTACGTTTCGATCTGTCAAAATGACGCCAAAATGCACAGATTTTAACAAAACGAACCTTTAGAACTCGAGAACCACTGAACAAGTTTACGTCATTTTGATTTTGATGAAATTTTCCATTGCAATGATGAGCAACAACTAGTAATGTACAAATATTTACAGGCACACAAGTGAAGTCGCCTTGCTCCGAGAGGGGCGGGTGCCTCCCACCGCCGCCTTACGGGACCTCGCCCTTACATCGTTCAGCCTCTGTGCCTATCGGTAAGTTATTATAAACACTTTGCCACCTTAGCTGAAAGACAACCACTTTTGGTTATAGACCTCCCCAAGCTCCGCTGCAACGAGTTATCAGTTATCAGTTTTCATGTGATTTGAATGTGATATTTCATATAAACTGAAAAACCGGCCAAGTGCGTGTCGCACTATGCACAATGAAGGGTTCCGTAGTTGGGATGAATTTATCCCAAAAACAAACTTAACATTGTAGTTGAAAAAATGTTCAGCCATACATCGAAATACGTCACGGTCAATTCTCCAACTGCAAATGTAAGTTTATAAAGGCAAAAAAAAATTGTGATAAAACTACAAATTACCGATTTTCGGACTTTTTCCTTGACTTGTATTGTGAGACCTTGGCTTTCTGCCAAATTTCATGATTCTAGGTCATCGGGAAGTACCCTGTAGGTTTTGATTTATTTGCAAGTATCAAAATATGTCGCATAAATAGCCGTATTTTTTTTTCTCGTCCGTGAAGATGGCGGCTAAGTTGAGACTTACTCACTTACATACACACATCTATTTTCTTGTACATGTTGACATTTAAAAGTGCCATTTTAGTGCCTAATTAAAATAAATTATTTGATTTTGACTTTTTTTTTTCTTTTACCAACTTCGGAAGAATTTGCTGCTTTCGACTTTATATTTACAAATCTATAGACCAGCCACTTATATTGTTTAGATGATCGTTATTCACGGTCCGCAGCAACGCAATCTCCGGGTCACGGTTCGGTACAAATGCCGATGTCGGCCGAAGCCTCTCGGGCAGGTTCAGGACTCAATAGTCCTGCGCATTGCAAGCCTGGTCCTAAGAACGACGCCCCAGGTCGGTACCAATGCTTGTACATTTGTTTTTTAATTGTAATTCGATGTATAGATAATAGGAGAATGAATTCAAAGGACATGCGTATCTTAGTAAATTATGGTGCAGGAGTGTTGGTCACAAAAAGAGAAAGGGAGAGATTGGATTGAGCTCTCTTTCTGTGTCTCATTCCTAAGTCACACTCCTGCGCTGTCGTTGTCGTTTTTGAGTGATAGGTTTGCTATTTTACAGCATAAATTACAGTACGTCTGCGTAAATTTGGCACGTCGAGTTTTAGGAAAATTACGGTTTTGTTTTGGAATAGGAAAACATCCTGAGAAAACCGGCATGTCCTGGAACAAAAAAATCGAAGACGTGTGACATCCGCGAACCCGCATTGGGCCGGCGTGGTGGATTATATCCCACTCCCTCTCACAGAGAGGAGGCCTGTGTCCCAGGAAACATTATAGGCTGATTACGCTTAAACGGTTTTGTAGAACTTGTCCTGTGTCTCTTTCTGAAACTTCGATGTGCCAATTTTACTGACGGGTCATGTACAAAGTTAACAATTTAATGTTGTCGAAATAGAGAAAGGAACCCCCAAATAAAGTGGGGATTTATGAATCAGTATACTGTCCTTTTAATTCATAATTTAAAAATAACACGTATGGTAAGTCAACAAATGTCGCATGAAAAATAATACATGAAATCAAGCCATAGAAGTAGTAGAGCATGCTCATATGTTTTATCTGTGTTAGACATTTTCCCAACCACGACAGTTTTTTATTTTTGACATGTTTCATCCCGACACATTGGCATGAAACGTAATTTTTTTCCTTATTTTTTTTTTTGTTTTTCTGTAGTTGTAATGCGTATTTTTTGTTTTCCCTCCCCTCCCCCCGCAAACGCTTGACGCTTGAAATCCCATCGTGTGATGAATAACAACGAATAACATAAAAATCCTTCAAAAATACGGGGATACGTTGACACCCAAAACTGGACTAACATACCTGGCCATATCAAATTGGATATTGGACCAAAACATTGGATCAAACATTGGCCACTGAAGAAATACTAGAGAAACTAGACGACGGGGTGTTTGTTCGTACTCTCCAATGTTTGGCGGCGCAACAACAGAAGAACCAACAAGGTAGCTCGCACGGCAAGGAACCAAGTTTGATGCCCGTGCCGTCACCACAGCAAATATCGTACCTCAACCAGTTCGAAGGTAACTTGATTGGATGACCACAGAAATAATCAACAACTTCAAACCCGGGGTCACACTTGATCATTTTCTATGAAAAATGCGCGGAATTATTATAACTCTTAATCCAAAGGATTACAGTTTATTTCACCTTACATGCATGTGTTATTTATTGCAATATTCTCTAGGTTAATCTTAAGCTATGTTTTGACATTTAAGTGTAACCCCAGGCTAATTTTATGACTTCATTTGTATTATTTCTGCTTGTGACTCTAATTAAGAATGCATTTTTATTACGCTTTTCAATGTTTTCTCCGTAATAACTGTAAGATTACCAAGTTTCTTTGCAACTAACTTGAATACTCAGTCATCTTACAATTTGTTTCATATTTGTTTATTGAGAACTATAACTTGTCGACTTTGAAATAACGCGCCCTACTACAGCATTTACGCACACTGTAATGTAGATTTCTATGGGTAATTCGATAGTGGGGCGCGCCATTTAGGAGTGGACAAGCTATTATACCCCATGTATGTATGTTTTGGTCGTATCACGTGTTTCATAGTAGAAATTTGTGTGTGTTTTTCTATATTTTTATGTTTTCATTTTGGTGGTGGTTGGTGAAAATGTGCTAACATAATGTACTTTCATACTCTATGGCTAATTCGTTCTTTCATTCTACATTGTCCGTCCGAAAAACATCTCTATATCCTTGGTTATGTAATATTTTATTATTAAACTATGACAGGTCAAGAGTTGACGATACAGAAACAGCCGAACACTTCGCTAAAAGACAACGGGCCGCCATCAAACAGTGGAGGTCAAACGCCACAATCTAATTCTAATCAGAAATCACCTGCCGGGTATGTATATCAATGTTATAAAATGCGTTTATCTTTTAGTCATAGGTGTTCAAGTGGGGAAAGTTTTATAGCTGCAATAATATCTGTTGCAAACTTTCCATTAGTCAAAAGTCCTGTACGTTAACCTTGAAATAACCTAGGGATACAGACAAGTAAGAATGTGTAGATTATTCGTGTTTTCGACTACACTTTAAGGACCTTCAAAGGTATATAAAGGTTTAAACAACTCTGACAAAATCTATCTACAATACGGTAGATGCTTAGGTTAAAAAAAAAAAAAATTGTCCGTCTTTCAAATGATAAAAAAATATTAGACACGTATTTTTTGCTTTATCATATTAATCAAAAATAACTTAGAAAACACGGATTAAAGTTGGGGAGTGGGGGCTCGCTACGTCACAACTCAGTATAAAATCTAGCAAGGCGTGAAGTCATACCACATTTTAACTCAATGTATCGCCGTAATCTCTTGATTACGTCAAAAAATAAAAAATACGTGTTCAATATTTTTTTAATAATCTACAAGACAGAAAAAAAGTTTTGGACACAGGCCTATTCAGTTTACTTCTCAATGGATCACCCAGCTTAAACCATTCTTCTGTCTTTTTCCAAAGTTGCTAAGATGTCTGGGTGAATACGCCCAAAAAATAATATCAAATGCAACTCTCAAAGTATGGACAGCAGTAGAAGAGCTCAACTTTGCCTAGTAATAGGACACTATAGGCTAATAGAGGCAGAAGAAGGAATAGAGGCTAGAAGGCAATTGAAGTTGCAATAATATGTTTATTCTCCATAGCATGATGCCGGGTACTCCCGAGCCTCACGGGTCATTGTCAGAAGCGAGGGCAGGACGCTTCTCTCTGGAGCAAAGCCCCGGCTTCAACAACCCACAGACACCCACCTCTGCTGCCAACACCAAGTGCCAGGGTAAGTCGACTGTGTGATGTTTAATATTTGGAGACGTTTAATGTTCCACTTGTTAAAAAATACAATAGACGTGGATATATTTAGTAACCAGTTCCGCTTAGCTATTTCTAAAAAGCCATTTCTAGTCTGCGCGACAAGTCAAACGTCATCCTGAGGATCATCGTTGAGAGGTGAAACACGTCGATTTCTTCCAGGATTTTTTATGGCTCTTTAATAATAGCAAAGCGAAACAGGTTACTAAATATATTCAAGTCTATTGTATTTTATAGTGGATTTCCGCAAGGTCACGCCTGAATCAATTAACTGTTCCACTTGTTCATCTCTCTTGAACATTTTAAGCGCAAGCAAGTTTTAGTGCAAGCCATATGTTATCAGCAATCGCTTATAGTAGTAAGGGAAATTCGGAGGCAATCGTTTGATGTTACTTGTTTCTTCATTTTGAATTCGTCTTTGGTGTCAGTCTTCATTCTAAATGTTTCAAACTGATGAGTTTGATAGTACTTCCGTATTTTGTGAAAAACGTTTTTCAGACATAAATGCATCATATAATACCTTAATTAAATGGGCAATACATATTTGTAATCACATTCTCTAAAACGGCTCCAACGATTTCGATGAAAGTTGCAATATAGGGGTTTACGGGGACGAAAAATCGATCTAGATAGGTCTCTGGGAAAATTCGTTTTCTCTATTTTTACCCGAGCAGAGCTCGGTCGACCAGGTACTGAAGCCCTTAAGTGATGCTGTAATTTTGGACAATATGAAATATCACACGCATTGAGCTAGTTTCGAAACCTAAAAAGAAATCTTATACTAATAAAATAATCTGTGCAGACGAAAAATCCCGCCCAAGTCCGCAATCAAATCGGTCGAGTCAAGACAGCGCCTCAAAAACCCCACAAAGAGATACGCCGAACCTGAATCAAGGTCCTTACGCACCAGCATCGTCGGCGTCATCTTGTGCTGGTAGTGTCAAGAGTAGCTGCAGCGTCGCCAACAGTGGCGCTGTCACCACCGCCAGCGGGTCTATGGAGGACTCCATGGCAGGGAATAATGAGGTAAGTTTTCTTGAAAAAAAAACCAGGGCCCTATACCACAAAAGTTTACAAGTCTACAATTCTACAAAATTGTTAAACCGAAATCTTACTTTATTATAATCCTTAATATTATGAATGCGAAAGTAAGTTTGTTTGTTACGCCTTCACGCTAAAACGGCTGAACGGATTTGGATGAAATTTGGCACATATATAGATGATGCCCTGGAAAAGAACATAGGATACTTTTTTTTTTCCCACGGGATCGTGACTTATACGGGTGAAACCGCGGGGCGCAGCTAGTAATATTATAAATGCGAAAGTTTGTGAGGATGGATGGATGTTTGTTACTCTTTCACGCAAAAACGACTGAACGGATATGGATGAAATTTGGCACACAGATAGTTTATAACCTGGATTAACAGATAGGATACATTTTATCCCGATATTCTCACGGGATCTAGACTTTGCTGGTGAAACCGCGGGGCGCTGCTAGTTACAAAATATATGTATGAGTTACAATATTGTAGACTTTTCGCTACAATTATTGTGTGACTTAGAGTTTTGTGATACTCGCACTTGTAAGATTTACAAATTTGTAAATATTAGTGGTATAGGGACCAGGTGTTCTATAGGTACACCTCTCTGCCAAGCCTTGGGATAAAACAGGCGTGATGATAATACTGTTTGTTGTGTTCTCTTGAAAAAATGAGGTAGCCCATCTAATGATAAGTGGCCACCGCAGCCTTCGGCCATCTGTAATACCAGAGACATTGAAGGTGCGTCAAGAGTCAAAGCTGAATTATTTCATGGGCTTGTAATTACGGCGACACCCATACTCTTTGAATACTATACAGCAAATGGTATTGCAAAATGCCACTTCGTAGTTTAAATAATTAGGTGTTGATAAGAGACGTTAACAAAGACTGGAATGTCGTCAAGTATCAGACGTGTATACGCGACGGCGACCGTGCGACGACTGAGAAAAAATGGAGCTTGAACTCGATCAAATTGAGTCCAAAACACTAAAGCTGTTATAATAAAATGCTAAATACAAATCTCATTCACCAACAGACGACACTATCCGGCGGCCCTAACAGTACGAGTCTCCCCGGACCTTTCCCCGGTCCGTGCAGTATGAACAGGCCAGATAACATTCCCATCAACCCGAACCAGGGCCCCAACGGGCCTATGACCGCCACGTCTTCCTTCGACCCCATCTCCTCACTGGCACAAATGTCGCAACAGCTCACCAACACGGTGGGCGGCGGCGGCCCGGGCCCCGGCGGGCCCATGGGACCCAACGGCGGCAACATGGGCCCCTTCGGGTCGGGACCACACCATATGCAGCACCATCACTCGATGCATCCGCATGGACATCCACATATGATGATGAATGAATTAGGTGAGTTGTTTTTGTTGTTATAGTTGTTTCATTTTGAATTTTAAATGAGTCGAGAATAGCAATATTCTTTTCAACGGAGAATATTCTCGGAACATCGAGAATGTTAAATAGAAATAATTTAAAGTATTTCATTATGATGAGCCGGAGGCAATAAATGTAACTGTCAATAAACAGTAACTACCAAAAATGTGTTAAATTACAAAAGCAACCAGTCTGTTCAAAAAAATGTGATTGTTATTTTTTTTTATTATTTACCTTTCCTATACTGTTTCTTTTTTATATATTTTATTGTTTATTGAAGCTAATTTATTTGTAAATCATGAAGTTTGTTTTAATACAGAAATCTTAATTTAACATTAATACCACATGAAATGGATGAAAATTTTCATGGAAATATTCTCGAGAATGTTCTCGCAATTTTAAAGAGAATTTACTGAGAATTTCAGTTTGGAGTAAATTATTTTGACGTCAACTTCGTAAAACGTTCAAATGCACTCGAACATATATTTTTTAAATTCTCGTACATTCTCTTCCAAAAGAATATTCTCGAGAACTTAACAGCAAAGTTTTCGCTAGGAGTATATTCTCGGGAATTTATCATCACTAGTCATGAAGTTACTTACCATTATTTTTTTGCCCCAGGGTGCCATATGGACAACATGGGAGGCCCAGGAATGGGAGGACCAATGGAAGGCATGATGGGCGGCGGTGATTTCCCACCAGACATGAACCTGAGTCCGAAAATGGGTGGAGGGCCTATGGGTGGCCCTATGGGACCGATGGGACCTGACGCGGGCATGATGGGACCCAGGATGGGCGGCCCCGGCAAGATGCCACCCTTCAACGGTGCCAACGTGCAAGTGAAAGCGAGCGCACCCAACACGATACAGTACCTGCCTACGAGGCCGCAGATGCCTTGCAACTCCGGGCCCAGAGGACCCCCCAGCCTGGACTTCCTGCAGCGAGTGACGAACCCTCAGATGCAGATGGAGGGCGGCAAGGGCGGCGTGGCGTACTTCCCAGGCGCGCGCGGCATGGACATGGAGCCCGGCATGCGCGGCGTCATGCGCGCGCCCGGGATGCTACGCATGCCGCACCACTACCCCGCCGGGTTCAACTCGCCGCCCAAGATGCCCGACCCCTTCGGCGGCCCGGGGCCCAACCCCATGTGCGGGCCCAGCTTCCGCGGCGTGAAGGGCGGCATGGGCCCCGGCAACGTGCGCATGGGCTCGGCGCAGGCGCTGCCGCCGTCCATGGGCGGGCCGGGCCCGGGCTTCAAGGGCCAGGGCTTCGCCGTGCCGTCCACGGCCGACCCCACGTACGCGGCGCAGTTCCACAACTTCCAGCAGCAGCTGTACGCGACGGGGTCGCGCGCGGCCCAGCCGCACCAGGCCTACCCGCCCTACCAGCCGTCCAAGTGATGACCGGCGCCGCGACGCTGTAGCGCGGGCCCACACGAGCTGTTCAGTTTTAGCGACCGTTCGTTCTTTTGTATTGCAGACTGATCGGTGGTAGTTTGTGTTTCCCGTCGGCGAGAAACGCGACCGTACTTAATAAATTGTACACCAGTGAAATGAGAGATCAAATATTTTGTTAGTGATTTTCGTTAGTCCGCGTATTATTGTGAGATTTTTCGATGTTGTGAAGTTTTTCAAACTAATTTTATTATGTTTATTGTAGCGTATCGGTTTCGTTTTAGGTCATTATTCTAGGTTTCTTGACTGAGCATAAATTTTATGTTAGTGAATGCAGATGCGTTTTGTACAAATTGTACAAAATTTAGACGTGTTATTGTGTACTCTACATAATTTAAAGTACAGTTTTTAGACGTAATTTTTTGCTTATGGCAATAAATTAGTTTTAGATGGTTTTTTACACAGACATGCCAGAATTTCAGTGTATCGGTTCCTTTACTTAGCTATTTTTTATATATGATTCCTATGCACACAGATATCTAGTCAATTTTGAAATTAATGGAGCCCGACCCTGTGTTGAAATGTAATCTTAAAACTATTGAATCCGCACTTTGGTTACTTTAATAACACAGAAGTACATAATTTTATATGTTTTGTCCATTTAGTTTTATATTAATTAATCTAATTAGTGAAATTGGTTTATTATAATTATTTGGCTTAATGGTCAGTAGAAATTGAAAATTATTGTATCAGTTTTTTAACTGTTTCATTTGATCTGAATAGCAATGTTTTTTCTGTCTTCCAATACCTTTACTAGGCTCTTAATATTACAATACCGCTAGTGTCGAGTATAACATTATCATTTTATACTTAAAGCTAAATCTTGCGACGAGCAAGTGCTAGTAGTCTTTACTTTTAATAATTAAAAGTACTTAAAATCTGATGCCATATTATTTGCCACATGAATTTAATTTCGTGATATTTTTAACCGTCTTATTTAATTTATTATCGTCTGTAATTCTGTATGAACAATGCCAAGATTATCTGATCGCAACAGTTTTTGTTTTAATCATAGTACATAGGGCATATTTATATGCTAGGCTAGTAGTCGCACATTGTGGTTGACACAGTGGCCTTGGTTAAAGTAATGCCTTGTTTAAAAAGCAATGAACCCCGGCGGATGCGAAGCGAGGATGCGCGATCACACACCGGATCTGCGTGCAGACTGCACTACCGTACACATTCATACCAAACTCTACAACCTCACGGAACTCGAACATAACATAAACAAATCCCTCTCATCTTACGTACCTATTTCTAAACGTGGCCAGCTAATTTGTGTGGCACAAATGATAACCCAAATTAGCTTCACGTTTAAAATAGTATCAACTAGTTATAAAAAGACGTGTTATTAATAGTATCGGCATCGAAAACGGTCATAGTATTTGACAAATCGCGCAAATATGATCTCCATTTTAATTGAATAAGGTCAAGAACTGTGTCAAATGGTCTATGACACCGATGTATTAAACGGATTTTAATGTTGCAATCTTTTCGAGAATAATTAATTACTTGTATTGGATTGATGAATAGGTGTTCAACGTAAGGTCTAAGCTACATTTGAGCATCATAACGATACTAGTCCAGTATTCCCGTGATCTCATTTACTGCTTTGTGCCAATTGCCAAGTAGTGTTGGTGACGTAATACGTCGAATAAATAGTCTCGGAGACACGATGCGCGTTCCAACGAAATTATAAAGATTTATGCACCGCGGTGTCAGCTCAACGTAGAACAGTCTGCACACAGCTCTTGATCTCGAGATTACAAAGGGCGTGGAGTAATTGTGAGGAAACAGCACAACAGTCCAGTAAGAAACACCCGCTAGCAATTAGATAGTCTTAATTTAATTGTAATTATAATATAAGGTAAAGAATGGTTCTTGTTTTAGTATTAAGCGAAGAGCAATGATATAAAATAGTTTGTGTAATAT
This sequence comes from Agrochola lychnidis, assembly GCA_963680765.1. Lineage (NCBI taxonomy): Eukaryota > Metazoa > Arthropoda > Insecta > Lepidoptera > Noctuidae > Agrochola > Agrochola lychnidis. Next base: position 9,377,514 of record OY796873.1, read on the forward strand.
TGATAAGAGATGAAATTAAGATGCAAACTATTGGTTGTGATTCTGACACAATTTGTTAAGTTGTTCGTAGATTTGTCACACGGAGAATTGTGGAAACTTTACTGATTCACGATAAGGCCCTTTTTAATTTTATTTTTTTGTTTTTGGATATTTTTTACTTATCGTTCTCGTTTGTACATCGCTAACAATAATTGTACAGAGTACTTTTGGACTTAATTTAAGGCAATAAATGTATTTATTTTATAACTCGTGATGTAAGAATTTATTCTTAATTATTATAAAAAAAATATATAATATGCTTGTAAACTCATGTTTTATTTCTTATCTTGTGAAACCCCAATATAATCCTAACTAATATTACAAATGCAATAGTGAGTCAGTTTGATACGTTTTCAAAACCGCTGTACAGATTTGGATGAAATTTGGCACATACGACCATATTCTGGATTAGGACCAAGGATACTTTTTAACCCGACATTCCCACGGGATCGAGACTTATACGATGAAACCGCGGGGCGCAGCTAGTGTATAAAAATCAAGTTGAGTCTGGCCACGCTAACTCAGCAATGGAATAAATGGGCAACCCCAAAAAGTTTTATAAATAGTATACTTTTACATCAGTCAGTTTCGAGGTTGTGAGTAGATCTAATGATTTTGATATTTTGCCTAATAGATTATGTGTAATAGACTTATGTCGTACCGTATACGATGACAAAACTATCAAATCAACACTGCATTCTGCTAAAGTGACTATTCTTTTCCAGGAATAAATCAGAATATCAACAAAATAACCTATCAAAAATAAAAAGACAAAGTATCAAATTCTTTTTTCGTAGGACAGGACGGTGTTGCCGTCTATAAATTTTCAAATTCCAACGTTTTTTTACTTATACAGATGTGCCCAAACTCAACCTACGGAAGGATAGTGTATGAGGCGACCATAAAATTCCAAGTTTAGCAGGCGGATTGGTAATAGCAGCATCGAGAGCAGTTATATTGCAAATGACGCTTCTGGTCCACCCATTTGTCATAATCCATTGATCGTTTTGGTACAGACGCCAGCACTTCAAGCTACTACAATCTATCAAATTTATTTAATAGATTTTCAACTTTATTGCTGATCCATAGGTTCAAAGTTGATTGGGAAAATTTGACAGTTTCGGGTAGTTTGATGTGCTGGCGTCTGTACTTGTAACAGCCAAGAAGAATGGTAACAATTTATTGTCAGCCCTGAACTGGGTGTGGCCTACTACAATCGACTGATTGCTCTATCCTTAACTACTAATGTTAATCCTAACTATCCTACCGAAAAGAGTAGGATAAGTGGGTATATAATGTCGCCCATTCGGCATGTGACCGCCCGAATTTTTCTGAATTTTCATGAAAAATTATCGAAGAATAAAGAGGGTAGGTTATTCTTCGATAATTTTTTCTTTTATATTTTTCATGTTATTCAATGTTTTGATTAGGGTTTGCCATATCTCCGATGTTATTGGCTCGATTTGGATTCTGTTTATTATTTCTAAAAGCTTATGAGTTATTTTATCAGATTCACTAATGTTTTTATTAAAATTTGTCAACTATGCAAAAAAATGGTGGTGAAAAATTTTTTACTAAAAAAACGTGTTTTAAAAAAAAACAAGTGTATGTTTATAAAATCGTGGTGGGGGATTTTGAAAAAAAATTGAAATAATGAAAAAAAAAGTCCTCCTTTTATTTTAAACTTATTTTTCGATAATAGGTATTGCACTTTTCTATGAAACAGTTGATTTTTTTTAAAATAACCGACGAAAAATTTCAACGCAGGGGGGTTCAGAATTATGTACTGAATCCATGGTTTCAGTTTTCGCGTCGATGTCCCTGACATCCTGTATAGGGATCCTAACTAATATTATAAATACGAAAGTGAGTTTGTTTGTTACGCTTTTACGCTAAAACGGCTGAAATTTGTCACATGGGTAAACGTAGACCACGACCTTGTTTAGGACATACAGTGGCGGATCCAGGATTGTCGTTTGGAAGGGGCTTGACCCCGCTGAAGGTAGGTTTTTAGCGAAGTAAATAATAAAAGAGCACACAACATTTTAAAAGCCTCTTTGAATTACTTTTCGCAAATTCTTCAATGACGATGTTAGGTTGTAGACTACCTACCAGAGATACCTCGGTGAATATACATGGGGCGGCCAAACCGGGCAGCGCGAGTGGCAGAATGTGTGGCGCGCGGATTAAAAATTCGTCAAGTTAAAGAAAAACTTGAAAACATAATACTTACCTACTCATTAAGTTAAGGATAATTAATTGATGAAATGATGACTATTGTACGTATTTGCTAAAAAGTTTAATTAGAATTATCAAGTTCATTAAGATTTGTCACGGAAGATCTCAGACTCTTGAGGGGGTTTGAGCCATTTAACATATTATCCAATGACTACCTACCTACTAAACTTTCATTTAAAAAATTGATATACAACACCGTGACATTTTAGTCGTCTTACAAAGGACCACTCAATGTACCCGACATAAAATACTTCTAGGAGCAATTAAATAAAAACTTTTTACAAAAAAAAAACTACCGACTTCCAAAAAAACACTACAAAGTGAGTCGGTGTCTTTGGTTTTGAATTTTTGTTTTTTCGCCACCGACTTCCGAAATTAAAGTTATTTTTCACTTTTTAATTGTAGTACCTACCCCACACAAATTCGAACACCACTACCTGCTATGTAAATAACACTGACAGGAAGAGTTATTCGTCCATTTGTTGCATCAGACTTAAGTAGGTATATGGTTTTCTCATGGATGCCATTGTCAGAACTGGATCAAGAAAAAGAATCATCAAAATCGGTTCACCCAGTCGAAAGTTCTGAGGTAGGTAACAAACATAAAACAAAAAAATACAGTCGAATTGAGAACCTCCTCCTTTTTCTGAATTCGGTTAAAAATTGTTACAATATATCTTTTTTTTATGAATGTTTATTAGTTATTGGATACATGAACTGCAATGGGCTGCTTTTGTAAGACGACTAAAATGGCACGGTGTATAGTTATGTAGGTAGGTATTAGTCTCTATACGCAAGAGCGCGATATGACGGTAGTTCTCGACCGCTTTTATAAATGTGTCGGACACAGGGAACCTTCCAGCAATCGTGGACCCCGGCAACATAGCAACTGAAGAAACACGGGTGGGTTTTAGTCAGTAGTAAGAATCTGACACACCCTCCTGCTCCACCCAGAGCGGGAGAAGTTATTTGACAATTTCCCAACAAAAAAAAAAGGGAACCTTCCAGCAGTCTGGGAAGATGTTGACCAAAAAGTTTTTCTATTTCATCCTCATCCGTTGGGTGGAAGAAGATTAAAAGAAAAAGTGTGATGGAGTTTCACATGGTTTACGTGGGACACACTGAAAATTCTTAGAAAATAAAAAACCGAATGAAGCATTAAGTTGCTAATAATACCTTTACTATTTTTCAAAATACTCTCCATTCCTTTCTAGGCAACGTCTCATGAAAATATTTTCAATTATTGAGTTGACGAAGGAATTAATGCAATTGGTAGTTAAGACGTTAGACCAATCTGTGTTTTTCATCTCTGCGGCGACTACCTCTTCGTCAAGTTTGATTTTATACCGGGGTTTAGCGTTGGTAAGAGTGTGTTTTTGAGCTATGGCGGCTATGATTATATCATGATTCTGAATAAATGATTTCCATAGAATCCCTACAGATTTGAAGTTTAACTAGACAAAAATGTGGTCAAGACAGTTGCGCCCTCTGGTAGGCTCGGTTATCCCAGGCAAGAGTCCGTGCGTTGCAATGAGACTTAGTTAATCAGTTGCTTGGTGTTTTTGGTATTATAAATATCAATGGTCTCCAGTTACTATAATAGTTGTGTGTATGGTGTTGTATATTAAAATAATATATATCATACTATACCCCAGTCGTTTAGTGGGAAGACTGGATAGGGGTAAGTAATAGAAATACTAGTACTGAGCAAACCAACACAATTTATGTGTACAGATACTAACTTACCGATTCAACCATAGATGCCAATCCGTTTAATGTTAACCACCTGCAGCAACAATAAACAATATTTTATTCGATTCGTGTTCAATTACATATTGTTAAAATACAAAGGCACTTTTACGTAATTTTAAGTTAATTATCTAACTTTGAATTTCCCGCAATTTTATCGTAACCCGGTTGTGACGGAAGAATGCCAGAATCAGAACACAGTGTGCCACAGATTATAAATCGTTCTGTGGCCGTTCTCTGTCAATGTTTTCTGTGGTTGTGAAGTTAATTTTTTGAGTTTTTTTTAAATTAGGATGCCAAAATTATTAATAACTTTGATTTTTGTAAAATCTCAATAGAATAAAAATGAAATAAGTAATGTGATGTGATTGCTCATGGGTGGCTTCAGAATATCTCGATGGCTCACTGTAATGGCGACGTCAACAAAACATTTGGACGCTATGATTGGTTCAAAATTTAAAATAATCTATGGATTTCCAATATCTACCAATCAAAATTTTTAAACAGCGCAATGTATCTTGCAACGCTTGAAATGTTGCTAAATGATCCTTTGTTCATTTCAAACGTTTTTTATGATTCATGTTGCTTATAAAATATTTCTCACACATTTAAAGTACGATTTTTGATAAAAATATATATACCTAAAAAATATTTAGTATGAGAGAAAGTAGCATCCTTGACAAAAGTGGAAAATTACTCATTCATTATTCGAAATTAAAAAGTTTATGAATTTGTCTATGGAAATACAGAACGGAATCTTGTAAAAGATTAGGCCATTTCATAAAACAAATGTATAGTAACTCGCAGAAAATATCTTCGGGACAGTTGTATTTATTTCAGCTTTGCATTTTATTTTAAATTGATTCGTGAACCGCATTGTAGGTCCGTTGGAAAGGATTCATCGTCGACTCTAGCGGAAGGGTTAGCAGTCTCGTTCTGCAATAGAAAAGATTTGCATTGAGAGGAGACGTAAGGTAAACATCGATTTTAATTTTTTTCTCCTAAAATGGAATCGTGTAATGAAAGTAAAGATTGCATATTCCTACGCGTAAGTGGTTGTATATTGAGTGTTTTTAATGTATTTTTAGTGTATCCTTGTACGAAATGAAAGTTTGACTTTTGCCACATATTCTTTTGAATGGCAGCTGACCGACGTACATCTAGTTACGAGAGTAGGTACATAATATGCAACGTAAACTGTGTTGTGAGCTTGTAAACGTATTATTTTCAAAAATATTTTGACGATTGAGTGTTCAAAGTGGTTACAAGACGCTTACGAAAGCAGTAGATTGAATTGTTTTTTCTTAGGTAAAATGTCAAATTGTGAACTTGTCAACTGGGTTGAGTCATTGTTGCGATCCATTTATCGCCCCAACTTATTGTTGAATACATATTTTCACTGTTTACCTGAATAAAACATTATTTATAGAATTACGACTGATAGTAGATAATATTTTTTCAACTGCCCATTCAATGTTTTCATTCAGTTTTTGCGTAGATCTCCCCTTTTTTTTGTTAGAATTCTTAAAGTGTACAAGTCTTTTGTTCATTTCCTATAATATATGAATCACTTAATCAACAACAAAAGGCTTTATTATAAACGTATCTTGTTGACAGGTCACATAAACTGAAGAATTTCTAAGTAACTGTTCTTTATCTTTCTCTAATTCTGTAATGGCATTCCCACAGTTGATAATAAACTTCTAAGTGTGTTTATTATAATACAATACCTACTTACACAACCTTACTAAATAGGTCATCGATTCACTATGTAATTGGTGTAAGTTTTTAACATGTTTACTATTTTATTTGGGGATCTCTGCCAGAATAAGCTTTATTATAAACAAATTTGTAGTTAAAGCGTATCTAAAAGTAGGTAGATTCACAGCATAAAGATATGGGTGTGTTTCCACTGAAGTACCGAGCGTAGCTGAGTGGGGACCTGCAGGAATCAACCAATCACAATGGTTGAAATCCTCGTTGTGTCTCTCGTCTCGTCTGCGATTGGACAATTCCTGCACATCTCTGCTCAGCAACACTCGTCTCCACTTCAGGAAACGCACTCTAAGCCATATGGATACAACTTCTCATAATAAAATAACTTCATAAAAAGTGGAAGTGTCTTGTGGTTTGTGGTATTGTCATCAATCTTTATTGTAACACATCACAAAGTTAATATGGATTCAATTTGTTACAGTATACATCGTTATAGTTGTAGTTACTTATAATAAAGTTAAATAGTTGATAAGGTACAGTGGAGTTGCGGATACCAGCCCGTATTACCTAAGGTATGATGGGGTTGGCCCATCCGTGTGGACAAAAGACCGGTTTCTATTAATAAAGAATAAAAAATAAAATATGGATCTGATATTAATAGATAGCTCAATTAATATTCTTTTCTACATTCGAGGATAATCTTGTAGGGTTGATGAGGTGGCTTTTATCTTGGCCTACTCATTTCTATCCTCATTGTGTATTCAGTAATTATAATAAGTATCACAATTGTTTGCTGTTCAAACCAGCTCAAAGATAAAGCATGTCCATTACAACAAGTTCTTTGTTTTTATATTAAAAACAAATCAATTTAATTCATAATCATACTAAACTTTCAAATTAATCATGGGAGAGATTTGGAAAAATACTCTTAAACATTTATTATCCTTATAAGTAACAAAGATTGCAAATGATAAATGATTTTATTTCTTTAATTAGGTTTGTACAATATTACACGTCAGTCATATTTTAAAAACTAGATGAGGATGGCATTTCCCATCTGACTACTCTGAGAAGAAAGGCCGAAACAAACTCAAAGGTCAAAGTCTCTTTTAAAGTCCAGACATAATCTTGGTCAGATCGTGACTGTGAAGACCATGTAGTTTGGTATTTGATATAGTCAAAAGTAGGTGAATACAATATTTGTACGTAATTTAAAGGTTCTGTATGTAAATGTTGCAATCAATAACAAAGAAACTGGTCACTGACAGGATATTTACATAAAATTTCTCAATAACTTACCATAGTAGTGCAATAGTTGCCAATACTTATTTTTATTATTACGGGTGAATATCTTTCATCAAGTTATGAAATATGGAACTTTTCTTTGTCAAATAAAAACCTCGTAAAGTTAACTATTATAACCGCTGAATGCGTAGTTTTTCAAGGTTATAAGATTTAAAATATTTTTCAATAATACCTACCTAACTTTTGTAGTTTATATTAACTATAATCATACAAAGATTGTTTTGTTAATCCAACAGGAAAACCTGTAAATTATACAGGATTGATATAACGTGCAGTCTTTTTGAGGAAATATCTTTATTTACCTAATAGTACATAATATTGATTAGTTCACCTACATAAAAGCGTGAAACCAACTATTTTCTTCAGCAAAGTGATGTTTGAAAAGATTATAGTACCTAATTAGTTTACAAATTATAATAATTTGTAAACTAATAGAAATATTATTTTAAATAGCGTAGCAATCAATGATTATCACCATACTTCAAAACTCTAGCAGGTTTTATTTATTACTAGCTGCTGCTAGCCCGCGTGGACCCTAATTTTTTAAAATAAAAGTAGCCTAAGTTACTCCTCGTAAAGTCCCGTCAAAATCGGTCCATCCATTTTGGAGATTAGCCGGAACAAACAAACAGACAGGCAGACAAAAATGTTATAAAATATTTTTTGTTATAAGTACCGTATACTTACACTCATCTTACACTCATATGCATTTAGTAAAAAAATACTGTTATTTTGAAATTACAAACAGACACTTAAATTTTATTTTATTTGTACAGATTTTTGCATTGTTTTCAAAATTAAATACGTGCCTTAGAATCTGTTTTATATGTGGATGAAGATATATGTTTAAAAAATAAAAATAAATTGTTTATTATGAACAGTCTAGGTTTACACTTTATAAAACAAATGAAGAGCAAAAATAAAAACTGGCATTTTCAACAAAGATTTTAGATATGTAAATTAAGGCTAAAATAGTAATTGTTTTCAAAAGGAAATAAATACAGTTTATTGTCTGTTTGTTCAGCAGGTTTTTAACAAAAAAACATGCTAGTAAAACAATTTTTACTACTCACAACTTGTTATTGATAGTTAGTTTGCATAAACCATTGATTTGTTTAATTCAAAAGGACCCATAATTAATTGTGATGACCACTTGCCCACCAGGGCAGGTTGAGGTCAAGAGATCCATGTTTGTTGGTGGTGATCGTGCTGTGTGGCAAACTACTTTGGTATTGCATAGCATTATCACTAGTTTAACTGCTTTCTGCTTCTTATAGGATTTCTAATAAGCAACAACATCCTTTATTGGACCTATGGGCTTGCTCTTGTAATATTTACTCTAATACATTTTTTTTTTGGGTTGGAAATTATTAAATAACTTCTCCCGCTCTGGGCGGTGCGGGAGGGCGTGTCAGACTCTTACTGATTAAAACCCACCCGTTTTCCTTCAGTTGCCATGTTGCCGGGGGCCACGATCTCCCTTTCGGACTTCGCAACCCCGGCAGTACTTAACCCTGGTCTGCCATCTTTCAAACTGGACAAAAACTTTGAGTTGAACAACATTATGTATAGTCACAACCAGCATTGCTGTAGGTGCCTGCAAATAAATGATTAATATATAATATATTAATTATTTATTTATTTATTACAGCAATTATGGCCATTGGACGCTTTAAAACTCGGACACCAGGTTAGTCACTAACCGCACGAAAAGAAGGAGAAAAACAGCAATTAACTATTATTACTATATGAATAATAATGGCTAATTGTTGTACTAAATTAATAATTGATTATTTTATTTCTTTTGATGTTACGTCTTTTGTGGTTGATGAGTAAAAGACTTCTATAATAATTTTATTTTATTTTATTTGTTCGGGAAAATAAACAGCTATACATTAAAATCTTATACTAAGTTATATAAATATACAAAAGTTACAAATGTATAACCTACGACATTTTCCACAACATATTAAAAGCTATATCTAAAAGTGCGCTATTCTAAGCTGCTAAAACAGAAAAGTAGTTTGTAAAATCATAAATCAACTTTAGGGTAAAAACCCGTTTTGTCGTAGATATCTTACATAAATATTGCCGTATTATTTAATAGGTCAACATTGACAAATATGGCCCACTATAATTAATTTGGTGAACAGGAGACAAGCTCACAGATAATAAATAATAATAAACTTGTATTGTACTCATGGTTTAGTTAGATATATTATTTTATCGTTTCTTAATTCGGGCGCTCGTTTTATCGACATATCTCGCTCATATCAGTTACGATTTGCGATAAAGTGTGTTTGCATAATAACGGAGATGTTTATGATTTTTAATAAACACTAAATTAATTGACAAGTCTTTGTTAAAACCATGTGGACACATTTTCGTCTTTTATTTTAAAGGCAGACCAGCTGGAGGTAGAGTTTTTTTTTTAGGTAGAGCATCTCGTAGTTGACCTCTGAGATCATGACTACTTAACCGGGCTTTCCTGTGGGTGCCTTAAGCTACTACACTTAAAACCTCCAGCCAGTGGAGGTAGAGTTAAACTTGCTAGTGACTACCACAATTTCGATATAATTTTTAGTTTAATTTTTTCAATACAGTTTTTAGGTCATCAAACTAATATTTTTATAGCCTACATACGGTATATTTTTATATTCTATAAATTATGTCAGTACATTATTATTGTATTAATAAACTTAGTTATTTAGTCGAAGTCACTTAAATGTGATATTTCATGACAATGATTAATTTACTGAGTAGTACCAATTTCTTGGGAAAGAAATTAATATGATTCATTATAGTATATATATTTTCATGTTTAGATATGCTGTAGATAGTTTACAAAACATCTATTAATAGATTCAAATAAAAAATGCAAGAAATTATATGTTGTTATAAAAAAAGAGCTTAAAAATGATAAATTACGGATTGCGCAAGGTGAGAGTAAACTGTGGGAATCAATGGTGGTCATAAAAGATGGGCTAGTCACCTTTCACTAAATCAGTTTTGTAACGTATAAAGTATAAACTAGCTTCGCGTCTCGAGTGGCGCTTGCGCATCACTGATAAATGCGAGCTAGACTCAAGGAGCGCGAAAACATACATGCAAATGATTTTCCAATTCCGGTGGAATTTCAATGCTGCGGTTTCTTTACGCCAATTTCGTAGGCTACTTATAAAGCTTTGTTTACACTAGCGTAGCAAATCGTAAATTCGGAAGCAACAAACGTAAATTGTATCTCTAGTATGTTAATACAATGGTATATAAAAAAATGAAATGTGTTGACCTCAGTGTAAATTTGCCTTTCTAATACAAGCTTCCATAATGCTCATCATCCCGGTCGATCATTGCTTGACTCTTATCAACTACGTTCTCCATTTAATGAGGCATTATGTATTCCTGCCGTTCACACATTATTTTTATTATTTTTGTAAACTTGTTTTTTTATATACTTTTTACGTTTATATTTTGTGACGTCTTCGGAAATCATCGTTTCGCTATGCAAAAGAGATTCGGTTTTTTTAACTATCAGTGTAGCATACCATTATGTCTATTCATATAATATTATTACCTACAAATAAAGATAAAACTACGCATAAATATTTACTTTGATTATAAGTAGTGATTTCCAAAAATGTCATAGAAACTGCAAAAATATAATCTGCATTTTATCGTAATCTATTCGATAAAGTTATTTAATACAATCGATAACAAGGAGACGTGTGAAAAAAAATTGTTTTTGTTTTTTCCCCAGAAATATGAACTTGTAAAGAATTTGCTAATTTAAATAAATTACATTTGAAACTTTCTCTTTCTTAATGATCTTATAATTTGAATGTTTTAATCCTATGTGATTAAGATAGTAATTAATTATAAAGACGATAGTGTTGCTAAACTTATAAATTAACAAGCTTCATTAAAACACAGACTATTATAGTTTAAAAAAAATAACATGGTTGTCTACCATCCACAAACTTTAGGGACAACAGATTAAAAAAAAATAAAACAAAAAAATTCAAAATTCGAAAGTCATGTATTCAAACTAGGCTGAGAATCAGCACTTTCCGAACGTCAAAATTACATAAGACAATCCCCCAAAAACGCCCACCATTCACCACTTCCTAGTGCCTTAGCTGGGAAGAAGTGACGCAACAAATTTTCGTTGTATGCATAAGTAGCTGCATTCATGCTTATACCCTTGAATTTAATTCAGTCCAAAGATTTTTATATCAGAATTCCGTTTGAAAAATAAATAAAAACAATACTCTTATCAGTGAAACAGTACCAATAAAAAAAAAAAGACTTTTCTTATGCTCGGTTCCTATAAACAAAAACGAATCGTTTTAGTTACCAATGGTAGCATTTTTATTGCCAAACTGGGCATATATTCGTTAGCTAATTTTACCTGTGATACCTACTACCATATGGGAAGGCAGTGGCGGATTTGCCCTAAGGCCCGGTAGGCCCGGGCCTAGGGCGGCCAGATATTAGGGGCGGCCAATCGTGACAAAAAATTCACTGATGATAACATGAAATAACTCGACGAAGTACCCATATTATATATTTCTAATCGTTCGCGCACATTATGGGGCACAATAATTTAAAACCATTTAACCCTGAAACCTCGTAAAATATTATAAACTAGCAGCTTATTATAGTTAACTAAATTTCTGAACCTATTTCGATAAAAGTGGGCAATAAAGTAAATTAATTATGTAGTCTAAATGATGGGTGCTGAGAAAGGGGCAGCTGATACTTAGTACATGGCTTTTTTTTTTTTGTGTGGGAAATCATCAAATAACTTCTCCCGCTCTGGGCGGAGCGGGAGGGCGTGTCAGACTCTTACTGACTAAAACCCACCACCCGTGTTCCTTCAGTTGCCGTGTTGCCAGGGGGGCCACAATTTCCCTATCGGTTTTCTTCGAACCCTCGGCAGACTTAGTACATGGCCTGGGGCCTAGAGCGGCCATGACTGCAAATTCGCCACTGTGGGAGGGTCTACTATGCAAAGCTATGAGGTCTTTGCTTCATTATAGGTAAAGATACAAGAGAGTCTTAATTTTAATCGACAATGATCCGTAATTTATAGGAATCGGCCATACTGCCACCCTGTATACACAAATACCTTAAAACCCCCTTATTATATTTGCACAGTATACAAACTTCTTGACCCAATCCTTATAATTCCTTCTTTTTTTTTCAGGTTGCAGTAGAGTATTGTCTAGTGTACACTGAAGATCGCTCGCCATTTACAGGAGGGTGCAGAACCATTAGCTCTTGGGGCTAGGATGTCAGTGTTGAACCAGAGTGGAGAAGAGCAGGTTAATCCTTTAAAATTATATATTTTTTTAGGCCATTCAATAAAGCTTGCACTACGCAATAACTTTTATTTTTTGGGTGGGAAATTATCAAATAACTTCTGGAGGGCGTGTCAGACTCTTACTGACTAAAACCCACCCGTGTTCCTTCAGTTGCCATGTTGCCGGGGGCCACGGTATCCCTTTCGGACTTCCCCGCAACCCCGGCCGGCATACTATGCAACAACTTATGGGCTTTTCCACACAAATCAATTTATCGACTAAAAAAAGAGAAAAACATTATTTCTGATTTTTTGAGTTGACCTTTTCTGAGTAAACTTGTTTGTTTGAGTTTTTTCTTATCGAAAATAAAATATGCAAGCAGTTCATTGACATAATACATTTTGCTTATACAAATCTAATAGAACAAAGAAATAATAATCCTTATTAAGTAAAAAACAAAATTACATTCTGCAATCATTATTTAATTACTGTTGTGACATTGATTAAAATGTCAAAGCATTAGTTAATAAATACTTAGAATTATTAATCATTTTTCAAACACCTGTATTTAACACAAAACCTTTTACTTCCAGGTGGAATGTCCCCTGTGTATGGAACCCTTGGAGGTGGACGATCTTCACTTCTACCCGTGCACATGTGGATATCAAGTATGTATACATTTTCACATAATATATATTATTTAAATATAGATTAAAATAAATTAGATTTTGTGTCTGTCAATGTGACCGGTTAGATCTTCTAAACTACACAATGGATCACCATCAGAGCATTTATTACAGAAGGTTCATCTAAATAATATAATTAATTAATTATAAATATTTAATTTAGCCATTTATTTTCCATTTATTTTATTGCATCTGTGCGAAACAAAGGCGGGTAGCTTTCACAAAAAAAAAAAAAACACAAATTATTCTTCACTAGCTTCCGCCCGCGGCTTCCCCTGCATGATATGTCGATGAAAAGTAGCCTATGTCCTTCCCCAGGGTTCCCCATCCCAAGTATCCCCATACCAATTTTCATCAAAAATCGCTTCTGGCGTTTAGCCGTGCGGCCCCGTTATGACAAAACATTGCAACCCGGGTTACATTGTTTTATGGTAATACAAGATAAATTAATCTACGCGATGTAAGCTTGGTACGGGTTCGATCTACAGTTCAATAATGGTTTCCATTACCAAGAAAACTCAATAATACACTTCACTGTATAAACTGCACTTCACTGAGATGTAAACTTTTAAACCCGTTTTTCTCAAATTGATGTTTTACAGATTACAGAGTTTTGTCATAACAGGGCCGCGTGAAAACGTAACAAACAAACAAACTCACATTCGCATTTACAACAATATAAGGATCCTAGCATAGATTAAGCTTGGTGAAAAAAAAAACGCAGTTTCTTAACACAACTCTAGATTTTTTATTTCAGTAACTTGTCTCTGCGGTAATCCGTCCAAATAGCCAATAGATTTGAATACTCCCAGGTTATATGGGAGTCTTGAGAGAATAGCTCACGTCTATGCAAACGTGCACCACCATACAGGGTCAAATTGAATTACCTAGCTGATGGGATTTGTATCGATATTATCTAAACATCATCACCATCTGTTTAGCTTTTTCCCGACTATGTTGAGGTCGGATGCAGCTGAAACCAGTATTTTATATGGAGCGACTGCCTATCTGACCATGTCGATATCTAAACATGTTCAAAAAAACAAAATAAAAATATTGAATGTTTTTTTGGGGTCATCAACCATAGGTATTGTAGTCACTAGAAATACAGGGTGGCAGGGACACAGACGTGAAAACTGTTGCAATGGTTTCAGTACACGATACTGAACCCCCTGCGTTGAAATTTTTCATTGGTTATTAAAAAAAAAAACAGCTGTTTCATAGAAAAGTGCAATACCTACGCGGTCAAAATGAATGGAACAGCAGTTTTTTTTTTTTTTTAATAACCGACGAAAAATTTCAACGCAGGGGGTTCAGTATGGACATCGTGGCCCCCGGCAACAGGGCAACCGAAGGAACACGGGTGGGTTTTAGTCAGTAAGAGTCTGACACGCCCTCCCGCTCCACCCAGAGCGGGAGAAGTTATTTGATAATTTCCCACCCAAAAAAAATTACAGTTTTCACGTCGATGTCTCTGCCACCCTGTATTTCTAGTGACTACAATACTTGCGGTTGATGACCCCAAAAAACATTCAATATTATTTTTTGCACTGCTGGGCAAAGGCCTCCCCTTTTCCTTCCAAATCTCTCTGTTTTGTGGGATTTCAGGCCATGTTGGCCCTGCAAACATAACTAGATCGTTACACCACCTTCGCTGCGGTCAGATACATTAAAGTAATAAAAAAATATATATACCTCTGCCCTTTTACCTACTGTTTCCTCAGTTCTTTAAAGATCAAGTGACCTTTTTTGAATGATACTAGTCATCGCTATACTAAAAGTTGCATATAGTACGCATTTATAAAGCGTTTTTATAAAAAAGAACTTAAGTTTTTCGACCTGCCCCAAGATTATTATTGTTGAGGTTATACCAGTAGGTATTTATATAGTAAAAAAAACTTGATTGCCGCTTTTTTACCTGTACATATTATAAATTGTAGTAGTTTTTCTTGTCTGTCTGTCTGACCGCGTTGTTCTTTTAAACTTCGCAACGGATTTTGATGCAGTTTTAAACATCATTTAGGCAATATATTCCGGAAGGTTTATGTGTAGGTATAATACATTAATTTTAACTTTGATATAATAAAGAAACTTACATGTTTTGTCAATTCTTAAAAACCGTGCAAATCATGGCGAGTCGCTAGTTTGTAAATTCATAAATACCAGTACCCTAATTGCGTAATACAACACAATCACAATTTGTTTCGATTTGAAACAGATTGCTAATCCATTGCTTCATAAGTTGGAAAAAAAACTGCTCAACAACGTAAATAACGCAATGAATGTTGTTGAACTGTCAAAATGATACCAATTAGGCAAAATTGTTTATGAAAATAAGTTACGCAACTAGGGTACTGGTATTTATTTGCATTTGGGTATCATTGTTTATCAATCTACGTTTCGGTAGTTAATGGTGCCGATTCCCTTGTTCACAAATTAAACTAAATTTAAGTTCAGTGCATCTTTTTCTTTCTATTTCATTAAGAAAAGGACAGAAGATAAATTTTAGTTTAGTCCTGTCAAATTAATCATCGCCTGTCACTCTCCATACAAGTTTAGACGTGATTAAAAACTTGCCGACTAAAATTACGTCAATTTACGTCAAGCGCTGATTAATTTGACAGGATTAAACTAAAATTTATCTTCTGTCCTTTTCTTAATGAAATAGAAAGAAAAAGATGCACTTAACTTAAATTTAGTTTAGTTTGTGAACAAGGGAATCGGCACCAATGTCATATAAAATTTGATTAAAATTAAGTGCATGTTTATCAAATAGATAAAGAAAGTGTAAACAAACATTTAGAGGATAATTTCAACAATGAAAAGTGTTCGAATTATGTCGACAGTGCACTAACATTTGTATCGATATAACGTGTTACAACATGCTTAACACACGATCAATCACTATCTGAAACATTTTGAAGGAGATTGCAAATCCATTGCTTCATATGTACGAAAAATGTATCTGCTCAACAACGTAAATAACGCAATGAATGTCCGAAGAATTCCGAAGGACTTTCAATTTAAAAAAAATACGGATGTTGACGTGCAAATATTAAGACCGTGTCTTAATATTTTACGGTAAAAAGCTGAGATCACACGTCAACATCCGTTTTTTTTTTTTTTTCATCCGTAATTTTTGTTTTCATGCCATTATCTATTAAAAAAACGGCAAAAGAATCATGTCTGTTGTATGGGAGCCCCCTTAAATATTTATTTTATTCTGTTTTTTAGTTCTTGTTTTTATAGCGGCAACAGAAATACATCATCTATCAAAAATTCAACTGTAACTATTACGGTTCGTGAGATACAGCCTGGTGACAGACGGACAGACAGACAGACGGACGGACAGCGGAGTCTTAGTAATAGGGTCCCGTTTTACCCTTTGGGTACGGAACCCTACAAAAGTGCAATACCTACGCGGTCAAATGTATAGAAAAGCAATTTTTTTTTAAATAACCGACGTCAAATTTCGCCGCAGGGGTTCCAGAATTCATGGAAACAGGTTGGGCGTCGATGTCCCTGCTACCCTGTATAGTAAAACATCATACTCATCGTCTCCATGTGCCTTCTTGTTTCTCTGTAGCCATTCTCATATATTTGTTAAGAAAAATGTTTATACTCCATAGGTTTAGGTAGTTAAAAAAGGTAAACAAAAAAAACCACGTGACGAGACAGCTGTCAAGTAACCGACTAAACGTAATACCTGTCACTTCAGTTGTTATGCTACGTCAGAGTTGAACTCTTCAATTTAGCAACGTTATATTTCGTTGACGTTTAGAAATTGGGCTCTTTACAATAGACAGATTACAAAATATTATAAATCAGACAAAAAAAATTGTGCTCAAGCAGTTACATCTACGAAAAGTAGTGAAGAATAAACGATAAATTATAACATACATTAATACAAGAGGAAACTATAGATAAACACTAAAATAAATTTAATTTGGTTTTATTGTTTTTTTAACAAGAAAGTGTCATCTATAAAAACCCTTTTAACGATTTTAACTACCTAAACCTATGGAGTATAGATCCAAATACACTCAAATGGCGTTGTTACCATTTCTATACAAAATTCGTTGATGACTGCACAATAACTGTACTAACATAACACGAATTCGCTTGTAATACGAGGACGAGCCTATCTGTACAAATATAAAAAAACAACTGAAGAGTTTGTTTGTTTGAACGTGCTAACCTCTGGAACTGCTAGTCGGATTTTGAGAGATAATTAATCCTTTCTGCATTTGATAGCCCAATTTTTGACGAAGGCTAAAGGCTATTTAACATTATGCTACAACCCTTAGGAGATGAGCAAAAAGAAAAAACGCAGAAAGAACCTGAAAACACGGGCGGGAAATGTGACTGTTATTTCACTATAAGTATTGTGGTATTTTACGACTTCCACACGAACGAAGTCGCGGGCAGAAGCTAGTAACGGGCAAATATTTATTTACTTACTAAGACTCTGGGCTGCTATTGAGAAAATCCAATTGAAAAACCCAACTTGACTCATTTTAATTTATTTATCAGAGAGGTATTACTACGCTTAAGTAAAACAATGCAATTTCGCAACTCATTGACATTTTGACCTTTTCCGTGGAAACGACTTTTAAACATTTTTTTCGTTTACTATTGAAAAAGTTCCTGTCGATTTATCTTTCTGATAAAGTGACAGCGATAAGGTTAAATAAACAGATGTGGACAAGTATTGGGTAAATAGAAATGCAGGTTTCTCAAAATGTCTGTTCTGTTTGAATAACCGTAAACCCAACCTTATCGCCCTCTTCTTCTTCTACGGTGAACCCATACACTACTACGAATAAGCATTTTTACTTTATTTCATCAATTAATGTTAATTGAACAATCAATACATAAATAAATACACGATTAGCGGTCATCGCGTGTGCTCCCTCGCTTCTTTATATTATTCTACCTTTGGAAGGACCAAAGATTAATACATTAATTTGATCGGAAAGGCAACATTATCATGTGACTATCTTCCAACCTTCTGGTCCTTCGAGCCGGATTCTCTTGTATAGCAAGCACGATCTACAACCTTAGTTTTTGTTTACACTAAACCTCTTGAGGGGTCATTGTACTCA
The DNA here is from genome assembly GCA_963680765.1 of Agrochola lychnidis. Lineage (NCBI taxonomy): Eukaryota > Metazoa > Arthropoda > Insecta > Lepidoptera > Noctuidae > Agrochola > Agrochola lychnidis. The sequence goes on from OY796873.1 coordinate 9,395,655, forward strand.
TCATTATGAACAACTTTCACTATGGGACCAAAGCTGCAATCGCGAAAAAAAAAACAGCTGTTCCCTACATTTTGACGAGATATGCGAACATAAATGTAGGGAACATCTGATTTATTTCGCGATTTCAGGTTTGGTTCCATAGTGAAAGTTGTTCATAATGATGAGTACAATGACCCCTTAAGAGGTTTAGTGTAAACAAAAACTAAGGTTGTATAAGAGTAGGTCATGTAGTGATAATAATATATTACCCAGTCAGCAGTGTTAGTGACTACCCAGAGTATACTGGACTTGTGGTTAGCAGTGTTAGGCTGTGGGCATGAAACCAGCGGCGAGGAGCGATGGCCGAACGGGGCGGTGGCGATGGAACAATTTTATACCGTCGCCACCGACCCGCTCGGCCATTGTTCCTCCTTGTTTCGTGCCCGCAATCTTAGTGACTACACAAAGTACGCTGGACGCACAATTAAGTATCGTCACTATTGGAGGCAATTTTAATGCAAACCATATCAGCTTCTACACATAAACTTAGATTAGAAGGCCATATTCATTGAAAAATAACGTTCAAATGCAAAATATTTTATCTAAACTAATATTATAATAAAAGAAAAGATTTGATTGTTTGTATTCATGCTAAAACGGCTGAACGGATGAAATTTGGCACATGGGTAGACTATGGACCTAGGTTAGGACATAGGATACTTTTTATCCCGATATTCCCACGGAATCGAGATTTATACAGGTGAAACTGTTGAGCGCAGCTAGTTTCGCATAAATCTACATGGGCGTTTATGAAATGTCATAACTTAGATGTACGGTTGCATATTGGTAGTTTTCTATGAAGACGAACCGGCAAGAAAGTCAGCGGCCCATTCACTTTTTCTTAAGGTGCTGATAAACTTGAGCATTCACTTGTAATGAGTATTCTCGCGAATGTTACATTACAGAAAAAAAAAAAAACTGGCACTTCGGGAGTGTCAACAGAAGTGAAAACTTGACAAAAAATCGGCACCGCGGTAATCAACGCGTTGATGTCTTTTACTCCACACACTGCGGTAATCAAAGCGTTGATGTCTTTTTAATGGTTAAAAGCTGGTGTCGTCACAGTGTCGCGAAATCAACGGTTTCAATCTCAAAAATGCCCAACGCGCCTAAATAAGTTTTCACTTCAATAAACGGGAGCGTTTTAGCGAGCATTCTAGCGAGCATTCCAACGAGCGTTCTAGCGAAAGGACAGTAAATTCGCTTCGAACTTTTTGTCGACCCGAGCCATGCGACTGTCAAGTCGGACATTTTTGTGAAGAATATTTTTTTGACGAGCATTCGCTAGAATGATCGTAAAAATGTTCGTAGCTATGTTTGGCTCTGTTCGTTGTTCTGTTCGACAAATTTAAAAAACCGGCCAAGTGCGTGTCGGACCACGCACAATGAAGGGTTCCGTAGTTGGGATGAATTTATCCCAAAAACAAACTTAACTTTGTAGTTGAAAAATATGTTCTCCCATACGGAATGTATGGGAAAACATGTTTTTGCAACTGCAAAGTTAAGTTGGTTGATTATTACTCGTTAACCTGTAGAGCCTACTTAGCTGTGATAGTTTTCCTTTTAATTTCGTTATATAAACTACTGTTGTGATTTTTTTCACACACCCAAAACCAACCATTTAGCTGGCAGGGGGGGGGGGACACTTAACACTAACAAAAATTAGCACTTTAAAGCTGAATATTTCGCAAACGAATCCCTGAATCCAAAAATGGTTTTCACAAACTCACAATATTTTTGAAGGACCTTTCCAATGATACCCCTCACTATGGGGTAAAAAAATAAAAATCACCACTTTACGTGTATGAGAGGTACCCTAAAAAAAAAATGATTTCATAATTTTGTTTTACCACTTTGTCGGCGTAATTAATATGTATACCTATACCAAATTACAGCTTTCTAGTACTAAGGGTCTCGGAGCTAGACCGCGGACAGACAGACAAACCCTAAAAACGGCGAATGCTCGATGTTCTGTTGCAAGTGAATGCTCAAGTTTATCAGCACTTTTACGTAGACTATCATAAGGACGAAATGTGCCTACCAGTACAAAATTATTCTAACATAAAATAATTGACATTACATTGTGTTTAAAAAGAAGTTATTTGCCATTACAGATATGCCGGTTTTGCTGGAATCGAATTCGGGAAGGCGAGAACGGCCTATGTCCGGCTTGTCGAAAGGCCTACCCGGAGAACCCGGCAGACTTCACTCCGCTCAGTCAAGAGCAGGTAAACTATTACGATTTTTAGTACTTGTACAAGTAGGTAGAGTTCTAGAAGTATCTAGTAAAAGTGTAAACAAACCCTGTTCAGGTAAAATTCTTACGTAATAAGGAATTAGCAACTCGTTCATTTGTATTTAGGTTTCATCTTTATATGTCACCATTTTTTCCTACAATTATTGTTTGAGTAACATGATTAAATTCATCACCTACCTAGCCTTTCCCCAACTATGTTGGGGTCGGCTTCCAGTCTAACCGGATGCACCAGTATTTTACATGGAGCGACTGCCTATCTAACCTCCACAATCTAGTTACTAGGTAACACGATACCCCTTGGTAAGTCTGGTTGTTAGACTTTTGAGCTTCTAACTACCCGTAACGACTGTGAAAGATTTATAAATGACAGCTGGGATCAACGGCTTAACGTGCTTTTCGAGGCACGGAGGGGTCTTGGTATGCAAAGATGGTCACCTATCCACGGACCAACCGCGGCAAGCGTAGCTTAACCTGATCGATCGACCCGAGCGGCTGTTATTACTAAGCCACAAGCCCCTCAGTAACAGTATACAGTAACATTCATCATCATCATCATCAGCCTATAAATGTTCCCACTGCTGGGACACAGGCCTCCTCTCTGTGAGAGGGAGTGGGCCGTAATCCACCACGCGGGCCCAGTGCGGTTTGGTAGATGTCACATGTCTTCGAATTTTCGGTTCTAGGACATGCCGGTTTCCTCACGATGTTTTCCTTCACCGTTTTGAGAGCAGTGGTGATGAAATAATTTACACAAAGTAAAGCGCCTGTCTGGGTTCGAACCTACGACATACGAACTCGTAAGTCGCGGCCGTTACCACTGGGCCACCACTGCTCTACAGTAACATTATTAAATTGTAATTGAAAAATCATCGACGAATAAGGCTAAGTATACATGTATCGCGCGTTAACGCACGATAAATTTTAAAGAGAGTTCAGATGACGAGCGCCAACGCGCGTTGCGAGAGTACTCGTCACTACTCGTCAGTCTGGATCGCCTGCGTCTAGAGACTTTCTCAGAGCGCTGCGTTAATTTCTACAGCGATTTGAAAACGCGCGTCAAAACTATGCCATCTGAACATAGCCTAAATTGTCGAATGACAACTTAAAGATTTAATTAGAATTTCGAGTAAGTATTCAAAAAATCAAAGCACGCAATTTGTAAGTGGCACTACAAATTAATTCATTCTGATTCATTTGTTTACATATTCATCACATACTTGAACAAACCATAAATTCACGGAATGTTTGGTATTAGAATTGCTTGATTTGCTACCAATGATGAATCATTATTGCTGGTTCTGTGATTCAGTGTTGCAGAAAACGTCTGGTTCAGTCAGTCGAGGGGGAAATATCTTTATCACTATTAAAAAATGGATGGAAATTCACAGATTATTGAAGTTATCAAAGAGCGTCAGACGCGACCACCATCTGCCATCTAGGTTGTCAGTTTATTGACAATTGACTATGCAGTAGTGCCCTTAAGGATTATTTCTACCAAACGGCTCGCATCGCGTCAGATCGGAACGGATTTTACAATCTTTAAACGATATTAAATCGTGTACACAGTATTTAAAGTCTATATTACCAAGCCGCGCACAGCAGCTTTACCGCCGGCGTCTTCCGCAACACGCGACGCGCGATCGGCTCCGTACGCCTGTCGTCGTATCCGATCGGATTGTTTCGGCTGTTTAATGATTATTTACTCATTTTCAAAAATTAGAATACTTCAACACGGTAGGAATGAAACTATTTGACTAGACGCAGAAATGGATACGTTCGCAAGCGACGGTACGGAGCCGATCGTATCCGTCGACATCCTGCCGGACGCGATCGGCTGTCGCCGCATCCATTCGTATTCTTTCCTATCCTATGCGATGCGATTCGTGCGGTGGAAATCATACTTAATACTTGTCGTGGAAAGAGGCTAAACAAAGCATGTTTGGAGGTCAGAAGTAGAGTGTTTTAACATAATAATTGTGTAGGTGGCAGCAATAAAGACGGAGAAGAAGGCGCGCGAGCAGAAACGGCGGAACAAGACGCTCGAGTCTCGACGCGCGCTAGCCAACGTGCGCGTCGTGCAGAACAACCTCGTGTTCGTGGTAGGACTGCCCGTGCGCCTCGCCGACCCAGAGGTAAGGCACACGTCACACACGTACCAATAACAACCAACCAACCCAACACCAACTGGACAATCAATCTGCCTAGCCTTTTCCCAACTTTGTAGGGGTCGGCTTCCAGTCTAACCGGATGCAAGTGAATACCAGTATTTTACATGGAGCGACTGCCTATCTGACCTCCACAACCCAGTAACTCAGTAAAACTATACCCCTTGGTAAGACTGGTTGTCAAACTTTCGGGCTTCTGACGACCCGTAACGACTGTCAGAGATCCATCAATGACAGCTGGGACCAAATCCACGGACCTCCTCCTCGACCCTTGCTCTATAACGAGGTGCCAGCAGTTGTTGCAGCTGAGCACGTAGTTTTAAATTCCCCGACTAATAATCATGATCAAAACTTTGATCCAGCCCGTCCCATCCTGATGTCCTCCCTCCGGTTGACGCCCTAAGCCGAGGTTCGTACCCCACAGGGGGTGCCCTTAGCGAGCGTTCACCTAGTTTTAATTAGCATAATTGAATAACGCCTGGCTAGAGGTTTTAAGTGTAGTAGCTTAAGGCACCCACAGGAAAGCCCGGTTAAGTAGTCATGATCTCAGAGGTCAACTACGAGATGACCAACCTAAAAAAAAAAAACATCCACGGACCAACCCCGGCAAGCGTAGCTTAACATGATGGATCGATCCGTGCTGCCGTTATTATTTAGCCACGAGCTGCTCAGTAGCGACCTACTAACATCATTTCAATAATAACCATTTGTAATGTATGTATTTCTATAGGCAAACAAACCATTAGGAATATTAAAGTTCCACTTTTAACAATCGCGCAACCATTAGTGCCTTATCATACTAAAATAAGTATCACTGCTTGCTATAAAAAGAAATAAAGTTTGTTCTTTTTACTGTTACAGATCCTCAAACGGCAAGAGTACTTTGGCAAATATGGCAAAATTCACAAAGTAGTTATAAACCAGAGTACCACGTATGCAGGGTCACAGGTGAGAAATATTAAGACATAGTAACTGCTCAAAGATTTTTGGCAAAGAGAAGGCATGTAAAAGATGGCGTCGAGAGGTTATTGTGAGGTAAGTATCTCAAGTAACAGTCAAGTATTTGACAAGACTGCATGACTGAGTCTTACGACGATACTGGGTTTTAATAGAATAGTTAATTGATTCAGGCGTGACCTTGCGGAAATCCATTATAAAATACAATAGACGTGGATGTATTTGGTAACCTGTTCCGCTTAGCTATTCCTAAAGAGCCATAAAAAACCCTGAAAGAAATCGACACGTGTTTGAACCAGAACACGGCGTGTTGCCACATCGAGCGCTGAACGTAAGGTTAGAGTCGCTCTGCATCCAGCGCTCGGTGTGGCAACACGCCGTGTTTCGCAACAAGTCAATCGTCATCCTGAGGATGCCTCGTTGAGAGGTGAAACACTTGTCGATTTCTTTCAGGGTTTTTTTTATGGCTCCTTAGAAATAGCTAAGCGGAACAGATTACTAAATATATCCACGTCTTTTGTATTTTATTTAATAAAATTGTATCAACCGCTTTGGGTCCCTTACTATCACCGGCGAAAATAAATAAATCCATTTTCTTTGGAACCAAACCAATCACCAGGCTTGTTCCCTTTGACCTGCAGGGGGATAGTTACGACAGTTTCAAGAGGAAATCTAAATTAAAACTTTGTAATGAAACATCATACAATTATTACTATAAAAAAGTCAGGTTTTCATTGAAAACCTTCACTTACATAGTGATAGGTTTTTGTAGAAAAAAAATGAAAAGGAAAGATTAATGCTTGTTACTTTACTGTTGGATACTTACCTACATCCAAAGAGATTTAAGATAGAAACTAAAGAGGGGCTATCAGAAGTAATGTCATAGAAAAATTGTGATCGCATGTCTCAGTGACGCCATCTAGCGTAATATAGCAAAATTACTTATTAGCTAAGTTTGACCCGTTACACTTTTACCGACACCAACCGTCAGATAGTTTGAAACATCTAAGATTTTTTTTTGGGTAAATTACAAAATACTAACGAAAATAAACCATATTCAGTCTAGACTTTTTATCACTACGAGATTTGCAATACCATAATGCACAGTTCGGCGTATAAACTTCGAAAATAATTATCTTTTGGACACGAATGCGACTTGACATGCAGGCGTACCACACTAGACTGAGCGACTTTTGCCCACTAGGACAAATATATTATATCGGATTACGATTTTGTTCTCTTTGTCCCATCTATAAGCCGACGTTCGCACGAACGTAATAAAATCGCGGAGATGTTTTTCGGCGGGATTTTATCGCGCACTGGATTTTCAACTCTCGGTGTTAAGCCAAGCGTTGACAATCCAACGCGCTGGGACGCACTCTCGTCCCAGCGCGTTGAAAAAACACACTGTTGGATTTTCAACTCTCGGCGCTGAGCGGAGCGTTGAAAATCCAGTGCGCGATAAAATCCCGCCGTGATTTTATTACGTCCCCGCGAACGTCGGCTTACTAAGTAAATAATTTAATGTGTTTGCCTACATCTTAAAATAAGGACACCTTACCTGCTCTCTCACAGAGAGGAGGCTTGTGAATCCCAGCATTTAGAACATAAGATTTTTACTTCTAACTAGATTAACAAAAAAGTGTAAATTTTGCTCTCCAGGGTCCGTCAGCGTCAGCGTACGTGACGTACGTGTCGCCGTCGGACGCGCTGCGAGCGATCCAGGGCGTCAACAACGTGACGTTGGACGGACGGGTCCTCAAGGGCTCGCTGGGCACCACCAAGTATTGCGCCAACTTCATGAAGAACCAGCCCTGCCCCAAGCCAGACTGCATGTATCTGCACGAGCTAGGTAGTGTACATGTTGATTTTTTTTGCAGAGCCCTATTGTTCACCTCTTACTGACTAAAAATCAGGCTTTGGTCATCTTCAGTTCATAAAGAATTGATCAATTATCTGATTGAAAGACAATTCGGAATTTACCCGGTGAAAGATTTTTTAAAATCGGTCCAGTAGTTTTTGAGTTTATTCATTACAAAGAAAAACACAAATCTTTTCTCTTCATAATATTGGTGTAAATATATTCAAGGCAATGACACGTAAAATTTAATCGGAGGCAACCGGATGGCGAATGGTAATCTGGGTCATGAAGTGATACCGAACCCGTCCGAATGGACCCCAAATGGACGGGGGCGGAGATTTGGGGGATGGGGACAAAACTTTTTTTTTACATGACCTTAATAATTTAAGCTTTAATAAGTGCAAGGAATTTGTGTGTATCAATGCTATCTGGTTTTGATAAAATTCACCCTCATTTTCGGTGATAAATCATCGGTAAGGCGTTTCAAGTATTGTATACATTATTTCAATTATAACGATGTTGGGGGTGGCAACCGGATGGTATTGATACACACAAATTCCATGCACTTATTAGAGCTTAAATTTTGAATGCCGAGTCAAAAAACCAAGAAATACTGTCCCCCCATCCCCCATATCGCCGCCCCCGTCTATTTGGGGTCCATTCGGACGGTACGGGGGTTCAGTATCTTTTATTGCCTCTCCGATAAAATTTTACGTGCCATTGCTTTAATTAATAGGGGTGAGGTCTGTGTTGTACTGCCCCCATTTTCAAGACATTCAAGCTTAGGGCCTAATTTTTTTATTGTGTTAATGTTATTAGGTAGTTCATATGTGACAGGTTATAAGACTATTCAATGTAAGAATTTTTCCGTCACCAATGCCTAAGATTTAATCATAGTAGTCGATATCATCCTTTCCCAAATATTGGATCGGCTTCCAGTCTATACGGATGCAGCTGAATACCTTTATTTTAAACTAGCGGACGTCACGCGGTTTTCACCCGCGTAGTTCTAGTTTCCGTGGGAGTACGGGGATAAAATATAGCCTATGTTACTCGCTGATAATGTAGCTATCCATTGCTGAAAGAATTTTTCAAATTGGTCCAGTAGTTTTAAGTTTATTCATTACATACAAAAATACAAATCTTTCCTCTTTATAATATTAGTATAGATGGAGCGATAGTCTATCTGACCTCCACAATCCAGTTACTAGGTAACACGATACCCTTTGGTAGTAGTTAATAAGTCGTTGTATAATAAGTTAAACGTGAATAATTGCAGGTGATCCGAAAGCGTCGTTCACGAAGGAAGAGATGCACGCGGGCCTGCACCAGGTGTACGAGCGGAAGCTTCACAACCAACTGTTGCAGTCACAGCGGGAAAAACCAGACGACAAACACAATAGTTCAGGTAAGTGCCTTTCTTTGATCGTGTGATAACTGTGATAAGTGACACATTCTACAGGCCATAATAAAGACTATTGCGATGCCCTAGAGTGAAAAACTCGTAAGTGTAAAAGAAGTAACTTTTCAGGAGGAAGAAAAAACTGCGTGTTGTACATTTTTGTACGGCGTCTTTTATGTTCGCAGTTCAAACTCAAACACAAACTCTTTATTGCATTCATGTGTACATTTAGTTGTTACATTTAAGTTAGTAAGTTCCAACACGAAACCCAGTTAGGGCACGGCAACATAATAGGTAGGTAGTAAATTGGAACAAAACAAGCATCCAGTCAGTAGGTACATGTACTGGATTGCAAGTTTGTTAAACAAATATAAATTTTCGATGATATTTCTAGTATTTATTTTATTTATAGTTATTTTAATTAATGTCATGAGGTTATTAAATTATTTTATTTTATATATTAATTATTATATTTTATTGATTTTTTATTGATTCAGTTCTGGATATAAAAGCGGGTTAAATTTCCTTATTATTTAAAAAAAGACGCCGTACAAAAACTACAGCACGCAGTTTTTTCGTCGTCCTGAAAAGTTACTTTTTTACACTTATGAGGTTTTCACTCTAAGGCGTCAATACAATACAAGGCAGGACATAATTAAAAAAAAAAAACAAAATTCAAAAGTCATCATTCAAAGTAGGCTGAGAATCAGCACATTTCAAACGTTATCTTTATATAAGACAGTCTCCCAAAAACGCCCACCCTTCACCACTTCCTAGTGCTTTAGCTGGGAAGAAGAAGTGGCGCAACAAACTCCCCAGCAGCACAGCTGTCAAAAAAAAATTGATTCTATACAATAGTACTTATGCAAAAAAATTACATTATGCGACATAAAACATTAAATTAAATTACTTGCTATATGTCAGCGGACACGACAATATACCAATAAAAAACATCGAAATCTATACTCAAGCGAAAATAAAAACTAAAAAGAATTTAAGAGCGTTTATTCTGAATGTGGGCAACGTCGCAAATATTTCATTGATTATTTCGCTGTTTTGATTAATTTGGCAATATTACTGTATGGAGATAAGAAATGTGGCTAACTAAAGTCCCCGTCACGAGAAGCTATAATTTTGTAAATAAAGAACTTCTACCAAGTTACGTAGCGACAATTTAATCAACAACAAATAATCCCAAATTCAATGAAGTCAAAGTAACGTACGTGTTATACGAAACTAATGAGCAATTTTACTTGATCAGGTTATATTTTAGCGATATAAAGCGCTGTCGTCTAAGGTTTTGTGGTACTGGAACGCATCTGATTCATGGAACGTAAACATTTGGGCCACGATTTTGAAGTAAGTTTACGCTGACGTTGTCTCTGCTGTCTTTCGAGTTTCGAATGCTCCTGTTTGTTTGTGGTGTTTTCGCGGATTAGGTTATAATGTTTGTTTGTAATTAGATGTGTGTGTTAATATAATTATATCCCTGTAAAAAAATAGTACAAAACTGTTTTTATTTTATTTTACCCAAAGATTGCAAACCCCTGAATGTGTGTTTACAAAATTTATAGCTTCTCGTGACGGGGACTTTAGTTCCCTAGAATACTAAATGAATTGCAATTATAACACTGAATTTGATGTTATAACATTTTAGGTGTAAAAAACGCATTTGGAAAGTTTCCAAATTATTATTTTTACATCTAAAACTAAATATTCGGTATTACGATATTAATTATTATTGCATTTCATTATTAATATTCTAGGGAACTAGTTAGCCATATTTCTTATTTCCATACAGTAATATTGCTAAATTAATCAAAACAGGTAAATATTTGACAGCTATTTACGACGTTGCCAACTTTTAGGATAAACCCTCTTAATACGCAAGCCAGCAAGCTTAATATGAAAGCCTCCAGGCATAAAAGGCGTGCCAGTTTACATATAGCCATTAAAGCTGTAACTCGAAGTCACAGATGATAAACTAGGACCATCGAAGTAAAAATAAATAAATAGTTAATTACTAATAACAATAACAAAGCCATGGTCAGCAACTTCATAGGTCACGGAACTTCTGTCGTCCGCGACTGGTGTATAGAACAGGGCTCTTTTATATTAGAAGAGAAGATATAACCCATTCTATCGAGGTAGTTTTACTCCCGAGCTTTAGCGAGGGAGTAAATAGAAACCGAGTTATAATGGGTTTTCGCGCTGTGTGTTACACTCTACTTTTCACTACGATTACGAGAAAATAAAATATCTATATACATAAGAAAAAAGGTTTTTCATTTTTGTTGGCTCGTTGGTTACAGACAAAATTTCCTTTTTCCCCTAGAGCAAGATATGCAATTTTTTCCCTGCTCTGGTACGCTACAATGACGGACTGTTTGAGCAAGAGGAGTGAAAAAACTATTGCTTTTCTCGTCACTGTAATGTAAATCTGAGGAGCATGCTATCATACTTGGAAAAAACAAGCATGGAAACACGATGTAAAAAATCCAAATTACAATTTCATTATTATTAGCTCAGCAGTGCCTTATTACGAGATCTTTTCAATAACCAAGCTAGCCTCAAGATATGCGTGTGCGCATTGCTACATAAACCCGCCGCGAACCTTTTACGCCAAAACTGACCTTTAAAATCAAACTTACATAGACACGCCATCACAAAGATTTTGCATACATGTGCTAAACAACTTTCGGTACAAACTCGTAGGCGGACTAACAAATAAAATAAACTTCATCGCTTGACGTCACAATAGGTTAATATTCTAACACCATAACAAAAAACCAGTTACCAAGAATTGTTTACCATAATTCTACCGTTTTTGTTCACCGTGTCAACATACCGTTTTCCAAATACTTGCTAATGTATTACGAACATATTTTTGACAAAAAACTGCGAACGTTGTAACTAAAAGCATAACAAAATTTAACTTACAGGTAATTCTAGTACGAATGCAGAAAAAAGCAGTTCAAAAGATGGTACGTATCATTATTTCTCTCAAAGAAAATATACATCGGAAATTTCCAGAAATTTCTAATATATTTTTTCTGAAAATTTCAGGTAGTCAATCGACCTTTATACCTACAACAGTGGTCACATCGTCTCATATAAACGTAGTCAATTCTTCTAAGTGAGTACCGTTCAGTGAAAGGTTTAACGGGCGTATACAGCTGAAAAATCAGTAATATTTATGTAGTAGTTTACTATTTCAGGAATCCTTAAATACCACTTTACCTTGTATATCATTTTTCACGCACTGTTTCACAACACTTTTATCTTTAAATATAGACACTAGCTGTATTCGTCCTTAGGGGTTCGATTCGTTTGTACGGAGTGGCAGGCATTGGACGATTAAATTTTCAATCCTCAGCGTCAAGAAAGTTATTGGGAAAAAGAATAAGTTAAATGGAGACTCTGTTTCATAAAAGTTAAAAGTGAGGTCTAGGACCACAATAGAAATGGGTTTTGTCGACGGAAGAATAGACAAAATGACAGATAAACAATCACAATCTGTCATTTTGTCTATTCTTCAATTGACATAACCCGTAGAAAACCTGTTTCTATAGTTTTCATGCTACGCGTGCAGGGCAGGTAGACAAAAAATCTGTTTTAATAATCGCAGTACGAACAGGGAATTTGAAAAAAAAATTGTAGAAATTTTCATGGGAAAAAAAATTGTAGATAATTTTGAATACTTCATTTTGCCTAAATGTGGGTTTACATAACAGTCAATTTCTCCTAACTCTGACAATTTTGGCGTTATACGTAATAGCAATATGAGACGCTCTAAAGTCTAATACAATAAATAATAAACAAATAGAAAGTATAATGTATGATAAATGACATTACATCATAATGTAATTTACCAAACGTTTACTTTCTCTTGTCTGATTCCATAACATGTCGCTAAACTAGCCATTCTATACAGGGTCACATTATAACTAATTTGATGCGTTTTTTTTTTTGGGGTCATCAACCGCAGTAGTATAGTGCTACCTGCGGAGCTTGTGGTTAAGTAATAACAGCCCCACGGATCAATCCATCAGGTTAAGCTACGCTTGCCGTGGTTGGTCCGTGGATGGGTGACCATCTTTACATACCAAGATTCCTCCGTGCCTCGGAAAGCACTTTAAGCTGTTGGTCCCGGCTATCATACATGAATCTGACAGTCGTTACGAAGCCCGAAAGTCTGACAACCAGTCTTACCAAGGGGTATCGTATTACCCATTTACTGGGTTGTGGAGGTCAGGTAGGCTGTCGCTCCATGTAAAATACTGGTATTCAGCTGCATCCGGTTAGACTGGAAGCCGACGCCAACATAGTTGGGAAAAGGCTAGGCAGATTGATTGAACCACAGGTCGTATAGTCACTTGAAATATCAGTTTAAAAAAATTGTTTTCTTTGTGTAAACTTCACAGACGTGATGTGTATCTATACTTAAACACGATAAAAAAATGAAAACAGATTTTCGCAACACATACTTATCACTAAAAGAGTTAAAAAATCATCAAATCTTTTTTGGGTATTTGCTAGCTAATTCAGTTTGACCCTGTATTTTTGGGAAACGCCTCCATTCAGACATTAGTTGATTGTGATAGTAAAATGAAATAACCTTACCTATTACTACCACGGAGCAGCGCAACCGCATTCTGTTTGAAAGGGGCACATGAGACACAACAGCTTTGCCTCTTCATCACACCTGCAATACCTCAGATATAGCATTATGTCTATACAATACGTAAAAAAACCCTGTCCTATCACACATAGGTACTGCAATAACATTACTAAAAAGTAATAAAAAAATTTTATTGAAAATAAATAAGTTATTGCTATAGTTTGACCAATACCGCTGTACCGCGCCTTAGGAATACGCGGTGAGGCGGGGGGCAGTGTTGACCAATGAGCGGCGGGCGGGACGCCGTGCGCCGAGAGCTTTGACGAATTAGCGGCCTGCACTGCTCCCCCGTCTCGCAGCGCGCCTTCCTAAGGCGCGGTACAGCGGTATTGGTCAAACTATATTTAAAATTACCTTTTTTTGTACCAAAATTACCCCAAATCCTGTCATGAGTTTATGACTTGTAGACGTCCGCTAAACGATGGCCGCCCGCGCTTGCCCCCCTGTAATAAACCCGGTAAAATTAACCAAAAAAAAAAACAGAAAATTACCACATAAAAGACTCTCAGTACGATACTTAACTCTTCATTGATCGGACAGAGTTTTTTTACATGTTGTATTGTATGCCATAGACAAGAAAATTGCTCACCATCGGACAGGCCGCGTTCTTCACTATCATAAACAAAAGTATTCTTCCAAAGCCAGCCACTCCATACAAAACTCGTCCCTTAGCGTTAAACCTACACCCCAAAACCAATAGTTGAATACATGATATCGCTTGCAGATCTAATAAAAAAGAATCTATAAACGGCAACAGTGGTTCGAGCAGTGCGGGAAGCAGTAATGGAGTGGGCAGCAACGGTAGCGGCAAGGAAGCGTGGCCCAGTCTCGGATCGTCGCCGCCATCGGATAGTCCCGCCAGAAAACAGCCCAGTCCCAAACCACAACAGTCTACGGGTAAGTAGAGTTTATTACAGTATTACTAACTTCTGCCAGTTAATTGATTCAGGCGTGAAGAGCCATAAAAGACCCTGAAAGAAATCGACACGCTCTGCGTTCAGCGCTCGGTGTGGCAACACGCCGTGTTCAGTTTCGCGACAAGTCAGTCGTCATCCTGAGGATGCCTCGTTGAGAAGTGAAACACGTCGATTTCTTTCAGGGTTTTTTATGGTTCTTTAGAAATAGCTAAGCGGAACAGGTTACTAAATATATCCACGTCTATTGTATTTTCTAACTTCTGCCCGCGACTTCGTTCGCATGGAAGTCGTTAAATACACAATATACTAAAGTATCAGCCACATTTTTATAAATCTCCCTCGGCCCGCAATCCACCGCGTCACATCGCATCGCACGCTTATAACTTTGTTTTTGATAACCATTTTTCAGACTTTTTATTCTTTTTGCTTGGCTCCTCATGGTCGTAGCGTGATCTTAAATAGCTTACAAATTTCTTGAAAATTGAGCTATTTATGCAAATAAAAAAAAACAGTGGCACTCCGGGAGTGCCGACAGAAGTGAAAACTTGGAACAATTTAAAAAATACTTGCAAACCTTTAAAGTAAAAATACTTGCATAGAACATTGATCCGTCATTTAATATAAATAAAGAGCACAATCGCGTTTACAAAAATGGGGAGTCTGAAACGGTGTCGCGAGTTCAATTGTTTTTTCCCTTCTCACAAATGCCCAACGCGCCTAAAGAAGTTTTCACTTCAAAAATCTGACTGGTAGTTTCAGAGATTAGCGCGTGTAAACCAAAAAATCTCCACTTCTTCAGCTTTATTATTAGTATAGATAATTTATAAGAGAAATACTTCAGTATTTGACTTCATGACCCACTTTTGTACAACAAAAAATTCGCATTCTAAAACCCGATTATCTCGATATCCTCATCCGCATCCTCATCCGTTATACGACATCCGTTACAACCATGGTCTCTATCATCCTTCATCTGAATAGGACTGACCTGTTTCTAGTCAAAACATTTTTCACATGATCCATCCATCATTTCTTTGGTGTTCCTCTCCTCTTTCTATATCCATCATATTTAAAACTTTCCTCATGATAATGTTCTTCATTCCCCCCGCGTAAAAAAACAACTGATTTAACTTTATTAATTACGTTATTTAAAATTATTTCTCAGGTCCTTTTCGACACATTTTTCTTCGCGTCTCTGTTTATTGCTGCGTATTATGTAACCCACTTATTATATAAATTATTATTGTAACGTAACAATGTTTACTCCAATTTATTTTCTAAAAATCGCGTCTTTTCCAAATAATATGGGTATTACGTCGCTCCCTTACCGTAATACATTTTCGACGCGAAAACTGCTACCATGGAATCAGTACATGATTATGAACCCCCTTGCGTTGAAGTTTTTCGTCTGTTATTTTTTTTTAAATCTGCTGTTTCATAGAAAAGTGCAATACCTACGCGGTCAAAATGTATGGAACAGCAGATTTTTTTAATAAGCCGACGAAAAATTCAACGCAGGATGCTTCAGAATCATGTACTGAATCTATGGTAACAGTTTTCGCGTCGATATCCCTGCCACCCTGTAACTCGTAACAATGTTTACTCCAATTTATGTTGTAAAAATCGCGTCTTTTCCAAATAATATGGGTATTACGTTGCTCCCAAACCATAATACATTTTCCATTCAGTTACAGTCAAGTTTCATCTATATACCGTCTAATGAGCAAAACTTCTTGGGAGTAGTAAATAACACAGAATTATTATATTTCCAGTTAAGTCACAAGAAAACGGCACATCAGAATCTTCCAGTCCCACACAACAGGTACAACAACAGGCTCAAACAAAAACGAGTAAAGACACACACACAGACAGCACCATCAAAAGAAGCAAGGAATCAAATAGCACAAACGGCCAAAGTAGCAAGAAAAGTAAAACTGACAAAACTAAACAGAAGTCTAGCAATAGTATTAATAATGATAATAATAACGATACCGAAATATTAGATACCAAACAATTTAGTAACACGCAGACGAATCACGGGTCAGTTTTTGACAACGACTCACAGAGTTTCCTGTCAAGCGAACTAGATGAGCTTGAGTCAGAAAGACACTCGTTGCTAGAAAAGCATTCTCTCCTAGACAGTTCTTCACACTCTTTATTGGACGATGAGCAACACGGTCTGCTCGAACCAGAGCACAATCCACGCCGCTTGCTCCCAGGCCTCGATCACCTCCACCAAATTCACAAGAGCCCCATGCTCAACGGTTATGGCCTTTTAGACAGAGATCCCCTCACATATTTATCCAACGACAGACAAATTAGCCAACTTAACCAAGGCCTTATGGATCAAAAGGAACTCTTGCTAAGGGAACGCAGCCAAAGTGAAATGTTAATGAGACAAAACGAATTATTGGCGAGGCAACACAATGTTATGGTCGAGCCGAAACATTATATGCAATCTAGTATAGGACTCGAGTCAGCTAGTGAAATATTAGGTAAGGTTCTATACAAGGGCATTTTTTATTTATTGGTGAAACTTCACATACTGAAATGTGATTTCCTAAAATCATATTTTCAGGTAAATACGCGCGACACGCGGATTTTGCGTCCGTAATCACTGTTTCGACGGTCCCTACGTACCATTGAAGAAACGCATAACTATACATCGTAAGGACTATTTCTGCTTGCAGCGCTCGGCCGATATAGTAACGCTTACCTACGAAAAAAAAGGGTCGTGTGCACGGGATTTTGTTTTCAAACTGCTTAGGTATGCGTTTCTTCGATGGTACATAAAGACATGTCAGAAATGGCATGTTTTGACATGTCTTTATGTACGGTGCGCTGCATCAATTGGGTACCTCAATTGTATTGAAATTTTAATACAACTAGGGTACCCTATTGATGCAGCCCACTGTACGTAGGGACCGTCGGGTTTGTTTACTTGAAAGTATGATTTCAAAGATTTTTTATTTTTTTTTCGCGATTACTGTACCATCGAAGAAACCTATACACCGTAAGGACTATTTCTGCTTGCAGCGCTCGGCCTCTATAGTAACGGTTACCTACGAAAAAAAAGGGTGGGGTGCACGGGATTTTGTTTTCAAATTGCTTAGTTATAGGTTTCTTCGATGATACACCCATCATTTCAGTGGAGTTTCGCCAACAAATAAAAAAAAACGCTGTATATGTTTTCATGATGTTTCACTTGTGTTGTTGGTTACGCGTGTAATAGTAAAAATCTTTGTGCAGGTGCTAATTTTCATCAAAATCCCAATATGCTTCCACCGTTCGGTATGCGCGTAGACAATTCCATGGGAGGTAGTTCAATGTCGGCGAGTTCTCTGGCGGGCAACTCAATGGGCAACTCGATGGGCAACTCGATGGGCAACTCGATGGGCAATTCAATGGGCAATTCGATGGGCAACTCAATGGGCAATTCGATGGGCAACTCGATGGGCAATTCGATGGGCGGGTTCATGATGCACAATCAACAGTTGCTGCAACAGAACCAACAACAGATGCAACAGACTGGCCTTGTCAACGGATTCGATACACCACAATCGGCAGTGAGTACATTACTGTATCATAAGTTTTTAATATAATTTATTCACTATTTGGTTTATTTACTCATAAATATGTCAAGAAAATAACTTATTGCTAAATTAACGCACGATGGTTCACAAATAATTAACTTTGGTTGAGAACCCTTTCGTTTCACTTTCGTTTCGCTATTTTTGTAATTTATTTTATTTATTTGGCTCACCAACAATTGAATACACCAATACAAAGATATGAGATACATCCAATAAACTTATCGACTAGTGTACCAATTTCTTACAGGCAACCACATCATGCATTACTTATTTGATGTTGAGTTCCTACTTAAAATTAGATGAGCTGTTATACTCACCAAACAATTATTTTTTCAACAAAATTCCAATTTAAAATCTAAAATCGAATTTAAAACAAAAATTAAAATCTAAGTCAAAACTAAAATTAAACTTAAAATCCAAATTTCCACATTGAATTGATTTTTTTATGTAATATGTTAGCGAACTGCCAATCAAAATACTCATTTTAATATTTGTTCCCTAGTTTTTAACACTTGTTTCTATATGTACTACAGAACGAAGTGCGGTATCTAGCTGAGAATATGGACAAGTTCTTCACCGACTTCCACAAGGCACAACAGATGAGGCTACAGTTGCAGCGAGGCACAGACGACAGACGCCTAGATCACGCACACTACCCACAGAACATGCTCAGCGCGCAGAGCTTAGAGATGCAGCACAAACAAAGGTAATATTATAAAACCGACATAATAAAATGAGCATCTATTAGACTTGTAAACCGTCATCCTAATAGGAATGATGCCTGGGTAAAATAAAAGAAATTATATTTAGTCCGTCAGTCAGATAATAAAAAAATATTAGATACGTATTTTTTGCTTTATCATATTAATAAAAAAATTACTTATATAAAACGTATTAAAGTTGCGGAGTGGGGGTCGCTACGTCACAAGTATCAAATCTACATACAAGTGACGTCATGGCACATTTTAACTCAATGTATCGCCTTGATCTTTTGATTACGTAAAAAAGAAAAATACGTGTCCAATATTTTTTTTTTATAATCACAATCCGAGAGTTTTGAAGGATATTGCTAATCCATTGCTTCATAGGTTTAAAAATTTCGTCTGCTCACCAACGTAAATCACGTAATGAACTGTCAAAATTAAACCCATTGCGATAAAATGTCATTTTATGTGTGTTACGTAATTAAGAAAAAAAGTAAAATTGTTGTGTATCAAATCTTAGTGGCAAGTCACCGTCGCATATCCGATGATAGTTTTTGACCCAAATATTCCGAATGGCCTAGAATTTGTGCTTTTCTAGATTCTGGCCACGCTAAGTCTACATAAGTAAAAAAAAACGGTGGAATTTGAAAATCTATAGACGGTAACACCATCCTGTACTACGAAAAAAGAATTTGATACTTTTTCTTTTTGTTTTTGATACGTTATTTTGTTTATATTCCGATTTATTCCTGGTAAAGAATAGTCACTTTAGCACGATGCAGTGTGGATTTGATACAGTTTTGTCATCGTATGGACGTAGAGCATAGGTACGACATAGTCTATGACACATAATCCATTATCCCCTTGTCTGTCGCGGCGTCCACGCGCATGTCTGTCAGGATGGTCTGTTCTGGATGGTCAGGCGCGTGTGATTAAAACGACGAAATCTCCTAAGTTATTCTCGGAAGCTGTTTAGAAGTTATGCAAAAATCAAAAGGCAACATATCAAAATCATTAGATCTACTTACAACACCGAAACTGACATAACTAACTGATGTAAAAGTATATCATAATATAAAACTTTTTGGGGTTCTCTAACTAAAAACTGCATTTAAATGCTACTCACCCATGAAAGGGTCATAGCTTCCTACTGATCAAGCTGGAGAGAAGGATCAGTGCAAAAAAGTCGGCAACGACACGTTTGCACGCATCCTATACCTATATATCGTTGGCGTAGGTGGAGAACTAAATAAAAAAAAAACTTGTTTGGGGAAAATTGCGATTTATTTATGCGGCATGATTTGGATGTTACGAAAATGGTGAAAAGCCAATTTGACCAAAATCGCAGTTATTTAGTTCTCCACCTACGCCGACGATATCGTTAGATACGAAATTATTTCACTCTGTCATTAAAATGTTCCAACAATAATCCCATCTACCATTTAGCTCTACATTTCCTATTACATCTTGTGTTAATCCATAACTAAACTATTCCAGAATGAACAATATACGCGGTAATGAAGGCAATGGAGGACGAGCAGCCGGCGATGGCGACGATGACCTAGACTTCGACCCCTTCAAGGAAACACAGAAGGCGTTTGCAGAACTTATGGAGACAGAAATGTTGCAAAACACAGTTTCTAGCGGGTAAGTCGAAACTACCATAAAGTATTTTTTTTTTTTCTTAATGTCCCTCGGGAATCATCGTATTTCCGAATACAAACGAATGCTAGTTTCCATGTTCATCAATTATTAGATTTATCTTGTATAATAATTTGAATTCAGAACTAAATACTTTATTGTTGTTTTGTTTTGATTTTTGTGTGAACTATATAGAGATGTACAACTACTTTCCTATCTGTCGTGCATGCGACTTTAGCGGCTTTCCTCCAATTAAAAAAAAAAATCACATTAAGTTAAAAGAGTATTAACAATTCTATATACTTCCAAGTTGATTGAGAGCGTCCGGTCTGCACCAAGTGCAAAGGGCAACTGATAGAAATCCGACAACTGACGAAACATGAGGTTTGCCGAGGGACATTGAGAAAATAGTAATACAGTTATAGTGTTATATGCGGAAGAGGGTTAAACCATCACTCTGTCTTTGCTATTTTCCAAGTATTGCCAGAAACACAACGATTCGGTGTTAAATTTTCTTAGTTCTGAATTCAAATTATTATACACGATAAATCTAATAATTGATGGACATGGAAATTAGCATTCGTTTGTATTCGGAAATCTGATGATACCCGAGGGACATTAAGAAAATAGAAATACTGTATATGGTTTTGTCATTATCATTTAAAAAAAAAAACTCTCATTATTATGCTCGTGTGACATTGCACTAAATGAAAATGAAAAAATATGTCTTTTAAATCAAATCATTTATTTTACAGGTCATAAAATCCAATTTGTTAGTAATTAAATTACATACACACATAAAACATTAGTTTTAGTACACACATTTGGCAAATTTTTGTAATAATTGCTAATAATGTCAAAATAATCAATAATAATGTCAAAATCACCACTAATAACACCAAAACATTTTTATTGTATAATTATGGTCTTCGGTATTTTTTTTTACAATGAACCTCACTTTTAGCATAGATTAATATAGATGGGCACTCCACAAAATAATTTAAATAAAAAGCGACTCT
Organism: Agrochola lychnidis; assembly: GCA_963680765.1. Taxonomy (NCBI): domain Eukaryota; kingdom Metazoa; phylum Arthropoda; class Insecta; order Lepidoptera; family Noctuidae; genus Agrochola; species Agrochola lychnidis. Next base: position 9,416,891 of record OY796873.1, read on the forward strand.
TGTTCCGACACAATAAAGTGCAATTCAGGTCGTACAACGCTAATTATTACATACAGATATCGACGCAAGCAATTAACATTGTCGGATCTACATTTTTGCGATTTTTTTATTGGTTCAAATCTTTGCGGGAACATTTTTTACCGACTTCCAAAAAGGAGGAGGTTATATGTTCGTCGCGTATGTTTGTTTTTTTTTTTATGTATGTCCACCGATTTCTCCGTCAATTGTGGACCGATTTTGAAAATTCTTTTTTTGTTTGAAAGGGTGTGCTCTGGAATTGGTCCCATATAAATTTTATTATCTTTGCTTGGATAGTTTTTGAGTTAGCTACAAAATACGTTTTTTTTCCACTTAGTATGTAGATGATATGATAAGTTTCTGTCACTGGTAGCAGGTAGTGGTATTCGAATGTGTGTGGGGGTACCACAACTAAAAAGTGAAAAATAACTTTAATTTCGGAAGTCGGTGGCAAAAAACGAAAATACAAAACCCAAGACACCGACTTCCGAAATTAAAGTTATTTTTCACTTTGTAGTGTTTTTTTTTTTTTGGAGGTCGGTTGTTTTTTTTTGTAAAAAGTTTTTTTATAATTTATTCTAAGACCTTTAATGCAATAAATTAAAAAATCGCAATAATGTAGATTCGACAATGTTAATTGCTACAGTCGATTATTCACCTAGAAGTTGCCTCTCTTTCTATCGCGTGACTCTTAGATCTTCTGACTACGTTACGCCCACTGAATTGGCCCGACAAGTCGAGCCTGCAGTGTACTTGTAGCTTCATACCTAAAATGCGGAGTGAACCATCTGTATTCATCTGTGTTTTTAGTTGTTGTTTAAAAGAGTTTATTTTATAAACGTTGCTTAAAATTACGTAATGATTAGCTACTGTTTAACCACACATTTTTGACGTTTGAACGTCACTTTAACCAACGTTTATAAATGAACCCCTTTGTCTTTATTTTTAACCGACTTCCAAAAGGAGGAGGTTCTCAATTCGACTGTATGTTTTTTTTTTTTTGTATGTTTGTTACGCGATTACTCCGCCAATTATGAATTGGTTTTGATGATTCTTTTTTTGTTTGGTAGATCATACTTCAGAGGTGGTGGTCCCATATAAATTTTATTAACTTTGCTTGGGCAGTTTTTGAGTTAGCTTCAATAATACGTATTTTTTCCCACATAGTATGCGGATGATATTATGATAACTTCCTGTCACTGTTATTTACATAGCAGTGGTATTCGAATTTGTGTGGGGTAGGTACCACAACTAAAAAGTGAAAAATAAAAACTTTTTACAAAAAAAAAAACAACCGACTTCAAAAAAAAAACACTTAGTAGTGTTTTTTTTTGAAGTCGGTTGTTTTTTTTTTTGTAAAAAGTTTTTCATTTTTTAGTTTTTATATCTTTCCCGAAATCTACAAATATAATTCTGTTTGATAAAATTCGTGTATTTCTTCTTTTTCAGTGACAATATGGACCGTGTCCGCCGCTCCCGTCTGGCACCGCCCGGCTTCAGTCATATGAACGCGTTCGGTTTAGGACAGCCCCGCCCACAACAGACACACCATCAAAGTAATTGTCATTTCTTATTACTATTTAGTACTACTCATTCACGAGTATCTTATGTCGTTGTGATAAGGTCGAAACTGATATGATTGACGCGCGTTCGTGAAATGCCAACATCTCTAAAGTCCCATTTACAGGATGCAAATTTCTTGCCTGACATACAATAAAATTGAAACTTTTATTGTTGCTTCAACGTACGCTATACTGCAGGCAATTAATTCGTACTATGTAAATCAGGCTTTAGTGATGAGCGCGCGTCAAGTGACTCTTTATGTAATTTTAATAAGGTACAAATTAAAAAGATTGACGCGCTTTCGTGAAATGCAACATCTTTAATACTAGGGCTACGACAGTATTGTCGTGATAAGGCGAACTACAACACTTCGCGCGCTCTCTCTCGCACACCGCTCGACGTCTCACTGAGAAACAGAGAGTGCGCGAAGTGTAATTCGCGACAAGTGGTCCCAGCCTAAGCCGACGTTAGCACGGACGTAATAAAATCGCGGCTGGATTTTATCGCGTAATGGATTTTCAACGCTCTGCTCAACACCGAGAGTTCAAAATCCAACAGTGTGTTTTTTCGACGCGCTAGGATGCATTCTATTGAATTCTTAACGCTTGGCTTAACACCGAGAGCTGAAAATCCAGTGCGCGATGAAATCCCGCCGCGATTTTATTACGTCCGTGCGAACGTCGGCTAACTGTATCCATAGATAGTGCCATCCACGAAGACGCGCCCCATTCTGCTCCGCTCTGTACTAAAGTACAGCTTACAGTACTGTAATCGCGGAGTGGGCCGCGTCTTCGTGGATGGCACTAACTGTACCCGGGTGTAAATATAGCACATCAAGCCTTGGAAAGGGACCGTCACAAATGTATGAGTGATAGAAACAGCGCTTTAGGCGAAGCGTACGCTGAGGCGCAGGTGACACAGCACAGCACAGTACAGAGCTACATAGACATTCGCGTCTTAGCTAGTACAAATAATTAATAGACGGCTGTGCTGCATTACCTGGGTCTCAGAAAAAAAACCAGTGACGTCCTGCACGCGTCGCGCAGAAATCTGTGCCGCCTCTACAATGAGACGCAGAGCAGGACAGACATGTCTGCGTCGCACGTACCTGCGCCGCAGTGTATGCAGCTGTCAGTAGGTTCATGCATTACGGAGTTAGCAGGTGTTGCTTCTTTGGGCTAGCGGGATTGTGATCGCAGTACCAGTTATATAGATTTACGACTGCCTCGTTTATTTATTTTTTATTTTTATTGATGAAACTTTTTACTGCCTACATTTTTATTAATCTTGGTAAGGAAATTGCAGATCGCAGGTTATTGTTATCAACTCAATAGTTGTTGCCACCAATTTCATATATTCTCTGTAATGCTTGTATGTTACTTACCCCCACCCCCCCGAGCCACAATGCTCGACGATGACTTAGCTAGAAACTAGTCAGGACATTTCTGTTATAACCAAGAAACAGTTGTCCTTACGTCGCATTGTGTCCTTTTCAGGTTATAACTCAAATAGCGCCATGTTCTCAGACTGGACTCAGATGGACCCCGCGATAATGTCGACATCGGTGAACTTCGGGAAGAACGTGGGCGTCAGCAACGCGACGAACAGCAACAGCAACGCGTCGCTCAGCCAGCAGCAACAGGAGCTGTTCGCGCGGTTCAACCAGCTCAGCGTGCAGCCCAACGGCGTCAAGCTACACGCGGGCAACACGGGCATGGGCGGCCTGGGCAGCATGAGCAGCATGGCCAACTCGGGCACGGGCTGGGGCCAGAAGCTGGGCTGGGGCGTGGGCTACGCCGGCATCCCGCTGCCGCCCGGCTTCGCGCCCGCCAAGCCCGCGCCACACCCCGCAGAGTGCATCGACGCGAAGTAGACCCCACATGTGCAATTCGACTGGTCCTCAACGGCGGATATTATATTTTCTATTCAGTAATATTATTGTTTCTTTCCGTTGGTGATGTGATCGAAAAATCTTTGTATTAAGAAAGAGCATATTTTAACGAGAGAAATATGATAACAAAGGAATTTGTAAAATAAATTAACCTATTTGTTTTATTTAAAAAAGTTTGATTTATTTATTTTCGTTCGGTCTCGGCTCGCTCCCCTGTGATGATTTATCATATTTCTTAGAGTGAATTCATTTTTCGTTCTTTACTGCGTTTCGCGAGCGTTATATAAGTATATTCGTTATATATTATATATATTTACTAGAATCATATCCCTGTTATGACAGATTATATTTTCTATATTAAAATGAGATGCCAATAACTCGCTGTTCCATTTGTACCTTATTGAGTCATTAACCATGAGAAAGATCATTAAAATTAAAGCAAGAAATTATACATTCACTCTTTTAATGACATACCTTATCATTCAAAACAACACGATATAAACTAAGAGTTGCATCGACGTCGAAAATAGTCGTAACATTCAACAGGACAGGTGTTTGATAAAAATAAAAATTACTGACTCAACCATCAGGTGTTTTTAATCGATTTAAGCCGCAAGATTACATCTAAGAAGATTATTTATTAAATCTGAAGTTACAAGCCCCAAACAAAGATGAGTCTGTAGATATTTCCAGTTCCTATCGCTGTCTAAGTAAGCCACTTAAAATTAATGAAAATCGTATTTATTACAATTACTTTGTTGACTATCTCATAGTCCAATGTCACTATAGACTCCAGTTTTGTCTTTCCAACTTCTGGAATAGTGTTACTGACACTGGCATGGCCACCATCAGGGAATTTAATTTTGATAACACAAAAAATTGTCGCTAATTAGTCGAAATTTGTCGCCAAATATCAGAATTTGTCGGTCTCTGGTTCAAAAATTATAAGGGTTTATAGGTGGTCGATCTGGGGAGCATCTTTCCATTGAATCTCAAAACGTCTCTCGGCATCCAATATGACATTTTTTACGAAAATCAATTTTTAAATGCAGGATCATTTATTTGAACGTGTAGAATGAAATAATCTGATTTTCGTAAAAAAAAAAACATTCGCGGTATTGGATGCCGAGCGACGAAAAGCTAGGGCACCTAGCGGAGATCTGTTTTCTCCCAAATTTTTTGTCACAATTTTTCGTCAAGTCACAGATTTGGTCGGGTCTTAGAAGATAATTATAATGAATTAAATTTGTAAGTATAGTCCTTGGACTATACTTACAAATTTAATTAATATAAATTAATAATAAACATAAAATAAATAAAAAATAAAAATATATATAAATTAATATTATTAATTTAATATTTTTCGTAAACTTTTCGATCTAGCTCTTGAGCTAGATCGAAAAGTTTACGAAAAATATTCGATCTAGCACTTGGACTAAAAAATTTAACTCATTGCACATGCCAGTGTCAGCCGCACGAAATAAATTCGTTAAAAGTATCGCGCAGGGGCAGGTTAGTCTGTTAAGCTTTTATCCCATCAATATACACCCGGGGATCCGGTCCGTCCCACGGCACCTCTTTACCATTGTGCCACACATACAGGCCTGCGCCCCAAGGCTGTAGGGCGAGTTTCACAGGCAAGGTCGCTGCGTCATCTGGGGTTATTGACCCACCTCCGCGGGTCATGTCCGACATCACGTAACCTGGATGCACGCAGTTTACTGTTATACCTGTAACGAGATTAAATCTTTACTCTCCTTTTCGTTTTTCCGTAGTCGGGTAAAGATTTTGTATGGTTTTGTTTGTCCCATACAAACATAACCATACAATAGGAAGTAAATTACTGACTGGTGTGTAATCAGACGTATATGCGCATACGCAGCGCCATGATCATATAAAAGCATTACCCTTCTTTGGGCCTGGCCGTAGTCGGGTAATAAATACTGAACGTAAGGTTAGGGCTGAATAGAACAAAATCTGTGCACAAAATAAAAATAACTTTTCCCGGCAATGATACGTCAGTATCGGAACATGCATTTATTTGTAAATGTTATAAATAAAGCCATCTTTGTCTGTCTAGTGGTCGCAAGCACTAATGCTGAGCATGAGGTCCTGGGTTCGATTCCCGGGTCGAGCAAAGTGTTATTGGGTTTTCCATCTGAAATTTCTCAGTAGCAGCACGGAGTCTCGAGATTTGTGCCCTGGTTGATGGCAATAGGCTCGTACCATATTACATGGGACTTGAACATAACTGGCGAAATGTGGCTGTACATCTCTGCTCAACCCTTTAGAGAATACAGGCGTGATGTTATGTTTTAATAAAGATTAAGTACCTTTCGGCGATAATCTTCGATGCAACATAAAAGTATACGCGTTGACTGCAACCTTCGAAACAACATATTGCGAATCTCCCCATCCTTTATTTACTTCTAAGTTCTGCCGCACATCTTCAACATAACTGCTAATCAAACTCTTAAGTTCTTCCAAAGTAATAGTCTCCGAACTGAATTTCTTCCTCAACTCTTCAGAAGGTATTCTAGACAAGTGAGCAGACGAACTGGTGATGTTGACGATTTTTGCGCCACTTTTGACCAATGGTAAGATGGCTTCAGTAAAATCAACCAATGCCGTGAAGTTTATAGATACAGTCTGTTCCGCTTGGAGAGTTTTTGGTTCTGGCGCGTCTTTCAAAAAAAGAATTCCAGCATTGTTGATGAGAATTTCCACGTCTTCATTTTCATCACGAATGTGCTGTACAAAGGTTTTAATACTTTCGTTATCTGTGACGTCGAGTTGATGAAAAATAGGATTGAGTCCCAATTTTTCTAATTCTTCGCACGCTTTCCTTCCTCTATTTTCGTCTCGCGATGTTAAATAGACTTTTCCATTAAATTGTTCACAAAGTTTTTTAACTATTGCGTATCCGAGTCCTTTATTTGCTCCAGTAACCACAGCTACTTTCTTCGACGACATCTTGGCAACTTTAAAATTAAACCCAAATAAGTATGACATTGATTATGCAATAGAGGTCAGGGATATCAGCAGTTATCAATAAACAAATATTTTGCCAACTGCTATAAGTAGGTAGGTATTTGAATTGTTAAAATTTGTTTTATAAATTAATTCTCTAGTGACACTGCTTGTCTCGTCTTCGAGACGTCTGCAGGGCGACATTCTTTGGATTGACCAATGGCCAGAAGAAAGATGTGGAAGTCGATGGCCGACCTCTGCTCAGCAGAAGGCCAGTACTTAAGTTCCAAAAAAAAATCTACTATCAGCAAAATAGCAAGCGCAAGTTATAAATAGAGAATTTATTAGTAAGAAATAAGGCAGCCCATTGTATGTTTTATAGTGTTAATAAAATAAAAATATTTTTTTTAAATAAATAATGAATTTGAATTCTGTGCCGACGGCAATATGACAGCGTAGTTTGAGCATGGCGAGATACAAAACAAAAACATAACCTGTACACCAGGAAGCAATGAAGTAAAACGTTTAATAACAAACACTATAAAACACTACGACAGCTAGGGGTAGTATAAAAAGGTCAATATTTCAAAACTGCGTGATTTGAACATACCTTATAACTTCAAATCTTATTCTGGATTTCATTCCCCCTGATGAGTGATTAATCTGAGAATATTAAGGTACAAACAAGAGTGTGACTGACAATCCTTTCGAAAGCGACATCTAGGTTTAATTTTCACGAACTAAGTAACAAACAAAATAGCTTGAACAGTTGATAACGCCAGTGAGTTAGTGGAACAACTGCCCTATTCACGGTCTGGGATTGTTTTGGACAAGTCTTGAAAAATGTAATAACGCGTCTTCTAAATCTGAGACCCTAGGACGTTATGCTGGATAATCAAGGTTATTCCAAATGAGCCTGAAATTGTATTATTTAAGGGGTGATGTTAGGATGTTTTACCATTTATCATGCATTCATGCTAGACTTTATCAAGCTTCTTGTGGATTATCACCATTTCATGAGGAAAGTTATCGTCACACTACAAAGCCACGCAATCAATTCAATCGATTAAAGGCTGCATAGGTGATGGGAAGCCTGGAAGTCAAGTGGCCAAAATCTTAATTTGTATCTTTAACCTGTGAGTCACGTTTGATTTTGGCGCCATTCTGTGATAATTCCGTCCACAGAACATAAATATTGTGAACGCTAAAGCAACAAGTGGTTGCCAAACTGTTAAAAAGCGCCATCTATATTTAACACAGACAAACTAACTAACAAAACAGGTTTTAGTCACAATCTGGAACTGGGTTAACCCGCGCGTTAGCGTAACGTAGCGTAGCATAAACATAGTGAACGGATTGTTAATTTATGACAATTCTAGAATAATCGACGTAATGCTGCAGCTACCAACGATATTCACACCTCCAATATTTGGGGACGACACGCTACTGCGCTCAATAGATTGGTTAGAAGGCTTACCTTGGAAGCAAGAAAACGTGAAAAATGAAGATGACAAGTATGAAATATGTATACAGGTTAAGGACTATACCCCGGAAGAAATATCGGTGAAGACAGCTGATGGGTTTATTGTGGTTGAGGCAAAACATGAAGAGAAACAAGACGATTATGGTTTTATTGCTCGACAGTTCATGAGGAGGTTTCAAGTTCCTGAAGGGTGTCGGATTGAGGAGGTTCGGTCAAGGTTGACTCCTGATGGCTTGCTGATAGTCTCGGTTCCAAGAGTGCCAGTTGTTAAGAAAGATACTGTGATACCTATTAAACATGAGATCACGAAAAGTAAATTGTGATATTTTGTAACATAAAATTGTGGTGACTTGTTAATTTCCTTATCAACTTGATTGTTTTTTCTGTTGATTATTTTCAAAGGGAAGCGATGATATGTGTAAAAAGATATTTTTGTTTTATGTTTTATTAATTCATTAATTGAATTGTGTGATATTAAATTTATTCATTGCCAACATTTTGTCATTTTATTCTGTCCCAAAACCCTTATCAGCATTGATATGTGAAGATATTTTTAGTATCTCAGATAACGAACAATTGACAATAAGCTGAGATTGGGTAGCGAATGAGATGTCTAATCATTAAGAATCGTGTACCTAATTTAAAAAAAAACGAGCGGTCCTCACAGTACTCGCAAATAATATGTAAAATCTGATATCTTGGCTGACGTATTAAATGATATAAACAATATTCATCATCATCATTTTCCAACCGCTCGGAAAATGGGATGGCACCATCTGACGGCCAACTCTATCACCACACGCACTCATTGGTCAAATCAAATAGCGCGCACTTCCCCGGCTTCCTGTTACACACTTCCGTCCCTTTTCACGAAATAACTCGGAGGAAAGATGTTACACATAAAAAAAAAAGATTTATCATTTCATCATTAGATCAATCCCATTTCTATGTTATTGGTTTATTCTATGATGTGAATGGATAGATAATAAGCATGGGGCCCAGCCTAGCGGCCCACTTGATGGCATCTACGTCACTGCTGCATATGGCCATCTGCAAAATCAGTGGCATCGCTGGTGCTTTGCTATCCCAGTGACAACGCTGAAAATGTATCTATAATCTACCTGCGAACTCCTTCACAAAGTGCTCTACCACAGAATAGATAAAACTAGATCTACTAAGTACAATCAACAACAACAATCCTAAAATGACGATTAAATAATTGTTGAATTAAATCTCTGTCTCTGTCTGTCTACTTGAAGGCAAAGCCCAGACACATTTTAATTGTGTATTCTGTGTATGTCGTATCTATTATAATTTTTGCCCGAAAACAATGAATAGTAATGATGACTGTACTTAAATATAGGTACATACCATTGTTTAATTCGTCTGTTACATTGTATTAGACTTAGCAACAATTATGTATCATTTACGTTTAACCGGCTTATTGTATTAAAAGATAAAAACAACAATCTTTGGTTATTTTAGTTGATAAAATTTGATTTAGCTGCTGATTTTAAATAAAGTCTGTGCTCAAATGATATGATTGACAAAATTTAAATTCCAGTAGCTGTTTGTAAGTGTTATATCCTTGTTGCAAGGTAGTAAGGTTTATTTTTGCTTGTGGTGGAGTTGGTTCGATGTCCTGATGTTAATATCTCTGCCCTTGAATTCAGTTTGCCGGCAGAGCCGAAGTGATGCAGACTCCGCGCTGTGATAAGACATAATTAATTAATTTAAAGGTGTGTGAGAAGGTAAATTTTTAATTTGAAAGTGGTTTATATTAGAAGTTCAGTTTTTTTCTAATGTATCTGTGTCGAACCTTATTCGATTCAAGGAAAGTTTAATTTATAAACCGACAATTTAGGGGTGAATACGTAACGAAGTACTTGTTTGTAGTAAGCAAACAGCATCGAATTTGCGCAGGTTTGTGAAAAAATTGTTCAAGATAATATTTTCTGTTTACTAGCGTCGTCGTAGCATTTCAATTGCGCTACCTATGCCAATTAAAAACTAGTTGAGTACACATAAAAAACTGAGTATCCTGATCTCGCGGTTCTAATGTTATTTTAACGCTGCAGAAACTTTATTATTTGTTTATTTATTAAGACCCGCGTCTATTGCATTGAGTTGAGATTAATTTGATTTAATTTTTATTTATTTATGTCCCTTTATTTCACTTTGCACCATATACCTAAGTACTTAAGTTAAATTTATTAATATTTTTATAAAAGTATAGAAAAAATAGCAGCCCACCGGTATCGCGAAGAGGGTCCAATAAGCTATCGGTGGTCAGCTCAGGGTTCCTCTTAACGATACATGCCTTTTCTAGAAGTAGGTAGGTATGGCTATGTATGTTATTTTTATGTTTTGATAATGGGTGTAAATTACCTGATATGGGTATTTCTCATCAAATTTCGAAATTTGATTCCCGAGTCATTAGTGCCGAGTCATATGCATTAACTACATAAGTCTATTTTTTATTTCAATGCATGCTGTCTGTACCACTATTGTTTAAAAAGAAAACGTATTACCTCTAAAGAAAAAAAAGATAGGGCTACTTTGTTACCGTGAAAGTCATTCCCTCACCTTGTCCCTTAGTTCAAAAACATTACTAAAATGGCTATTCATCTCAAATATATCAATATTCTTAATAATTAAATTATGTTAATATATTAGAAAGATGTTTGTTATTGTCTATAAAAGCTTCCATCTTACAACGACGTATTCGTAAAAACGATAATTCGATTTTATATATGTCCCGCCAAATAAAATCATTCCCTCACTCTATTACGAATATTTGATTTCTGAACATATCGAACGATATATAGGAACGCAACCTTAAGTTTTTAGTACCTGGCAGTACTCTCGAATGTTTCATGATGGCGATTTCTTTTCAACCGTAGGTGAGTTTGTTCAAAAACATACTATGTAAAAAATTGTTAAGAGTTACATTTATGGTGATCATTACCTCACGTTACATGTATGTATTAAGCATTTTAGTATATATGTATATAATTTTTTGCTTTTATGCGTTTTTGGGAGTAAAATACATATTCGAAATGTAACAAGCAAATTGAGGTCATGTGCCGGTGTTTTTGTAGCTTTAGTTAAAATTCGTCATTCCCTCACAGTCATTCCCTCACTGCATGTAGGTGTGAGGGAATGACGGCTGTATGAGGGAATGATTTATACAGTATTCTACGGTTCTTTTAGATTTTTAATTTTATTTCTTGCAACTTGTATTTCATGGTATTTAATTTAAAATAGGTCTGAAGGTGTCGGTGGAACTCTGAAACGGACAGCTGATAAAGTCGTGGCAGAAGGCCATGATATCGTAGACCTGAATTCATTGAAACCTATCCTTGAATCCAGGTGTCCTTCTATTTTTTATTGATTGAAGTTACCACAGCAAATATTCACTGATGGATGATCTCATAATACAGTCCAGGACTATTCTACTTTCCGGGGAACACAAAAAATACGCTAGTTCATATTTTTTAACAACACCTTACAGTGCAGAAGACTTTCATGTATAGATTGCGAAGAAGATTGTACCCACTATCATTATTTTTAACAACACCAAAGTAATCGATTAACTAAGAGGCGTAACAAATCCCCTCAAAAGTCAATGGAATTGGATATAATGAAGGATAATCACCAACTGTCTTTAGCGTCGTTTTCGCTCATTCAAGATCATACTGGAATGTTCAAAGAAAATTATACAATTGATTTTGAAAATGAGGGATGTACTGTCATCTCAGACAGTAATAAGATTGCTACCATTGGAGATTATGTCCTGATGAAATAGGGCACGGCAAAGTACCTATCCCAGAGAAGTTTTATCTGTTTTTGAAGATGGTCAATGGTTAGGTGCATGAAGCAAGGTTTGAAGTTTTGGAGATGGCCTAATATTAAAGATGAGCAATTTATTTATATAGCTGGGAAGATATATATAATAAAGAAGCCAAAGTTAGTTAAGAGGGGGAATTACGTTATTACAGAGTTAGATGACTCTACAAGTGATGTTAAAATGAAAAACTAATACAAGACCAAAAAACGAATACAAGAAAAGACTAATACAGATTAATATTAATAATGAATGCTTAATAAATAAATATGAAGACATTTAAAGTTTTGGAGAAATGCTTCATAAGTATAAAGATAAAAACATTTGTTACCTCTATAATAGTGTATTTGTTAATTTTTTGAGTTTATATATATTTATATTGACTATAAGTACAAAGGCTTAAATTGATTTTCTTTAGAATATGATATTTCATTGTTTAATGTAATCAAAATTATACAATTTCCTTTATTTGTACATGTTTTTTTATTATAATATAATAATAAATCATTCCCTCACTCTGTTAATCATTCCCTCATTTGTTTATTTTTTAAAACGTCATTTTTTATAGATTATATACAAAAACATGGAAGACCAATACTCCTAAATAGATCTCTTAAAGCAACTTTTTTGATCTCTGCAAAAAAAACATCTAAGTTTATAAAAAAAAAGAAATTTCAATAACATCTCAAATTTTGAAATTTGGTGAGAAATACCCATATACTTCAGTAATTTACATCCATTTATTAAGTGAGGTAACTGGGTAACTTGGCCACTAGGTGAGCTTGATAGCTTACCTAGTGGTAATTATTAGATGATGGTGAGGTGCTATGTGCTATAAGTTTAGTGAGGACCTGATACTCAGATAGAGTTCAGCTACCTGCTTACACCATATTACCTACTCATTATGTAGGTAAGAACTTTTATATGGTACGAGCTTCTTTGGGTCCTGCACTTAGGACCTAGGAATTGAAAAATCCTGACAAAAAGCTGGACATTTTCAAAAAAATCCAGTCATTCTGTACTCTTAAATCGTAGTTTTTTCAGTATTTTATTTTATTTTCTAAAAGAGAAAGTCCGGACGAAGTCCGCACGAGGGGCCAAAGTGCCGGACATGTCCAAAAATCCGGACGGATAGTAACCCTACCTGCAACTAGGTGCTATGCATTTATTTTATTTCGTTTGAGTAGCTGGTGAAAAATAGGGCCAGCGCATACTTAGCAGCAAAATGCTCGAGCAATCTTCATTGACAAAATGTATAATGAACTAAATCTTTACTAAAATAGAGCTGTTTAAAATAGCATACGGGAACACACGCCAATTATCTGTTGCACGCTATTTTCAACTCGGACCCCTTTTCTTAAATGTTTTGTGTGTGAGCGAAGTCGCTAAAAAACACCGAGAAACGTCGAGTAAGTAAGTAAAAAGTCTAATCTCTTTTTTATATGTGTAAAATAAAAGCTTGATTTAGCATTTATGTAAACTCCACCTACTGAACAATCGCTAGTTAATTTTCGAGAAACGCGTTCAATCTCCACCATGACCATCATCAACACAAGTCCTTAGTTTGACAAGAACTGTTTGCCGCACCCTGTATAAAGCTATAGGTATAAAATATTTATTTTCACAAGAATAAAATCACTATACAAAAGACGCAGATTAGTATTATTATTATTTTATTACCAGGGTAGAAAAAAAATTGTCAAAATTAGAGAAAAAAATCATGTGCAAAAGACGCATATTAGAATTATAATTTTATAACCATGATAAAAAACTACAAAATTATTAAGAGATTGTTTTAGTTGACTTTCATATTCTATTAATGGCATGACCTATGCAAAACCTGTCTAAAAGCGCGAATTAATTAATGCCAATGTTACTTAAATACATGATTACATACGTTCATTATATAAAGCCCGCGAAAGTTTGACCAAGCTAAATAGGTATCATTCTTGTTTTGTTAATTTTCCTAATATCTAGATGACAATGAAACCTAGCTAGATCGATTTATAGCGCCCGAAACCCCTGCATACTAAATTCCATGAAAATCGTTGGAGCCGTTTCCGAGATTCAGATTATACGTATACAGTGTGATTCTTCATAATGTGCACATATCGAAATGATCAAACTATGCTTAATTTTAACGACAGAAAAAATATTAAAAAAATCTAAATATTTTTCTTATACTTTTTATGGAATAAAAAAAATTGTAAAAAAAACTGTGTAACTTTTAAACTGAATCAGTTATCGCGATAAAACAAACTCCATAATGATTAGAAGCAAGTAGGCGTCCACATAAAATTAAATTAAAATTGAGAAAAAAAACTACCCTCAATTGAAAATAAACATGTTTTTTTTTAGCAAAAATCTGTATTTTTTTCATCAATTTGTACAATAATTGTAAAATTTATAAATAAGATGCCCAAGAGAATAAAAAAAAAAATTTTTGGTACAAAGAAATCAAAAAAAAAAATTTTACCATTTTTTCCGTCGATAAAATTAAGCATAGATTCCCTCATTTCGATATGTGCACATTATGAAGACTCACACTGTATACATTATACAAGAATGGCTCGTTTAAAGGTATTAGATTGGTGTCATCGGGCTTCCGACAGCATTACAATGTCGTCCGCAAACCTGAGGAGTGAGAAGTGCTTGCCATTGATTTTTATTTCCATATATCACTCTAATCGAGGTTTCGGAATATGGATTTCAGTGCAAACTGAACCACATGATAGAGTCCCTTAGTAATCGTAGTGAGACCGTTGGGCTACAAATCATCTGGGATACAACAAAAATAATTACTAATTGTAAAGAATTAAGTATATCCATACAATCTTAACCTATACAACATGGAAAAAAACCCTCCGATCCGAAAGGGGTGTATAGGTACAACAATAACATTACCAAAAAATAATACTTTTTAAATTATTATTAAAAATTAAAAAGTTATTCTTATTTAAAAATCTCATTTTTAATAACCCGGTAAAATACGTTATTAAAAAAAAAGGAGACGATTTTTGTTTTATCGATTTTTCTGAAAATAACCACATAAATAGATTCTCAGTACGATACCTAACAACACCTGCACGCGTAGCATGACCACCGTAGAAACTAGTTTTGTCGACGGAAGAATAGACAAAATGACAGATAAACAATCACAATCTGTCATTTTGTCTATTCTTCCGTCGACAAAACTCGTTTCTACGGTGGTCATGCTACGCGTGCTGCACGGATCGGACACGGTTTTTCTACATGTTGTAGAATATGTCGCAGACTACATTTACTATGGACATCTAATTTCAATAAAATCCAGAAATCCTGTACAGAAAAAGAAGTTGATCGCAGAGTGAAGAATACGTGGAACAAAGACTGGGCTATGAAGGAAATTTTCAAAGATCCCATCCACAAAACTGAAAACAAAAGCGATGAACATCTGCCAAAAAGTTTTTACGCACTACGTCCGATACGAATTCGAATTCAATCCGAATTGGGAATGTTCTAAATTTTGACGGACAGAGTTCGGATCTAGTGCGCAAGCCTCATACAAATAGTACCACAAAACAACAACAAATAGTACCTACTTCGGACCGACATTTCTCGGATTCGGATCGCCAGCCATATCATCTTTGAAAGATTCTTTGACATAATCCATATTAGTTTCTTTGGCCTTCTCATGCTCTTCGTCCTCATTTATATTACAAACCGAGATGATCAATGAACCGAGATTCATTCTGAAATCATCGGTTTCCACACAACCCTTCAGACATCCTACAACCTATCCGTACCAATCTATGCTTTTCATTCATCTACCTGATTAAACTATTAATGTAATCAGGGTTAAGAGTACCCTGATTACATTAATAGTTTGGGTCACAAAAGGGGTGAATGAAAGGCATAGATTGGTACCTATCTATGGTCTTCTTTTTGTGTGGTTAGTGACTAACCTGGTGTTAGAGTTTTAAAACCGCCCTTGGGCCTCTGATTATTTGGCATCACATGCCGTCGAGAAATATCTCTCAGGCATTCCGCCTGACGCAAGTCCTCATCGAACACGGCTGTTTCGGGAGGTTCCTGTTCAGGATAAGGCGGGAGAAAACGCCCGGGTGTCACCATTGTGTGGATCGCCCGGAGGACACGGTGGAGCTCTGCCCGGCTTGGGCGGAGTATCGGTGTGTCCTCGTGGAGGCGATCGGTGGCGGTGATCTCTCGCGTCCGGTCCTGGTTCAGGCCATGGTACGGAGCGACAGGAAATGGGAGGCCGTCACCTCCTGCGTAGCGGTAATACTCGCGAAGGAGGAGGCGAAACGCGTGAGGGAGAGGCAAACTTCGCGCCCTCACGCTCCTAACCTTCGCAGGAGGAGACGCCCTGAGTGTCGGGAATCGCAGGCCGATTTCCAGCCACCGTAGGCGCGGGCTTGCGGACGGTGAGCAATGGGTAGCTCGCCGTTCCGAAAAGTCAGAGGTGCCTTGATTTCGAACTTGAGACCTATGACTTGGCAGTCTGACGGTCACACCACTAGGCTATCACTGCTATATCTATGGTGAATGACGCGTTAATTCATTAATTCCTGTAAAGATAACTAGATGAACACCTGCGGAATTGATAGTCACTATCGTCATAATGTAATCTAAAACATTCAACTTTACGTGACCAATACATGTCTTGGTCTATATTATTATTTGACATTAATTCAAAATTGCATTGCATCATTTAACATCTTCAGTGCCGGGTGCCTGGAGGGTTCACCTAATGGCATATGGGATGCCGGGAGCCCTCGCGGAGGGTTCATTTTAAATGTTGGTTTTTCTTAGCAAATCCAGCATTATAAACCGTGAAAATAAAATCTGATGTATATTTTAACAAGATTTATTAGTAGGTATGTGCGTTGGTTTTTAAGTTGTTTTAAATCGCTTTGTTCACGGGTATAAATATTCACAAAAAACAATTCGTGGATAGGTTTCTTCACAGTACCTACATACTTATCTAATGTTTTAATAGTTTTGAGTCGGTGTCTCTAATCCTTACCCTCCTTTTTCGGCACTTACCTAGTTATTTGCACAATTTTTCTTTTAGACCAACTCAGCTCCATCTTGCCATCGCTATTCCCATGCTCATATCAAGATAGGCAATGGATTACCTACGTTTGCCTGGTTCCA
This sequence comes from Agrochola lychnidis, assembly GCA_963680765.1. NCBI lineage: Eukaryota > Metazoa > Arthropoda > Insecta > Lepidoptera > Noctuidae > Agrochola > Agrochola lychnidis. The sequence continues at coordinate 9,433,820 of OY796873.1, forward strand.
TTCATTGTTGATTTTTCTAATACGAAAATTGACTGTATTGATCTGGCTTCCGATTAATCGCGCGGTGAAAGCATTGCGCGATCATGGTTCTTGCAACAGTGTAAAAATATAATAATATAAGCCTTTATTTACTGATAACTAAAACTAATTACAATATAAAATAAATTAAGCAAACATAACTATTGCACTTCGGTGTCTTCGTCGCAGCCGAAGATTTAGGGGGGTCACCATGGGTGCCGAGGAATATTTTTGTGCATATATCTCCAGCTCCACATTAGGTACTTATGCTATTCAGGGACGCAATTTTTACATGCGGGAGGTAGTTGCGGGCAAATTAGTCACAGTCGCAGCACTTTTTGATAAATAGTAGATATTACAACGGTAAATTATGAGAAGAGCAAGCAAAGCTAGCTTGACAATTTCAACAACCAGCCTTGGATAGGTTAGGTTGTGTTAGATAAGTATTTTCAATTCTAAGAACTTTTGAACTGAATGCAGATGCAAGAGCGAGCGAAGTGAGCTAGAAAATTTTTCACACACTCGGTTACGTGAGATTTTCTTTTGATCATTCAAAAAGAACTACGAATTAGTTGCTTTGTCGACTTATGAAGAAAAGCTCAAGAATTAAGAGAATGTAGAAGGCAAGAGCGAGCGAAGCGAACCTGAAAATGTAACCCGTGGCTGTAGTACACTTTTAAAAGTTAGCAATATAAGTAAATCATTCAGGCTGCCGACAGCGTGAAAGATTTTGGGGGGGGTCATGACCCCCAGGACCTCCCCCTCGGACCGCGCTTGCCCCCAGGCCCCCCATTTGTCACGGTCTCGTGTGTCTCTAGTCCACAGGGCACCAGCTGTCTCCACTATGTTGTCGTCCTAACGTTTACGTTGTCTTCCTCTACTTCTTTTGGACCACCTCTAATTTGCCATTCCGTCACAGCTTTAGACCACTTATTGTGCCTATCGCGGAGCATGTGACCAGCCCATCTCCATTTTAGACTTTTTGTATGAAGGTCCTTTAGTTTGGTGATTTTCCTCAGATCTTTAGCTCTCTTTTTGTGAAATTCAGCAGGCTGCGTAAAAATATAGGGAGCATTGTTAAACAAAAAAAACAGTAAGCTTCCCGTCACTAACAATTTAAAGACATATGTTTTTGTAGGTTATGGTACAAAGTTGATAGGTAGAGGTATATTCAGGACACATCCGCATTTAGATGTTACTGTACTGGATCTAGTACAGGATTGAAAACACTGGAACAATGTAAATTAGAATTAATTTTCAAAGAGCATACGCAAATCAAAGATTGTTTTTTATTCACCAGAGTCTTCTCCAATCCTCAAAATGACGGTGATAGAAACAGAGTCGTTTGCGGAGTACATCTTGGTGGAGCACCGCTGGATAGTGGTGATGGTGGCCTTGCTGCCCATCTCTGCGCTGTGGAAGGTGTGGTCTACCTTCAGGAACTTTGTGGTCTTCAAGCTGAACAGCGCGCCCAAGATGCATGATAAGAAAGTCAAGGAGGTTCAGAAGCAGGTGGGTTTTCATAGCACTGGTGATGAGTAACTAAGGAATTGACATTCATTGAGTCGGAATTCTTGTGCGATGGATGCTGAAATCAAAGAAAAAGTAGTCAAGAGTTTTTGGTGTTTGGTCAAGTTGGTCAGGTCGAGTGCAAATTGCCCATAAAAGATACATTACAAAATACCGCGAGCGAGTCAGTGCAACATCTTTGGAGATGCTTTAATTATAAATTGAGTTAGAATGACCAATTTGAAAAGGTCACCACAAGAAAGAAGATCATTGCATACCACTTAAAGTCAGTGTGCATCTAATTCATAGACCGAATTTGCCATTCAAGAGTTCTTAAATTGTGACTTGCTCTGCTTTATTCAGTTTGCCTCATCATCATAATTATATCAGATTTTAGAAGTGAAAACTTCTTTAGGCGCGTTGGGCATTTTTGAGATGGGAAAAAACAATTGAACTCGCGACAGCGTTACCGACACCTCATTTTTGTAAACGCGATTGTGCTCTTTGTTTATATTAAACTACGGATCAATGTTCTATGCAACTATTTTTACTTTAAAGGTTTTGGAAGTATTGTTTTTGTAAACGCGATTGTGCTCTTTATTTAGATAAGGTTACGGACCAATGTTCTATACAAGTATTTTTCTTCTACCAAAGCGATCTTGTTCAAGTTTTCACTTCTGTCGGCACTCCCGGAGGGCCACTGTTTTTTTTTTTACCTTGAGATTCTCTTACTTTTTTACTCCTCATCGTTCTATAAACCCTCCACCGATCTTCACTTCCAGGTGAAGGCTTGGCTATCAGGCGACCGTAGCACCCGCCTCTGCACTGCTCGCCCCGCCTGGCAGGCCATGTCCTTTCGCCAGGGTATCTACAAGAAGACCTTCACCAAAATCAAGGTCAACCTCGTCGATGTGCTGGAAATTGATATGGATAATATGGTAAGAAACTTTTTATTTTTCTTTTTTATATAAAAAAAATTGTGACCCGCGCCCTGCTTCCCACGCGTCGATCAACAATGTAAGTACTATTTGTTGATTGAAGTTCGCACGGGTCAATGGTGACATGTCAAAAACATCGAGGTTTCTGTACTACATCTAAGTTAAATATTAATGTAATTTACGCATAAAATTTCCGGAATAATGGTATAAGGGTCAATCAATTAATCAATCAGTTTAGTTGTGAAACATAGGTGTTCACATAAATAGGGGGTGCGCTATGTTTTAAGACATACTAAGTGACCCATTAGGTGTCATTAAATTTATGTCATTAAAAAAATAAAAAAAAATACTTACATGAAAAGAAAAGGGTAAAAAAACCATAAAATTCAATAAAATCAATAAATAGTCATAATACTTATTATCAAAACGTAAAAAATGCATCATTATAATAATTGGTCGTTCAAAAATTCGTCTCTAGTATACATTCGTATACAGACTACAGTATACATTTGTCAATTAATAATAATTTAATTAGAGCTTTTTTAAACTCATATAATGTCATCAGTAATTTTATTAAACACTTTAGGAGCCATACCAAAAAACTTTTTCGCATCAATGCGATCTTACATTTTAGATGACATAGTTTATTTACGTATTGAGCACGCAATGGAGTTTTTCTAGTGAAAGATATTTATTCAAATAATTGTGTGTTTCTTTTTACAAACAACGCAGTTTCCAAAATGTATAATGCTGGAAGGGTCAGTATTTTTAAAGGCTTAAAATAGGGTCTACAGCTTTTTTTTGGGTGGGAAATGATCAAATAACTTCTCCCGCTCTACGTGTCAGACTCTTACTGACTAAAACCCGCCCGTGTTCCTTCAGTTGCCATGTTGTCGGGGGCCACGATATCCCTTTCGGACTTCTTCGCAACCCCGGCAGGCCCTAGCGGCCGCTGTCAGAGGGTCTACAGCTATGCATTGTTTTCATATTACACATTGCTCTGATACATCTTTTTTGCATCCTAAATATAAGCTCACGACTGCCCTCAAAAAATTACGCCATTTCGCAACACAGAAGCTACAAGTCCATGATATGCTACCAGTAACGTATCTTTATTTACCATTTTAGGGTTCCGTAGTAAACAAGGAACCCTTATAGTTTCATCATGTCCGTCTGTCTGTCTGTCTGTCCGCGGTCTAGCTTCGAGACCCTTAGTACTAGAAAGCTGTAATTTGACATAGGTATACATATTAATTACGCCGACAAAGTGGTAAAACAAAATTATGAAAAACATTTTTTTTTAGGGTACCTCTCATACACGTAAAGTGGTGATGTTTTTATTTTTATTTTTTTAACCCATAATGAGGGGTATCATTGGAAAGGTCCTTTAAAAACATTGGGAGTTTGTAAAACCATTTTTGGATTCAGGGATCCGTTTGCGAAATATTAAGCTTTAAAGTGCTAATTTTTGTTAGAGTCAAGTGTCCCCCCCCCTGCCGGCTAAATGGTTGGTTTTGGGTGTGTGAAAAAAATCGCAACAGCAGTTTATATAACTCATCATCTGTCACGATGCCTCATTAAGGTGGATAACAATTAAAATTCTATTGTGTCTCGTTAATGACAGTTGAAAGGATAACGAAATCAAAAGGAAAACTATCACAGCTAAGTTGGCTTTACAAGTTAACGAGTAATAATCGACCAACTTAACTTTGCAGTTGCAACATGTTTTCCCATACATTCCGTATGGGAGAACATATTTTTCAACTACAATGTTAAGTTTGTTTTTGGGATAAATTCATCCCAACTACGGAACCCTTCATTGTGCGTGGTCCGACACGCACTTGGCTGGTTTTCTTTCATTTCAGCATCCATCGCACAAGAATTCCGACTCAATTAATGTCAATTCCGTAGTTACTCATCACCAGTGCTATGAAAACCCACCTGCTTCTGAACCTCCTTGACTTTCTTATTTGATTACTGAAAGACTGCATATGCAGATTTACTCAGGCGTTTACAAAGTTCTTCTATCATGGGTTTCCAAGTAAGCTTACTGTCGATGGTAATACCTAAAAACTTAGCATTATTAACTTCTATCTTATGGTTATTATAAGTTACATCAATATTTTCTTGCCGTTCCTGAAAGTGCATCACCTTATCTTTATTAATTACGAGATTATTCATCCAACGGACGGACATTTATTAATATCATTTTGATAAGTTATCATATTATTACATTTTATAACAGCTCTGCTATCATCGGCAAATAGGATCATTTTGTGTCGTATTATTTTTGGCAGATCATTTATTTAAATCAGAAATAATAACGGCCCTAGCACGCTACCTTGGGGCACGCCATATCTTACGTGTCTTGGTTTTGATCTATTATGATCTGCGTTTTAGTCTTATTATGACATATTCTAGATATTTCCGTGTATTGATATCTGTCACTAAGGTATGATTCAATAAGTTTCAGAACATTGCCCCTTATGCCATATCCATGTAATTTTTGCAGTAATATCTTGTAATCTACATTGTCAAAACATATACACACATAGTCATTCGGTCGTTTTCAAAATGTATGTACATTTTTTTGTTTTTTTTTTGTGTTATCGTGACACAAAAGTAACACAAATGACGAGCAAGGCCAGAGTCACAACGAAGTCGACGAATCTAATCAATTTTTTTTCTTGTACTACCTTCCTTCCTTCTATTTTTGTGGATGTTTTGATTTTAAAGGTTCTCGGTAACGTCTTTGTCGTTCAGCGGGCGTTAACGGCATCTATCCTAAAACGGAAATGGAATTACTATTCACATTTAAGTGAATGCCTCGTTGGTCTAGTGGTCGCAAGCGCTACTGCTGAGCATGAGGTCCTGGGTTCGATTCCCGGGTCGGGAAAAGTGGGTTTTTCTATCTGAAATTTCTCAGTAGCAGCTCGGAGTCTGGATTTGTGCCCGGTTGATGGCAATAGGCTCGCCCCCTATTACATGGGACTTAACATAACTGGCGAAATGTGGGTGTACCTGCTACAGGGACACCTCTGCCCAACCCTTCGGGGAAACAAGGCGTGATGTTATGTTATGTTATGTTATTTAAGTGAATATACTGTGATAAGCCCTAAGTGTCACGTGACACAAAAATAATAACACAATGGTCACACAATTGAACAAAATTTACGTTTCCCTAGCCTTCAAAAAAATATATTTTTGTAATTTCACCCTCGAGCAGGGTTGACATAAAACAAACAAGTTCTTTTAAAACACGTATTTTAAACAGTTTGTAATAAAACAATGTTTTTTTGTAAGTGTTTAAAATCATAGTTTAAAACAAGTTTAAAATAATGATTTAAACATTAAGAAAAACAAAAATGGTTTTAAATCGCAAATGAATGGAAATAAATGAAAAGTTATAAATTTTTAGAACTTGAAATAGCTCGAAAATATTTTAAAATGTTATTTTAGGCAATTTTATTACTAATTAGTCTGAATGTTAATTATTAATGTATTAAATAGTCGAGTGACCATCTTCCATACCAAGACCCCTCCGTGCCTCCGAAAGCACGTTAAGTCGTTGGTCCCGGCTGTCATTCGTGGATCTTTGACAGTCGTTACGGGTTGTCAGAAGCCCGAAAGTCTGACAACCAGTCTTACCAAGGGGTATCGTGTTACCCAGTAACTGGGTTTTGGAGGTCAAATAGGCGGTCGCTACCTACATGTAAATTAATGGTATTCAGCTGCATTCAGTTAGACTGGAAGCCGACCCCTACATAGTTGGGAAAAGGCTAGGCAGATGATGAAGACTCTATAATAATTAATAACTAAAGCTGGTGGTGTCCTAAAATCTTGGCATGTTGCCAAGATTTTTTCAGGATTTACTTACGACCACAACATTATCTGCGAATATTGTGTGCTTTAAATTAAATTAAATTAAATATCATTTATTTCAGGCATTTATAAAACCCATAACATACAGACATATACTCTTAAACTAATACAATAATTAATAACTAAAAATATATACTAAAAGTCTTTTACCTCTCTTGCAAGATGGACGACACGGTACACAGCTTTTACAATTTCATTCTTACTCAGGGTTACCCTTGTGTAGAATGATACTCTGAGCTTATTTAGCAGCGCGGAAAAGCCGGCAACGTTGCTCTCGGCGAACATGTCAGTCGCACTACACCGCCAGGGCGAGTTCATCATAGCCCGGTAAGCATTATTATAAAGAGTAACTGCATAAAAAGTAACTGTATTATCTAAGTAAATATTCGGTTCATGTATTAACTAATATATTTTAAATAAACTAATATTTTTATTCAGAGAAGTGTATTTTAAATTACACTTCTCTGAATTACTTATAGGCAGGGACCATAGATATACATATTTCACGAACCAAAAACCTTTATAAATTACGGTACAGGTATCGAAGAATATTTTGGTTACTTCTACGACTAAGGTTACCACTATCTGGGTAACCAAGAAGAAGAAACATGTTACCTCATTTAGGTTACCGTTTTAATACCGGTTACAACACACAGGCGATGCGCGCCCTTTTACTAATGCCGACGGCTCGTATAAGATAGAGGGAATTTTTATTTAGGTAAACGGTATTAATAATAGTTGTGTTCAGTTTAAAGCAATCTTTAAAAATAACTGTAAAAAATATAAATGTTGTAACCGAAAAAATACACGTATTGATCATACCGGTTTCGGTCCCTAGGCATAAAGTCAAAGAAAATATATGTACGAAAAACGAATTAAATCAGAACCAGAGAAAATCTGCATCACAATACGAAGATGAAAATTATGCCCATAACTTTGTTTACCGTGATCGAAGCAAGAAAAATACAAAACATCTTAAGCACGTCAATTCAAATCGTCTGGGATTGTGAATAAAACAACACCGAATGATAACGAGACTGGATTCAATATGATCAGACTATGGTTGCTAGGAGGTTATTTACCTAATATAATTTAAATTGTGAAGTCAAAAACTTTAAACAGGAGACTGTCTCGGTGATTTTTTTAACTAACTTTTAACCATCGAGGTGGTGAAAATACTCATGATTATAGACAACTTCGAAATAGCAAAAAAATATTTCATCTGTTTCATACATTTTTATCGGGTAAATATTGCATTTTTGTATGAAACAGCAGATTAATGTTTTCGATATTTCAGAGTTGGTCTCATCGTGAAAGTTGCTCATATTCATGAGTACTGTAAAACGCCTTGAAAGGTTAACAGTGAATTAAAAGTCACCGTGTGTAAGCATAGAAATAGTAGGTATAAATATGCGCTGGGCTAGGCTAGCTAGTGAATTAAATTTTGTTTAAAACATTCTATCCTTATTCTTGGTCTCAAATCTATGGTGATGGTCAGCTAAATATTTTAATAATTCATGAAAGGACAACCGACCATTTGACCTCCAGAATTTAATAAGACGGTAAAATCGATTATTGTAACTAAGTCAAACTTACGGACAACAGAGAACGACGGTCTACGAGATTCACATCTAGTTGTCTCAAGTTTATTGTATAAAAATAGCCGCAAGCGCGAATCTATCGCGATCGGCGGCGGCGATCTCTCGCGTTCGGCCCTGGTCCAGGCCATGGTACGGAGCGAGAGGCCATGGGAGGCTGTCACCTCCTTCTGCGAAGCAGTAATACTCACGAAGGAGGAGGCGGAACGCGTGAGAGAGAGGGAAATTTGGCGCCCTTACGCCCCAAACCGCCGTAGGAAACGCCCTGGGCGTCGGGAGTCGCAGGCCGATTCCCGGCCACCGTAGGCGCGGGCTTGCGGACAGTAGCTCGCCGTCCGATAAGGACCAGGCCCGGGTTGACGGCGTGTTGTGTTCCACGCGCGCCTCAAAGAGATGTCAGCACAACTGAAGGGGTCCGCTAGGGCCGATGTCTGCCGGAGTTGTGGGTTTGTCCGAAAAGATTACCGTGGCCTCTGGCAAAATACAGGCAACTGAAGGAACACGGGTGGGTTTTAAGTCAGTCACGCCTTACACGCCCTCCCGCTCCACCCAGACCGGGAGAAGTTATTTGATAATTTCCACCCAAAAAGAAAAACCCAAATCTTTACAAAATTTAAGAACGTTCAAAACTTGAATCTAGAGGCTATCTAGTATCCTGAAAATAGAGAAGAACTCAACTCAAACTGAAAGCGTTTATTTCAATTAAACCAATTATGTATCTACAGGCAGTTTTGAATAGTCAAGGAGTCGGTCAGTCAGAAAGATGAAGTTACAGTCAAAACTGTCTAATACGGCTTCGAAGGGACCGTTGGATTACGGTTGTTATAGTAAACAGAAATGCTGGGTCCTCAAAATTTCGTCATTATAACCGGTACGTCGTTCGTTATAACCGGTTTTACTGTACTTGCATTCCAAAGCATAGTAGGTTCCTATGGAGAAGAACGGGCAAGAAACTCATTGGTTACATACATCATACGAATGAAATTATAGGTTCATGTGAGAACGGTGTAGATGTGTGTATGACGTGGTGATCAACTTAGTTTCTAAGCAATTTTCGTAGGTTTAAAAACACTACATTACAAATCAAAACCGGAGAAAATCTATATCACATTGAATGAAATTATGCCCCCATAACTCTGTTATCGAAACCAATAAAAATATACAAAACATTTTACCTCCGTCAATTCAAATCGTCTGGGATTGTGCATAAAACAACACCGAATGATAAAATATGGCTGGATAATGGCTAAGTTAGAAGGCTTTTTATTACCTACAGAATTTAAATTGTCAAGTTAAAAACTTGATACAGGAGAAAGTCAGGCGTCTACATGGTCACATACATTTATAATAATTATAAATGTGCATCATAAGTTCATAACCAGAAAAACTCGCTGCGTTTTTAGACGTCTTAAAAAATTTATCGTTATCCTTGGCTTCAAGTTTGTGGTGATTGTCGGCTGACTCTATATCTAGACAAATTATGAATTATTATTATATTATTTCGCTATTCGTGTCTGTCTGTGTGATCGCGTTGTTCTTCTAAACACCGCAACAGATTTGGATGAGGTTTTCAACATCATTTAGAGAATAAATTCCGACGATTCAAATCGTAAAAACCGAGCGAATAAGGGGCGGGTCGCTAGTATTAAATATTTCACGAAACGACGGCCATGTGACCTCCGGAAGTACTAACTACTACATAATTGGAGGGTACTTACTATCACTTTTACTAAGCTAAACATTCGGACAACGGGTTTAACGTGCTCTATAAGGCTCAAATGTAGGTGCTTCCTCAAGTTGATTGTGTAAAAAATAATCATCGATCCATGGACTGACAGTCGCAAGCGCCAATCTCTCAACTACCGAAACTTATAGAACTAAAGAATGTTTTGCACGACGTATTAGAGAGTGCTCTGTGATCGAAAAATTTTTTTTGCCCCCTTTCTGCAACTGTTTTTATTTTATTTATTTATACATCATTGTATAGATAATTTAATGGAAATTAATACTGAAAGTACTTCATTTTTAAGCTATTGCATAGTATTTATCGCGGGCTTTGAGCGCGGCGACCGAATCAAGAAATTCCGTAACGAAAATAAAACCTAACACGGGGGGTGTTAGGTTTTATTTTCGTTTTATACTCCGCCTACCATGTAATGACGGTTCCCATGACAACGTGATGTTGTCATGGGAACGTAATTTTTGTTTTATGTCATCACGTCATCATCCCAAGTGTAGCGTTGACAAATAGGAAGTATGGAGGTTACAAATGCTATGCAATAGCTTTACCGCGGCAGTCCCCGAGTGCCACATGTTTTTTATTTTTTTTATTTAATGCAGCAGAAACGAAAAAAACATCAAATATGTTATAAAAAAATTCCGTCAATCAATGCATGAAACCTGAAAACATTGTAGCTTATGAGAAAATCAATTAATTGAGTAATTTTTTTTTTTAATAGATCATTTCAGCCGTTGGAGGAAGCCTATTAAAAAGGGCTCTTTTATTCAAAGTAGTTTAATTATAATGAATAAAAAACTAATTAATATAATATCTATATCGACGGTTAAAAGGTAATAGGGTATAAGCGACAAAAATTGAAATATTCAGGAGAGCCGATCAAAGTTTTAAATTTTTGAAAAACTGACGTATTTACTGGCATAAACTGGCGTAAACGCCAAAAAAGTCATCGTAGAGCCATGGGAGTAAGCGCATTCGAAAGAGCGGAAAATTTTACATAGGATGGCATATATAACTCATTTTTGACCAAAATGTCGCTTGTGAATGTGACTTCCTTTTTACCGTCGATATATTTCCAACTTCGACCCTCTTCCGTTGCCTAGCAACCAACAAAGCAAACCTTAATAGTCTTTGACAGTACGTAAAGATTGTGACGTGAGAAATTTTACCCATATTAATGGGTAAAAAGCAGTCAAAACATTGAAGTATGTGTTGACTGAAGTCGTTCAAATATTTTTCTGTTTTTGAATGAGCGTTATGAGGCGTACAGTTTTGGATTTTAAAATATGTTTATACAATTTTTATATACACAAAAAAAATTAAATATACACTAGAAAAGTACATAAGAAAAATAAATTAATCACTACAAAAAAACAGTGGCAATCCCCGAATGCCGACAGAAGTGAAAACTTGAAAAAAATCGGTACCGTGGTAATCAACGCGTTGATGTCTTTTTAATGGTCAAAAGCTGGTGTCGTCACAGTGTCGCGAAATCAATGGTTTAGTCCCATCTCAAAGATGCCCAACGCGCCTAAAGACGTTTTCACTTCAAAAATCTTTTTTGTGTTTTCCAGACAGTCCGCTGCGAGCCCCTCGTCACAATGGGCCAGCTCTCCCGCACTCTAGAGCCACTGGGCCTGGCACTAGCAGTAGTGCCCGAATTAGACCAGCTGACAGTAGGCGGGCTCGTCATGGGCACTGGCGTGGAGTCTTCTTCTCACATCTACGGCCTGTTCCAGCACTTCTGTCAGCAATACGAGCTGGTGTTAGCTGATGGATCTGTTGTTACTTGCAGCAAGGTACTGTATCTAACTGTCAATCCGTACCCTAATTACGTAACTTATTTTCGTAAACGATTATGACAAATTTGTTTCATTTTGACAATTTAACAACATTCATTGCGTTATTTACGTTGTTGAGCAGATTTTTTTTCCAACTTATGAAGCAATGGATTAGCAATCTGTGATTGATCGTGTATTAGGCAATTAGGGTACCGGTCTGTATCTAACTGGCATTCTAGAGCTACTGGGCCTGGCACTAGCAGTAGTGCCCGAATTGGACAACCTGATAGTTGGCGGGCTCGTCATGGGCACTGGCGTGGAATCTTCTTCTCACATTTACGGCCTGTTCCAGCAGTTCTGTCAGCAATACGAGCTGGTTTTGTGTCGAGTTGTTATTTTCAGCATAACTGTCAATCAGTATTTAAGGCCCGCTTGCACTACAGATTGCGTTTAGTTCGAAACGCAATTTAGGTAAAAACCTATATTCGTTCTGTTTTGTGTTGTGTGTTCTTCTTCTAAGCGTGTCCCAGTGTTTGGCCTAGAACTCGGCAACGTTAACACCGTTCGCTGACGCAGACATAAGGTCCTCACGTATACAGGTGACAGGACATGCGGCGTAAGATGAAAGTTGGGCCATGGTCTGCGGGGAGACGCCGCATATACATTGAGGATTGGAATCATCGGAGAAACCCCAGCTGAGGAGATCGCTGCGGCCGATCTGAGTGCGGAGTCTGTTTAAAGTTTTCCAAGTCGGCAACGGTAACTTGTGTCCAGGTTTAAGGCTCTCTGATGGCTCGATAAAAAAATCAGGAGGTGCGAGCTTCTCTCGCAAGATGATGATGATGCAGAGATAGAATGATGTTTTAAATATTTTAAGCGTTAAACGCATTTGTTTATTTGTGGTGCAAGAGGGCTTCTCGATTAACGAATTACCCATTGGTGCTGATGATAAGTACATAAATTCTCTTCTACACAAAGGAATGGGATACCGGAACCGGATACTTAGCCTTTAAAAATTTGAAGTCAGTTCTTCATTCGGTAACATTTTTAGGGGTGTATCTTCTAGTTACTAGGTTGTGGAGGTCAAATAGGCAGTCGCTCCATGTAAAATACTGGTTTCATTCAGCTGCATCCGGTTAGACTGGAAGCCGACCCTAACATAGTTGGGTAAAAGGCTAGGCAGATTGATAGATCTATCTTCTTCTGCCTAGAGTGCCAGTGTTTTAATTGTAATTCATTATTAGTATTCTAGTTCGCTAGTTAGCCACATTTCTTATTTCCATACAGTACCTAATATTGCCAAATTAATCAAAAAAGGTAAATATTTGACAACGTTGCCAACTTTCAGAATAAACGCTTTTAACTTTAATTAGCGTTTATCAATGTACCCCTTATTCGTTAGTATAAAACTGACAGGTATCAAGAATGCATCCTCTCGACGGACGGCCGGACTGTAGAGATTGGAACACTTGAATACCTGACAGCAAATACAATTTGTGTATTAGGTACTGTATTGTTTAAGACCACAAAAAAAAAATACTTATATCATCACCATCACACGCCTATAAAATCATTCTTAAATCTAATGTAGGAAGGTAATTTTTTTTTAATAAAAAACTCGGCTCTGTCCTGTTTGTCGAGGACAATAATAATTATTGTAGAGTTACTGTCTAACTTTTCCTTATTTACTTTACTAAAATCGGCTGTTTGGTGCCTAACAAAGTGTATTTTTTTTGGAATATCTATTTGAGTGCAAAAGCCGTATCATCGAATTTTGTTTCTTCGAAAACCTTCCAACGCCATATCTATACTGCGACGCCTTGTTAATCGACGTCTTGTTACTGCGATATTTCGTTACATCGAAAAACTGTACTGCGAACGATTTTACTGCATAAATATCATACTGCAAAGCCTTGTTCAATCGACATCTTGTTACTGCGATGTTATGTTATGTTAGTTAGGAAAACTTACTTCGGACGAAATTACGGAGATATCCAAGTACAGACGCCAGCACATCAAGCTACCCGAAACTGTCAAATTTTCCCAATCAACTTTGAACCTTACACATCAGCGATAAAGTTGAAAATCTATTAAATAAATTTGACAGATTTTAGTAGCTTGAAGTGCTGGCGTCTGTACATCGATTTTCTTTTTCAAAACAATACCTAAATTGGCACACGCATTTGATTCGGTTGTTTTCATTGAATTTCGTAATGCGTTCGGCTCGGAGTTCGTAAACATTTCATCATTCGATTGACAATGTGTGGTTGAGTTTTTATCTTAATTTATTTACCAAATTTTACCCTTTTCCAGGATGAGAACCCAGACCTGTTCTACGCTGTTCCCTGGTCTTACGGAACCCTCGGGTTCCTAACATCGGCAGTCATCAAAGTTGTTCCTGCTAAAAAGTAATTATGATCACATTTATTAACTACTAACTTTCGCCCGCGGCTTCGCCCGTTTGGCGGTCGTTAATATCCCACGGGAACTACCGGGATAAGAAGTGTCCTAGGTCAGGGTCTACCTGTGTGCCAAATTTCATCGAACACCGTTCAGCCGTTGAGGCCTGGAAAGGTAACATACAAACTTCCTTTCGCATGTATCATCCCAACTATATATGTAAATATAATATTATACTTAAATGCAAAAGTGAGTTTGTTTGTTTGTTTGTTACGCTTTCACGCTAAAACAGCTGAACGGATTTGGATTCAATTAGGAACATGGGTAGACCATGACCTGGGTTAGGACATAGTATACTTTTCATCCTCAATCGCAGATGAAGTCGCGGGCAACAGCTAATATTATTATAATCATCATCATCATCATCAGCCTATAAATGTTCCCACTGCTGGGACACAGGCCTCCTCTCTGTGAGAGGGGAGTGGACCGTAATCTACCACGCAGGCCCAGTGTGGGTTGGTAGATGTCACATGTCTTCGAATTTTCGGTTCTAGGACATGCCGGTTTCCTCACGATGTTTTCCCTCACCGTTTTGAGAGCAGTGGTGATGAAATAATTTACACAAAGTAAAGCGCCTGTCTGGGTACGAACCTACGACCTACAACTCGTAAGTCGCGGCCGTTACCACTGGGCCACCACTGCTCTATTATAATAATATGGAGCGTGAAAGCAAGAAAGAAAAATGTTTTATTTGGGACACGCACAGGAAATACAAATAGTAATAAAAATATAAAAAAATAAGAAAGGAGCATTTTAAACTTACAAACAAAAATAATAACGAGCTGTGCGAGGCCAAAAAGGCTCCTATCTCAGCTTAATGCTGCGATATAAAAAATAAAAATACCGCGGCGCTGGTATTCTAATCCCACAATCGTGGATTAGTATGGGTTTATATTCGCCTAATACAATAAAAAAAAAACACTCTCAGCGTCAATGTGGAGTGTGTGAGTGGAGTTTCTTGCCCGTTCTTCTCCATAGGAACTTACTACGCTTTGGAATGGGCAACTAGCTTCATCTTTCTGACAGACCAATCTCTTGACAGTTCAAAAGTGCCTGTAATTGGTTTATTTGAAATACATGTTTTGAATTTGAGTTTCACAATGAACGGGCAAAGGTGAAACTACCATAATCCTCATGCTTGCAAAACCCTAGTTTGCTTTACGACATCTTAAAGTATCAGTTCATTATTTTTTTCCCAAGACTTTAGCAGGAAGGCTTCTTTGAGTGATTCTGCCAACTATTCAAGGCAATGGCACGTAAAATTGAATTGAAATATAATATGGGTCTTGAAGTGATACCAAACCCCCCCCGTACCATCCGAATGGACCCCAAATGGACGGGGGCGGAGATATGGGGGATGGGGGTCTAACATTTTTTTTTGACATGGCATTCAAAATTTAAGCTCTATTTATATTATATTATTTTATATTAGAGAACACAAATATCTTGGACATACCAAGGAATTTGTGTGTATTAATGTTCTCTGGTTTTGATAAAATTAACCCTCATTTTCGGTGATAAATCATCGGTAAGGAGTTTCAAGAATTATATACATTATTTCAATTATAACGATGTTGGAGGGTAGCAACCGGATGGCATTGGATATACACAAATTCCTTGCACATAATAGAGCTTAAAGTTTGAATACCACATAAAAAAAAAATTATAGGCCCACATCCCCCATATCGCCGCCCCCGTCCATTTGGGGCCCATTCGGACGGTACGGGGGTTCGGTATCACTTAAATACCCAGATTACCAGTCGCCATCCGGTTGCCTCTCCGATAAAATTTTACGTGCCATTGCTTTAACTAAACGAAAGTGTATGAAAAGAAAATCAATATTTTACACTTTCGGTCGCATTCTTTTAGTATGTTCTTGACCTTGACCTTTAGTTTAGTAACTATAGTGACCTTGGACTTCCTAAAATACCTCAGTTTCAAGTATGCTATAATTATTTAACTCAGCCCACGCGACCGTTATCGTCGAGAAATCGTAAAGGGGGAAAAGAGCCAAGCTCTTAGGCTGACTGTCCACTGGGGCGGAGAGGAGAGGAGCGGAGCGGAGCTGTGCCAATTAACAAATGGAATTGCATAAAATCTCCGCACCGCATCAGTGGACGGGGATTTGCGAACTAGTTTAAAATTTATACAAAACCGGGAAGCGGAGCGAGGAATCGGAAAAAAACCGGCCGCGCAGCGACTGATCAAGAGTTCTGACCGCTCTAGGCTAATTATGAGGACGCGCCCCCGCCAGGTGTGTTAGGTACGGACGGCCTAAAAAGTAGTAAGTGAGTAGAGAAGTAGTATGAACATTTTAAAATGGTTCATACTACCTATAAAAGTTTTCAGATCGATCTGCAAGCAAAACTAACGTTGTTCTTTAATCTGCATGACATTCAACCTTAGGGTGCATTTAGTTTTAGTGTTTTGTCTCGGTCTAGTTGAAATATGTAGGGTAGATGCAATGATGCGAAAGTGTGCATGCGAAGACACGATTTCAGCGCGCCCCCCGCGATCCTCGTGCCCTAGGCTGCAGCCTAATTAGCCTAATGGTTAATCAGGCCCTGCGGCCGCGGGGTATTGCAGCCCTTTTAAATTACTCGTCGCGTGTACTCGGGCTAGTTTCGCACAGTCCGCAACTACCTCAATCCGCATCAATGGACAGACACAGTCCACAACACCGCTCTACATTACTCCCTCGCTCCGCTGCCTCACTGCGTCAATGGACAGGCAGCCTAACTCCAGCATGACAGTTTGGAAGTATAGGACATAAATAACATACATACATAACACCACGCTTGTGCATTCGTCGAAGGGTTAAGCAGAGGTGTCTAGTACAGTCAGGGAAAATACCATAGATATAAGAATGTTTTTATATTTCTATGGAAAATACCTAATTGTTAAGTAAATTGACAACTTGACAATTTGCCCTGTTACAGCCATTGAATACAACTGTCAAAGGATGACAGTTTTGATTATACGGACAATTTAAGTCAATCAATCAATCAATTAGCTTAACAAGAAAATTTCATGACTTTGCTACCGTGCACATAACATAAACACAACGTCACGCCTGTTATCCCCGAAGGATTAGGCAGAGGTGTACCTATAGTACACCCACATTTTGCCAGTTATGTTAAGTCCCATGTAATAGAGGGCGAGCCTATTGCCATCAACCGAGCACAAATCTAGACTCCGGGCTACTACTGAGAAATTCCAGATGGAAAAACCCAGTAACACTTTGCCCGACCCGGGAATCGAACCCTGGACCTCATACTCAGCAGTAGCGCTTGCGACCACTAGACCTACGAGGGAGTGACTACCGTATTCCGCCAGTAATCTTTAAGTCCAATTTAATAAGGGGCGAGCCTATTAACATCAACCATAAGTTACATATTTACAGTAATTTTAACATTTCTCAAGTTCAGAAATAGAAAAATATAAATAATTTATTTGCTATGTAGGTAGGTAGGTATACAGATAATTCGGATGAAATAAAAATCCAAGACAGAGCGTTGCAAACAATACAGTGAAACATGCCAAAACTACACCTCCGCTCTGTGCATACACGCTCACACGCACGCATTTACAATCAAACTACAATCAAACTACACCTCACTAAGTGCACACATGATCACGAAACTGGCTTCACGTCACTGTTGACAGCGCTCTGTCTTGATTTTTTATTTGGTCTGAGACAGCTAAGAAGAATTTTTATAGATTAAGTCACGATTAATTTTACCATGACATGCAAAATTATCAAATAATAGATTTGAATTAATATTATTCCCATCCAATATTGTTTGATCTAATATAATGTTATTTCTTTCCTATCAGATACATCCGCCTCGAATATCACCCTCACAACAAATTGTCGGACCTGTCAAACCACTTCATTCAGGAGTCCTTGAAAGACAAGCCGCATGAGTTCATCGAAGCTCTGCTGTACACGAAGGAGTCAGGAGTACTCATGACAGGAGATATGGTGGATAAGATTGGAGATGATGGAAAGGTAGGGTAACTGTTTAATATGCTTTTCTACTCAATATCTCAAAAATGTGTATAATAGTATTTCTATTTTCTTAATGCCCCTCGGGAGTCGTCGCATTTCCGAATACAAACGAATGCAAATTTCCATGTCCATCAATTATTAGATTTATCGTGTATAATATAATTTAAATTCAGAACTAAGTACGTTATTGTTGTTTTGTTTTGATTTCCGTGTGAACTATATAGAGCTGTAAAACTATTTTCCTATCTGTCGTGCCTGCGACTTTAGCAGCTTTCCTCCAATTTTTAAATAAATTACATTAAGTTAAAAGAGTATTAACAACTCTTTATACTTCCAAGTCAATTGAGAGCGTCCGGTCTGCACCAAGTGCAAAGGGCAACTGATAGAAATCCGACGGATTGACGAAACTCGAAGTTTGCCGAGGAACGAAAATATAAATACTGTAAAAGTTTACCCTTTTTTTACCCCTGTAAAATATTATTCCAAAAAATGTTTACCGATACGCCATTGAGTCAAACAGACAATAACAATCTGACAAACTGCATGGTTGTAGGTGTATTTTAAGTGTGCAGACAGCTAATTGTTAAGGGCTCCCCACACAAAACTGCAAATTCGCATCGCTTTACAAAAATCCGTGAGCTCGGCCTAGGCCGTGCGCACTGCGATCTGCGAGCCTTAAAGTCTCCTAGTAATGTGCCCGGTGGCCACTCAAAGTCAAAAGACGCAATACCGAAATCACTCAGGAGTTCTAAATAAACATAAACCAAAGTTATCTTGTAACTAAAAGAAAAAACCGGCCAAGTGCGTGTCGGACCACGCACAATGAAGGGTTCCGTAGATGGGATGAATTTATCCTGAGAACAAACTTATTTATTTATTTGCTCTCATGCACATAATACATTTTACAATATTTACTGTCGGCTTTTGTAGGTACGGCTGGTGTAGTTGAAAAACATGTTCTCCCATACGGAATGTATGGGAGAACATGTTTTTCAATTGCAAATGTAAGTTGGTCGATTATTACTCGTTAATTTGTAGAGCCTACTAAGCTGTGATAGTTTTCCTTTTAATATTGTCATATATACTACTGTTGTGAATTTTTCTACATATCCAGAACCAACAAATTAGCTGGCAGGACACACACACACACACAGACTTGGCTGTAATGAAAATTATCACTTTAAAGCTTAATACATATTTTGAAAACGGATCCCTGAATCTAAAAATGGACCTTTCCAACGACACCCCACACCATGGGATACACGAGAAAAATGAAAACATCTCCACTTTACGTGTAGGGGAGGTTCGCCTAAAATAGGCGTGATTAATATAAATATACACTTGCCAAATAACAGCTTTCTAGTACTAACGGTCTCTGAGCTAAGCCGTGGACAGACAGACGGACATGGCGAAATTATAAGGGTTCCTTGTTGACTACGGCACCCTAAAAATTGGGATAAACAAGCAGTGGTGACACTGTTTGCAACCTTATCGTTCACTGAAATGAGTGAGAGTTTCATTAGGTTTTTGACGTGATAACGTCTTGTAAATCGATGAACGCCGGCTGCACGCACGAAAAAGTGTCACGTTCCGCCTGAGCCGAGCGTGCAAGCGAGAGCGCGAAACAAGGGTTAGAGGGGCATATGGGGGAGGGGCGATTGGCCTAAGCGTTCGGCTTGTGACGTTATCACGTAAAATTATCGTCCGTAAACCGACTTTACAGACAACCATTTTTTTTTAATTTGAGTACAGTATTATGTCATATCTTTCCAGTTTAACCCCATCGGCAAGTGGTACGCGGAGTGGTTCTTCAGGCAGGTGGAACGTCACCTGATTAAAAACCGCTCAGCCGTCGAGTACATACCACTGAGGGACTACTACCACAGGCATACTAGGAGCTTCTTTTGGGAGTTACAGGTCAGTTTCATAGATTTCGTAAAGAAGTTTATAGGGGAAATGGCATTGACTTGTAACAGAGCCGTCTTTACCCGGGGGTGCAAGGGGTGCGTGGCACCCGGGCGCAGGGTCTTAGGAGGCGCAAGCCGATCGCCTTATACCTACATATACCATGCGTAATCACAATTTTTTTAAATAACATCTTTCATAACATCAAACTAATAATCATTATACTAAAAATATAGGCACCTATATTGTTTACAAAAAAAAACGCCTCTGAAGCTTTCGGCACACTCGCCTTGCGACTTGCGTTATGCAAGCCAATTTAGATCTTATAACTGTAAAAATTAAATTTATATTCCAACAAACACACACGGCGAATTCAAAGAGAGCTTATGGCTACAAGTGCGAGCGCACGCCCTTTGACACGCGACGCCCGCTTTTTGATCTAATGCCGCCCGCTTATCTAGTACTTATCTAGTCACCAACACAAATTGTGTCAGCAAAAATGTAATGTTTTAGTAGTCATTTTATTTGTATTGTGTTAGAATTACCATGGCCATAGTAAGTAACCGTACATAACGTTTGGCATAAGTTCCTACTTATTTTGTATTTATTTGTGTTGAAAAAAAGTTATTTAATTCATGTAGTGCAAATTTTGTGCAAGGAGTGTGTAAAATTGTTTTGTGGAAATTAATATAACGTTGTCAACGTCAAGGTAAGTCGGTGGCAAAAACTAAAATACTGATCCAAAGACATTGACTTCCGAAATTAAAGTAATTTTTCACATTATAGTTTGGAAGTCGGTTGTATTTTTTGTAAAAAGCTTTTTCGAAATTTAAATTAATAAAAAACTACTTACGATCAACCAGGACCCAAGATAGATTGACAAATTTGGCCATAATAAGTATCGAATCGAAAGTACATTTCAAAACAGACGAAATCATAAAAACTTTGCCAACATAAAAGCCAGAAAAATTGAATTTGATGTTTAAAAATGTACTTACCTAACTTTACTAAATAATAAAATGAAACATAAAATAATTTATAATAATGATAATATTCATAGTTAAATTCTTATTACTATTTAATTATTGAAAATATGTTTTTTTTTTCGTTGGGGGCGCAGGCTGATTTTCGCACCCCAGCGCCCAATATGGTTAAGACGGCCCTGACTTGTAAGTTGATATCGGAAGGTGTAGCATGGTTAGGATCTCCACAAGGTGGGCTGACAATCTGGTCTGGTGAAGGACACGGGAATCCGCTGGATGTGGGGAACACTGGTTCAATCTTTTTTGCGATTTTTTAAAGAAGGCTTGATTTCTAGCACTGGACGAAGTCTCGATTGAATGGAGATGCTTTAAAAGGTGTTAAGGTTTTTTAAATGTCGAGCAGTCCTTTTCCCTAAATAATACTCTTTTGGAACCTTGAACATGGAACCCACGATGCATTTTGGAACCTTGAACATGGAACCCACGACGCATTTTGGAAACTTGAACATGGAATCCACGATGCATTTTGGAACCTTGAACATGGAATCCACGACGCATTTTGGAAACTTGAACATGGAATCCACGATGCATTTTGGAACCTTGAACATGGAACCCACGACACATTTTGGAAACTTGAACATGGAATCCACGATGCATTTTGGAACCTTGAACATGGAACCCACGACGCATTTTGGAAACTTGAACATGGAATCCACGATGCATTTTGGAACCTTGAACATGGAACCCACGACGCATTTTGGAAACTTGAACATGGAATCCACGATGCATTTTGGAACCTTGAACATGGAACCCACGACGCATTTTGGAAACTTGAACATGGAATCCACGATGCATTTTGGAACCTTGAACATGGAACCCACGACACATTTTGGAACCTTGAACATGCAACCCACGACGCATTTTTATTACAGCAGCTAAATTAACTTAAACAGTAACATAATTGTCATCCTCACGTTCTGCTCGAGAACTTTTTAGACGTGAAAATGATGGTGAAATCGCGTCAAAATCTGTCGCATACTTTAAAAGAACAACTTGGTCGCACAGACAGACTAGATATGCGGCTTTAATTTGTAATATACAGTGTGAGTCTTCATAATGTGCACATATCGAAATGAGGAAATCTATGCTTAATTTTAACGACAGAAAAAATATTTAAAAAATCTAAATATTGTTTTTTATACTTTTTATGAAATTAAAAAAAAAATTGTAACAAAACTGTGTAACTTTTAAACTGAATCAGCTATCGCGATGAAACAAACTCCATAATGATTGAAAGTAAGTAGCCGTCCACATAAAATTAAAATTGAGAAAAAAACTACCCTCAATTGAAAATAAACATGTTTTTTTAGTAAAAATCTGTATTTTTTTCTTCAATTTTTAATTGTAAAATTTATAAATAAGATAATAATAAAAAGAGAGCAAAAAAAAATTTTTTTAAAAAAAAATTTTTTGTAAATTTTTTTTTTTTTTTTTAAACTAAAAAAAAAAATTACCATTTTTTCCGTCGATAAAATTAAGCATAGACTCCCTCATTTCGATATGTGCACATTATGAAGACTCACACTGTATATAGATGACAGGCGCTTTTATTTGTGTAAATTATTTCATCACCACTGCTCTCAAAACGGTGAAGGAAAACATCGTGAAGAAACCGGCATGTCCTAGAACCTAAAGTTCGAAGACATGTGACATCTATCAACCCGCACTGGGCCCACGTGGTGGATTATGGCCCACTCCCTCTCACAGAGAGGAAGCCTGTGTCCCAGCAGTGGGAACATTATAGGCTGATAAT
Organism: Agrochola lychnidis; assembly: GCA_963680765.1. Classification (NCBI taxonomy): domain Eukaryota; kingdom Metazoa; phylum Arthropoda; class Insecta; order Lepidoptera; family Noctuidae; genus Agrochola; species Agrochola lychnidis. Next base: position 9,456,457 of record OY796873.1, read on the forward strand.
GATGATGATGACATAGACAATTGTGATGTTCGTTCGGTGGAGTAAATAAAAGGCGTGTAGTCGCTTAGCTCGTATATTGCGGACTGCCGGTGGCGGCCGGCGCCTACCCTACCTGACTTACAATCATATTATAATTCATCTACCTACATTACATCCCTCCACCACTAATTAACTACAAGTGACTAACTTAATAATTACAATAACTAACTTACTCTATATACAGATAACATAACTTATACTTAACTAAATACTTAACAAAATCCTTAATTAAATCTTATAATTAACATCTTTATTAAACCTACATTTCCTAACAGGGCGAGACTGGGGCGGTACAGGTATAGTCGGTGGCGTCGAAAACTCTTCTGCCACGGTATCTTGATCGGTCTGATAGTTTTTCTGGGGCGGTGACGACGCAGGCTCCCGCGCAGGCGACGACGATGCCACCGAGACCTCCGGCCGCTCCGACCTGCCTTCGAGGGGCGACGTAGGAGCTAAAGCTTCTGGTGAACGTGACCAATCTGTGGGGACCACTAGCGAACTACTAGTCCTTCGCCTAAGCTGATCGATATGCCTATGTACTTGTTTACCGTTACTGTCTAGTACCTTATAATTGCTTGGCCCTGTCAAGTTAACTATAGTACCGGGCAGCCATTTCTCCCCCTTTAGATATTGTCGATACCAAATGTCGTCTCCTACTTCCACCCTTCTTTCCGTCCCTCCCGCACTATCAACCTGCCCTTGCTGCATTTTTTGTATCCTAACTCCCACATCGGGTTTTAGCACGTCCAACTTGGTTCGCAACCGTCTTCCTATGAGTGCGACTGATGGGCTTATTCCCGTAGTGCAGTGTTCGGTATTCCTATAATATAATAAAAATGTGTTCAGAGCCTGTTCTACACTGTTATTATATAAATTAGCTTTTTTAATAACCCTTTTTAAAGTCTTAACTGCATTTTCCGCGGCCCCATTGGATGAGGGATGATAGGGGGCTGTAAATATATGCTGGATACCATCACCTTGTATGAATTGGGCAAATTCACTACTGGTGAACGGCGGTCCATTATCCGTCACTATCTGCCTGGGGATTCCCCACCTACTCCACAGCTCGCGCAACCTCATCATCGTATGACTCGCTGCAGTACTGGGAACTTGAAATACCTCCAGCCACTTGGATGTTGAGTCTACTATAACTAAGTAAGTTTTACCACATATAGGCCCCATAAAGTCTAGATGCAGCCGAGACCACGGCCTGGCAGGCCAGGGCCAAGGGCGGGGGGAGGCGCGTGGCGGGTCGTCCGCGTACGCGGCGCACACGGTGCACGCGCGACACTCGCGCTCCACCGCCTCGTCGATGCCCGGCCACCATACGTAACTGCGTGCCAACGCCTTCGACTTTACGATGCCCATATGTGGCTCATGGATGATTGTTAAAACCTTATTCCTACATCTTTCCGGTATCACCACCCGGTGACCCCACATGACACACCCTAACTCCTCGTACAGTTCCGCTTTCCTATTGAAATACGGTTGTAAGTTTACGATTTCGCACCTATCTGACCATCCGTCTCGTAGGTAGTTTAAAATTCTACTTAAAAGCGGATCCCTCTCCGTTTGTTTTTTTATTTCGCTATAATCAAGCAACAACCCGTCTTGTGCAAAGTGTAGGTACGTTTGTTCAGGAATTGACTCCTCCTTCACGTTTTTAACGCTATTATTTTCTGGTAGACGTGATAAGCCGTCAGCACAATTTTCGTTCGTTCGAATATATTCTATGTCGTAATTGTATGCTGATAATATCACTGCCCATCGCTGCATCCTACTCGCCGTCATGGTAGGTATCCCCGTTTGCGGGCCTAACATAGATACTAGGGGTTTGTGGTCAGTGCGCAAAATAAACTTTCTTCCGTAAATATATTGATGGAATTTACGTATACTGAATATAATCGCTAGTGCTTCCCGGTGTATTTGCGAGTAGTTTTTCTCCGCGACGGTAAGCGTACGTGACGCATATGCTATCGGACGCTCGCCCTGCGGCCCGGGCTGCGCCAGCACGCCCCACACGCCGCGCGCGCTCGCGTCACACGTCACGATCAGAGGTTCGTTGGGATCGTAGTGTGCTAATACTTCGGTACCCATTAATGCTTGTTTTATCTGTGTAAACACTCGCTCACACTGTTCATCCCAGTTCCAGTCTACACCTTTTCGTAATAGTCTGTGTAAGGGTACTAACATAGAACTGAAATTTTTAATAAACTTTGAATAAAAATTCACCATACCTATAAAGGAACGTAGTTCGCTAATATTACTGGGAGCTTCTAGTTTACTTATTGCTTTTATTTTCGATTTGTCCGCTTTGACCCCTTCTTTGGAAACAATATAGCCTAAATAAGTCACTTCATCAACCAAGAAAACACATTTTTCTTGCTTTAGCTTTAGCCCACTCTCAGATAGCCGCTGTAAGACTTGTTCGAGCGCGTGTAAATGCTCACTTTTATTTTTCCCGCTAATTATAACGTCATCGAGAAACACTTGCACATTCGGTAAATTGCCCAATAAATTCGTCATTATACGTTGAAAAATCCCTACACTTGACGACAAACCGTAAACTAACCTATTATACTGAAATAGACCCCGATGTGTATTGATAACAGTATATTTTTTTGAATCATCTAGTTCTACCTGGTTGTACGCACGTGAAAGGTCAATTTTACTAAAGTACTGTGCCCCGTTGAGGCCTACCAGTACATCTTCAATCTTAGGAAGTGGGTATCGATCGATCAGCAAGGCGGGATTCAGAGTCGTCTTATAGTCAGCACAAATCCGCAACGTACCGTCTGCTTTAGTCACCGGTACCAAAGGTGAGGCCCAGTCGGAGCAGTCGACGGGCTCGATGACGCCGTCGCGCAGCATGCCATCAAGCTCAGCGTCGATGCGTTCGCGCAGCGCGTATGGTACGGGCCGCGCGCGCTGGAACACCGGCGTCGCCCCCGGGCGCACTCGTAGCGTTGCCTTGCCGCCCCTGTACCGACCCAGTCCGCCGCTGAATAAGTCCTTATATCTGTCGAGAATAATTTTAATTCCTTCATTAATTTGCACAAAATTCATGCTATTCATGCTTTTGTGGGTACATGTAAGCACCGGTATTTTTATTTGTAGGTCTGCTAACCATTGCCTACCTATTAAAGATGTAGTACCGTTTTTTATTACAAACAATTCTAGATATTTTTCCTGCCCTTGGAATCGGACTCGTGGGCGAATTATTCCTAAAGGTTTTATTTTAGTACCATCATAAAATTTTAAAATTGTATCATCATTCATAAGAACCTGATGTGAAAAATAACGTTCGTAGGTACAGTTATTTATACATGAAATCGCCGTCCCTGTGTCTACCTCCATTTTTATCACGATATCATCTATTAAAATAGGCAAACTTACGGGCTTATAATTATTGAGTCCGATTAGGTTTAAACTCTCTTCGATGTCCTCCACGTCGGACTCACTGACGACCTCCGCGGAATACATATTACCACTCCGTCGACCGCGACGATATGTAGCTCCTCGCGACGATTGTTCGACGTTCTCCTGACAGACCCGACGTAAATGCCCCGTCCGTTGGCATTTGCTGCACACGAACTCCCTATAGCGACAGCTTGCCACACTGTGGTTAGTGGCTCCGCAAGCTGCGCAGTTGTCGCAGCGTCCCGATGCGAAACTCGTGGTAGACGGGCGCGCCACGCGGTTTGCGGGTCGCCTGCCGGCGCCGCCACCGCCACCGCTGCCGCCGCCGCCACCAGGCGCACCGCCCGGTACGCGGCGACTGTGTGGCCGCGTGCTGCCACCACGCCTGCTGTGACTCGCTCCGCAGATGTCCCCAGTAGTTGATGCGACCAAATGAACCGCTTCCGCCTTTGGACTGCATGTGGACGCTCCATCCACTACTGCTGCGTCCCTTTCCGCCGCTTCCATTGCGTTCGCTATCTTCACGGCTTGTGAAAATGTTATTGAGTCATCCTCCGCAAACAGTCGTTGCCTGATGACGTCACTCTTGAGTCCGCATATGAACTGGTCCCGCAAGCTCTCACTCAAATATTCTGAAAACTTACAGTTTCGAGCTAATCTTTTTAACTCCGCGACATATGTCGCCACGTTCTCGTCCCCTCCCTGTCTTTTCTGCCGAAAACGGTACCTTTCCGCTAATGAAGATGGCGTCGGCTGAAGGTGCTGACGCATTATACCCACGGCTTCACCGTACTTTAACTCCGACGGTTTCTTTGGACTCGATAGGTTGACGAGTAACTCATACGCTTCATCACCGATTATAGAAATTAGGGTAGGTAACTTCAACTCCTCCGCCACTTTATTCACTACAAAGTACATTTCCAACCTATCCACGTAGGATGACCAGTGCCCCGTTTCCACGTCAAATTCGCTCAACTTCCCAATCGACATCTTGACTATTGTTCTAACGCACGCGCACCAAAGGTAATTTAATCTCGTCGCCACTGTGATGTTCGTTCGGTGGAGTAAATAAAAGGCGTGTAGTCGCTTAGCTCGTATATTGCGGACTGCCGGTGGCGGCCGGCGCCTACCCTACCTGACTTACAATCATATTATAATTCATCTACCTACATTACATGACAAGTTTTTCGTTGATCTTTTCCAGGATATCATCCCATTCGGCAACCACCCGATCTTCCGCTACCTGCTAGGCTGGCTGATGCCTCCAGAAGTATCCCTTCTCAAGCTGACACAGCCAGAAGCAGTCACCAAGCTGTATGACAAGGCACACGTGATCCAGGACATGCTGGTGCCTGTGGAACATCTGGAGAAGAGTATTAACGTGTTCCATAAGGAGATGGAGGTAGGAAACATTTGAATATTGGTTGGGGGTGTAGTAAAAACTTGATGCTAAAGTTATTTCTATCAAGCACTTACACACAACATTTTAACTTTAACACTGGTGTTAAAAAACATCGTGAGGAAACCAGCATGCCTGAGAGATATTTCTCGATGGCATGTGGAGCCAAGTCATTGGCGGCAGTCAATAACCACACGAGAAGAAGACTGGTGTCAAAGTTAAAATGCTTATCCTAAAAATAATTCGTTTTAGTATGTAAAGTGCGGGCAACATGGCCCTCTGGGTTATCGCTGATTCTGAAACAGATTTTCGACAATTGCTTCTCTCAATTGATGTTTTAAGAGGAGGCTCCCTAAATTGTATTTTAATGTGCATTAATATTCTGAAAAAGTCACGCATACAATCAAAATGGAACTTTAGTTTATGATTTATTGTATCTTTTTCTTTCCATATATAAGACAGTCGATTTATTTTTTATTCGAAAATCATGTCTTTTTGAAGATTATTTGAAACAAAAAGAAAATTACTCGGCTTTTATCTATAATAATTATTGACAGTAAGAAAATATAGTTTATTATCCAAATATAAGATATTTTTTCTCTAGATCAATTATTACTTTAGTTATAAACGAAATAAGAATTGAGACTTACGACATTTAGTTCCGTGCTCGAACACGACCAAAGAGCGCACGCGAAATTCAACTTTATTACTGATGTGTTAGCGTTTAGCATATAGTGGAGTGGTGGGGTGCATGGGGGCGGAGTTTGCGTGGAAATTGTCTTTGGAGTGCCTGGTCTTACTTGGTGCAAATAAAACGCCATATTGTAGCTGCATCTACAACGCCACATATGAACTACGCATCATCACTACACATCTCGAAAAATCCTGCATCGCACAAGCAAAGTTTGACGCGCGATTAGCATATATACAACGTCCCGACATCAATCGTCGGGCAGTAGCCTACCAGACACAACACTCGTCCGGTCGGAGGATCCTCCTATTCTATAGAGAATGAGTGAACTTTAGACCCTGTTCCTCATACCTCTATAATGTCACACGATTGTTAAGTCAAACTTAACTAATTTTTGAGCACGGCTTTTGGGAGGCTGTGTTTTGTTTTTTAAGTTCCACCTTATAGCTTAATCCTATCCACTGGAGCGGAACGAGGTAGCGGAGCGGATAAATGTGCCAATGTTAACCAATAGAATCTAAACTCCGCTTCAGAGTTCCGCTCCTATTGGTTATTGGAGTTTAGATTCTATTGGTTAAGGCTGCCTGTCCACTGGAGCGGAGCGAGGCAGCGCAGCGGAGAAATGTGCCAATGTTAACCAATAGAATCTAAACTCCGCTTCAGAGCTCCGCTCCTATTGGTTAATATTGACACATTTCTCCGCTCGAGTGGACAGGCAGCCTTACTGGGCACAGAGCCCCCTGAACCCTCCTCCTAATTCAAACCATTCTATTGTAAGTTTTAGTTACTGAATTCATTATTTGTTTTCTATGTCCAGGTGTACCCAATCTGGCTGTGTCCATTCAAGGTGTTCAACCACCCCGGACAGCTGAAGATCAAGACTAAAGCCGAGTGGCAGATGTTCGTTGATATCGGCGTCTATGGCGTGCCTAAAGCTAAAGGATATGAAACTGTAAGTTATCACTTCCTATACAGGTGGTCCTAATAATTAAAAAAAAAAATATTCCTCATGGGGTATGGGTATTTTCGGATACCCTTGTGGGGTATCCGAAAATACCCCATAATTATACTGTCCACGATTTTTTGTAGTAATCGAGTTATTATATTTTTTTTGTATTTTTTTTTTTAATTTTCTGTCGGTGGAGTTTCTAAAGTTTATATCTTTTTTTGTAGAAGGTATTTTTTCGTTTTTTTTTGTGGCATAAGTGTCTTGAATGTTACTTTCATACGTAAAATAATAAACTTACTAACATTCCTGCTAGTTACTCAAAAAAGTATCTATAGCTGGGATTTAAGTTTTTAGTGGGATGGACTGAATTTTTCAACTTCAATTTAATAATAAAAAATTATGTACTTAACTGGCTATTATTCGCATAAATCGGCCTTCGAAGGCAGTTATGCTAAAATTATATTATAATTATGCAATAAACTCCCCAGGATTGTTGCGCGGTTGCGACACTTCTTACCGGCCGTGTGTTTTGGGGGCTGGGTTTTGTAACTTTTGACGTTGATTCTGATCTGAATAGATAGACCCCAAATCTCAAATAAAACGTTGTCCCGCAGATACCGTCAACCCGTCGCGTCGAGTCCTTCGTCAGCCAACACGACGGCTTCCAGATGTTATACGCAGACACGTACACGACCCGCGACGAGTTCCGACACATGTTCGACCACACCCTGTATGACAGCGTGAGGGACACTCTGTCCCATTGCAAGGAAGCCTTCCCCGAGATATACGGGAAGGTCAATAGGGAAGTTAGGAAGTAATAACAGAAAATAAATGTCAAAACATTTTTAGTTAAATTGCAGAATTAAATTAAATAAAAATTCATTTATTTCAGACAATACTGAGCCATATTGTTAATTTAGTGTTAGTAGTATTGATTTAAAATATTTGAAATAATAAAACATTCAATGCAGAGGACGATCAGACAAGAAAACATGTTTCCTACCTGAGCAGCCTCCGCATAAAATGTCTCTTATTTGAAGTATAGCTCTCCGCAATAGATCTTAGGATACAGTTGCGACTACCCCGCACTCTGCTCAGCAGCTGTTTTTTTGCGTATTATGGCTTGAAAGCCATCTGTGTGGGTCTCAGCGAACATTTCTGAAGCGCTGCAGAAACGGGGCAGTCGCAACAACATCCCGAAAGCATTATTATATTGCACGCGCAGGGTATCCAGCGATCTCTTGGTATAGGTGGCTTACCCATAGATTGCTCGTGTAAAAGCTCTGAAAAGAGTAATTTTTACTTGGTCAGAGCACCGAGCAAATCTACGGGCCCACATGTTCCCTCTGACAGAAAAAAGAAATGTCTGCAGAAAAAAAGGGTTTTTTTGGCAATTTTTATTAATATAATTTTCTGTAGAGTTATTCGGGGGTGACAATGATTCTCAAAACCACTTAGGTACAGGTAAATAATAAAGTATTTTTCTAGAACGAAATGGTTTTATTTATCAAACTTAAAGACCGTCTTCAAACGCTTTTATTTATTTATTTATTATGGCACTCCAACGACTAGTTCACAAAAACATTTACAGAGAGCATATCATATTAAAACTTACAAACTACAGCGAACTTGTCACTTTAAAGGTTTGCACAGCACTGACAGTTTGCCTATTAATAATTAAAGATAAGATAATAAAAATAACAATAAAATCAATAAGTCAATAATAACTTCAAATAAATTAATAATAATAAGATCAAATAAATCAATAAAAATACAATCAATTAATCAAATTAAATTAAATAATTATAATAGGTAATTGAAAAGTTTATAATAAAATGCAGATTAATAATAGGCATGATGGAATTAAACAAGAATCAATTGTCAGGTTAGGAGTTAGCAATCCACAAGTTGCATAATAAATGTTTGCGAAATTGAGCCGCGCTAAATAAAAAATAAAACGCTTTATCATAACTATATAGTCTGGCCACGCTAACTCAACGCATAAAATAATGGTGGATTTTGAAAATCATCTGGATGGCAACATCGTCTGTACTACGATAAAAGAATTTGATACTTTATTTGTTTTATTTTTGTCAGGTTATTTTGTTTATATTCTGATTCATTCCATTATAGTCACTTTAGCACGATGCAGTGTGGATTTGATACAGTTTTGTCATCGTATGGAGGTAGAGCATAGGTACGAAATAATCTATTTATTACACATAATCTATTATGCAAAAATTAAAAGGCAAAATATCAAAATCATTAGATCTATTTACGCGTCAACTTTTCGATATCTTATAAACATTGTCGTTTTTGGCTAAGGACGACATCGTGCTGTTCCTTCACATTTTGGAATTTACTTAACCTTAATAGGTTTAACCATTTTTCTACTTTATTTTGTGAAAACAACTTACAGCGTTAGCAATCTGACAGCTCAAATACCACGAAAGTGACTGATGTAAAAGTATACCATATTAAAACTTTTTGGGGTTGTCCATTTATTCCATTGCAGAGTTAGCGTGGACTCTACTAACCTGCACTCTAATTGCATTACTCACGATCAATCACAATCTGTTTCATTTAGATAGTTCAACAACATTAATTGCGTTATTTACGTTGTTGAGCAGACAAATGTTTTGAACATATGAAGCAATGGATTAATAGGTAATACGGGCTGGTATCCGCAACTCCACGTCAAAGCGCGTATTTTACGTACGGGTGGGAAAATCGGTTATTCGATCCACCCCAGCTTCTCAAAGAAAGCCAGCAACGCCTTGGTGTCACTGACAATCTCACGTAAGGTACCTGGAGTACCGAAATACTTGGCTCTGTATGTGGCGACCACCGGGCAATTTAACAGCACATGAGCTGCTGTCTCGTCGTCCTCCATGCAGGCTCTGCACAGCGGACTGCTGTGACTCCTATGACAAAGAGGTGTTTATTAAATGACCCATAGCCAGTTACAGCTGCTGTTTCGTTAGTCGGAGAAACTGTTTCATGAGGCGGCCGTCGATTATAGGGAGTGCCTCCTTGGCCTGCCTGCATTTACCGTGGTCCAACCAAAGTTTGTGATGTTGGTCCCTGGTTAGTTTCCTTACCAGAGTGCGTAGGTACCCGAAGGGGAGTGGTGCAATGGGCTCAGGCCCCACTGGTGCCATGCTCGATCCCCTTCTGGCAAGTTCGTCGGCTGCGTCATTGTCCCGCGAATCGCTGTGTCCTTTGATCCATTGAATGCTTATATTATTGAGGCTACCCACCTGGTTAAGGCGCTGGTGGCACTCGTATATAGGCCCAGAGTGTAACTGATTAGCGCTTGCAGAACAGCCATGCTGTCTGAGACTATTCGTATCGAGTGGTCCTTAACTTCCCTGGCCATGATGGCTGAAGCGGCAAGAGATACACCCATGCATTCGGCCTGGAACACTGTGTTATAGACTCCCAATGATGTGGCTATGTATATGTTGAAGTCCTTCGAGAAGATTCCAGCACCTGTGCCACGACCTGTTTTGGATCCACCGGTGAAGATACGTTGCTCTGCGGGGCGCAAACCCTCACATCGGCGATCTTCGTGAAGTTGAATCCTGTATTTTTATCGAAGATAAATTGTTTGGGTACCCGGTCATTTATGGCTTTCGTAATAGGGAACTCATTATTGAGTCCCTCAAGCAGCGCGGTGTGTTGCGTCTCTCTCTTACCCAGAGTAATTTTGGGGGAGAGGCCCCACTTCTTACCTACCATTTTCCTGCACTGCCAGAAGGAAATGCAGGCCCTGTTTAGCTTGTTGTCTACGTGACTACTCCAGTTTAACTTACTGTCTAGAATGACCGCGAGGTATTTGACCTCGTTGGCCAACTGAAGTTCTGTATCGAACAGTTTGGGTAAGCGGTAAGAGCCTAATGCTCGTTTTTGGACAAACATAACTAGTTCAGTTTTAGTGGGGTTCACTGATAGTTCATATTCCCTGCACCAACTTTCTACGATACGTAGTGTTTGCTGAGTGAGGTTGCAGATCGTTCCCGTCACCTTGCCCGTGACAAGGATTGCGAGGTCTGCATACCCTATTCTGTAATAGCGGTTGGCGTAGAGTTTGGTGATGAGGTCATTAATTACCAGATTCCATAGAAGGGAAGAAAGCACCCCTCCCTAGGGGCAGCCTCTGGCTATCATGGCCAAGCAATGGATTAGCAATATCCTTCAAAATGATTCAGATTGTGATTGATCGTGTGTTACGCAATTAGGGTACGGGATCAAAAAGCTCATTTTTAAAGCAACAACATTCATTGCGATAGTTACGTTGTTGAGCAAACACATTTTTCGAACATATGAAGCAATGGATTATCAATTCAAAATCATTCAGATTGTGATTTGTGCGTTACGCAAGTAGGCTGGTGATCTAAACCCATTTTACTAGCCCTGTTGTGCTTCCATAAATGTAATTAAGTAACAGTGTGATTTGTAAACGGTTAACGTAGGTACCTTACCATAGGTTATCTTACATATAAAATTCTCGTGTCACAATGTTAGTTACCTTACTCCTCCGAAACGGCTTTACTGATTTTTACCAAATTTTATATGCATATTCAGTAGGTCTGAGAATCGGCTACTATCTATTTTCACCCCAAACAAATAATTGGCAAAACAACGTTTGCCGGGGTCAGCTAGTAATATCTATATATTTAAACGAGTGTCCTTGGAGTTTCTTGCCCGTTCGTCTTCATAGAGATCTACGTTTTGGAATAGGCAACTAGCTTCAACTTTCTGACTAACTGACCGACTCTTTGACAATTCAAAAGTTAATGGTTTAATTGAAATAAATGCTTTGAGTTTGACCTATAGGTACTCTACTTAGTACAAATCTGCTTCAGAATGCGCTCTACATAAGTGGCGATAAAAAGAAACCATAATTTAATCCACTCAGCACTTCAGGTTTCACTATTAACCTGCACGCAAGTGTAAGATAGGTAGCCTATGCTAAACGCAGTATGAAATTATAGATAACATAGCATTATGACTGTACTCCTCGATGTTATTAGTAGACGGGCAGACCCAGGAAGCGCGGGGCCCGTCGCAAATTTTATCGAGGGGTCCTTGATCTGCTATAGATTTTTAAGTACAAAGTGGTAAAAAAAATTCAATACTCAATATGTTTATTGGCTACAATTTTTATAAGAAACTAGCGGACGTCACGCAGTTCCACCCGCGTAGTTCCCGTTCCCGTGGGAATATGTAGCTAAAATATAGTTTATGTTACTCGCTGATAATGTAGCTATCCATTGCTGAAAGAATTTTTCAAATCAGTCCAGAAGTTTTGAAGTTTATTCGTTACATACAAAAATACAAACATACAAATCGTCAGTGAAGTTCTAACAGTACGGAAGTCAAAAATGGCTACTTTACAGGAGAGTGAAAAAACTGGATGATCCAATGACATTCAAATCTCAAAACACTCATAAAATGACTTACGCACTGTTAGAACTTCACTGACGAAATCTTTCCTCTTTATAATATTAGTATAGAAATATAGATATATTAAAGATTGTCTGACGTGGATTGTCTTAGTCGGGAAAGGTGCTACGTATCACATTTTTGTGACATCAAGTAAATTCAATATTCTTAATAAGTTTCACTCAAAAAATTACGCTCAAGCGGAGGTGGGTATGGATACGCGGGGCTCCCTTTTGCATGGGGCCCTTAGCAATTGCTACTCTTGTTACGTGGTTAATCCGGCACTGCGTAAACTCGATGTGAACGGGCGCAATGCCTATTGTCACAAAAACTAATCCTGATTCGGCGAGAATTTCCTAGTGAAAAAACCTACTCACACTTTTTCCTACACGGGATTCGAACCCCACACTCAGGATGCCTACGTTTGTAAACAAAAGACCATCGAGAGGTCGTCTAGATAAGTATAGGTAATAACAATTTACCCTACAAACGATTCTCTTGGCATTTCGTCTGCCTACATTAACATTCAAAAAACAGACATAATACGGTTATCGCCTACAATAATGGCCAGAATATTCCAAAGGCTTAGGTACTCCGGAATATTTGGCTAAATATTATTCTACAAATTATATTTTATCGACATAAGAACGGTAATGTAATGCCCTTGAAGTATGTCTTCTAAACTAAATCCTACTAATATTATAAAGGCGAAAGTTTGTGAGTGTGTGTGTGTGTTTGTCTCTTCTTCACGCTCTAACGGCTGAACGGATTTGGATGGAATTTGGTACACAGATAGCTTATAACCTGGATTAACACATAGGATACTTTTTATCCCGATATTCCCACAGGATCGAGACTTACGCGGGTGAAACCGCGGGGCGTAGCCAGTATTATATAAAATCGCAGCGAAGTTAAAACTGCACATATTTTGAAAAAATAAGTTTTTGCTAAGTACTTCTTTTCGTGTGGTTACTGACTAAGCTGGTGTCAGAGTTTTAAAGCCGCCCATGGGCCTCTGACTTAGATTCACATGCCGTATACACAGAAATATAGGTATGTCTCAGGCATGCCGATTACCTCATGTTGTTTTCCTTCACCGTTTTTGGAGCAAGTGATAATTATACAATACGCACATGAATCTGAAAAGACAGAGGTGCATGCATTGGGTTCGAACTCGAGACCTATGACTTGGCAGTCCGACGATCACACCACTAAGCTATCACTGTATTTGCTACGAGACTAGGGAACGATTCTGATGCCGAAAATACAGTATTTAGAATTTTTGTCCGTTTGAATGAATGTTCCGGATTGGCGCAGACTACTGAATAGACTCTGTTCACATTTTGCATAGATATTTTCCGGCCAGTATATATTATCATCACGCTATTTGCTATGGGGGATTAGCAATATTGCATTAGGTTACAGACATTATCAGCAGTTTACCGCGAGATTCTAATTAGACGAGAAAATATGTTATTATATTGCAGATAAATATGGATTTAACCTCGAAAATAAATATCATCACGCTGTACACTTATACTGCATGGACATTGGCGCAAGTAAAATGAACCCTTTGCTACATTGGGTGAACATGATGGATGATGATAAATGTCACAGGTTTTAGTCCTTTTCCTATTTTAATCGTTTAATGGTGCCGATTCCCTTGTTCACAAACTAAACTAAATTTAAGTTCAGTGCATCTTTTTCTTTCTATTTCATTACGAAAAGGACAGAAGATAAATTTTAGTTTAGTCCTGTCAAATTAATCAGCGCTTGACGTAAATTGACGTAATTTTAGTCGGCAAGTTTTTAATCACGTCTAAACTTGTATGGAGAGTGACAGGCGCGGATTAATTTGACAGGACTAAACTAAAATTTATCTTCTGTCCTTTTCATAATGAAATAGAAAGAAAAAGATGCACTGAACTTAAATTTAGTTTAGTTTGTGAACAAGGGAATCGGCACCATTATCTTGGTTCCTTAATCTTTATAATCTTTGATTATGACTAAAGAAAAGAAAGAACACAAACTTAAAAAAAGAGAAAAATAAAAAATATATTACTGACTTCCTAAAGTGTCTATGGTTTTGCTACCGACTTTCAAAATAAAGTTATTTTTCACTTTGTAGTGTTGTCTTTTTGGAAGTCGGTTTTTTTTTTCAATCAGTATTTATTTTTTACTATTTAGTTGTGGTCCCACACAAATTCGAATACCACTACCTGCTATGTAAATAACAGTGACAGGAAGTTATTATTTAACATCATCCATAGAGACTAGTTCGAAAAATACGTATTATTGAAACTAACACAAAAAGCACCCATGCAAAGCTAATAAAATTTGTATGGGACCACCTCGAGAGCATACCGTTTCAAACAAAGAATTTTGCAAATCCGTCTATACAGGGTGGCAGGGACATCGACGCGAAAACTAAAAAAATCGCTGTGCCATGCATTTTGACCGCGTAAGTATTGTACTTTTCTATGGAACAGCAGATTTAAAAAAAATAACCGACAAAAAATTTCAACGCAGGGGTGTTCAGAATCATGTACTGAATCCATGGTTTCAGTTTTCGCGTCGATGTCCCTGACAACCTGTATATGACGGAGTTATGCTCAAATATACATTTAAAAAAAAAAATGAAAATTATAAAAATCTTAACTTAAGTATGAACAATGCCCCGCAAAACCGTAATGATGATGATTATGATGATGAGGATGTTTATATCTTTTTACAAGACGGTTATAAAGAACAAATTGCCAAGAACAAGACCGGCTTTATTTTCGTTTTATCAGTTCTTTGTAATCACCTACTTATGACTAACTTATGACTTAAGATCTTTTGCACAATTTTATCTCCTTGTCAATTCCTCGAAGATTGCCTACTTGCACTTAAATGATTCAGTGTGGCAAGTCAACATTTTCGGCGTAAAAGTCCTTGACTTAAACATAACATAACATCACGCCGTGTTTCCCCGAAGGGTTAGGCAGAGGTCACACACATTTCGCTAAGTAGTTATGTTTAAGTCCTTGACTCAAGTTTGCAATATTTTTGAGTCAGATCCTTTGCGGTTTGAGGCAGAAAAAACTTGTTCTTTGGGTCAAGGTTCAATTGCAAAAGTCGGTGGTCGATATGGTTCTAGTTTTCTTTATTTTCGCGGTGTTGGATTTTCAACGCTCGGCTCTGCGCTGAAACTTTATGCCAGGGGGCCTACCACCAGCTCATAAAGCAGTGTTATAGGATACAGGACGTATAGCTCCATCTCTTTCTCCCATTGAAATAATATTAAAATAATACTTCTTTTGAGCTGGTGGTAGGCCCCCTGGAGGCTTTTGTTTCGATATTTAGTTTTGTTTACGTCTAGTTTTTATTATTTTTTATTTCTGCTTGAGTATAGTTCTCGATGTTTTTGGTTGGTATATTGACGTGTGCTATGGCTAATAATAATTCATAAGTAATCTAAATTATGTGTTAAATGTGTGATGTAAATTATTTTGCATACTGTTGTTTAGATTTTTTTTTTTCTAACTGAACAGACAGCTGTGCTGCTGGGGAGTTTGTTGCGCCACTTCTTCTTCCCAGCTAAAGGCACTAGGAAGTGGTGAAGGGTGGGCGTTTTGGGGGACTGTCTTATGTAATTTTGACGTTCGAAAAGTACCGATTCTCAGCATAGTTCAAATAAATGACCTTTGAATTTTGTTTTTTTGTTGAAAATCCTTTGCGCTTTTATTTAAACATTCATTTATGTGTCGTTGAGTACATGTAAGTTACTTGTATTTAGCTGTTGCATAAGTAGCTTATAGTATAGGGAAACTTTTGTTCCTACCCATCTCGTAAGAATATAATGACAGTAGCACTGGCAATAGGGCGGGATTGCCTCTCACTATATTCCACTATCACTTTGGAAGCCGTCAGTCACCGTGATTTTTTGGGCCATCAGACTATCCAGTTTTTACAAGAATCAGTTGAGCATGACCCGATGTTGTCCGACCTGAGAATCGAACCCAGGAGGGTTCGATTCTCAGGTCGGACAAGTGTTATTGGGTTTTTCCATCTGAAATTTCCCAGTAGCAGCCCAGAGTCTGGATTTGTGCCCGGTTGATGGCAATAGGCTCGCCCCCTATTACATGGGACTTAAACATAACTCGCGAAATGTGGGTGTACACCTCTGCCTAACCTTTCGGGAAAACTAGGCGTGATGTTTTGTTTATGACTATAAAATCAGATAATTTATAAACTTCAAGGCGTTAAATGTTATAATTATTGTATAGTTATTCAGAATGCGTTGTGATTGCGTGATCATTTAGTTTATCATTATGAACATGGTCAAGTATGTACTTAGTTACTTACTTCGTCTATAAATAAAATGTCTCACCATTTGCAGATCCAGGAAATACGCATCTTCGATTAGTAATAAGTACGACGGACGGCGATGTATGTAGGTACTACATTTCATGATATAAACGTGATTGGAAATGGAATAATTAGAGAAAATCTTCCCACTAATTTTAAGTAAGTATCTTTAAGGTAGGTAGGTATAACCGATAGGGAAATCGTGGCCCCCGGCAACAGGGCAACCGAAGGAACACGGGTGGGTTTTAGTCAGTAAGAGTCTGACACGCCCTCCCGCTCCGCCCAGAGCGGGAGAAGTTATTTGATAATTTCCCACCCAAAAATAAAAAATGGTAGGTAGGTATCTTAGTTTATAGATAGTCGTTATTAGAGATAGTTTTCCATATTATACTTATCTCAGTTCTATGTAAATACATACAATGTCGCCCATCGACATGTGCCCGTATTTTTTGAATGATCATGAAATTAAAAAAAAAATCTTAACTTTTTTTTTCAAAATCCTCGTATGGTTTTATGAATTTGTGTTTTATTTTAAAAAACACGTTTTTTTTTAGAAAATATGTTTTCACCTCCGTTTTTTTTGCATAGTTCACAAATTTTAATAAAAATGTTAGTTAATCCGATAAAATAATTCATAAGCTTTTAGAAATAATAAACAGAATCCAAATTGAGCCAATAACATCAGAGATATGGCAAACGCTACTCAAAACATAAAAAAATTAATTACATGAAAAATATTAAAGATAGACCCCCCCCCCTTTCAAAGTTATTTTTCGATCATTTTTCATTCAGAAAAATACGAGACGAGACGAGATACGTAATTAGGGTACTGATATTTACATCCAACTTACAATAAACACATAGATAATAAATAAATATAAACAGTTGCTAAACAATTCAATTATTATGCCCGCGGTTTGTAACTAAAGCTAAACTACCATCATAGTAAGTAAAAAGTATCCTTTTTAAGTTAGTCCAGTACCCTAATTGCGTAACTCATTTTCGTAAACAATTTCGCGAAATTTGTTTCATTTTGACATTTCAACAACATTCATTGCGTTATTTACGTTGTTGAACAGATTTTTTTTCCAACTTATGAAATGAATTAGAAAGCAGTGGATTAGAAATCTGATTCAAATCGAAACAAATTGTGATTGTGTTGTAATATGCACCATATTCCAGCACCCTAATTGCGTAATACAACACAATCACAATTTGTTTCGATTTGAAACAGATTGCTAATCCATTGCTTCATAAGTTGGAAAAAAAATCTGTTCAACATCGTAAATAACGCAATGAATGTTGTTGAAATGTCAAAATGAAACAAGTTTCGCGAAATTGTTTACGAAAATAAGTTACGCAATTAGGGTACAGATCATTTAAGTAGTCTACCACACCCAAATCAGTGTAGCCCTTAAAGTATGTTAGAGTTACAAACATACAAACAAAATTGCAACCATTCACTCTTTGTTTTTACTTGACTGCCCCAGAAGGAAGTTAATGATTCAAACTCAAACTCAAAAGCATTTATTTCAATTAAACCATATACAGGCACTTTTGAATTGTCAATGAATCGGTTAGTTAGTCAGAAAGTTGAAGCTAGTTGCCCATTCCAAAGCGTAGTAGGTACCTATGGAGAAGAACGGGCAAAAAAACTCCACGGACAATATTTTACATGGAGCGACTGCCTATCTGACCTCCACAACCCAGTTACTGGGTAACACGATAACCACGGTAAGACTGGTTGGCAGACTTTCGGGCTTCTGACAACCCGTAATGACTGTCAAAGATCCCCGAATGACAACCGGGATCAACGGCTTAACGTGCTTTCCGAGGCACGGAGGATCTCGGTTTGTAAAGATGGTCACCCATCCACGGACCTTCAATACAATTTCACAAAAAAAAAAACATGTGTGCAATTCACACGTGTTAGAAGTGAAACATTAAAAAATTAAAAAAAAAATTGCATTCGCACAGACACGTAGTAACACACGTACAACGTTGAGGCTCAAACAAACTCCCACTATGCCTTGGTAAACACGAGTGGAGGGGGTACGAAGCAGAGCACAAGGAGAACCACGAACATAAGAAACACTGTATAATGCTTCCTATCTCATTTTCTCCCACGTAAAATCTTATGAATTTATGTGTCTCTCTCTTTTTACTGTCGCTTTTTCGTTTCATCGACTTTCAAATCACAACGACGCTAAAGAAGTTTTCACTTAAAAAAAAACACAAATGTTCACCAACAACGCCCTCTGTCAATTCGATCAAGTGCCAAAAGTTTCTTGTAGCATTGTAGATAAATACTTAAGTAGGTAGGCACCTACGTTTTGTTTTAATTTAGATTTAAATCATGCATGATAGACAACAGTTAAGTAAATGAGATTTAACAAGTACGTGGTTGGGTAACAGCGTGTTATCGATCGCACTTGACCCATTGGCCGTGCCCAATTTCCAGCCGGGCAACGATGCGCGTACGCACGTTTTCAAGTGTTGTGTACATTTCACCAATAGCATGCTTGGAGATTGTTTTGTTAATTGATTATGTAATTTAATAGAAGATCTTTTTTTGTTTGTTTTTATTTAGGAAATTAGGTCCTAATTGTTTTATTCAACACTCAATATAATTTGTTTCTTGTGGTTCAGTACTTCAAGAGTAGACATCGATTTTGCTTTAAAAACAGGTTTAAAAGTCCAAAATAAAACAATTTTTATCTTATTTTGCAG
Organism: Agrochola lychnidis; assembly: GCA_963680765.1. Taxonomy (NCBI): domain Eukaryota; kingdom Metazoa; phylum Arthropoda; class Insecta; order Lepidoptera; family Noctuidae; genus Agrochola; species Agrochola lychnidis. The sequence continues at coordinate 9,475,483 of OY796873.1, forward strand.
TTTTTTAAAACTAGTTCAATCTGTTCGATGGTTAAAATTCAGTTATTTTCAATTCGAGGTAACCAAATTTTGATTTATCACGAATTGAAAATCACTGTATTGGCTATCCTAAATTGTTTATATTTGATAACATAAGGTTAATGAACATTGATATAAATAATTTAAGCATAATTTTAGCATTACGAAATGTTTAATATGCCAGTGATCGTCGGGAGTCGAGATTCGATTGTGTTATTTACAATGAATCAATAATTTGATGTTATTAGTAATCTTTTATCCTATACAAGGTGTAGGTATTAATTGAAATGCCGAAATGTTAATGTACTAATCTTTTTTTTAAGCGAACTTACCTAAATGTATGGAGAAGATAATTTTTGTCGAGATTTCCTTTTAGGTACCATAATTTCGCAAAAGTTGTTCAAAGATGAGTATAATGACCTCTTTTGAGGTTTTCAGTCACCAATTTGAATTATTATTACCTTTTACCTATAAGAAAAAACAAGTTTTATTTTTTAATTCTTGTTCGGCTAAGATTTAGATTGGTCCTTCGGTACGCTTGTAACTAGCGTAGGTATCAAAGGACCAAAAATCAAAAAAATATTGGCTTAGAACAATTTTGATATTATACATCGCATTTAGAGATTTAATATTTTTAACAGAGATACAATTCGCTACTTTGAAAAAGAAACACGATCCTTTTATATTAAACTTTTATACGGGCAGGTTCGCGGTTACAGCTTCTCAAAAATAAACACAATTAAAACAGCGGCTCTCCCTTAATTGTGGTAAACTCATTACTTGTAATTAGCGCAGACTGCACGTTCCCTAGTTTCTGTTCCAGGATTGTGTACTTTTACAATGTGCATACACGAGCGTGTCTGTGCACACGCTGGTAGTAATTAATAAGTTAAGCATACATTGTTCACACTTTACTCTCTCTTGGAGCTGGCGAGTACTTTTGTACTTACATTATGTGTAACTTACTAACATAGAAAGAAAAAAAAGAAAGAAAAATAAGTTTAATTGTCACAGACACACATGCATAAAAAAAGAGAACAATACAATAAAATAACATGACTCGGTAGCCTGCGTAACACACCTAGCAGTGGCGGACTAAGCCAGTCGGGGACCCCAGCCCCCCCAAGGAATGAACGTCGAAATGTTTAGCACGCTGTCTCGAAAAGGTTAGGTTGTCTTTTGACTTTTGATTCAGAAATAGGAGATACTTTGTCGACAGTAGAAAAGCTAGAGCATTAGATGAATAGAGCATGGTAGAGCGAGCGAAGCGAGCTCAAAAACTACCATCCCACCCTTGATATGTAAGGTTTTTTTACTATTCGTACAGTAAATACGAGTTACTTTGGCGACTTACGCAGAGAAATTTGAGAAAAAAGAGAATATAGGTTGAGAAGTGAGCGCAACGAGCTCGTAAATTTTTACACCCTACGTTTATATTTAGCATGCGTAGGGGTCCCCAACTACAAACTGCCTTTTATTTACAGAAACATATTTTGGTCTTGTTTGGGATTTGAAAAAGTATTTCTCAAGTTTTCGGGGTCCCCAGGACGCATCTGCCGCCCCCCTTCTTAGTCCGCCAGTGACACCATACATAGTTCCTAGTTAGCAACGCATCTGCCTGCACTTAGTCTTGCCTACTATAGAAATAATAGTCCTTGGGTTGGGTAAGCTACTTAGAAACTACAGGACAAGCCGATGAGGCTGCGGCTACACTAAACAAACAGCTTATGTCTGCTAAATTATATTATTATTGAGAATTATTAAGTCTAAATAATTAACAACGCAGCGAAACAACTAAGTATAGTATGTAAGCATAGAGCAACACAGGCCATCGGCGGAGTCCGGTCCGCCGGTGGCCCGTGTTACTCTATGTATGTAAGGATCGTAGTAGGTGGCGTTCTGTAATTTCTGCCTACCCCCCATCGGATGAAGGCGTGAATTTATGTATGTTTGTTTGTTTGTAGCAAAACAAAAAGTATTTACTTATGTAGGTATAACTTTAAATCTGTTCTCAAAATCAATTGTTTATTTTTATTATAAAAATAAAATAGTACATAAAGATTTTGTTTATGGAAAAATTCACCACTTTTTTAACACGTTCAGTGCCGAGAGCCCTCCTGTAGAGTTCACTCAAGTCATATATTAAGGATACCGGGAACGCTCGCGGAGGGCTTATTTCAAATGTAGGTTTTTCTTAGCGAATTCGGCATTATAAACTGTGAAAACAAAATTAGTTGTATATTTTAACAAGATTTCAAATTAATGCCGGTGACAGTCCTCGAGGGTTAACTTAATTGCAATGTATGGCGGCATGGCGTATGAGCTTTATAAAAAATGGGTAGTATTAAGTGGATGCACCACGAGTCCTAAGTCTATCTATCTACATATCTACCCTCGGTTTGTATGCACTTGAATCTTATTCCTGTACGAGGTTTTTAAGACAAAACATCCTGTTTACAAAAAAAAAATTGTTTTCAAGTTTTCCCCGTTGAACTATAAACCTTAGTCGACCGCGGTGTCATGCGCAGAAATCTTATCAGCCTTGCTGACCCGTCGTGTGCTCCTATCATTACGAAGTAAGACAGTGCCAAAGCAGCGCGGAATTGCTGCTCCTCACTACAACGAACAACTAATTAAATACTGAACTATGATTGCTAAAAATACTAAAAATATTACAGTGATAACCTTTTTTGTTTAGTTCGTGTGTGATTTATTGTAAATTTTTCAAAATGAAGTCTTTAATCGTGTTTAATTTAGTGCTGTGCATATTTTCGGCGAGTTTTGTCAGAGGTGAGTCAAGATATTTTGTTGCAGAACATTTGTTTAAATATTGGCTAGGTAATTTAAAATAAAGTGCAACGTCGCTTATTGTTTGTGTAAACTCAATTTTTTTCATGAAAAATAACATTATCATTATCGAAATTTTACTAGTTTATTTTAAAATTATAATACTTAACGCAGAAGTAGGTTAAATTGTTTATGCTTGTATTTTTTTAGTTCTTAAACATCTTCCTCATTAGACCTTTTCTTTACGCTATCTTTCGAAACCAAGGGACACTTGATAAAAGTGGACCAAAAGTAGGTTATTTTACAGTAGGTCAGTAACTTAGCATAGTTTTTGGTCAGTAAATAAACAATCTAGATACTTGAATACTAACTTGATTACAAACTGAAGTCTTAATTTAGAAACATCCTCATTCCCCAGTCAGTTCGATTTAGAGCGAAGTTTGATGTCTTCCGATAACTTTTGCATAACTTTGGTCAAGAGTTCGACTTTGTAACTTAAACTTAACTTAAACTTGTTACAACTCGCGTTAGATCTAGGTTTGCTTGCGTTAATTTTAGAGTATTGTTTACCAACTGTAGCGAAATAAAAATGCAAATAAATACACAACTTTAACACGTTTAATAATTTATTATTATTTAAAAAAGCATCGCATCAAAAAATATAAAAAACAGTGTTTTAGGTATTCCACTTTGCCCCACCAGTGAGGAGCCCTGGTGGGGCAAAGTGGAATTCCAAGTGTTTGTAGGAAGTAACCAAATGTTTTGTGACTGTCGTCTTAAAAATTTAAACTTCTTAAAAATTGCATCAAAAAAATAAAAAAATACAAATTAACACTGTGCATTGATGCAAACGGATAGTGCTGGGTAGGGAACCTGCTATTACCCTTATTGCTGCAAACCGAAAATTTAGCCAGAACCTCTTCAAATAATTAAGTAGATACTATCAGCGTTCACAAGAAACTTACGAAACTTTATCGAGTGACGTCACAGTGGATAACCCGGTCACATGAACCCATAGTAGCTCGGGATCGTCAACGTGTCACATTTCCACTAATCTGTCGGTTAACGCTTAAACAACAAACAATTATCTGCTACTTAGTACGGACTTATCCTATCCACTTCTTAGAAGTAATGATGGTGGTCTTTCTTTGCAATTGGCTTCAAACAAAATAATGAGTTTCAGTAGGTAGATACGTCAGCGCATATCATATTTTATTCGCTAGTAAATAAATATTTCACGCATCTATCTATATGTACTTATTTTAAGTATGCCGAATTATACAGTGTGATTCTTCATAATGTGCACATATCGAAATGAGGGAATCTACGCTAATTTTATCGACGGAATAAATGGTCAAAAATGTTTTTTTTGTTTTTTTTATTCTCTTGGGCATCTTATTTAAAATTATTTACTTATTTACAATTATTGTAAAAATTTATGAAAAAAATACAGATTTTTACTAAAAAAACATGTTTATTTTCAATTGAGGGTAGTTTTTTTCTCAATTTTAATTTTATGTGGACGCTTACTTACTTCCAATCATTATGGAGTTTGTTTCATCGCGATAGTTGATTCAGTTTAAAAGTTACACAGTTTTGTTACATTTTTTTTTAATTTCATAAAAAGTATAAAGAAAATATTTAGAATGTTTTAAATATTTTTTCTGTCGTTCAAATTCAGCATAGATTCCCTCATTTCGATATGTGCACATTATGAAGACTCACACTGTATAAGTTATCTAATAGGATGAAATATATTCATCAAACAATTTATTTCAATATACATAATGTGCCAATCAATCAATCATTGGCCCAATCTAAACTATCTATTTCTATACTAAAATCATAAAGAGGAAAGATTTGTATTTTTGTATGTTACGAATTAACTTAAAAACTACTGGACCGAATTGAAAAATTCTTTTAGCAATGGATAGCTACATTATCAGCGAGTAACATAGGCTATATTTTATCCCCGTACTTCCACGGGAACGGGAATTACGCAGGTGAAACCGCGTGACGTCCGCTAGTGTTTTAATTTATTGCAAGACCAAAATTTATTTACTTAATGGTTGTTCTTCAATCTTTAATTTAATTAAAGATTGAAGAACAAAATTTTCAATAGGTACAAGATTTGAATTGGTTTTTTTTTAAGCCCTAAAGAGACGTAACTTTGTATAAATGTCTAAGTAGGTACAAATACAAAGTTTACAACACCAACATTAAAATGTAAGTTAAGTAAGCACCTAATTCAATAAACTTAATTGTTCTTTGCTTCTATACTCCGTTTGAAATAAGATTAGACATTTAACTAAACCTTTTTTAAAGTCCGTTCAACCGATTTTGACTTCTATTGCGATGGCGGCATGACAAATGACAGCTGCAGTAAACAGTTGGTTTGTAACCACTTTTTTTGCTTTTAATGCCATCCTTATGCCTACGGTATAGAAGTCAAAATCGGTTGAACGGACTGTAAAAAAGGTTTGTTTAAATGTCTAATCTTATTTCAAACGGAGTATAAGTTCTTACAAAATCGGTCAATAATGTTAATCTCCAGTTAATCCAATCAATTATAAATTGTAGCCAGTTCAATTAATTATAATTACTTGTAAGAAGGCCTACTTCGTTATTTCGTAGCTCTACCTACTTCATCATGACCTTATTTTCAGTTTTTGCGGCGATATTTTCTGCATTAGCGATTTTTACGCCAAGTCAATTTATTTTAATAGACTCGCCGCCCCCTATTACATGGTACTTAAACATAACTGGCGAAATGTGGGTTAGGTACATATCTGCCTCAAGCTGATACCTATTTGGATGTTCTAGACTCTAGGCTAAGTAAGTATACCCGAGTCACTTTTGCATGGCAATAGCGGTCAATGCCCTTTCCGTAATATCTCTCCGTAGGAACCCAAACAATAAACTACATATGGTTTTTTGTTACTGGAACATGTTGAAGATCACGACAGATATTGATTCAGGATGTTAATGGACTATTTTAGAAATAAAGAATGCTTGAAAATTTTGGTGGGTCAATGACCGCTATCGCCACGCTAATGCAGCTCGAGTAAAGTCGATTAGAACAACTTATAACCTTGAGTGGTTTTCGTGACATTTTGCCTATTCCACTATAGTTACCAATAAAACGAGTTATCGAAGATCTCTATCTGTTTGTCCTAGATTGACTTCAAACAAAACTTGGACGGTATTCAACTGTTTTTGTTGTTTTTATGATGATTGATGACATAATATTCTAAGTGGTAGCTTACGCCGTTACGGAAAAGTTTTATTATCTTATAAGTTCTTTTATTCCGAGAAGCATGAAGTTACAACAATAAAATTAAAAGTAGTTATAGTGTTATAGCTGTAAGGAAGATAGAAATAAAAATAAAAGTACAATGTGCTTCCATTTTCTTAAACTATCCCACGCGAAAGATCTCACAAATTGCTTTCCGCCTCTTTCAGCCATTTTTGGCCAAAGACATCATGCTGAATGTTATTTATTATTTTCGATTACGTTTTCCTCCACGACAATCTTGACTTTATAGAAAATTATTACCCTTCATTTCCCACAAAAACAAAAACCTTCATTTAATAGATACATAGGTACCAAAAGATTAAACTTTTTACCTCAAAGTCTCCAACTAAAGCATGAAAATGGCGTCATTTTGACGTGAACTAGCGGCTTAGCAGAATTATTTAACTTCGTAGAGATGAGCTTAGCAAGCTGTGTGAAGGCAAGTTGGGAATTATTAAATATTTAATTAAACACCGTGTCGGCTGCCTGCCGCGCATTCACAACGAAATGGGATAACGTAAACCAACGTGTTCTATATTAATAAGATTTTTAAACTATGTTTGTATTAAGTTTTGTAAGCCAAAATAACATGTCTGTTGTGGTGGAACTTAGGGCAAAAAGCGGCTGTGAAGTTTCGGCTGACGTTTTGTGACTTTTTCTTAGATTGAAATGATCAAATATACCTATCTACTTATTTAATAATAAATACTGTAATGTAGCTATTTTAATTGCAAAGAGACATGTTATGCAGGGTTGTAACGGATGTCATATAACGGATGAGGATGCGGATGAGGATATCGAGATAATCGGGTTTGCGGATGCGGATGAGGATACGGATATTGGAAAATTCCTTATTGAGGATGCGGATGAGGGTGCGGATGTCGTACAAACATACCCCTTATTTTTTACAGTATTTATATTTGTATTATACGTTGTAGGTAATATAATCATTTGGTAGGTTACCGTAGCGTAATTCGTCTATAAAAAACTTCAAATCTATGAGCTAACAAAAAGAAAACAATAACACGCCACCCGGCACCCAGTAACTCAAATTGTGACATGTGACACCACAGTCGTGCCACCACTGCTACGTGCAGTCGATCGTCTGTCATAGGACAGGGACATTGCGAATTCAGCCAATAGGAACGCGTAACTCACTTATCGGCCCGCTCATATAACTCGGCGCGAGTTTAAAAAAAGTCAATATTTGTGCGAACAACGTAGGATCACATCCTCATAGAAATTATGAGGATGCGGATGAGGATGCGGAGCTTTTAAAATCAAAATTTGAGGGATGCGGATGTTTTGCGGATATCAAAATTTATGCGGATGCTCCGCAGTTGCGGATGCGGATACGGATATCCGTTACATCCCTGATGTTATGTTCTAATGCGCAGTGTGTTTTGTGATTGACCTAAATTAACTTTAAAATTGGAAGGAAGATCAAGAAGACACTATTAATTATTATTGAGTTTTATTAGCTAAAGTTTATCAAACAAGTCACGGAATCATGAAGTGGAAAACTTAATGAGTAGCACGCTATCCTAATCATTACAAAGTTAAGAGCGTGCATTCTGAAAGTGGACAACGTCGCAAATAGATGTCAAATATTTAGCTGTTTTTTATTAATTTTGCAATATTACTGTATGGAAATATGAAATATGACTAACTAGTGAACTAAAATATTGTTAATGAAATGCAATAATTAATATCGGAACATCTATTTAGTTTTAGATTTTTGGAAACTTTCCAAATGCCTTTTTTACACCTAAAACGATTACAACATCAAATTCAGTGTTATAATTGCATTTCATTATTAATATTCTAGTTCACTAGTTATCCATATTTCATATTTCCATACAGTAATATTGCCAAATTAATCAAAACAGGTAAATATTTGACAGCTATTTGCTACGTTGCCGACTTTTAGAATGAATGAGAATTACGTGAGGCCTTTTTTTTTGGGCTGGAAATGATCAAATAACTTCTCCCGCTCTGGGTGGAGCGGGAGGGCGTGTCATACTCTTACTGACTAAAACCCACCCGTGTTCCTTCAGTTGCCATGTTGCCGGGGGCCACGATTTCCCTTTCGGCCTTATTCGCAACCCCGATCACGTGAGGCCTGAAGTTAGATACATGTTTATATTATTAGCATCATTTAACTACCTATGTACTTAGTAGTTGAATTTATCGGTCATGTTCGACAAAAGGCTAGGTGGACGTGGAAGCCCTTTCAAAAGTGTGCTAAGGTCGCTCGGGAAGTAGTTCAATCAAATGCAGAGGCGGTGATGTTGTTTGTCTATATCCAAGAAGGACTAGTATGCATGTTTGGCTAAATTCTTAATGAAGTGGATGAAACTTCTTCTCTTCGTTTCGACGGTACACACGGCTACATATCAAGCTATACATTTCCAGTTTATGCTGATCTCGCATTGTATAGGATTTCCGTACAATGCGAGGTCAGCTTATACTGGAAATGTATAGCTTGATGTCTAGCCGTATGTACATACTGTTTGGGTCCAGTAAGTGACCACATTTATTGCGAAGTGAATGAAACTAAAAGACAGAAGACGTCTTAACTTTTACATTATTTAGATACTGGTGCCGATTCCCTTGTTCACAAACTAAACTAAATTTAAGTTCAGTGCATCTTTTTCTTTCTGTTGCATTAAGAAAAGGACAGAAGATAAATTTTAGTTTAGTCCTGTCCGATTAATCAGCGCTTGACGTAAATAGACGTAATTTTAATTTTAGTTGGCAAGTTTTTAATCACGTCTAAACTTGTATAGAAACTGACAGGCGCTGATTAATCTGACAGGACTAAACTAAAATTTATCTTCTGTCCTTTTCTTAATGAAATAGAAAGAAAAAGATGCACTGAACTTAAATTTAGTTGTTTGTGAACAAGGGAATCGGCACCAATCTCTTTTTTTCTTTTCACTTTTTCTTTTATGTCATCGGAACACTTTAAAACTTGTGAAAGGTTTCCCTTTTGTAAATAATATAATGAACATTTTTGTATCGTAATATTTAATTAATGTTCGCACAATAAAGAGTCTTGTTACATTAATTCGCTACAGAGTTTTCCACGCAAAATCGTAATTGCTTATTCCAATTCACAATACTTAATTTAGTGTTTATACAAACAGGTAATGTACTTACCTATGTTTACTAATTGTCTGATTTGGATAAAGTCAAGTCCAGTTTATGATGGTACATGTCTCATAAATATTCGTATAGATGGTCATCATCTGGCATAAACACAATATTTCTGATTAGGGCACTGTTGCACTGTGAGCGACATATTCCTGCTATTCGCTCCATTACCAAAATTCAATCGAATCGAACTAGAAAAAAATTTGAAACGGTTTGGTTCGCAATTCCAAATTCCTTAGAGGGATGCGGCCAACTCAAAGCCACAGTACCTACTTACTTAACACTTTCGACTCCACCCACTTTTCATAGAACTCAAACGCCATGCCGCCATACATATTGGAAGTGAACCCTCCGGGAGGGTTACCGGCATTACGTTTGCGTTAAAGTTAACCATTGCGGATGGTCAACGGCATTAGGTTTAAAACCATTTTATAAAAAACACTAAAAAACTAAGTAAAATAGTGTTTTCAGGGGGTCTTGTCGCTATTAGTAGTTTCCTACCTTTTAATTTTTTTGTGAATATTTGTAACCGTGTACAAATAATTAAAAAAAAATTGGATTTTAAAACCAACGCATATACTAATTAATAAATCTTGCTGACACGTTCAGTGCCGGGAACCCTCCTGGACGGTTCACCTAGTCGCATATGGGGTGCCGGGAGCCCTCGCGTAGGACTGATTTGAAATGTAGGTTTTTCTTAGCGAATACAGCATTATAACTCTTGAAAATAATCATAATCATAATAGTTTTATTTCTCTCTTCACAAAGGTTCACATAGTAATAAACAAAGCGACAAGAATAATAGCGTTTGACAAAAATGCATAAAATATGATCCTTTGCGAGAGACTGGCGTCCATACTAGGATACCCTGTGTGACGGATCACCAGGCTCTCACCCCGAATTTAATTAATTAACATTACAATGGTCAATGGTCATTTTTTAAATTCTAGACAAATTAACTATTGATGAAGGAGAAAACAAAAATAAAAAAAAACAAAAAACAGACTTTTTAAATTAATTAATAAAAATAAAAATTGTATAGTGTTAAAGTGCAGGTGAAGTGTGAGGATAAGTAGAATGATGGTGTGAGTGTGGGTGTGTAGGGATTTTGTTACAGTCAAGAACCCGAAGTTATAAAATATTACGAAGAAACAATGAATAGCTGCTCCGTGGCATCATAGTTCAATTTTTGTAACCAGGCTGAGAGGGTTTTTTTGCAACGCTGTTTGGGTAGGGCATAGATTGACAAAATTCCATTTATTTTGTTATATAAGTAACTTCCAAGAAAACCGAAATGTCGACGGGAGAAAGCAGTATGAAACCGAGTTGTGGGACAAACTGCGTGTTTACGTCGCTTACCTTCAAATAGAGTAGGATTATAGGCAAGAAGAGAGTGTTTGCGCAAGATCGTATTTAAAATGAAAAGTTGTCGAACAGTTAACACTCCAGTTTGCTCATAAAGTTCTCTGGTGGGAAATAAGAAAGGCAGGAAATTAATAACCTTTAGAACTGCCCTTTGTGCACGTTCGATCCGCAGCATTGATGTTTTTGTCGCACCACCCCATACAGTTATGCAGTACGAGATTAGCGATTGGCATAACGCAAAATAAACTGATCTCAATAAGCCAGCATCCGCAACATGACGAAGATTTTTAAACACAAATATCAGTTTACGGATTCTAGCTGAAAGAGCATCTATGTGCGGTTGAAAACTTAGAGTGTTATCTAGCATAACGCCTAAGTACTTTATTGAATCTGTTTTATGAAGGTGGGGACACAAGCAATGAGTACTATGAGACAAAATGCATGAGGATGAATGAGCGGTAATTTTGAAATTATTGAGTGAATAAGTAGGTTTTTTTATGTAGAAAGAAATATACTTTGTCTTATCAACATTGAGAGCGAGTCTATTATTAGCTAACCATGACAACACCAAGTTCAACCCCATCTGTGCACAACTGTAAACCTCGGGCCATGTATCGGCGTCAAACAAAAGTGCTGTGTCATCAGCAAAAGTTATGATCCTTCCACTGGGCATCTTGAGCTCACAGAGGTCGTTGATGAATGTTAGAAATAAAGGAGGACCGAGGATACTGCCTTGTGGGACGCCATGCACGACAGGAAGATCACTACTAGTCCACTCGTCTACCCTAACTCTCTGGAATCGGTTGATGAGGTAGTCGGAAAAAAGCTTCAGTTGCGCATCCCTTACACCAATTTTCTCCAATTTGTTCACTAACAGAGGGACGGAGACTGTGTCAAAGGCCTTGGCAAGGTCCATGAAGATTACTATAACCTTTTTGTTTACGTCGAGTTTTTCAGAAACAAACTTAGTTAAACCGTGAATGGCGTCACTAGTCGACAAGCCAGATCGGAAACCATACTGAGAAGGTGATAGTAGTGAGTTGTTTTCCAGGTAGTCAACCAAGCGCTTCTTCATGATCCTCTCCAACACCTTGGACAAGGCTGGCAGAATGGAAATTGGTCTATAATTGTTGACACAGGCTCCGTCGCCACCTTTGAAGATGGGGCGAATCTCTGCTATTTTCCAGGCGTTTGGGAATTTGCCGGAGACAATGGCAAGGTTGCAGATAAAAACGATTGGAGGGATGAGGATCTGTCTGTATCTCTTCACAATGCCGGTAGAGATGTAGTCATAGCCAACAGCGCAATCAGACTTCAGAGTATGAATGATATTTTCAATCTCTTCCAGGTCCGTGGGAAAAAAAACCATCGAGTGGGGATGAAGGTTGAGCGGTGGTGAAGGGATACTATTACCAGAAGCACAGCGGTCAGCGATACTTTTGCCGATGTTTACAAAAAAATCATTGATTTTATTAGTGGAAGAAATAGGATCCAGTGTATTAATTAGCTGTCTGGCCTCGTTCTTAGATTTTTGTGTGTGGGTAATGTCTTTTATTTTATTCCATAATATTTTGTTATTCGTTTTAGCCGCAGTCTGAAGCTCCAATTTATCATGTTCCCTTTTTATCTTTTTTAAAAGTTCGTTGCAAAAATTTCTATATCTTCTATAGGTTAATATTATAGTTTGGTTGTTAGGATTCTTTTTTGCTTTTTGGTGCAGTTTGTCACGATTCCTCATACACCGTAATAAACCGGTCGTTATCCAAGGTTTAGTAATTTTCTTACGGTTTGACGTTTTTATAATTTGTGTATTATTAGATTGTATAATACTGTTCAATGATTTAACGAAGAACTGAACAGCAAGATCAACATCAGTCATTAAATATAAGTCATGAAAGTTGAGATTCACAATTTCATCGTCCATTTTTTTGTAATTTAAACGTTTAGTTATTTTAAAGGTTTTGTTTTGAACTTTACTTAAATCCAGGACAAGGATGACGGCATCATGATCAGTGATAGAGGTTTCAGCTACATAACAAGAAGCTGGAAGTCGCGTTTTTAATATAATGTGATCCAAACATGTCTTATTATGTGTAGGGAAAGTGTAAGCTGGCAACATGCCATGACACGCTCTATTAGTATTTTACATGGAGCGACTGCCTATCTGACCTCTACAACCCAGTAATTGGGTAATACGATATCTCTTGCTAAGACAGGTTGTCAGACTTTCGGGCTTCTGACGACCCGTAACGACTGTCAAAGATCCACAAATGACAGCTGGGGCTAATGGCTTAACGTGCTTTCCGAGGTACGGAGGGGTCTTGGTATGTAAAGATGGGCACCCATCCATGGACCAACCGCGGCAAGCGTAGCTTAACTTTAAATTAATGTTTAGAAATCAAAGTATTGTCGCTTATTAACTTACTCAAATTGTGTGCTACACGGACATCTTGTTTTTATTTTATTTATTTTTCTATTGGACATCTCATAGCTGACCTCTGAGGCCATGACTATTTAACCGGTCAATCCTGTGAATGCCTTAAGCTGCTACACTTAAAACCTCCAGCCAAAGGTTATACAACTAAGCTAATTAAAACTAGGTGAACGCTCGCTAAGGGCACCCCCTGTGGGGTACGAGCCTCGGCTTAGGGCGTTTACCGGAGGGAGGACAATCAAAGATGGGACGGGCTGGATCAAAGTTTTGATCATGATTATTAATCGGGGAATTTAAAGCTACGTGCACAGCTGCAACAATTGCTGGCACCTCGTTTTCGAACAAGGGTCGGGGGGGAGTGGATATCTTGGCGCCTGAATGACATTATCAGGGTTGTTAGCAAACATTTGTAAAATTGTCACAGAAAATAAAAGATGGCGGTGTTACCTAGGTAGTTCAGATTGTGACCATGCGCCAAAAGTCCCTTGCAGTACCATTAGCTATACAACATTTTAAAAAAACCTGTTCGATCCGTGGTGGTGTTATTAGGTATCGTACTGAGAGTCTGTGGTAAAATTCAGGAAAAAGAAAAAAAAATCACCACATTTTTTTTTCAATGGGGAATTTTACCGTGTTATTTTATTACATGGGGCGCGGGCGGCCTTCGTTTAGTCGTGTCTACAAGTCATAAATTTATGACCCCTGTTGAAAATTTTCAAAATTTTTGTGTATTTAGGGTAATTTTGGTACTAAATTTTTTTATTTTAACTAGCAATAACTTTTTAATTTTCTAAAACAATAATTAAAAAAAAATGTTTTTGATAATATTATGTGCCCCTTTTGGATCGGATCGGACTGTTTTTTTTACATAATGTATAGGTTTAAACGACAATTAAACTCAACTAGTTGAAATCAATCTCCGCGCGTTCAGTCGCTATCGACTTGCCTCTATATTTATAATTCGTGTTTGGCGATAATCCCAGTGACCTCACGCTGATCACCGATGCAATGGCGACGATGTTTGTACTTCTGAACGAACTATAAAACGTGCTGCGAGCTTTATAATGAGTTTATTACACGTGCCCTGAATTAATGAGTTGCCTGAGTGAAATAGCATATGTGTTTAAGACGCAGATATATGACAGTGACCTTGAATGGTTAGCTTGCGTGTTCTGTACTGAGCTCACGCAACGCGTCGTACGTCCAGCCAGTAATAGGACTCGCCCATCAAGGAGCGCTGGTCCAAATTAGACGCATTATTAATTTATTATACATAAAACAAAAGGTATTTTAATAAAACATGTATACTAAAAGATCATTAATTAAATTATCTTTAAAATGGTAAAGGTTTCAGAAAAATACGCTTGATAGATTTTGCGTGATTCTAAGATTTTTATCGTGAGCTCAATACAGAAAACGCAAGCTAACCACTCAAGGTCACTGGCATATATCTGCGTCTTAATGAGAAATAACCGTGCTCCTCCTTACCGCGCGGTTCTGTAGCGCTCGTCCCAGACATACCTACTGTTTACCTACTAGATAAGTAATTATAATTACTGATGCTTATTTATAACTTCTGCGACTAATAATTAGGTCATGAGGATATTTTTTGCGTAAGAAATTTCTTGGTAATTTAAAAATGTCTTAATATTCGTTACTTGTAGTTATTGACTTTAAAATACAGTGAATTATATTATTACAAAAAAATTGTTACAGAAACTTCAGCCTTAAATTCTTAATAATGGCAGTCCCACTGTTGGGACTCAGGCCTCCTCTCTGACGGAGTATTTGCAATGTAATCCAACACGCGGGCCCAGTGTGGGTTGGTTTAAAAATTATCTTTTAACTTCCTACTTATTTACCTACTTAAAGTACCTATGCTATCTTATTGCCTCGCCGACACCAATTTAATTTAAAATTTAAGTAAAAAGCAGCTTAAATGACTAAATGGGAATACAATTTGGTCCTTCATTCCAAACTCACGGCGCGCGTGGAAGGACCAAAACAATGAATTTAAAATTGTCCCAAAACTAAGCGAGACCGCATAGTAAATAATAATTCCATGTTGGTGCAATTAGGAAGTTTACTTAAAAGTTATATCGAACGATTTCCACCTCACAATACAGTCTGTGTCTTTATAATGTACACATATCGAAATGAGGGAATCTATGCTTAATTTTATCTGCGGATTTTTTTATTACTTAAATCTATTTTTGTTTTTAATGGAATAAAAAAAAATTTAACGAAACGGTGTAACTTTTAAACTAAATTATCTGTCGCGATGAAACAAACTCCATAATGATTGGAAGTAATTAGGCGTCCTCATAAAATGAAAAATGAAAAAAAAAACGACCCTAAATTGAAAATAAACATGTTTTTAAAGCAAAAATTTGTTATTTTTCATAAATTTGTACAATAATCGTAAAATTTCTGAATATGACGCCAAAAAAACCCGTCTTTAAAATTAAGCATATAGATTCCCTCATTTCGACATGTGAACTCATCTAAATGATGAACATTGTCGATCACAGTAACACATATTCTCGCCCCCGCCAATATTCGCGCTGATTCCTCTGAATTGGATAATTCAGCTTACCTCCTGCAGTTTATATGAAATGCACTTAAATAACGATTTGTTCATAACAAGCAAACTGCCTTTGATTTGACAATGTCTTGTCTAAGATGTGACACAAGAGTATTTTTGAGCTATAATTAGGGAAATAACCAAAAAGAATTATCATTATTTAAGTATGTAAGACTCACAAATGATTAATAACACTTAGGTACAAAACTATATTAGTAAGAACTGACACAAATAGTAGTGGATCACCACTGTGGCAACCCATGTGAGATCGCAATACTGCGACCCACGAAAACAGTCTAGGCGACTTGAAATCATGCTTAGGATACTGTTGGAGCTGCTCCACACCCTGCACACTATGGAACCGCACTTTTTGCACATGGTTGTATAGGAACAATCTACATGAGCATTCGCGAACTTCCCCGACGCACTTCAGAAGCGGGGCAGCCCCACCAGCGGCTAATGCCGTTTGACTAATTTTATCAAAGTTAAGAGGAGGGTCCCTAAATTGTATGTTTTAATTTGCATTAATATTCTGAAAAAGTCACGCATTACAATTAAAAAACTTTTTGCAAAAAAAAAAACAACCGACTTCCAAAAAAAAACACTACAAAGTGAAAAATAACTTTAATTTCAGAAGTTGGAGTCTTTGGTTTTGAATTTTCGTTTTTTGCCACCGACTTCAATCAATCAATCAATCAATCAATCATTTATTTGCAATGAATGTAGGTTACATAAAATACAGGTGGATTAGATAGGAGTGAGCCATGTACATTCTGCCTGGAAATAGGCACGCAAAAATTATAAACATTCTTATGAAGCTATTTAAAAAATAAATTACAAATTAAAATGTCACAGTTAGAATTATTACAATTATACATACATTAATTGATATTGGAAATGTCAAATTAAAATGTTATTAGTTATTATAGAATAAAATTTAAAAATAAATGTACATTAGGTCCCATATTGATTAACAAGTTTTGTCCATTAAAAAATCATTGATCGAATAATAACATTTTTCTATTAGGAAGGCCACTAATTTCTTTTTAAAGTTTTTAATTGTATCATTTTTCATTACATCTGGCAATTTATTGTATACTAGCTTCTGCCCGCGACTTCGTTCACGTGGAAGTCGTAAGATACCACAATATACTATAATAACAGCCACATTTTTATAAAACATCCCTGTATACCTACTACATTTGTAGTTTTATTCTCAGCAGTCAAAATATGCAGAGTCAGGAATGGTGACTCGGGAGCAAGCGACGTACAGTTGTCCGTGTGAAAAGCAGCTTGTCCTGAGGTTGACACCCGCAGCTTTCAGCCTTCGGTGTCGGATCCTGTGACTTGTTGATCGCAAAGCATACATTTCCAGAGAACAGCATGCGCTTGAACTGATAATTTTGGGGAATTAGTGGTATACGCGCTATAAACACTGTCTTACCATCGCCATAACCTGTTAGAATTTCCACCTCGATGACGTTTCTCTGCAAAGACGTGACTTTGAGCCGGGTTCCGTTACACAGATGTACAACCGGAAGTCCACTTGCCATTTGCGAATTGAGAAATTCTACGGGGTAATGTGCGGCATCATCTTCATCCACATCAGTATTAATGGAGGTGTATATCACTTCACTCAATTTGTGAGAGAATACTGTGGTTGATCGCTGCAGCTTGATCATTTTCGGAGTTAAAATGGAAACACGCCCAAGAATTCTCTTGGTACGGTATTTGACTGATGTCCCCGTATACCAGACGAATAAGATCTTCTTAAGTGGGATCTACTTTACCAAGAGTCTCTGGTAGAGTGCCTCGAACAACTTTTAGAAGAACATCGGAGAATTCTTGAGCATTTGAATTCCCGCCAAGCCGAGCTCGTATGATGATGGTCAAGCGCAGTCTATGAACTCTCGACCGTAGAGTCAACCTTTTCAACGAAGTATTCACTTTGTCAGTCAGGACTGTAACACCACCCATCATGTCTTGGTTCCTGTGGATGTCCTGCAGGGTTCTGTTTACAGCTTCCACTGCTTTCCTTTTTGCCATAATGCATTCATCCCATACGATGAAGCGCAATCCCTAAGCACACATCCCTTGTTACTGTTGCGTGACACCCCACAAACAGGCGTTTCGTTGCTCTTTAAATTGATGGGAATCTTAAACATGGCGTGCGCTGTTTTGTCACCAGAAAGCAGTGTGGCAACGATTCCAGAAGATCCACACACAGATTTTAAAATCGCTAGGACAAATCTGCTGTCAAAATCTGTAAAATTCCTTTTATTCCTATAGTCTTCAGCTCTAAAATGATCAGAACACAACCTTGAATGTTTTGTGACTGTAAAGTACTTGTAACGTAGCAGTTTCCCATAGCTTACGAAGTTTTTCTTTTTAACCAACTTCAAAAAAAGGAGTTTTCTCAATTCGACCGTATATATATATTTTTTTAATGTGTATAAATTCGTCGTTTATGAACCGATTTTGATGATTCTTTTTTTGTTGGAAAAGAAATATTTCAAAAGTGGTACCATGATAAGGAAACCAGGATCTGATGATGGCATCCCAGAGAAATAGAGGGAACTCTTCAAATATTATAGGCAAACTTATAGCAATTTGGGTATTTTTTATAGTAACTCGTGCAGTTGCTCTTGGAAAGCACTATTTGGTTAAGTGGAACTGATGATGATGACCACAAATAGCCACCGGAACTACTAAATAATAAGTATTTCACGGGTTGCGATTCGATTACTTTAATAGGTTGCAATGCAATTTATGCTCGTCACAATGCATATGGAGAAGTGGAGTTGATGGTGAAGTACCAGGAGAACTTTCAATGATGAACGTCCCTGCATCGGGAATAGCAATATTTTGTAAAAAGTGATGAGCAGTTGGCATAAAGCTAATGTAACTTAGACAAATTACAAATTGACCCACTAAAAAGCGAGAAATAAAAACTTTTTACAAAAAAAAACAATCGACTCGTATTACAAAATGTAAAAAAAAGAACCGTAGTTGGGAATCGATCTTACAACTCCATGTTTACAAAGCAATCATCCAACCGCTGAGTTAATCGCTTCGTTGAAATTCACCTAAAATAGCCGTTCCTATATATTTTATGATTGACTGCTTAGTTCCATAGAGGTATAGTGTGATGATAATCATTTAAAAAGTTAAATCAAAAACTATCTACAGTATCCTAATCTTTTGGCGCGTTTTTTTCCAAAAATACGAACATAATATAATATTGCTCGTCCCCCATAGTAAATAGCGTGATCGTTTATACCCTACAATTTGACCAGACTTATAGGGAATACCTATGCAAAATTTTAACATAATCTATCCGGTAGAATTTGCGTCACGTTAGAACATATAAATACGATATAATGTAATATTGCTCATCCCCATAGAAAATAGCGTGATAGTCTATACCCTACAGTTGAAATAGACAAACATTTTGAAAACTAAATTTTCTGCATAAGAATCGATCCCAGACCTAATAGCAATAACTTTCTTTCAAAATATAAAATATTCAATGTACAATTTTAACTTCGCTACGATTTTATTATATGTATGGATACATAATCAAAAAAAAAAAATAGTAGTAAAAAAGTAAAAAAAAAAGAAAAACAAAAAACCGCAGTTGGGAATCGAACTTACAACCCCATGTTTGCAAAGCAACCGTCCAACCGCTGAGTTAATTGCTTCGTTGAAACTTCCCTAAAATAGCCATTCATATATATTTCACGATTGACTGCTTAGTTCCATAAAGGTATAGCGTGATGATAATAATTTAAAAAGTTAAATCGATAATCATCTGCAATATCCTAATATTTCGGCGCGTTTTTTTCCAAAAATACGAACATAATATAATATTGCTCGTCCCCCATAGTAAATAGCGTGATAGTTTATACCCTATAGTTTGACCAGACTTATAGGGAATACCTATGTAAAATTTTAACAGAATCTATCCGGTAGAATTTGCGTCATGCTGGAACATACAAATACGACATAATGTAATATTGCTCGTCCCCCATAGTAAATAGCGTGATAGTTTATATCCTATAGTTTGACCAGACACACAGGGAATATCTATTTAAAATTTTATCAGAATCTGTCTGGTAGAATTTGCGCCATGCTGGAACATACATACAGACAAACAGACAAACAGACAAAAATTCTAAAAAAAATATTTTCGGCATTAGAATCGATCCCCGACCTCGTAGCAATTACTTTTTTTCAAAAATATTCAATGTACAGTTTTGACATCGCTACGATTTTATTATATGTATAGATAGTAGGACCCATACAAATAACACTTTTTCTCAATAGAGCTGTGTTACAGGACTCGATTTGTAATAAATTTTTGTATTGGTTTCTGAT
Organism: Agrochola lychnidis; assembly: GCA_963680765.1. Taxonomy (NCBI): domain Eukaryota; kingdom Metazoa; phylum Arthropoda; class Insecta; order Lepidoptera; family Noctuidae; genus Agrochola; species Agrochola lychnidis. The sequence continues at coordinate 9,495,499 of OY796873.1, forward strand.
AGGTCGTTTTCTAGTTTCTGACATCGTGGGAAATAGGTTTTTATTGGTCTTTACAAATAAGGCCATTTCCAGAATATACAAAGATGGAAATGTAAGCAAATTTAGGGACTTAAACTTTGGTTCACAACTGTCTGTGGTCTTCAAACCACACATCGCTCTAATGCAACGTTTTTGCGCCTTGAATATGCATTCTCTTGAGCTGCAATTCCCCCAGAAAATAATACCAAATCTTAGAACTGATGCAACCAGACCATGATAAGCTACCAATATTGTTTGAATGTCAACTTTTTTGGACAACTTTGAAAGGACATATGCCGATGTATTCATCCTTTTGCAAATACTTCGGACTTCCGAAATTAAAGTTATTTTTAACTTTGTAGTGTTTTTTTTTTGGAAGTCGGTTTTGTTTTTGTAAAAAGTTTTTATATTTCACTTTTTAGTTGTGGTATTTACCCCACACAAATTCGAATACCACTACTTGCTATGTAATAAATAACAATGAGAGGAACTTAACATATCATCCACATACTACCTAACTGGGACAAAATACGTATTATTGAAGCTAACTTAAAAACTACTCAAGCAAAGTTACTAAAATTTATATGGGACCACCTATGAAGTATTACCTACCAAACAAAAAAAGAATCATTAAAATCAATTCATAATTGGCCGAGTTATCGCGTAATAAATATACAAAAAAAAACTTACAGTTGGAATTGAGAACCTCCTCCTTTTGGAAGTCGGTTAAAAATTGAACTTTATTAAATGATTTATTGGTTCTCTTTCTTTTCATATAAAAGACAGTTACTTAATTGGAACATTTTCACTGGATTCATTTTTTATTCGAAAATCTTGTCTTTTCAAAGATTATTTGAAACCAAATCAAGATTACTCGGCTTTTATGTCTATAATAATGATTGACAGCAAGAAAATATAGTTTAAAATCCAGATATAAGATATTTTTCTCTAGATCAATAATTATTTTAGTTATGAATGAAATAAGAATTGAGACTTACGACATTTAGTTCCGTGCTTGAATACGACCAAAGAGCGCACGCGATACTCAACTTTATTACTGATGTGTTAGCGTTTAGCACATAGTGGAGTGGTGGGGTGCATGGGGGCGGAGTTTGCGTTGAAATTGTCTTTGGAGTGCCTGGTCTTAACATTAAAAATCCTTCCACAGCCCTATCCTCTGACGAGATAGCAGATGTCAAGGACACATGCTGCGCGCACGGCGAGACCGCGGCCTATACGGCAGAGTCATGCACAGGAGTCGCTCCTCCGGAGGACATCGAGCCGGAACAGAAGGACGTTTGCCTTGAAGCGATGGCCATCTGTTGCGAACAGCAGATGAAGTAAGTAGTCCTATGAGGGCCCAGCACCCCAATTGCGTAAGACACTTTCAATCACAATCCGAAGGATTTTGAAGGAAATTCCAAATCCATTTCTTCTTAAATTTGATCAATTCGTTTACTCAACAACGTTAATAACGCAATGAATGTTGTTGAACTGTAATAATGAAAGCAGAGATGTACAAGATACCTCAAAAAAGTATCTGGAATACAAGATGAAAGATACCTTTAAGTAATGTATTTGAAATAACAGATACAAGATACTTTTGGAAATAGTATTTGAAATACAAGATACAAAAAATACTTTTTTACAAAAAACACAACCGACTTCCAAACTACAAAGTGAAAAATAACTTTAATTTCGGAAGTCGGTGTCTTTGGATCAGATCAGTATTTTAGTTTTTTGATACCGACTTCCGAAATTAAAGTTATTTTTCACTTTGTAGTTTAGAAGTCGGTTGTGTTTTTTGTAAAAAAGTTTTTTTTTCACTTTTTAGTGGGTTGGTTTGTAATTTATCTAAGTTACAATAGCCTTATGTCAACTGCTCATCAAAAATACCCAAATCGCTATAGATGTTCCTTTAATATTTGAAGAGTTCCCTCGATTTCTCCAAGATTCCATCATCAGATCGTGACCAAATGACAATGGGACCAACTTGAAAGTAAGAATTTTTCAAATCGGTCGAGGCTTCTTCGAGTAATCGGGGATATATAAAAAAAAATATCCCGACGAATTGAGAACCTCCTCCTTTTTTTTGAAGTCGGTTAAAAATACGTATTTGCTAAATTCTTTTTAAGATATAAAATATTTTTTGAAAGAAAACATACATTTATTAATTTTAAGGTTTATTTAGATTGTTAAAATTAATTATGAACCACTGATCAAGTGATTATTCGCATAAATGTCAAAAAATATTATACATATTTAGAAGGTTTTATTTGAGACTTGAGTAAGACCAGTTTTATCACTCATTTTTCATTATTATTCCTCAAAAGAAAAGAATCGCTCCACAGGGGCGGAATAGGCATCGGACGGATCGGACACGGTTTTTTTTAAATGTTGTATAAGGTATTTCAAAGTTAACCTTACAAACTTAAAGAGGTGCTTTCTAGTCTAGACCTGAACTGAAATTCAAAAATTCAAAAGTCATTTATTTCAAACTAGGCTGAGAATCAGCACTTTTCGAACGTCAGAATTACATAAGACAGTCCCCCAAAACGCCCGGCCTTCACCTAACGAATAACGTTTACTATGGATCTAACTTTAAAATTGCGAAAAAAAAAACACCTTTCCCACACAGTTTAGAACAGTAGGTATTAAACTGTAGTATGGAACAGCCATCTTTCTTATATCTACGGGAACAGCTGTTTTTTTCGCAATTTTAAAGTTGGTCCCATATCTTTTATATCTATGTCTGAAGTCTAGAGTAAAGTTTGTGCAAGCCAAACACAACATTTTATTGAAGTGAAAACTTCTTTAGGCGCGTTGGGCATTTTTGAGACTAAACCATTGATTTCGCGACAATGGTGCCGATTCCCTTGTTCACAAACTAAACTAAATTTAAGTTCAGTGCATCTTTTTCTTTCTATTTCATTAAGAAAAGGACAGAAGATAAATTTTAGATTAGTCCTGTCCAATTAATCAGCGCTTGACGTAAATTGACGTAATTTTAGTAGGCAAGTTTTTAATCGCGTCTAAACTTGTATGGAGTAGTGACAGGTCCTGATTAATTTGACAGGACTAAACTAAAATTTATCTTCTGTCCATTTCTTAATGAAATAGAAAGAAAAAGATGCACTGAACTTAAATTTAATTTAGTTTGTAAACAAGGGAATCGGCACCAATGTAACGCAATTTACCGACACCGTGGAGTAAAAGACATCAACGCGTTGATTACCGCTGTACCGATTTTTTTTCAAGTTTTCTCTTCTGTCCGCAATCTCGGATTGCCACTGTTTTTTTTTTATTATTTGTAAAGATTAAGTTTATAAATAAATGTTACTGTTTACATAAGGTCCGCAAAAAATAGGTCTGCGGTCCGAATCCTGACCGTGGTCCGCCATTTGGTGACTACTGTGTATTGCAGTATTTTTTTCCTTTTAAGCTTTTCAAGTACTGAAGGTGATGCACTTACCTGCCTCATAAGTTATTATTTGTGGTTTCAGAACCAAAGTATCGTGTTCCGCGGGAATCAAGTTAGCCGCTTTGGACAAATGCACTACAGCAGATTCAAAATTTGGAGTGGTACCTAAATCCCTTACTTTCTTCATGTAATTATGGCTGCAAGACATCAAGATTGGCTCTTAATTATGGCTCTATATTATTACAGACGTGTTGTGAAGAATGTTTATTTGGGAAAATAGAGGGAGAATCTCGAGGCAAGAGAGCGTGTCACGAATTGCTATCACCTGAAGGCGTCAGCTTATCCTATGCGCTCCAGAAGAACGCTTTCCACAAATGTTGTATGGTAAATAAGAGCCATTTTGACTTTAAAATAATTTTCCAAACTTAGGCTACCTACTTGAATATTGCATTGCCGAGCGAGTTAAGGGGCCGTGCACGAAATCGACTGATTTTGATAAATTTTGTTAATTAGTGTGAGAGAGGGAAGTCGAATTTTAACAAAACTATTTTTGTTTTTTCACAGGAAGGGATTTTTCAAATAATTTAAGTATTCATGGAAAATCACTAATATTCGCTACAAGTTTTCCGGAAAATGACGCGAGACTGCGCTTTGATCATATTTTTCCAATAAACTACTTTTGATTTTGAAGATTAAAAAAGTCATCAACATCATTATATTATGGTCTACTTGCACGTGCCTGAACCACTTTTTTCTACTTCCATACAAAATAGAGCAGAAAAATAATGTTAAAAAAACTTTTTTTTTGTTAAAACCAGTCAGTAATGTATTTTTCCTATTACTTAGCAAAACATTTCAAGAATTTTAATATCACACATTAGTCTTCATCTATTCTTGAACTAAATCTTTTATTTTAAAATTATAATACGATATCTTCATTAAGTAAATCAAAGGCGAAATAAACTATATTTTTGAAAGTGCAAATGTGAAGAAACTATACAACTGGTGCTGTTACTGATATGAATGGTTTAGCACCACAAAAACTATACTATTACTAGCGGACCCGACAGACGTTGTCCTGTCCGAACAGCGCCACCTACCGAGTCCAATTGTATTTTTAAACCATACAAGGATCCACTCAAATATACACACAAAATTTCATCTTAGTTAGGTGACAAACACATTTACAGAAGAATTATATATAAAAGATAGTCACATAATGTTTCAATTATTTTAAGCTTTCTCACAATTAGAGAAATTGACAAAAGAGGGTTTTCTCGTGCACGGAGCCTTAATATCAACAAGCTACAAACATGTTCAGTATATTGATCCAGATATAGACATATTATTACTCATATTTCTAGTAATGGTAACGTTAAGCAACTCGGAGTCAATACTGATATAGCCAAGTTCCAAAACATAAAATATACTAATAGCCTTTTATGACATTCTAGGAAGCAGCAGAAACGCGTGAAAAGTCTACAACAGAGAAACCAGAAACCACTACAGAGAAGGAAGTAGAAACCACGACGGAGAAGAAGGTAGAAACCACGACAGAGAAAAAGGTGGAGAAGCAGAAATGTGAGAAGGATTCGTGTGATCATGAATGTAGTGATGAGAATGGAATCGTGAGGTGTTCCTGTCGAGAGGGGTTCAGGCTACAGGGAGACAAGAAATCTTGTAAAGGTAAGAGATATTAGGAACAAGTGATTTAAAATAGAGCTTTAGGAAAATGCTTGCCTTGTGCAGGCATTTTCCTAGTTCTTCTAGGATCTAGAGCTATGTATATCGGTGTAGAACTTACATATCGTCCGCGTAGGTGGAGAACTAAAAAACTGCGATTTTGGTCAAATTGACTTTTCACCATTTTCGTAACACCCAAATCATGCCACATAAATAAATCGCAATTTTCTTTTATCTTTTATTTTTTTATTTAGTTCTCCACCTACGCCAACGATATAAGGTATCGGACTTTTAGTATAATATGTAAATAAGTATACTGCTGATCTTCTTGTGCGTTATGTTATCTTTTAGTCAAACTGTCACCAGTCTTCTTTAGTTATTTTAATTGTTTCCACAACAATCTTTTTGTTGGTGATTACGACCACGTTCTTTCATGTCACTTGCTGACGCAAGACATTTTCGTTGTTGTAAATTATATTACGGTCACCAATTCAATTCGTAATTAGAGAAAAATTCTAAAGATTTCGCGCCAATACCTTTTTAGGGTTCCGTTAAAAAACGGAACCCTTATAGATTCGTCATGTCTGTCTGTCTGTCTGTCTGTCTGTCTGTCTGTCCGTCCGTATGTCACAGCCACTTTTTTCCGAAACTATAAGAGCTATGCTGTTGAAACTTGGTAAGTAGATGTATTCTGTGAACCGCATTAAGATTTTCACACAAAAATAGAAAAAAAACAGATAATTTTGGAGTTCCCCATACTTAGAACTGAAACTCAAAATTTTTTTTTTCATCAATCCCATACGTGTGGGGTATCTATGGATAGCTCTTCAAAAATGATATTGAGGTTTCTAATATAATTTTTTTCTAAACTGAATAGTTTGTGCGAGAGACACTTCCAAAGTGGTAAAATGTGTGTCCCCCCCCCTGTAACTTCTAAAATAAGAGAATGATAAAACTAAAAAAAATATATGATGTACATTACTATGTAAACTTCCACCGAAAATTGGTTTGAACGAGATCTAGCAAGTAGTTTTTTTTTAATACGTCATAAATCGTAAACTTATCGTTACTTGCTGCTACGGAACCCTTCATGGGCGAGTACGACTCGCACTTGGCCGCTTTTTTTATTTCTTCTGTAGCCGCAACGCAATGCACGCATTTTACCGAAGAGATAGCCGCATTTAGTTCCATTTTCAAAAATAAAATGTTCTTCTTTTTTTTGTGAACCAGTAATAAGTCGAGTCCATAATCATGATTATTCTACATAAGAATAAAGACTTTTTCGTTTTTCGAGACAAAAATTATAAAGAAATTACTTTTTCCCCTAGAGCAAGAAATGCTATTTTTTCCCCGCTCTGGTACTCTACAATGACGGCCTTTGAGCAAGAGGAGTGAAAAAGTCTTTATATTCTTCTTATACATCTTGTTAAATATCCAGAATTGTATAAATAAAATAAACTATTTGATATTCTATTGAATTATTTTATTTTCTCGCAATCGTAGTGAAAAGTAGAGTGTAACACACTGCGCTAAAACTTATTATAACTCGATTTCTATTTACTCCCTCGCTAAAGCTCGGGAGTAAAACTACCTCGTTACGATGGGTTATTTTAGCCCCTCGTATAACAATCTACTATTTCGTTTTTCAAGGCTCGTTAGAACAGACAAAAATTAAAAAGATTTTACTTTTCCCCTAGAGCAAGAAATGCAATTTTTTCCCCGCTCTGGTACTCTACAATGACGGCCTTTTTGAGCAAGAGGAGTGAAAACATCTTTTCAATACATATTGTTGATATCCATTGCTCTTTCATGCATTAAAAACGAAAATTACGTAACAAAACTGTTTCCTCAATCAATATGTAGCATTCTTTATCGGTTTAACCCATTTCTGTGACTACCTATCGTACTATTGTATACCTATATATTTATTTACTATACATTATAACATAATTTTTAAGTAATTTTTGTTACTAACACTATGGGACCTTGGTGAAAATAAAATATTTTTTATTTATTTATTATTCCTTTATTTCATTTTTAACATTAATTGTTTACATTTTTAGTAAAATGAATAAAAAATATTTAAAACTATAAAAAATAGTAACCCATTGGCATCAGGATCGGGGTCCAAACTGCCGGTGGTCAGGGCTCTAGAGAGAGGAACCTCCTCACTGTACGTGCCGTGCGTTCTGAATCAAGCCCTTGACTCAGCCGCGCAATGAGAGCCTCCTGAGGTGTTGCGTGTTGGTCGAGACACTCCGCTATTATCGGTACAATGATTGCAGAGTCCACGTCCCACATGTCGATAACCTCGTGTCAAGATACTTGTTTTTTTTTTAACCTTTTTCAACTTTTACGAGATTCTTTTTTTTATTTTTTATTATGCTTATTTATGAATGTATTTATTATGCGTATTTATGAATGTATTTATTATTATATTTATGTATATTATATTATATTTATCATATAGATATAAATGAGTGTGCAGAAGCAACGGATGATTTGTGTACAGCGGAAGATACCGTATGCCACAACACGCCAGGCGCGTTCAAATGTGTCTCTCTTAAGAAGAGGGATGTGGGGCTGAGCTGTCCACCAGGCTTCAAGAGGAACCTCGTCAACCAAGTGTGCGATGGTGAGTTGGACATTAATCTTTGTGTCATTCTTCTAATCAGAATCATTCTTGGGTTTCTCAAACATTCATTTTGAATTGCATCTACCATTACATGACATAATATTATACCTTTCAAGTGTTACTAATGAGTAGTGAGACACAATAGAATTTTAATTATTATCGAACTCAATGAGCTTGCGTTAGGCTGAGCTCATATAGTATTCTCATCGTATGAAATTCGCAATCTCTGTCTCTGGGAAACCTAGTTTTAACCGGCGCCCGACATGCGTGTCTTGTACATACGCCGCGTTTTGGGCGCTCAATAAAATTTAATGAATTTCTATGTTACGAATTACTTACATCAAGCGCTGCCGTCCAAGGGTGCGCGTCATGTAATTCGTTATATAGAAATTTGAAACAGAAAACACATGGATGAAATCCAACTTGGCATTTGGCAATAAGTTATGCCAAAATTTATTCCTCTCCCCCACAGGCGCGTGTTTATCGATCGATAATAACACAAGCGTTATTGCGATATCTGTTTTCAGTACATTTTGTGTTAGGACGGCCGCGAAGTTACACACTGCAGCGATAATAACAACGCAATAGAAGTAGGACGCTTGCGTTCCCCCGTCCTGCGATATTCCGATATGTGTTCTTAGAACATTTTATTTTGTATCAGAACGCATGTGGTCTTACACACACGTAACGTCTGACGTTAGAAGGAATCGGGACTCATTATCGCAATAACGCTTGTATTATTATTGACCGATAATAACGTGCCTGTGGGGGAGTGGCTTGAGTGAGCTCGTGGCTAAGTAATAACAGCCGCACGGTTCGATCCATTAGGTTAAGCTACTCCTCCGTGCTTCGGAAAGCACGTTAAGCGGTTGGTCTCGACTGTCATTCGTGGATCTTTGACAGTCGTTGTTACGGGTCGTCAGAAGCCCGAAAGTCTGACAATCAGTCTTACCAAGGGTATTTGTATTACCCAGTTACTGGATTATGGAGGTCAGATAGGCAGTCGCTCCATGTAAAATACGGTATTCAGCTGCATCCGATTTGACTGGAAGCCGAACCCAACATAGTTGGGAAAAGGCTAGGCAGATGATGGGGGAGTGGCTTAAACCTCGAAAAATGCATAGTTATTCTGAAGTACTAATGTTTGTCACTTTACTTCTCGATTATAAGGGGGAAAGTGCGTTCAGTAAATCTCGCCTCGTAAGTCAAGGCAAGTTTTCGGACATAATTTTATAGAAATCTGTTCATCATTTTCACAGACATCAACGAATGCCAGTTACCCCGTCCTCCCTGCCCAAAGTACCTGTGCGAGAACACGATAGGTGGCTACAAGTGTGCCGGGAAGGCAGGCAAGCCATTTACCGAAGCGTTGCCTGGAGCCATCACTGAGGCCACTATCAGCACCACTGCTTCACCCAAGAACGATATCTGCCCACCTGGGTTTAGGGCAGGACCTGATGATGAGTGTATTGGTAAGCAAAATAGCAAATAGCCTCGACTTTCAGTTCAGACAACAGTTGCGAGGTACTTCTGACCTTGTCTAAAAGAGTGTCCGTGGAGTTTCTTGCCTGTTCTTCTCCATAGGTACCTACTACGCTTTGGAATGGGCAACTAGCTTCATCTTTCTGACTGACCGACCCCTTGACAATTCAAAAGTACCTGTAATTGGTTTATTTGAAATAAATGCTTTGAGTTTGAGTTTCTACTCTCTATATCTACAGTATCTACTACCTCCGGACAACTTATCAAGTCTCTGAGATTTTGGGTCCCATTTGACCAAATTTCATCCGCTGTCTTCAGGCGAAGTGCAATGTCCATTCAAAAGTAAAAGGTCAAAATCGTTTAATTTATTTTCATAGTTCGTAAAACGACGAAATTGTAGTGATTCTTCAACAAAACCCACCCACTAAGTAATAAAGAGTAATTCAAGTCTAAATCATTTTGGAGGCCCTTGGTAAGTATTATCAAAGTTGGTACCTACTTTGAAAGTTTTTTCTCTCAACCAGCTAAACAAGAATAGTTAAAATAACACCACACCTGTTTCCCCGAAGGGTTGGGCAGAAGTGATCCTGTAGTAGACCCACATATCACCAGTTATGTTTCCATGTAACTGGGACCGAACCTGAGCCATCAACCGGGCATATATGTATGCTATACTGTCTCAATCTTTGTAAATCAGTGGTTGATGCATTATATTTATGATAAGTGTAATAAATATCATCGGCCCAACAGTGGACAGGGTCCCAAAACTGCCTCAGTTTCAACAAGTCATTGAAATTCTCGTCTACAGTACACTAGAGATTAAAAAAAACTTATTATCTCTTACGCCTCTATTCCCGAGCTTAGGCAGAGATACACCGATAGACCACTCACATTTCGCCAGTTATGTTTTTAAGTCCCAAGTAGAAGGGGCCTAGATAGATTAATTGATCGATATCTCACATCTTCATCCACAGTAATCTACGATTCCGAGTGATTGTGTTCATATTCCTCATATTTCACGAATGATAACTTTCTCTCAGATATCGACGAATGTGGCGAGCGGCTGGACGACTGTCAGCGCCTGTCGCAGCACTGCATCAACACGCACGGCAGCTTCTTCTGTCAAGACCACGTCTCGAAGCGTTGCGCCCCTGGGTTCAAGGTCAACAGCCGCACTGGCATATGTGAAGGTATTGACGGTCTATCAGCAGGAACTATTACAAATGGGGAGCTAAATTATGACTTCTTGCGTAGATTACCAAAATAAGTTCAAAGACAACTTTGATTTTGGAACCAGATAAAATCAAGGATTGACTAGTAATGTTAATTACGATGATTAGGTATTGTGTAAGTATCTAATGCTGCCCATCAACCGATTTTACGTCCTTAGAATATTAGTTTAGAAAACATTTAAGCATGACTCCACACGATTTTTAACAAACAGGGTTATTGGTTATATATTGGCAATCTTTAAGGAGATGTAGGAGACGTCATTTACAACTAACTGACCCCTTTTTACCCAACTACGGCGAAGCAAAAAGGAGGTAATTATTATTATTATTATATTTCTAAATGTCTTTGACATATCTCGGGACCCTGGGGTCCCGGACCTTTGGAAGGCATACGAGGGGCCGAAGCCAACTCGCAGAGGCCCCTTAGACATTTTTGAGTATTGAGGCACCAACCGACGAATATCCCTGTTCGCACTATGCAAGGGCACCCAAGGACAACCCCCGGTTGGTGTGGGACTATTGCAGAATATGGAAACAAAGATATTGGACTATGGCTTTGGGTGGCTTAAGTGGACTGGTTACCTGGAGTTATGGAAGGACTATGGCCCCTGCCTGATCAATGTTTAAATGTACACGGATAAAATGGCAGGGGGTGACTTGCACGCTCAATAATGGGCCACCGAAAACGGTCGCTAGCACATAGTGTCGTAGCGACAAGGGGGCAACACGTCCTGAGGTGCTTATGAGGAGTGGAGAGGTATTCCACGGCTATCAGGACAATCCCGGAAGTACGGTCAAGATCCCTACCAGCATCTTACTGGAATACTTCCTTCCTCCGAGCACGTTTGCTCTTGCGAATCTCCACTCAAGCCGGCCAATTAAGGCAAGAATGAGGCGGGAGCTCTGTTCCTCGTCAGTGTTCACTCCAGCCGGCCAATAAAGGCAAGCCAGAGGTGAGGAACAAGACTTCTCCCGGGAGATAGGGTCCGTGGGGTCGCTACTGCCCAACAGCTCGCCACATGCTGCCCTGCGGGTTTTGTATCTCTCTTGGTCTGGCTCCTCATCCCAGACCTGTTCCGGCAAAGTAAACTCTACCGGCACAGGCCTAGAGTTTGGAGCGCGCAAGCCCCACCACGACGTCAACGTAGAGATACGGCGGTGGGGTTATTATTATTATTATTATTCATTTATTCCTTCGAGTAACAATGACTCATACACAAAATACAATATAACACACATAATCAAACAAAAAAAACAACATAATCAAACACATCAAACATTAACATTACAATAAAACACAAAACAAAAACCCCCTTATACTTACACTAACATACACTACTAACACATTAAAGACCGACGACTGTAGGTGACGTGCAAGTCACTGCAGCGTCGCATGTAGGGACAGTCGAGCCTGTCAGCTATCATCATCAGAACGCTGTTGGGGCTGCCGCGCACCTGCGCACCAGAGACGCGCTCCGCTTACGCATCGTAGCATAGAAGCAGTCAACGCTAGCTTCGGCAAACATGCCCGAGGCACTACAGTGTCGCGGCAGCCCCATCAGCGCTCTGAAGGCGTTGTTATATTGGACGCGGAGGGCTTGGTATGCTTTTTTGGTGTGATTCACCCACAAGCTGCACGTGTAAAATGAGGTACAATAAGCTGTAAAAAGTGTTTGTTTGACCGACTTAGAACAGCGTGCAAACCTGCGGGCTATCATATTTGCTCTAATTGACAACGCCCTCCGCTCCCTCTCGATATCAGTATCGTCCCTGAGACCTTCTGTAACTAAATGTCCTAGGTATTTAAAATGGTTCACTTTTACCAAGGGAACCCCGTACAAGTTGATGGGAGGTACTGTCATAGAACATTTAGAGCCGGCCACAAACACCATAAACTGACTTTTCGTCACATTATATTTCAGACCGTGTTCCTCAGCATATACCTCACAAATCTGCAACAATGTTCTAATGCCACAAACCGATGCGCTCAGCAGCACCATGTCGTCCGCATAGCTGATATTGTTCAAGCAAACTCCATCAACATGACAAACCGACATGATGACTGCTGAGAGCAACAATTAGTGCATCCACATATAAGTTAAAAAGTGCGGGGGAGCTCAACCCTCCCTGCCTCACCCCGCAATCCAACCCATATGGTTCCGACAGAGAACCCGCCCACTTCACGCTATTGATCTGGCTTCCATACCAACATTTAAACAGGTTTATAAGTTCTGTGGGGAAATCGATGTCCTCCAACTTCTTCCATAGAATGTCATAGGAAACCAGATCAAAAGCCCTGGTTAAATCGAGAAAGCACGCGTACACTGGAGTAAGTCTGTCCGTATAATACCTGACGGCATGCTTAAGACACAGTATAGCACTCTCTGTAGACAATCCTGGTCGAAAACCAAACTGATTATCGTGCAGATGCAGATATTCATTTAACTGTGTGTTAAGCAAGCCGTCAAGTACTTTCGCAATAACAGTCGCTAATGAAATAGGCCTATAATTACCCTTATCTGACAGGTCCCCTGTTTTATTTTTCACCACTGGCACTACAATTGTCTTAACAAGGTCAGAGGGTAAGTACGCATGTGTGATACAGAAATTAAAAAGCATTGCCAACACTCTAGGTAGGTGATGTCCAGCCTGCTGAAGATGCTCAACACTGAGACCATCATGGCCAGGGGACTTGCCTCTGGACATTGACTTAACAGCACGCGCCACATTTTTGGTGCTAATTCTCGTACCCACCTGACCACAACATGTCTCAACATTGAACCTCTCCAGCGAAGGCGGCCCGAGGGGCGATTTCACATGAAAATGTTCCCTAAAGAGATTAGCAATGCCCTTGGGTTCACTCATCCCATTGACGCCTACGGGGAGGCCAGGCCGATGTGCTACTTTATTTGTGCCTTTCCAAAAGTTGCGGAAATCCTTTTTTGAATGATGGGACGCAAGAATATCCATTTTTATCTGGTGCTGATGGTCTTGGCACCATTTAAGCCTGGATTTAAAAATCCTTCTACTCTGATACATCTCGTCATAAGCAGAGCCGGTAGAAGGACCCCCGCATCGTTGCCAATCACGAAACTTCAGCCTGGCCACACCGTACGCCTCACTTACGTGCCTATTCCACCCAACAATGCATCGCGACCCACCCCTGCGCCGCGCACTTCCTCGACTCACAGCCGCAGACTCACTGAGTGCGGACACAACATCCCCATACAATTTATCCACAGCCAATCTGTGCTTAGGCTTGTTACAATATTTATCTGCACAATGAGTAAATTCTGAAGGAAAATCAATTAATTTTAATCTATGGTTACATTCTTCTTGGTACAATTTAATCTGTTCATCAGTTCTCACTCCCCAAATTACACCCGTATCAATATTATTTATGACATTTACCTTTGGCGTTAATAAATTAAGTCTACATTCCAGTACGAGAGGGTAATGGTCAGACCACGTAATATTATAATTAACATAAACATTGAAAATGGAACACAGTGCGGATCGCGTCACAACACCGTGGTCTAACCACCTTTTCGAGCCATGAGCCTCACTAACAAACGTATAAGTGCCCGACTGAACACCTAACATGTTAACATCAACACACACCCAGTCTTGTTCATGACAGAAATTTGTTAGTTCACTATAAAATAATTCACTAGGATGGGCATTAAAGTCACCTAATAAATAAACAGAATCTATCCCATATTCATCTATAATTGCACTCACCCTGCTAAGGCAATCCGTAAACTCTAATAAAGGTGGCTCGTAATTTCTAAACTTCCTTATCATAATTTGACAAATGAGGAATCGTTGAAAGCGTTATGGTCGTCCGCTGGTTATGTGACGTCACATTAAAATTAATATGGCGGCCTCTAGAGGACAAAAAGTAATGAAAAAACTTTTTTTTTTTAATGTAGCCTTGTTGGTTTTCAAATGGGGCTTATAAAACACATTTCAAAAATATTTATATTAAGTATGACCTCAAAATAATTTAAATAAAAATTAAAGTTATAGAGTAAAATTAAAGTAGTAGAGTCACACGTAATCTGTTCGATTTATTTAACACGTGTGACTCCGGATTTTTAGGGTTCCGTTGCCAAATGGCAAAAAACGGAACCCTTATAGATTCGTCATGTCTGTCTGTCTGTCTGTCTGTCTGTCTGTCTGTCTGTCTGTCTATCTGTCTGTCTGTCTGTCTGTCTGTCTGTCCGTCCGTATGTCACAGCCACTTTTTTCCGAAACTATAAGAGCTATGCTGTTGAAACTTGGTAAGTAGATGTATTCTGTGAACCGCATTAAGATTTTCACACAAAAATAGAAAAAAAACAAATAATTTTGGAGTTCCCCATACTTAGAACTGAAACTCAAAAAAATTTTTTTCATCTATCCCATACGTGTGGGGTATCTATGGATAGGTCTTCAAAAATGATATTGAGGTTTCTAATGTCATTTTTTTCTAAACTGAATAGTTTGAGCGAGAGACACTTCCAAAGTGGTAAAATGTGTGTCCCCCCCCCTGTAACTTCTAAAATAAGAGAATGATAAAACTAAAAAAAATATATGATGTACATTACCATGTAAACTTCCACCGAAAATTGGTTTGAACGAGATCTAGCAAGTAGTTTTTTTTTAATACGTCATAAATCGTAAAACGCAATTTACCTTTCATTCAATGTTACTTGCTGCTACGGAACCCTTCATGGGCGAGTACGACTCGCACTTGGCCGCTTTTTTTATTTGTCTGTCTGTGGTGTTGGTTTCTTGTTTATACCTTTTTAGTTGACTTTTTTGTCGTAGTTGGGTTTTAGTTTTATGACTTTTATTTTTTAATTCCTATGCAAATGTCAACAATTTCCGAGTCATTTGACATTTTAAATTTTTATTTCATACATTTAAAAAAATATAAAATGTCAAATTACTCTAATATGGTTGACATTGGCATAGCGGTCATCAGGGTCATTTGGTTGCAAATGACCTCTCCTACATCCCTTTAACGGATTGCCGACATATATAACCAATAACCCTGTATATTTGACGTATTCATTACAGATATTGACGAATGTGAAGAGAGTTCAGAAGAAGTGTGCAAGCGCACCGAGGTGTGCATCAATCTGCCAGGAGCATACAACTGCAAGTCCAAAATAAGCACCCTACCGAAGTAAGATACCTAGATAATAAAAAAAGGGTAGTAATAAACGCCCTGGAAAAAAATTTAAATATGTGCATACTCAAAATATGAAATTTACTGCTATAAATACTAATTTTCCGACAGCTTATATGCGAATACAAATAAAGAAACGACCGAATAAAATACTGAAACGATCGAATAAAATACTGAAAATTCCGAAAAAGCAATACAGAATTTATTGACGTAATATTTTTCAAACATGCAAACAGGCATACGCCATGCATGCAAGCGAGCATGCAATATGCAGCAGGCATGGTTTCTGTCACGGCTCCGGCGCTGCGAGGCTCCGGCGGTCCCACGCAAGCTTATCGTCGCAGATGGTTTTAACGCTCACCACCGCAACTTCGGCCGCAGCCTCAGCCGCGGGCGGCGAACGTTATAAAACCACCTGCTCCTCAGCTCGCGGGCCGCCTCGCCCCTCCGCGCCTTCGCGGGCTTAAATTACACTCTAGGGGTAGGGCAGACACGACTACGTGGAGTCGGTTTTGCAGCGATTCGTTTCTGTTACTAATTTTTGTAGCACGAAATATTGACTTTTCGGAAACTTTGTATTTTTTTTTCGGAAGTTTAGTATTTTTTTTTTTGGAAATTTAGTACCTATTACAATCAACCACAGATTTTCGGAAGTTAATTTTTTTTTTCGGAAGCTTTATTATTATCCATAAAAAATATCAAACCTACGTTATGAGAACGAAGAATGTAATTGTTTTGTGTTTTCTAGGCTGGCAACTAAAACATGTCAAGAAGGAACAAGAGTTCGTCCTGGAGGATCAATTTGTGAAGGTCAGGAATTAATAGTAATATTGCCAAGGTTTTATATTAAATAGTTTTAAATTAAATTGGCTGGCTAACCTTCACCGACATAATGGGTATATATTGATATGATATGATAATATATCATATCATTATAAATGACGGTTAAAAAAAACAAAGCGATCCTTACAGTCGTCGCATAATTATGATGTGTAACATCTGACATATTGGTGCCGATTCACTTGTACACCGAACTAAACTATCACTAAAATTCCTTATTTTTGACTATTAGAATCTCAAAGCTGCAAAATAAATTCTCTAAAGGAGACGTTTCATTTTTGTATGGGACTCTGGCCATAACATGTACACTTTAGAAAACCTGGGAAACGAACTCCTAAATACAATAAAGACTGTTTTTTTCCATAATATCTAATACTTTTTGGGCACAAAATAGAAACCGAAAATGTTTGACGTTGGTCAGGAGAAATACGACCATCGACAGCTAGCCATTTTCGTCCAGAAGTACCTACAAATCTACAATCCACAAAAGCAGTTTTTTATTTTTATGATGAATCACACTTTCTAATTAATCAAAAAAGTTGTATAAGATAGCTATCTTAATATAGTACAGAAATACATACCTTTCATATTTATTTAAATGATGTCTACGTGATATTATTATGTTAAAATGTAACATGATTTCTGGACGAAAGCATTACTATGCAAGTAAAATGACGCCATGATGAATAGAATATGGCAATAATTTGTTAAACTATTATTTTTTGTGCCGAAGTAATCAGGGGAATAAACAGGAAAGAATATTTTTCCTCAATTCGTGGAATTTTTTCCTTTTTTTACATTAACGTACACTTTATGGCCGAAAATGAAACATCTCCTTTAAAAATAATTTTGACACATCTAAGTCGAATTTGACAATCGCGACTCCACAAGTGATACCTAACCACGTGAACTTTTTAGAGCCAGAGGCGCGCAGAGGGGGCAGCCTCGACGTGTTTTATATAGAATTTTTCACTTTTTGTATGGAAAATAAGAAAAATTATTACCTACATGTAGGTTACGCTCATTGGTCAAATCAAATAGCGCGCGCTTCCCCGGCTTCCTGTTACACACTTCCGTCCCTTTTCACGAAATCGCTCCCACAGATTGCAGGAAAGCGAGAGGAAAGATGTTACACTACAAAAAGTATTTGTTTGGTCAACGGTCGCTGGTAGTGTGTAATTACTTGATTTAATATTTATGTGTTGTCAACTTTTTTGTATCAAATATAATATTTTCGAAGCAATTAAAATTGCCTGCACAAATATAGAACTAGACGAAAAAAAAAATTGTAGGTTCAAAACCCTTTTTATTTTATAAATGCATATTTTTTTGCTACAATGAATCTTTATTAACAGGTTTTTTTATCATTTTACAAAATACCATTAAGAGGAGACTTCCTAAATTGTATGTAAATTTGCATTAATATTCTGAAAAAGTCACGCATACAATCAAAATGGAACTTTAGTATATGATTTATTGGATCTTTTACTTTCCAAATATAAGACAGTTACGTAATTGGAACATTTTCGCTTGATTAATTTTTAATTCGAAAATCACGCCTTTTTTAAAGATTTGAAACAATAACAAGATTACTCGGCTTTTTTGTCTAAAATAATTACTGACAGTAAGAAAATATAGTTTACTATCCAAATATAAGATATTTTTTCTCTAGATCAATTAATACTTTAGTTATAAACGAAATAAGAATTGAGACTAACGAAATTTAGTTCCGTGCTGTAACACGACCAAAGAGCGCACGCGATATTCAACTTTATTGCTGATGTGTTAGCGTTTAGCACATAGTGGAGTGGTGGGGGCGGAATCTGCGTGGAAATTGTCTTTGGAGTGCCTAGTCTTAATACAGCTTGTATGAGATTACTACTGGCCGATCATCTCGTCATTTTGTATTGAAATAAAAATATAGTAGTTTCGCCTACTATATTTTTTCTTAAGAAATATAGTATTTAGGCTTCTAATATAGCAGGATACTATATTATACATATAGTAGGGTTGGCAACCCTATGTCTATCACAGGTGTAGAGTGACGCTTGTCACGTCTGTGAAGTTTATCCAGTTAATATTATTTGATCTTGTATAAAACAATTTTATTCCTTTGAAACTTTCCTTTATACAATGTCGCCCATCGGCATGCCGCCTGCATTTTTCTAAATGTTCATGAAAAATTATCGAAAAATAACTTTAAAAGGGGAATCTATCGACTTTTTTCATTTTTTTTTTCAAAATTCCTCCCTGTTATTTTATGAACTTACACTTGTTCTTTTTTTAAACACGATTTTTTTTAGAAAAAAATGTTTTCACCTCCGTTTTTTTTCACATAGTCTACAAATTTTAATAAAAGTGTTAGTTAATCCGATAAAATAACTCATAAGCTTTTATAAATAATAAACAGAATCCAAATCGAGCCAATAACATCGTAGATATGGCAAAAGCTAATCAAACCATACAACATTGAATAACATGCAAAATATTTAAGATAGATCGTTTTAAAGTTATTTTTCGATAATTTTTCATGAATGTTTAGAAAAATTCGGGCTGCCACATGCCGATGGGCGACATTGTATAAGCTTTTTAAAGGAGCACCTCACAAAGGGCACTTTGTCAATTTTATTTCCGTTGCAGATATCGATGAGTGTCGCGAAGGTACGCACCTTTGTGACCAGTTCCAGAACTGCATCAATACCTTCGGTGGACACGAGTGCCGCTGTAAGAATGGATTCGAGCTGGACTCCTCATCTGGATCCTGTGTAGGTTAGTATCTAGATTCCCATCTGATTAAAAATATTGGCATCTAATGCAGGGATGTAACGGATATCAGTATCCGCATCCGCAACTGCGGAGCATCCGTATAAATTTTGATATCCGCAAAACATCCGCTTCCTCATGTTTTGATTTTAAAAGCTCCGTATCCTCATAATTTCTATGGGGATGTGACCCTACCTACGTTGTTCGCTCAAATAGTGATTTTTTTTTATACTAGCTTCGAGCTAAATGTGCGAGCCGGAGTGTGAGTGACGCGTTCCTATTGCCTGAATTCGCAGTGTCCCTGTCCTATGACAGACGATCGGCTGCACGTGACAGTGGTGGCATGATTGTGGTGTTAGTGTCAAAACAAGGGCTATTTTTCATACGAAATCTACATCCGCTCCCTCATCCGCATCCTCAATAAAGAATTATCTAATATCCGTTTCCTCATTCGCATCCTCAAACCCGATTATCTCGATATCCTCATCCGCATCCTCATCCGTTATACGACATCCGTTACAACCCTAATCTAATGTCCGAGTTTGATTCTCCTTTTAAATAATCTCTGCTTGTTTTTTCTCTTACGCGCCCAAATTGATCAATAACTTTTTCACCAGATATCGACGAGTGTTCCTTGAAATTGGACAACTGCGGCAACGGGCTACACTGCATGAACCTGCTGGGCACGTTCACCTGTTCCAGACAACCTGTGACCACCAGCAGTACCACCAACCCGCCAATTTATGAATACGAGTACTATGATTCTGAGTAAGTACTTAGAGATTTTTTTTTCACAATACATCTAATTCACTGACAGACAACACATACCTTTAAGCCTCGTGCAGACTAGCGCGATGCGACTTTAAGAGAAGGCTCTCTAAATTGTATGTTAATTTGCATTAATATTCTGAAAAAGTCACGCATACAATCAAAATGGAACTTTAGTATATGATTTATTGGATCTTTTTCTTTCCAAATATAAGACAGTTACGTAATGGGAACATTTTCGCTTGATTCATTTTTTATTCGAAAATCATGTCTTT
Source organism: Agrochola lychnidis (assembly GCA_963680765.1). Taxonomy (NCBI): domain Eukaryota; kingdom Metazoa; phylum Arthropoda; class Insecta; order Lepidoptera; family Noctuidae; genus Agrochola; species Agrochola lychnidis. Next base: position 9,515,792 of record OY796873.1, read on the forward strand.
TAAAGATTATTTGAAACAAAACATGATTACTCGGCTTTTATGTCTAAAATAATTATTGACAGTAAGAAAACATAGTTTATTATCCAGATATAAGATATTTTTTCTCTAGATCAATGATTACTTTAGTTATAAACGAAATAAGAATTGTGACTTTCGACATTTAGTTCCGTGCTCGAACACGGCCAAAGAGCGCACGCGGGATTCAACTTTATTACTGATGTATTAGCGTTATTTAGCACATAGTGGAGTGATGGGGTGCATGGGGGCGGAGTTTGCGTAGAAATTGTCTTTGGAGTGCCTGGTTTTAACAAAACAATTTTTAAGAAAACTTCACGGTAGAATAATTACCGGTGTCGCGTTGCGCTAGTCTGCACGAGGCTTAAACCGGTTTGTCTAGAAGAGAATTCCATAAATAACGAAAGAAAGCACTAAGGCAGGTTTTTTTGAAAATTCACCCCCTAAAGGGGTGTAATGGGGGATGAAAGTTTGTATGGAACTTCGTCATTTTTACCGATGGGAAATCTATCTTTTTTTACTAGCCAACGCTGTCCCACTCCTGGGAAAAAGGCCCTCATACCTTCCACGATAATCCCATCTTTACGCAAGAAAAATCTTAAATTCACTGACAGACAACGCACAGCCTAAGCCGCTGGGCCTAGAAGTATGAAGTTTTGTATATGAGGTATTTTTTTATCGAAGGTGAGCAGCACTAATGAAGGATTTTTGAAAATTCACCCCCTGGTGGGGTTACATATGGGATGAAAGATTGTATGGAAGTTTGTCATTTTTGCCGATGTGAAATCCCATCGGAATTTACAGCTTCAAAAAATTTATAATAACTTCAATTTAATGTACAGTGTCAAATTAAAATATGTAGCAAAACTCGGCAGACGTGATGGGTATCGATTCTAAACATGATAAAACAAAAAATAAATTAATTAGATGTTTTTTTTGGGGTCATCAATAGATGGCAGTAAAAGCCGTCTAAGAGAGCATAGTCATACGAGGTTAGCCAATTTTAAGCCCTCATTTTATACAGAGCATCCAGTCGTTTATATAAATCGATGATGTTATGTATTTAAACTACAACAATTTTTGAATGTAATTAATTCATTAAAAGAAAGAAAATAAAATTTGACACACTTTTCAAAAACAAACAAAAAAAAAACAAGAAGCTTCAAACAATATTGTGTGCCTCACGGCTGCGCCAAATAGACCCAGTTCAGCATAAATGCCAGACAACTAGTGCCTGACGCTGGTTTTCAACTGAACCTTATGTTACGAGTACGTTTTACGGATGTAAATCAGTTTTATAGTGTGTTTAAATATTTAAATAGAAAAAAAGAGATATGTGTAGCAAATAATAATAAAATCGATATGATACAATTAAGTTAAAAAAAATATTAAAGATTTATACAATGGTGTTTAACAAAATAATTAAAATGGTATAGTTGCACAATCGTTAATATTATAAATGCGAAAGTAAGTTTGTTTGTTACGCCATCACGCTAAAACAGCTGAACGAATTTGAATGAAATTTGGCACATATATAGATGATGCCCTGGAAAAGAACATAGAATACTTTTTTTTTCCCCACGGGATCGAGACTTATGCGGGTGAAACCGCGGGGCGCAGCTAGTAAACAATAAACAAAGGACTATCCGTCAATAAATAATAGATAACTTTATCATAATACAATTTATATCAATGTTGGTATAAAGAGGATTGTAAATATCGATTATTCTCTACATTTACAGCGAAGACAACTCAACCACAGACAGCGGCTACCCACAAACAGTGCCAACAATTCCCACCACAACAAGCACCACTACCACTACTACAACCACACCAAAACCCACCACCACTTCGACCACCACCACAACCACGACCACCACTACCAAACCCACCACACCATCTACCGTCAAACCGAGGAGGAATAATTATCCCTACCCTCCATATGTCAACATAACCAATCCACCAAGGCGACCGGACTACTATCCGAGAAGACCTGAATACTACCCTCGCAGACCTGAAACTTCATCTAGAAGACCTGCAACATTACCACCGTACAGACCTGTAGAGCCAGTTGAGCCTACTGAAGCTCCAGATAATAGAAGGCCTGCCCCATTACCTCCCTACAGTAGACCTAATAATACATACACTAGACCTGCAGCGTGGCCAGAAAGTCCACCGCCCATGCCAGAGCTCCCAAATAAACCCACTCCAGAAGTGCCAGATGATAGGAGAACAAATGAAATAGGAGGGGAGAAACCTGGTGATGAAAATCCTGACATTGATATCAATGATCTGCATTGTTTGGATGGATACGAGAAAAATGCTGAAGGGTATTGTGTTGGTGAGTTGATATTAATTTGTTAAGTCTGCATTATAAGAAACTGGCATAAAATTCCTTCTGAAATCCTCGCGAACTACGCTATGTTTTGTGTCTTGGTTTTCGGAGGAAGTTACAGAGTTCTCTTGGTATAAAGTTTGACTTTACTTCACTAAATTTTTGATTTTATAGCTTACAGGGGTCGTCCATTAATCACGAGGGGTGTTTTAGCAACTTTTTAACCCCCCCTTCCCTGAGGTGATACATAGTGAGGTATTTGACTAACCTCGCCGCCCTACCTAAAATCACGTATATTTTTTTTGTACGTATCTTAAAAAAAACAGTGGAACTCCGGGAGTGCCGACAGACGTGAAAACTTGAAAAAAAAATCGGCACCGCGGTAATTAACGCGTTGATGTCTTTGTCGGTAACAGATTGCGAAATCAATGGTTTCGTCCCATCTCAAAAATGTCCAACGAGCCTAAAGAATATTTTTACTTTAAAAATTCAGGATATTTTATCTTTAAATACAAGTAGGTATAATCGTAGCCTGGCAATGGCGAGTGAAGGTCACGTCACGCGCCGCTTTTCGGTTCAAAAATCGCGCTTTCAACAAAAAAAAACTTGAGAGGTGTCAAGGGACACCCGGATGGAACGAACTTCCTTTCGATTAATTAGTGAAGGAATTGTAATATATTTTTTTTTTAAGTTATCATAATATTTTTTATTATTCACTGTTCAATGCGAAATAGAAAGACGAAACGAAAATAACTGGCTTGCTTTCTATGAGAGAGAGAGACAGACAGAGAAACACGCGCACGCCGCACGGCTTACAACTATAGCAAAAAGTGTCGTTACAACTTTTGGTCTTAATTTTTTCCGTCTAGCCCCCTTTCGCAACGCGCGATAAGGAATTTCGTTCCAAAAAAACACGTGATAACTCACTACACCCCCCTTTTCAAGCCTCACATGATTAATGGATGATCTCACAGTTATGAAATATCTATTTTAGACTACTGGATACAATTTGAGAGTCTCAACAGGTAAGTAATTGTACAATATAGTTGGATGAATAAACATCTTTAATTGAATTCTATTCTCTTAACTCCTAGACGCCGACGAATGTACCCTAGGCCAGCACGCGTGTAAGAACACAGAAGTATGCGTGAACAAGCCTGGCGGTTACATCTGTAATTGTATGGCTGGTTTTCGCCGCGATCCGTCTGGGTATTGCAATGTAATACCCACTCCGACCACCAGTAGGACAACTAGCACAAGCACATCCACCAGTACTACCACTACTACTGAAAGAAGTGAGTTAACTTTTATCTTTGTCACATGTATAAATTCAACACGAATGATGTAGCCATGATTTTGTAACAATATTTTGATTTAAAAGAGTGTCCGTGGAGTTTCTTGCCCGTTCTTCTCCTTAGGAACCTACCTACTACGCTTTGGAATGGGCAACTTCATTTTTCTGACTGACCGACCCCTTGACAATTCAAAAGTACCTGTAATTGGTTTATTTGAAATAAATGCTTTGAGTTTGAGTTTGATCTCTTTCCTTCTTATCTCAGTTATCAGCATTTACCTTTCTCCGTTGTGAAGATGAAAAGGGTCATAACCAAAAATCAACATAAACAGGGTAATATGTCGGCAATCCATAAAGGAGATGTAGGTGAGGTCGTTTACAACTAAATGACCCCTTATGACTCTTATGAAAAAGTCAACCATTTTCGAGTAATTTGGCATTTTTTATTTTATTTTATTAGTTTTAAAATATAAAATGTCAAAATTGTCGACAAAATACCAAATATCCCTGTGTAATCAATAATCATACTTGTTATAATTTCTTGCCTTGGGTAGATTCTTTAGGTTTTTGGTTACATCACAAAGCTCTGATTGTATGCAATTGAAACCTTATATATAATATGTATACAACGTTAGTTTTTGTTTATACTAAACCTCTTAAAGGGTCATTGTACTCATCATTATGAACAACTTTCACTATGGGACCAACGCTGAAATCGCGAAAAAAAAATCTGCTGTTCCCTACATTTACGCTCGCATATCTCGTCAAAATGTAGGAAACAGCTGATTTTTTTTTCGCGATTTCAGCGTTGATCTCATAGTGAAAGTTGTTCATAATGATGAGTACAATGACCCCTTAAGAGGTTTAGTATAAACAAAAACTAACGTTGTATACAAAAATGTATATATAAAAATGAATCCCTATTTCCCTTGGTCACGGCATCACGCTAAACGGCTGAACGGATTTGAATGACCATGACCCGGAGAAGGACATAGGATACTTTTCATTCCGATATTCCCACGGGATCGAGACTTATGCAGGTGAAAACGCGGGGTGCAGTTAGTAACAATATAAAATGTGATTGCAGTGGTGACTCCTGAATGGGCGTACACTCCTGTTCGACCAGGCCGCAGGTATCCACCACTAGCCTGTGAGCTGGGCTATAGTTACGACACCACTGTCGGCAAATGTGTTGGTAAGATACATGTTTTTTTTAACAATTTAAACGTGCAATATTGGTCTGATTAACCCTGTAAGAAATCGACACGTGTTTCACCTCTCAACGAGGCATCCTCAGGATGACGATTGACTTGTCGCGAACTCGAACACGGCGTGTTGTCACACCAAGCGCTGGAGCGCTGGTCTCTGCGTCCAGCGCTCGAGTCGATTTCTTACAGGGTTTTTTATGGCTCTTTAGAAATAGCTAAGCGGAACAGGTTACTAAATATATCCACGTCTATTGTATTTTATAATGGATTTCCGTAAGGTCACGCCTGAATCAATTAACTATTATGAATCAATTAGCTTTCTGAAAAGAAAAAATCATCAATCCGGTGAAAGTCCGGATTTAAAGCGAGATAAGTCCGCCTTGAGTACCACCATTCTGGTCCCTCACGGATTAGCCCTATGTCCAGCAGTGGACGAAGTTTGGTGATGTTGATGAGTGATTGCTCTAGGAATTGTAACTTAGAGTCTAGCCACGCTAAGTCTGCAATGGAATAAATGGGCAACCCCAAAAAGTTTTATATATGGTATACTTTTACATCACTCAGTTATGTCAGTTTCGGGGTTGTAAGTAGATCTAATGATTTTGATATTTTGCCTTTTGATTTTTGCATAATAGATTATGTGTAACAGACTATGTCGTACCTATGCTCTACCTCCATACGATGACACAACTGTATCAAATCCACACTGCATCGTGCTAAAGTGACTATTCTTTACCAGGAATAAATCAGAATAAAAACAAAATAACCTATTAAAAACGAAAAGACAAAGTATCAATTAATTCTTAACTCGTAGGACAGATGGTGTTGCCGTCTATAGATTTTAAAATTCCACTGTTTTTTTTGCCTGTGCAGGCTTAGTGTGGCCAGACTCTAATAATGCTTAGGTACTTAACTATTTTCTCCAGATATCGACGAATGCGCAACGAATAGAGCAACATGCTCACCGCGCGAGGACTGCGTCAACGTTGAGGGAGGGTACCGCTGCGAGTGCGGCAGAAGGTGTAGAGGAGAGATCGAAAAGCCCACATACAGTAAGGAATACTGTCCTGCCTTGAATTGCAAATGGTTTACTTACTGCTGCTGTTCTAGACTTCGGCGTCCTCCAAAACCTTAACGTTTTGAAAGACGCCGAAGTCCTCAGCCTATATAATGCTTGTTTATAAAGTAACATCTCAGTAAATATCACTCTAGTTCCAACTTCCAACTATATTTTTCCTTAGAACCCAAAAAAACTCGACTACTGAAAAATCACGCTCTAAAAAGTATGAAACAAGAAAATATTTCAGACAGAAATCAAGACATAGGCACAAAAATGGTCAAGGTAAAGCCGTGGTCGCATGCCATATTGCATTTAATGAGACGTCACATAGCCTATAACCAGTGGACGATCAATACGCTTCCAATGATTATGATTGGTCGTTTAGAAGTTATGAGGTAACAGATGAACATACATACATACCGGTCAAAATCATAACCCTCCTTTTTGCTTCGCTGTAGTCGCATAAAAAGAAGATCAGACACTGTATCTTTGGAAGCAGTAAACTACAGGTTTGAAATTACAACCTTAAATTTTAAATCGTTATTTATCGAGCGCACCATCCATATTAGTTTGGATCTTAGTAAGATCTTCAAGTATTTCCAATTTTCTTTAGCTTAACATTATTTCCAGCTCCAACTTCTTCAAGCACAACGCCTCGTCCATCGACAGCGGTAACACCATCTTCGAACGAGGGTCGCAATGTGATCACAGTGGGAGCCCAATACGGGCAGCGAGGGCCGTATTCCCCGCGACCTACTTACACCAGGGTGCCTGATGTAGGGGCTATGGTAGCTTCATGTCCATGGGGATACAAGCTAACGCCTGACAGGAGATGCTATGGTAAGACTAAATGCTTTTGAAGAATGGTTATCTAAGATAGGCGTGTTTTTTGTATGTTCGGATTAAAGGACCAGCTCGCAGGAGCTCATGGCTAAGTAATAATAGACGCACAGGGTCGATGCTACGTTTGCTGGGGTTGGTCTGTGATGGGTGACCATTTTTACATACCGAGACTCCTCCGTGCCTCGGAAAGCACGTAAGCAGTTGGTCCCGGCTATCATTCGTGGATCTTTGACAGTCGTTACGGGTCGTCAGAAGCCCGAAAGTCTGACAACCAGTCTTACCAAGGGGTATCGTATTACCCAGTTACTGGATTGTGGAGGTCAGATAGACAGTCGCTCCATGTAGAGTACTGGTATTCAGCCGCATCTGGTTAGACTGAAAGCCGACCCCAATATAGTTGGGAAAAGGCTAGGCAGAGTTTGAATAAGTCGTCTGCTCAGCAACGTAAATACCGCAATGGAAATGGGTGTACTGAGAAAATGAAACCCATTGCAGCCCCCCCTGCAGAATCATGTATTGTTTGGTTCTTCAATCTGACAATGTTAAACCATTGACTACAGCCGTTTGCAGCACAGAATGAGTTTTAATAACTAATTATCCAACCATTTTGTTTTTTTTGGGTGGATAATTATCAAATAACTTCTCCCGCTCTGGATGGAGCGGAAGGGCGTGTCTCTTACTGACTAAAACCCACCCGCGTTCCGCCTCCTCCTTCGCGAGCATTACTGCTTCGCAGAAAGAGGTGACGGCTTCCCATTTCCTCTCGCTCCGTACCATGGCCCGAACCAGTGCCGGACGCGAGAGATCACCGCCGCCGATCGCCTCCAAATTATCCAACCCTGACTTACCTTTTTTGTTGATTAATTATCAGTTTAGTTCTATGGTTGATATTTTCTATGGAGGATACGGAACTAATCACCCCGATCCCTATATCTACAAATATCCTAACATAATCTGATCATTCTTATTACTTCATAGACATTGATGAGTGTGCCCGCAACATTTCGGAATGCGGCCCTGACCAACGCTGTGAGAACTTCTACGGAGGGTACTCGTGCCAGTGTCCGGCCGGACACCGCCTCGTCGGACAGAACCGGTGCGAGGATATCAATGAGTGCATGCATGGCAATGTAAGTTGAAGCCAGCTTTCAATTTCAGCTCTGGAGCTTAATAGAAGCGTACCTCAACACCTCATCATCATCTGCCTAGCCTTTTCCCAACTTTGATGGGGTCGGCTTCCAGTTACCAAGTCTAAATCCCTGGTCTTTTGCTCCGAAGACGGAGCCAAAGTGCCATTACAGTCAAGTGTTTCACTGACAGTGATCTTTCACTGTCGGAGAAAGGTCCATCAAGATGGTAAAATTTTTCTTTTTCTTACTTTGAATCGCCTAACAGTGTATTTTCTTTTGTACATCGTTACTTTGTAGTTTGTTACCTACTTTGATCGGTTGCTATAATACCGTTTTAGAAAAAGTGTAGAAATAATAGTGACATGAAACATGTAATTATAACACATGAACAAAGAGTTTACATTATTTTATCGGACTCTAAGACCGTGGAACGGACTTGTGTAAAATACAAATCAACACTATTCTAAGTTTTTAAATAGTAATAGTAGTAAATAGTAAATTTTTATTCACAAACTTTTTTACAAATTTCCTATGAAAACCCTGACTTCTGAGCTAGGTAAAAACCTGTATTACAGAAGTCAGTGCCCTCTCCCACTTTCTACTTGGTACATAACTATGGCTAAATAACTATTACATAAGAATTTAAGTAGTCTAAAGCCGTAGAAAAAAAAAAATCCTTTCAAGAGATCCAACCCGACTGGCTGTCACAAGATGTAGAAGCACACTATTTCAGAACAATTGTTACAATATGTCTGTCAAAATCTACAACCAAATACCCAAACAGATCAGAGAGCTACCACTAAACTACTTTAAAAAGAAACTTAAGAAATGGCTCTATAATAATATGTTCTATACATTAGATGAGTACTTAAATTATAAGCCAAGTTAAATATGATCTCACTAGTAATGTAATTAAGTAACATAATTTTAAGGATTTTTTTACGTCATCAAATTGTATAATAAGATATTTTTTGCATGCTGAAATATAAGTAAGCAAAATATGTGGAACTTTTTATATTTAAGACCTTTTATGTACCATATTTTAAGCAAAATAAAGTAATTCTAATTCTTTTAAATTGCTTATTATAGACTAGATTTTAATTAATTATTATAGAAAAAATACCGCCTTTTACCAGTAAACAGTAATTTAAATTTGTCCTTCCAGCCTTGCGCATACAACGCCGAATGCCTGAACACATGGGGTTCCTACCGCTGCACTTGCCGCGAAGGATTCCGCAACGCTCCCTCAAACGACAAGGTGTGTGTCGACAAGGATGAATGCTCCGAAACCCCCGGTGTCTGCAGCCAGGGTTGCTCTAACACCTGGGGCAGTTACCGGTGCTACTGCAAGAGGGGCTACCGTCTTGATGATGATAACAAGTAAGTTTTAGTTTTACTACATATGGGTTGGATTAAAACGGTTATTGCCTAAGTTAATTGCCTATGGCACTACGTCGTTACGGGTCGTCAGAAGCCCGAAACCCTGACAACCAAGGGGTATCGCATTACTTAGTAACTGGGTTGTGGAGGTCAGATAGGCACTTGGAGCGACTTTCAAGTAAAATACTAGTATTCAGCTGCATCTGGTTAGACTGGAAGCCGACCCCAACATAGTATATATACAGGGTTATTGGTAATATGTCGGCAATCCGGAGATGTAGGAGAGGTCATTTGCAACCAAATGACCCCTATTCCCCTAATGTCAAAAATTTTCGAGCAATTTGACATTTTACATTTTAAATAAATGAAATAAAAATATAAAATGTCAAATGACTCGAAAATTGTTGACATTTGCATAGGAGTCAAAAGTGGTCATTCGGTTGTAGGTAAATGACCTATCCTACTTCCCCTGAATAGATTGCCGACATATAACCAGTAACCCTGTATCAATCAATCTGCCTAGCCTTTTCCCAACTATGTTGGGGTCGGCTTCCGGTCTAACCGGATGCAGCCGAATATCAGTATTTTACATGGAGCGACTGCCTATCTGGCCTCCACAACCCAGTAACGGGTAATACGATACCCTTTGGTAAGACTGGTGTCAGACTTTCGTACTTCTGACGACTCGTATCGACTGTCATTGATCCACGAATGACAGCCGGGAACAACGGTTTAACGTGCTTTCCGAGGCACCGAGGAGTCTCGATATGTAAAGATGGTCACCCATCCACGGACCAACCCCGGCAAGCGTAGCTTAACCTGGTGGATCGACTCGTACGGCTAGTAACCCTGTATATACTTACAATAATAATTTTGAAACAAGAGCAAATCTAATACTTACATTTAAACGAGCAATTCTTGTATATATAATCTGAATCTAGGAAACGGCTCCAACGATTTTCATGAAATTTAGTATGCAGGGGGTTTCGGGAGCAATAAATCGATCTAGCTAGGTTTAATTTATAGAAAATTGCAAAATAAAAAACCGAGCAAAGTTCGGTCATCGAGATATTAACTATATAAAATGATGATGTTTTTAACAAATCATTTGTCTCCAGGACTTGTGTAGACGTGAACGAATGTGAAGAGTACTCATCATCGCGCCTGCGCGGCAAGCTGTGCGGTGGCGAGTGCGTCAACGAGCCCGGCAGCTACCGGTGCTCCTGTCCAGCTGGTTACAGACTATCGGAAGACAGCAGGAGCTGTGTCGGTAAGTAGCGGTGATAAAGCATAATCAGCTTATAATGTTCCCACTGCTGGGACACAGGCCCAGCCCCGGATCTAGAGGTGGGTAAGTCGGGCCCCGTGCCCCGGGCGCCAACTTCAGGGGACGACAAATTCAAGCGTGGCAGACAAGTGCACCACCCAGCACACCGCAACTTTGCAACAAATGAGACGTGCACATTTATAAATAATCTGTCAATTTTTCTTTCTTTTTTACAACAGTTCTGGCGCCCCTGTTGAATTGGCGCATTATCGATCGATATAATTTGATTATGTATTGCTATTATATGTTGCTGCCAAAATATTCATTTTGAGAAAATTTGTATTTCGCGGGCTAACCTAGCGCATCCCCATAAAAGATTGGCGGGGGGCGGCAGATGGCAGTTTTTGCCCCGCCTCAAAAAAAAATTAGATCCGTGGCTGCACAGGCCTCCTATATTCGAGAGGGAGTGGGCTGTAATCTACCACGCGAGCCCAGTGCGGGTTGGTAGATGTCACAGGTCTTCGAATTTTTGGTTCTAGGACATGCCAGTTTCCTTACGATGTTTGCCTGTACCGTTTTGAGAGCAGTGGTGATGAAAATATTTACAAAAAGTAAAGCGCCTGCCTGGGTTCGAACCCACGAACTACAACTCGTAAGTCAGAGTCGAACCACTGGGCCACCACTGCTCTTTAGCGGTGATAACTGAAGCCAAGAAACATTTATTCTTACCGTTAAGATCTTTTTTTTGCACAGACAAGCGTTACTACTGAGTATGAGGTCCGTGGGTTCGATACTTCGATGCCCAGGTCGGGCAGTGTTATTGTGCTTTCCATCAGGAATTTCTCAGTTGCACCCCGGAGTCTGGATTTCTGCCCTGTTAATGGCAGTGTGATCGCCTCCTATTACATGGGACCTAAACATAACTGGCGAAATGTGGGTGTACTATAGGTACACCTCTGCCTAACCCTTCGGGGAAACATGGCATTATATTCGACGGTTGAAAGGCTAATTGATCTAAGCGACATTTTGTAAAACTTGCTCCTGCAATTTTGTGATTCGTCTTCCTGGACGATAGTTATTTTTTTTTTAACAAAAATCATAAAAAACAACTATTTGATAGACTTTTATTTACTTAAATCAATCAATCATAATAAGATCTTATTATGAATTTAAAAAAAATAACTAATCCGTCCTCCTGCGAGTTTTACAAAATGTCGCTTAGATCAATTAGCCTTTCAACCGTCGAATTATTATGATAACTAGTTTTTTTTTTTTAAACTTACAGATATAGACGAGTGTGAATCAGGCGAGGCACGCTGTGGCAGCGACGCGGGCTACGTATGCCAGAACACGCGTGGCAGCTACCACTGTCATCATATCGATTGCCCGCCAGGGTACAGGCTCGAGTCTAAACAGTAAGTTACTACTTGATAGGGTTCCAAAATTCAAAATATTTTATTTCACATAAACCTACATGGGCACTTATGAAACGTCAGAAGCTAGGTGCACGGTTCCAATTGGTCGCTTCCTATGGAGAAGAGCCGGCAAGAAACTCCACGGTCTTTTAAAAATAATTGGCTTTTACAATATTTTCAAATAAGAGTGTTTCTAGGTATGGGAAGACAGTGTAGGTCTTTCAATAAGTACCAAATACTTAACAAATTAGAAAATGGTCAACAGGTCTATAATCCACTAAGCCTACAGCGCGTTCTCACATTCACAAAATAGAAAAGAATCTATACAAAAGATAAATAAAATAATAAAAGTAAAAAGCTATTTTAATAAAACGCAATTATATATATGATTGCTATTACAACTGTAATCAATCTGAATAATTATCATGTCCACAAAAGTTACTAATAAAGAGTTGAAATTAAATCGTAGGTATATACTGTCAAATAATAGAATAAATATGTCAAGGAGGAATGTAAAAAAAAAATTTGAGATTAAAATAAACACAGTAATTTGGGAGCAGTTAATAGACAGGTCAGTAGCCACATGGCAAAACGGAAACCTTGGGTACTTTATTGTAGCTACCTACAGATTGATACAATATCATGAAACACAGATTGTAGACAACCAAATTAATACTGATCGACGTACATAATACTCAAACTTAAAAGCTCAAAGAATTTATTTCAATTAAACCATTTACAGGCACTTTTGAGTTGTCAAGGAGTCGGTTAGTCAGTCAGAAAGTTGAAGCTAGTTGCCACGCAAGAAACTCCAAGGACACTTCTTTTAAATCATTATTCTTCTTCTATTATGTGAGAAAAAAAAATCGGCAAATCAATACTTTTAATTCTATTCAGAGAAAATAGATAGTTACTGCAAAAATTGGTTGTCTGTAAAGTCGGTTTACGGACGATAATTTTACGTGATAACGTCACAAGCCGAACGCTTAGGCCGATCGTGCCTCTCTATCGCGGAACGTGACACTTTTTCGTACGTGCAGCCGGCGTTCATCAATTTATAAGACGTTATAACGTAAAAAAAAATTTGTTTTTCTCTCTTAAACAATCAGATGCTTTCATTAATTATAAAGTTTCATGTGATTGTAATTTAAGTTTGAACGATTAAATTTTTAATTATAAAAAAAAAACGTTTTCTGTTTTCAGCCGAAAATGCAAATCAGTCCGAATTCAGTTTTCATTTTCGGCCGAAAAAAAAAACAATTTTTAGTCAGACTCTATTACATAGTAGGTAACAAAAAAGTGTCAAGTCAATTTGTATATTTTCAGCCGCTGCGCCCGCGTACAGCGCTCGTGCCAGGTCGGCGACTGGACATGTCTTCAGCAGCCCAGTACCTACAGTTACAACTTTATCACCTTCGTCGCTAATATTTATCTACCTTCGGGCAGCGTAAGTATCAAATAGATTAGTTATCTCTTACTTGTCTTCTTCAACTTAAAATGAAAAGTCATACATTCAAATTAAGCTGAGAATTAGCACTTTTTGAACGTCAAAATTACAAAAAAAGACTGTCCAAAGCGCCCACCCATCACCACTTCCTAGTGCTTTAGCTGGGAAGAAGAAGTGGCGTAATAAACTCCCCAGCAGCACATCTATCTGAAGTTAGAAGAGGGATAACCTATTCTGCTCTTTTGCCTTCTATGACACGAGGGCTTATGCTAGATTCTACCGATTAAAACTACGCGGACTGTGACGTCTTCAGCACATATGGTGGGGATTACCACTGGTTCCCCACCTGTCCAATGGCTATATCTTCGGGATATAGGTATATATTTGTTTTCCACAAAACTTTCGCGATGCAAGGCAGCACGTGACCCCTTAGGTCCAGGGGCCAACCACCACCTCTTATAGCAGTTTTATTTTAATGTTACTTCATAGTGGGACAGAGATACGTGAACATGATGCTTAGCTCCATCTCTTTCTCACACTAACGTAAGACTGAAATAAATATTACTGCTATAAAGGGGTGGTGGTACCTAGTCACAGGTCCCGAATCATTCATCTTCAGTATTAATTAACGTACGGGTGTATCTTCCAGGTGGATCTCTTCACGATGCACGGCCCCTCATGGCAGGAGTCCGTTGTGAGCTTCGAGATGCGTATGATAGCTGTGGAAGCCTCTCCTGGAGTTAAGCCTGCTGATCTTAGATGTTTCGAGTAAGTTCTGGCAAAATTACTTACCTTCTTCCTTAGTATGGTTCTTGTGGATAGATGTTTTCGATTGCATTTGGAAGTTCTGGCAACTGGCTTTCGATTGATGATGCATGCATGATGGATGCACTACAATGCACTACATTGCAGCATGATGGATGCAGTGTAGTGCATTGCATAGATCATGCTGCATCATGGTTTACTAGATAAGCCACCTTCAATCCAATCCAATCCATCCCTTATTTCCGATTGGTAGTTTTGAAAAATAATTAATTGTCAATAATTGAGGGAAATCTTTTCCCAGCAGTGGAACAGTAAAGGCTAAAGAAAAAAAGACATACAATTATTTATATAATATTGCTAAAAAGTTAAGTGTCAAGCTATTTTGTACTTTTGAGTGACATTGACCTGCCCTGCAAATGACTACAGTACGGACTCTGAAAGATATTGAGTAACGGCAGATTTTTCAATCGTCAGATAACTTTTATCAGGGGAATATGATTGACGTTTTGACAGCTTTTGTATAGAAAATATGTCAAACCACCATATTTATTCCTCAGATAAAAGTTATCCGAATTATCTGAGCTAACAGCATTAATCAACTATTTTTCTATTAGCTTCTAATAACATTATATAGGTATATAAATATATTACTACTACTTTTTTTGACTATTATTAGTTAACTCTCCTATTTTGATGTGCCCGACTAGGTCCTTATGGATCTCTGATAATATTTTAAATTACCATCTAAGTACACAATATGGAAAGCAATAAATGATTGAATAATGGTGCCGATTCCTTTGTTCACAAACTAAACTAAATTTAAGTTCAGTGCATCTTTTTCTATCTATTTCATTAAGAAAAGGACAGAAGATAAATTTTAGTTTAGTCCTGTCAAATTAATCAGCGCTTGACGTAAATTGACGTAATTTTAGTCGGCAAGTTTTTAATCACGTCTAAACTTGTATGGAGAGTGACAGGCGCTGATTAATTTAACAGGACTAAACTAAAATTTATCTTCTGTCCTCTTCTTAATGAAATAGAAAGAAAAAGATGCACTGAACTTAAATTTAGTTTAGTTTGTGAACAAGGGAATCGGCACCATTGACAACTTACTGAACTCTGTCTCCACCTTTCCAGCATGCGTCCTTCAGGCAACATCTGCGTGATCTCCCTGCTATGCTCGCTCCAAGGGCCTCAGGTGGTGGAACTCGAGCTCACCATGTCTCTGTACCAACGCACCATGTTCGCTGGCAGCGCAGTGGCCAGGCTGGTTGTTATCGTGTCGCAATATGAGTTCTAGTGACTGTCAGGACTTTTGGGACAGTGTCATAGAATAAGTACAGAAGGCGCATACCGCATTTTAGATATGATTCTACAAGTACACGGTGGGCTCGTCTTGTCGGGCCAATTCAGTGATCTTAACGTAGTCAGAAGATATAAGAGTAACGCGATAGAAAGAGAGGCAACTTCTAGGTGAATGTAACAGTAGGTAATTAGCGCTGTGCGACCTGAATTGCACTTTATTGTGTCGTAGCAAGTCGCTTTTTGGTTTAAATTATTTTGCGGAGTGTATCATCTGTATTGATTTGTGACATTGTGTACAATGCTACAAGGTTTTTTGACGTGTGACCAAAATTGGAACTAACGCCGCCATTTTGTTTTGTCAGTACAATTTCTGTGACCATTTCACAAAATGTTTACCAACGCCCTCCTGTCAATGTCATTCAGGCGCCAAAAGATCTTTGTAGCATTCTAGCTGTGTTCTGTATCCTGTCACGAAGTTTTTGAATAGTTTCGTTATCAACTGTCGCCATCGAACAGAAATATTAGCATAATAAAAAAAAAATGGGTGATAAAGACCCGTTTCTAATGTGTGATGTTTTTATGCCTATTATAATTTGACGATTCCTCTTTGTCGTGCACAGGGTCCAGCACCCTAATTGCGTAACATATGATCAATCATTATCTGAATCATTTTGAAGGATATTGCTAATCCATTGCTTGCATTTGTTCGAAAAATTTGCCTGCTCTACAACGTAAATGACGCAATGAATGTTGTAGAACTGTCGAAATTAAACAATTGTGATTGATCGTGTGTTACGCAATTAGGGTGCTGGTCGGACGAACAGAGGGCGTATTATGACGTTTTAGGACCATAATTTATTGTGTCAGTGTGAGATAGAGATGGGGCTAGTACAGATAGCATCATCTCATTCGCAACGGACCACTAATGACTTCTTTAACACTTCATAATTCGCCCCACGTTTAAAGCTAATACGCACAGTGCCGGCGGCACGGACCGCTTGCTTTTGCCGAGCGTACCTCCTTTGTGCGGTAAGTCGGGCGCACCGCGGCCTGCCCGGCGGCAGTGTCGGCGGCACTGTATGCAAGAGCCTTTACGTTAAGACAAGACAAATCTTGCAACTGCCACATTAGTTTGGTCTTCTGAGTTTATGGCCAAAAGAAAGATAGTGCTTTAAGTTTGTGTCATGATTGCTCGATTTGAGAACGGTGATTTGTTTTAAGGATTTACTATTTGCTTGTAAAAATATTGTTTTGTAAGTCATTAATTTTTGTTACAATTTTATCGATATACGTAAAATGTACTACTTAATATTTATGTATCTGGTATTAAATACCTATAAATTAGGATAACCTGCCTTTACCTTATTTTTACCCTTTCAGCTTTTGTTATAGACATTGGTGCCGATTCCCTTGTTCACAAACTAAACTAAATTTAAGTTCAGTGCATCTTTTTCTTTCTATTTCATTAAGAAAAGGACAGAAGATAAATTTTAGTTTAGTCCTGTCAAATTAATCAGCGCTTGACGTAAATTGACGTAATTTTAGTCGGCAAGTTTTTAATCACGTCTAAACTTGTATGGAGTAGTGACAGGCGCTGATTAATTTGACAGGACTAAACTAAAATTTATCTTCTGTCCTTTTCTTAATGAAATAGAAAGAAAAAGATGCACTGAACTTAAGTTTAGTTTAGTTTGTGAACAAGGGAATCGGCACCATTGTAAATAAAACAACAAAATAAATTGGAATATATCTTTTTAATTTTATTAAGCACAAGCATTTGTACACCATGAAATTATGGTGTTACCTCGGTTATATACATATATACCTATAGGTAATAAGTGCATTACATTAGTAACTGATTAGATCTCAAGATCACAACATAATTAATATTTTAAACTATATCTATACAACAGATGCAAAACAATTACAATTGTATCACTACAACGCTCTGGTCCCTTGATCCGATCCACTCCTGCGCACCAACATATCATTATAAAAATATCCTCAATAATAAAAATACAACTCTTAAAAATTATAATATTTCGCTTATTTGATTTTAAAGTTGGATTAATAGACGCCATTAGGGATTTAAAAATAGAATCGAAATATTAAAAAACAAACAAATAATATAAAATAGTAATACTTATAAACGAAAACGACGATCATTGCTTAAAATAATTCAATTCTGTCAAATATATTTTTTACGTCTATTAATCCAAGTTTATTATCATAAATTGTGATTAAAAAAAAAAAGATTGCCAAAAACAAATTGCTATGCATCACAGCACTATTTTCTGTCATAAAGTCACAAAAATCATGAATGTTCTAACTAATAACTGCTATTACATTTTCTTAGGGGTGCTACTAACATATTCAGGTCGGTGTGAGTCGGTACAGCCGTGCAGCAATCGAATATAAGTTTGCTGCCTAGTTGCTAAATTATGCCCACGCGAACATAATTGTGTGTTACTACAAAAAATACGCTTTAGTAATCTACGATCAAAATAATGTGTTGTTCAGGTAGCGGACAGTTTGACAGTAATTGTTCTATCTGAAATAATGTCAGATAGTACAGTTATTACCACCACCTCTGTATATCCAAACAACGCATAAAACTGCATTCTATGAGGCAAATCACTGGGTAAGTAGGAAAATGAAACAGAGAAAAGATAAAAACGAGAGAGAGAGATAAAAACGTATGTTATATTGCCTAAAAACCAACGCATCGAATAATAAAACTTTTATCGAAACGCATAAAATAGTAAAGATGATATTTTGGACCTTATGACATGAATAAATTTTGATTTATAAAATTAATAAATAATACATGTAAAATAAAATTTCAAATATACTACAAAAACGTTGCAAATAAAATACTGCACGGAAAAAAATGCAATTTAAATTCAATTCTAAAAAATTATATTTTTAATTATTGAATTCATTCTGAAAATTATATTTTATTAATAAAATCAATATGATATTTACAAGTTACTAAACGTAGATAGCAGTACAACAAAATTTCGAGTCATATGACTATTATCTTATTATTAAAGTTCACCTTTCTTAGCTGCCGCACCACAAAAGCGTATTGATATTATACTTTTTACTGTACTTACAATTTAATTGCAATATAACATAACATCACGCCATGTTTCCCCGAAGGGTGAGGCAGAGGTGTACCTATATAGTACAGCCACATTTCGCCAGTTATATTTAAGTCCCATGTAATAGGAAGCGAGCCTATTGCAACATATAGTTTTATTTAAAAATAATGGCACAGTGAAGCGACCAATGTTCATGAAATTAACAGAATAACTTGATTGCTAAAGTGTTATTAGAAATAACAAGTCAAATATAGGAATCGAACTGTAAGTACAGATTTTTTAAATAATACTTTTACGATAAATGGCATAGACAACAGTCTTCACAACATTCAACAGTAATGAATTATACTATTAACATTTAGTGCCTATAAATCGACTATACTTAGATTACACAAATTAAATTTTATCGATAACGTAATCTATGTAAATCGATTATGTAATCGAATCAACGCCAACATAGTTATAAATTTTTGAAAATCGAATCGGCGTGAATCGACTGGATCGGTAATTCAAAGAAAATCGAAATGTTTATCGATTCGAATAGTCGAATAAGTAGATAATCGATTTGTAGGCACCATAACGTTTTAAAGAACAAGCATGTACAAATCTGATATGACACTGTAAATTCGTACAGTTTCACGGAACTTCTGATAGGCTCATTTATAGTACAGTTACGGTCAAAATATAATATGAAAGTATATATTCTACATATAAAATAATAATACTCTATTAGTTTTCGAAATAAGAGATTTTTTTAACAATAAGATTTGTATAAACAGTAACAGACATATAAAGAAATAAATAAATAGTATAAGTAACAACTAAATTGATAACCTAGCTTTTGCCCGCGGCTTCGCCCGCGTGGGTATCGGAAAATATTCCACGGGTACGTACAGACGCCAGCACATCAAGCTACCCGAAACTGTCAAATTTTCCCAATCAACTTTGAACCTTAGACATCAGCGATAAAGTTGAAAATCTATTAAATAAATTTGACAGATTGTAGTAGCTTGATGTGCTGGCGTCTGTACCACCGGAATTAAAAGTTACCTTTTGTGTTAATCCACGAATAAGGTCGAAAGGGAAATTGTGGCCCCCGGCAACATGGCAATTGAAGGAACACGGGTGGGTTTTAGTCAGTAAGAGTCACACGCCCTCCCACTCCACCCAGAGCGGGAGAAGTTATTTGATAATTTCCCACCCAAAAAAAAAAATCATCTCCGTTCAGCTGTTTTTGCGCCAATCCGGAATATACAAACAGACAAAAATTCTTCGTTACTATTTTATAATAATGTATAGATTTGCATCATCAAGTTCAAAATATAACAAACAAGTTTCGAATAACAAATAAAACATCAAATGTTTTGTGATTCTCACCGGAACATTTACGAAAGCAAAGGTAGGGTGAAAGATATGATATTTTCACCGCAACTGCACATATTTGTGACTAAATAAACGCTTTAATATAATAGTTAGTTTCACCTAAAAACGTATAAACATTTTACACATACTAGAACTAACATTAACATTAATGTTAACATGAAGCTACCCTCTTTGTGACAAGTTTCAAACATAACCTTCATATACAGGGTCAAATTAAATTATCTAGCAAACCTACGCAGACGTGAAGGGCATTTTTCGATAAAATTATAACCACCTCCGCACATGTCGCGCGACAAATGTTGCTCAGTGGATACTTGGCTTAATATAGTCACTTAAAATTTCAGTCTTTTTTTTGTGTAAACTTCCAAGACTTGATGGGTATCGATATTTAAACACGATAAAACAAAATAAAAACAGTTTTTTTTTTTTTGTTGTATTCACGTCACCTCTGCAGAGTTTATTTAACTAATTCAATTTGACCCTGTAGTTGACTCAATGCACACTAAGAAGTATAGTCCTTGCAATTCACGAGCACGTGTTATGTGACTCTTATGTCATTATCATAAGGTATAAATTGCAATGTATTGACGCGCGTTCGTGAAATGTAACAACTATACTATGCTGTATAAAATTATATACTATTTCAATAAAAACTATTAAGTGTATACCTAAGACTCGTCGCGGTATATGTAGTAAATACATCGAAGGCAATGTCAGGTCATGTGTCCACTATTTTATATAAAATACTTTATATTGCACAAACCAAGTCTCAGTGTACATCAAGCATTAATAAAAATAATAATTGCAAGTCATGAATATCTGAGCATGACTATTATAAACGTAACTACATTATAATATGTATTATAGAGGCTGATTTTAAATTTATTGGCGATATTTATGGTGCAGAAAATACTCATTAATGTGAATTATTTTACTATAGGACCGACTCTGATATATCGGACAAAAAATAACTGCTGTTTCATACAAAAATGCAACACCAAACCCAGTCAAAATATATGAAACGGACCCTTCGTATAAATTGTCAATATTCATGACTATTTTCGACCCCCCAAAATTGTGCCAATTAATTCAAATTCACCCTGTATAAACGAATAATGATCACTCGCCCATAACAAAATGTAACACATTCAACCGATTGATAAATCTAAACAACAAGAAGCTCAATAAAAGCTAAAGAAAATGGCATTTTGTAATCACTTATTAATTTACACTACAAAAATATTTCTTCTTACAACTACGCCGATCAACTGATTGTCTAATGTTAAAGATAAAAGCTTATTTTAAATCTGTATGTCGTTGTAATATTCCATGTAAATGCAATATATAAAGAGGCATATTTAAAAATATACATAGTCAACTATTGATATAATATGTATAATATATATTTTCAACTATTTTTATAGGATATATTGAATTATACAATATGTAAAAAAATCCTGTCCGATCCAAAAGGACAAGGACATTACCAAAAAGTTTTTTTTTTTTTTATTGTTACTAAAAATAAAATAGTTACTGCTATTTAAAATACACATTCATAATCAGAGGTCGGAATTAGGTAGAGTTATTTATGTACTTGCATCGAAATGTTGATATATGGATCTTCCCGAGATTTCTAATAGACAATCCCGTGTGACCAACAACATTACAAATAAATAATAATAAAAACCTCAGAGATAGGTAAGACAAATAAAACAAAGACAATTAACATACAATTTTTATTAGTATTAAATTCACAATGCACACGTGTGCGCATTGGAATTTTGCAACTTCGGACATCCGATGTCGTTGATGTAAATTTGGCAACGTCGCGCGTGCAGTAGTTTAAATTGTGTAAAAGTAAATAACTTTTTATTTAATAGATCACGGGATTTTTCTACTCTTCAAAATTAATCCCGGGATTTAGGGCATTTCCACTTTATTCTTTCGTTGTATGAAATCAGTGGAAGTACATAAATAACTCTACCTAATCCGACCTCTGGTCATAATTTATGACTTGTAGACACCCGCTAAACGACGCGACGGCCGCCCGCGCCCTATGTAATAGTAAGATAACCCAGCAAAATTCACCATTAAAAAAAAAATGGCCAATTTTATTTTTTTCTGTTTTTCCTGTAATTTACCACATAAATAGACTCTCAGTACGATACCTAACAACACCTGCACGGATCGGACACGGTTTTTTTTTACATGTTGTATATTTTACTGAACACTATTTCACATACGGAGCGTATGTTACACTTTGACCGGGACCGCTGTTACCCGCCTTAGGTAAGTGCGCGGCGAGACGCGGGGTAGTACAGGCCGCTCATACGTCAACGGCAATGGGCAGCATTGATGAATAAGCCACGTCTCGCCGCGCATTTTTAAGACGCGGAACAGCGGTCCCGGTCAATCTATAAGACGGTTGCAAAATGCCATAAACAAAAAAAGATAACGCAAGTATATCAACAAATATGTAAATATATCATTAGCCAATCAATTAACCACCAGCTAACTGTACTATAATAGTTAGTACTATTGAGATTATATATATAGTAGGCTCGCTTACCGCGGGGTCGAGTAGCGTTTAACAACTATACATCAAAAACATTGATAAATTTGTTTAGATATAGTGTCTTTTATAGCAGATTATTTTAAACTTGATATGAGTTCAATAAAAAAGTTCAGTCGATTGTTAAAAAATTGTTAGGAAGCATCTAAACAAATTCATCAAAAGTAAAAATTACACAGATTACAACATCGTCGTGTGCTATGCACATCGTTAAACCTCTAGACTACACACGAGCTACTCGCTAATTGTCGGGGTTATTCACAGAGATCATTTCTTCTTGACGGTCGAGCTACTGGCGCAACTACTCGACCGAGTTTGGACACCGTCCTTCTTCAGCAAACTGACGCCGAACGTGGGGCATTTCTTCCGCAGCGCTTTAATCTTATACAACTTATTTCCTTGCGAGTTATTAGTTTCCTCGAAATTGTCCGGGGTAACATCGGCTGTGATCACAGAATTAGTGATACAGTCCATAGGCTCTGGACTGTTCGACTTGTCCCTTTTCCGTCTGAACCTGAACGGAGCTTCAAGGGAATCCGCGGATATATTAGTGACATTAGTATCACTAGAAGACAGATCTTGTGTAGATTCGAGACCAGTTTTAGTCAAATTACTTTTAGGAAGCTTCTTTCGAGAAATTGAGTTAGATCTGACTATGAGTTTCTTCCGAGCATTCAAGTTTGAGTTGGTAGGTTTATTCTGGACTACAGATTTGAGATTTGGCTCAGACGGGAGACGGTTTTTGCCGTTCAAATGGCAGTTTTCTGTCAGGGCTGATAAGGTTGATGTTACGTTGTTGAGGGTTGTGACGACTGCGCTGTCATTGTTGCCAATTTTGCTGACGGTGACAGTTTTTCTTGTGAAGGTTTTTAAGGGGCTGGCGCCGTGTGTGTATCCTACCGCTGGCCGGGCGAGGTTGGCTCTTTGACCATGAAAGCTGCTTTTACCAGTAAAAGGTTTAACACCGCTTGTTAATTTATTGGCGGTGGAGTTGGCACTTCTAGTTGGGGGAAAGGTGGAAGTTTTGGACGCGTAGTGAGATTTCAAGGTCGAGTTGATGATTCGTGGTGGTTGTTTTAAGTTAGTGTTGTTGGCGTTGCGTATGTTGTTTGTGGGCATCATGTAGTTCATTTTGGGCGCGAATACTGTCTTAGTGGGTAGCATGGGAGTAGGAGTTGTCTTGTACTTGCCGATCACTGAGGTTACGTTGTTTTCCGAGTCTGTCTCGTTCGCGTTTAGCACGTGGGCGTTGTCCAACTGTAATATAAATACAAATTCGTTATTTATGTAATGAATAGTCGATTTAATTTCTCAAGTGTCGACTAATGAAACTCCATTATAAATTGTTGCGCGACTCCCGGAAGTTTTGCGACGCTTTATAAATTAAGATGTGATATTTCGTCCAAAATTTTGGTTAATTCAATTATGTAGGTGAACGCAAAGCATCAAATTTCCCTTAACTTCAATTATTAGGGCTAGATATATTTCTGTTTGCACCACTCACGAGAACTTATATTTATCGAATTAATAAAAAAAAAAAATATTTTTTGAGACAACGCACAGTCTAAACCACTGGGTCTGGAAGCAAGAAAACTTACACAGGGATTCCTTATATAAGTTTGAAACTTCATCCCCTAAAGGGGTTGAATAGGGGATGAAAGTTTGTATGGAATTTTGTCATTTTATGCGATGGAAATTCGGTTCCCATAGTAAGCCCTCCTTAATTGCGTAACTTATTTTCGTAAACAATTGTTTCATTTTGACAGTTCAACAACATTCATTGCGTTATTTACGTTGTTGAGCAGATTTTTTTTCCAACTTATGAAGCAATGGATTAGCAATCTGTTTCAAATCGAAACAAATTGTGATTGATCGTGCATTACGCAATAGGGTACAGGTCTGTATAAAGAAGATCGAATGGTACTGAGTATTACCTTATTGTTGGTAATCTTGCTAGTGTGTAGAATGGTCTGCAGCGAGACGGGTTTGTTGTCGACGGGCGCGTCTACGGTATCATCCGGTTCGGGCGCTTCGGGGTAGATGCCTCGCTCGAAGATGGGGAGGGAGGTGATGTTGTGTCGGCGCCGGTATGACTCGCCCTCTGCATGCATTCGGGGCTGGACGCTGGAAAAAATGATGTCGATTTTGATGAATGAACTAATTCGAGAGGTACTGGTATGATCAAGAGATGATGTGACTTCTCAGTCACTGAGAAAGTCATACTGTGAAGTTCCAATCTATGTATTAATACGTGAAACAAAAACCTTGTACCCCTTTTTACTAAAAATTACACGGACGCAGGAGTATGAAATTTGGCACAGTTAAAGTTTATATGGAGAAGGAGCGCAGAAAGCTAATATTTTTATATAATATGCATTAGAAATAAATTGAATTAATAATAAAAAAACGTTACACTACCATGCGTTCGACTCGGTTTGACACACACTATGTTTAAAGTTGGCTACCTTAGAATAATGACATGGCAGCATGGAATCAGTATGAAGTATAAACTATCCTATTTAACTTAAAATTTTACCTAATGAATTATGGACGAATTTCGACCACTGAGCGACCACTAGTTTTAATTAATAATTCAACTTAACTGACAAAGTAATCTGACATAAATCGTCCTTCCCACTGTGCTGGGCCGTCTCACCCAGCTACCGGTCAAAGGCAATTAGTCTAGCAACCAGAATAGTCTTCCTATCCGCCATCTTACTTAAGATGTAGAGCGTCATTAGACAGCGAAAAACTGCACCACGTTTAGTTTAACATAGCCTAGCGGTGTGACCATCGGACTGCCAAGTCATAAGGTCTCGAGTTCGAACTCAAGGCATGCACCTCTGACTTTTCGGATTCATGTGCGTATTGAATAATTATCACTTGCTTCAAAAACAGAGAAGAAAAACATCGTGAGGAAATCGGCATGCCTGAAAGATATTTCTCAACGGCATGTGAAGCCAAGTCAGAGGCCCATGGGCGGCATAAAAACTCTGACACCAGTTTAGTCACTAACCACACGAAAAAGAAAGGTTAACACACTGCACACACTGCACTGCACTGTGCTGTGTGCACTTAAAAACCGTTAGAAATTAAATTTATTAAAGGCAAATACAGTAACTTACTTCTCTAAGAACCACTGCTGATGTCCAATGACAGAGCCGGGACGACAGATGCGCAGCCACGCGATCGACTCCCGCGCAGTAAACGCGTGATGCTTCATCAAGTAGCAGGCGATTAGTGTGCCTGTACGACCTAGACCCGCTGGAAATAAAAATGGGATATTTTGTAGCTATTTTACATTAGATACAGGTGTCAAATTGCTAAGATTTAAAGTAAAGTATTGGTTTTTCATCATATATATGTCGGATCCGGTCATTAGTACGAACACGAAACAAATCGCAAGCGCGCCACTGGCGACATCAAGTGATCTACCCACACCAAAAGCGTTCTTCTACAGAGTCGTGATGTTTTAAGGCCACGGCGCGGAGGGATTCAGTCTCTGATCGCATCAGAGTTAAGACGTCGCGGAACTGTACTCAAACTTAGTTATTGTATTAATTGTAATTTGTGATTATTGTGTTAAATTGTGATTTTAATAAACGCTGTCGCACCCAGTGTGTGTGTAATTTAGCTAGTGTGATTAATTTGATAGTAAATTATAATGTGATCTGAACTGCAAACGGTTTTTCTATTGCGGATTAACCAACACAACCCACAGTACGTCCACAGTAGTTAAAATATCGCTGATAATAACGAAAGAGTCACATACCCGTCTCCGACATATATTTGGTACGCTTGAGAGTGATAATAAATGTCGTTTCTATCAGTATATTTTTTATGTTACGTAGTTAGTTAAGGCGCATCTAGCCGATACTTTTTCCATAAAAATTTCGGGGGGGTTTTACTCCACTGTTACACATTGTACATCCAAAGTAAAACATGAAATCGTTTTGTCTTATTATTAATTTTGTCTGTACAGAAGCAGAATAGTAAAAAAAAGCAATTAAAAAGTTTTGAACGCAACTTTGGGAGTAAATAAGTAATAAAAGACGTATAAAATCTCCAAAACAAAGCTCGTTCCGACAAAGCTCAATTGTCGAAGATTATAATAACCTTTATTCGTAATTGATTTATGCAGTAGTTTTTTATAAAACTCCACCTTCCAAAGGACTTTTCGTAATTTTTTACGCGCTCGTTTTACTAAAATCGTTCTGAACGGTGTTTGTGTGCGTGCGAACTAGAGTTTGTGCATGTAGACCAGCGTCTAACTGCTCATCACTGATACTATCTCTGTCGGACACGATGCCAGGTGAAATAGCGTGCTTTTTGACCAAGCCCACCAATGAGTTCGAACCCGCGACTAGTTCAACCTTAAGGGCTGGCGCTCATCTGGCGAGGTGCCTCGCGGCGCGGTTGGGACTGCCATACAAATATCAACGTTCCGTGCCCAAAAATAAAGTTGATAATAAATAACTTGAAAGCGCGCATCTTTCCGCTTCGACACGCTCTCGAGCTAATGGAAGTTTATTTATTTTCAACTTTATTTCAACTATTTCAAGGTCGATATTTGTTTGGTAGTGATAAATGCGCTGCGCTGCGCCTCGCCAGATGTGCGCCGGCCCAAACTAAAATATGTGATGTAATATTTTAGTAAATCATCAGGTTACATATTTTTACATAACATAACATTACGCCTTGTTTTGCCCGAAGGTTTGGGCAGAGGTGTACCTACCAATAGTACACCCACATACTATCCATATTTTTATAACCGATAAAATTTAATAAGGTTATAGAAATCGAAGAAGTATAGAAATCGAAGGAGTAGCTCTAGCAGGCGTTTCTTGCAAAGTATGAGAAACATCCCTACACTATTTACCAATGTGTTGCTCTATCTACAAAAAAAATATTTATCTTACCTTTGCAATGCACTGCAACAGCCCCCTTCGCAGCTTCAGTGATCCTTATAAACCGGTTCACAATCAAATCCGAAGGTACGGAACCATCCACAAAGAACAGCTCCCGATGTTCGAAGCCATGCGCAGTAAATTGTCGGGCATCGTACGACTTTTTGTTCAGTCGTACGATGGTCGTGACGTGGTGAGTCCGGAAGTAGTTGTGGTAGTGTTCGGGGCTGTGGAGCGGGTAGCCGCGGTCTAACCGCGACCGGTGGTGGGGGCCGGAAAAGGCTAGCATTTTTCCTGGAATTATCCAGTTTAGGTCGCCGTTTTCCACTTTCTGGAAAAAAGAAAAGTGATGTAAATTATTTTACTTAGTCTAGTGGTCGCAAGCGCTACTGCTGAGCATGAGGTTCTAGGTTCGATTCCCGGGTCGGGCAAAGTGTTATTGGGTTTTTCTATCTGAAATTTCTCAGTAGCAGCTCGGAGTCTGGATTTGTGCCCGGTTATGCCATGGGACTTAAACATAATTGGCGAAATATGGATGTACCTGTTAGAGGGACAACACCTCTGCCCAACCCTTCGGGGAAGCAAGGCGTGATGTTATGTTATGTAAAATAACTTTAAAAAAACAAAAATATACAAAAAAAAAACTCTTTTTTACAGGCGTAATTCATGTATACCTCGAAAGTGTTTTTTTTGCCAGTTATGTTTAAGTTCCATCTCATGTATTAAGAGGCGAATGTATAACCATATTTGTCATCAACCGGACTCCATGTTCCTACTGAGAAATGTCTAAAGCACACACACCAAACCTTAACACTTTACCAGACCTGAGGATCGAACCCAAGATGCTTAGCACCACTACACCAAAGAAGCAGTTATAAAAATATTATGCATGTAATAACAAATTATCATACATAATCCTGCGTATTACGAATACATTTATACATCCGCGTCTATAGCAAACTTCTTTGTTGCCTGTACAATCAAGATTATTGCAGTAAACAAATGAATATAATTTTTATTAGATGTGTAGGACGTTCGAATTGTGTCGCGGATATACAGCCCACTCAGTGCGGGAAAGGTCGACGACATTCTCGTGAACTGTGCCATAATTTCGCCAAGGTTCAATTACAGCATTGTATAAAACTGAAAATTTTACATTGACTTGACTTTACAATATTTTTTAAGTGCTATAACCACTTTAATTAGTCTTTACGACTTGATTTTATGGTAAGAGGTAGCAATTGTTTTTGTCTGTTACACAACCAGCATATAGTTTTGGTTTACTTTTATATGTGATCAAAAAAATATTGGAAAAAAATCAAAATCAAATAAAAAAAATGTTTTGTGGAACTCGCGAAGGGTGAACGAAAGAGTCTTTCGTTGGATTCTCAAAAATGGCGCTGATAAAAATAAAATAAAAGTGGCCTGATCCACAAAATGTAATGATCACTAGCAGAGGAATTTAAAAAAATGGAGCATATACAGGATAAGTTTTTAACCAGTGCGCAAACTTAAACACGTGACATTTTGACGAGTTATGCGAACATAAAAGTAGGGAACAGCAGATTTTTTTTTTACGATTTCAGGTTTGGTCCCATAGTAAAAGTTGTTCATAATGATGAGTAAAGTCACGTGTTTAAGTTTGCGCACTGGATGAAAATTTACCCTGAATATGCTCCATTTTTAAAAATTAATCTGCTAGTGATCATTACATTTTGTGGATCAGGCACAGACGTATAAAGAGTAGCAGACCAAACATTCCCTAAAAATTGCGTAGCCATTACGCACACAGGAATGTTGTCAATACAGGGCCGGACTAGGGCCGGTTGCCGGTATTATCTAACGATATTGAAACAACCGATATAGGTACTTACTGAAAATCCGCGAAAATTAATATTCTCTGGGTATAAGAAGTGTAAATTACTTAGCAATAACGTCAATCAATCAATTATTACCTGCCGAATGAAATTTCAAAGTTATGTGAGTAGCCTATTTATGTATACTTATGCCTATGTTCATGTTTTCCATCACACAGATACAGGGTAATATAATTCATTTTATAATTTATTACAAAAGCACGTGTGTACACTGACAATATGCACTTTGCAGTATTCTGGAACAATGTCACCAAAAAGATTTAAAAAATCGTAGAGTAAACTGAAACTCTGTTTGATAATTCAATGGTAAACATTTTACAAAAAATTTCGTCTTTGTTGCCAAATCCGTCCGTCACTAAATAACGCGGTTGAAACAAAGAACGCGATGCAGATGATGTTGCTTAGCAATATGGCGGCATGGTACGCGTCAAATTTTGTCTATGTCTGAGTCAGTGTGACAACATGTGACAGAACGAGATACAATTTACGACTTGCCGCTTAGCAAAAAAAGGATAAAGAATCATGTCCATAAATATAACTATGGATTAATGTTTGGTCTGCTACTCTTTATATGTCTGTGGGATCAGGCCACTTTATTTTTATCAGCGCCATTTTTGAGAATCCAACAAAGGACTTTTTCGTTCACCCTTCGCGAGTTCCACAAAACATTTTTTATTACACAAAACCAGTAGACACTGCAAAGATTGTCAATAAAAGGGAACCTTACATCATGCAGGCTGGTAGAAAAGGTTGCTGGTAGGTTCCAGGTGCATTCGATCACTCAAGCGAATTTAAAATTAGTAAAAGAAGCGCATAAGACATTCGTTTTGGGCGCGTAAAAGTAAACATGTCCTCTTGAAATCTATAAAAATAAATTGCTGTTTGTTAGTCTCACTAAAACTCGAGAACGGCTGGGCCGATTTAGCTGATTTTGGTTTTGAAATGTTTGTCGTAGTCCAGGGAAGGTTTAAACGGTGAGAAAATATGGAAAAATACAAGACAAAAAAAAATTATGAAGAAATTTCACGTTCTCATACATTTTGTGTGGATCGGCTTTTTTGATATCTAGGTAGGGTAGAAATTTTAAAATCCTAAACATGCACATTCATTGACTGTTAGGCGGAACGAAGTTAGCTGGGTCAGTTAGTAAATTACTAAAATTCAGTATTACTTCTTATTTAACAGCATCGCCGTGTTTATTCTGGTACCAGGGCTCTTGTGAGCCACAATACACACTCACTCACCTCATAAAACAAATACTGCTCCGCATCAAAGTTATCAAAGTCAAAGAAGCGAGCGTCATGAGCCACCTTGACTCCATTCAGAACGTCCAGTAGAGATATGTCGAAGAGTGGAGGCCCGCCAGAAGCGTCGCGGAAGTTCAGAAGTGACCATTCTGATCCGTCTGTTAACTGCTTGTACACTGCCGCTGGACTGGAGTCTAGGTAGATTATCTGGGGATTAAGAAGCAGAAATTCTATTGAAATAGGTTTTATGTTGGCAGGGGAGATGATAGGCTTGCTTACTATCAAAGATCCTTAAAGGAATTTGTATTTTTTTTTTTGGCGTCTACTGTACCCTAATTGCGTAACTCATTTTTCGTAAAGAATTTCGCGAAATTCGTTTCATTTTGACATTTCAACAACATTCATTGCGTTATTTACGTTGTTGGACAGATTTTTTTTTCAACTTATGAAGCAATGGATTAGAAATCTGTTTCAAATCGAAACAAATTGTGATTGTGTTATATTACGCAATTAGGGTGCATGTTTGTAAGTCGCCATCAACATTGGTAGTCAAGTGCCCTAAGAACGGTTCTAAGCTGGTTTTTGACTGCCTCATCTCTGAAAAGAAGAAAAGAAAAGAAAGAAAATGCGTTTATTTGCAATAAACATGACGCAAAAAAAAACACGATAAAAACGTCTTTGGGGAAAATATGCGTCACATCCACGCAAAACGGCCATCGCTCAGTATAATGCTGCGACCCTATGCGAGACAGAGCCCCAGCGCTGGTTTTCAACGACAGCCGGCATCGACGTGATGACGTCAACCGGTGCCGCATATAGTGTAATAAGAAATCTAAAATAAATACAATACTTGGTCCTAAATGTCTACATAAATATAATATTTATAATACCAATATTACCTGCAAAATTACCTGTTGCCAAATATCAAGATAAATGTATTATTTGGCTTTAAACAGATTGGCCGTAATCAATGCATTAATTATTGGAACACATTAAATACAACATTAACAAAAAGTAAATACTAAACGCGATACTTCTAGATAAAGATCTAGACAGACCGGTGGTGATTAGCCTTTAAATATTGGAATCAAAAAACTTTTTACAAAAAAAAACAACCGACCTCCAAAAAAAACACTACAAAGTGAAAAATAACTTTAATTTCGGAAGTCGGTGTCTTGGGTTTTGTTTTTTCGTTTTTTGCCACCGACTTCCGAAATTAATGTTATTTTTCACTTTGTAGTGCTTTTTTTTGGAGGTCGGTTGTTTTTTTTTGTAAAAAGTTTTTATTTTTCACTTTTTAGTTGTGGTACCTACCCCACGCACATTCGAATACCACTACCTGCTACTAGTGACAAAAACTTATCATATCATCTACATACTAAGTGGGAAAAAAAAACGTATTTTGTAGCTAACTCAAAAACTATCCAAGCAAAGTTAATAAAATTTATATGGGACCAATTCCAGAGCACACCCTTTCAAACAAAAATAGAATTTTCAAAATCGGTCCACAATTGACGGAGAAATCGGTGGACATACATAAAAAAAAAAAAACAAACATACGCGACGAACATATAACCTCCTCCTTTTTGGAAGTCGGTTAATAAAACGAGATACTAATAGTTATTAGTATAAAACGAGATACTAATAGTTATTAGTATCTCGTTTTGGAGTTTCCCTACGTGATCGAATCAGAAATGAGGAGATCCGCAGGAGAACCAAGGTAACCGACATAGCCCGAAGAATTGCCAAACTTAAGTGGCAATGGGCAGGGCACATTGCTCACAGAACGGATGGCCGATGGGGCCGAAAGGTTCTGGAGTGGCGACCACGTACCGGAAGACGTAGCGTTGGAAGGCCTCCCACAAGATGGACCGATGACCTTGTGAAGGCCGCAGGAATCCGCTGGATGCGGAAAGCACAGAATCGGTTGAAGTGGAGGTGCTTGGGGGAAGCCTATGTTCAGCAGTGGACGTCTTTCGGCTGAAATGATGATGATCTCGTTTTATGATTCCAATATAAGAAGTTACTTATGAACCAAAAGGCAACACACCTGTAGTTCCAAGCCAGTTAACCTTACATATCAAATCCAAGGCACGTCAATGATTAATAGTCTTCATACAAACAATAAAAATGTCAACCAAACTCCTACCCATTTCTAACCGAACGAACGATACTGTCAATCCTTTTTACGGCTCCCATATGACAAGGTTTACGAAAACGGAAACGACCTTCATAAAGTTTACGTCCCTCTCGGGATAAGCGAACGTGCTCAATCATGTATGAATATGGAGGTATTCATGTGGAATTAATTCGCGACCGAGTTGACAGGTGGTATCTATGGATATTACTCTACTGTTATGTAATGGCTATGAAGGTTATGGAGTGGCCTTCAATGCCATAGTGGTCAGTGCTTTTTGGAGGTTCGAAACCTGTACCCTAATTGCGTAATGCAACACAATCACAATTTGTTTCGATTTGAATTAGATTGCTAATCCATTGCTTCATAAGTTGGAAAAAACAATCTGCTCAGCAACGTAAATAACGCAATGAATGTTGTTGAACTGTCAAAATGAAACAAATTTAGCAAAATTGTTTACGAAAATAAGTTACGCAATTAGGTTACTGGTTAGTTCATATTTCTTTATGGATACTTTCTTGCACACCAGTTTGGCGGTTGGTGGTTGAAAACATTTTAGGGAAACCTGTACCCTAATTGCGCAATATTCTATCATTATTATTAATTATAATTTCCTTATTTATATTATTTTTAAATAATCCCTTATCTATAGGATTAATAATTTTAATTCAAACATTCTGTACCCTAATTGCGTAACTTATTTTCGTAAAAAATTTCGCGAAATTTGTTTCATTTTGACATTTCAACAACATTCATTGCGTTATTTACGTTGTTGAACAGATTTTTTTTCCAACTTATGAAGCAATGGATTAGAAATCTGTTTCAAATCGAAACAAATTGTGATTGTGTTGTATTACGCAATTAGGGTACCGGTCTTCATTGTCTGATATTGCCAACTCTAAGGCATGTGAGGTTATCAAAATAACTGGACGAATGTTGTATCATCGATTCGAAAAGAAGAGGAAGAAAGTTCTATTTCCCTGATTGAGAAGTTAATGTTATCCTTCAGTTGGTGGAATAGTTCAAGTTTCAAGATGTGAATACTGTCAGTTTTCATGCTACTTCCTCAGACCGGAATAACACGTCGCACTACATCTCAACTGGAGAATCAAATCAGGATGAACCAGATCCTGTACTAAAATCCTGCAATCTTCTAAAGACGCTAATCCATGAGAATGACCTTACAGTACATCCCGCAGACAATTTCCACCAGCCGTAATACCCACCCATCATTGAATAATTGTGTGCGCGTGGGAATCGTCCGGTACCCCTAATAATGTGCCGGGTTATATTTCCACTGAGGATTGCGTATACGATGTATTTTTAACAGATTAAATGGTGGTTGTGTAACTCACGTAGGCGTCGAGGTATTAATGTTACACTTACGTAACTTATCCGTAATTCTTGTAATTCTATAAGGCTGGTACAAATGTTTGTACCCTTACTATTTATACTTCATAAAAGACAGCTTGATCTCTGCGACAGCTGTCAGTAAAATCATGCCTATGAAGTCCTAAATTTCATAATAGTACAGACAGTACCTGTCAATATCATACTTTATGGGCATGCCGACCTAATTAGTGATGGGCGATGAATCATCGTGACCACAGACTATAAACTATCGATATTTTAAATAAAACTTAATTTAAAATTAATTTATCTTTTAATTTTATTATATATTTTAATATCATAACATTATTTACATTTGTACATACTTGATCTAAAATAATAGTAAGTAAATAAAATCCAATTTCTCACCTACTCATGTAACATTCCATTCGTCAACGTCCCATCCTTGGGTTTCGGGAGAAGACACGC
This sequence comes from Agrochola lychnidis, assembly GCA_963680765.1. Taxonomy (NCBI): domain Eukaryota; kingdom Metazoa; phylum Arthropoda; class Insecta; order Lepidoptera; family Noctuidae; genus Agrochola; species Agrochola lychnidis. The sequence goes on from OY796873.1 coordinate 9,550,301, forward strand.
TACGTTTGGCTCACAGGCCGTGTTACCAGACCAAATTAAACCCAATTATGTTACATTAGCATCGATAATAGTAAGAAACGTCGATAATTTCTATCGACAATTTTTTACATCCTGACTAGGAATGTCAGTTTGACATATGTCGCAGAGATCAAGCTATCTTTTATGTAGTATAGTAATAGCGGTAATAGGTCATATGTAATCAAACAATGGCATCTTATAATTTAGACAAGCTTAAAAACTGTGACAACAGTTTGTGAGAGACTGGTGTCTGCACTAGGAATACCTGTATAGCAGATCACCAGGGTCCCACCAAATGATATGTAAACATAATCAGTTAGTAAATGTGAAGGGATAGGGCATCATCATCATCATCAGCCTATAAATGTTCCCACTGCTGGGACACAGGCGGAGGCCTGTGTCCCAGGAGGAGTCTGTGAGAGGGAGTGGGCCGTAATCCACCACGCGGGCCCAGTGCGGTTTGGTAGATGTCACATGTCTTCGAATTTTCGATTCTAGGACATGCCGGTTCACGCGCGCCTCAAAGAGATGTCAGCAGAATTGACGGGGTCCGCTAGGGCCAATGCCTGCCGGGGGTTCGGGTTCGAAGAAAAAACCGATAGGGACATCGAGGCCGCCTGGCAACACGGCAACTGAAGGAACACGGGTGGGTTTTAGTCAGTAAGAGTCTGACACGCCCTCCCGCTCCGCCCAGAGCGGGAGAAGTTACTTGAAAAAAAAAAAAAAGACATGTCGGTTTCCTCACGATGTTTTCCTTCACCGTTTTGAGACCTACAACTCGTAAGTCGCGGCAAGGGATAGGGTATAACATAAAAATCAATTATAGATTCAGAAATTTAAACAAAAAAAAAATTATATGCAAAAAATAAATAAATAAATGCTTGAACTATTATTTATTTTTTACTATTCGCACATACATTTTTATGTGTCGGGAATGTAGAGGGATGGACTATTTTGGATGAGTTAGTAATTCCTCAGTTGCATTATAATACAAACTAAGGAGCCATTCAACCAGAGCACTCTTACAAGCCTTTGTTGTTAGGTGATAGATCGTGGTAATACAATTTATTTTCTTATATAAATGGGAACATAAGAAAATAATAAATGATTGGATGGCTAAATTCGCCAACGTGGAGGTTTTAGGTTTTTATTTTTGTTCATGTCATCAATCATAGATTGAAAATGAGAATTAACAAAAAAAAAAAAAACGAACGTGCCTTACATGAGTCGCATATTATGATGCGTAACATCTGACATCTTGACTAACAGTGCCAACCTCTCGGAAAATGGGTTGGTACCATCTGACGACCAACTCTAGCACCGCGCGCGCTCATTGGTCAAATCAAACAGCGCGCGCTTCCCCGGCTTCCTGTTACACACTTCCGTCCCTTTTCACGAAATCACTCCCACAGATTGCAGGAAAGCGAGAGGAAAGATGTGACATCAAAATATAAAAACCAATTATTGCACTGAAATGGGAATAGAACTCAGGATACCATAAGCAAGATCAATGAGGCCGTTTTTTTTTAGGTAGCTCCTCTCGTAGTTGACCTCTCTGACTACTTAATCGGGCTTTCTTGTTCTTAAGCTACTACACTTAAAACCTCCAGCCACGGGTTATTCACCTATGCTAGTTAAAACTAAGTGAACGCTCGCTAAGGGCACCCCCTGTGGGGTACGAATCTCGGCTTAGGGCGTCAACCGGAGGGAGGATATCAAGGATGGAACAGGCTGGCAATGAGAACGTCACTAATCGTTTCATTAGTGTTACTAACAAAATTTTAGTAAAAGCAGCAAAAAATTTATTTAAAAACATAACAGTTACAAGTGCTAATTAGGGTTTACCTACCACAACTGGTAAGTACATACACGTGTTTTCTACCCACACCGACAACTTATACAACCTAGAAACCTTGAATTTCTAAGTCTTCCTGATATTGCAAGACGGATGTAGAAATTTTCCGCGAATCGAGGTAATCACATCGGAACTTAATACGGCGTATGATCTCTCGTCTCGGTACCGTCCTAAGAGTCGCCCAAGGGATCGTATTTTCCTGGATGGATGAACAGCGAAATCCATCTTAATATTTAAAACGTTTTTGGTAAGATGATCGTTTCAGGTAATTCGTAATTTCACAGCAGTAAAAATAACTCGCTTTTTCTATAATTGCCAGGAACAGGAATTAGAGAAACACAAATTCACCGTCTTAAGACCAGGCACTCCAAAGACAATTTCCACGCAAACTCCGCCCCCATGCACCCTACCACTCCACTATGTGCTAAACGCTAACACATCAGTAATAAAGTTGAGTATCGCGTGCGCTCTTTGGTCGTATTCAAGCACGGAACTAAATGTCGTAAGTCTCAATTCTTATTTCATTCATAACTAAAATAATTATTGATCTAGAGAAAAATATCTTATATCTGGATTTTAAACTATATTTTCTTGCTGTCAATAATTATTTTAGAAATAAAAGCAGAGTAATCTTGTTTTTGTTTCAAATAATCTTTAAAAAAAAGACATGATTTTCGAATAAAATGAATCGAGCGAAAATGTTCCAATTACGTAACTGTCTATATATTTGGAAAGAAAAAGATACAATAAATCAAATACTAAAGTTCCATTTTGATTATATGCGTGACTTTTTCAGAATATTAATGCAAATTAACATACAATTTAGGGAGCTTCCTCTTAATCCAAAGATCGAGTCCTATTTTGATTATTTGTGCATAGCGTAGCTTTTGAAGAAGATTTGACAAGCCCTACTACGGGAAACAGAGGGACAGATCTTTGATCCAAATGACCCGACAATTAGAAGAATGACCAGTACCCTAATTGCGTAATGCAACACAATCACAATTTATTTCGATTCGAAACAGATTGCTAATCCATTGATTCATAAGCTGGAAAAAAAAAAATCTGCTCAACAACGTAAATAACGCAATGATTGTTGTTGAACTGTCAAAATGAAACAATTTTTTTTGGTGTTGAGGAGCAACTTTGGAGAGACCTCTGCTATCGTCATAACCATAGCAAAAAAAAAAAACTAAAACCCGACTACTGAAAAATCACGCTTTAAAAAGTATGAAACAAGAAAATATTTCAAACAGAAATCAAGACATAGGTACAAAAATGGTCAAGGTAAAGCCGTCGTCGTACACCTACAAAATTATAATGGCATGCGACCATGATATATTTACATATTTGTAATGTGCTCGTCAAGCCCTTTCATTTGATACCCAACATGACACAACTTAAAATAGTTTTTTTTAGATCATGACTATGTCTTTTATGTGACGTCACATAGCCTATAACCAGCGGACGATCAAGATGCTTCCAGTGATACCTCATTTGTCAAATTATGATCGGTAGTTTTGAAGTTATGAGGTAACAGATGAACATACATACCGGCCACATGTATACCAAAATCATAACCCTCCTTTTTGCTTCGCTGCAGTCGGGTAAAAATACATTAAATCAACTAAAGTAGATAAATAGAAAAAGATTCAATACCTGATAACTCCCAATAAGATAGGCTGCATTGAGTCGAAGAGTCTCATTATTGCTGGAGTAGAAGACGATCTTCTTCTTCGGATTCTTCTCCAACTCCTCATTGAGTTTGTTGCAGAACTGGTACAGGTGACAGAGGTGGTAAGGCCCGAAGTCGAAATAGAAGTTCTCGTAGACAATTTCATCTTCTATGTGGAAATACTTGCTGTTTCGAGTCGGCTTCGGTTTGTAGCCGGTTTTCAGGGTAGCGAAGTAGAGTCTGTCTGGAAGAATTAGATCTGGTTAGTAAAAGTTGGAGAAAGAAAGTGACAATGGAAGAAACACACAAAAAAACCGGACAAGTGCGTGTCGGACTACGCACAATGAAGGGTTTCGTAGTTGGGACGAATTTATCACAAATACAAACTTAACATTGTAGTTGAAATACATGTACTCTCATACATTCCAAATGTAAATGTAAATTTGTACGCACAATATTAAGAGATTGACCATGTTATTTTAAGACTATAGACTTCTTATAGGTTTTCCTATAATCTATGAGTGAAGAACCATTCTCTGTATTTTTTTCAAAATTTTAGGCTCATTAGTTTCAGAGATAAATGGGGGAATGGTAAATTTTCATTTAATTTCTTAAATATCTTTAAATGTACTTATTTTAAAATTATAAAAAAATATATTTAAGATCCTCGCAACAAGCCCTTTCATTTCATAAGTCACACGATATAGTTTGAAAAACTTTTTTTAAATTTTCTTATTTGCGCCCCAAAAGTGACCAAAATGATGGGGAATATTTGTGAATAGATGTGGGAATATTCAAAATTCATTTATTTACGTTCACGTCCGTGTTTGGGTCACAGAAATACATATGTGTACCAAATTTCAACTTAATCAGTTCATTAGATTCGGAGCAAATTGGCTGTGACAGACACACGAGTCCTATAAGAGTTCCGTTTTTTTCTTTTTGAGGTATGGAACCCTAAAAACGAAAATTCAAAGACATATGACCTCCGCCAACGCGCATAGAGTCCGCGTGCAGGACCGGCGCGTACGGTCTCTTTTTTACAAAGAGGAAGCCTGAGTCCCAGCAGTGGACACATTATATACTGTTTATGTTCTTTTAATAAATATCGATGTTGCCAAGGGTTGAATAATAGTTTTCCCGGTTAACTTCTGCATTGCATGCTGGAAAACTGTTGACATGGATATATTGTTAAATGTCGATAGAAACGACTTTGCTGTATCGGTTGTTGCTATATACTCTACATTCCTTACTTCATCTTTGGAGTATTCCCGAAGTATTATCATTAAAACTTCGGCTTAGAGAAGAAAAAAAATATTTTGGCAGATAGTCTATAATTTCCTTCATCTATCTTTGTAGAGTCTGGCCACGCTGTCTGCATAAGTAAAAAAAACGGTGGAATTTGAAAATCTATAGACGGCAACACCATCTTTCCTACGAAAAAAGAATTTGATACTTTGTTTGTCTTTTTGTTTTTGATAGGTTATTTTGTTTATATTCTGATTTATACTTGGTAAAGAATAGTCACTTTAGCATGATGTAGTGTGGATTTGATACAGTTTTGTCATCGTATGGAGGTAGAGCATAGGTACGACATAGTCTGTTACACATAATCTATTATGCAAAAATCAAAAGGCAAAATATCAAAATCATTAGATCTACTTACAACCCCGAAACTGACATAACTGAGTGATGTAAAAGTATACCATATATAAAACTTTTTGGGATTACCCATTTATTCCATTGCAGACTTAGCGTGGCCTGACTCTAGAAGCTTTAGTAAATATTACAGTATAACATAAACAAAAAGATAAATCAAGTTTTCTTTGTATTTCTTTCCTTCAATAGTAGTAAAAGAAACGGCAGACAGGTTAAATCGATATACTCGATGGCTAGACATATATTTTACGATAATGTAGCAGAAATAAATATTGCTAAGCTATACTAGGGATACATTATATCCTACTTTATTATGCAGTTTTTGTCTAGAAGTAATAAATAGTGTTTGCGTGATTGGAAGCCTAATTTCATGTTATTACAACAATGGAAATGGAAACTTTATTTTGTAATTTAATCGGAACATTAATATTATTGAATCGAAGATACAGTGCCTGGTCTTAAAGTATGTATTCTAAGGTGAAAAGGGAATCCCTAAGGGACAGACATAGACGAAGAAAGTATTCAGTAAAAAAGATTTTAACAAAAAATAATTTTGGCTATGTCGTCATAATTTAACGTACCTACTTCAAACAAACGCTGAAAGAAAATTAAGTAATCCTAAGTTCTTTTTATGTCGTCAAAGTTAAGAAGATTACCTACTTTCGTGTTACCAAACAAGACGTCACGAATTTAGTAACATATTACACAACTTTCGAGGAGACAATTTAATAACTTCAGCAACATTAGATTTCTTTTTGGTTGGAATTTTGGTATACATAAACCTATAGCGTTATCCACAGCTGGGACACAGGCCTCCTCTCTGGGAGAGTGGGCTATAAACCACAACGCGGGTCCTCCCTCCAATTCAGGACTTTTGACATATTCCCGAGAAAGAAGAAACTGCCTACAAATGTCTTTATGGATAGCCTGCTGTTCTAGCGAAATTGGTCCATGTTTTTCCTAGGACATGTAGCATCGGACCTTCGATCCAGGAGCCTCCAAAAGTACCGAAAGCTACGATCGGAGTCGGCAGAAGATTGAAAATGATGAGGATTTGCAAACCATATAAAAAAATGCATAGTCCTATTCCATCTAACTTCTCTTTAAACTTGCTCATGTAGAAGTAGCTCTTTATGTATTTTTCACTTCAACTTTACAAGGGGTTGGGCCCTTTGTAAAGTTGAAGTGAAAAATGAATAGTAAAACATTGTGAGAATGAAATTAAATTTCCTACAAGCTAGGGTGAAAAAGGGGGTAGTTGCATGTTAAGAAGCAGTTGTGTAGCTAGTAACTATTCTAACCGAACTGCCGTGGCAACCACATTTTTTCATCAACTACAAGAATATCAAGTTTAGTGTAAAACTATTTCACTTTAAAGTATTTTATGGTCGATTGTTTCATATATTATGATCGCTTTTGGTAGTATGATAGGTTTTTTGCCTATTTATTTGTCTGGTCTAAGTTTATAACAGCCGCACGGATCGATCGATCAGGTTAACCTACGCTTGCAGCGGTTGGTCCGTGGCTGGGTGATCATCTTTACATACTACTCCGTGCGAGGAAAGCAAGTTAAGCCGTTGGTCCCGGCTGTCATTTGTAGATCTTTGACAGTCGTTACGGGTAGTTAAAAGCCCAAATATCTAACAACCAGTCTTATTTATTTATACAGGGTTACTGGTAACTCGACGTATTCCTTGCAGGACGTCATAGTAGGGTTAAAATGCAACAAATTAAGCCACCAAATGTTCTACCGAAATTCAGTAGTTTTTGAATTAGTTAAGAGTTTTAGTTTTTTTATGAAAAATCCCAGATTAAATCATTTGAAACCAATTTAAAAATGATTTACGGCGCGATTGTACTGAAATTTAAGTTATTATCATAGTTGACGCCGTAGCAGACCTTTTTTAATAATTAAAAGTTCAATAATGCCTAAAACTTTGGCAAATATCACTAACCAAACATTTAATTTTTTGTAATTTTTGCTATTACTTCATAAAAAATGTAGTCTAGTGCAAAAAAAAATGCTACACCTGGTGTACAAATTACTAAGAAAATATCCTTGTCTTATCAGCTATCCAAAAAGGTATGAAAGTTAATACAAAATCATGGACTACATTACGAAAATCGTTTTTGATTTAGTACAGGCGTGCGTTTCACAAAAAGGTGATTATTCGAAAAATCTAAAACAAAATCGTGAACATTATTATTCTTTTTAATCAATATCAAAAACTTTAATTACACACATTTCACACGTCTTGTTCGATGTGCTGCCCTCGGTTTCGAATACATGTTCTTATTCGCTTCCTTACTTCGGTTTTTGTTATTCTTGATGTGATTGTTGTCCTCATCTGGTCCGCCGCATTTGTAATTCTCTCCCTTAGTTCTTCAATTGAATTTACTGGGGTCACATAAACTAGATCTTTCATATGATCCCAGACGTAAAAGTCTAGCGGCGTCAGATCAGGGCTTCGTGCAGGCCACGGAATCGGCCCACCATCGGTTTGGATAGTTTTCATCCAGCAATTGTCGAATTGTGATTCGGAAGTGGGCTGGACATCCGTCATGTTGGTAAATCATGTTTGCTCTTCTTTCTTCCGGTACATCCGTGAGCAGTGCTGATAAATGATTTCTGAGGAAATCTTCATAAAGTTCCCTATTTAGTGTTCGGGGTAAAAAATGTGGGCCAATTAATTTGTCGTCAATAATACCCATCCAAACATTAAGCGAGAACCTTCGCTGGGATGCGGTTGGTTTCAGTTTTTTAAGGTTTGATTCTGCTTTCGGTGCCCAGTAATGTAATTTGTGGTAATTTGTGATACCATCACGATCAAAACATGACTTATCGGTCCACAGAATGTTTTTTAAAAAGTTTTCGCTGTCGGCGTCGGCACTTAGCATAAAACGACAAAATTCAAGCCGTCTCGGCGGATCTCCTTCTTCTAATGACTGGACTGGTTGGTAATGGTATGGATGTCGGCCTGACAAGTGAACTACAGACCAGACTTTCCACTGTGACATACCAAGCTCACGCGCTACGATGTTTGTCGATGTGTTAGGATCGTCAATAAAACGTTGAAGAATAAGCTCCTCGTCCTCAGCCGTGTATCTCCGGGAACGACCAGTGTCAACTTGCCTGCTTCTTTGGACGCTGCCAGTTTCAGATATTCGCCGATAAGTCGATCCGAAGACACTAACGTGGGGGAGTCGGCGGTTGGGAAAGCGAAGTTGATATTCTCGCCGCGCCTCAGCAGCGTTACCGTCACAAAGTCCGTAACAGTACATTATGTCAGCGTATTCAGGATTAGAATATGCAGCCATAGTCAGCGCTTATGAAGGCACAGCACAGCACAAGAGCAAGATACGCAGCAACAGTTAGGGAAATAGCCAGTAACAAAACACGAGCTTGCGCGACGTAGAGTTGAAACTAACTAACGCTGGCGACCAAATTTTGCAAAATCGCACCCCCTGTCATGCCGAGAGAACAATAGCGACCAATCACAAAGCTCCCCGAGTGTTTGGAGTTCAAGCGCAGGTAAAAACTACGAATAATACGAATACGAAACAATAGGTTGACCGTCTCGCAATTTTACCTGCCCCCCATAAAACTCTTCTCTTCCCTGGCACACATGCAAAAGTATTGACAATCATACCTTTCTGAATAACTGATAAGATAAGGATATTTTCCTAGTAATTTGTACACCAGGTGTAGTATTTTTTTTTTGCACTAGACTACATTTTTTATGAAGTAATAGGAAAAATTACAAAAAATTAAATGTTTGGTTAGTGATATTTGCCAAAGTTTTAGGCATTATTGAACTTTTAATTATTAACAAAGGTCTGCTACGGCGTCAACTATGATAATAACTTAAATTTCAGTACAGTCGCGCCGTAAATCATTTTTAAATTGGTTTCAAATGATTTAATCTGGGATTTTTCATAAAAAAACTAAAACTCTTAACTAATTCAAAAACTACTGAATTTCGGTAGAACATTTGGTGGCTTAATTTGTTGCATTTTAACCCTACTATGACGTCCTGCAAGGAATACGTCGAGTTACCAGTAACCCTGTATATACTTTATTGTACACCACAAAAATATATAACAAAAAAATAAATCAAACACTACAAAATACCTATACAATGGGCGGCCAAGGGCGGTCTTACCAAGGGGTATCGGTTTTCCTAGTAACTAGTTTGTGGAGGTCAGATAGACAGTCGCTCCATGTGAAATACTGATATTCAGCTGCATCCGGTTAGACTGGAAGACGACCCCAACATAGGGAAAGGCTGGGCAGATGATGGTTTGTCTGGTCTGAGTTTATCGATAAACGATTGATTCCAACAATAGACACGAGTTGGATGGCCTGCAAAAGAGAAGTTGCTATTTTGGCCACATTGCTCAAACAATAACCGTATTGTCATGATTTCCAAATATTAGGAAGATTTACTGATTTTAAATACTAAATATAAAATTAAAAGTATGTGATTTGCCTCAAATGATTTTGTATCAGTGTAATTATGAAGTTTAAAAGTATCTCATTTGACGGTTCCGTAAAAGTACTGGTTTTTTAACGAAACAGAATTGGAAACATGATGTTTGGAGCGTCGCTTAACCTCTAGTTCAGTTGGCTATGAGCCTCGTAACCAGAAGGTGTCTTCAAGAAGTCTAAGGTCTATAACGTTATTATATTAAGTGCCTAGTTATATAGTTTGTTAAATGATGCTAAAAGTATACCAGGTTTGTGGTGTGCAAGATGATAAATCCAGAGGTACTGGTGCTGAAATGGTGTATCGTATCATTTCAGAAGTGGGTTAAACCAAAAAGGTAAGGTAAAGAGGCTTATGGGAACAACTAGGAGCCTACAAGGATTATTGAGTTTTGTTTTGGGTTGCTATCATTTTATCGGCTGCATGGCGCTGCACATCAGGTCAGGGCAACTCTCTGATGATGTGTTGTATTGTGTAGATTGTGTGTAATGGTGTGTGTGGGTACGTGGCTAGGGCTACTCTCTGGCGGTACTTTAGCACGCATTATTGCACATACTGACCGGACAAATCGTGTGCTTGATCGGGGCGACTCTCCGATAGCACGAGATGTGTTTTGGTTGCCTAAATGAAAGCAATGAGCGTGATTTCGGGGTACTAGTATGGGTATCCCACATCAGGTCAGGGCAACTCTCTGATGGTGTGCGGTGAAGTATACATGGGTATAATGTTTCCTTATAATTTTGCTACCACTATAACTAATAGATACGTTCCCACGAGCCTCTATAAGGGAAGCAAATGAGCAACATTTGACAAAAACATTTTTTTTTATGAATATTTATTTAAAAGCAACACGAGATTAACATAAATAAATTGTTGGTTATGATTATTTCTACCTTAGTGATTGCCATGATAATTGAACTATGGTTGTTCACTGTTAGGGGGCGTACTTTGTGATTTCGCTGGATTTTGAGTGGGTATGATAACTACTGGTTGTTCGGTGAGTCACTAGTCGTCGGATAAATTGTTCTAAATGCATAATAGCTGGACATGAAGGTATTGCGATTACCTCCCAAGTAACACGGGAAGCATATAAAAAAAAAAAAAAACCGAATAGTAAACTTATGTAGAACTTATGGGGACGATAGCTGACTTTTAATGATTTTATACTGAAGATGACGTCTGAACGAGTAGTGTTAGCGATTTGAAATTTACGCATATTTTTGATTATGTTTATATTACATAGTGAAATTAATTTGTAAAGTTATATCTAACGCGGATAAAAAACTGAGAATGACGCAAAATCCATCAAGCGTATTTTTCTGAAAACTTCACAATTTTAAAGATAATTAAATTAATGATCTTTTAGTATACGTGTTTTATTAAAATACCTTTTGTTTTACGTGTAATAAATTAATAATGCGTCTAATTTGGGACAGCGCTCCTTGATGGGCGAGTTCTATTACTGGCTGGACGTATGACGCGTTGCGTGAGCTCAGTACAGAACACGCAAGCTAACCATTCAAGGTCATTGTCATATATCTGCGTCTTAAGGTCCGTATAAACTCTTATATAAGTTCACCGAGCATCTTAAACAGTATATTGGCATTTTAAAACCATTATGATGCTTTACACTGTAAAACGGTTGGATAGTGGCATATCAAAACTTTTGTAAAGCCTTTAGTTTTAGTGCAGCAAACCATAATGCAGCTGTACAGCTTTCACCTGTTTTTAGTGCATTTAGATCTACAATAGCATTTTTAAGTAGTAAATAAATGCTTAATGCTGTTTAATAGCATAAACATGAACCATTACAATGACCTGTAAATCCGCTATACAGCTTTCAGCTGTGTTTAGTGCCTTAGGGTCTACAATTGCATTTTTAAGTAGTAAGATAATACCTAATGTTGCTTAATAGCATAAACTTGTATCATTATAATGCACCGTAAATCCGTTATACAGTTTTGAGCTGTTTCTAGTGCCTTTTGTTGTGTAATAGCACTTTTAAGTGGTTAGTAACAGCCTAGTACTGCTGAACAGTATAAATGTGAATCAATGAAATTCTTGCATTTTTAAAGATTAACTGAGTTCTGTTGTACAGCTTTAATCAAATACACGTGAGTTATTGTAATGCGTAAAACTGTATATACATTCATTTTACTGTATTCGTAAAACCATTTGTCGGCCATATTGTGGAAAATCACATATTATATGATCAACAAAACAACATCATTTTTTATGGTGGACGTAGAACTACTTTATAGGCAATGACACTATCGTAGTTCATCAAAAGTCTTCTCTCTGGCCTTTGGCTTAATAATTGTTCACGCGTGAGTATTTATACTGCTGGCGGTATTAATTAGCCTTTTTAAAGGCTCACCAGGCTGCTATAGACCGACACCATTTTGTAAATATTTTATAACCAAAAAAAAATATATTATCATTCGGACCTATTTATAAAAGCAATAGACCTATTTAAAAATGATATAACTTAATACTGCCCCACAAATACTATTATGTTAATTATGCAAAATTCGTTCTATACTAGGAATACACAATTGTTTTGGTTATTTCACACTTTACAGTAAACTAAATTGTGCAGTAATATTTGAAGCCATGAAATAACAAAAGAGTCAAAAACTTAGCCAGTATTATAAATTTTGTTTTGATGCAAACAAATATAATGTCACTCACTCAGTTTTGACAGTCTTCGTCCATATTATATTGCGAGACAAAATAGTTAAATTACAACGTTAATTGTATTATAACATTTGTACCGTGGTAGTAGAGGTGTTTTTGCAATGATCTAGGATTTATTTATGTTCTAGCTATGAACACTTAGATAGCTCTAATAATTCTTTTACTACATTCTAATGCTAGTCTAATGCTTTTGTAATGCAATTAACATCTTCATTATCAATAATATTGCTAGTATAATGCGCCTGTAATGCAATTAAACAACTGTTGTGAACATATTTAGGATCCAAAACCGTATAATTTGTGCCCAAATAAGCATTACAGTAGCCCTATACACGTTTGTAATGCTTCTATAGAACTAACTCAAAATGCGAAAAGGATACAGAAATGCTGTAAGTCGGCCGCTATACTGCTTTGATGTGTTACTTGGGTTATGATTAATTTTATTGATTGAGATAGTTTACTTAACCAACACTTTATTTTGGATGAGATTTATTTACATGGCTGTTGGGGCGTAACTCCCAACAGTGAAAATGTTATGTTGATGTTGTTTATTGGGATGTTATGTTGAACGAGTAAACAACCGATTGTTATAAAGGTTTTATTGCTACTAAAACAATATTTAATAAAGTAATAATGCACAATTAATGTTGGGTTGCAAAATTAATAAACTGTAACGTTTCACTGTAAGAAGGACCAATTATTTTCATGTACAGCGTAGCTCGTACAATGGCATTCTTTCATCTTTGTCTGTGCTAAATAAATGTATTTTCTTTCTTTCTTTCATGGTTTTCGTGAGTCATTCTATGTCTTATACCGTGTCCCTTGCATGAGCATGATCACGATGACGTGATGATTACCCGTCATGAGACTGTCGCGGGACTGTCATGAGACCGTCATGAGACTGTCATGACTGTCATGAGACTGTCATGTGACTGTCATGAGACCGTCATGAAACCGTTGTGAGACCGTCGTGGGATTAACCAAAAGGTAAACTATGTTTGATCACACTTGATAAATGATAACTGAAGTATGTTTGTTTGCACTTGATAAATGATAAGTGAACTATAATGTTCACACTTGATAAATGATAACTGCAGTATGTTTGTTTGCACTTGATAAATGATAAGTGAACTATGATGTTCACACTTGATAAATGATAACTGAAGTATGTTTGTTTGCACTTGATAAATGATAAGTGAACTATGATGTTCACACTTGATAAATGATAGCTGCAGTATGTTTGTTTGCACTTGATAAATGATAAGTGAACTATGTTCGCACTTGATAAATGATAAGTGAACTATGTTCGCACTTGATAAATGATAAGTGAACTATGTTTGTTCGCACTTGATAAATGATACGGTGAAGGAAAACATCGTGAGGAAACCGGCATGTCCTAGAACCAATCACTCGAAGACATGTGACATTTAGTGTACTATGTTTATTCGCACTTGATAAATGATGCGGTGAAGGAAAACATCGTGAGGAAACCGGCAGGTCCTAGAACCAAATATTCGAAGACATGTGATATCTACCAACCCGCACTGGGCCCGCGTGGTGGATTACGGCCCACTCCCTCTCACAGTGAGAGGATCATGGGCTGATTATGATAAATGGTTTTGTTAATGTGGACAGGGTTCGTTTGGGTATCTGATCTTGTTTCAAATAGAGTATTAGTATTATGATACTTATTGATTTTTTGATACTATGATTGATATTATGATACCATTTTATTTTATGATAATTATGATACTTAATGATTATTGTTCTGGATCAATGAAACATTAATTGAATATAACTTGTTTTAATTCTGGTATAGTTTTCTAAGCAATATAGAATCATGTGTAAAGATTGTAAATGGATTACGCCCCGAGTACGTACGATATAAATAATAATGAAATGCTGTTCATTGGTAAGCGCATTACCTGAGAACAGCTGAAACGATTTGGCTATCTTTTGTTTTAAAAAAATGTTCTTTATAGTCGGAATTAGGTTTTTGTGGAAAGCAAAATCAAAAAGTTTCCTTGTATGTGAACGTTCTTTTTCTATGAATTTTTCAGATGTGAAAATGATATCTGATGTCGAGCCTGGCGCTAAAATTATTTTATTAAACTAAATTGTCTGTGTGGTTACAATGCTATTTTTCCTACGTTTCGAGTTTATTTTGTATTTATAAGTTTTGGTGTTTTAAATGATTATGGTAGGAGTTAAAAAAAAAAAAAACTGTTTATTTTTGGTAATACTTCTTGTGATTATTTTATGTTATGTGAGTATTTGAATACTTCTATTGTTCAACGGTTCAATTAAGAGGGACATATTAAGTCTAGTCTGTACTGGATATTTATAATGTTGTTATTTAAATAGTTCGACGACGTTACCTTTATGTTGATGTTTTATCTTCCTGGGTAGAACTGAGCTGACCAGCCTCGCTAACGGGGGCATAGCCCTTGCAAAGTGTGTCTAGTTGACACAATTAGTTCAACTTACGACTGAGGTCTCACAGTTTAGTCAGAGCTAACTGACGTTCGATAAAGATTGAGTCTTGTGAGGATAGAATGAGGTTTTGAGATTTTCCCTCTGGAGTATGGTCGTGAGTTACTAATGTTGTTGAGCGCTTATTTCTTGATCCTTCGTTCCCTCTGGCTCAATTATGTCCGATGGAGTTAAGGCTTAGGATGTGGAGCCTAGTTCTTTATTTTCATAAACCCCCTCTGGGTAGATGTGAATTGTCACGTCAGTTTGTTTGTTTTCTGAGGCTTGCCGTATCTTTTTCGATGGTTTTGGTGCGGTAAGGTTTAAGCATGACGACGTTAATTTTCTGGGTGCGTGTTAACACATATGTCATTTAACTTGGCTGATACCTAGCCTGGTATCAGAACTTTGCGATTCGTACGTCCTGACTTAAGCCTTCTCTTGCAAGAGAAAGACCTCACTATGTATTTTAATTGCCATCGTTAGGTAATGTTTCTTTTAGGTATAGGTAGGAAGGGTTCGATTGTTCGGATGCTTTGAATAAGTCTCTGCCTGATCCATTTATTCAAGTGGGGTGTAGTTCATGTGAGGTTTTATCATGAGATGCAACCTCATGCTGTACAGGCTGGCAAGAACACTGTACGTCATCCGAACAATCTGACAAGATATGTTTAAATTAGGATTTTTTATATGGTTTTCACTTGTCGGTAAAAAAAAAAAAAAAATGATAGTCTAGTCTCAGCAACAGCGCGCGCGTGTATCTTTATAATATTGTACTAATGGTTTAAATATAATCGTCTCCTCAAAAATTATTTGATTTATACACTGTCCCGAGCAGCCAAGCATGGTGCTCACAGTACAGTGAATTTTAAAAGATAACCTCGTAGTTTTGAAAATCTTTCAATGTATGATTTAAATGTTCACCCATAACTCGTAATTCCGTATGCTATTGCTAAAGAAATTTATTTTCATTTATTTTTTTATTTAACATGCAAAATGTCATGATTTATGTAAAAAAAAATATTATTTTATGATTGTTGTGTGTGTGCCAGGAGGCAACACAGTGTCGGATGGCCGAATGTCATGATTTCCAAATATTAGGAAGATTTACTGATTTTAAATACTAAATATAAAATTAAAAGTATGTGATTTGCCTCAAATGATTTTGTATCAGTGTAATTATGAAGTTTAAAAGTATCTCATTTGACGGTTCCGTAAAAGTACTGGTTTTTTAACGAAACAGAATTGGAAACATGATGTTTGGAGCGTCGCTTAACCTCTAGTTCAGTTGGCTATGAGCCTCGTAACCAGAAGGTGTCTTCAAGAAGTCTAAGGTCTATAACGTTATTATATTAAGTGCCTAGTTATATAGTTTGTTAAATGATGCTAAAATTATACCAGGTTTGTGGTGTGCAAGATGATAAATCCAGAGGTACTGGTGCTGAAATGGTGTATCGTATCAGTATCTAGTGACAGGCAAAATAGAAGGCAGAACACTCGAAAAGTAGCCCGAAGCGATGGTCAAGTCTGATGACGGAGAAACTGAAATTGCCGGTAAAAATGGCGTTAGACCAAGTCACAGAGTTATCATTATGTGATGAAAAAAATAAACCCTTGCATATACCTCAAAGTAATAAAAAGGAGTCACAATTCTCGAGGACCCAATTAATGAGAAGGACTCCAAAAATGGGATTCCGAAGACTGAAGACTCCGAAGACTTATCTACAATAAGTATAGTCTCGAAGATTAGTAAGTATATTATAAGGATGACAGAATGAAGCAAAAACAGGCTTGGGAAATTCACCTCAAAATGGAAAACTCAATAATATGAGAAAAGCAATATCGTTCGGGAAATAAGCCAGAAAAACATTGTTATTTATATCCGAAGTCCTCAAGGGATCCCCCACACAAGTTAACAAGTTAATTCCGTACATAATACAGTTCTACGTATTCATAGTTTGTCAATATGAGTAAAGTTGAGGATATGTCGGTCCATAGAGAGGTATTAAAGTTACAGACACGAACTGCCACAGTAATAACTTTAGTTATGATATTGGCTTCTCTTACATTCTCGTAGCTATATTATAAATAAAAAGAAGTAAAGTAGATAGGTTGCCAGCCTCGGATCTAGATTTTTTTTTAAGCGGGGCAAAAACTGCCGTCTGCCGCCTCCCGCCAGTCCTTTATGGGGGATGTACTAAGAAAGCTCATGAAATTCAAATTTTCTGGAAATTAAAATTTTGGCAGCAACATATTAATCACATTTCGATAATGCCCTAATCTAACAAGAGCGCCAAAACTGAAGTAAAAAGAAAGAAATAGAAAGCTTATAATTGTGGTGTACGTCTCATTTATTGCAAAGTTGCGGTGTGCTGGGTGGTGCACTTGTCTGCTACACTTGAATTTGGCACCCCCTTAAGGTGGTGCCCGGGGCACATGCCCCGGTTTGCCCCCCCTAGATCCGGGGGTGTAGGTTACCTTCTCAATATTCGATCTTCAAAAACGGCATAATGTCAAGACTATTAGATAACACGTGTAAGTAGGACAGCATTTCGTAATTATCAAGAAGAAAATGTGACTAATTAGCCAAATTTTGACGTGCAACTTGCGGAGAGTGTATAACCTATCTACTTCTTTTTACTTAGCATATGCTGAGATAGGAGCCTTTTGGCCTCGTACAGGACCTTCTGCTTTTATTTTAATTTTACTTTTTTTTAAATTAATGTTCTTATTGAAGGTGTTTAATTTGTGATTTCCTGTGCGAATCTCAATAAATACTTTTTTTTTCTTTCTTTCTTTATAATATTATTGCTCGTAGCCTGCGTCATGGTGGTTGCCACTTTGCAAGCACGTCTGCTGAGCGTGGGTTTGATCTGCGAGTTTTGCACTGTTATTATTAGGATGTTCTCAATAATAGCCCAGTGTTTAGATTTGTTTGTGCTGCCTATAGCCTAGGACTTGCGAAATTTGGGCCATACTATACACCTCCAGTTAAGTAATAACAGCCGCACGAGTCGATCTATCTATCAGGTTAACCTACGCTTGCCGTGGTTGGGTGACTATATTTACAGTCGTTACAGGTCATCAGAAACCCGAAAGTCTGACAACCAGTCTTACCAAGGGGTATCGTATTACCCAGTTACTGGGTTGTGGATGTCAGATAGGCAAGTCAATCCATGTGAACTACTAGAATTCAGCTGCATCCGGTTAGACTGGAAGCTGACCTCAATATAGTTGGGAAAAGGCTTGGCAGATTGACTATTATATTTCTTTATCTACCTCGTCAAGGAATACAGTATGTATGTTATTTGATGATTCCTAAACACAATAAAAAGTTTGACATATTCTAGATACCTAAAACATTAACTTTGATATTTAGCCTTTCGAAGGCAGCCGAGACATCCACAAATTATTCCCGGGGGTAGAAATAACATTTATCGTAAATGTCACAGCGAAAAGCGAATAAAAAAACCTATTTTATTGTAGCAGAAAGAAAAAGAGAATTTGGTGTTTAATTATTAAAGGCTGAGAAGGCTTTACTTGACTTTCGGGTTTCGCGCTAAAACACTTGTGCCCGTTTTCACAGACAGTGGGGACATCTACATGCCTAAATAAAAACGAGCTGTTAAATTTTCAACGCTGGGGTCAGCATCTAAAGTTGAATATCCAACAGCGCGATTTTATTTAGATGTCACATAGTGTTACTGATAACGGGCATAACTTTACTAAGGTCACTGGTTGACCTCTTGACCTTGAAATCCGTGACGTCAAATAAAAGAGAACCCAATAATTTATGGCT
Organism: Agrochola lychnidis; assembly: GCA_963680765.1. Lineage (NCBI taxonomy): Eukaryota > Metazoa > Arthropoda > Insecta > Lepidoptera > Noctuidae > Agrochola > Agrochola lychnidis. Next base: position 9,568,963 of record OY796873.1, read on the forward strand.
AATTTAGTTGACTATTAGATTTATAGTAATTTTAGTCCGCCCCTAGTCTGTTGGCTCCGTTTCCAGACTTTTAAATCCTATTGTATGTGAGCAAAGCAATTGAATTGGAACAGGTAAACATTTTTTTTAACCGACTTCCAAAAAGGAGGAGGTTATATGTTCGTCGCGTATGTTTGTTTTTTTATTTTTTTATTTTTTTCTATGTATGTCCACCGATTTCTCCGTCAATTGTGAACCGATTTTGAAAATTCTTTTTTTGTTTGAAAGGGTATGCTCTCGAGGTGGTCCCATATACATTTTATTAACTTTGCTTCGATAGTTTTTGAGTTAGCTTCAATAATACGTTCTTTTTCCCACTTAGTATGTGTATGATATGATAAGTTCGTGTCACTGTTATTTACATACCACAACTAAAAAGTGAAAAAAAACGGTGGCAAAAAACGAAAATACAAAACCTAAGACACCGACTTCCGAAATTAAAGTTATTTTTCACTTTGTAGTGTTTTTTGGAAGTCGGTTGGTTTTTTTTTTTGTAAAGTTTTTATTAATTTATTTATTTATCTCGAATAGTTTATAATATGCTTTCAGCTAGCTTTAAGCTGAGATTCATGACAGAATCACAAGCATAATTTTACTAGAAAACCGCTAAATCAAGTAGGATCGACATCGATAACAATAGGACAGACTTTAAAACTAGTTCGTCAGTAATACAGAAAATAACAATGAAGAAAAAGCAACCATAAAATAGAACGACTTCTCTACAATTTTCCAGTTGTACAGACTTATGAGGACGTTGAAGAAGGACCTATTCAAACCCGAGGAAAGTTTGATTAAACAAATAAATCTGGTGGAAGATCTCATAGACGTCATGCGGGCTACGTCGTAAAGCTTTTGTCAGCTTTTGTAGACGAAAATGGGACTCGACTTTTCTCATGAACAGATATTATTTAAAACTAGCCCGGCTTGACTTCTCACGGGTAGCACTAAGTAATTATCCATAGCGCACTTACTTACCCTACCTATCTACCTAGATATCATCAAAAAAGCCGGTCCATACAAAAATTATGAGAAAATGAATTTTCTTCATATTTTTCCGATGTTTCAATAGTTATTCTGCTATTCGGGGCGGAGACAAATCCAACAAATCAAAGATCATAAAAACGGTCCAGCCGTTCGTGAGTTATAAAATATGGTGTAACTAACCCGACTTTTTTTTATATACATGGATATTATCTCAAGAATGAGATAATATCTATGGGAGACTGCCTCGTTGGTCTAGTGGTAGCAAGCCCTACTGCTGAGCATGAGGTCCTGGGTTCGATTCCCGGGTCGGGCAAAGTGTTATTGGATTTTTCTATCAGGAATTTCTCAGTAGCAGCTCGGAGTCTGGATTTGTGCCCGTTTGATGGCAATAGGCTCGCCCCCTATTACATGGAACTTAAAAAATAACTGACGAAATGTGGGTGTACCTGGTACAGGGACACCTCTGCCCAACCCTTCGGGAAAAAAGGCGTGATGTTATGTTATTATCTCAAGAATATACTTTCTTAGTATTTCTAAGTTGGTAGCTATTAAATATTTAAGGAGGCCGATTAAGTTTCGTCTACGCTACGTTTCGTATTACTTTTTTTATATGTGAACAGATAATTTAAAATACTACGTCAAGAATACACTTTCTTAGTATTAAATTGGTAGCTATTAAATATTTAAGGAGGCCGATAAGGTTTCGTCTATGCTGCTTAGAATACCTAGCCCTTTAAGGTGAACGAAAGGACTATAGGGCAAAGATAGGTAATAAATATTTTCCACTTCAAAAGTTATAATAATAATTATAGCGATAACCTATTTTTCGAAAAGATTGTGTTGCCAGTATCTTTGCAAAAAAAAAAACGAGGAAAAGTGAAAATGCAAATGGCGGTCCTAAGTGTTTTATCTATCAGTTGTTTTAAAAAAAACTTTTTACAAAAAAAAACAACCGACCTCCAAAAAAAACACTACAAAGTGAAAAATAACTTTAATTTCGGAAGTCGGTGTCTTGGGTTTTGTATTTTCGTTTTTTGCCACCGACTTCCGAAATTAAAGTTATTTTTCACTTTGTAGTGTTTTTTTTGGAGGTCGGTTGTTTTTTTTTGTAAAAAGTTTTTATTTTTCACTTTTTAGTTGTGGTACCTACTCCACACATATTCGAATACCACTACCTGCTACCAGTGACAGAAACTTATCATATCATCTACATAGTAAGTGGGAAAAAAATACGCATTTTGTAGCTAACTCAAAAACTATCCAAGCAAAATTAATAAAATTTATATGGGACCAATTCGGGAGCACACCCTTTCAAACAAAAAAAGAATTTTCAAAATCGGTCCACAATTGACGGAGAAATCGGTGGACATACATAAAAAAAAAAAAAAAAAAAAAACACGCGACGAACATATAACCTCCTCCTTTTTGGAAGTCGGTTAATAAAATAACACAAAAGGCTCTTTCATCCAGAAGGCAATTTCTAAAGATATTTTAATTTTATACAGTCGGCAAAGCGAAGGACGCAACGGAAACAGCGAAAACGGAAGCCACGGGCCGTTATAAAAATACTTTCTAAGGAAGACACCTCCAATTAAAACAATCTAATCTCTTGCAATTTACAGCGAGCCTTTGCGCTGTAAAACATTACTTTCAGGAAACGAACGAGCAAGCCTTAAGTTTAGAAAAATAGCTGTTTTATTGCTGCAGCGCTTTAAAACTAAAACATAGATTAATGGTCACGTCAAGTGGATAATTGCCACTAGCGCCAAGTTTTTGTCGCCCAAGACACGGGAAGTTGAAAATTCGATTCCGTTCCAAGCAATGATTCCTAATGACGATGTGCCCCTGACCATCCGTAAGGTTAAAAACGCTTTGATGTCATTCATCAGCCAATCAATTTGTATGAAAATTGTTCCGTGTCCAAGGTTGCGTGGTGTTTACATTGTCCGGTCCTTGTCAACAAGGCACAATGACATTATTTAGTTCAAAGTATGAATAATCAAATGTATCTATGGTGTACTCGGACGTCTGCGGTTTTTACTAAATCTCATAATATGCATTTTACAGACAGGTTTTATCAAAGGCCTCGTTGGTCTAGTGGTCGCAAGCGCTACTGCTGAGCATGAGGTCCTGGGTTCGATTCCCGGGTTGGGAAAAGTATTATTGGGTTTTACTATCTGAAATTTTTCAGTAGCAGCTCGGAGTCTGGATTTGTGCCCGGTTGATGGCAATAGGCTCGCTCCCTATTACATGGGACTTAAACATAACTGGTGAAATGTGGGTGTACCTGCTGCAGGGACACCTCTGCCCAACCCTTCGGGGAAACAAGGCGTGATGTTATGTTATGTTTTATTAAAAGCAATCGAGATTTTCTCAGAAACTCTTAGCAAGCCAAGAATGCGAAAGGAAGAGTATTTTTTGCTGCATAGAATGAGCCATGTCCAGCAGCTAGCAGTAGACCACGTTAAGTAGTTTTATGTTGTCAAACTGTCAACGTCACTGATTTACCCCAAATCAAATATAAGGGTTAGCAAGTCAGTTGCATAAAGTTTAATAACGCATGATCTATCAATATCATAATATCATAACATTGCCAAGACTTGTCCATCTTCGAGAACCGAAAAAAAATCCGATATCCATTCATAAACCAACGCCCACAAATAACTATAAATACTCCGATGCTAATGATAAAAATCGCGCGCGCTTGCCCTTGGGGCACACCCCAAGTTTGCATACACTTACGTAACGCAGCCCCAAGGTCAAGCTGACACTCGTACCACGCCTTTATTGCATGTGTAGCACTCCAAGAGGAAATTAAAGCTATTTCAGTGGTCTAGCCTACCTAGCTGTCTAGCTGGGTAGTTTGTATTTACCCACTTGAAAGTGAGCGATGAGCGACCTTGGAACTTTACCGTGCTATTGCGTCAAGCTGTCGGTTTGTTGGAGCAAAAAGTAATGGAAGCTATGACTTTTAATGAGTTTTCAAACACGGAGTTTGAAGTCTTAATAAAAAGGCTTTTAAAACTTTTTTAGGTTTGGCATCTAAACCTGATTCGTGGCTAAATGATAAAAGCCGCACGGGTCGATCTAAGGTCAAGCTAGGTTCGTGGATGGGTGACCATCCATAACATATCGAGACCCCTCCGTGCCTCGGAAACCACGTTAAGCCATTGGTCCTGCCAGTCATTCGTAGATCTTTGTCAGTCGTTACGGATAGTCAGAAGTCTGACAACCAGTCTTACCAAGGGGTTTCGTTTTACCCAATAACTGGAGGTTAGATAGGCAGTCGCTCCATGTAAAATACTGGTATTCAGCTGCATCCGGTTGGACTGGAAGCTGACCGCAACATAGTTGGGAAAAGGCTAGGCAGATTGATTGATAGATCTAAGCCTGATTTAATAGTCTGCACTTACCAACGTCTTATTATTTTATTTTGTTTTTTTCTTTCTTTTCACTAGTACATAATCTTATCTTTGACAATTCTATAACTCTAAATCAACTTGTATGCTCATAATAATCGCTCGACCTTATTGTATCTACGCGAAGACACTGCCGCCCAAGATACAGGATTTTCCTAGTTTGGGGGCAGGGTACATTTCTTCTTGGACTTTCGACCTCACTTTTGTAAATTAGAATTATAATTACTTAAGTTTGCTTACCTTTCTGTATACCTATCTATCGTCAAAGTTTATGTTTTTTGTGAATAAAGAATTTATTATTTATTATTAATAATTAACAAGCAGATGGTTGTAAAGGAGTCCCAAAAGTATCTTATAAGATCACAAAAGGTAGCAAAAGTGTAGCGGTACCTAATAGGATTTAATAAACTAGTACCAGTTGACGCAAGAAGGCAAAAAATACTTCATCAAAAGTGTAGCGGTAATAGGATTTAATAAACTAGTACCAGTTGACGCAAGAAGGCAAAAAATACTTCATCAAAAGTGTTGCGGTAATAGGATTTAATAAATTAGTACCAGTTGACGCAAGAAGGCAAAAAATACTTCATCAAAAGTGTTGCGGTAATAGGATTTAATAAACTAGTACCAGTTGACACAAGAAGTCAAAAAATACTTCATCAAAAGTGTTGCGGTAATAGGATTTAATAAACTAGTACCAGTTGACGCAAGAAGGCAAAAAATACTTCATCAAAAGTGTTGCGGTAATAGGATTTAATAAACTAGTACCAGTTGACGCAAGAAGGCAAAAAATACTTCATCAAAAGTGTTGCGGTAATAGGATTTAATAAACTAGTACCAGTTGACGCAAGAAGGCAAAAAATACTTCATCAAAAGTGTTGCGGTAATAGGATTTAATAAACTAGTACCAGTTGACGCAAGAAGGCAAAAAATACTTCATCAAAAGTGTTGCGGTAATAGGATTTAATAAACTAGTACCAGTTGACACAAGAAGGCAAAAAATACTTCATCAAAAGTGTAGCGGTAATAGGATTTAATAAACTAGTACCAGTTGACGCAAGAAGGCAAAAAATACTTCATCAAAAGTGTTGCGGTAATAGGATTTAATAAACTAGTACCAGTTGACACAAGAAGGCAAAAAATACTTCATTAAAAGACAGGATTATGCAAAAACCTCCAGTCGTATTTTCCGAGGATTAAACGACGATAAAGCGACAATTTATTGGTTTAATCAAGCAAGCTTGCTTTGGTGTTTCTATAAAATAGACCCGTTAGGTATTAAAGTGCTTTCTAAATGACATGGAGCGCGTTAAGTAGAACCTAAGGAACAGGTAAATTTAGGGTTAAAAGACTTAGGAAGTTGCCAAGGTTGCTGTCGATCCAATTTGTCTCTAATAAAGGTGACGACAAGTTGCTAGTGCTTTTGACAGTGAAAATGAAGGACGTTTAACCAAATAGTACTAAAAAGCTGTTATTTGGTATGGGTGTATACATTAATTACGCCGACAAAGTGGTAAAATAAAATTAAGAAAAAAATTTTTTTTAAGGTGCCTCCCCTACCCGTAAAGTGGTGATGCTTTTTTTTCTGTCCCATTGTGTGGGGTATCATTGGAAAGGTCCTTCAAAAACATTATGAGTATGTAAACCATTTTTGGATTCAGGGATCCGTTTGCGAAATATCATAATCATAATCATCATTTATTGCATTCATGTAGTTTAAAAGTTATTACAAGTTTAAATTGGTTTCATACATGAACCCTGCTAGGGCACAGCAATATACATAGTTTAATGTGCTACAGTGTTACAATATTAAAACCACTGTGCTTAATCAATTACCTAATACTAATTTTACATAGTTATTAGATGTCCATCATTTATCATTTGAATATAATATAAATAAGTTATTATCATGATAAAATATAGAATAGGGTAAGAACAATTGATTAAACTTTAAAGTGCTAATTGTTGTTAGAGTCAAGTGCCCCCCCTTTTTTTTTGTGTGGGAAATTATCAAATAACTTCTCCCGCTCTGGGCGGAGCGGGAGGGCGTGTCAGACTCTTACTGACTAAAACCCACCCGTGTTCCTTCGGTTGCCCTGTTGCCGGGGGCCACGATTTCCCTATCGGTTTTCTTCGAACCCCCGGCAGGCATTGGCCCTAGCGGACCCCGTCAATTCTGCTGACATCTCTTTGAGGCGCACGTGGAACACAACGCGCCGTCGACCCGGGCTGGGTCCTTATCGGACGGCGAGCTACCCATTGCTCACCGTCCGCAAGCCCGCGCCTACGGTGGCCGGAAATCGGCTCGCGATTCCCGCCCCGGGCGTCTCCTTCTATTGCGGCGGTTAGGGGCGTGAGGGCGCGAAATTTGCCTCTCCCTCACGCGTTCCGCCTCCTCCTTCGCGAGCATTACCGCTTCGCAGAAGGAGGTGACGGCCTGCCATTTCCGGCCTGCCTCTCGCTCCGTACATGTCCTGAACCAGGGCCGGACTTGAGAGACCACCGCCGCCGATCGCCTCTACGAGGACACGGCGTTGCTCCGCCCAAGCCGGGCAGACCTCCACCGTATGCTCCACCGTGTCCTCAGGCCGATCCACACAATGGTGACACCCGGGTGTTTCCTCCCGCCTTATCCTGTACAGGAACCTCCCGAAACAGCCGTGTCCGGTGAGGACCTGCGTCAGGCGGAAGGTGAAGGCCGTCACACACGTGTGGCTGGTCTACAGCAGTACTCAACACCGCAGCAAGAGGCGACAGCCACCGATGGTTGTGGCAGGTGGTTCGTGTGCTCTAATCCTTAGGTCTCTTTCCATAGACAAGACATGGCTCGAGTTTATCTAGTACGGGTTGAATAATTCGAAACCATTACAAGTTCAGGTTTCTTTACGAAGATTATCTTTTAAAGTTCAAATGAATTTTGAAAAGCCACATTGTTTATGCCAGGTTTAAATCGCGAACCCTCGTGCTATCCTTGCCTCCGAGGCACCACTCAACTTTGCAGCACACACGACACACGCGCGCACATAGCCTTCAGAATTAAGATGGCTATAAAACATTTAACTATCCATCTAAATTCACGCGCAAGGCCGAAATAATCAACAAAGCTGTAACAAAATACTGAAGTGGCCTAAAATTTATTGGTTTTCAAGGAATCCTGTGAAGTGTCCCGGTTTATGGCGAAGTGAGATATGGACGTAAATCATCATATTACGACTTCAGCGATTATTACGACCGTCACCATTGTTTTATGAATATTAGGAATTTTAGTTTCAGGAAGTAAAATAAACACAACTGTTATAACTTCTATTTATGTATTTACACGAATCCAAAGCATTTGATGTGTATTTAAGCTCTGACAGTAGCACAATTATTTGGATGCTTTGTCGTGTATTCGGGATTGTAATTTGAAATACAAATTAAATGTGGTTCTGCACCGTAATAAGCTCATGAAATGAAATTGTTTATTCTGTAAATAGGATATCGGAAACACTTTTAAACTTCATATTAAAAAAATATTAAATATAAGCTAGATGAGTTCGGCGTTTCCTATCAGACTACTCTGAGAAGAAAAACCGCAAGAAACATAATCTTGGTCAGGCCTCAGGCCATATGAGAACTATGTAGATTAGTGTCTGAAATGGTCTTTTGAGGAAGGAACCACCGTCAGTGCAAGCATTTGTCAGTAATCGTGGAGCTCAACTCAGAAATTAAGGAGCTCAACGACTCGACGAACAATACCAAAGAAAGGACATTTGGGACCTTGGAATCGCGGATTATATAAGGCAGACTCAATCGTTAAGCCATCAAACAAGAGTTAATGAAGAAGAGAGCAGAGCAGAAGAAATTAGAATTCCTAATGAAGATTACCAGAATTTCAGCAATGAACCACGAAAAATCCAACCACGGAAGAAAAATTACGATAAAGCCAACTTTGCAGCACATAACAATGAACTCACGTGAATACATAAATAACTAAACAGCACATATACAGGGTTGAAAATGCAAGTTAAACATATGTTAATATTCTAAGTCGAGCGGTAAGTGTGCAGAACAGCACTACAATTCATGCAAACTATGAAATATGCAGATTTTGTTTAACGCATTCATGTAGACCGACTGTTGGAGCAAGATTGATATATGTTTCTTATCGTTCTGTGACAATATTTTCATATTGTAAGAACGGTAGGAACGATATTTCTTTGTGTATTTTTGATGTAATACCACTCTCTTTGCAGATGGATTTTTGATGAGGATACCCTTTGTTGAGTGAAAAATAATATTGTTACATTTTTTCCGGAAGGATTGCCAGACCTCGCAAGTCATTGTTTTCTTTTTCTGCAATAATCCAGCTTTCCTCGAGGTTATACTCGTAGATGACTTAAAGGAAAATCGTCTTTGGCGTTAAATCAAAAACTGTTGTTGTTTTCTTAATCGATGTTATTATTTTTATTAAAGACGAAGAATCAGAAATCGTCACTTTAATTATAGGATATCCTAAAAATATAACTCCTTCATTCTAATATTCATCTTTAGTAGAGACCTTGTCGTGACCTATCTGTACGAAAATAATTTTAATCAAAATAATATGCATGCCAATTTGTCGGTCAATTTACCGAGATACTTTTCAGCTCTATTTTTATTCTCGTCTCTAAAATAAATATCTCTCCCAAAACTTTGGACAGCGTTCAATTGGGCATCAAAACCCAACTAATAACGGTTTGTTTTATTGTCAATCTGTCCATATAGAACGTTAAATCGATAACTCATCCATGTGTTCCAAAAGTGGATACTCATAAATCAGCTAATCGTATGGAATCGTTTAAATTTATGTTTATGAGTCCGTTGGCTGAAAAACTTCTGATTACAATCAAACGCGAAGGTTACCGGAGACATATTCATTGCAAGAGACCTTATATTTTAGGAAAGCGGTTGCTGTTGCGGTTTTTAAAAGAAGAGTGAAAGAACACTATCTTTCCACTTCGTCATAGTTGCATAATATGTATTTATTATTGTAGAAAGTAATTTTATTTAAGTATTTTAGTGATATGTATGTTAGAAGTATGTATTTAAGTATATTCTTATGTTGTATGTTTATATTTAAATTAGTGTATAGTTAAGTTTTAGTAATAGTTAAGTTTTATTTTATGTATTCTGTTTTCTCTTTTACTCTTACACACGTTGTCTACATCTCTTTAATTACTTTCCTATCGCAGGTATGCTGGAAGAGATTTCTATAGAAATAAGCATCACCTTTGTACGTATTTTTCTGTTCCTTTCTTCTTGTCTGTTTATATGTGTGTACATAAACGGTTAAATAAATAAATAAATAAAGCACATTTGCATGATTTTGGCAGATAATAAAGTTGTAGGTTATGGGTATGCCCGAAATAACCCGAAGAATTGTCAAACTTAAGTGGCAGTGAGGCACATTGCTCACAGAACAATGTTATGACCTGGTGAAGGCCGCAGGAATCCGCTGGATGCGAGAAGCACAGAACCAGTTGAAGTGGCGGTGCTTGAGAGAGCCTATGTCCAGCAATGGACGTCTTTGGGCTGAAATGATGATGATTATGGGTATGCAGGTAAGCTATCGTTGTACAAGGGACAAGGTAAGGTTAAACTTCTAAAACCTAATGGAACGCCACAATGTGATTGACTTGAAACTTTTCCACACGGTTTTTCTCTAAGTATAGGTACTGGGGTTCTCGAGTAATCAGACTCTAAGTAGGCACTAGTGTTCTAAGCATATCCAATTTACAAACTTTTTTGGGCTTTTGATTGCACGAGATACCCAAAAACTTTTCGCCAGACTTCCTCGGGGCACGGGACGTCCGTCTGGCACAAATGTAACTTCGTCGGTGTAATGTAATTTCGATGGTAATTGGAAACGATCCTACTTGACCTTTGAAATCCAGAGACCTTTGAACGATGCAAATCTAAATCCTAATATATCTCGTCTTGGAATTGAAATCAGATTACCTTTGTTTGTAAGGCTCTGTAGGAACGAAGCTGAGGAGGTCCTAGGTTTGAAATGTCAATTCTCAAACTCAAAGCATTTATTTAAATTAATCCGTTTACTGACAAAGGAGTCAGCCCATTCCAAAAAGTAGTAAGTACCTATGGAAAAGAACGGGCAAGAAAGACCACGGCGGACACTCTTTTAAATTATATTGTTACAAAATATTAGTCAAGAAATCACCTAGATAGATTTAAGTGCAAATCCGTTGTAATAAAAACACTTTGACTAGCTACTTTTTAACCGACTTCTAAAAAGGAGGAGGTTATAAATGTTCGTAGCGTACGTGTTTTTTTTTTTTTTTCACTGATTTCTCCGTCAATTGTGGACCGATTATGAAAATTATTTTTTGAAGAGTATGCTCTGAAGTGGTCCCATATAAATTTTATTAATTTTGCTTGGATTGTTTTTGAGTTACCTTCAATAATACGTATTTTGCCCCACTTCGTATGTGGATGATATGATTATTTCCTGTCACTGATAATTACATAGCAGGTAGTGGTATTCGAATTTGTGTGGGGTACCACAACTAAAAAGTGAAAAATAAAAACTTAAAAAAAACAACCGGCTTCCAAAAAAACACTACAAAGTGAAAAATTACTTTAATTTCGAAAGTCGGCGGTAAAAAATTTAAATTCACAACCGGTTGGCTGCTTTTTTTTTTTATAAAAAGTTTTTTTGCTTAATCTTTTCGAATGATAAAATTATTTGATATGTCATGTTACAATAATGTTTAGAATTAGTACCACTGCCTAACAGCTCCAAGCTTTTCCAATGACACCAATATTACTTTTCTAATCGAAGTAGACATGTGACAACCAAGTGAAGTCCATACAAGGATCGATATGTCAAGCCAAATACGGAGTTTAATGTTACATGTAAAACAGTGATTATAAAAGAGAATTCTCATTTACGACTTTGGATCGGCAAAGTAACTGTTAAATAGCAAAAGACAATATTGGAAAACCACTATTAAGCGTAATGTGGGTAATGTGAAGCGTCTGGCAAGTTTTTACTACTTGCTTAAAAGTGTGATCTTTTAAGAGCGTTTATTCTGAAAGTGGGCAACGTCGCAAATAGATGTCAAATATTTCGCTGTTTTGATTAATTTGGCAATATTACTGTATGGAAATAAGAAATGTGGTTAACTAGCGAACTAGAATATTAATAATGAATTGCAATTATGACACTGAATTTGATGTTGTAACCGTTTTAGGTGTAAAAAAGGCATTTGGAAAGTTTCCAAATACTTTTTTGTATCTAAAACTAAATATTCGGTGTTACGATATTAATTATTGCATTTCATTATCAATATTTTAGTTCTCTAGAGTTACCACAATCTAAGAAGCCCAATTTGACACAAAGTGAAACTTGGTGCTTACGAATGATACTCATTGTTATAGTGTATGGATAACGTAGTAATTAATCAGGATTATGAATTAGATTTTTCGATTCTTACGTGGACGTTCATACAAAGTTATCGCTGCATGTAAAATGTGAAACGTCAAATCGGGCTTCTTAGATTGCGGTAACTTTAGTTAGCCACATTTCTTAATTCCATACAGTAATATTGCTAAATTAATCAAAACAGGTAAATATTTGACAACTACTTACGACGTTGCCAACTTTTAGGATAAACCCTCTTAACGCAATCTCACAATCCTGTTTTTCCTTTTACGGACTTAGACGCCAAATGTACTTTGCTTGAGCAAAAATAGAAAGTAGATAAACACTTGTGCCGATCAACAAAGACCAAAATTGATTCAGTGAGGCCCACTTACGTTCCGTTGATCCTAGGATAAAGTGGAACAAATTAATTCAGGTCTTACTATCGACTAACGAAAAACCCAGTACCCTAATTGCGTAATACGTGATCAATCACAATCTGTTTCGATTTGAAACAGATTGCTAATCCATTGCTTCATAAGTTGGAAAAAAAAAATGCTCAACAACGTAAACAACGCAATGAATGTTGTTGAACTGTCAAAATGAAACATCGTTTACGAAAATAAGTTACGCAATTAGGATACTGAACTGCGCGCAAATCGGTTACAACAATGACCAATAATTTCAAAGAAACACCTGAGCCACTATATGGGAACATTGTTGCCAGTAATAGCAACACAGTACGTGCATTTTAGAGTAAATTACATAGTATGACGACTACAAAGGTGTGCAATATGCAGCCTTAACATAAAGTGGGTACATCACGCAGTCTCGCCCCCGCTTCGAAACTGTCGTTTCAACCCCACGCTATGCAAATATGGTAGATACATTTTTCTTGTGCACAAACATGCTTTAATGTCGTTTTTCGTTTGTCAGGGTAATGCCCATAATTGAGTAGGTTGGATGTATTGGAGGAGTTAATGTTTTGGCGGGCTAATGGGACTCTGTTTTAGGTTACTGAAATATGATCTTTATGTAAAGAAATGGCACTTTTGTTGTGTGATGTGAAACTTATGTCGGTTGTCTGTTTATGAGTATCTTTGGAATTGACATTACTTATTTGCAAACTAATAAAAAGTAAAATGCCAGAGGTCCCAGATTCCCAAATTCCCAGTGGGGGCAAACATTTTTTGGTTGGGGGTGGGCTTGTTCTAAGTCCGCCTGGCTAGCTACCACCATCTTATCTAAGTCTGTCGCCATAACAACAATGTTAATAGCATTGTTGTGTTTCGGTAGTTAGCGGTAAGATAGCCAGCTCCGGTTGACAATTCCGAGTGAAGCTCGCTTCCACCTTCAGCCTGATCATCACTTACCATCAGGTGAGATGCAGACCAAGAGCTTCCCCGTTGTGGATAAAATAAATAAATATTAAATTAGAATTAAGTAGGTACTTACAATCATTCCAATACATATTTATCTTTTCAATCAACAAGACCTCTTTCAAATTTCAGTCTTCAACTCAAAACTACATATTAGAAACTTCACACACATATTATAAATATTTTAATCGCTCCTGAATTGAGTACCAACAGCCCTTACAAAGGCAGCTCACGTAATGAGACGGTAAAATAAGTTTTCCGTGCAAGTATTCCAAAAGGTAATCACCCCAGGGGCATGAAATACTAAACATTGGCTACGTAACTCCCTTTGAGGGGTGACGAAGAGGTTAACCTCGCATTTCTTTCACTTTCCATCGAAGGGTTAAGTTTAATGGCATTTCAATGGCGCCTGCTTGGAGGCTTATGGCGATTCTTTAAATTGCTTTCACGGCTTTTTAATTACTTGGTATTGATGAATTAGGAGGTAAGGAATTTGAAAGACCATTAAAGGGGCCGAGAATTTTTCTTTCGTGGTTTTGGCCTTCTGTTCAAATAACTTTAATGGTCCTGGGTGTTTTATGCTAATGCTTTGGAAATAATCAGATTCTGGTCCTTCTATCCGGATTTTTGGTCTTTTAAATTTTTAATCAAACGGAATCAATGCGAGGGTTCATTAGATTGTGAACCACGCATCACACTGCACACCGCGTGACTGACATACAACGTCTCGACATCAATCGTCGGGCAGTAGCCTAACAGACACAACAGGTCTGGTCGGAGGATCCTCCCTTTTCTATAGAAATTGAGTTGAAATTACACTCTGTTCCTCATACCATCTAGAAGATCATATGGTTTTACTAGCTTCCAATCTTCAGAAGTTGCACAGGCACTTAAGGGAAATAACAATCTGCTTTATTTTTACTAATGCATGCCTCACTTCAACAATATTTGGCGAAACTAAGATAATTTCTACATTTTAATTATTATCTATTACAAACAAATGTGACCTTTATACTTTTAGAGCAGATTTCTGAAATTCCAGATAAGTTATATAGATCCCATAATAATGAATGTAACTAACGCACAATGCCCTATCTAGGTTAGAGAATAAATTGGCTATCCCCGACTTAAGCTATCCTTTGTTCCTGAGCCAGATAACCATTTATCAAACCTTTTGGAAAAAAATGTAGTTCTCCGTTCGCAGTTTCTTTTGTTCATTTGTTAGAGTTTTTGTGTAGATTTTAGGAATGGCAAGTAACCTAAAATTGTTGAGGTAAAGAATAAAACAGGTACCTTCTTAAGTAAGTACACCTTCCGACAAAAACGTCAGGTCAGAGTGCTTTTCCCTTTCCGACTAATTCTTGCACTATTACTCGATCAACTTCCAAGGTGAAGGTTATACGGAGAAAATGGATGCTGACAATTTTTTTTTTAGATTTTTAAAAAATATTGGACTTTTTCTTTTTCTACGTATAAAATGTGGAATGATGAAATTGTGCCTTCGTAGATTTTATACGGAGTTGTGACGATAGCGACCTCCCAACTTTAATGCGTTTTATGTAAGTAATTTTTTATTAATATGATAAAGCAAAAAACACTTATAATATTAACCTAATATTTTTTTTAATATCTGACTGACGGACTAATTAGAATTTCTTTTTTTTACCCAGGCATCATCCCTATTTGCAATATTTTACATATATTGCAAATCCTTAGTACTTTTAAGATCTCAGAACCCAAATAAGTACGGTAAGCCGCACATGAGTGATAACAAAACCAGCACTGAAGCGGAGCGAAGTAGGGGAGCGGAGAAATATGCCAATATTAACCAATACGAGCGGAGCCTTGAAGCGGAGTTTAAATTCTATTGGTTAATATTGGCACATTTCTCCGCTCCGCAGCCTCGCTGCGCTCCAGTGAACAGGCAGCCTTAAGACGCAGATATATGACAGTGACCTTGAATAGTTAGCTTGCGTGTTCTGTACTGAGCTCACGCAACGCGTCGTACGTCCAGCCAGTAATAGGGCTCGCCCATCAAGGAGCGCTGTCCCAAATTAGACGCATTACTAATTTATTACACGTAAAACAAAAGGTATTTTAATAAAACACGTATACTAAAAGATCAATAATTTATTTATCTTTAAAATGGTGAAATTTTCAGAAAAATACGCTCGATAGATTTTGCGTCATTCTCAGTTTTTTATCCGCGTTAGACATAACTTTACAAATTAATTTCACTATGTAATATAAACATAATCAAAAATATGCCTATATTAAAATATTTGGAAAATGCTCTAATTGAACATATATTTTTTCCAAATCACTAACACTACTCGTTTAGACGTCATCTTCAGTATGAAATCATTAAAAGTCGGTTATCGTCCCCTTAAGCTGTTTTTTTATGCTCAGTTCCTATAAACAAAAAAGAATAGTTTTGCTTACCATGTGTATTTCCAAACTGGGCATATAAATAGATTCGTAAGGCAATTTTACCTGTGATAGCTACTACCATATAGGAGGGTCTACTATGCAAAGCGATGAGGTTTTTGCTTCATTATCGGTAAAGATACAAGAGTCTTAATTTTAACCAATAACGAGCCGTAAATTATAGAAGTCGGCCATTATTCTATTGAAATTCTGTAGATGCCTATACTCCGTTTGAAATAAGATTAGACATTTAACTAAACCTTTTTACAGTCCATTCAACCGATTTTGACTTCTATTGCGTTGGTGGCGTGACAAATGGCTGCTGTAGTAAACAGTTGGTGTTGGAACATTTTTTTTGCTTTTAATGCCATCCTTATGCCTACGGTATAGAAGCCAAAATCAGCTGAACGAACTGTTAAAAGGGTTTGTTTAAATGTCTATCTTATTTCAAATGGAGTATAGGTCAGTTCAAGGTCAAAGCGTTACCACTGAAGTGCAACCTATTGTACTATAGTTTTTCTACAAATGATTAGAAAACATGATTACCAAAAACACCATTTTAACTCATTTGATATCGTTTCCAGTAATTAGCTTTAGCCAATTTAACTGGTAAAACACCGACACTAAAAATCGAAAATACGACTGGATTAATTACTAGAAAACGTTAATAATATGTTCAATTAAGTGTTCGACGAACACTTACAGATTATTATTAATACCGTTGTGAAACTACACGTGTACGAAATAATTCAATTATATTTAGTATTTTAGTGTGTAACGTTTAGGCTTTCATGACTGTTATCAAGAACTTAATCAGGAATTCAAGAACTGCCCTTGATTTCTGATGGCCATAAATAACTTAGGGCCTTTTCAATGCTAAATCTTGAAATTTAATTTCATAATGTACCCACTTAGAAATTCGTGCAAATTCATACTTCAGAGTAAATCGAGCTAAGTCAATCTAGATTTTAATATCGCAATCTTCAGAAATTCTCTCAAGTTCAGATATACTTAATGCTTTTCTTTCTAGAGGCTAAGTACAGTTTCATACTGGAAACTATTTTTAAATTATTTAGTTTTAAATTTTTCTTCTTCAGACGCAAATGACTTTAATATACAAAAATATTTTTAGATTTGCTTTCAAATTCACATTACGACCAATGACGAGTCTGCTATGAAAAAAGTAGTGATGCAACGAATATGAATACGAATATTCGTATTCGCCGAATACCATCAAATTACAGAATATTCGTATTCGCCGAACACTTTCATGAAATCATGACATTCTTAATTAGTGACTACTTAGAAATCCCATATAGATATTACGAAAATATTTCTCGATAAAACCTTCCACAGTGGCCTACGAAAGGTTATTTTATTTTCAACAGCAGGAAATATACAGATAGCAAAAAAAGAATCATTTGTCGCAAAAAATACTTGCAACTGTTGTTATTTAAAAATACATTTCAATTATTAAATTAAATGTTAATGTTTATATTGCTTAGCGTATTTAATTTCCTTTCACCTTCTTTGACTAATAATTGCGTGGAGCTAATAGGTACCTAGAATCAAGTATTCGTATTCGGCGAATAGTATAATAGATATTCGTAAAAGTACCTAGTATTCGTTGCATCAAAAAGAAACTCGCATTGACTCTAAAAGAAGAACAATAAATTGCATTGCAAACTGACTTATTGGCGAATAGTGTTTCCAATTGCACCCACAATACCAGAAACACAGATCTGACTCAGTGTTTGTTTACATCAAACTATAGGAAAATCGAATTAGCACTTAATACGTAATATATCATCGTATCAATCACTTTGCGAAGGTCAGACTTGGCGGAGCCTGCAACGGTACAGTGGACAAAAAAGATTGCTATACTGGCAAAAAAGATTGTTATACTGGCAAAAAAGAATGTTATACTGGCAAAAAAGATAGGTACCTTTCCACTATACTGCCAATATGACATAGGCAACAGATAGACGCAGGAGGTGCCGTAAGATAGGCCTAGTCGCCGAGGCAAGCCTAGGAATTGCTGGTGTAATGACATAGAAGCGTGAGTTCATGACGGATTGGTCTGAAAAGGAAACCAAGCCACAGGGAAGTGTGATAAAGTATGGGGAAGACCTTTGCCAAGAATTATAAAAGTGATAACTACTCAGCACACACACAAATACTCACAATAGGGATGATGCCTGGGTCAAAAAAAAAACTATTTCGTCCGTCAGTCAAACAATAAAAAAACATTAGACACATATTTTTTGCTATAACATTAATAAAAAATCACCTGGATAAAAGTCACAAGTAAGTATAAAATCAACATACCCGTGACCCCCGTGACCCCTATGTCATGGCATATTTTAACTCAATGTATCGCCGTGATCTTTTGATAACGTAAAAAAAGAAAAATATGTGTCCAATATTTTTTAATAATCTACAAGACGGACGAAAAATTTTTTTTTAATTATCATCCCTATTAGAAGCAACTTGACCAGTTAACAGCCAGGTTACCTATCTCTTTTGTAGACTGTACATGCATATAACTTAATGTACAATAAACTGCGCAGACGTCATGCTGGGCAACGCAACGGCAACGCCCACGACACGTAACATTATGCTGCTTATTTATCACTTAATAAGCTTAAGCATAAGTGTAACAAGAGTGTGTGTGTGTGTTTTGATGAATATTTCAGACAAGAGCAGGCTTGTCTTGCTCGTGAAGACGAAAGGCGATACTTTTTTTGACATGCTCGGGTTTACGGAAACACAAAGGGAAGAGTGGAAGGCTATGGGAGATATCTATAAGTAGTAGTGAGCCAACAAAGAGCGAGAAAAAAAAATTGCTCGCGTTTTGATCAGTACCTGTGCCGATGGTAAACAATGACGATGCTGCACGCTTATCTAAAAGTAACCACTCCGGATTTGAAAGACTCTCAAGTTATAGCTATCATAGCTTCTATCGGGATCGGGAACCACAAGCTTAAGGGGACGATAACCGACTTTTAATGATTTTATACTGAAGATGACGTCTAAACGAGTAGTGTTAGTGATTTCGAAAAAATATATGTTTAATTAGAACATTTCCCTAATATTTTAATACAGGCATATTTTTGATTATGTTTATATTACATAGTGAAATTAATTTGTAAAGTTATGTCTAACGCGGATAAAAAACTGAGAATGACGCAAAATCTATCGAGCGTATTTTTCTGAAAACTTCACCATTTTAAAGATAATTAAATTATTAATCTTTTAGTATACTTGCTTTATTAAAATACTTTTTGTTTTACGTGTAATAAATTAAAAATGCGTATAATTTGGGACAGCACTCCTTGATGGGCGAGTCCTATTACTGGCTGGACGTACGACGCGTTGCGTGAGCTCAGTACAGAACACGCAAGCTAACCATTCAAGGTCACTGTTATATATTTGCGTCTTAAGCAAGGAGTTCCACTAATCATTGTTACCTTAAATTAAATCAGCACTATTACCTGTTATCTCCGTTAACTGGTAAATTTTTTCACTATGTCGTGATTTCTTGATACAACGAAAGAAGGTAATCATTACAGAATGTTTGTTGACGATACACCATGTTATAATAGTCCTCTGCTATGCTTTGAACATTCACATGTTACACTGAGATACACTGTTTACAGACACTTTTGAACTGTCAAGGAGTTGGCGAATTAGTCAGAAAGTTGAAGGTCATTTTCAGTTGTTGGTGTATTTAAATGGACTGTCCAAACATGACTGCCACTGGCCTAAGCGCAACAGCAGTCCTATCACACGGTATTCGATATACTTTATCAACATTGTTATCAAACACGCTTGTAAGACGGATTAAGCCTGATTCGTGTCGGTAATGTTATCAGTTCAGAAATTAATACTGTTTCTTATCCCCTGATAATGGTAATATCTTATCGTTCTATTAAGAAATACGCGTACGCAGGAAAACAAACATTTGGCTTAGGGGTAAGCAGAAATATAGAGCGTCCGGGAAGTCCCGCGACACCATGCTTAGGTTAACGTTCTTTTTTTTTTGGGTTGGAAATTATCAAATAACTTCTCCCGCTCTGGGCGGAGCGGGAGAGCGTGTCAGACTCTTACTGACTAAAACCCACCCGTGTTCCTTCGGTTGCCCTGTTGCCGGGGGCCACAATCTCCCTTTCGGTTTTCTTCGCAACCCCGGCAGGCATTGGCCCTAGCGAACCCCGTCAATTCTGCTGACATCTCTTTGAGGCGTGTTTAGGCTAGCTAAGGACAAATCTGAGCATATAAACGCGGCGGAAATTTGCCAAACGTGGCAAACCTCGCAGACTTACAGATTTCAGCCTAGGTTACTTTTAAAAAAAATTACTTGCTGCGATGCCGATGGAGCGTAATTCCGCCGCAATTTTCTGCTCATTTGTCCCAAGTCCTTAGCCAAATGCGGAGATGATACGTATTATTTACTTACATCTTTTCACAAGAAGATTGGTGGCCAAAAATAGTACAGAAAGGCCAGTTCCTTAGTGAAGGTTGAGATTAATTTTAGGTAATGTCAGACCCAACCTTTTTGAAGGACTTCAACTAATAAAGCATAAGGTCAGTGTATGCCCTTGAAGGTCGACCTCTTGGCATTTCTACTTAGGTATTCGCAAAAATGTTAGTTATGAAAATAACATAACATCACGCTTATAATTCTCCAAAGGGGTAGGTAGAGATGTGCAGTATACACCAAGTTATTCCTATGAAATAGGAGGCTGTAACAGTAAGGGCCTATGCACATAGCCGCGTTGCTACACAACGCGTCCTACTGTGCCGTAGCTTAAGGTCATCATCGGCGTCGCCGATTTCTGAATTGCGCCGATGTGCTAAGGACCTAATAGGGCTTCATGGAGCGTCGATCTTAAAAAGGCAGCTGGACTGGGAGTGGGACAGACTGGACGCGGAAGGCGGAGAACCGAGTGTTGTTCACAACTTGGGAGAAGCCTATCTCCAGCAGTGAACTGAGACCTTTTGAGTTGGGGGCGAGCCTATTCTCGTTAACCGCATACGAATCCAAGCTCGCGAGTATCTACTGAGATTAGGGTTACCATCCGTCCGGATTAGTCCGGACATGTCCGGCTTTTTGGCCCCCCGTCCGGACTATGTCCGGCCGTTTCGATTTAAAGAGATTTTCTTTAAAAAAGATAAATTATAACTAATAAGAAGAAAAAAATAGAATTAAAAAGTTAAATATCCGGACTATTTTGCAAATGTCAGGACTTTTCAAATTTCGAAATGGTAACCCTAACTGAGATATTGAACGAGTTAAAAAAATATTCTCGTATGACTTCTACAAAAACACTCTTTTCAACCTGCCGTGATACACCAGATGGTCAGTCCTGCTGTATTTGGTAACGAAAGGTATCAAATACATATTTATTATTCAATTATTTAAATGAGTCAAGTGGGAGTCGGCTGGCGACAGTTCCTCTGGTACTTTAATCCACCGGAGCCGGCTGCTGCTAGCGATTTTAATTAACGAACTTTCTGTATCACTGATTGTGAAAATCCCTAGTTAGCGAGAATTTTTGAACTGCGACGTCGGAGAAAAAAGGATTATGTTACCAATTTTTTTTTTGGCAAATGAGTTATTTTTATTAAGTTTTTTTTTTATTGTGTAGCGGATAAATCGCTGTCCCTGGCGAATAAAATGATAATGTACTATTACGATAGTTTTAACTTTATTGCATATCCGATACTTAGAGGTCCGATTACGCTCTGTAATTTTTTTTCATTAATTTCCTACGGTTATTTCAGAAGTTACGAGATTTTAAGGTGTATTGTAATGAATGTAAAAAATCACTTTTCTTTTGGTATTTGAACAATTCCGCTATGTATATTGTTAATAAGATGACAATAATTGTTTTTTATTTTTCCTGAAAAATTTGGTTTTTACGATTATGGTTTTATTCGCCGGGGACAGCGAAATATGTAAGATAAAAAAATGTGGAAAAGTATAAAGGATCGTAGCATGTGCTGTTTTATAGTTTCTGCCCCATGGGAAAAAAGGCGTTAGTTTATGTAGGTAAGTATAAAAAAATGGGGGAATTTTTTTTTTTTAACGTACATGGCGGAATGACAAAACATGAGAGAAGTTTAGTATTCAATTATTGGATGAATGACGCAAAGATGCAGCTGGTATAATCGTGTAAAAGAACTAAAGAACCACAACAACCAGGGAAATCCTATTAACTCGAAATTCATCAGATAAATAAATGATGAATTTTTATTATAAAAAAAATATTTGGGAGTTACGGATGAAATTATGAAAAAATAAATTATAAAACAATGCAATGCAGCCGCAGTACCTACTTAATAATTTGTTTGTTTCTCATATTTTTTTCGAGAAATTCTATGAAATACAAATTTATTTTTGCAGTCTATAAAATCAGTACCTACTGTGCATGCGTAAATATTCATCATCCTAACTATGGAACCCTTCACTGTGCGTGATCGGATTTTTTATTACTTTGTCACGTAAAACACAGCACTGCATCAGTGAATTCATTTGTTTGATCCTCTACATTAAAATATTTTTTTTTACCAACCTTTAATGATCTCCGTGGATGATATGATGACGTCACTCTCATCCATCCTCGCTTTGTAGCACAGCAGTCCTGCTGATTTCCTTATTTTGAAAGATTTCGCTTAACTCTACAGGAACATCTCTATCAGCTATGCTGTTTGTTTATTTCATGGCTTTTCCCGCCATTTTGGGAGGAGTAATGGTCTAGCAGAGTATCGGAATTGGAAGTTGTTTATTGGGTGAAGAATTGCACCTGAAAAAGAAAAAAAAACAAAGTGGTCTAAAAGAGGTTTCAAATGTTTACAAAGTATTTAAATAGGATTATTTGTAAATTGTAGATGATTGTGTTCAGTGATTGATTGGGCAGGTTATAATAGTTAAGCATATGAGTTATAACACAAAGTAAACATTATAAATCAAAGTATGTAGAATAATAGGTAATTGATGTTAAACTCCTTAGTTTGTTATTTCGAATTTTGTTTAATATGTTTCGCATCGAAACCCGAAAAAAAAATCACATAAAAAATCAACAAAAAGATCATAAAATTTATGTATTTGTATATGTATACAAATACATAATAAAAATAGGCAGTAGATACCTACATCTACTTAAACTAATATTATATAGATGTAAAAGTTTTGAGTTTGTATGTATGTAGGTGATAATCCTCGGAATTACTGATCCAATTCCGAAAATTCTTTTACTAACTCTACAGTATTGCCAAGTGTCATAGGATATATTTTATTTTAAAACAAGAAATGTGACGGGGACGAAGTCACGAGCAGAAGCAAATATAAACAACTACATACACCTATTACACGAACATTCAATAAAAGTATTACACAATGCAATCAGGTGAATTCCAGTGACATCTTGGAATTATTCTAAGAAAATGAATGCATCATTTAATAATTTTAGTGCTGACCTAAGAACAAGCTGTTATTCATCAACTTTTATGTACCAATACAAGGTAATACTGAGTTACATAACCGTGTACTGTTCTTAGATGTTAAGCTAGACGATTCCGCAATAAACTACGGTCATTATTTTAATTGGAAAATTCATAATTTACGTTTGTTATTTTTACAAAATTTTAAGTTGAATAATACTTTATGTATAGAAGTAGGTACTGGTTATTTTAATTCTACATTTTTATCTCATGACCAGAGGTTGGAATTAGGTAGAGTTATTTATGTACTTGCATCAAAATGTTGATATTAATATGGATCTTCCCGGGATTTCTAATAGACAATCCCGTGTGACCAACAATATTACAAATAAATAATAATAAAAACCTCAGAGATAGATAAGACAAATATAACAAAGACAATTAACATACAAGTTTTATTAGTATTTTATTAGTATTAAATTTACAATGCACACGTGTGCATATTGGAATTTTGCAACTTCGGACATCCAATGTCGTTGATGTAAATTTGGCATTGTCACGCGTGCAGTGGTTTAAATTGTGTAAAAGTAAATAACTTTTTATTTAATAGATCACGGGATTTTTCTGCTCTTCAAAATTAATCCTGGGATTTGGGGCAAATCCACTTTATTCTTTCGTTGTATGAAATCAGTGAAGTACATAAATAACTCTACCTAATTCCGACCTCTGCTCATGACTTTACTAGTTTATGTTACCGATTCTTAAAAACTTGTGTCAACTTGGATTCATTCATCAATGACAGATTAACTTTTCGTTGTTTCAGTTATTTTCTTAACATTAAAACTCGCATTTCATATCTAAAATTGTAATTAATTTGTTTATAATTGTATGTTACTGTTTAACTAACTAACATGCATTAAATATTTGCATGCCATCACTGCATATCGGAATGTGTCTTTGCACTGAATTTTATATGTTAACAACTTTTGTACCTTTTGATTTGATAACCAGAGAAGTTTTCTAAAAATAATGCTACAAATACTGCTGTGTTACCTGAAGACTGGATACCAATATCTAACACTGAATTACAGGTCAAATAAATAGCTTGATAATCAGTGATCGGAGTAGGTAGAGTGATTTGGGGTCAATGCACCGGCACATATTTATTAGTATGGATATGCCCCTGGGATTCCGGGATTTCAAAATTATTAAGACTTTTTTAAGGAATTTTAAATGTTGTAATGTATAGAATAAAGAATACATCAATATGAATAAGAAATATTTAACCCTTTTGCTGTCTTTTTAATAGTATATACAGTGGGTTGCCATATTAATAGGGACAGTCAGGATTTTTTTTTAGTTGTGCAGTACGAGTCTTAAATTAATTAGAAAAACGCATTTTTTTAATGAGGAAAGCTTTAATTACACAAAACAGTTCATAAAGAAGTAAAATAAGAACAAAAAAATCATTAAAAATAATAATTAAGTACATAAATAGACGAAAATATATGTTACTTAGTAGTGATTAGTACTTTGTGACATTTCCTTTCGCCTCAATTAGTGCTTTTATACGCCTGGGCATGCTTTCTATGCACTGTTTGGCACTTTCTTTTATCTTAGGGTTATGATGCCAAACACTGATGAGCTGTTCTATCAGTGTGACCTTGGTGGTTATCATTTCTTTGGCTATTTCGGCCTTGGTAATCTCCCATACATTTTCGATAGGGTTCATGTCAGGAAAATTACCAGACCAAGGTAAAACTGGAATGTTATGGTCTGCCAAGAACTTGGTAACGCTTCTGGCTTTATGGCATGGCGCTGAATCATGCATAAACATACATTCCTCACCATCAGGGAACCATTCTTCAAGTGTCGGTAACAGATGAGTTTGTAAAACTTGTCTGTACTGGTCTTGTGTCATGGTTCCCTGGACAATGTACAAGCGCCCAACCCCCTTGGCGCTTATGACAGACCACACCATTATTTTAACAGGGTGTTTCACCCTCTCCACGATGCAGTCGGGGTGGTATTTTTCTCCTGGGCGTCGCCTGACGAAGCTGCTCTTGTCGGCTAAAATCTTGAATGTTGACTCATCCGACAAACACGCCTGAAAAAAAAAATAAGTAGTTTATTATTTTGAAAATTATTATTTTAAATAGTGTAAAATACCAGTAATAATGCAAACTGCCTTTATTCCAGTCCTCAACCATCTTTTGGCGGTGTTCCCAATCCCAGGCAAGGCGTTTCCTCTTCATTGCATCAGTCAACCGTGGTTTTTTCACAGGACGATGTCTTGTCAAGCCTTCCTCTGCCAATCTGCGCTGCACTGTTCTCTTGGAAACTGGTATTCCTGACTTCTGGACTAACTGAGTTAATAGTGCAGCACTTTTTTTTCTGTTTTGCAAACAGATGTCTCTAATTTTCCTATCCGAACGTGAGGTAGTGATGCGTTTTGTGCCGCAGTTGCCTTTTTCATAGGTTAAATTGGCTGATTAAGGTCCAATTTAATTTTTATTTTACTGACTGCCGACTTAGAAACACCAGCAATATCTGCTATTGTCCTTTGGGAATGACTGGTATGCTGGAGTAGGGTTTTTTATTTCAGATTTTTTTTTTGGAGTCAAATCGCACCCCCGGACCCATACTGAAAGCAAAAAAAATAAAAACTTTTACCAAAATATAATAAATAATTGAATTTTATAATAACATAATAACAATACTTACATTTTATCAAAATTTTGTAACACAAATTTAAAAATAACTTTGTTAAAATATTCAAATTCGTCTTTCACTGATTAGCGTCTAAAGTGCACCACGGCTCTCACGTAAGTTAAATATTTGTAAAAAATAAAATATACTCTTAAATCTCAACATCCACTTCAAATTTGAGTAACAGAGACATAACGAAAATAAATAATACATTCCTAGAACCCTTGTACCACTTAAAACTGCAGTCAAGTGCGCCTAAAGTAAAAAATTGAAAAAAAATGTGACTGTCCCTAATAATTTGGCAACCCACTGTAGGTGATCGGATTCCAAGAAAAGGATAGGTATACTATAAAATAATATAATATATTTTAAATGTTTATCTATCGCATTCTATAAATTTCTAATGTAGTAGTTTAAAAATCCTTACTTTAACAATATTTGATTCAATCCCATAAGTACCAAAATGAAATCCTGGAAAAAAGGCTTATCCATGTTATGATTTCTATGACTATTCATGATGCAAGTACATAAAATCACTCTACCTACTCCGATCACTGTTGATAACTCTTATTTATAAATTAAAATAGATTAATAAATTAAAATAGTAGAAGCAAATTGCAAAAAAAGCAAAAAGAAAACTGTTTCTCTGTAAGGACATAGTGGGAGTAACTTAAATCGAACTTTTTATAACTCATTCCATATACCAATGCATGGTTAACTTTCCTTAAATGACTATAACTTAGAAAGTGACCCAATCAACTAATTACCAATCAGGTTACTGGTTGTATAATGATCAATGCAGTTTATGATCTGTATCTGGAGTTCTAGTAGTATTACTTCGTTTTATTTTTGTACTATTAGATACCTAGTAAGACTTGATGAGGTTTTTTCAAGTTAACTTTTCTTTTAATACTTAGCAGTTTTCATATTGCCATGCATTACGCAAAAATCTCGAAAATGGCACAATTGTGCTGAAACTTTGATAAGTTGTTGTGTGTGCCCCGGAGAAGGTTCATAACAAAAAAGAAAAAGGCATTGTAATGCACGCTGGACATTAGTTAGTTTAGTAATAAAAGAACTTTACATAACATAACAAAATTAGCCTATAATGTTGCCACTGCTGGGACACAGGCCTCCTCTCTTCGAGAGGGAGTGGGCTGTAATCTACCATGCGGGTCGAGTGCTGGTTGGTAAGTGTCACATATCTTCGAATTTTTGGTTCTAGGACATACCGGTTACCTCACAATATTTTCCTTTACCGTTTTGAAAGCAGTGGTGATAAAAGAACTTGATTGGTATAAATTGTAAATAGAGAATAATCTTAATTGCATTTTAATAGCATTAACAGAAGTAAGGATTAGAAATAGATTCATTATAAACATTTTGAGTTGAAAGTTTTAATGAGAAATGTCTAGAACAGCCAGTGCATCAACAAAAATTAGTACATTCATAAAATTAAGTTTCTGAAATGATAAATCCATGGTCAAGGTAAACAAAAGAGATCTACAAGAGCCAAAACAAGTAAGTAGGTAGGTAAATATACTATCAAGGTCTACAAAACTTAATGATCATTTTGTATTTGTAAGCTTACACAGTGTGAAGAATATTATAGTGAATGATGGTAAATGATACTGGGATCCAGATTGTTTTGTTGTACATGTTCTCAAATGTTTTGGTGAAAGTACCAATTGGAACTGTTTCCAATAATAAACCTATTGGAGGAAGTGTTGATTGAGTTAGATGCAATTTGTAACAACTGCAAGGACCCAACCTGCAGTGGAATTTCGGCAAAATTCTTGTTTAAAATTAGGATTAATATGCAGGTAACAAATTCCTATCTTAGTTACTACAAAAAAAACAACAAGCGAATTAAAAAAAAACGATAATCGAATGTTACCTCAACAAAACTACAAAATACTCAATGACTTTGATACAAAAATTATTATAAATACAATGTTACGCACCAGTTTGCACAGTCGAAGAACATCAGGTTTATTTACACAGTAGCCTTGATTGTTGACGGAATTTGGTAGTTTGCAGCAAACACTTACTATACGACGCCTTCGCACTGACTCATGTACACACAATTTATACACAGATTTTGTGCAAATAAACACTTTAACTTATAATTAAACTTGCACAGCATACGTTAACGACACGACAGGGCTAGTATTTCTCATAATTTCGCTCATTGTAATGTTTAGACGACGCAGTTTTTTACGGTGGCTGCCGCGTAGGAGTCTCGTTATTAGACGGCGTGGGTCGATGTCTTTACTCAGATGTAAGGTCAGCTTAGCTCGCACCGAATCCACGGAGTCTTCACATCACAACTCGACGTTTGCATTCTATTTTTGTAGTTCTAATAAGCATACGCCGACAACCGCGGTGTTCATAGGACTGAATTGTACTGTCTATTCGTGTGATAAGATGTAAACAGAAGCACCGGCCGTAACAACAGATCACAACGCGATTGGTTGTGGCGACACAAGGTCGCGAATTCACGTTTAGCCTGAATGCAATTAATTCAATTCAGTACTCTCCATTTAGAGAGTGACGTTTCATTTTATTTTATTCACTGGCGGAGCCGTTGGGAACAAAACGGAAGACAATAAACTCGTTTTCAACATAGCACAGATGATAAATGAAATATCCTGTCAAATGAACAACGCCATCTGCGCCATTCAGTATGAAAACTTTCTGATACAGTATGATTGCGGACCTAATTGTCTATGATTTTATGTACAGATTCTGAAACTAGATGGCACAACTAGCATGCCAGTTTTCCAAAAATGGTGTAGGCAGATTACCAGCTGCACTTTACCATTCTTGTGATCTGCAGGCGCGGTTTGAGGAGGGGGGGGGGGGTCCTGTGGGTCATGACCCCCCCCAAAATCATTCAAGCTGCCGAGAGCCGGGAATAATTTACGTGTCTTACTAACTAAAAACTGTCCGCAGTGATCATATACAAAAACATTTTAAAAAAAAAACAAAGGAAAGAAAACAGATCCTATTCAAGGCGGGGTGCTAAAATGTTGAGGCTCACTTCGCTTGCTTGTCTTAATTCGAGCTTTTCTTCATAACTCGACAAAGCAATACTATTCTTAGATTTTTTGGAATGATCAAAAGAAAATCGAACGTTTCCGAGAGTACATTTCGCACTCATTTCGGTCGCTCTTATATTCTACCTTTTCATAGTTGCTTGAAGAGATGAAGAGATTCGCAGGAGAACCAAGGTAACCGACATAGCCCGAAGTATTGCCAAATTTAAGTGGCAATGGACAGGGCACATTGCTCGCAGAACGGATGGCCGATGGGGCCGAAAGGTTCTGGATTGGCGACCACGTACCGGAAGACGTAGCGTTGGAAAGCCTCTCACAAGATGGACCGATGACCTTGTGAAGGCCACAGGAATCCGCTGGATGCAGAAAGCACAGAACCGGTCGAAGTGGCGGTGCCTTGGGGGAGGCCTATGACCAGCAGTGGACGTCTTTCGGCTGAAATGATGATGATGATGATAGTTGCTTGACCTTTCCTGCATAAGTCGACAAACTTCTATTTCTGTTTGAAAATGTAAATCAAATCCTAAGAAAACAGAACCTCCTTGTCAAGGTGGGGTGCAAAAATGTTGAGGCTCGCTTTGCTCGCTTATCTTCATTCTGAGCTTTTTTCTTCATATAAGTCACCAAAGCAAGTCATTCTTAGTTCTTTTTTGAGCTAGTTTCGCTCGCTCTTGTATTCTACATTTTCATAGTTGCTAGGCCTTATCTACATAAATCGACAATGTAACTCCTATTTCTGTTTGAAAATGTAAATCAAATCCTAAGAAAACAGAACCTATTCAAAGTGGGGTACTAAAATTTTGAGGCTCGCTACGCTCGCTTGTCTTGATTCTTAAGCTTTTCTTTATAAGTCGACAAAGCAAGTAATTCTTAGTTCTTTTGGAATGATTAAAAGAAAATCGAACGTATTTGAGTGTGAAAATTTTTTGAGCTCGTTTCGCTCGGTCTTCTATTCTACATTTTCATGGCTTTCCTGCATAAGGCGACAATTTACGGGGTATTAAAATTATCTAGTTAGCTTCGCTCGCTCTTCTCACCCTACATAATCTACTGTCCTAATGCCTATTATTTATCAAAAAGCTAGCGACCAATTTGGCAGCATCATAAAGTACCCTGTAAAAACTATAGCCGCGTCTCTGAATAGCATAAGTAATGACGAATAACTAGACATGAAAACATGACATGTATTTAATGGAACCCCAAATAATTCTTATTTTGGGGTCCTTAAAATAATAGCCAACTAATTGCGACCAACTTGGATAAGCTTGTCCGCTCTGAAATGACGCGCCCCACTTCTGCATTTTACGTCATTTCAGAGAAGGCAAGCTATACCTGCAGGGTGTTTGGCAGAACGTTGATCATATGAAAATGGTGGATAGGTGGGGTCATCTGCTATTTACTCAGCCCTAATTTATTTGGCCCTGGCGCCCTGGATATTAAAACATTTTTTTTTTGCTTTCTTCTAGTTTCACAACTTTCTTAACTTTAAAGTGTAATTTTTATAAAAAAAATGGGTAAAAAGGCATTTTTTTTTTAAATCTTTAATATTGGCAGATTCTTATAACAGAAAGATGTAAAAAATACTTAAATCCTAATTTCAACCTGCATTAAAAAAAAATATCCAGGGGGCCAGGGCCAAATAAATTAGGGCTGAGTAAGTAGCAGATGACCCCACCTATCCACCATTTTCGTATGTTCAACGTTCTGTCAAACACCCTGTATATAACGCTCAGCGCTCATGTACTACCGTACCGCGGTACCGCTCGTTTCGCTCGCTCGGGTCGCGCGTGGTTTGTCACTGACTTAACCCGTTTGGTCAGGGTACCCTAGCTTAGTTACTGCGACCAACTGTTAGAAAAGATCATAAAGTTAAAAAGAGGTTCAGTTATTGCATCATTAGAAAGAAGATCAAAATGTTTTTAGAGTATCAATTAAATATTTCCCTAATAAAAATATTCCTCGGCACCCATGGTGACCCCCCCCCAAAATCATTGGCTGCGACCGCGCCTGGTGATCTGTCAATATAAATGACCGGCAGTCAGTCCGGCACACGTCACGCAGTTCTGTCTGCGTAATTTGTCAACTTCTAATATAGTTTTTGGTTTTGAGTAGTGTATTGGACGACAGATTTATATAAATGACTTGCCCTATCACATAAGGGATAATCACAAGATCGTATTATTTGCAGATGATACTTCCCTCATTTTTAAAATCAAACGTCAGTTAGTCAACTTTGAACAAGTTAATGATGCACTCTCTAAAGTTGTACATTGGTTTAATGTAAATAATCTTCTCCTGAACGAAAAAAAAAACTAAACTCATTAAATTTTCAATGCCAAATGTCAGGCAGCTATCTATTAATGTTCAGGTTAATGGAACAGAGTTGGACCCTGTTGAGTTTACAGTTTTTCTTGGAATCACTATTGACGGTAAATTACAATGGGGCCCACACATCGATAAATTGTCAGGGGAACCTGTGCGGACATTAATACTATCTTTGTTCTACAGAAAAGGGCTGTTCGAGCCATTTACAACCTAGGTCCAAGAGATTCCCTTAGAGAAAAATTCAAAGAAATAAATATTCTGACTGTAGCCTCACAATATATTTTTGAAAACCTATTGTATGTACACAAAAATATATCAAATTTTAAGAAAATGTCCGATATTCATAGTTTAAATACCAGGAATAAACACAACCTTGCTGTCGCACACGTCTCCACAAAGTAGGCAACTCATTCATGGGTCAATGTATACGCTTTTACAACCAACTCCCCATTGACATTCGAAACTTATATATACTTAGACAGAGAGAGGTGGAAAGAGAGTAGGGAGGCCTTTGCCCAGCAGTGGGACAATAACGGCTATGTAATGTAATGTAATTAAACGATTTGAAATCTGTATTAAAACCAAACTTTGTAAAAAAGGGTACTATACAATTTCAGATTATTTAGAAGATAAAAAAGCTTGGGATTGAACTGCTCGCTCTGCTACGCCTTGTGATAAAACCATAGAACTAGACATTTTAATTATTATGTAAAATCAACATATACCAGTTTTATAAACACGTTGACATTGTTGAAAATTATATTCAAAATGACATGATTACTTTGTAAAGTATTATATTATTTTAACTATTGTGAATGTGAGGACTATGTGGATATTATTTTTATTTCTCTTCTAGTTTTAGTGATGGTCTGGCAGTTTGAGTAGTTTTTGCGGCCTACCCAAATGTCCTTTCTTTGGTATTGCTAGTCGAGTTGAGCTCCTTAAGTTCTAAGTTGAGCTCCACGATTACTGACAAATGCTTGCACTGACTGGACAGGTCCACTCAAATCTGTGTGGTTCTTTCCTCAAAAGACCTTTTCAGACACTAATCTACATGGTCCTCATATGGCCTGACCAAGATTACTATGTCTGGACTTTAAAAGAGACTACGACCTCTGAGTTTGTTTCGGCCTTTCTTCTCAGAGTAGTCAGATAGGAAACGCCGAACTCATCTAGCTTATTTTTATTTATTTTTTTATATGACGTGTAAAAGTGATTCCGATATCCTATTTACAGAATAAACAATTTCATTTCATTTCATTTGTGAATAATACCTAGTGGGGCTGTGTCGATATTTTTTGCCGGAATGCCCTTACCAATCTCCTGCATATTTCAGTACCTCGGGTCGCTTGTCTAAAGAGATGGCGAAGTAGACCGAGACGATATGCGCCGGATCAACTTAGGATGGATAAAATGGCGACAGGTCAGGGGTCAAAAAGATTGCTTTCAGCGGAGATGAGAATGTTGAGATGGAGTGACGAAAATGGATAAAGTAAGGAATGAGTATATAAGGGGAAGTTTGAAAGTGGCGCCAATGACAGAAAAGTTGAAAGAAAATCATTAGGCTTGGTATGGGCATGTGATGAGGAGGGAGAAAACGCATATGACTAAAAGAGTGATGAATACCTATAAATGTTGATAGATAGAGCGGGAGAGGAAGGTCAAAGAAAAGATGGAAGGATTGTGTGAGGAATGATATGAAAGAGAAGGGAGTGAATGATAGCCTGACGGTTGACAGGGGAGAATGGATGAAGAAAACGTGTTGCGACGACCTCAAGTAACATGGAACAAAGGCAGCACGCGTAGCAAGACAACCATAGACACGGGTTTTGTCGACGGAAGAATAGACAAAATGACAGATTGTGATTGTTTATCTGTCATTTTGTCTATTCTTCCGTCGACAAAACCCTTTTGACCGTTTCTATTGTGCTCATGCTAAACGTGCAGGAAGTTGATGACCTAGTTAGTGAGGGTTGGTAATTTACTGCTAAGCCTAGAAAATAAGGTTACTCAATTAATAACAACAGATTTACGAAAGCCATTTATTTTTACGAAAATAATGTTTGACTAATTCTTAGAACAATATTATCGACGTTAATTCCATTAAAATTAGCGGAAGACAAGTACCTATACACAATAACACTATGATGGGAGCTGACTGTTGACAACTTTACATCTGTCGGCGGCTGCCCCTACGGCTCCGATGACTGCTGATCGGAAACCTGGGAAAACGAAAAAAAAAAAATCAAACCATTGGCTGCATAAGTCTCGATCCCGTAGAAATATCGGGATAAAAAGTATTCTGATGTCTTAACCCAGGTCATGGTCTAATACACACACATATTCATATTTATAATATTTTAAATATACAGAGTGTTACGCAGACGGTTGAACATGACATACGAAAATGACGGATCTGTAGGGCCGTCTGCTACGTGTTTAGGCCCAATAACAACAGGCCACACGGATTTTTTAAATGACTTTTTTCAATTCGTTGTTCAAACTTCAAAAGTCAATAATTTAATTAAATAACAACTTTTTTTTATCTGGAATAGGCCTATGTCCAAATTTTTTTTTGTCCGGCAGGTAGATTAATAAAAAATATTGGAAATGTATTTTTTCTTTTTTGACGTAAGTAATCAAAAGATTACGGCGATACATTGCGTTAAAATGTGGCATGACGTCACACCTTGCTAGATTTTATACAGAGTTGTGACGTAGTGAGCCCCCACTCCCAAACTTTAATGCGTGTTATCTAAGTCATTTTTTAATATGATAAAGCAAAAAATATGTGTTCAATGTTTTTTTTTATATCTGAAAGACGGACTAAATAACATATATTTTTTTTACCTAGGCATCATTCCTATTGTAGAATCTAACATGTAATTTTTTTTTGTATAGTATATAGTAATAAACCTAATTAATTTCACTTTTCGCAAATGTAGAGTTCCGTGAAAAAAGGCCCAGGCAACTAAAATGGGCGAATTATTCATTGCATACCGTTAGAACGGGCATGAGCCAAAGATGTTTTCTTAAAATTAGAATTACTGCTCTATCACTCTTAGTTTTTTTTTTTTTTTAACAAAGTTCAATGTCAGCCTGATTTTGAACTTTGTTAAAAATAACAAAAAAAAAACAACCGACCTCCAAAAACAAACACTACAAAGTGAAAAATAACTTTAATTTCGGAAGTCGGTGTCTTGGGTTTTGTATTTTCGGTTTTTGCCACCGACTTCCGAAATTAAAGTTATTTTTCACTTTGTAGTGTTTTTTTTTGGAGGTCGGTTGTTTTTTTTTTTGTAAAAAGTTTTTATTTTTCACTTTTTAGTTGTAGTACCTACCCCACACACATTCGAATACCACTACCTGCTACCAGTGACAGAAACTTATCATATCATCTACATACTAAGTGGGAAAAAAAAACTTATTTTGTAGCTAACTCAAAAACTATCCAAGCAAAGTTAATAAAATTTATATGGGACCAATTCCAGAGCACACCCTTTCAAACAAAAAAATAATTTTCAAAATCGGTCCACAATTGACGGAGAAATCAGTGGACATACATAAAAAAAAAAAAACAAAACATACGCGACGAACATATAACCTCCTCCTTTTTGGAAGTCGGTTAAAATAACTAACACGTGCATAAGATGATTTCCAAATCGTGTCGACTGCATATAAAAATGCTACTTGTCGGAAATCACCTACTTTCCGCACTTGTAGCATAAGTATATATTTACTTTTTCTATCGACTCGAAAAGAAGAAGCTATTATACTACTGCAACTCTGTACTTATTATGCTAGGACCTGAAGGTCCATGTACGGTCGACTGTACACGTAGACCCAGTTTAGCAAATTCTCATGCCAACATACCATTTTGCTCTAAATGATAAGTTCCGGCAGCGGTAGACCCTGCAGGACTGGTGACGTTATCCTTCAGTATAGCCGGGTGGGTGCCGGTCTTCACCATGGCTGCGGACCCGAGGGTGGTCTGTGCAGCAAGTCGGAGAGCCAGGTCTCGGGGCAGGCCGCAGCGGACACCACCATCTGCTAAGGACTCGATCATCATGTAGATCTGGAAAAGTGAAATTTTAGTTTAGATTTTGGACAGTAATAAATACCTAAATGAAGAAAGACTGCCTCGTTGGTCTAGTAATCGCAAGCGCTAGTGCTGAGCACGAGTCGAGAGCAGTGGTGGCCCAGTGGTAACGGCCGCGACTTACGAGTTGTAGGTCGTGGGTTCGAACCCAGACAGGCGCTTTACTTTGTGTAAATTATTTCATCACCACTGCTCTCAAAACGGTGAAGGAAAACATCGTGAGGAAACCGGCATGTCCTAGAACCGAAAATTCGATGACATGTGACATCAACCAACCCGCACTGGGCCCGCGTGGTGGATTACGGCCCACTCCCTCTCACAGAGAGGAGGCCTGTGTCCCAGCAGTGGGAACATTATAGGCTGATGATGATGAGTGCTGAGCACGAGGACCTGGGTTCAGTTCCCAAGTCGGGCAGTGTTATTGGGTTATTCCATCAGGAATTTCTCAGTAGCAGCCCGGAGCGTGGTGAGAATTCCGGATGAAGCAGAAGCTCGCTTCCACCTTCGCACAGTGTTTTATGAAGCCCGATTTTCGGACATCCCATTTTTATTGCAAAACCTGACAGAAATGATCATTTAAATGCGAGATTTCGTATCCCCATTTAGCTACCACATCTAGTTTCTGAGTGAGAATTTTTTGAAAATCGTAATTTTTCCATCCGGATATTAAGAAAAAAATTAATTACTCTTAAACTAAGCGTGATACGAAATAATGATGTTAGGTACATTGATGGCGCATCTTATGTAGAGTATTTTAGTACATCAATGAACCTCGCACCATTGTTAGATCGAGATTTATACGGGTTTTTCGGTTTTTAGTTTTTCTTAATTTTCTCGAAAATCCCGTAATTTCGGGAAAAGTTATTTATACTGAAATTATTTCTATAACTTCTCCAACACACCACATAAATTTCACATCCCAATTCCATGGAACTTGGAAACCACAACGATTTTAAGTTTTATCCGGGTTTTACGTCGTTAGGGCTGTCAAAATCTCAGATTTTTATTTATATCCGGATTTTATATAACTTTGCCAAAAAATATATCTACCTTGTAGTAAAATCGGTGGTTTGGATTATCTGACGTAAAGAAGCCAGGATACCAGCTTGGTATCTAAATAAAATATTATTCATCGATGTACGTTAAGAGGTATATTCAGGCATTTTGTGTTGTTTAAGTTTTTTTGTAGTACGTACTAAATACTGCTAAATGAGAAGCAAAATCCACATAATGTAATAGCAATAACATAAGCTGGGAGTACCTTCACGCGGTGATGGCGGTAACAGTTTCTACTGGCTAAAACTCCCATAATTATTTTTAACTTGACCACCAGCTATGCCTTCGGGCTTATGTTGTTTTCGTTTGTCTATTGCGTACATCTGTTTAGTGGCACAGTAGCCTACCCGGTAACGCAGGGGAGCAGCCACCAAATATTTTACTCAATAGTAAGCAGAATTTGTTAGTAATTATGGAGCCGGTCACGACCCATGGGACTACTTTACCTCAGCAGAACCTGACCCGCTCTGCTGGAGATGGTGTTTCTGGGCCCCGACCAGATGACTTTTTAATGCCAGGGGGGCATGACAATCCCAATGCACATGTCATGATGGTCAGCAAGTGGCCTCTATGTCAAACGAAGCTATGGATAGCACCGAAGTCGGTACTTTTCAGTCTCTAGATGTAGCAGCGAACGCACAGGTCGTGGAAAATCAGCCCTCACAAAAAGTGTTGACAAGATTAAACGTTTTTAATTTGTTTACGAATAAATTCTAAGACCTGTCAATATCTGAACTAGTAAATAAAATTTTCGAATATTTTGGGGAGGGCTACCATATCTCCCATCCTAAGGAAGAATTTGCCCATGTTCTTGCTACATTTTTAAGCAAAAGTAAAAGCATGTATAAAAAATGTAACTTTACAATGAAACATTTCGAGAAAAAATATCAAGACTGGTTAAGCCAAACAATGATTACCGGGCAGCTGATGGCTGAAGATTCAACATTGTCACCTAAAAGTAGAACATTCGCGAATTTAAGTATGCGGCAGCAATTAAGAAGTCGTCGAAGGCTCCAAACGCAATTGCAAGATGAGCCTTTAAAAAAAAAAGGGAAATCTTTTACTGCATCACTGTCAATTGAAGGCGTTTCTTTACAATCGAAGCCAGCGAAAGATTTAGAAAAGATTATATATACATGTTTAGAAGCACCTGAAGCACCAACAAATATTTTACAAAAAATAACTAATTGTCCTCGGCCGTATACCCCGGAAGAAGCGCTAGCAGTGGTAATAGATAGAAGTTTAACAGTCGAGACCTACAATTTTCTTCATATGGATCTTCAAGATCGCGGATTCCCTGCATTTCCTCCATACTATAAAGTTTTAGCAGCAAAAAAGGATTGCTATCCATCCAATATTACAATTTCAGAGCGAGAAACCTCAGTTCCTTTCCAAGATCTTTTACAACACACATTTGACAGATTATTGAGAGTCAGCGATGAAGTTGTAACACAATATTGGGAAAAAATATCTGTGAAAGAGTTGGAATGTGTGTTGGAAGGAAACTGAGGCTTTGATGCGAGTACTGGACAGTCACTGTACAAACAAGCCTTTTCGGATGCTGAAGGCGGTGAAGAGAATAGCCTCATTGCAACTACATTTATTTCGTTAGTAGTAAGAACGAATAATGTTATATTCTGGAAGAATCCAGCCCCACAATCCTACAAGTACTGTAGACCAGTATGTGTGCAGTACAGGAAAGAAACGGCAGCATTAATAATGTCGGAAAAATCAAAAGGGGAAGACGCAATAAATAATCTTTCACCTTTATTAAGCGAAACCACAAAGGGACACAAAATAAAAACTTCCTGCTTATTGAATTTAGCTGCCATTGATGGCAAAGTTTTAAATACCATTTTACATACTTCCTCCCAAATGCGTTGCCCATATTGTGGTTTGACGGCGACACAGTTCAACAATATTGACCTAGCTTTAGAGCAACCTATAAATATTGATGCCCTTAAGTATGGTGTGAGTCCACTTCATGCGTGGATCCGAGTGCTCGAGTTTCTCTTGCATTTGTCTTATAAAAAAGTAGTAAAGAAATGGAGGATACCTAAAAAATCAGAAAAAAAAGGCTTTGTAGATGCTCGAAAAAAAGCTGTTCAGCAACAAATTAGAGAAAAGTTAGGCTTACTAGTAGACGTTGTTCGGCCAAATTCTGGCACCACTAATGACGGCAATACTGCGCGAATCGCTTTGTCCGACAAAAATCGTCAAACTTTTTCAGAAATTCTTGACCTCGACTAGTGGCTACTAGATGACTTACACGTTATTTTAACTGTTATGTCTAGTGGTCTACCAATCGATGGTAATAAATTCAGCAATTTTTGTAAACATTTCGCCTTTAAATATGTAGAAAATTATGAATGGCATCCGATGACAGTAACTATACATAAAATATTGGTGCATGGGGCTGAAATAATTAATTCAATATCGCTTCCCATTGGAATGCTCTCAGAGCAGGCGTCGGAATCAAGAAATAAGTTCTGGAGAAGCGACCGTGAGCACCACTGCCGAAAAATGGACAGGGTTAAAACGATGACTGATTTATTTCATAGGGCCTTGGAGTCATCCGATCCTATAATCTCCCATGCTCACCTATAGCAAAGACAAAAAAAGCAATGTAAAATTCCTTTGTCTGCAGTCGCAATTACATTGCTAAAACCTCTACCAGACCCGAACATGATGGAAGAGCTTACCAGTGCTGACGAAACTGAAAATTACGATGCAGAAGAATGTGTGGTGCTTTGCAACGAAGAAGTTTATACATAGAGAGTGAGGTTTGACTTAAATAATCGGACACATCAAAATCGACTGCAAAATTTGAAAAAGCATTAAATCCAAACTTTATATGCACTTGATTTGCTATTTATTTCGAATTGTACCTAAAAACAAACAAATGAAGTAAACCTAAAGGGGACTTTTAACTTGATATTTCTCGCAAGAAGTTGGTAGAATCGTCACAGCGGTAACTCTTTTTTTCTTAACAAAATTGTTTATATGTATGTATTTATCAATTATATTATATTCCTCTCTGTTTCTCTTTTTTAAGTTGTACCCGCCATGTTGTTTCTGAACTACCATAAGGTCAACTGGTAGAAAATTCGTAAGGCATTAAGCCCGCCTTTGTACAATGTATTTTACTGTGTTTATAATTTTTAACAAATAATAATAAATAAAAATATTATTTTGAAAGGTCTCGGTAGGCTGCCGGTAAACTGATTCACGTTCTGTTTGTCATTCTGTCTACGGAACTTTTACTTTTACGAAAAATTTGATCCACAAAATTAGGATTAAAAAAATTGACAACCCTAACAAAAATAGTTAAATTGGAATAACTTCTGAGTTCCATGGATTTGGGATGTCATAATTATGTGGTGTATTGGGGAAGTAAATAGAATTATTTCTGTATAGATAACTTTTCCCGAAACGGCGGAATTTTCAAGAAAATTAAGAAAAACTAAAAACCGAAAAACCCGTATAAATCTCGATCTAACAATGGTGCGAGGTTCATTTATGGACTAAAATACTCTACATAAGATGCGCCATCAATGTACCTAACATCATTATTTCGTATCACGCTTAGTTTAAGAGTAATTAATTTTTTTCTTAATATCCGGATGGAAAAATTACGATTTTCAAAAAATTATCACTCAGGAACTAGATGTGGTAGCTAAATGGGGATATGAAATCTCGCATTTAAATGATCATTTCTGTCAGGTTTTGCAATAAAAATGGGATGTCCGAAAATCGGGCTTCATAAAACACTGTGCTTCGGCCTGATTATCACTTACCATCAGGTGAGTGAGATGCAGGCCAAGAGCTTCCCCAATGCGGATAAAAATAAAATAAACGTGAATTTGTACCCGGTTGATGGCAATAGCGCCCCCTATAAAGCCTCGTGCAGACTGGCGCGACGCGACTCTAACAAAACAATTTCAAAGAAAACTCCACGGTAGAACAATTACCGGTTTCGCGTCGCGCCTGTCTGCACGAGGCTTTACATGGCACTTAAACGTATCTAACTGGTTAAAATGTAGGTATACTGCAATGCAAGTAGGTACACCTCTACCTAACCCTCTGGGTTACATGAATGATGTTATAATAATTTATGTTACGAATAAAGGTTTTATAGGCAGCAATTTATTTAAGGACTTATGGTACCTAAGTACCTACCATATTTAAATAAGTAATGGTGCTGATTCCCTTGTTCACAAACGAAACTAAATTTAAGTTCAGTGCATCTTTTTCTTTTTATTTCATTAAGAAAAGGACAGAAGATAAGATAAGCACCTGTCACTCTCCATACAAGTTTAGACGTGATTAAAAACTTGCCTACTAAAATTACGTCAATTTACGTCAAGCGCTGATTAATTTGACAGGACTAAACTAAAATTTATCTTCTGTCCTTTTCTTAATGAAATAGAAAGAAAAAGATGCACTGAACTTAGTTTAATTTGTGAACAAGGGAATCGGCACCAATATAATCGATACTCAAAGTGAATAACCTAAAAGCTGTTAAGTGGGTACTTAGGTAGTTACTTTTCATCATTTCGTAAGTTAAACCTACAAAAAATACAATGATTCCTTTTTTCGGCAAAATTGTAAGACCTTCGAAGACCTTCGATAAGATTTATTTCCTTCAATAATTCCAATGACAGTTAAATGCTTTGTACATATTTTCATCATCGATCACCACAGTGCGGTGCAGTATTTTTTTTGTATTTTCATGAATCATCACTAGCTTATGTGCGGTTAGTACATAACAGAAACCCAGCAATTGTGTACACATTTTACTAGAGCACTTTTGCTTTGGATGTGTTTTTACAATGGCAACATCGCCATTGCTGTCAATGTCATAGTGACATTAAGACTTTTATATTTTATCTGTAGGAACTTTTCCGCCAAATACTCGAATAAAAAGCTATAAAAAACTCGTCGTCTTAAAATAAAATATTATAAACTGCAATTCTTGGGCCTTTTGTTGCACTACCAAATCCCCAAAGATATAACACTAAGCACATACATGTTTATGAAACCAGCCTCACGTCACTGTTGACAGCGCTCTGTCTTGGTTTTTTATTTGGTCTGAGGACCTCATAAGCAAGAGAATGATTTTGACTATTGCTTTCATATTTTGTCCCTTTGAGGACATGAATTCTGAAGATCTACGCTGCAGCAGTCTTATAGGTGCTTAGTTTCATCACCATGTTCAACTTCTACTACCACACACCTGACCAAGGCTTCCTATTTCACGTGTCTTTATCCCTGGTTCTCTGCCAAGCCCATTCAGTTACCTTCACCACGACTCTCAGAAGTCAATACTCACATAAGCCGGCCCACTGCCACTAACAGCGGTGACCGCATCCATCTGATACTCGGGCACCTCGTCACAGGTTCCCACGGCCTGGAACAGCTTTGCCGTCAGCTTAGCATCGTCAGCGGTGGCACGGGTGCCTCGGCTGAGGGCTGCGGCTCCCTGCTGGACGAGTGCCGGCGTGTTCGGCATTACTCGGATCACCCGGGCTTCTGAGGGTAGCGACTGGAATGGAAAAAGGAAGGAGGTGAATTAAGGCAAGTACTTGCATGGTTGTAACAACTCAATATTAGATCTCGTTATCGGGCGTTCGTATTTCCGAAGAACGATGGTCCCCGAAGTGCATACTTTTCTAAATCTATAACTATATCTACCTAATCATCTCCGTGCCTCGCACCGTAGGTAGTATATTTATATATTGAAAGATATACAGTCTGTTTCACAGACTTTGACAGTGTTGACCTTACGTTGATGGTGACGAGATAAAGGTGCAGCTAGAGTAATTTTTCTCAATTCGTTAAAAAATAGAAAGTGAAAACTTGAACAAGATCGCCTGGGTGGAAGAAAAATGCTTGCATAGTACATTGATCCGTAACCTTATTTAAATAAAGAGCACAATCGCTTTTACAAAACCTTTAAAGTAAAAATACTTGCATAGAACATTGATCCGTAAGGTTAATATAAATAAAGAGCACAATCGCGTTTACAAAAATGAGGTGTCGTCACAGTGTCGCGAAATCAATGGTTTAGTCCCATCTCAAAAATGCTCAACGCGCCTAAAGAAGTTTTGACTTCAAAAATTGTGTGTTGTCTGTATTGATTCCAATGTTATTATAACGTTATATAGGTGTCAATTCCCTTGTTCACGAACTAAACTAAATTTAAGATCAGTGCATCTTTTTCTTTCTATTTCATTAAGAAAAGGACAGAAGATAAATTTTGGTTTAGTCCTGTCAAATTAATCAGCGCTTGACGTAAATTGACGTAATTTTAGTCGGCAAGTTTTTAATCACGTCTAAACTTGTATGGAGAGTGACAGGCGCTGATTAATTTGACAGGACTAAACTAAAATTTATCCTCTGTCCTTTTCTTAATGAAATAGAAAGAAAAAGATGCACTGAACTTAAATTTAGTTTAGTTTGTGAACAAGGGAATCGGCACCAATGTTGGAGACACTGTTACTAAAGCATTGATGTCAATATTGTTACAACAACCAAGTCGGTACAGGAATTACAGACAGACAGTTAGTCATTACAGGAATTTAAGAACAATCCGAAATGGCGCGTCACATAATTAAATACCGACTTGGGGTCATAGATAGGACGTTCGATGGATTAAGTAATCAACGCTACAAAGTTCATTTGGCATGTGACCAAAATTTTTACTAACGCCGCATCTTAATTTGTCAATGCAATTTCTGTGATGCTGGGGCCGCATCTGCGTCTATCGTGACAAAGCAATGCGTGCCGAAGCTTCGTATATTTTGCTCGCTAAAAAGTTATTGCGCTAATGCGGTGGTCACATTAGCGGCTTCATAATTTTAACAAATTATCGTGAATAATCCAAGATGGTTATCCATTATTTCGACAGAGCGTCTACGCAGGCTGGAAACAACAGTCGAAATGACCAACGTTAGTCCGACCACGCGCCACGCTTATTACGTACCGCCACCAGGGCGAAAAGTGCTACGCAGCTCGAACTATCGCGACGATAACCGATAGTGGTTGGTTACAACTGCGTGTATCAAATCACTGTGCGAAGCTTCGTCACGACAGACGCAGATGCGGCCGCAGCATGACAATCTCACAAATTAAATATTCGCCTTCTGTCAAGTTGTTGGTGATTCAGCCGCCAAAACATCCTTGTAGCACTCTAAGGCTGCCTGTCTACTGGAGCGGAGTGAGGCAGCGGAGCGAAGAAATGTGCCAATATTAAAACCAATAGGAGCGGAGTCATAGATAAAGCGGAGTTTAGATTCTATTCAGTGCCGGTTTTAGCAATACCGGCGCCCCGGGCGAGATTTCGGTGGCACCCTTCACTACTCTTGTAGAGAGTAGAGGGTCGAAAATTTTAGCTTTTAATCTAATTTGAGGAATAAGAAAATGCAAGATGCTAAAACGAGCGTAGCGAGCTCAAATATTTCAGCACCCCGCCACGGAAAACTTAGGATTTCTTTTATGCAGAAAAGTTTGAGAATTCAGACTTCAGAGAACGCAGGGTGCAAGAGCGAGCTCAAAATATTTTACCATCCCGCTGTGTTCTTTTTTTTGGCCCATTAATATAAATAGAAACTAAGCTTTGTGGACTTTACATAAAAGTTAGAGAAAAACATAACTCTGTCTTTGCTGTCCCGC
The DNA here is from genome assembly GCA_963680765.1 of Agrochola lychnidis. Taxonomy (NCBI): domain Eukaryota; kingdom Metazoa; phylum Arthropoda; class Insecta; order Lepidoptera; family Noctuidae; genus Agrochola; species Agrochola lychnidis. The sequence goes on from OY796873.1 coordinate 9,612,978, forward strand.
AGTCGGGTAAAAAAAGAGTTAAATAACAGAAAAGATAGAGAAATAAAAGGCCGGTGGTTCTCGTTGGGTGCCCCTTCATGTCTGGCGCCTTGGGCGCGTCGGCTTGGGTGCCCATATGCGACCTATCCTAACGCCACCGGTACTGAGTAATTGGATATAAAGGGGCACCCGCGGCGCCCCTTCATATCCGGCGCCCTGGGCGGTCGCCCAACCACGCCCTACCCTAACGCCGCTACTGATTCTATTGGTTAATATTGGCATATTTCTCCGATCTGCTGCCTCGCTACGCTCCAGTAGACAGGCAGCCTAATGCCTGGTTTATTAAATACGAACTCAGTTACTCGGATTTTCGGACCTAGTCAGTGAATTCATGTAGACGAGATCGGCAGTAAGTCAGGTGGGGGAGCTACTGGGCCCGAAAATAGACGGGTAGGTTAGTCAAGTGAACTGACTTGAGGGCGCGAAGTCAGCACTGTAGTGCTATTCTGTAAAAATCTCACCGTGATATCTTAGGTGAAATGTGCTGCCAATAGTGTCAATCCTTAGCAACTGACAGCTCACACCACGCTCACTTCACCTAAGATAACACGGTGAGATGGTTACAGAATAGCACTACTGTACTGGGTTGAAACTAGTGTCTACACGAGCCCAGTTGCAAGTCAGCGCTGGACTGACGTACTGTACTGTCACGTCTGTCACATCACTGGGCTTATATATACCTGTACTTACCCTAATTGCGTAATACAACACAATCACAATCTGTTCCGATTTGAAACAGATTGCTAATCCATTGCTTCATAAGTTGGAAAAAAAATCTGCTCAACAACTTAAATAACGCAATGAATGTTGTTGGACTGTCAAAATGAAACAAATTAGGCATACGGAAAATAAGTTACGCAAATAAGGTAGGTACTCGTGCCGATGCCCCTGTTCACAAACTAAACTACTTAAATTTAAGTTCAGTGCATCTTTTTCTTTCTATTTCATTAAGAAAAGGACTGAAGATAAATTTTAGTTTAGTCCTGTCAAATTAATCAGCGCCTGTCAGTCTCCATACATGTTTAGACGTGATTAAAAACTTGCCGACTAAAATTACGTCAATTTACGTCAAGCGCTGATTAATTTGACAGGAGTAAACTAAAATTTATCTTCTGTCCTTTTCTTAATGAAATAGAAAGAAAAAGATGCACAGAACTTAAATTTAGTTTAGTTTGTGAACAAGGGAATCGGCACCAATGTCTTTTAAACTGTGCTTGTCATTGTAGTGACGCATGCCCCTTTGACTCTGATGGTCCACAGTTTATTCGTACCAACACATAAAACACAATCTTGTGTACTATAAATAGGACTTAACATCTTAAAATAATCTTATCTTTAAAGAAACCGAGATAAAACTAATCCATTCATGGTTTAATTAGTTCATTGAGGTACAGAAAGAAACCCAAGACGTAGGTGTCAGCTGTTCTGTCAGTGAAAACATCAACAAATATTATGAAATACGAAATCCCTTAAGGCTCCCGACAACAGCCGTGACGCGACAGTGCGACGCGATTTTGGTAAAACAATTCGACTGTAGCAATTAACATTGTCGGAACTACATTTTTGCGATTTTTAAATTATTGCTTTAAAGGTCTTAAAATAAATTATAAAAAAATCGCAAAATTGTAGATCCGACGATGTTAATTGCCACAGTCGAATTTCCGTGAAGTTTTCATAGAAATTATTCTTCTAGAGTCGCCTAAAAGTACCTAAAAGGTGGATAGGTAGAATTTACATAACATTTAAGTAGTAATTTTTATAATACCTACTTGATTATATTAATTAACTAGCTTTTGCCCGTACGCAGGTCGGAAATTGTCCTACGGGAACATTACCGTGATAAAAAGATTATTTATAATAAATTATTTTTTTAACTGTTTTTTCATAGAAAAGTGCAATACCTATTATCACCTGCCTAGCCTTTTCCCAACTATGTTGGGGTCGGCTTCCAGTCTAACCGGATGCAGCTGAATACCGTATTTTACATGGAGCGACTGCCTATCTGACCTCCACAACCCAGTAACTGGGTAATACAATACCCCTTGGTAACACTGATTGTCAGACTTTCGGGCTTCTGACGACCCGTAACGACTGTCAAAGATCCACGAATGACAATTTTTATATTAAGTACCTAATTATTAATTAGCTAGCTTTTGCCCGCGGCTTCGCCCGTGCGTAGGTCGGAAATTGTCCTACGGGAACATTACCGTGATAAAAAGATTATTTATAATTATTTTATTTTTTAACTGTTTTTTCATAGAAAAGTGCAATACCTACGCGGTCAAAATGTATGGAAAAGTAGTTTTTTTTTTTAAATAACCGACGAAAAAAGGAAAAAGGGGGGTTTAGAATCGCGTAAAAGTCCGAAAGGGTTACCGTGGCCCCTGGCAACATACAGGCAACTGAAGGAGCACGGGTGGGTTCTAGTCAGTAGGAATCTGACACGCCCTCCCGTTCCATTTCCTCAAAAGACCATTTCAGACACTAATCTACATGGTCCTCATATGGCCTGACCAAGATTATGTCTGGTCTTTGTAAGAAACTGCGACCTCTGAGTTTGTTTCGGCCTTTCTTCTCAGAGTAGGCAGATAGGAAACCCCAAACTCATCTTGCTTACTTTTTTTAATATGACGTGTAAAAGTGATTCCGATAACCTATTTACAGAAAAAACAATTTCATTTCATTACATTTTATTTCCGCCCAGAGCGGGAGAAGTTATTTGATAATATCCCAACAAAAAAAAAAAGAATAAAAAGGGGGTTTCAGAATCATGTACTGAATCCATGGTTAACAGTTTTCGCGGCGATGTCCCTGCCACTAAAAAGGGGGTTTCAGAATCATGTACTGAATCCATGGTTAACAGTTTTCGCGGCGATGTCCCTGCCACTCTGTATATTTTGGATAATTTGTTACTCAATTATGGAAAAAAATCTTCTGTTCCCTACATTTTGACGAGTTATGCGAACATAAATGTAGGGAAGATATTTTTCGCGATTTCAGGTTTGGTTCCATTGTAAAAGTTGTTCATAATGATGAGTAAAGTCAGAAAAAAAGAAAGAAAATAAATTTATTTGACACAGGTTAAGGCACACAGTTTTCAAAAACAAAAAAAAAACAGGAAAAAGCAAAGAAAGCTTAAAACAGTATTGTGTGCCTCACGGCTGCGACAAATAGGCCCAGTTCAGCATAAATGCCAGACAACTAGTGCCGGACGCTGGTTTTCAACTGAACCTTATGTTACGAGTACGTCTTACGGATGTAAATCAGTTTTATAGTGAGTGTAAATATTTAAATAAAGAATAAATAAATATGTGTAGCAAATAATAATAAAATCGATATGATACAATTAAGTTAAAAGATAATTAAAGATTTAAACAGTGGTATTTAACAAAATAATTATAATGGCATGGTTGCACAATAAACAAAGGACTACAGGGACGTGTTAAAGTTTGCGTACTGGATAAAAACTTATCCTGTATACGAGTATGCTGATCGCGCGGTAAACCCTGCTTGCGCGATTCAGGATTTGACGGGACGTCAGCGTGACCATGTAGCTGCCGCAGGAGAATTAAGATGAATAATATTCTCCATTATATCTAATTCTGTAATGTTCTTCCAATTTATGAAATTAGTTACCATAAATGGAATTTACATAAAACAACATAGGTACTTATTGATATTGTTTTAACTTTAATCACCTCTAATAATTAGCATTGTCTTTCGTAATGCATGTTTTAAAGTGTGTCGATCGCTTATCTTATCGACAATCGATTGTCCACTAAACACTATTAAAACTAAGATTATAATAATCAGCTTTCTACTCATTGATAAGGTAGCTGACAACTTTACTATTGTATTGCTAAAATTTATCATTATGATAAAGATAATTAAATTAGACGTACACGTACACACGGCTACACATCAAGCTTTTCATTTCCAGTATAAGCTGACCTCGTATTGTAAAGAAATCCTATAAAATGGTGCCGATTCCCTTGTTCACAAACTAAACTAAATTTAAGTTCAGTGCATTTTTTTCTTTCTATTTCATTAAGAAAAGGACAGAAGATAAATTTTAGTTTAATCCTGTCAAATTAATCAGCACCTGTCACTACTCCATACAAGTTTAGACGTGATTAAAAACTTGCCTACTAAAGTTACGTCAATTTACGTCAAGCGCTGATTAATTTGACAGGACTAAACTAAAATGTATCTTCTGTCCTTTTCTTAATGAAATAGAAAGAAAAGATGCACTGAACTTAAATTTAGTTTAGTTTGTGAACAAGGGAATCGGCAACCTTGTCACAAATGCCTCTAAACTAGACTAAAAATCACCAAAATTTAGTTTATTCCTGTCAAACGACGATTTCCTATTCTGAAATAGACTAAAGTGACACAACTTAAATTTTAGTTTGACAGCACTAATATGACACTGAGATATTAATTTGGTGAAAATGGCAATTTTGCTATTTTGAATTTGACGTTTTTCACCTAAAATTTAGATTTTCTTACTAAATCTGACTATTGTGTCGGTACTTTTTGGATTTCTGGTACTTCTTTCATACCAAAGACACAGTATCATCATCTTTCTGCCGAATCCCAAATGCTTTTGGGTACCTAGGCGCTCAGACCAAATAAAAAACCAAGACATAGCGCTGCGAATAATAAAGTGAAGCATGCTTAAGACGCAGACATATGACAGTGACCTTGAATGATTAGCTTGCGTGTTCTGTACTGAGCTCACGCAACGCGTCGTACGTCCAGCCAGTAATAGGACTCGCCCATCAAGGAGCGCTGTCCCAAATTAGACGCATTATTAATTTATTACACATAAAACAAAAAGTATTTTAATAAAACACGTATACTAAAAAATCAATAATTTAAGTATCTTTAAAATGGTGAAGTTTTCAGAAAATACACTCGATAGATTTTGCGTCATTCTCAGTTTTTTATCCGCATTAGACATAACTTTACAAATTAATTTCACTATGTAATATAAACATCATCAAAAATATGCATATGTTAAAATATTAGGAAAATGCTCTAATTTAACATATATTTTTTCCAAATCACTAACACTACTCGTTTAGACGTCATCTTCAGTATAAAATCATTAAAAGTTGGTTATCGTCCCCTTAAACTACACCTCCGCTCTGTGTATACACGCTCACACTCAAACATGTACACACGGCTACACATCGAGCTACAATAACAATAATATATGCTATAATAAATCCTTATAAATGCGAAAGTAAGTTTGTTTGTTACGCCTTCACGCTAAAATGGCTGAACGGATTTGGATGAAATTTGGGACATATATAGATGATGCCCTGGAAAAGAACATAGGATACTTTTTTTTTTCTCACGGGGTCGAAACTTATGCGGGTGAAACCGCGGGACGCAGCTAGTAGCATAATATTTGTTTGCTGCACCGGTCGACGTCATTACATTGGCGCCGGCTGTCGCTAGCCAGCGCTGGTTGCTGGGGCTCTGTCTTGCATAGGGTCGTAGCATAATGCTCAGCGATAGCCGATTTGCGTGGATGTGACGCATGCTTCCTTATCTTATTTTTGTATTTCAAACAATTTTTTCTGCGTCATGTTTACCGCAAATAAACGTTTTTAGGGTTCCATAGTAAACAAGGAACCCTTATAGTTTCGTCATGTCCGTCTGTCTGTCTGTCTGTCTGTCCGCGGTCTAGCTCGGAGACCCTTAGTACTAGAAAGCTGTAATTTGGCATAGGTATACATATTAATTATGCCGACAAAGTGGTAAAACAAAATTATGAAAAGCATTTTTTTTTAGGGTACCTCCCATACACGTAAAGTGATGATGTTTTTTTTTATTTTTTTATCCCACCATGTGTGGTATCATTGGAAAGGTCTTGTAAAAACATTGTGAGTATGTTGAAACCATTTTTGAATTCAGAGATCCGTTTGCGAAATATTAAGCTTTAAGGTGAAAATTTTTGTTAGAGTCAAGTGTCCCCCCCCTGCCAGCTAAATGGTTGGTTTCACATATGTGAAAAAATTCACAACAGTAGCTTATATAACGAATTTAAAAGGAAAACTATCACAGCTGAGTAGGCTTTACAAGTTAACGAGTAATAATCGACCAACTTAACTTTGCAGTTGCAAAAACATTTTTTCCCATACATTCCGTATGGGAGAACATATTTTTCAACTACAAAGTTAAGTTTGTTTTTGGGATAAATTCATCCCAACTACGGAACCCTTCATTGTACGTGGTTCGACACGCACTTGGCCGGTTTTCTCCTCTTCTTTCTACGTTTCTACACATCTCTATAGGTAAGCCATTATAAATTACTTGAAAATATCCCATGGGAACTTACTATCGGTGCCGAGTATGCGTCTGTTAACACTTCACGTGACCAGAGAGCTGGCTCGTTCTTTGGCCAAATATTTAGCATTGACATTCAACCTGTCAAAGCTGATGCCAGTTTTTTGGGCACGTTTCCGGATGACAGCGATGCGGACGAGTACTTCGACCCCTTTAATGTCCTCTTGTTTTTGTATTTATTTGTATAGTTAGTTAGTCATTTAATTTAGTACTTACCTAATGTAAATATGTTGTTAGTTGTGGTTAATATTGTAAAAATTAAAATGTTTTCTTTGTATTAATTTGTACTAACGAATACACGTGATAACTATCGGAATAAACACAATCTTATGTCCTAACCCAGTACCCTAATTGCGTAATCAATCACAATCTGAATCCATTGCTTCAAACGTTGGAAAAAAAATCTGCTCAACAACGTAAATAACGCAATGAATTTTGTTAAACTGTCAAAATGAAACAGATTAGTCTAAATCGTTTACGAAAATATGTTACGTAATTAGATAACTGTACCCTAATTGCGTAATACAACACAATTACAATTTGTTTCGTTTTGGAACAGATTGCTAATCCATTGCTCCATAAGTTGGAAAAAAAATCTGCTCAACAACGTAAATAACGCAATTAATTTTGTTGAACTGTCAAAATGAAACAAATTAGGCAAATTTGTTTTCGAAAATAAGTTAAGCAATTACTGTACTGGTCATGGTTTACCTGTATGCCAAATTTCATCGAAATCCATTCAGCCGTTAAGGCGTTAAAAGGTAAAAAACAAACAGAGTTACTTTCGCATTTATAAATTTGATAATAAAGTATGGAATATAATTATCTCAGTATTCAACCTTTTCTAGTCATAATTACCATCTTTCCTACATTCTATCGCAATCGGTTCTACGATCTCTCTCAAGGGGACGATAACTGACTTTTAATGATTTTATTACTGAAGATGAGTAAAATGAGTAGTGTTAGTGATTTGAAAAAAATATATGTTAAATTAGAGCATTTTTTTAATATTTTAATATAGGCATATTTTTGATTATGTTAATATTACATAGTGAAATTAATTTGTAAAATTATGTCTAATGCGGATAAAAAACTGAGAATGACGCAGAATCTATCAAGCATATTTTTCTAAAAACTTCATCATTTTAAAGATAATTAAATTATCGATCTTTTAATATACGTGTTTTATTAAAATACCTTTTGTTTTACGTGTAAAAAATTAATAGTGCGTCTAATTTGGGATAACGCTCCTTGATGGGCGAGTCCTATTACTGGCTGGACGTATGACGCGTTGCGTGAGCTCAATACAGAACACGCAAGCTAACCTTTCAAGGTCACTGTCATATATCTGCGTTTTAAGGTGCTGGATCACCGGGAGCATGAACCTGTAATGTAACGTTCAGAGTCGACCATTACATCAGTGAGGGAGAAAAACCGAGCATTACAGTACGCAATGTCAGTAATAATATTTAATTTGAAATGTTACATTGCAGGCGAATGCTCGTTCACCATTGTGTGGATCGGCCTGAGGACACGGTGGAGCATACGGTAGAGGTCTGCCCGGCTTGGGCGGAGCAACGCCGTGTCCTCGTAGAGGCGATCGGCGGCGGTGATCTCTCGCGTCCGGCCCTGGTTCAGGCCATGGTACGGAGCGAGAGGAAATGGCAGGCCGTCACCTCCTTCTGCGAAGCGGTAATGCTCGCGAAGGAGGAGGCGGAACGCGTGAGGGAGAGGCAAATTTCGCGCCCTCACGCCCCTAACCGCCGCAGGAGGTGACGCCCGGGGCGGAAATCGCAAGCCGATTTCCGGCCACCGTAGGCGCGGGCTTGCGGACGGTGAGCAATGGGTAGCTCGCCGTCCGATAAGGACCAAGCCCAGGTCGACGGCGCGTTGTGTTCCACGCGCGCCTCAAAGAGATGTCAGCAGAATTGACGGGGTCCGCTAGGGCCAATGCCTGCCAGGGGTTCGAAGAAAACTGATAGGGACATCGTGGCCCCCGACAACAGGGCAACCGAAGGAACACGGGTGGGTTTTAGTCAGTAAGAGTCTGACACGCCCTCCCGCTCCGCCCAGAGCAGGAGAAGTTATTTGATAAAATCCAAACCAAAAAAAAAACGATTGCTCGTCAGTCAGGTATTTAAATTTTTTTGTGAATTTTTGTAACCATTATGAAAAAAAAAATGCTTGGATTTTAAAACCAACGCATAAACTAATAAATCTTGTTAAAATATACATCAGATTTTATTTTCACGGTCTATAATGCTGTATTCGCTAAGAAAAACCTATTTTTAAAACAAGCCCTCCGCGAGGGCTCCCGGCATTCCATATGCGACTAGGTGTACCCTCCAGGTGGGCTCCCGGCACTGAACGTGTTGTAGAAATGACTTTATTTATAAACTTGATACTTAATAACTATAGAGAGTATGACAGAAAGTATGATCAAGATCATAAAATTAAGTAGTAAGTACCTATTTACGTAAGCATCTATACTCCGAGCTCCGTTTGAAATAAGATTAGACATTTAAACAAACCTTTTTTACAGTCCGTTCAACCGATTTTGACTTCTATTGCGTAGACATAAGGATGGCATTAAAAGCAAAAAAAGTGGTTACAAACCAACTGTTTACTGCAGCTGCCATTTGTCATGCCACCAACGCAATAGAAGTCAAAATCGGTTGAACGGACTGTAAAAAATGTTTAGTTAAATGTCTAATCTTATTTTAAATGGAGTATAGCTAATTACAAAACTAAAATACCAACAGGTAAGAGGATAAATTATTCATAAACACGATACCCTACACGTGTTTCTGACAGGTCTCTAAATCCATCAAACCGCAATAATTGCTTTACCTTATATTTATTCATCGTGTGCTAGAGTTCAACAGAGTCAGTCGGCAGACTCGAATCATCAGTCAACTCATCATTCATCGGGGACCGTAAAAAGTTCATCACGTATTTACCGCGTGATTTTAAAGATTGGCTAGTAAATGTAGGTATTGTAGAACAGGTATGATAACAATTATTTTTTATCCGTTACGTAGATAATTAAAAAATATTGGACACGTATTTTTTATTTTTTTACTTTAACAAAAGATCACGGCGAAAAATTGAGTTAAAAATGTGCCATGACGTCACGACTATGTAGATTTTATACTTACTTGTGACGTAGCGAACCCCACCCCCCAACTTTAATGCGTTTTATGTAAGTCATTTTTTATTAATAAGATAAAGCAAAAAATACGTGTCTAATATTTTTTTATTATCTGACTGACAGACTAAATAGAATTTCTTTTTTTTTGATCCAGGCATAATTCCTATTACAGATAGAATTAACGGTTCCAATTCGTCGTTTCCTTTATGGAAGAAGAGGCAAAAGCAGAGAAGAGACAGAAGACCCAACTCTTATAAATTGAGCAATAAGCAGTAAGTAACAGATTCTTAACTAACTACCACAGTACTACCACGTAGTTAGTTAAGAGTCTGAAATCCAAAATTCATCAATCAATAATCGACAAACGACCAAAGACTCATCATCTGCCTAGGTACCCTTTTCCCAACTATGTGGGGGTCGGCTTCAAACTCAAACTCAAAGCATTTAAGTATTTCAAATTTACATGCATTTTTGAATTGTCAAGGAGTCGGTCAGTCAGAAATATGAAGCTAGTTGCCCATTCCAAAGCGAACCAATGGAGAAAAACGGGCAAGAAACTCCACGGACACTCTTTTAAATAAAAAATGTTACAAAATATGGGCTACATCATTCATGTTGAAATTATACATGTTAGAACAATGTAGAAAGACGTGCACGTTAGAAGCGTCCGTGATAAAAAGATACAGTAAAGAACAAATCAAAAATTTAAGCTAAGAGATAACCAGTCCCAACTGACGGCGCCCGTTCACGAACATGACGCATGGATTAGCACCATTCAGCTCAACCATTTTGAACCGAACTAAATGATTCAACACACGCGCCACCATCAGCGAGACATCCAGTCCAGTTCCAGTCTATGACCGGATAGATCTGAATACCAGTATTTTACATGAAGCGACTACTTATATGACCTCCACAACCCAAGTATATACTGGGTCCTAACACTATACCCTTTGATAAGACTGGTTGTCAGACTTTCGGGCTTCTGACGACCCGTAACAACTGTCAAAGATCTACGAATGACAGCTGGGACCAAAGGTTTAACGTTTTTCCGAGGCACAAGAGAGACCCATCTTTACATACCAAGATCCCTCGGTCTTGGTATGTAAAGATGGTCAGTCATCCACGGATCAACAGCGGAAAGCATAGCTTAACCTGATTGATTGGCCCGCGCGGCTGTTATTTACTTAGCCACAAGCCCCTGTAAACGACCGAAGACTAGCAGTGAGAAATAATCCCGCTTTGCCTACATCCAAAAACATCATGGAATTTACAAAAATACCTTACCTTCTCAACAGAAGCAGTAGAAACTCCCATGGCGACTGATATGAACAGCTTGTTCTTCGAAGCCTGCAGGTCCTTGATCTCCCTTAGGACTGGCCCCACCACTTCAGGCTTCACTGACACTATTACCACTTCTGACCTCTCCACCACTGGCTTGTTCTCGACCACTGTCATCGCTCCGAGTTTCTGGGGATGGTGGAAAATTAAAGATGAGTGAAATTAACTTTATAATTCTTCAGGCTTTTTAAATCTGTTCTTTCTTTTGTCATAAGTCACTTAGCATAGGTCGAACTGATTAGTCTAGAGGAGATCTATAGTTTCTGGTAGAAAATATAGCATGAAATGCCAACACTCGTGTAATCCCCGAAGATTTAGGCCTTAGGCAGAGGTGTAGGGTCCTACCTCTATGGTTTAAGATAGTTAATTGATTCAGGCGTGACCTTGCGGAAATCCATTATCAAATACAATAGACGTGGAAATATTTAGTAACCTGTTCCGCTTAGCTATTTCTAAAGAAATCGACGATCGATTCTTAAAAAACCCTAAAAGAAATCGACACGTGTTTCACCTCTCAACGAGGCATTTTCAGGATGACGATTGACTTTTCGTGAACCCGAACACGGCGTGTAACGTAAGGCTCACTCTGCGTTCAACGCTCGGTGTGGCAACACGCCGTGTTCGGGTTCGCGACAAGTCAATCGTCATCCTGAGGATGCCTCGTTGAGAGGTGAAATTCGTGTCAATTTCTTTCAGAGTTTTTTATGGCTCTTTAGAAATAGCTAAGCGGAACAGGTTACTAAATATATCCACGTCTATTGTATTTTTTTCCTACCTATAGTACACCCACATTTCGCCAGTTATGTTTAAGTCCCATATAATTTAAATGGGGAAGAGCCTATTACCATACCAAACGCAAATCCGCTAGAAACTATAGACGTGTTATTGACTATGAAATATATTTTTCTAGCGCGTTATTTTATACGCTATCGTTATAACACGTTGTTACAAAACTCTTCCACAGTCTCAACGCAGAGACGTTGTCATTTTATTTGCCAACACGCTAGATGGACTTAATGTTGCGCGGTGAATGTTATCTCACAACGCGCTGTACACGAAAGAATATAATATTTTTCTCATGAAGTTCTCTCATGCATTAGAAATCAATGAACATTTATGTGAAAAGTGTAAAAATTTTGATTGTCCAACTAAATCTGACTATTACTAATCGTGATTTACGAAAAAAACGTGTGGAATAAAATTGGTTGTCATGAACTTTAAATTCACACCAACAACACCTCGGACTTCACGTGCAAAAACAGCACTATTTCTTTTTTTTTCTTTTGCTTATATCTCGAAAACGGTGTGTCCAATCGCAAAAATAATGAATTTTTCGACCCCCTTCATAAAACCCATTTTCCATACAAAAAGTGAAAAATTCCATATAAAACACGTCGAGGCCGCCCCCCTGCGCGCCTCTGGCTCTAAAAAGATTCACGTGGTTAGTATCACGTGTGGAGTCGCGATTGTCAAATTCGATTTACTTGTATTAAAATTATTTTTAAATTTAGAGAATTTATTTTTTTAAATAACAGACGACGCGGGCCGACTGCCGCCCGAGTTCACCCGACGCGCTGTGCTAGACTATAAAACTTTATTGCTATCCCATTCTGGTTCCGCTGTGCACGTTTAGACTTTTAAACGTTTAGTTTGTTGAAGTAATATATTTCTAGCGCGAAGTCATAGTCGATCTAGCAAACGCTAGATGCTTTGTACACATATCGTGTTATGTTTTGGCGCTATACGTTTTTATTAACCACCACTACTACTGAGAAAACCTCCTTAAAATATTGTGAAATGATGATTGGTCAAGCCAAAACTATTGCAATAATAACTAGAACCCACTAAAAGTGTGCCATTTATCGGAAGGTCGTGAAAGTAGATAAAATGTTAAAAATTGTGGCAAATTCAAATAACTTATCTTCTTCATAGATCATACTGTTCTTTTACATCGTCACAGAAAAGACGTAATTCCTTATCTACATGACAATAACCACAAAGTCAAGGTTATATGATGGTTCAATGAGTTTCGATCTAAACTATGTATTCATTCATAATGGATTGTGTATCATGTATATTGTGTCTAAATGATCCGTCATCATAATCATCTTGAATATATTAAAATGACGGAGTATATTGCATCTTTAGCAACAACGTGATGTCGCTTATTTACCTATTTGAAGTCTGTCCTAGGTGTTTTAAGTGTGGTTTTAGATGCAAATACCTATATAGCACCATCTCATCATCATCATCATCAGCCTATAAATGTTCCCACTGCTGGGACACAGGCCTCCTCTCTGTGAGAGAGAGTGGGCCGTAATCTACCACGCGGGCCCAGTGCGAGTTGGTAGATATGTCTTCGAATTTTTGGTTCTAGGACATGCCGGTTTCCTCACTATGTTTTCCTTCACCGTTTTGAGAACAGTGGTGATGAAATAATTTACACAAAGTAAAGCGCCTATCTTGGTACGAACCTACTCTTAAGTCGCGGCCGTTACCACTGGGCCACCACTGCTCACTAGCACCATCTGTGATTGTAGAATGAGGGAAATTTTTGTTGTTTTTAAGCAAGTGTTAGCTCTTAATACATATTGGTATCATCATCTATGGTCAGCCTACCAAGCGTTGTTACTCTATCAGAATCCAGCTTGAATTTAATCCATTTTTGGAAAGTACCAGATTTTAAAAAGTGACCTGTATATACCCTTCATGTGCTTCTCCTTCTCGTGTGGTTAGAGACTTACCTGTACCCTAATTGCGTAACTTATTTTCGTAAACAATTTTGCCTAATTTGTTTCATTTTGACAGTTCAACAACATTCATTGCGTTATTTACGTTATTGAGCAAATTTTTTTCCAACTTATGAAGCAATGGATTAGCAATCTGTTTCAAATCGAAACAGATTGTGATTGTGTTGTATTACGCAATTAGGGTACTGGTGTCAGACTATTAAAGCCGCCCATAGGCCTCTTACTTAACCTCACATGCCGTCGAGAAATATCTCTCAAGCATGCCGGTTTCCTCACGAACTTTTCCTTCACCGTTTTTGAAGCAAGTGTTAAACAAGACGCACATGTATCCGAAAAATCAGAGGTGCGTGTCTTGGATTCGAACTCGAGACCTATGACTTGGCAGTCTGACGGCCACACCACTAGGCTATCACTGCTGCTACTGCTGTTGCTTTATGTGCCAACAATATTATTATAATAATAATATTATTCATTCATAGGAACTTGGCTGTAGCATCAGCACAAGCTGGTTATTATTTTAGTTAAACTATGTAAACCTAGTGGAGTAGTGGTGGCTCAGTGGTAACGGCCGCGACTTACGAGTTGTAGGTCGTAGGTTCGAACCCAGACAGGCGCTTTACTTTGTGTAAATTATTTCATCACCACTGCTCTCAAAAACGGTGAAGGAAAACATCGTGAGGAAACCGGCATGTCCTAGAACCAAAAATTCGAAGACATGTGACATCTACCAACCCGCACTGGGCCCGCGTGGTGGATTACGGCCCACTCCCTCTCACAGAGAGGAGGCCTGTGTCCCAGAAGTGGGAACATTTATAGGCTGATGATGATGATGATGATAGGAACTTAGGAAGGTTACATCAATCCAAGCTGAGTGCTCTTTTGAGTAGGTCCTAAGGTCTTTGATATGATTAACGATAGCGCTATCTTTCTGTTCTTAGAGAGCAAGTAACTGGTAGGTTATAAGTATAGTCATTGAGGTTAATGTAAACTAGAGCAGTACCTAAGTATTATAAACTAAACGTCACCTCTACGGCAAACTAGCGGGGTTTTTTGCACATTTATTTTGACAATATATTTCCTAATTCGAAGTGACCTAAGTGCGATAGTGGTGTGGTGCCCTAATTTTTTCCGGACTCTTTTTTACTGAGCTGTAGGTTCTATTATTCTGATAACCAGGTACTCAAAAATACCCCTGTTAAATTATCCTTATTGAATCACATCAACGGAATTATTTGATTTCTGGGATTTTTTTTGGACAACAATTTGTTTATTTTCCCTATTTAGTAGACCATGATTGTTACAGGCAAAATATATAGTATTTTGTATAGCATGATGAATTGATGCTCTTTAATGGTTATAACTTTGGTTAGAATGACAGGAAAAATGCCTCTATGACTCTCCTGCCTACAGTTATGTATTTATCAAACCTATATTTCGCCAAAACAATAGCTTTATAAATGTGTTTACGGTTTAGATTTACCTTAAATGCCTCAGCACTGATGAGATCAGCTGGATGGACACTCGCTGTGATTTCATCGGGTTTTGTCAGACCTGCAAAAATTTGGTTAAAATTATATTTGTCATGGATATTGTTCGTTTACCTACTGTCTTTATATTCATTAAAAACATGTATACATGTATTATGTTATTAAGGAATTCTGTGTCAAAATAACCTGTGGTTTTACATCCCTACCTACTTAGGACTTATCATCCACCTGACTTCACCTACTGCTGGAATAGGCCTATCTTTGCTAAGCCAATCTCCACGCTCTTGTGCCAAGCTTGAGCCTCATTCTACCCGCACTGGCAATGTTTTCATCTGCTTACCAATTTATGGCTAATTAAGCTCGTGCAGACACGAGACTTTAGAGCTGCGTACACACTTACAATGACTATACCTTTCATTTTAACAGTTTAACAACAATCATTGCGTTATTACGTTGTTGAGCAGACGAATTTTTAAAACCTATTTTTTTTTAATGTTAGCCTATACTGTCCCACTGCTGAGCAAAGGCCTCCCCCAAATCCTTCCATGCATCCTTTTCCAGGGCCACCTCCATCCAACCCTTGCGGTACGCGTCTAGGTCGTCTCGCCACCTCTTCCTCGGCCGGCCTCAGCGCCGCCGTCCATCCTCAGGTACCCACCGTGTGGAGACTGTTGCCCAACGGTCACGATGCATGCGACTGACATGACCCGCCCAATCCCATTTTAGCTTGACAGCCTTTTTGCCTACGTCTAAGATTCCCGTTTTGGAGCGTAGCGTGGTGTTGCGTATTCTGTCTGTTCGTTTTATACCCAGAATGCTGCGCTCCATTGCTATGAATTAGAGATAATTCAAATACACAAAATCCTTCGGATTGTGATCAAAAGTGTGTTACACAATAGGGTGCATTTCTTCTTTCTTCCATTGGTTGTAAAAGTGTAGGCTGAGGGTTTTAAATGATGGGCATCATCGTGGATATTTAACATCATCAGACGACAAGCCTCTCTACTGATGACATATCTTCTCTGCTCATCCATTATATTTATTATCCTGTTTACCTACATTATTTTACTTTTGCCAGTACATCATCAAGGACAAAGTGGTCTACTAATAGGAGTAGCTTGACATTATTAGTAGGGCTCTCTACTTTTTTTAAACTATAGATAATGACAAAATGTCTACGTAATTTCGTGAAAATTTCCATTCAAACATATGTAGATAACTAGGTTCATTGAATCATAAACTATAAGTACAATTTATTTATTTTCTAATTAAAATAATCATCTCGTCATTAAAATAGACAATGTTGCGTGACATCTTTATTTAACGTGTTGTGAAATATCGTTACAGATAAGGATAAAGATCATTTATTTAATTAATAAGATGCTGATTAAACACAACAGTGAATTAAGTGATTGAAATGTAGAATAATGAAGCGAAACGAAACTAACATTGTGCTTGGCCGGGGCCCAAACCAGCACCAATGTATCTCGACAATTTATAGGTACCATACAGGTAATACTATAAAAAACAAGACATACTTTGCTCTTTCTAATCCAAGTAATTTAGCAGTGCTTCTGACAATAGATCACAAACTCTTTAACAATGTTCTACACACTTTTTTTTTGGGTTGGAAATTATCAAATAACTTCTCTTTTTTTTTCGGGAGGGCGTGTCAGACTCTTACTGACTAAAACCCACCCGTGTTCCTTCGGTTGCCCTGAGGCCGGGGCCACGATCTCCCTTTCGGTTTTCTTCTACACCCCAGTCTGTTTATGTTTCAAAAGCTGACATCGTGTCATCAACATTCGTTTGCATAGCAACTATAATAATATGTAACTAGAGTCTGCTTCTACCCTAACTAAGAGCAGATAACATTTCGATATCTCACGAAGCCATTGCCATCTGAGTTCTCCGCAAGGAAGTTTGGCATACCTAGAGCTGACTATGGGAAGTAAATGTCGCTATAAAGAATACTGATTTCAGCACCCTAATTGCGTAATACACGATCAATCACAATCTGAATCGTTTTGAATCAGATTGCTAATACATTGCTTCAGAAACAAGAAAAAAAATCTGCTCAACAACGTATATAACGCAATGAATGTTGTTGAACTGTCAAAATGAAAGAGATTAGTCTTAATCATTTAAGAAAATGTGTTACGAAATTAGATAGCGGGAGTCAAGAATATAATTTAGAATACGGAGTAAAATTCTCCAAAGCAACATCAGAATTTTATTGATGAATTGAGCCCTTTTCGAGCCGAATGAGAGCATCTGATAGATTTTGCAAACGCAGTTGATGACAAAGTTACAAACATCATAGAACACATGAATGGTCTCATCCAAGGCTCTAAAGCCGTTCTATTATTATCTTTTACAGCACATTATGTCGTAGTTAGCACACTACAGAATAACTTAGTTACTGAATTGTTTGAAACAATATTTACCGGCTGAGATAAAGCCGTTGGCCAAGGCAAAGGCCAATCGGCCACCGCCAATGAAACCAATCTTCATTATTGCTCCAACTGAAACAAAAAAAGAGATAATTATTAATGTGTTGGTGATAATTTTATAAGATGAATGTAGTGTGATTATTGAATATATAACGTTTTTAGGAAACGTTACAAAATTATTGACTTCTCCAGTCACGGTTTAAGCAAAGTTACATTAGTTATTCCATTAGTAATACGTCAAGTTCATAAAGAAATGTTGACGATGATGATCATGATAAAGACCGTGACCTTATTTCCTTATATCTATCTATAAATAAAGAAAAACAGGAAAGTTTTCCTAAAAAACGTAAGATATGATTGAATGACTATAATTTGAATCAAATTATTATATCAATGAAATTATTTAATTTTCGTTAAGTAGGAATCATCCATGAGTTTTACTTTTTTTAAGCAAACATTTAATATTAGTGAAATCCATTAAAGAAAACGAATAAGATTAATAGCTGTTTTCCTTAATTAATTCAGGAATTCTTGTTAACGAAGCACGACAAAAACGCTGATTGAATTGAATTTCGTTGCAAGAAATGAAGAATCTAAAGAATGGCTCATAATGGAAAAAAATATCTACTTAATTCTTCAATGGAAGAAACCAAAATATTGGCGAAACCAGCCAAAAAAAAAACTAGAGATGCAATTAAAATTAGATATTCGCCAAAAAAACTAACTAAATATTGAACATAACATTACGAAACTTACGTTATCTGGCGTAAAAAGAACTGGCAAAAATATGAAAAATCTTCCGTTCACGTGTGTTAAATGCAAGGCACAGCTGCCGACTGAGCCTGAGCTCTGAGCTAAGGGGTTACGTGTTATCATTCTTATCACATCACTTATCGACGCAAACACTGCGATCAATACATAAACTCAAGGCTTCAACTTAACTAATTGCTATTGTGATCTAAAATTGGAGTTTATAATATACAAATTCCTTTACTTATTGGAATTTTTTTCCGCATATTCCTAACTAATTTCTACAATACAAATGGATATTTGTTAAAACTCATCTTTCTTATCGTAATTAAGTTGTAGGTAATCTAGGATCGCGACCATGAACACGACTGCAACTGGCTCGCAATTGAAAACCAATTCCGTAGTGTGAACTTCACTGGCCATTGACCTAGATGACCTCACCGTACAACCCTTTTTTTTTTGGGAAATTATCAAATAACTTCTCCCGCCCTGGGCGGAGCGGGAGGGCGTGTCAGACTCTTACTGACTAAAACCCACCCGTGTTCCTTCGGTTGCCCTGTTGCCGGGGGCCACGATTTCCCTATCGGTTTTCTTCGAACCCCCGGCAGGCATTGGCCCTAGCGGACCCCGTCAATTCTGCTGACATCTCTTTGAGGCGCGCGTGGAACACAACGCGCCGTCGACCCGGGCTTGGTCCTTATCGGACGGCGAGCTACCCATTGCTCACCGTCCGCAAGCCCGCGCCTACGGTGGCCGGAAATCGGCTCGCGATTCCCGCCCCGGGCGTCTCCTTCTATTGCGGCGGTTAGGGGCGTGAGGGCGCGAAATTTGCCTCTCCCTCACGCGTTCCGCCTCCTCCTTCGCGAGCATTACCGCTTCGCAGAAAGAGGTGACGGCCTGCCATTTCCTCTCGCTCTGTACCATGGCCTGAACCAGGGCTGGACGCGAGAGATCACCGCCGCCGATCGCCTCTACGAGGACACGGCGTTGCTCCGCCCAAGCCGGGCAGGCCTCCACCGTATGCTCCACCGTGTCCTCAGGCCGATCCACACAATGGTGACACCCGGGTGTTTCCTCCCGCCTTATCCTGTACAGGAACCTCCCGAAGCAGCCGTGTCCGGTGAGGACCTGCGTCAGGCGGAAGGTGAGGACGCCGTGGCGTCTCTCAAGCCACTCCTCAAAGAGGGGTCTTATCGCTGCAATTGTGGCGTGCCCAACCGTACAACCCTTACGACCAACAGCTTAAGAAACGATGGCTAAATGTTATCAGGCCACCCTGAAAGAGATTGAAGACGTTAAGAAAATCGTAATATGCAAAAGGTCAGGGGGCCTACTTGAGGACACGGTGGAGCATACGGTGGAGGTCTGCTCGGCTTGGACGGAGCACCGCCGTGTCCTTGTGGAAGCGATCGGTGGCGGTGATCTCTCGCGTCCGGCCCTAGTCCAGGCCATGGTACGGAGCGAGAGGGCATGGGAGGCCGTCACCTACTTCTGCGAAGCCGTAATGCTTGCGAAGGAGGAGGCGAAATGCGTGAGGGAGAGGCAATATCGCGCCCTCACGCCCCGGTACAGTAGCCGGGAATCGCAGGCAGTAATGAAGTAGGTACGCGACCAAGAAGAAGAGATAAGTGGAGATCGAGCAGTATCTTTCTCAACTAATGTATTAGGGTGGAGCTATAGTGTTAAACCCTTAGTGGAATCCAGCAGAGACTTGACTATCTAGAGATGCTTTCTGAAAAGTTATCGTCTGTAGTTAAGAACGTATTTTTCATCATTGGTAGTGAGTTATTATGATCCAAGTTCCAAGCTTGCATGAATGCCACGAGTGGGAACCAAGTGGTAAATGAGTTCAATTGCTTGTTAACTCTGGTTTTCTAAATGACTGTTTATATTGATGGCCTTCGATTGGAATCGATGCAAGGTTATTAGGTGTTACGACTGTTATATTTTCATTGCAGTTGCAACTTCTGTAGGTCTGTTTGGTTTTCTTTCAGCATATTTTAAGTGTTGTAGATTTGCCCCTCTGAGTTCAGTCCCTAAATGAAATCTAGAATTCAAATTCTGGGCTGATAGTCTGTGACGGATAATATTGTAAGACATATATGTATTATGCACTAATACAGATATTATACAAGATCAAATAAAATTAACTAGCGAAATACAGACGTGATGGGTGATGGGTATCGATATCTAAACATGATAAAATAAAACAAATACCTCATGATTTGATTACCAGCGCTGGGGCTCTGTTTCGCATAGGGTCGCAGCATTATGCTGAGCCGTTTTGCGTGGATGTGACGCATATTTTCCAACTTGTTCTTTTATTTGCGTTATGTTTACCGCAAATAAACGTTTGTATAATGTATGTAAATAAAAAGTAAAAAAGCTTTATTCAGTTCATAAAAACACGGTACAATATAAAAAACGAGTAACAGATTACATAGGAGCCTTAGGGAGCGTTCAAGTATTACGTAACGCAATTTGGGGGTCTTCTGATACGTTGCGATGCGTTACAGGGGCGGGAGGGGGGGGGGGTTGAACTACGCGTTACGTAACATTGTTTTAACCCTTCAGAACCGTTGTGTAGAAATTTTTTTTCTCACGCATTTTTTTAAACGTTTTTTTTTCTAAAAATTTCAAATGTAATGAACACTTTGAAAATTGTTTTACCTTCACAAAATTTCTTACTTGCTTTACAAGCAAAAAACATATTTATCAACAGCTTGTACTTTACGCCACATAATTGTGACTTTCAGGTAAAAATAGTCACTTGGTGGTGGTTACGTAACGTTTTAAAAGGGGGAGGGGGGTAAAGAAAAACGTTACGGCGCGTTACATCGAGGGGAGGGGGTCGGTCAAAAATCTCCAAAAATTGCGTTACGTAACGCTCCCTTAGGTGCTAGATTTTTACAAATTCCCTGGACCCCAAACCGTAATGAAACGTATTTTCTTACTTCTTTCTTTACTTTTTTGGGAGGGTCAAAGACCGCAGGTAGTATAGTTTCTTGAAGTAAGTTCGTAAAATAAGTTTTTGTTTTATCGTGTTTAGATAACACATATACCCATCAAGTCTATCGAGTTGCACTAATTAATTTTATTTGACCTTGTATACTTGCTTGTATATCTAGACGTATAGTCAACTCAAAGCTGCATAGTTAGAGTTATGCAATTGCCTGGTGTTATGATCACAAACAGAGCATTGGCTGTTAGAGGCTAACAAGTAGGTAGTGTTTACAAGAACCACTGTACAGTACACAAATTATGCAAAATTATACGTATATTATTGGTAAGTACTGAGCCTTTAAACCAGCTTAGTTTATGAATATTTTATAAGTTGCCGGCATATATGAGACAAACACAACACTATTTCATATTTAGAAGATTAAAAAGAACAGGGACTAGGCTTGAAGAGCTGACAGTGTCCGTCATCGTATAAAATGTTGAATTTGAGCCTTTCATTGAACGACCCCGTCACAGTAATATCAATGCTATAGTTTTAATTAAGTAGGTACCTATATTCCATTTAAAATAAGATTAGACATTTAAACAAACCTTTTTTACAGTCCGTTCAACCGATTTTGACTTCTATACCGTAGACATAAGGATTGCATTAAAAGCAAAAAAGTGGTTACAATACCAACTGTTTACTGCAGCTGCCATTTGTCATGCTGCCAACGCAATAGAAGTCAAAATCGGTTGAACGAACTGTAAAAAAGGTTTAGTTAAACGTCTAATCTTATTTCAAATGGAGTATAGTAGCAGATTTCTTTGGTTTTCCATTTCCGTTGTTTCAGTATCTACTGTAGGGAACGGACGGGCAAGAAGGATATTCTAACTTTGGATAAAAAGAAAAACTAGTGTAACATAATTTATATTTATCAGTTACTTATTATTATAATCTTTGGACATTTAGCTTTGTTATTTGAGATCAAACATAAGAAAAAAATAAGCCTTCTCCAACTCAGATCAATTTTAAAAAAAAACTGTCATAATCCGTTTTGCCCGACCAGGGCGGGCAAAATGGTTACATATTTACCTATTATATATTTACTTATTATAGGTATAATTAGAAAAGATGACGCAACCAACAAAAGGAAAGTACGGCATTGACACGTCTAATATTAACAGACTTAAGTGAAAATATCGTAATTTAGACATCCAAGAATGCAATAAAACAAACACGATGTTCTTACAGCTGTTTTTTACAAAAAAATTCTTCGAAATTGTAATTTATCGCACAGAATTTAAAGTTACACTTCCAAGTGGTCGGCGGACCACTGTCGGTTAGCGCGTCTGTGGGACGCGTTGAGCAGTACTAGCGCTGTCTCTTTTTATCGATCAAGCAGCGATTTGATGGTTTTATTCTTCTTGCCCGACATCTCCTTCTTGCCCGTCCGTCCCCTAGATGTTTTAAATTAGATGGCTTTGCCAGCCGACCTCCACGAATATTTCATTAGTTAGGTAGATAAGTATATTAGATAAACACTATTATACGAGATAAACACTAATTCATATTTAGAATAGAAAAGATTCAAGAGTCAATTCCGTTGACTGACAGGAAGTTTTTTAATGTTAGTAATAGTAGGCCCCGACTTACGACTGGCTCTCAAAACGGTGAAGGAACACATCGTAAGGAAACCGGCATGTCCTCTAGAACTAAAAATTCGGAGACATGTGACATCTACCAAACCGCCCTGGGCCTGCGTGGAAGATTACAGCCCACTCCCTCTCGAAGAAAGGAGGCCTGTGTCCCAGCAGTGGGAACATTATAGGCTTATTAAATACGAAAGTAAGATTAAGAAGACAGCTAGCGAGATTTACAAGAAACCTGAAACGGATAGCGGCGAGACCACGGACGAAGATATTGGAAACAGCAAAAAGCAGATGCACCGGAGAAGCTGGACCTGAACTAACTTGGCGGCAACTTCGTAAAAAGATGCCCATCCAATATCCATAGATAAATATCACCCATCTCTCCACTATTCCATTGCCTATATGTATAGGATGCATATCCGATACGGCTCGCAAATCCTTCCATATCCTAAGGGCACGTCTTCCTTACCATTACCGCGCCCTCCGGTCTACTCCTTGATATGCAATAGCCTCTGTAGCCCCATGAAACATGAGACTCGATCCTCGAAGTCTCCCACTGTAGGTATACGTATGTTACTCCTTGCGCAGTTTCTGAATTCTTTAAACAACAACAAACATTTCAGATAGAAAATTAAAAAAAAGAAGTCAATGGTGCCGATTCCCTTGTTCACAAACTAAAATAAATTTAAGTTCAGTGCATCTTTTTCTTTCTATTTCGTTAAGAAAAGGACAGAACATAAATTTTAGTTTAGTCCTGTCAAATTAATCAGCGCTTGACGTAAATTGACGTAATTTTAGTCGGCAAGTTTTTAATCACGTCTAAACTTGTATGGAGAGTGACAGGCGCTGATTAATTTGACAGGACTAAACTAAAATTTATCTTCTGTCCTTTTCTTAATGAAATAGAAAGATAAAGATGCACTGAACTTAAATTTGGTTTAGTTTGTGCACAAGGGAATCGGCACCATTGTCACAGAATCGTCCTTGCCCAAAAATTCGGAGCGCTAAATTGTTGCATCTACTTTTATCCTTATTTTAACAAATCTGTTATCTACCTTCATAGTGATTATATACGTAGGTGTAGTATTCAAACGATTACAATATTGGCAATAATGTCGATAACTAACAAACAAAGCACATACTCTATGGTAAATATTGTCTATTGGCTCAATTAGTCCGTCGCATTCAGCCTTGTGGATAGTTTACCGTGCAACTGATGATATAAACGATTGTAAACGACTTATTTGTTCCATTCCATGAACATTATATGCTTTGGACTAAATGGATATGTATAATATCTTTAGTTATTGGTACTATTTTTTTTTTTAGTTTTAAAACGGTTTTAATTCTTTATTTTTAATTGGTAAACATTAATTAATTTTGTATTACGATTCGTTGTTAATATGTTACGATATATAGTGAAAAATATACTTAAAATAACAATTCCTAGACACATACGTACTAAAAATATCGGTGATGAACTTTCTCGTGATGGATTATTTATCATAACCATCTCCAAGCTCTGGCCATTTCTTAATCTTCTGCCAGTTGTAACTATAACCATAAGCTTCGAAGTTAGAAACTTTTTACTCATTTTATTTTGCTATATACTTACCGGTTGGCGATTTAGGCACCTGCATCCGTCAAGGAGTCCTACTACGGTCCTATCTGTCCAGAACAACTTCGCTATGAAACTCATATATACAATTAGTAAAAAAAAAAATTGCGTCGAAATAGTTTGTCTACTGTTTTTCCTATAATTTATGACTAACTACGTAACTCTAGAATAAGCAGCGCGTTTTTTTTTTGTAGTTCATATTCTCAGTACCTAGGCCTAATTCACATGTAATGCAATATTACATTTAGCGCATTATCCTTCATATTTATCATTATTACCCTCGGTAAGGTAAGATCATTTATTTCTGTTTTTTTTTTGTGTTTTTTTGGAACTGGTTTTGCAAGTTCATCGTCTCCAATACCGGGTGAAACGTCACAGATAGAAATTTCTTCCAAGTCATCCGCCAGGGGGTTACCTGGAAAGTTTTCCGTAATTTTGAAAATTGGTGATTTTGATTTCGGCGTGGTCTTTATAAATTTTCATTTTGTCACCTCTTTTCTGTGTCGTTTGCGCCACCATATTGGAAATATGGCGCCAAAAAACGAAAAAGTTTTTGACAAAATCTTCAAAATCATCTCTCTCCTGTGACTCATTTGACATGATGGCGCGAGCGGCAAAGATACGCGGTGGCAAAGTGAAAATTCAAAAAGAGTACGACGAAATCAATAAAATCACCAATTTTCAAACCTCCCGGATAACTTTCCAGCAGCCTTTAATTGCGTAAGACACGATCAATCACAATCTGAATCATTTTGAAGAATATTGCTAACCCATTGCTTAAGATGCAGATATATGCCAGTGACCTTGAGTGGTTAGCTTACGTGTTCTGTACTGAGCTTACGCAACGCGTCGTACGTCCAGCCAGTAATAGGACTCATCCATCAAAGAGCGCTGTCCCAAATTAGACGCATTATTAATTTATTATACATAAAACAAAAAGCATTTTAATAAAATACGTTTACTAAAAGATCAATGATTAAATTATCTTTAAAATGGTTAAGGTTTCAGTAAAATACGCTTGATAGATTTTGCGTGATTCTCAGTTTTTTATCCGCGTTAGACATAACATTACAAATTAATTTCATTATGTAATATAAACATAATCTAAAATATTCATATGTTAAGTTATTAAGTAAATGCTCTAATTTAACATATATTTTTTCCAAGTCATTAACACTACTATAAAATCTTTAAAAGTCGGTTATCGTCGCCTTAAGAAAAATTTCTCTGCTCAACAGTGTAAATAACGCAATTAATGTTGTTGAACTGTCAAAATTAAACAGATTGATCGTGTGTTACCTACGCAGTTAAGGCGCAGGTCCCTTTTTGAGTACCAAATGACTGTAGCTAATAATATTAGGTACTAATTTCGTGTACTTAATTTACGAAAGCGCTTTAAAGTGAAGTGCCAAGAGCAATAGCCCAAATATAGCCCAAATATAGACACTAATTTCATTGGTACTTGGCAGTACATTAGTTTCGTATCTATGTGGTTGCAAAACTGCACACTACGTGCTAACTAGATATGTACTCGTAATTGCCATCCAAATTCCAAACGCGCCTGTTTACAAATAAAAGACCATCAATCTAATTTTAAGATTAAGACATTCAAGGGCTTGAGACAACACGGTTACAATTGATTTTATTTCGTTTTTATCTCCAATTAGGGTTGCCAACTATTTTTTATATCTAATATAGTATTTTCGAAGCATTGCCTGTAGAAATATAGTACTTACTCGTAGATGGCGAAAAAATACAGGGTGACTGCATCGATTAGACATGGATTCAGTACATGATTCTGAACGCCCCAGCGGCGTTGAAATTTTTCGTAAGTTATAAAAAAAAATCTGCTGTCTATACATTTTTACAGCGTAGGTGTTCGACTTTTCTATGAAACAGCTGATTAAAAAAAAAATAACCGACGTAAATTTTCAACGCAGGGGGTTCAGATTCATGTACTGAATCCATGGTAACAGTTTTCGCGTCGATTTCCCTGCCATCCTGTATAGTAGGTATGTTTCAAAAATATTTTATTCTCTAAATGCATATTTTTTGCTATTATGAACCTTTATACATTCGAAATTAAGGTTACAAAATACCGTTAATTTTGCCGTTATTTATAAGATATTAATACTGGCCCTATTGCGAATAACTGCGATCATCTTGCCATTTTAGTATTGAAATAAGAATAACAGTTTCGCCTACTATATTTTTTCTTTAGAAATATAGTATTTAAGTCTCTAATATAGCTGTACCCTAATTGCGTAACTTATTTTTATAAACGATTATAATAATAATAAATAATAATAAAATCTTTATTTATCCAAAAACATACAGAGTTTGAAAATACAGTGTGATATTTGGTTTAAAAAAAAAAAAACATTTATAGTTTGTTGCAAAATCTGTACAAGAATAATATTCACATTATGACTAATTTGTTTCATTTTGACAGTTCAACAACATTCATTGCATTATTTACGTTGTTGAGCAGATTTTTTCCAACTAATAAAGCAATGGATTAATAATCCAGTTTCAAATCGAAACAAATTGTGATTGATCGTGTATTACTCAATCAGGGTACAGGATACAAAATTTTACATAGATACCTACTAGCTGACCCCGGCAAACGTTGTTTTGCCAATTATTTGTTTGGGGTGGACAACCCTTATCACTTAGGGGTATGAAAAATAGATAGTAGCCGATTCTCAGACCTACTGAATATGCATATAAAATTTGGTAAAAATCAGTAAAGCCGTTTCGGAGGAGTAAGGTAACTAACATTGTGACACGAGAATTTTATATATAAGATAGTAGGGTTGGCAACCCTATCTCCAATTTATTTCTATCTTCTAAGCCGCATTGATAATGTTATTTATACGAGACTGCTACTTCGCTACTAGTTTCATAATAAGTAAATATAATAAGTAAATATAATTTTCTCAGATCTCGTTGCCATTGGACCTTGATCAGGCGTCATCTAACAGCGACATGCACTGTTCTGACTGACATAATATCAAGTAGGTATAGTCAATGGTAAACAAGATGCATAATGTATCGATTTACATATCTTATTATTAGATTGTCGTATCAAAGAGGTATTTTTTCTAACAATTAGATAAGTCTTTGTTTCGTTTAGACCTACTTTAAAGGTTCTGTAATAGATCCAATTAAGGTAAACGTAGTGGAAGCTATGGCTCAATTCAATTATTTAGAAATGAATTGAGCTATAGCTTCACAGTTTTAAAACTATGGTAAGATGTTGGAAATGCTCTCTAATTATGGAAAACAAATCCTTTCTCGTCCCCTAGTCACCATTCATTTGACAGTTTGCATAAAAAATTGTATGTATTTTTCTCGCCATAGTACGGAAAAAGAATTTAAAAAAATTGTATTTAGTTTGAAAGTTATGAGCGTCGAAACTTCCATATTTCAATACTAATTTTAACGCGTCTTTGGGCGTAAATAAATAACTCTTGAAGTATGAAAATGGCAAAATTGTTGCTGTACAGGGATGGATAATTTATTCAAGAATTGAAATAACTTTATTTTGAATATATCTGTTCGACCAAAAGTCTGTTCATAAAATTTTACGCGCTCGTTTTCGTTATAAATCATCGTCTATTATTTCACAAAATCAATAAAAAAATAAATACTTAATAAATAAAACTAAATAGCATGCATATTAACCAACCCGACCAATGAGTTCAAGCCGTCGCGTCGACTAGTGCCACCTTAAATATGTTTTTTACCATACCCGTCAGGGTATCAAATAGCTTACGGTAACTTTACATTGCCTATTTCATATAAACTTTCATTAAAGAAATATGCTTAAGAACGTATTTGACTAGAAGTGTTCAAAATAAATTCATTATAAGTTTCCACAACTAATAGGTAGTCATCTTCTCAAAAAGATTAATATTATACTTTCAATACCAAATTGTATCTAACATACAATGAGGATATTATTAAATAAATTATTTATTTCCTTTTTTGTATTGTTTTTTTTTTTGTATTCTCCAACAAGTATAATTTAAAATTGCAATTATCTCGACCATTTTAGGGCTCTTGGCTCACGCAGGCTTAAAATCAGTGTTCAAATAAACATAATTTATTTAAAAAACTACTATTCTTAATAATTACAGCACAATTAAATTTAAAAATAATATATGGAACATACCAGAAATCATTTTTGCTAATTTTCCAAATTAACTGTTTAGAAAAAAAAAAGGTGCCGATCTCGGGAACAGACACCACACTAAAAGCTCAGTCAGTACACTTCAAATTTATTTAATTACACTGCACTTATTATTCAATTATTATTTATTATTTTAAATAATAACAATAAACGTTGTATTTATTGTGAGGCGTTGTAATCAACTAATCATGTCCCGTGCATTTGTTACTACACACGCATTACCCGGGCGAGCCTACGCGATACAAGGTACAGACAGCGTAAACATCATTTGAGGATAAATACATTATAATTTATTAATGATATATATATACGTCACGCTTTAATTTAGGAATTACGCTAAATAATTGTTTGGTTGTCCTGTCTGTTGTGAATTCTATACATACTAGTTTATTGAAAACTCTTCTTTTAAATTGAAGCTGATTGGAATCTGTCTCACACTGAACGTGTCTGACATAAATTCATACTGATTTGTTGAATCAAGTAACAAGTTCATTAGAATACTTACCTACTTGCTTACAGGAGGTACCTAAGTGCTTAGTTATTTGATGTAGGTAGGTATATTAAGTACCTAAGTACATAGAAACTTAACATTGTTATTTACTAGTACCTAATAACTAACTGCTGCGGCTTCGCCCGTGTGGAAGGTTTTGGAAGTTTTTTTTTTTGTAAACGCAATTGTCCTCTTTATTTAGATAAGGTTACGGATCAATGTTCTATACAAGTATTTTTCTTCCACCAAGGCGATCTTGTTCAAGTATTCACTTCTGTCGGCACTCCCGGAGTGCCGCTGTTTTTTTTTATGTCTCATCTGTTCGCCCATCTAGTCTCTAGCTAGTAGCTAGGGGGCAAAACATGCAAACTGAAATAAAACCAGGGAAATTACAATTTTTTTATCAAATTGACCCACTAAGTAAACTTGCCTTGTTATAAGCCATAGACTGGAACTTGACTGAGCGTTAGAGCGGTTTCGCACTACGTCCGATCCGAATCCGAGAAATGTCGGTCCGAAGTAGCCATAGTACTATTTGTATGAGGAGTTGCGCACTAGATCCGATCTTTGTCCGTTCGAATTTAGAACATTCTCTTAGCCTCACAAAATTGACCACTCTCTAGAAAGAGACAAAGCGACTGAGCGGCTAATACCTGCAGTACTATAGTTTGACCAATACCGCTGTACCGCGCCTGAAGTATGTGCGCGGCGAGACGGGGGAGCAGTGCAGGCCGCTAATTCGTCAAAGCTCTCGGCGCACGGCGTTCTGCCCGCCGCTCATTGGTCAACACTGCCCCCCGCCTCGCCGCGTATTCCTAAGGCGCGGTACAGCGGTATTGGTCAAACTATAGTAAAGAGATACCTAACTACTGGCCGCAGATTCGCTTTTTCTCTCTCGTTCTTTTTGATCTGTATTCACTGCACAACTGAATACGGAACGGTCAGTTCATTTTCTGTCTAATTGTCTTTTTTTGAAGTGAAAACTTCTTTAGGCGCGTTGGGCATTTTTGAGATGGGAAAAATAATTGAACTCGCGACACTGTTACCGACACCAGCTTTGACCATTAAAAAGACATCAAAGCGCGATACATTTTTCTGTTAAAAATTGTTCAAGTTTTCACTTCTGTCGGCACTCCCGGAGTGCCAGTTTTTTTTCCCCTGATTTTCCTGACTTTACATTGGTACAACATACTTTAAGTTAAAAATATTACCCTCCTCGTGGGCTTTGCTGCAGTTGGCATTACTACAGGAAGCAAAGTTCAAGATCGCCTCAGTCTTCTGTTTCATGTCTGTTGGAAGAAAGGACATCAGTCATTTTGTATACCGAAAAGTTGAAAATCAAAAGCCAGAAAAAAGCGGCTGTTGTTGCTGGATTCTTACGAAAAACAACGTCCTAAATATCACTAGCTTTTGCCCGCGACTTTACCCGAGTGGTCGTGGATGTCGGAAAATATCCCTCGGTTGTTTTTGTTTTCATATAACTCTATTGGTTTACGCGGCGCACGCCAGTAAAGCTCTCAATCGGCAGGATTTTTTCCGACATCTTCAACAATCATCCTCATAATACAGCCAATTTACAGAAAACCATAATGAATTATACACCTAAATCTTCTTCATGAATCACTCCGTCCGTTGGTAAAAACCGTATGAAAATCCGTTCGGTAGTTTTTGAGTTTATCGCATTCAGACAAGACAGACGAGGCGAGGGGGACTATGTTTTGCAGTAGGTAGTCATTACAAGAGAAAACCAGCCGGTTAGATTGGAAGAAGACCCCAAAACGCTTAGCTGGGAAAAGGCTAAGCAGGTGATGACGTCATTGATGATCTTATTGATGATAATTTAAGGAACACCTTATATGATTAGGTTAAAAAATATTTAGTGTCCAAACAGACAGACGGCATTTGAACAGCACGCCAGCTGTAAAATTGCAGTTTGAATGCTAGTGAGTTGCAGTTTGAATGCTTGTGAGTTGACATAACTGCATCGAAACTGCTAACCGCCTGCGCAGTCCGTTAAATGCAGTCCGTTTGTCTAGAGCCTTATGCCCACAAAGAATTTTGGAGTTAATTGTAGACTGTATGTCAAAAAATAACATCTTTCCTCAGACCAATGAACATCTTTCTTCAACATTTTTTACTAAAATTATTTCCTGTAAGAAAACAGTGTGTTTTCTGGAATTTTGGGCACAAAATATTTGACGCCTTTCTGATGAAATAAGCAAGACTTGCCCTGAACAGACTATGCCCGATCTGCTAGTGTCCCAAATAGCTGTACACATGTACCCTTGACAATCTGACCAACGCCTCTGACGCCGCAATAAATGTGGCCAAGGCCACCTTCTGAGCCCAAACCGTCATGGCGGGGTGCAAGGGGGTGTACTTGCAACCTCCTGGTTTCAAAATAAAAATGTGTAAAAACATTCAGATCTGAAGAAATATCCGAAAACGCCTTAACTTATTCGAGGTGAGATCCAAAAAATTTCGAGCTCGCTTCTCTCGCTTTTGCATTCTACAACTTCTCAATTCTAAAACTTCTGTGCATTAGTCGACAAAGTACTGAAATCCTATTTCCGAAATATAATCAGCTCTGGGCGGGGTGCTGACATTACCGAGCTCGCTTCGCTCGCTCTTGAATCCTACGTTCTCTTATTTGTTACGCTTTTCTGCATAAGTCGACAAAGTTACTCCTTGTATGACTGGACAAACGATAACCTAACATATCCGAAGTGAACTGTAAAAATGATCAAGCTCGTTTCGTGGAGCTGAACTAAAGATGTGCTCTCCTGAATAAAAACCTGCCGGCGCCCACGCAGACAGTATTTAAGCAAAATAGATGTACCTACTACCTTTGTGCTCTGACTGCCTAATTCCAGGAATTAATAACCTATTCATTCCGAACATGGATACGTTTTCATTTAAATGTAAGTAATTAATAAGTTAAACAGTTAGTGATTGTTTCAGTGACTGTACTGATAGGTCTGTAACTGATAGTGTTATCTGGTATCTTTCCTGTGTCCTGCTCTTGTGACCTTTATCAGTCCGACAGCTAGTTACAACTATGATAACGTGGACTTTCACCTGGAATCGTTAATATTATCTACTCTAACTATTTCGGTATATAATGGGTACGGATCTCTTTAATTAATGTTTTACCTAGGTACCAGCAACCGCAGTATGCAATTCCTGTTTAAATTTACGAATTCAGCGTCACGCGCAGTTTAATCGGGTCAGTGACAGCTCAGCCCGAGTCAACTCAACCCGAATAATAATACCAGATACTACGTCGTCAAAATACCTAAAATAGTGATGTATCGACTTTATAAAATATTTAAGATTTTTTTAAATTTATTAATATGATTTATTTTACTTATTTTGATGAATAAAATGTAATAAATATTATTATTTTAAATGAAATCGAATCCTATGAACTTGTTCTGCAATAAAAACTGTTTTTGTTTATTTAAGTAAATACTAATTCGTATAAGCAATTTTGTTTGCATTTTGTGTTTCACGAACTGTGTCCAAATAAACGTTTTCTTTCTTTCTTTTTCTTTATTCAGAAATCAGAATTGCAGAAATCGCCTTCTTGTCTTTAAAGGTATGCTTCCGAAGGCGGTAGTGCTGCTGCGTCAATACTGGTCGCAATAAATTTTCTAAAGGTTTATATGAGATTACATTCCGGGCACGGCAGCAATGCGCGACATCGCTGCGGTGGCACTGCTGTGCGGCAGTGTCGCCCTTCCGCCTCGCCGCGGCAGACCAGTAGTGCGGTGTTCATTACA
Source organism: Agrochola lychnidis (assembly GCA_963680765.1). Taxonomy (NCBI): domain Eukaryota; kingdom Metazoa; phylum Arthropoda; class Insecta; order Lepidoptera; family Noctuidae; genus Agrochola; species Agrochola lychnidis. The sequence continues at coordinate 9,645,984 of OY796873.1, forward strand.
GCGATAACACGTGAATATTGACAACTGTTGAGAAGTAAACTATGAAGAACTGCTCTTCGTAGTTTACTGCCGCGCAGTGGTGCTCGGAATCACGCGACAGGCAGCACTGGCACGCAGCACTACCACGGCAGCAATGATGCTGCGTTAGGGGCAGCAATGCCGCGTTAGGGGCAGCATTGCCGCGTGCAGCGATGTTCGGAAACCTTTATGTTCTAGCTAGACTATTGTAAATTTAATGTGTAAGAGTGAGATAGAAAAGTTTTCTATTATCATCAGATCCGATGTGTATCATTTTCGTAGCAACGCTTGTCTTTTTTAGTCTAGACAATTTAAAAAACTAATGAACTTAGGCTACTTATATAGGTATCTATCATAATTGAAATAGGCGTTGTAGATAATTATATTTTCTTGCTTTGTATGTAAATAAAAAACCAAAATCTTCGGAAAGCAACATTAAATTCGTAATTATTTATTTTAAAAATATCGATTTTCTGCCTGACCGTACACATCGGGAGTGAAATATTTGGTGGTTATATATTCGGGTTGAGTTGACTCGGGCCGAGCTATCATTGACCCTGTCCGTCATCCATTGAGTCCACACTACGATCTCGTACCCCAGTCGTTCCGGATCCAATAAAGGTCTACTAAATTCCAAAGAAAATTGCTAGTTTTTTAGTTGAATTTTATGTTGTTTGTTAAACTGTCGAAATATGGGTTTACAATAATTAGGTGCACCTCTGCCTAACCCTTCGAAGAATACAGGCGTGATGTTATGTTTATTTTAATTTCTTGTTGGCTTGCTGCATGCTTTGGTGTAAACTTTAAGTGCAGCAAGCAATTGCTATGTTAATCTTCTTAAATAATAAAAAAAAATAAAAAAAAAACCTGCCAAGTGCATGTCGGACCACGCACAATGTAGGGTTGCGTAGTTGGGATGAATTTATCCCAAGAACAAACTTAACTTTGTAGTTGAAAAACATGTTCTCCTATACGGAATGTATAGAACATGTTTCTGCAACCGCAAATGTAAGTTGGTCGATTATTACTCGTTAACTTGTAAAGCCTACTTAGCTGTGATAGTTTTCCTTTTAATTTCGTGATATATATTACTGCTGTGAATTTTTTCACATGTCTAAAACCAACCATTTAGGTGGCAGGGGGCGGGGACACTTAACTCTAACAAAAATTTGCACTTCAAAGCTTAATATTTCGAAAACTAGTCCCTGAATTTAAAAATGGTTTTAACAAACTCATTTAAAACCATTTTCCGGTTTTAATATTTTTGAACGGCCTTTCCAACGATACACTATGGGATAGATGAGAAAAAATAATTTCATCCCCACTTTACGTGTAAGGGAGGTACCTTTTTTATTATTTTATTTTATCACTTTGTCGACGTAATTAATATGTATACCCATGCCAAATTACAGCTTTCTAGTACTAAGAGTCTCTGAGCTAAGCCGCGGACAGACAGACGGACATGGCGAAACTATAAGGATTCCTTGTTTACTACGGAACCCTAAAAATGAAATACTGTTCGTTGGTATTTCATTTTTAGGATTACTTCCGATCGGCTGGACTGATCTGGCAATTTTTTTTTTAAATATTCGTCGTAGTCTGAATCAGGTTCTTACGGAAAACAAAAATTGAAAACTTGCTGGGAATATTGGAAAATTATTCAAATTTGGACAGGACAACATATCTGAAATATTTAAAAATGTATTTTATATGTAAAAAAATTAGTAAACGAAATAATCTATACTAATATCATAAAGAGGTATTGTAAGTTTGTATATATTGGGTAATATCCGGAACTCCCAGTCGGATTTGAAAATTTCTTTTTGCATTGAATAGCCCAATTCTTGAAGAAAGTTATAGGCTAGTTAACATAACGCAACGACCCTTAAGAGCCGAGCAAAAAGAAAAAAATCAGAAAGAACGGTAAGCGAAAACGAAGTAAGTAATAGCGCGGGCGGACGATAGAATGCGTGCGACGCGACTCTCACAACTTTCTTTACTTTAAAGTGTAATTTTTATTTAAAAAATGAGTAAAATAGGCATTTTTTTCTTAAATCTTTAATAGTGGCAGATTCTTATAACAGAAAGATGTAAAAAATACTTAAATCCTAATTTCAGCCTGCATTAAAAAAAAATATCCAGGGGGCCAGGGCCAAATAAATTAGGGCTAAGTAAGTAGCAGATCACCCCACCATTTTCGTATGTTCAACGTTCTGCCAAACACCCTGTATACAGTGTGATTCTTTATAATGTACACATATCGAAATGAGGGAATTTAAGCTCAATTTTGTCGACGAAAAAAAAATTTTTTTGGCGTCTTATTGAGAAATTTTACGATTATTGTAAAAAATTATGAAAAAAAAACAGATTTTTGCTAAAAAAAACATGTTTATTTTCAATTGAGGATTAGTAGTTTTATGTTCTACAATTTTCATTTTATGAGGACGCCTAATTACTTCCAATCATTATGGAGTTTGTTTCATCGCGATAGATCATTTATTTAAATAAAATTAAAAATATTCACATTTTTTTAAATATTTTTCTGTCGGTAAAATTAAGTAAGCATAGATTCCCTCATTTCGATACTCGTATGTGCAAATTATAAAGACTCTGTAGGTCGACACTGTAGGTATATAAAAAAAACAATTGCCGTCCGTTAGTCTCGCAAAAACTCGAAAATGGCTCGATCGATCGTGATGAAATTTCGGTAAGTTGTCCGGAACCTACTCCGACGCGCACATAACGTGCGCGTCGGAGTAGGTTCCGGACAAAAAAAAATGAAAATTAATATATTTATCATTCATTCATCACTCATCACACGATTAAGGAATTAGGTAAGGGACCGATTTAGGAACGAGGCTCATTTAATTCGAAGACTTTTTTTGATTAAATAATTTAAATAAATGAATAACTAGTATCACCTAAAATAAGTTTTTTTACCACTGCATGGGATACCACTAGATAATAGGCCTGTGTCCAAAAATTTATTTTTTTGTCCGTCTTGTAGATTATTAAAAAATATTGAACAAGTATTTTTTCTTTTTTGACGTAATCATAAGATTACGGCGATACATTGAGTTAAAATGTGGCATGACGTCACGCCTTGCTAGATTTTATACGACGTTGTGACGTAGCGAGCCCCCACTCCACAACTTTAATGCGTGTTTTCTAAGTTATTTTTGATTAATATGATAAAGCAAAAAACACGTGTCTAATATTTTTTTATTATCTGAAAGACGGACTAAATAGAATTTCTTTTTTTTTACCCAGGCAACTACCCAATTCAATGTTTTGCTTCATTACCTCATCAGTCACGTGCCAGACTGTGCTAGTAATGTTTATGAAGGAGCTAGCTACTATTTACTGTTACTGATATGTAAGTAAACGTATCTACTAAGAAATCCCTAAAACAACACTGATAGTAATTGCCTAATTACGTCGTAAGGCTAAGTTTTAAATGTATAAATACCTGTAATGGTCTTCTATGGCTCAAGGTGTATACAATATAAACGAATAAAGAACTTTAATTTAGCAAAATAACATAAAAAATTGTACAATCGTTTTTATCGAAGATGACAGACAACATAAGAAATTGCACATCAGTTTGACGGCTAAAAATAAAAGAAAATGTATTTGACATTTATTGTTTTTACAAAAAAAAAAAAAACAAAAAGTACATACAGACGAACATTCAACCTCCTCCTTTTTTTGAAGTCGGTTAAAAAGTTTTTAACAAAAAAACTAAACGCGGGTGATGCCCTATCTCCCCCAAGTTCCAAGTTCCCCAAAATGATTTTTCATACTTCATTCCCGTTCCCAAAATATAAAATTAAATTATTTGTGAAGTTCTCACTTGACCAATCCTCGTACTGACGTGGCGTGTCCTAGTTCAAATTAACCTTATTTTGGAAGATTTTTTTTCTCTATGTACCTATGCATAATTTGTCCTACCTATGTGTTTTTAGATGTACATTATTCGAGATATATAGGGTGTATTAGGGATGTATCCAGGGGGTGAGTCAGGGATGTATCCAGGTTGTTCAAGGGAAAAATTTTGTGTAAGGGAAAAATTTAGGGTGTGTTGGAGTTGTAGTTTAGGAAAATTGTAAGTAAACACATCCTTTAGACCAGCGGTCGGCAACCTTTTGGCAGGTAAGGGCCACAAGGTGTCAAAATAAACTAAAGGCGGGCCGCACTTGTGATATTAACCCTAGAAGCCCAATATACCTACCTACATATAATTGGTCATTTACTATAGAAAAAATAAAAATGCTATTAAAAATTGTTAAACCATACGGAGTTTAATTCGTACACGTTATACTTACATTATGTTTATATGTTTGGGCTTTATAGCTAGAATTATAACCACCGTAAATCATTCTAAAATGAAAACTACAAAGTACCTAAATAGGTAACCGATTTTATACAAATTTCAGTGTGATGTTTGAGGTTGCATTTGGGAGGCTATTTCTTGTATGTTAGCTGTCAAATTTGTAGTTTCAATTCATAGAATGGCTCTCAAATGCTAATCTGTGAGACGAGAAGCATATTTATTTTTTATATAATTTACAATTGAAAAAGTTTGCGCGTTTAATTTATTTACAAAACATTCACGGGCCGCGTGTTGCCGACCGCTGCTTTAGACTATTAACAAAAAAATAAAGTAAAATTGAAAAGAAAAAAATATGTAACAGTGCTTCTCAATTTGGTATCAATCACAGCATTTGATATTTTCCTCTCATTCGAACTCATTCACATGATTCACACCTCTATTTTGATGAGCGCTTATTTGGTAATTAAGTACAGAACAACATCGTTTGTTATCTATCACTATAATCACTTATCAGTATTCCTTAATGTTAATAATATATTATGAATTAAGCGTAAATTGCAATGAAAATATTACGTTTTCACCCCACAGTCGTGCAACTTTTAGTTAATAATAAAATCTTTGGGGAACTTATACTCCATTTGAAATAAGATTAGACATTTAACTAAACCTTTTTTACAGTCCGTTCAACAGATTTTGACTTCTATTGCGATGGCGGCATGACAAATGGCAGCTGCAGTAAATAGCTGGTATTGTAACCACTTTTTTGTTTTTAATGCCATCCTTATACGCAGGGTATAGAAGTCAAAATCGGTTGAGCGGACGGTAAAAAAGGTTTGTTTAAATGTCTAGTCTTATTTCAAATGGAGTACAGAACTTGGGGAGATGGGCATCACCCAACGCTAGTTGCGAGGCTTACAATTTTTTTTTTTAAATTGGCATCTTGCATGTCAGCCTAGGAGGTTGCCCGCTGCTTAACCGGACTTTCCTGTGGATGCCTCAATAAATTAAGGCCTCCAGCCAGGGCTTAAAACTTAGAAACTAAGCGACTACACGCTAAGAGCACCCACCCCTGTGGGGTACGGACCTCGGCTTAGGGCGTCGCTGGTGGAGGACAGCAAGGGACAGGCTTGTTCGGATTAAGTCGCTTACAATACCTATTTTTATTTGTTTATAGGAATATAATCCTTCTACTTATACGCGACGAATACTTCAACGCTAAGGCTCTTGACTAGGTTTGAATGCAGTAAGTACGACTGTGTGTTTATTGCAGTCGTACTAACTGCATTTAAACTGCAAATTTGCAGTTGAAATGCAGTCTGTCTGTCTAGAGCAGCGGTCGGCAACCTTTTGGCAGGCAAGGGCCACAAGGTGGCAAAATAAACTAAAGGCGGGCCGCACTTGTGATATTAACCCTAGAAGCCCAATATACCTACGTATAATTGGTCATATCCCATAGAAAAAATAAAAATGCTATTAAAAATTGTTAAACCATACGGAATTTAATTCGTACACGTTATACTTACTTTATGTTTAAATGTTTGGGCTTTATAGCTAGAAAAATAACCACCGTAAATCATTCAGAAATTCATTTCAACTATAAAGTACCTAAATAGGTATCCGATTTTATAAAAATTTCAGTGTGATGTCTGAGGTTGCATTTGGGAGGCTATTTCTTGTATGTTAGCTGTCAAATTTGTAGTTGCAATTCATAGAATGGCTCTCAAATGCTCATCTGTGAGACGAGAAGTATATTTATTTTTTCTATAATTTACAATAATAAAGAAGTTTGCGCGCTATTTGACTTATTTACAAAACATTCACGGGCCGCAAGTAAAACGTCCGCGGGCCGCGTGTTGCCGATCGCTGGTCTAGAGCCTTAGTGGTGCCGATTCCCTTGTTCACAAACTAAACTAAATTTAAGTTCAGTGCATCTTTTTCTTTCTATTTCATTAAGAAAAGGACAGAAGAAAAATTTTAGTTTAATCCTGTCAAATTAATCAGCGCTTGACGTAAATTGACGTAATTTTAGTCGGCAAGTTTTTAATCACGTCTAAACTTGTATGGAGAGTGACAGGCGATGATTAATTTGACAGGACTAAACTAAAATTTATCTTCTGTCCTTTTCTTAATTAAATAGAAAGAAAAAGATGCACTGAACTTAAATTTAGTTTAATTTGTGAACAAGGGAATCGGCACCATTGTCCCTTTGTTTTTGTATTGTTAGTTAGTTAGTCATTTAATTTAGTACCTAGTTTAGGTAAAATTTTAAAAGATGTACCTGTCACCTTGAAAATGATTGGTAAAAATGAATTGTGAAATTGGCACCTACTTAAATAAATGATCAGGGGGAAATGACTTCAGTGTGGCAAAGAGATGAAGCTCTACAGGACGTATAGCTCCATCTCTTTTTCCCACTGAAGTAATATTAAAATAATACTGCTTACGAGCTGGTGGTAGACCCCCTGGACTTTACTTATCATTACCTACTGTTGTCCTTTTACATTATGCACCGAGGGTCCCCAAAACGATCAATTGCAATTGTCAATGTTTTGTGTGTTTATTGTTTACATGCATTTTGTAGACGATCATTTTGCGCATCAATGTGTATCAAATATTAATCACGTAAAATTGACAACAGGGATGATGCCTGGGTCAAAAAAAAGAAATTATATTTAGTACGTAAGTCAGAAAATATTAGACACGTGTTTTAGTGCTTCATCAATCATAAAAAAATACTTGGATAAAACGCATTTAAAGTTGGGGAATGGGGATTGCTAGTGCTACGTCACAAGTAAGTATAAAATCTACATACTCGTGACGTCATGGACATTTTAACTCAATGTATCGCCCTAATCTTTTGATAACGTAAAAAAGAAAAAATACGTGTCGAATATTTTTTTATAATCTACAAGATGGACCAAATAGTAGATTGTTATACGAGGGGCTAAAATAACCCATTGTTACGAGGTAGTTTTACTCCCGAGCTTTAGCGAGGGAATAAATAGAAACCGAGTTATAATGGGTTTTAGCGCCGTGTGTTACACTCTACTTTTTTTCACTACGATTGCGAGACAAAAAAAATCCAATACAATATTAAATAGTTTATTTTATTTAAATGTACAATTTGTACAATTCTGGATACCTATTTAACAAGATCTCTGTGAAGATGTTCTCACTAGATGATGTCATTTTCACTGTTGTAAATTATATTACGGTCACCAATTCAATTCGTAATTAGAGAAATAAAGATTTCGCGCCAATGTCTTTTTTATTTCTTCTGTAGCCGCAACGCAATGCACGCATTCTACCGAAGAGATAGCCTTTAGTCCCATTTTCAAAAATAAAATGTTCTTCTTTTTTAACCAGTAATAAGTCGAGTCCATAATCATGAGTATTTTACGTAAGAATGAAGACTTTTTCGTTTTTCAAGGCTCGTTGGAACAGACAAAAATTAAAAAGAAATTTCTTTTTCCCCTAAAGCAAGAAATGCAATTTTTTCCCCGCTCTGGTACTCTACAATGACAGCCTTTTTGAGCAAGAGGAGTGAAAAATATATTTTTAGTCATCATCCCTACCTAGGTATTGCAATTGATCGTTTCGACAACAATGTGATCGATTGCCAAATATAATATTGTAGCTAGAGCAAAGATTCCATAGACGGAGGTTACACGTTCAGTTTGGCATCAGTTCAGCCCGTGACCTTGACCACGAATAGACTGATGGCGGAATGCAGCGCCGACCCTAGCCTTTGATCAGGGTAGAGCGAGATTGTCTTTCGGCGTCCTTAGATCGACGCTTTCAATTCTTCTTCGGTATAGGGGGATGCACTAAGGTAGCCCGCGAAATTGAAATTTGTTTACGTTTTTTTGCAATTTGCAGGTCATTTTCAGGTTGTATCCTGATTAAAATATGATTCGCGACCGTAACAAATATGGCTTTACAGAATTATAGTCATTAGAATCAGCAATACAAGTCCTTATGTTAGAATAATCCAAAAATGTCATGATTGCATGAAAAAAAAGGATTGTGTGGTTTTATGAAACCAAGGTAAAAGTGAAACTTCTATAGGCGCCGCCATATTGGCCTTGGCTGCTCTGACGAGCGCCTTTTACTTTATCCCTACTCCGCGGCCGACCATCACGCGACATGCAGCACACAGACGAAAAAGTTTGAGACGATGTAATAAAAGTTTCACTTTAATAGTCATTCAATAGGATTATGTGAACTTAGAGAGTTGTATTGAAGGTTTTTATAATTAATAATGTATAAATAAATATTTGATACGACCGCGAATCCTATTTAGATCAACATATAACCTGATACTGACCTGAAAATTGCAATAAAACATAAGAAATATTGGAATTTCGCGGGCTACCCTGACGCTTTCGCCTTAAATAAGTAATAATTCCCAAATTTTCAAAAATCTACTTTTATTGCAAATATAAACACATAATTTAAGTACCTCTTATTAGCATGAGTACTCCTGCTTCAAAACGACGCGCAAAACGAGCGTCGTCTCGCAAGGGCGGATCCAGCTTTCGAGTCAGGGGGGGGTCACATAGTCGGGGTCAGTCAGGACAGGTTCCAATCAGTGGCGGTCTAAGCCTGTCGGGGGCCCAGGGGAGCAAAACAAAATAAGGCCGGCGGCGGTCTTCTCAGTATATGTAGGTATTTCTATTAATACTTCACAAAAAAAAAAAATGACAGCAAAAAAAAACAAGTATGTATAACGTGTCTAATTATAATCTAACTACACCATGGACCTCCAACAGGCAGGAGAATTTTTTTCAAGGAGGTGCATTTTCGTCTCCTCATCAATAGGATACGATAAGCAAAAATGTAGGGGAGCGCGAGCAAAGCGAATTTTTTTGCACCTCGTCTCGGAATTCTCGGTTAGGTTTCTATTCGACATCCAGACAGCAGAAAAGTTTGAGAGTTAGAAAAATGTAGAATTCAAGAGCGAGCGCAGCGAGCTCGAAAATTTTAGCACACCGCCTTGTGTAGGAGATAAAGTTTTTTTTAAGTCATATATAAATATGAGTTCCTTTGTCGACTTGTGCAGAAAGCTTGAGAATGTAGATTGTAGCGAGCGGAGCGAGCTCGAAAATTTTCATCCTTAGCCTCAACTCTAAACTGCTTCTTGCTGAATATTTATGTTGACCGTGTTTGGGATATCATTAAAAAGTACTTCTTAAGATTTAGGGGGCCGCGGACCGGGGCCGGGGCGGTTTGTCTTAACACTATACTGGGGTCTTTAATTTCTACGTCTAGTTGCTAGCTTCAGATAAACCTACATGGACACTTATGAAACGTCAGAAGCTAGGAATCGTTTCACTTGGTCGTTTTCTATGGAAAAGAGCCGGCAGAAAACTCCACGGTCAATCATCATAATTGTAATAACAGCACATAGTCTCATTTTGCATGTCGTTCGCATGTGTGGCAATGGCAAACATCCTACGTGGCAACATCATACAAAGTATTTATTTGATTAAATGTATCAATGAGATTAGAAAAAATACCAGTGGTTGACCTAAAGGCAGCCCAGGGGGGGGTCATGACCCCCATGACGCCCCCCCTGGCTCCGCCCTTGTCGTCTCGTCACTCGTCTTCGTTTCGCAATTCGCAACATCTGCAACAGCGCGCACATATAACGTTATGATAGCGGTATTTTTTTCGCAATTATTTCGTTAATGATATTTGATATCATTAATTGTATTTTTGATGAAAATGTTATTGTTGAATCATAACGAAATGCTTATAACGTTATGTAACACTTTATACGGCTTTAAAATTATCATGGCGTTATGAAGCCCTGATTTCAGCTGTACACAAATGAGCTATCACCCATGCAATTTTACAAGAAACGCTGTTAACGGACTAGGTTCAAGGCTAGTCTAGCGTCAATCCGATCCAGCCTGTCCATTGCTGTCCTCCACCAGCGACGCAGCGACGCCCTAAGCCGAGGCCCGTACCCCACCCCGAGCCCTTTTTTTTTTGGGAAATTATCAAGTAACTTCTCCCGCTCTGGGCCGAGCGGGAGGGCGTGTCAGACTCTTATTGACTAAAACCTACCCGTGTTCCTTCGGTTGCCCTGTTGCCGGGGGCCACGATTTCCCTATCGGTTTTCTTCGAACCTGCCGGGGGGCAGGCATTGGCCCCAACGGACCCCGTCAATTCTGCTGACATCTCTTTGAGGCGCGCGTGGAACACAACGCGCCGTCGACCCGGGCTTGGTCCTTATCGGACGGCGAGCTACCCATTGCTTACCGTCCGCAAGCCCGCGCTTACGGTGGCCGGAAATCGGCTCGCGATTCCCGCCCCGGGCGTCTCCTTCTATTGCGGCGGTTAGGGGCGTGAGGGCGCGAAATTTACCTCTCCCTCACGCGTTCCGCCTCCTCCTTCGCGAGCATTACCGCTTCGCAGAAAGAGGTGACGGCCTGCCATTTCCTCTCGCTCCGTACCATGGCCTGAACCAGGGCCGGACGCGAGAGATCACCGCCGCCGATCGTCTCTACGAGGACACGGCGTTGCTCCGCCCAAGCCGGGCAGACCTCCACCGTATGCTCCACCGTGTCCTCAGGCCGATCCACACAATGGTGACACCCGGGTGTTTCCTCCCGCCTTATCCTGAACAGGAACCTCCCGAAGCAGCCGTGTCCGGTGAGGACCTGCGTCAGGTGGAAGGTGAGAACGCCGTGGCGTCTCTCCAGCCACTCCTCAAAGAGGGGTCTTATCGCCGCGATTGTGGCGTGCCCAGCGCGGGGTTGCGACAATCGCACCCTCCATGACGCCATGAGATCCCGCCGGAGCTCTGTCCGCTGTGCCGCAATTTCTTGCGGCATCGGAGTTAAGCCCCGGCGTTTCGCCTCCTCGCGACACTCCCAGACGTGCGCGAGGACCTTTGCCTCCAAATCCCATGGCGGTAATCCGGCAAGGAGGCTTGCCGCCTCGCAGGAGACCGTGCGGTATCCTCGGGCCAGCCGGATGGCCATGACACTCTGGGACGCGTTCAACCGGCGGGCTGGCCGCAGCCTCAGTGAACGCGCCCACACCGGCGCCCCGTAAAGGGCCATGGACCGCACAATCCCCGCATAGAGCCTCCGGCAGGAGGCGTTTGGATCCCCTAGATTGGGCAGGAGCCGCTTCAATGCCACCGTCGGGTTCCCAGGTAATGGCGGGAGGGGTTCACATCGGTGTCGAGTCGACGATGAAGTATCTGGGACTCGTCCTCGACAGCCGGTGGAATTTCGTGGAACACTGGCTGGAGGCCTTAATTTATTGAGGCAGCTACAGGAAAGTCCGGTTAAGCAGCCGACAACCTCCTAGGTTGACCTGCAAGATGCCATTAAAAAAAAAAGTCTCGTTTCTCTTATACCTATTTATTAACATATTGGGGATGTTTCTAATGTAAGAATAAATTCTTTCTCCGGGGCTAATGGTTTAGAACATCGGGGGCGGCCCAGACGGCGAAATCCTCGGCGTGCGACTCCATCGCTGTCTAAGCTAGGGTTGCCAACATTTCTTCGGCGAAATATAGTATTTTTCAAAAGAAAAATATAAAAAATATAGTACACTTCACTTATTTATTTTTATAAAAACCAATATTTTCTTGCATTTTTTTCATTAAAAAAAAAATGTCTAAAATTCAAGTGTCATAATGCTTTATTACATTAAATGTTTAAATTACATACATCCCATTCGACGGACAGGGCCGTCATCTACCCCGGTCACCAAGGAGAGTGGAACCGGCGAGAGATGTCGTGCGGTGTCCCACAGGGATCGGTCCTGAGGCCGTTTCTGTAGGACATCGGATACGACTGGGTGCTGCGCGCCGACCTCCCTAGTGGCATCAGCGTAGTTTGCTACGCTGACGACACGTTGGTCCTGGCGCAGGGGAGGTCGTACCAGGCGGTGGTTGACTTGGCGACACGCGGGGTTGCGACAATCGTCGACAGGATCCGGCAGTTGGGACTCGAGGTGGCCCTGCACAAGTCACCGTCGGGTTCCCAGGTAATGGCGGGAGGGGTTCACATCGGCGTCGAGTCGACGATGAAGAATCTGGGACTCCTCCTCGACAGCCGGTGGAACTTCGTGGAGCATTTCCGACGTTTGGCTCCCAGACTGGAGCGGGCCGGGGCTGCCTTGAAGCGGCTCCTGCCTAATCTGGGGGGTCCAAACGCCTCCTGCCGGAGGCTCTATGCGGGGGTCGCGCGGTCCATGGCCCTTTATGGGGCACCGGTGTGGGCGCGTTCATTGAGGCTGCGGCCAGCCCGCCGGTTGAACGCGTCCCAGAGGGTCATGGCCATCCGGCTGGCCCGAGGATACCGCACGGTCTCCTGCGAGGCGGCGAGCCTCCTTGCCGGATTACTGCTATGGAATCTGGAGGCAAAAGTCCTTGCCCACATCTAGGAGTGGCACTAGGAGGCGAAACGCCAGGGCTTAACTCCGCTGCCGCAAGAAATCGCGGCACAGCGGACAGAGCTCCGGCGGGATCTCATGGCGTCGTGGAGGGTGCGATTGTCGCAACCCAGCGCTGGGCACGACACAATTGCGGCGATAAGACCCCTCTTTGAGGAGTGGCTAGAGAGGCGCCACGGCGTCCTCACCTTCCGCCTGACGCAGGTCCTCACTGGACACGGCTGTTTCGGAAGGTTCTTGTTCAGGATAAAGCGGGAGGAAACGCCCGGGTGTCACCATTGTGTGGATCGCCCGGAGGACACGTTGGAGCATATGGTGGAGGTCTGCCCAGCTTGGGCGGAGCATCGCCATGGCCTTGTGGAGGCGATCGGCGGCGGTGATCTCTCGCGTCCGGCACTGGTTCAGGCCATGGTACGGAGTGAGAGGAAATGGGAAGCCGTCACCTCCTTCTGCGAAGCAGTAATGCTCGCGAAGGAGGAGGCGGAACGCGTGAGGGAGAGGCAAATTTCGCGTCCTCGCACTCCTAACCGCCGCAGGAGGAGACGCCCTGCGCGTCGGGAATCGCAGGCAGATTTCCGCCCACCGTAAGCGCGGACTTGCGGACGGTGAGCAATGGGTAGCTTGCCGTTCGATAAGGGCCAAGCCCGGGTCGACGGCGCGTTGTGTTCCACACGCGCCTCAAAGAGATGTCAGCAGAATTGACGGATCCGCTAGGGCCGTTGCCTGCCGGGGCTGCGAAGAAGTCCGAAAGGGAGATCGTGGCCCTCGGCAACATGGCAACCGAAGGAACACTGGGGGGTTTTAGTCCGTAAGATTCTGACACACCCTCCCGCTCCACCCAGAGCGGGAGAAGTTATTTGATAATTTCCCACCCAAAAAAAAAATCCTAGCGGCGGTGACTGACATCATCAGACTGACAAAAATGATCACACTATTAGCTATTATATACACGTTCAGTCCGGCGTCAGTCTGACCAGACTGACAAAAATGATAAAAATATTTAAATAAGTAACCATCATTCCGGACCATCAGTCCATCAGTCTACGCGTATACAATCAGTTTCCCGTTATTCTGACATCAATCATGAACTAAACTGATCCCAAACCACAGCTAAACTGAAAGTGTGAGCTCCGTACCTAAGTCCGTTTACGTACGACCATTTTGCTTTTTCACAGACCGTAAGCTAACGCCACCTATTGATTGGTAAGGGAAAATAATGCTGCCTCTAGTGCTCTACTACGTTTCCAGATGACGCTGGTACCAGTGTTTTAGGTCATTCATAATACTATGTTAATATTTTTAGTTTACAGATTGTTTCATGTGTTTTCAATATTTTTAAAAGGCATTCATATTTTTCACACTTAGTTCAGTAATACATTTACTTTGATACTTTGCTTTTAAATTATTGTCTATGCTTCCATAAAATGTCAATGGTGATCAACCAATGATTCGAAGGCGGGAAAGTTTAACTCATTCACTGTTCGAAACAATATAATAAGAAAGTACCATAATTGCTTGCTTTTCTGAGCTAATAGCAAGCATAATATAATCGCTTGCTAAACAAGAGTAAGTAGCAGCAATAAATTATCATTTCATCCGCTCTATCTTTATTTTCGTTAAAATTATTTTAAAACATCAGGATAATTAGGTACTGTATTTATCTGCTTTATTCGATACTCCCTCAAAAATAATAATTCCGCAAAAGCAAATAAATTAATTAATTCCTTTCCATTTATTTCGGAAAATGATTACGGAATATCTATCGCATTGATTTTTAAATTTTTCTTCAGTCCCTTACTTGCATGTCCCACGCATATGCATGATACAGAAATGTAATTATTAAGCCTCGTGCAGACTGGCGCAGCGCGACGGCGGGACGCGACTAACAATATAATTTTCTAAGAAAACTTCACGGTAGAACAGTCTGCAAGAGGATTTATTCCGGTCATTTTTCATGCTTTCAGCATTTTCTTGATTTCGTGATTCGAGTCCAAGCTAGCCCAAATGCGACGGTTGGTCGACTCCCCGGCTCTGCGGGCTCTACGATTGGTTCGATCTCTCTCTCCCGTAGCGAATCCGTTTCATTTTTCATTAGCGCTCAATGCGTCCGCTACTGCGACGCGTTGTGGGTTGTGACAGCCCGTTGTCTATGGGAGTGTTTGCTCGTATTGAATTTGTGACAAAATATTTCATGTTCGGTGAAATACGGGAAATTATTACATTTCTCGCATGACAGTGAATAAAATAAGCATTTGAATATGGCGTTAGAGGGTGTGAAAAGTGAAAAAAGTGAGGAAAACAACGGCAACGTACCAGAAGGCAAGGCGAACGGGATCGAAAACAAAAGTAAACAGGTACCGATATGACTTTTTAATTTATTTTTTTCACTGCGGTTTTCGGATCCTCTGACCTCAGAGCTTCACTGCAAATTCGGAAAGACCTATATGTTGTGTTTATATATTTTGGAGCTTCCATAACGCTGGCATTAAGTAATAATACCGGTTAATCGGAGCGGTGCGGAAGGCAAGGGTGTTTTCGCGCATCATGTATGAACGAGGTACTCGGGATAGGTGGTCACTCTAAACGGGGATATGACCTATTTCAGGCGCAACTATGCGGCGCTTTTTTCTGGGTTACTGCCGATTTTCAGTCAAATATGATGTCATTGGGGATCATACCTATTTGTGTCCGGTTGTAGAGTACGACCTACATGGTATCTTCGTTTTTTTTTTTTCACACTTATTTCGACGGCGTTTTATAATAAAACTTTTCAGCGTACTTTTGATAAATATGTCATTGATACATAGTTCTTGCTAGTACCCAGCTTCAATAATCATCTGTTCAATTGTCTGTCAGATGTCAATGATAATATTTCTCATTGATAACATCAACATATTTGTATGGATTGTTTGGCCTTGTATCTATAATAAATCTACTTGAGGAATCAAGGCTGCTCATGTTATGTGAATAAATATCATGGGAAGTTGTAAACAATTTGATATAGAACTTGAGTACAGACAAAAAACTGCTCAGGGCCTCAGGTACTAAATTACATTTCTTAAAAAAAAAAAAAAAATACTTATGGCTGCTCTACTAACATTTTTACCTTTGAATCTTATAATGTAAATTCAATCAAGATGATGAAAAATTATGATAGTCTAAACATAGTTGGTAGAGTCAACCATTAAGAAATCAGTGTAGGTGTTCCAATTAAAATTAATGGTATTTCCCACCTATTATAGCATAGCTAGCATGTTATGAAGAATATTTCTGAGGCATGTGCTAAAAAGGCCATTCTAATTGACCCAGTCTGCCGACCCAATTAGAACTATGGACATTACAATGAGATGTCAAATCGTCATCACCCACTCAATATACTACAAGTTTATTATAAAATATAGCTGGTTTTTTATAATGGCAATAGGCCATGTTATACTTTTTTAAACAAAGCCATGATTTTCATTGAAGGATTGTAGATTTTGAGTACCAAGAAATGTAGAGACTGTTTTTAAAGCTAGAAAAATTGCATAGAACGCAATTACTAATGAAATAGAGCGTGGAGATTTTATCAAACAAAAGTGAAGCTCCTCTAGGAGAATGTTTGAGAAGAACTAAAACAAGCAGGACTTCACACAACTCAATCTACCATACTCTAAACGGAAGAACTTCAATGCCAATAAATAAATCTGATCAACTACTTATTCAAATAAATTGTGCATCACAGATCATATTTAGAGATATTGTCACAGTCAAAACTCATAACCACTCAATAACTCTTGGCAATTAATAACATTTATTTTGAAACTCATTGGGTAGCAGTTGTTCTAACCAGTTCAATGTTTTGACTTTACCAGAGACATTGTTTATGACATAGAGTAAGCCTTACCTACCTACACAAATAGCTATAAAGATTCATATTATTAACTCACATGACATCACTCCCGAGGCTTGCCAGCATTCATGGTGTGACCCTTGCTATTATTGCTATGAATTGTACTAAAATAACAACCTTATTGGGAGCTATTTGTTTGAGCCATTTGGGGTCCGAGTGATCATGGAGTATTTCAGGACCTTGCCAAGCGGTTGGTCGACTCTTAATGAGAGCAGAGCGCTGGACTATTTTTAGCTTTTTGTGAACTTATCCCGTACTTGTGCATACTATACATATATATTTTAGTGTTAGCTTGTATATTGTAATTAAAATGTTATAAATACCCATAATATTTAATTATAGCCGCTTCATCATCAGCTATGATTTCACTCATTCTTGTTTCCATTAGGTATCTGTAATGCAATCAGCAGATACTTAGAATAATCTTGTATTATCCACAAAGCAATGTAACAAATTCGAAATTATACATTTCCTCTTCTTCCTGCCTTAAGGCTCCGCGCACGAAAAAAATCCCTCTTTTGTCAATTACTTATCTAATTGTGATAAAGATTGAAATAATTGAAAGATTAAGTCTGTCTGACTATAAAAGTACAGTTTTCATGGTGCTAAGCCATCCCCCCGATCCTTGCTCGAAAACGATTTGCCAGCAGTTGTTGCAGCTGAGTACGTAGCTTTAAATACCCCGCATAATAATCATGATGAAAATACAAATTTGATCCAGCCTGTCCCTTCTTGCTGTCCTCCCATCAGCGATGCCCTAAGCCGAGGTTCGTACCCCACAGGGGGTGCCCTTAGCGAGCATTCGCTTAATCTTAATTAAGAATAAGTAAGTATAAAGCTCCTGGCTGGAGGCTCGTAAGTGTAGAAGCTTATGGCACCCACAGGAAAAATTCCACCAGGAAAACCCACGACCTTAGTGGTCAGTACTGCGAGATGCCCTTTATAAAAAAAGGTGCTAAGCCATTCGTGTCAGTCACCTGTTAATAGTTGCATCAAATTTGCGCTCTCGAAAATAAAAACTTCAAAAAAACTTAATTACATAAAAGAGATGAATGCCTCGAAAAATAAAACAAAAACGATGTGGTCAGTAATAAATAAAATTACTAAACCTAATAAAACTAAACAAAATCATAAGAACATTACCTTAAAATTAAATAACGTAAAAATTAAATCACCGCAACAAGTTTGCACCACATTTAATGATTATTTCATATCGGTAGGTGTAGATAACAAAAGTTCGGGAGCAGCGGCGCCAGCGCCGTGTGGGCCATCGTTACATTCGGTGCATAAGCCCGCAATAAACTCCATGTATATCGATCCGGTAACCGAGCGAGAGGTTTTTAAAATTATACGCGGTATGCAAAATAAACGTAGCTTTGGAGTGGACGATATCCCGCCGATACTAGTAAAAAAATGCGTAAAGGAGCTTACATCGCCGCTCACTAAACTGATAAATATTTCTTTCGACGAGGGACGATTCCCAGAAAAACTTAAAATTGCGAAAGTACGCCCAATTGCGAAAAAAGGAGGAAATTCAGAAAACCCTAGTAATTATAGACCTATTGCACTGTTGCCCACTATCTCAAAAATTTTCGAAAAAGCAATGGCGAATCGTGTCAATAAATTTTTAGAAAAATATAATATTTTAGATAAAAACCAATTCGGATTTAGGAAAAAATGCTCAACTACTCTAGCGGTATACAACTACGTACAGGAAATTTACAGTTGCATTAACGAACGAAAGTACGCTATTGGACTATTCCTAGACATGACGAAGGCGTATGACAAGGTGTCACACAAAATTTTATTACAAAAACTTTACGGTTCGGGTATTAGAGGACAAGCTTTTAATTGGTTTAAATCATATTTACAAGACAGAGTACAATTCGTAGAAATAGAATATTTAGATAGCGTTGACCAAGAAATGTACAGCATAGGATCAGACATGGCTACCATTAATACTTCAATACCCCAAGGAAGTGTTTTAGGAAGTACCTTATTTATATTATACGTAAATGACTTGCCAAAAAAGATAAGTTCGTCGTGTATTTTGTTCGCTGACGATGTTTCTTTATTATTTAAAACGCCCGTGAATGTTGACCATCTAGCTATTGAAAAAACTTTCATAGAAACTGAGCAATGGTTGAAAAAGCATAATTTAGAAATAAACATAACGAAAACTAAAATATGCCAATTCAGAACTTACCAAAGAACTCCACTAAACCTAAATATATTAACACAACAAATAAAATTAGAAGAAATAAACGAATTTAAACTTTTAGGCCTAACATTAGACTCAAACCTAAATTGGAAGAAACATGTAGAAAGTACAAGAGCAAAATTGTCCCAATTTATTTATGCACTAAGCATATTGAAATGCAACACAGATTATAAAACCGCCTTAACTGCCTATTATGCGTACGCCTACTCCTGGCTGAATTATGGTATTATTCTGTGGGGGGACAGTACTGACTTTTTGGACCTTTTCATTCAGCAAAAGAAATGTATCAGAATATTGATGAACATAGGCCAACGAGAGAGTTGTAGGCCACACTTTATTAAACATCAAATTCTCACACTACCAGCTATATATATACTGCAAAGTTGTATATTCGTTAGGAAAAATAGGCACCTCTTCAAATCTAATATCGAGCTAAATGAAAACTATAACCGACGGAACAAGAATAGACTAATACTACCCATCACAAACATAAAATTTATCGGGAAAAGCCCACATTCAAGACTAGCTAATATATTTAATAAGCTACCGGAAAGTTTAAAATCCCTACCAAATGACTCAATTTTCTTGACGCAGTTGAAATCTCTGTTAATAAAGAAAGGCTACTATACCGTTGAGGAATTTAAAGTTGACAGATTGTGAATCAATTGACCTCGTAATAATAAGCTTCACGTAAATGTGAAAATAATAATAAATTACTTTACTATATTACTATAATGTTATGCTTACTAATAATGACTAAAATAAATGAACAAAGTAATAAAAATGATTTCAATGAAATAAAATGTAATAATGAATGAATTAATGTTTTTTGAAATGTAATGAATTGTTATAATTAGAATCAATATTATATAATTATGTAATCATTTGATATGTAAACATTTGCAGTGCCCTTACAGGGTACATGTCTTAATACTGTGTCATGAAATTTTAATGCATGCCTACTAATCAGTGTTTTACATGTTAGCAAATAAATAAATAAATAAATAAATAAATATGGTATATTTCGCCTTTGATTTACTTAATGAAGATATTGTATAATCATAAAATAAAATAAAATATTTTATCTCAAAGATAGCTGAAGACTAGTGATGCAACGAATACTACTTTTACGAATACGAATACGAATACGAATATCAAACCTACTATTCGGCGAATACGAATACGAATACGAATATTTCGCCATGGTAATAAAAGACTAATAGTCTAGTAGTACATAGACGCAGCCATTACTAACGTTCGTCTAAGTTACTTAGGACTTACTATCCTACCTTTTGTTCATACAAAAGAAATACAGACCATATAACTACTTACTTGATAATTATTTTATTTTTTTGAAAAACGTTGCCCCACACTAGGAATTTCTCCTGTGTCGTTTACAAACATTTAAACTCACATACACAAACAGCCAGACCCGGAACAACTACTTGTAGGTCATACAAATATTTGTTCCGTGCGGGAATCGAACCCGCGACACGCAGCGCAGCAGTCAATCGCTTAACCACCGCGCCAACCGTGCACTTTTACTGATAAAAGCGTGATGTATGCTGTCGCAGACTTTTTTTTAGAACTTTTAAAGGGAAACAATTCTGTCAACATGATTTTTGCGAAACTTTAACCGTTTACGCAGCGCACGCAGCGGAAGCTCTCAAAAGGAAAAATAAAAACCCCCGATTTTGAAACTTTCTTCATTGGTGCTCAGCTCCTATTAGTCTTAGCGTGATGATGTATAGCCCATGGCCTTCCTCAATAAATGGGCTATCTAACACTAACATATTTTTTTTTAATCTGACCATTAGTTCCTGAGATTAGCGCGTTCAAGCAAACAAACAAATTCTTCAGCTTCAGAGAACCACAAACATAAGAAACACTGTATAATGCTTCCTATCTCATTTTCTCCCACGTTAAATCTTATGAATTTATGTTTATCTCTTTTTACTGTCGCTTTTTCGTTTCATCGACTTTCAAATCACAACGATACTAAAGAAGTTTTCACTTCAATAAAACAATATTCTCTTGCTTGACTTGTGCTTTCGACTGACAAATGAAATTAAAGGAATGAATGAATCAATCAATCCATGGTTCGTATTGATAGGAAAACTCCCGGGCCGCGGCACTGTATAAACTATGGCCGAGGAGTTCCCCGTCGCGTCGTCGTTGCGGTTAAGGCCCTTGCACACGTCGTATTTTTACGTGCCGACGATGCGCGTTTTCCAAGTCTGCCAGTAATTAGATTTGCGTACAAACATATTAATTTTTAAATATTCGTATTAGTATTCGTATTAGTATTCGCCGAATACGAATATTCGGTAAATGTCTACTATTCGGCGAATACGAATATTCGTATTCGTATTCGTTGCATCACTACTGAAGACTAATGTCCGATTTTTAAATTTCATGATATGGTTAGCTAAATAATAGGAAAAAATACATTACTGACTGGGTTTAAACAAAAAAGGTTTTTTCATCATCATTTTTCTGCTACGTTTTGTATGGAAGTTAAAAAAAGTGATTTAGCCACATGCAAGTAAACCGTATAATGATGTTGATGATATTTTTTAATTTTCAAAATCAAAAGTAGTTTCTTGTTGTAACAAAATGATCAAACAAAACAAAGTCTCGAGTCATTTTTCGGAAAACTTTTTGCGAATATTGTGTGATTTTCTATGAATACTTAATTTATTTGAAAAATCAGCCATATGCAAAACAAAGAACTCGACTTTTCAAATCACAAATAGTTTTGTTATTTTCCCTTTCTCACAACAAATGAACAAAATTGATCAAAACCTGTCCATTTCGTGCACGGTCCCTTAATCCTATGTTATTTGGGTTTGCAGCAATGTGTTTTGTCAACCATCACTCTATCAAAATGTAGAAAATAACCAACATTTCCTACATTTCAACTCACACAACCTCTATTCATACATTTTTCTCCCCCCTTCATCCACCATCCTTCCAAAAAATTTAACCAAATGAACACCAAAAAAAAAACCGAAAGAGATTACCTTGTATTGGTCGTCGCAAGCATAGCTTTCGAATATAAGAGTCTACAAATGCCAGATTGTCGAGTGCTCCGTAGTACTTGGTGTAGGCTGGGCACTGAAAGTACCTACTTCAAACCCGCAGGCTCCCTTTGATGGCGAAAATACCTTCGTCGGAAGTTTCCGGGCGTCCGAACGTTCGTATTGTTTCAATGCCTTGTCCTTTCAGAAAATGCTAGAATACGTTGCATTTGAAGTAAATTATTCTGTATTAACTGAAATGGGTTTCTGGTATAACAATGACAAAATGAAATAAGCCACAGATTATTTAGTGAAGCGACCCCATAAAAAAAGTACAATGAACACAAAAGAGGAACAAGACTGACGGATGACGCAAAAAGGCGGCATCAAGACTTTTTTGTTATTTACTAACCACATCTGTTGTGTTATTACACAATTCGAGTAATGTCGCAATCTGGGTAGCGTTGTCCTCCTAATTCACTTATTCATTCATTTTTTTATGAACTATAGCCGTATTTATATTGCATGGTGGGTAGGTCACGGGCCTTGCCAATATCCTGTAACCTTGTGTTTGGGTTTATATGGCCACTAACAGATGTGATTTTGTTACGTTGAATGAAGCTGAAAATGGAACAGATGATGAATTCCAAGGAAATGAGGAAGTAGCATGACAAATGCACCTATTAACAAATGATGTAATGTCTCTGAGACTGGTTGTAATGAGCTATAGAGTTCTGGCAGTTTCGAACTGTTTCATTAGGTTCTGTTACCTGTTTGTAACGATTTGCGGATGTTTTATGAGCAGCTAAGAACTACATCAGTTACCATGAGTCAGATATCTATCATATCCAGCCGATACGAGACTAGATTCCGTTTTACACTAGCGTAAAATGTATCTACTAGAGACCTCATTATCTAAATAGAGCATAATATGATTGTTATGATTCTACCTCTGCGGTCAAGGTCGTCGCAGATCCATGACGTTATGATCGTACCTATTAGATACTGTGGGTACCCCAAGGCGTGGCCGACCCACCTTGTGGTTTTATTCACTAGCAAAATCGTTATTCCAACCATAATGTAACCATGAAGTTAGTAACTAAATGGCGATCCAATCCAATGCAAAACTTTAGTCACAAAATAGCTGGGAGTAGAAGTCTTCTATGTAATCTACGGGTCAATAATGTCTATTAATGACCCGTAGAATACATAGAAGACTTTTGTAAAGTAACCATCCAAAGCAATTTAAGATTTCAGCAAACGTGACGTGACGGATTTTTTCCCCTTCAACATTTGCAAGACGTTTATCGAATCAAAACAGTTCGAGCGACCTTGAGAGGTTTCTTCGCTTGATATGACGTCATCCCTAGAGGGCGGAGGGATCGGAGGGATCGAATTTTAACGTAAGTACCATCCCCGAGGGCTGTTACCGACAACCGAAGAGCTGTCATAATTGATTATGAATAGTATCGTGGGTGAAAATTTTATATGGAACCGACAATGCAGGTGAGGCCACGAAAGAATGGTTGCCAAAAACACAAATTGCCTACTAGCCTGAAAAAGATTAATGCAGTTAACTGTTGGTGTGAATTCGCTAGTTTCGTGTTCTCTTTGTTATAAGTACCATACAGCAATAGTACCTATAGCTACTCTTTTGAAGTGGCAAGTAGCGTAATTGGGTTCGCATTATGTTCTCCAAGGAAATGAAATTAAAGTTCGTTCCACGAAATTCGAAGCCACGAAGAAGCCTTACCAAGGAGTACATCATACGGTAGTTAAAGTTTTAGAGAAAGGACCAACAAAATGTATCCTTTCTATCGTGAAAGTGATGTTTACCAAACACGAACTGGAAATTGTGTAGAATATTGGCGAGGTTTTAAATAAATACGCCACAGCCGAAGAGAAAGAGTGTAGCGTAAATGAATTGGATTATTCCACTAGAGCTCACGACACCCCTCTGTAATGCGCCAATGAAGTTCACTTTATCAACCACGCAGCTACCGTTAGTAGCTCCATAATGATAAAAAATGTCAGATATTTTAATTAAATAACTAGCTTCCGCTTGCAACTTCTTCCGCGTAGTGAATTTCCTAAATTCCTTCTTTAGTCGTTAAAAAACCTGAATTATTTAGTGATCAAGATATGATAACTTGCCTAAAGATGGGCTTGCACAGTAAATCAAATATTCTGAAGAAGATAAGAATATGAAATTGCGACAAGTAAAGAATTAGTTTCACTTGAACGAAGGAGTCAACAATGTATGGCCGAGATGCAGAGCAGTTATCAATTGATCCATTGAAGCCGTAACGAGTATAAACACTCTCATCAATAGTAGAGCCATTGTTGACAAACTACTACATTGAACTGCGTGAGCGCATCGGATGTTATCTGTCATCTGGCGGTTAACGAATTTGTTAACACCTTATCTGATACCTGTTAATGTACACAAGACATTACAATTATCATTTACGATTAAAAGATAAAAGTAATGACTGAGAATATTTGTTTCATTAACTTTCTCTTGTTACTGCGCAGTTTTGGTAAATGCTTTTATTATTAGTCAATAAAGTCTTCTATTCAAGTGTACCCTTTGTCTATGCCTTTTAATCTATTTGTTTTCATATACTCTGTCCGATGCTCTATCTAAGATGTTTCGCTTCGAGTGAAAGTGTTCTCTGACATTTTGTTATTGTCGGCTGGCCGGCAGTTTATTTTCGTTACAAAATGAAAGTAAAAAGGTAGAGCAGATTAACAAATGACATTTATAAAATGCTGAGACTGCTGCCCCCTTAGTGGAATTATTCAATGGTATTCTGATTGAAGTCTAAGTGAAGGTAGACATAAATTTAAAAAAAATCTTTGATACAATTTGTTATACGTGAATCAGACAGTTAGCTTCCATGCAAAATTGTAACGAAGGAAAAATTCCATGACGTACCTTATAGTACGTCGAAAATAATCGATCGGTTACCAATACCCGTACGCGTGCACAATAAGTGGAGGGTTATTTTGGTAGTGTTATCTAAACATGCCACCGTTTCAGATATAAATTGACCTTAATCACCTGCTACTTTTGTCGGTCATCGCACACCCATATTTGAAGATGAAAAAGAAAAACTAAATATACCCATCCCAACTTCTCTAACAATATCTAACAATTTGTGTAATAGCGTGTCGTGATATAACTGTATGCGTGACTACGAAAGATACATTCAAGTGACCGAGTGCTCAACCGAAAGAACTATTATGTCTACCAACAACCGTAATCCGGTTTCCTTAAATTCACATTTGTTTTCACGACTCTTCACGAGTCATTTGGGTTAGCAAGTTGAGAACTTGGTCGCGTCCGTAATAGTATGGCGGTGCCTGCCTGGCTAATTTCGTTTCTTTTACGACCGTTTTGTTTACATTTTTACACGAGGGAAATAGTTTGTCTACTGAGTTACTGACCTAGTATCGATTTAACGCGTTCTTTGTGCAGTTGGATAACGTTATTAATTACTACTGAGAAGTGTATTTCAGGCTATTTTAGACGTGACTAATATGGGCCAAATATTAATTGGTGAGGCGTCGCAATTGTTAGATCATCATCTATAGTTTCATGTAATTTTATACGAGAACGATCAAGTACTTTCTTTATAGGGGTATAAATAAACGTTAACTGCTCGAACTATTGCAAGTGACATTTTATGTACGATCCCAATTTCGTAGTTCTACCTATATCAAGTTTACTTGCCCATTAATGTCTCTATCAAATCCACCTAGAATTGTGTAGACAATAAAACGAATGGAAATTAATGTAAATAGAGAGAGAAAATGAACTCGTACAAAGTTATAGTTTTAATATTTGCTAACCTGCTCGCGTTAGGTCTAGACTCAGACCAATATAGCTGTCGAGCGTCCTTTGCTAGACAGATGGTTGCTATTAGCGCGAGCAATGCCAAATGAGGGCGTTAGCTCTCCGGATCGTTCATGGCTAACTGCTCAATTATACCTTTTGAGGTAAGAAAAAAGTGCCAAAAGACTAAATTAATCACCATCATCTGCCTAGCCTTTTCCCAACTATGTTGCGGTCGGCTTCCAGTGTAACCGGGTGCAACTGAGTATCAGTATTTCATATGGAGAGACTGCCTATCTGACCTCAACAATTTAGTTACTAGGTAACACGATACCCCTTAGTAAGACTGGTTGTCAGACTTTTGGGCTTATAAATACCCGTAACGACTGTCAAAGATCCACGAATGACAGCTGCGACCAACGGCTTAACGTGCTTTCCGAGGCATGGTGGGGCAAGACCCCTCCGTGTGTAAAGATGGTCACCCATCCACGGACCAACCGCGGCAAGCGTAGCTTAACCTGATCGATCGACCCGTGCGGCTGTTATTATTTAGCCACAAGCCCCAAAAGACTAAATTAATCATGGAAGCTTAAGAGAACTTATATTTGCCATAGAAACGTAGACCACTAACAAGTACCTATATTTTTCATTCCAAAATAAAGAGCAGTAAATCATTACCTGTTACAAATCCCTAATGTAAAACCATGCTCTGCCTGTTACTGACCGCATCCGTGGTCTCCACTTTATCCAGCGGAAGGTGGCAGTGCGTGACGTCATCTGATGGCCAGCCAAGTGGAAATAAAACAATACACCATGGTTACCGGCCCCATGGTATTACCGCTCTAGATTGTTTTTGTATACCCACTGAGTTTTTAAGGCGCTGATAAGACAGAAATAGGCTTATCTCAAATAATTTTTTTGCCAAATCTATACAGTTTGTGACGGCGGAAAAAATATATGTTAATCTTGAACATATTTCTGAGAACCCTGTTGAATTCAAAACACGTTTTTGAAAAGTTTTCTCGATACAAAAAAATACTAAACTAACCTCTAAAAATGATCTTCCAACAAAAATATCTTTATTACATAACAACGTACGTTGGTAAAATTAATAACAATAACGTATCATATTTAAATACAGAACTTGGTTGTTTTTTATTTTCGACTAATCAACTTATTTTTAAGTAATTAATTGTTTCATGGTTTGTTAAAAGTTACGAGTGTCGTGTCATCGCGCTTCTCTTTCTTTTTTATGCAATCCGACAGTGATCGCACAGACGCGCTGCTAGATGGACGTATGTCGCTTTGCCCCGCTATCCGTTCATTTCGTATTTTGTTGTTTGACAATTTCAAACCTGAGTACATATTTTATTTTGTCACAAAAACTACAATAAGTTGTAAAAAGATTAGCACGTAAAGACTGGTATATCGTCGCTCGGCATCCAATACCTAACGCGAATGTGACATTTTGACGAAAATCATTTTTAAATGCAGGATCACGTATTTGAACGTGTAGAATGAAATAAAAAAATCTGATTTTCGTGAAAAATTTCACATTCGCGGTATTGGATGCCGAGCGATGATATGATATAAGTTGTAAAAATATGGTTCTAAGTTGTGAAAATACTTGCTGGGAAAAATGGGAAACAACAAAAATGCCAGAGGCCAGCAAAAAAACGACTCTATACTAACAAACAAAAACATCTGATGGAAGTAGTAAAGTAAGTACTTACATTTCTTATAATGTAATATTGACAGACAGCTGTACACGAACAGAAATAAAATTATGACCAAATAGGTACTATTGGCTATTTTATACAATCCATAGCGTAAATTCGCACACATTGGTGATGTTCAGTTGGTCTAGTGATATCTATGCTAATTCAGAATGTCGAGTCTCGGGTTCGAATCCTAGTTGGGACTAATATAATAATTTTAATTGTTTTCTTTTTTTAATATTTTTAGAATAATAATTATTAATTTTCTTTACAGTAAAAAGAGACGTTTGGCGAATAGTCCAGAAGCAGGTGAAGCTTCGGGAATTGTTTTTCACCAGGAAGTTTTTAATAAATACATACTAATATAGATTATAATTTTATTATTTAGATCCCAAAAAAATACGATGTTTCCTTCGCCACGTTTAGACCGGCCAGACCCAGATCTCAGTCCTCACCCGCGACGTTACAGAGGCGCGGGGATGATGACAAAGAGCATCCCTTATTTTTAGAAAGACACAAATCAGTTTAGTGATAAACTATCACATTTACATAGACCTATGACTATCTTAGAACTGGACTTATAGGAAAATATTCGTAAAATCGCAAATCGCTTTGTCCACTGTTTCTTGCCCACTGTATAAAAAAAATCATCGTGTGGTCTTCGGTATTTTTTTATTATAGTTTGATCGAGATCATTGTACGGGGGGGGGGGGGGGGCAACGTTGACGTCTCGCCGCGCATATACCTTCTTTTTTTTTGGGTGGTAAATTATCAAATAACTTCTCCCGCTCTGCCGCTCTGGGTGGAGCGGGAGGGCGTGTCAGACTCTTACTGACTAAAACCCACCCGTGTTCCTTCGGTTGCCCTGTTGCCGGGTCCACGATTTCCCTTTCGGCCCTTATTCGCAGCCCCGGCAAGCATTGGCCCTAGCGGACCCCGTCAATTCTGCTGACATCTCTTTGAGGCGCGCGTGGAACACAACGCGCCGACGACCCGGGCCTGGTCCTTATCAGACGGCGAGCTACCCATTGCTCACCGTCCGCAAGACCGCGCCTACGATGGCCGGAAATCGGCTCGTGATTCCCGCCCAGGGCGTGGCCTCCTGCGGCGGTTGGGGGCGTGAGGGCGCGAAATTTGCCTCCCTCACGCATTCCACCTCCTCCTTCGCGAGCATTACCGCTTCGCAGAAGGAGGTGACGGCCTGCCATTTCCTCTCGCTCCGTACCATGGCCTGAACCAGGGCCGGACGCGAGAGATCACCGCCGCCGATCGCCTCCACGAGGACACGGCGATGCTCCGCCCAAGCCGGGCAGACCTCCACCGTATGCTCCACCGTATCCTCCGGGCGATCCACACAATGCTGACATCCGGGCGTTTCCTCCCGCCTTATCCTGAATAGGAACCTTCCGAAGCAGCCGTGTCCAGTGAGGACCTGCGTCAGGCGGAAGGTGAGGACGCCGTGGCGCCTCTCAAGCCACTCCTCAAAGAGGGGTCTTATCGCCGCAGTTGTGGTATGCACAGCGCTGGGTTGCGACAATCGCACTCTCTATGACGCCATGTGATCCCGCCGGAGCTTTGTCCACTGTGCCGCGATTTCTTGCGGCATCGGAGTTAAGCCCCGGCGTTTCGCCTCCTCGCACCACTCCCAGATGTGCGCGAGGACATTTGCCTCCAGATCCCATGGCGGTAATCCGGCAAGGAGGCTCGCCGCCTCGCAGGAGACCGTGCGGTATCTCTGGGCCAGCCGGATGGCCATGACCCTCTGGGACGCGTTCAACCGGCGGGCTTTGTTGTTGAGGGATTTAAACAGTCTGTGAAAATTCACAATTTAATTTATGGACATTTGATATCTTTTACGTGTCACAACTTTTTGACGTGACAACGTCTTATAATTCGATGGAACCGGCTGCACGCACGAAAAAACATGACTCATGCAGCGTTACCTCGCTCTGAGGCGTTCCATTTAAGGCTTA
This sequence comes from Agrochola lychnidis, assembly GCA_963680765.1. NCBI lineage: Eukaryota > Metazoa > Arthropoda > Insecta > Lepidoptera > Noctuidae > Agrochola > Agrochola lychnidis. The sequence continues at coordinate 9,675,415 of OY796873.1, forward strand.
AAGTGCAAGCGAGAGCGCGGAACGAGCGACAAAGAGGCACAATTTGCCTCCGCGTTCGGCAGCGTTCGACATCTGTCTCTCTCCTACTTGAGTAAGCGATGCGTCTGCGTGGACAGCTAAAATCCGGTTAAGCAGCCACGACCTTAGTGGTCAAAACTGCGAAAAGCCATTTAAAAAAAAAATGCGTGAACAGCTGCTATACAATAATACATTTACATGTTTTCGTCAAGTATGAAGTGCAGTGAAAAGTGAATGTGGTGTCAATTGTTTATAGCAACGATAATTGCGGCGATAAAGGTAATGATTCTTTCGATATTAAATATTTATATGTTCAGTGATATACTGTCGAATATTCGTGCTTTCATCATTAAAATAAATAGCATCGGTCCGCTAGTGCAGCAATTGTAGGTTATGCTATAATTGACAAAACTATAACAATAAGTTAACAGAACTATTTCACGATGAGTAAAAAATCAATGGCTTTACTATTCGATCGAAATAATTATCGAGCGTAGCTATGATTTCAAAAAATTAAAACATAAATGTTAAATCTTCCACATATCATAACAACGTGTCTGAAATGACAGGTTGGACCAGCCAGCCGTCAAAGGGATAAATTTTCTCCTATATCAAACACATTGAGGCGGGCTTTTTAAAAGCTAGAGTTACAAAAATTTTAATGATGTTTCCAAATTTTAAATTTAAGATTTATGAACAATAATTTAATCACAGTTTATTCTTATAATAAATTATTCAAAATTATTACTTTTTTACAACAAATTACAATTAAATTTGCAACCAACCACAAAAACAAAATCCATCCATTCAAATTAATCGATTTCGATTCGATTTTTGCATTGATTAAATTTTTTTGTTCCAATCATTCCATCAGTATTTTCTTATGACGTTGTCACGTTCAACTATCGTCAGTAAACCGACTTTACAGACAACCGTTTTTTTTTTATAATAATTCGCGTAAATGAGTGTTGTTACTTACTCTAGTACTAGATTTTGTCAAAATTAAGTTAGTAACATTTTCAACAAAATCAGCTTCTCTGGAACTAGAATAGCATGTTTTTCGTATTTTTTTTTTTTTTATGAATTTGGGCTAGTATTGTTTATTTTCAAAATCACCATTAAATAAGCTATTTTTTGAGTTTGTTGTACAAAACTGTCACATAGGTACAATTTTTTTTCACCGCTGTAGGTTAAAGCGATAAGAAAATGTTTCTGTGTTTTTTTTAAAGTTGTATTTCTTGAAAACTTTCTTGTTTATGACAAAAAAAGACTTATCAATGTGTAGAGTAATTATTTACGAATAATTTGATGAAAAAAAATACTAGAAAATCAATTTTTCATTAAGAAATGCTTAAAAATCTGTTTCAAGGTAGAGATTTTTCAACATTTTGGAAAATTTCGTATAACTCTTAATCAGTAACATATTGCTGAACATATATTAGTTTTTTGGGAAGGTATTGACCCAAGCTATCAACCCCTGCAATATGTCGTACTATTTACTGGACATCCTGTATATTGATCTAGCTCAGGAGGTCACCGCATGTGGGATATGGAGTCGACAATTTTTATACAAATTTGTTATTGTTTATTAATTTATAAAGGTAAATAATAAATATAAAAACAAAACAATATAAAATGTGATAATAATGAAAATTTTGCTAATATAGATTGAGTTTTTATTTTCCTTACGTTTATATTGTTTTTAAATTAATTTTAAATAAAGGCTCGACATTAAAAAAAAATACAAAGATAAAAATATATGTATACTCGTGTTTTTAATCGGCCTGTCTAATTTGTTCCTTGCTCTTCATACAGAACAATAAATTATACACAGCGCCATCTATTGGTTCATTGTTGATTATTGTCCGTGTCACTTTGTTTCTTGCTTGGTAGTTCGCTGTATCACCGCAATTTAAGAATGGCGCTAAGTTATCGGAGTAATAGTGGGCGTGGCTAAAAATACCGAAACCTCAAGGCCCAATTCCTGTTGTCAGCGTCTTAACGTCCTAAGTGAAGAGACTTGTTTTATTTTATTGTTAAATATTTCTGATCCCAGTTTTGTTATGGTAACTTTAGTTACAACAGTGCCAAGAATTATTTCTGTTCAGGAGTAATATGCACTTGAATATACCAGTCGTCATAATAACCAAATTCATATCTTGGCGATGGTGATATTTGCCATCAAATGATCACTATATGTATAGTTATTAACACCTTACTGACTGACATCATAAGCTTCTATGCTAAAATTAATTTAACAGATCCTATAATGTTGACTAGGAAGTATGAAATAATTTTAGCAGGAATTCGCAAGCTAATGCATTATTTCAAGGCGAGAACAAATCAATTCTTACCAGTCATAAAATTTAACATAAATATAAGCTCGTATCCTTTGCATCAAAGATCATGAATTTTGTTACCCGTTTAATGGCATCTGAGCAAATAACGGATGCTGTTTTAAAATTATTTGTTATTTCAGCGATGGCGTTTTCATTTGAGTCCCATTTCACAGTATTGCGGAAGTGCTGCTCTGCGACGGTGTAAGCTAATATTGCAAGCCAAGTCATCCTCAGAGAGTGCATTGAGACGGCTACTGGTAGCACCGGTCACGTAATGTTTTCCGGCCACCGCTAATAGAACTTTACCGTTGCCGCGCACTTGAGATTTCACACTGTTTGTTTTCTTAGCGGTGCTAATCGTTATAGAATATGTCCAATTGCGTGCTACATAATCTTTGTTATGTGGATTACTTTAACTATTTTGAAGCTAAGGTTTCGATGGGCAAAAGTAAACGTTTATTTTAATCTCGCTAATTGCATGATAAATTTTATGGATGGCACTCCCTTTGCGTGTGCAAAACCGCAAATTATGATTTGTAACAGCATTGTCGGTCGCCCTTCAACAACATCGTCAAGTTGTACCATAAATGTGTTGTGAAGGTGACACGAGCTTCAAGACCACGTTCGTAAACGGCAAAAAATGTTCATGCTATGCCCAAAATTACATCGTTTGTAAATACGGCCATGACGCCATCTTATATCGTCTTCATTATAATATTTTGACTTGGACGAGGCGTTTTATAGAAGCCATCGACATCAGGCTGACCTTATTTTCGTTGAATAGACTTGTGTTTTTTTTTCACCCTTAGCGCCTGGTCGCCTTCGCTGCTTACTCTCTTTTTATGTAGAGAAATGGTCCGTGAATAAAGATCCAATAAGAAGAAAATATGTGGTGTGCCGCAAGGGTCGACCTTGGGTTTTGTTTTGATTGTTTTTTTTTTTTTGATTTTGTTTTTGATTTCACATGATAAATAAGATCGTTTATCGTTATTGACGTTTTGATTAAATGATTACACATTATTGATATTCTGTGTGTCATGATCGGTATTATATGTACGATATTTATAACACATGCACGTTCGTGACCGTACATGCAATTTGTAGTTTAGTGTGATCATTGAGTTGAAATAAATATGACACCACTAATAATAGGAAATCATGTCCGGACACGAAGCACGAAAGCTACTGCATTCAGATAAAATAGTATCGTGGCAATCTCGAATAGAATTAAAGCTCCGGGACTCAATTTGCATAACAATGAAGCAGAATGCATTTTAATTTGAAAAAATCTCACTGCGGTGAGTCGTCACCATTAACAATGCAGTCATTGAAACGAGAGGGGTAACTCACTGGGAATGAGACAGTTATTCACAATAAATTGCTCTAGATTTGGCCGGAAATTAACGAAAACCACCGGAGTGGGAGGACAATAAATCGACCCCATCGTGTGCTCGATCATAAGAAAAACTATTTCATCCTGTTCCAGGACCTCGTGTACTGCACAATTTGGTCATTTGTTTTATTAGTCCCAATCGCAAGTCCCTGTCTCCGAATCAGATCTCGGGTTTCAAATCACTACCTATAAAATTTGATTAAACATAGCCTCCTAGCAATACCGAACACATTATCACTTCTCTGAAAACAATCATTTCAGTTTAAGACTACCTATTCAGCGACTTTACATAGATACTACTGAAACTAGGTAGTATCATTTTCTTCTAAAGCATCAGTTGTGAACATCTTCCCTGAATGGATAAGTGTTATATGATATTAATTCAGTACCTCATATCAAAGCAAGTTGTTTATCGCCGCCACTTTCCATACCATCAGAGTTTAATCAACGAACGGATATTATGATACTGGGATGCTGTTAGTTACTTTATGTGCACACATATCCCAGTCTAATTAATTTTCGCTGTAATAATACCTGTTATTGTCATTTTTATTAAATGTATTATTCAGAACATCCTTCTGTATTGTAGGTATCAAGTCATTGTAGATATTTTTTATTGGTAGAGAGGATGTGGTTGTATGAGGTTATTGAAAGGTTCATCATAAACGTATTCTCCAAGGTTGCTATCATAATCTGCTATTAATCATATTTTATTAATTTCCTATATTTCTATCCTATAAACAGTGATGTCATTGATGCAGCGTCCGCGCAGCTCAATTAGTAACATTTCGGCCGTGTCAAGTCCGCAAATAAACTTGTGATGCAATACACATTTAGAACTTATAAATGCTTGCCTACCAAATGGATGAACTTGTAAAATATTTTGGCATCTAATAATATTGAATGTACCTAAATAACATAAATATGGGTCACACAAGAGATATTGTAAATGCGATATCAACTGTGTAAAGAGAATATTCTGGCTCGTGCTTTGTTCAAAGAATTTGATCAGTTCATACCTACTCCGTTTATCGAATAGGTTTTTTTTGTCCTGAGTACGAATGCATATTTGAATAAATTAAGATAATCGACAAGGTCGCCCACTTGTTCTGGAGGCACAATCGAACAGCTCCATCGGTGTAAAAATTGCCAAGTAGTAAATTGCTCAAGCTTTTAAACATACAGGAGGAAAGAGGAAAACAGCAGTTCGCCATCATCATAGTATTAAAGAAAAGCGGAATGAACACACAGTTTTGTGAGGCATAACAATATGTATTTCGAGCGAATGATGTAAACAGTTTAACATAACCGGTTGTTTCGGCGGACACCGTAACATAATGGCATTATGATACGGGTTTTACATGTTTAAAGTAGTGTAGTAATACTACCAAACAGAAGATTTATATTTATGTAAACTTTTGTATACGTAAGTAATCAAATAATGGGTACGAAAGAAGTAAAAACTGGGAAAAGAGATCTAACGAGAGAATCTCTGTATGGTTTTGATTTTAAAGCAATTTGCTACAGTTGAAGCTTGATATTTTCTGTGATCTTTTTAATGACATAAATTGGTAGATAATTCAGATTTGATATACCTCATTTAGACCTCACCAGTATAAACATTTGCTAAATAAAATACTGCATTGGTAAAAGCCATGTTTAACCTTTATTGTTATTGAATTTACCATTACTTGGTTAAGTACAGCAAGCGCGTTTTTAATTCCACGCGGAGTAATACTTAATTTGTGCGCCCCACTCGGATGTATTACCATAATATGCAGCATAAGGAAATTAAATATCAATATGCAAAACTGCATCATCTATGACGGTAGTTTTAATTTCACATGTGTGGTGCACCGTAGCGTGACAGCTGCGACAATTGCATTCAGTCTTCATTGTTCCATGGTCTATGCAAAAGAATCGAATATTGAATATATGTCGTCACGGTCTATTGCACGCTCGCTATTATTTACCGTACGTTTGTCATGGGATTTATTGGGTCAAATGACATCTTGTACAACCAGTACAACTAGGGCGATGAAAGCAACGTGTGAATTCGGAAGCTCTACATTTTTTTTCATATTGATTTTTCACTGCTATTCACATTTACCAAACTTTATCTGGCAAAAAATGTATGTCCTGTAAACTCATTTACCACTTTCCCTTTCTAAATTACACTTTCTTCAGGTATAGAAAATGAGTTAGAATGGTTTTTCATTCTGAATTGCAGCACTAATCACGCATTTCTCCATGGATCCACACAATATGTTAGCATAGCCATTATTTGCAATTTCTCGTCCAGTCTCGAATTTGTGTTACATTGTATCGGGTACCCACGTCCGGTAGGTGTCTGGTCTTAGTCAGCAGAATACTCACTTCTAACAATAGAGAGTAAATATAGGCTCACGGCAGTGTTTACCTCATCTAAAATGAATTTTCGCTTCCGAGATCGCACATGCAAGAATGTGATATTTCTTAGTTAGACGATGTTCTAGTCATTGAATAATTATTTCCATTTTTAATGCAATTAAAACACGAACCATCTTAATAATAGCTGTGTGGAACATCAGATATGTATGCATATCTAAAATTAAAACCGCTCCCAATTCCCATTGTAATTGGCGGGGTCACTAAAGGGGAATGGACGACAGCCGTGGGAAGACCCTGATAATTATTGTTCTATTCTATGAATGCCTAAACATTTTATAAGCTTACACTGATGATATTATCAGTGCATTCTATTCTGGAATGTTTCGTATAAGCTATGTAGCTTTTCCTTAGATAGATGGAAAGATACAAAACTACTTTTAACCTACATTTTCATCTCGGCCTTCGAAGATGCCAGCTGCGCTCGACCGCTTTGTAGCTAGACTAGGCCTAATTTTCAAGAGGCCTGAGGCCTGCAGTCGATAGTGTTCAAGAAAGCTCGGCAGATTTGATTTATGTTATCTGTCAACCGTCTATCAGCTAGTTTTCAATAACTGCAGTTTGTTTGGCTGAGTTTATATTAAAGACTTTGATTAATGATTTTTCGCAAAGTTTTGCAACGTTATTTCGTTGATTGATAGATCGAGCTAAGGCATTTCTTAAAATCTTTATAAAATTTTCATTTATGTTTGTTAGAAAGCCAGATAATTGATTTACCAAATCTTTGCTGTATTATTTACATCTAAAACATTGAATGCTAATAAAATAGAGCCGTCAACACTATAAAAGCCAATAAAATTCCTCTGGGTATCCTTTGTACTCATTATGTTACGGTATCTTTATCCAAAGGTAAAATCAATACCCATTCATACTATTTGGTTGTTCGGGAATTCGGTATATTACAGTAGATGTGTTCGTGGAAAAATACTTTTATTTTTCCTCTTGTTATGATATGTAGGTCAAGTAATCATTACAAAATGCGAGGAATGCAAATAAATTTTGATTAGATAGCTCCAGGTTTTCGTATTTTCGGGCAGGAAGGACCAGAAATTTTGCGCAAGAACTTGTAATTAAATTGCTTTGAACTGTCGAATTTCTGAGAGACGTAGCATTCCAAACTTCATTACAAAAATATATCATATTTTCTGACGTAAGTAGGTCAGACACGTGTAGTCTATGGTGGGGACTTAACATTGCCTTCCTCTATCATAAATTATGAAACTAAAGGATTATGTCAAGCTTCCTTACGTATGATAAAACGTTCCTAAAGATAATTTAATATTTAGAAAAATAGCGTGTCCGAGACAAAAGGAGGGGAATATTTTTCACATAATTAATAGCCTTGCTCGTTCTTTGTACTTTTTTCATCAGTCACATAACACGTGCGTTTTTTCCTATTTTTATTTCCCACACGTTGTGCTGGAAGTATTTCTTTAGACATATGGCCGTTATGATGTGACATTACTCGAGCACTCAACTCGTGTTTCCAAAACAAAAGGTTTAGTACTTACTCTATATTTCGAAGTGCATATAAAACAGGTTTACTGCCACTAAAAGTCTAGACTGAAATAAATCTTCGTTGGAGACGCATGAGCACAAGTGTCAAGGTTCTGAACTTAGTAAATTTTTCCATTAAAATATTGTCGAATCGATCGTTATTCGACATCTTAATAAAACTAAGTCCTCCAAACCACAATTTTACACGTTCACTCAAAACGAATTTGATACGATTGCCACAATCATTTTAGGTGTTTTAATTCTCCGAATCCGTTCGCTGGCCACTAGGGGAATTATTAATTAGGATTTACGATTAATCCGGTATGAATAACACTTCGGGTATCTAATAACGTCTCAGTTTGAGAAATATGGTAGTTATGTTCGTATATACACATTATATTGTTGTGTCTGCAGCATTATGTTTATGGTGGGTGAAAGAAACTGCTCGGCTTTGGCAGTTCAGAGTTATTTATTGCTATTTGTGTTTTTGCCAGAGTGTTTTTCTGTTCCGAAAGTTAGGGTTAGGTCACCTTTCGAATCGCTTTTCGTGAGCATTAAACCTAAAATTAGTGTGTTATTTTGACGTTCCTTTTATTATGTATTGCTGTTTGGTATATAGGTACTGGTGTTATTATTCACTATGGACTTACATGTTATTTTGTACATAGAAACCTACCTAGTAATTTTTTTGATATATTTGATATAAGTATACTCGATTTGATCCTTACTGTTTTGTTTTTTGGGAGAGCGTTATAAGTATTTGATGTTAAAAATTCTTTGTTTCTTAACTCTTAACGTTCTGCAGTTAAGTTCCGTTGACTGCTGGTCTGTTGACCATTTTTACTAATGCGTGTTGAGTCGATCTTTTATGGCAATGCTCACAGAACACGCACGTCGACTCGCGAATGTAGGACGATGCGCTCACGCAGGCCATGCGCGGTTTCTTGAAGAAATTGCTCGTTCAAAATGTTTATAGGTTAACGTTACTGATAACTGCGTACAGGTAAAAACTGTCTAGGTCGTTCATTTTACTGGTCTCTGTTGAATCAATGTACCTAGATGATTTAGTTTGATAATTCAGCGACAACTTATTGTTCAACACACAAGGATGCATATCCGGTACGGCTCGTAAATCCTTCCAAATCCTGAGGGCACGTCTTCCCTACCATTACCGCGTCTCCTGGTCTACTCCTTGATATGCATTGGCCTCGGTAGCCCCATGAAGCATGAGGCTCCAGGGGCTAGTGCAAATCTTGAGGTTCATTCGATTTATCAAGTCTGGTTAAACCACGCAAAGGTCGGTACATTTCATTCATTCAACACATACAACATTCCTCACGAAAGACATTTCGACAAAACATGTTCTCCAGATCCGTGCCCTCGTTAATCTCCGACGTCACAAACTAACCCTGTTATTAAGCGACGTTCACGCGTGCAGTGCGGGTGGTACATTGTCATGCAAACTGCATCGGCGATCGCTTTCCACTGCATATTGATAAGAAGCTTGCCATTTATAAAGCAAAGGGACAGGATGTTCTGGATTAGGTCAAAATTGTTTATGGATCTGGGATTACAGGAAGTCTGTGTGTGAATAACTTGCAATTATTTTAATTGAATAATTAGGAAGAGGTTTGATTTAACAGCAAATTACTTACATGAAGTCATAATTTTTAATAGCTGATGATAACTCAATCTGGTATCCAGTAATTGGTTTGATAATATAACTCTTATTATAACTCTAGCTACTGAATAATTTGTGGTATATTGCATGGTATATTGGTAATTAGTATAATTAATCATTATGAGGCTTCAATTTTTTCACCACCGAAATTAACTCGAACAAGACTGACAGGATAATCATGGCAATTATAATTTACAATACGACATAACAATTCAAGTTGATATGACGTCTGTACCTTACTTTCTCTGTAACACCATGTTTCATTAACAAGGAGTTGTCTAGCCATCAGATAAACATGATAGATTGTTATTGCGATCCATGGTTTGCACTTTCATGTTGATCATTAGGTCCTTTCTCTTTATTGTCTTCAATGTATTATCTAAACCAGAAATCAGCTGTCAACAGTGAACTACTATCTCTTACTTTTGGACAACTAGCTCTTACCCACGGCTTCGCCCGCGTGTATGTCGGAAAATATCCCACGGGAACGTACTTCCGGGATTTTATACCTAATAGCCGAGGAAAAGGTCATTGACTCCTATTGCTGCGCCCGCGTTGTTGTCAACCATAATTACTTTGTTACGCGTAATTTTGAATATTTTTTAAAGTATTCATTTTAATGATATGATGTGTGAATTTGAAATGTAAATTAAATGCCCAATTTAAATAACGTATTTTATTGGATAAGGATAAATATAAAACCGGTGAAAATAGCTTCAGAAATAACAATGAAATTTTTCTCAAATTCTGAAAAATGAAAATGGTCTTGTGGGTCATCTTTAGAAGATAGACATATTAATAAGCCATCGCGGACTTTTTTTTTCAACTTTTGAAGATGTTCAATCTGGTAGAACATAAATTGTATTTATCTCTCACGGTTTACGCGGCGCACGCCAGTAAAGCTCCCAGTCGGCATGATTTTTTCCGACATCCTCAACAATAATCGTCATATTTCAGCCAATTTAAACACAAAAACTTAATGAATTATACACCAAAACCTTCCTCATGAATCACTCTCCGTCCGTTGGTAAAAACCATTTGAAAATCGGAAATTGAAAATGTTAAGACAGACAGACAGACGCGGCGGGGGACTTTGTTTTATAATATGTATGGATACGTTTTTGTTTCCTTTGTTAGCCTTAGAACGACGACGCGACGGTAGTCTGAAAGTCTAAAGTAAAAAAAAAATGTGTTTTACTTATCTCTCGGTTGGTATCGTAAATGTCGTCGTACGGGTTACCTAACTGTACTAGTAGCTGAAAAAAAATAGAATTTATGTTGGCGTCCTGCACGATTTATGAAAACTCTTTCTTTACCATTTTCCCCAGAGTCTTGTCGGTCCAGTATTTTTGCACCACTTCACAATTACTTTGCTGATGTGAATTGGTGTGTAACGTAATTAAAAAAACATGTTATACCTAATGGAAACGCAAAACAAATGTAATTAATCCACTAGGACTGTCAGTGACAGTTTCACGTGACACGCGGTCCTTGACATGCGTGACAACAAAATGTTTCAAAGAATTACATACTTGCACACCGCAACATTGTTTACCGCCATAAATAAAAACCAACAAATTACTTTTTAAAGGGCAATAAATATTAAAATGTATGAAACTGACATGCGTTTAAAAGAAATGTCAGTGAAATTCGACCTTTTCATAATTTGTCTGTTGAACGCTTGGAATCTTGTAGAGCACAAAAAAGGTGAAGCACTTTCGCAGATCACTTTCGCCTTCACAAAGTATAATAACAGTGCGTGATTCACTTCACTAGACATTACGTTGTAGTCTAGTCTACCATCGGCTGATCGGCAAGGCACTTAACATAGGTAATCAAAAGTTATTTTTCTTGCCAATCTTCAATCAATCAATCGGCCAGCGCAGTAGACGACATAAGCTTTTCCAAAAAAGGAGATAATGCTTGCAGTTGCGAGTCGGTGACTGCAGCATACTTAATGATGATAAATGAATCGCAGCGGTTATCCTTCAAATAGATAGACTTATAGCTTCATCCTTTGTAATCAAACTAATGGCAAAAACATGTAAACTTAGATATTAATTGAATTCCAATTACTTACCGCAGGCGTTGGAAGGACTAATTGTTTCTAATCACTCTTGTATGTTCCACTCCATATTTTATAATCGTAATGGTTTATTGTAATTCAATCAGCTCGTTCCGGAATAGGAAAACTTTCTCGCTTCGGTAAAACCTTTGTTGATATTATGTTTGAGTTCAAAAAAAAAACGATCACAAATACTGGCTTTGAAGACAAATATTGTGTTCGCGACCCTTTGGTAAATAAAGAAGCCAGAAGCATTGTCAATAAAAGGTAAAACAGAGTAAATAGCCCCCAGGAGATTGAAGTGGGCTCCTTACGTCGTGAATAAGAAACGTATGCAAATACTTAGAATCATCCTGGAAAGTTCATATATCGCGTTGACGAGACAGATTTATTGAAATTAAGAAAAGCTCATGAATTATTCTTCGCGTGGCATAGCTCTCGCACCTTAGACGCTACGTTATTGCAAAATTATACCGCCATATTAGGTGACAAGCCATCCGTGCGACTGTTCTCGACCACTATCATTGTAAGGAAAGGTATTGAGTACAGTTACCAACTGAAGTGACATGTGACAGTGCTATACCGTATCGTAAACTACCCACAGTTTACATGACATTTCCTCTTCAATACCCTCGTATCCATTGTTTGGTTTATCAGATAGTAACTGTACATAAGCGTTGGTCGAGCATTAATTAAAGATTTTATATTTAATTGAAGTTGCAAAAGTGAAAGTTATGTAAGTATTTACAATATTGTGTGGGCTTGAAAGTGATTGTTTTTGTTAAGAGCTTTAAGTGCTTCACCGACGTTTACGACGGATTTGACGTGGATGATAGATTCCTTTTAATTTGTAAAACTTTCGCGATGGCTGAGTAGTAGTAAACAGTGTCCAAGAATTTTCTTAGCAAAATTACAATTTCATTCACAAAGGATAGTGGGCAAAAATGTATGGGCGGCACACCCAGCTCCCCCACAGTTAAAACCATTGTAGTTTTGAAGACATTAGTTCTCCCTTTACTCAGGCCAAAGCGCATCAAAATCTGTCCCGGGGTATCTAACCTAACCTAACTTAACAATGTCGGAACTGAATAACCCCGGGACAGATTTTGATGCGCTTTGGCGTGAGTAAAGGGAGAAGTAATGTCTTCAAAACTACAGTAGTTTTAACTGTGGGGAGCTGGGTGTATTTTGCCCAACTTCTTTTGGAGAATTTCATCGTACCTGGTAAAATTGAGGTTGCGATCAATTGTTAGTTGATCCTGGACAGTATGAATGAAAGCAACGCTTCACCATGCTGCTGCCACAGACCGATCGATTCGACAGCTCTTGAATTACATTGAGGGTTGTTATTTCAGGTAATCTTATAAGAAACGTTAAAACTGCTGAAGCTAATATAAAAAGTACTACATAGTTCTTTGGATTTATAATTCGAGATTGAATCATTATCTTTCCTAATAATTTTCGTCGTGACATCTATGGAAATATTCACAATTTCTATTAGGTATGCTTTTATGGTGAAAATTAATGCACGCTATAATGAATACCATTCATTAAAACATGGACGTTAATTATAATTACAGTTTGCGTGACTCATATACATATATACCGTGCATTAATTTTGTGACACACAGCGGGTCAAGGTTTTCCATTACAATGCATAGTCTTACATCGTTATTTATACATAGAAGTATACTCGTGATATGAAATCGATAGGCATCAGTATCGCAGATTATAAAAACAACGAGCAATTACCTACAGTTACTTCAACGAAGTCTCAAGCTTCATAGAAAAGATACTCACACATTTTCTTTTTGACGTGACAACGTCTTATAAATTGGTTTGCCGGGTGACACTTCAAGAAACTGCGTTACGCTCCGCTCACGTTATGCGCTCACAATGAGAGCGAGTGAGAGGCACGCGTCCCTTCCACTCGGGCATGGTTAGCCCGCCTAAGAGCGAGAGAGACAGACATAAAAAGTGAAAGGCACGCGTCCCTTCCACTCGAGCACAGTTAGCCCGCCTAAGAGCGAGAGAGACAGAGCGAGAGAGAGAGAGTGAGAGAGATAGGCTAGATAGATAGGATATCTTTGTATAAATTAATGTTTTAAATATAATTCTTTGTATAAATAAATGTTTTAAATTGTTACTATTATTTCATCCTTCTTCCTACTATACGAATGAATATTCACATTAAAATTATTTTACCACTCAAAGTCGTTGTCACGTAAAACTTTCGCCCGTATACCGACTTTACAGGCAACCAATTTTTTTTATCTGTTCTTCTAAGGCTTGTCACCTAAATAAATAATTCATAGTATGTATGAATGATGTGTTTGTAAGTTGAATTACGAGTTATAAATTTATAATGTATTGATGTCGCGTGTCACATGATCAAAACATAACTTGTCTCTCTATTCGTTTTGATGTGGAATAAACTAAAGTAAGTAACAGAAATGATGTCATAGTTCTTACTTCTTGGAGTATTATGCTCATTGCGGTTTCAGATATAATTGTAAAAGATTAGACCGTCAAGTCATCTATAATTCTCATTATAGTGCTTTGTTTAGTTGGTTCAAATAAAGTTTAATTTGGTTAGCTGGTAGTTTTATTTAAGGTCGACAGAAGCATTTAAATGTTTTAAACGATTGTACCTAAGCGTCTATTTTAAATGAAGATGATGCTGCACCTAACTGCACCCAGTTGAAACTGTCCAGTCAAAAGTGGATCTATGGCTCGAAAAGGACCAGTTGAAACTGGATCCGGATCATGGCGTAAATGGAGCTGGCCTAGGACATCAAGCATCCGTCCGTTTACAACGCTAGGTGAAATGGACGTGAAAATAACTTTTCTCGATCATGCACCTAAGTGTACAAAGAGAAAATACGTCAGTTCTGTTTTATTTGCATAACAAGCATCCTTGCGTGGTGCACAAGGGTACTTATAGGTCACAAAAACCCTTATAAATTAAAACTAAACATGTTATAACTAGGAGTGGGGTAGAAAACTTAAGCAGGGTGGAATTTGAACTTGGAAAGGCGACCTCTATCGTCCATCTCTGTAATTAACGCCTTTACCGCCATTAAGCTACTGGCCAACGCATTATACTCCTCAGTGATTGATATTGATTGAGCTTAGAGGTTTTTTTTCTACATGCCATGAAGGTTGGAAGCCAAGGTCGTCTTACATCACATTTGTTTACTGCTGTGGCGAAGAATGTTGTTTGACATCTTGATTTTGCAACCGCTTATTAGTGTTAATTCCGCGTTATTAATAAACGATTAGGAACACATCCTGGTTTAAGTAGCTAGGTAAGACCGCCCTGATAAATAATTTGTCATAGGTAAAAAGTCGAATTACAATAATTGCGAATTTGCGACTTCAAGAATGAAGATTGTTCGCTTTGAGAAGATCCGGCAAGTTCTTAGTAATGTTAAGGAAAGTAACTTATGAATACATTCTGCAACTGTTTATTTACACTCGCGAGTTCCATTCTGTTTCATACCGATGTAGACAAGTTTTCCAAGAATTTGGGTTACATTTGTAAGAATGGTTCGGTTAGCGCGTCTTCCTGACATTTACAGCTTTTCGCAAGCTCGTTTAAACTTTCGACTTATTTGTTAATCCAAATTAACAAGAAACTATTTCGTTTAATGGTTCACACTCGACTCGACCCAGTTAATTTGATTCCAAATGGCATCCATTATGGGCTTATGGTGGATGTCCGTGTCGCGTCAAGCCCTTTCGTTTTAAGGGCTATTGGGTGTGTGCAGTCACGTCACTGGTCATGGAGTAAAAAGCAAATGGAGTGCTCATGCGCATATATTTATTTTACCGTGGTATCTATACTCCTTAGGTTTAGGCAGTTAAATAAAGTTAAACAAATCTTAAAAAGGGTTTTTATAGATGACACTTTCTTGTTTATAATACGACAAAACCAAATTAAATTTATTTTACAGTTTTACAATAGTTTCCTCTTTTATTCATGTATGTTTAACTTCATCATTTATTCTTAAACTACTCTTCGTAGATATAACTGCTTGAGCACAATATTTTTGTTAGATTTATAATAATAATATAATATTTTGTAATTTGTCCATTGTAAAGAACCCAAACTCTTTAGTCTTAACGTCAACGAACGTTACTAAATTGAAGAGTACAACTATGACGTAGCATGACAACTGAAGTGACAGGTATTACGTTTAGTCGGTTACTTGGTAGCCGTCTTGTCCCGTGGTTTTTTTTTTGTTTACCTTTATTTAACTACCTAAACCTATGGAGTATAGGAGCCTCCTCATGGTAAGAAAGAATCACTTGCCGTTGGACAACGGTCCCATTTTGTCGCGTTTATTTGAGTATGTTTCGCAGAGCACTCCATTTCCTAACGCCTCTGTGTCACCGATAGTATCCCTGTTTTATTTTATGGTTTCATCCTGATGATTGAGCGTAGCCTTTAACCGGGAACAATAAAGTTGGATTGGAATGTCACGTTGCGGACTAAGTGGTTTATTTATTGGGAGTTTTTTGGATGCTGGGCCGCTGTTTTTGTTGTTGCAAGAGTTTGAAAGAATTTATAGAATGGAATTCCATGGCATGCATTTATGACTGATTTTATCTGCTACACACTCTATGACAACTACGGAAAAAAATATAAACTGAAAGACAGTGGCACTCCGGGAGTGCCGACAGAAGTGAAAACTTTAAAAAAAATACGGCACCGCGGTAATCAACGCATTGATGTATTTTTAATGGTCAAAATCTGGTGTCGTAACAGTGTCGCGAAATCAATGGTTTAGTCCCTACTCAAAAATGCCCAACGCGCCTAAAGAAGTATTCACTTAAAAATAAAATGTTAGTGTGTCATCAAAATCTTCCTCTTTCATTAGTATCTTTAAATGTTGACATCAACAAATACAAATAAGAGAACAAGAGAAAGCGTACACAAATACAGAAAGACGGTCTTCCTAATCTTATTTACAATGTTTATCCGTTTACTAAAAAAGGATTTGACGAACATAACAAGTATTATACAAATAGCCATCAGCCATCTTAGCAACACCGCGTGGGTAGACAGGTCTTGGAACTTGAGTCTGAGTCAGATAAGCACCGGCTAATCACATCGAATAATATGTAATTTTATACACCAACTAGTTTACGAGATGACGCTTATTTTAAATTAGCCGTAAACATCCATTTGTCTTTTTATAAATCTTGTGTGGGAATGTGTTGGTTCTATTTTTGCACTCGTAATAGAATCGTGTCGTAAAAGGCGGCCAAGGGATTATATCACAAGGATGGGTTGCATAGTAGCATCGCTTGTTGCAGTTAGCACAACAAAATGCGGTCACCGAACTATTTTTCAAGCGTGTTTGTTATGACAAAACTAACTAAGTTTTAAGACCGAGAAATTATTGTAGCTGTTCGTGAGTAAGTGTTCTCCATTCTACAAGTAATTAGTAAAGCTATAGTTGCTAAATGAAATATTATTGTCGATAAGCTACCCCTACTAGACCTGATGGCCAATCTTCAGTAGTGACATCAAAAGACCAATCAGTTCAAGAGAGTTACAACAGTTAAGCAATTTACAGATAATTCTGTTAATTCCTCAACGAAGAAACAACAATAAAACTGTTCTCCCCACAACAATCAAACCCAATTGAACACTTACCAACTCAAATCTCAAACTGGCATCAAAGTTTAACCACATGAATGGTAACTTGACTTACTTGGTAAGTGTAAGCTTCAAAAGCTTTATAAAGTAACGTCCAACGTAGGCGGACTAGACGGGTGAAATGCTCAGAACCGGTTCCGGTTGATGGCACGCCGTTGCGCGTGCGCCGCTAGGACGAAAGTTCAGTGCAAGTGGTGGTTTGCCGCGAAACGATGTTGTGATACTAAAGTTTTGCTTGAGTCCGAGCTTGGGGTAGTGCTAAATGATGTCAACTAATCTGGTTGTGGTTGACTTATTTCAGTGCTGCCTTTTGTCATTTAGTATAGAAACCACTAAGCGCAAAAGTTTCGAGCATTACGGTAGAGTGCAAGTTACAAGTCAATTATTAAGTATAGCGGTTAATCACGAATAAACAAACTAAAGAAAGAGTAAAATTAAGATACTAAATCAAACCATCTCAACAAATCCCGATTTTAATAAATAAACGGTAACATTAAATAACTTTATACGTTCATAAATTGAGTTCGAAGCCGAAGCACATCGTTTAGGAACTCCCAAATGTTTATATTTTTTGGGACGCGTGGGGGCGGGGACTTAATACCCTCCAAATGTCCGTAACAGATTATAAAATATGAAAGAGCCGCCTATATATATTTACGGAATTAGAGTTCATAATGAAACTCCCCATAATTGTACTTTGTGGGGCAATTAAATGATTCTTTTGAAAACTCTCCCATATTGTTCGAAGCGGGAATGAGGCTCGGAACTACTATTAACTCGGACAAAAAGAGAATAATGAATGCCTGACTCTTTTTAATCCTTTTCGAGAGCTTTTATGCGCCAGAAATCTGAACCAGTTAGTGAGACAATGCGTTTTAATTCGTTTAGTTTCGAGTTGAAACCAGCAGTCAGAGATGAATTCTGCCGTCATATTGCCGAGTCAGCTTAAATTGTTAGTGGGGTCCCATTGTTGGGATAAAAAACGCTGTTTTGTATAAATTCGCGTTGCATAAATGAGAGCATTGAGAAAAAGAGTAAAGTCTTTCTTTTTACAGTTTGCAAATAATGATGATATGAATTATTCCGCGACTTTGGAAGAGGCCTAAAACCTAAATCCAGCAGTGGACTACTGAGTTGATTAAAAACTCAAACCTCTGTTAAAGCTCTAATTCTAGCGAGCTTAAAATGTCTTCTTTCTAATTAGTATTCCAACCTTAATAAATTCATCACAGCGAGTGCTACATTTCTCGTAGGACCGTGAATAAACAGTACAAAGAGGAATGTCCAGTATTGGTAAGCCATGAGTCTCGACGTTACACAATGTATGGCAGATATTTGTTGTTCCGGGGCAAACAACTACAGCTTCCGAATCACCAAAAACATGCTCTTTCAGTCCACCCAGGGAATAATTTTGTTGTTTTGGCGCCAGTTCTCGCTTGAGGAAACTTGGAAAGTCGTAATGATGAATATAGATGACAAAATTAAGTTCATAGAAGGACGAATTTAGCTATGTCTAGATAGGTGGGTAGGTACTGTAACAACGGTTCTTCGAAATTGCCATGTATTGTTGATTGCAGAGTTTAGACTATATAATTCGATAAGCAACAATACATAGTAGAGTCCTACGCTAAAACATGCACAGATCAATAACAAGAATCGTCGTGAATTGTGCTTGAAAATAATTAATAGGTGGTATCTATGTATCTCCCATGGAGGTGCCAAGATCATTACCAAGATAATGTGCAAATGATTTACTGCGACAGCTAGTTGGGGCGACAGAAAGAGTTTTACTTCTTCAGTATTTTCTTAGATGATGCAGTAACTATCCAAGGTGGTATTAAAAAGCTCACAATTTGGTAATAAACAACAATGTTTCAGAAAATTTAATTAGAGCGTTGTTGGTTTCGCAGAAAATAGTATTAACATTTCTCTTTCTTTTAGATCCAAGGAGGCACTGGTTTCATTGTATTTTTTTCGTCCAGCGTAAAAGCAGAGCTATTATATTTCACGAATCCAGAATGTTTTGTTTCAGTGAAAACAAAATGTAGGCCGGCCGTATTTTCACTGCGGGTGGTAGAAAAGTAGGAATAAAGTATTTAATCGTAGCTTTTATTTGATAGTGGCACGCAAGCAAAGTGGTTTAAACTTCTAGAATATAGTGCAATCTGTGGTTCGTCACCGCAATTCAAAACTACGTCTTGTCTTGCTCCAGTTTCCTGCAAGTTCCTAATCTTACGTACAACTTCTGTAGAATATTATGTAAGTTCGTATTCCCGAACAAGCCTACGAGTGGGTTGTACGTAGGAAGTCTAGCAAATGGACGTAGGCGTTCCCCATTGTCTTATTTTTTTCCAAGTTTCTTTTTTGTTTCTTTCAGGTATGTTTGATTGTTATGTACCACGGAACTGGCTGGGAAACCATGAGTTATTGTTACTGTAATATTAAAACATGCTGTATGTATAAGGAATGTTTTATTCCGAACGTGTCTAGACTGGTTTCGACGTTTAGTTACTATACAGCTTCTAATAATACGACGATAGATGTCAATAATAGCATTCTACAAGTTTTTTTTGCTATTCTTGGTTCCCAGCGTAGGGGATTAAAAGGTGTGTAACGTCCAAGGCTCGTATTTTAATTTTGCAATCAGCGTCAGTTCTTTATTTTCTGATTTTGCTCGATGCAAGTAAAGCGATAAATAAATATGTATTACTATTCTGGGAAATCTAATAAACTGTACACGCCTGCGATTTTGCACTGGTATTTATAGCACATAACTTCCGCGAAAATTACTCTCCGTTCAGGATGGGTGACCGAGAACGTTCTTCACAGTTTACACATCGGGACCTTATCCTTGCTTGAGTGAGTTCGGGTATGGTATATTCAGAAGCCCAAGATATTTCGAGCTATCGTTCAAGAAATGGGTGTTATTCTGATTGCAGGGGTCTGTTCTAGGTGATAGTTTTTTTGGACTTGAAGTAATAGACGTGAGTCAAATTGACGATAAGTCTTTCGACGTGAATGGTCAGAAACATAAGTTGACTATTTTCTAGATAGTTTAAAGATCCAAGCTATAAAGAGGAAAAATAAATGCGGAAATCCCATTGCAACGTTGCTACGAAGATAAACCTTCATTATTACATAAAATGGCAATGAAAAGATATACAGAATGACACTTAAAATGTATATAATATCACCTCAAAACATACTTAACGAAGGACACAACATGAATATTGATCAGCAGAAACTGCAGTAGTGTTATTGTTGTCTAAAATTATCATAATCATGTACACTACTCGCGGCGCGGCTGTAATGAAGGCAAACATTCAGACATGACATATACGTGCCTCTACTTAATTGCTGATACTTATCAATCTTGTATCCTATGCTATACATTATGGATGACACGGAACGCGACAGATTTGCATACATTTAGGGTTCCGCGTGTGTAGGAATTGAAAGTCACTTTCTTGCAAGTCAGACTTGAAATCCGTGTAGCCTACTTTTTGGAATTGTGAACTCTTCAGCAAGAGTCACAATTTGGCTAGGTGGAGTGACGATCTCCACAGAGAAGAAAGAGGGGTAATACTCAGCTGGATGAGAAAAATTATAGGAGCGATATAAACAGCGTGTGATAAATGATGCCTTTTTTTTTGGCGGTAAATTATTATATAGCTTCTCCCGCTTTGGGGGGAGCGGGAGTGTCAGACTCTTACTGACTAAAACCTACCCGTGTTCCTTCAGTTGCCTGTATTGCCAGGGGCCACGGTAACCCTTTCGGACAAAATACCGCAACCCTGACAGGCATCGGCCCTGTCGGACCCGTCAGTTCTGCTGACATCTCTTTGAGGCGCGCGTGGAACACAACGCGCCGTCGACCCGGGCCCTGGTCCTTATCGGACGGCGAGCTACCCATTGCTCACCGTCCTGATAAAGGATGCCTATGACTAGAAATCCTGCACCCTAATTGCGTAACATACAATCAATCATAATTTGAATAATTTTGAAGGATATTGTTAATCCATTGCTACATTATGTTCGAAAATTTTGTCTACTCAACAAGTAAATAACGCAATGAATGTTGTTAAACTGTCAAAATGAAACAGATTGTGATTGATCATGTGTTAAGGGTACGAATGCTCATGAACAATTTATTTAACTTCAAAAACTGCTGTGCATCGCTTGCTTTGTTAACTTCATAGGCACAACATAGTACAAACTGCATAGGTACTTAATATTAAACAACAACCTTACATAACGTGGTAGTCTGCTGAATCACTATCTAATTGCGCTTACCTAACGACTCGTAATGAGTCGATCAACAAACGCAACCGTGTCACTGTCAAGGACGACCGATCAGATTGCGGAGACAATGTCCTATTACGCACGATTATTATGTTTACTTACTATGTAATAAGAAACATAACACTAACAACAACATAACTACATATATGTCTTGGCAACAAAGAACACGGTGCTTTAAGAAGTTACTTGGGGTTGGTGTTTTAGTCTTCCATTTTCCTCTGTCAATGTGCATGCGATTATTGTGCTTTAACGTTTTAGACATTTGCACCGTGTAAATGGGATTTTACTTCATCATGCATAGGGTTGTGTATGTTCGAATGAGAAAACGGAAACCTTATAGGTTCACTCGTGTGTCTGTCTGTCACAGCCAGTTTGCTCCGAATCTACTGGATCAATTAAGTTGAAATTTTATACACATGAATTTCTGTGACCCAAACACAGACATATAACGTAAATAAATTTTGAGTATAGGTGTCACTTTTGGGGGCAAATTGGAAAAAAGAACGTTTTGCCTACTGTAGACCTACCGTGTGACAAATGAAAGAGATTGTGAGGGTCTTAATTTTTTTTTTAAAATAATTTTTACATAAATACTTTTAAAGTTATAATTATGAAAAAAGATTAAAATTGACCTATCTCCGAAACTACTGAGCCTAAAATTTAATAGATAACATATAATGTACGAAACCCTCACCACGCGAGTTCAACTCGCACTTGTCCGGTTTTTTTAAATCATCGTCAGCTGCTTGAAAAAAACACACTCTTCTATTTACATAAGACAACGTTTTAGTTAAACTAACGAAGTTAAGTCTTAGTAATTAAATTATTAGGCCGTATCATCTTAACTTTTAATTGATAAACTTTGAATGGATAAGAGAAACTAGTGATGATAGTCATAGACTTTTTCCAGGACTGTCGAGATTTTATTAATCATAATCAGCCTATAATGTTCCAACTGCTGGGACACAGGCCTCCTCTCTTCGAGAGGGTGTGGCTTGTAATCTACCACGCGGGCCCAGCACGGGTCCGTAGATATCACATGTCTTCGAATTTTTGGCTCTTGGGCATGCCAGTTTCCTCAAGATGTTTTCCTTCACGGTTTCGAGATTTTCTTGCAGTTCCGTTATTATTTATTTCCTTTATTTCGTTTTTAAGCATACTATTTACATGTTTAAATATTCTTATAAAAATAATTTAAAAAAACATTTAAAAATATAAAAAATAGTAGCCCACCGGTGTCGGGAACAGGGTCCAAGCCACCGGTGGTCAAGGCTCCTGAGAGAGGAACCTCCTAACGTTACGCGCCGTGTCCAGGAGTACTGCTTTCTGGATCAAGCCCTTGATCCAGCTGCCTAACGAGAGCCTCCTCAGGTGTTGGTCGAGGCTCTTAGCTATTATGCCATTGGCCGTAACCCGTTATTATTATTATAATTTTTGGTGGCTTATGAATAACACAAATAGCAGTAGAAAGACAAGCTTTGTGTTCTGCTGAAGAGCTTAGACAAGAAAAGCCTTTAAAACCTGATAAAGGAACTTTATAATCTGCTAACATTTGATTACTTATGCATGAAGAGTGCTTAGACAGAGTCAGGTTTTTGAATCTCTTGGAAAAGCCCTGTTTTTCATTAACACTCCTGTGTCAAAGCCAAGTGGAAATTCCGTAGATTTATTCAAAAATTCAAATAAATTTTGTATGGCGAGGCTCTACCTATATGATTAAATAATACTCCTCATCCAGAAGCACATTTCCAGGAAGTATTTGACGTCAATGATGCATGAACTGTAAGTGCCAACTTCATTATAAACTCCAGCTCAAGTGCTAAAGTTATTTCCAGCTGATCTATATCGAGCCGTGCTGGTCAAGCGGCTTGAACTCTTAAAGGATTAACTTTATGAATACTATACACATACATACCTACATATTCTTATACAATTCATGATTTGCCCGCTATTTTGGTTCATTAAGTGCTTCTGTGCTTCCTTATGGCTCTTTGAGGGTCTTAATTATTTCGGTACTGATGTATTTTAGAGCCTGTATTTACTGATCATGCTGTACTAGCGTTGAAAGTGAAAGGATATTCGAAAATAAATAATTATGGGCGCCGCCAAGGCTCTGAGTAAGTATGCTATTAGAAACTTTACGTTCTCACCGAAAAGCTATTAAATCCTTTCAATGCTGTTCATGTCATATAAAATTTACGCAATCACCTTGCCGAGGACTAGTTAAGACTACTTTATCCATGAAGCTACACAAAAGCTTTAGTATTGTTTAATGTCAAATAAAATCGCAAAATTGCCTTGTAAAGGACTTGTTGAAGTCACGAAATAAAGAACAACCTAACCGAATGACGTAATAGTCGCCTACAAGGAAACCTGCTGTATTAAGAAAACCAAAACACGTCCGACGCGTATTGTGATTCCAATAGAAATGGTAATTTAAAGGTTAAAATACGAGCTGTGGGATACAAATATACTGAGAAATGGCGAGGTGCAAACTTGCTGAGTACCTAAACTGTTGTTTTATCGTCTCGAAATGGATTTTGGAACACGATAAGGTAGTCATGCTAAAGTTTGCCTTTGTGGTTTTCTTAACTGTGTGCTGGGAAACCCTGATTAAGGAAAATATGGAGATAAGTACATAGCGTTACGTAATCACATCAACATCAATGCTTCTATTCAGAATATTAATCGGTACCCTAATTGCGTAATGCAACACAATCACAATCTGCTTCGATTTGAAACAGATTGCTAATCCATTGATTCATAAGTTGGAAAAAAAAATCTGCTCAACAACGTAAATAATGCAATGAATTTTGTTGAACTGTCAAAATGAAACAAATTAAGCAAAATTGTTTTCGAAAATAAGTTACGCAATTAGGGTACTGGTTTATGAGGGGTATTATTTATTTATACAAAAGAATTTTGTTTTTATTCATAGTATTTATATTTGACCTTCGACCTCTAGTCTGTTTAGGCGCTCTGCAGATGACGGTCACATTGTCCGCGAAAGACATCCGGCAAGCAACGGGGCAGAGCGCTCGTTTTGTCCTCCGTGTGCGTTATTGAATAGATTTCTGTAAGTAGTTTCTAGGGTCTGCTCAGCATAAAGGTTCTTAGGTAGGTACCTCTTATTTACCTAATATTTTCTTAATTTGTACCGCACTTACCGAAAAACTTCTCACGCAAGTTCAAGCAACCTAACTCGTGGTAATTTGTAGACCACAAGAGATAGTAATCAGCTTCGAAACATGTCCATGTGTTTGTCGACTATTAAGCCTAATCTCGGCGTAGGTATAATTGCGATCTCTAATCTCTCTGTAAATTGCGGATGAAAGTCGACAGACGGGCCACTGAGCAAGCTCTAACTCTAAAGCAATAAATCCTAGGCGTTCTGTGTGCATGACCTGACCCAATTACACAGCTTTCTTACCAACATGAGTTGTGCTAACATTGGATAGGTAGTTCAACCTATAATAAGATAGGATACACTATGCCCGCACGATTTCCTCTGAGGATATCCCGTTTTCGGATTTCCCAAACTTCAACACCCAATACACCTCTTTCATTTTTGATTTAAAAAAAAAGGTATGCTTTTCTATGACCTTTTTCAAGATAAGAATCGATTCAGCGCTAAGTTATCTATGGATAACCAATCTGTACCATGTAATTTTCAAAGGCTAATAATATCTTAAGTAAGTGCATTATAAATACCGGTTGGAACTCCTGCAAACAAAGATTGCTAATGCACACATGTGTCAACATGCTATGATTGTCTGAATTAATATTTAATCAATGCGTTATTGATGTATAAGGAAAAAAGTGTATAAATCATGCAGAAACATTTACGTGATTGTCATAAAATGTAGATAAATTATTCTTATTCAATAGAATTCAATTCAAATGACAGGATTAAAATAAGTGCAGAATTCGCTTTAGAAAAATCACTGAATAGTTCCATTCCAATAAAGCCCGAAATGTACGTGATCGATGTTGCATCGGGAAGCTGCAAAGAAAATCTGAAAAGCGTTGGAAGATAGCTTGAGATGTTTCCTCGTTGCTATATAAAATCAAAGTTTTTTATACGAGTCATCATCTGCCTAGCCTTTTCCCAACTATGTTGAGGTAGGCTTCCAGTCTAACCGGATGCAGCTGAATACCAATATTTTACATGGAGCGACTGCCTATCTGACCTCCACAACCTAGTTACTAGGTAACACGATACCCCTTGGTAAGACTGGTTGTCCGACTTTTTGGGTTTTAAGTTTTTTATACGAGTAAAGGAAGTTTATAAGTACGACGCCTTTGCATCAAATAAAACTTTCACGGCGCCATCGAAGGGTACCCTAGTTCCGCTGCCCTTGAATAGCAATAATACATAATTTATCTCTATCATTATGTGCCGCTATTTCTTCGTTCTCATTGTATAATTCGCCTTACATTTATCGAACTGCAATCATGAAGAAACTAACAAACACGCAGTGCGTAGTTAGGTGGACCACACATAAGAAGAGGTGTTCTTAACTCAATTAAATTACTCTGTCTTTTACATATTCTCGTGCAAGTCAAAGCACAATAAGGGTCTGTAATAGAGTTTCCATAAACAAGTTAGCTTCGTTATCAAGCGCCTGAGAAAATATTACTAGCAACGAGATTCAGCCGCACTGCACCACTGCTGATATTCCGCAGGCTGTTCGATCGAATTTAATTAGAAATTGTTCGATAAAGGAACATGGAAACGGTGTAAATGTGTGATGATCCTTGTACTTAGCAGGAAATACGCAGACATGTCTGATTTCCTTTGTTGCATTCGTTTAATGGCTCCCGTTTGAAGATTTTACGTTTCAGCGACTTGGAAAGAAATATTGGCTGCAAAAACGGCCGCCTACATTATAATGCAAAAAAAATTGCCACTCCCATTATATATGTGATTAAGTATGTATAGGTATGAGCTGAATTTTTAAAGGACTAAAGGAATTTTAGACACCTTACGCTCATAAAGAGATTTGCGACAAGATCTGTCTCAATTCTAATTCCACTTATCCAAAACTGCTGATACTGTTTTTGCTTAAAATTAATTCAAAGCATTACATATTAATGTTTCTGGGAAAGCATTTTTCTGTATTGTATAGACAGTGGAATTTGTAATTAATTGCGAAACGAGCACAGATGAACTCCGTTATGTTATTTCATTTAGGTACTCCGAACTCAGATCCTGGCAAAATAATATGAATAATATTCTTTGCTGAAAATATTCTGCTCAAACTTGCTTTAAAAGCTGAATGGGGGAATAAAAAGAAAATGGAGGAGAGGAGGACTTTAGTCTATAAATTATTTTGGAGTGAAATGCTGACCTACAAATAATTTGACGCCAGCTGCTTGCTACTATCTAGAAAGGGGAAAATCTAGTAAATCGATAAAGAGCTATGTACTGGAAATGATATTCGCTAATATGTTTTTCAATCGGTATCCCGGAAACGTCCATAACTTTTTGTACATAGGTGGTAGGGACATTGACGCAAAAACTGTTACCATGGATTCAGTACATGATTCTAAAACCACCTGCGCTAAAAAATATCAGAATAATGCCACCCTGTATACCTAGATATACCTACCTACCTACCTGTCTTGTAAAAATGAGGGGTCTGCCAATGGTAATGTTGTGTGTTTTGTTTTCGTAGGGTCAAGGGTGCCAACTACTAAGGTCACGGTCGAGCCCTACCCATTACTTATTCACACTTGCAGTCATCGATTTACGCCACTATACCTACGTCCATATTAATTTCAAGGCCATCAAAGGTGGCTGATATAGGTAAAAGTTGATTTTAATTTAGGGCCAAATTATTTCGAGTTTCATTAGTCCTTCATCCTGCCCTGCGGCATCCCTATTTAATTGGAGTCTGTTCAATTTGTTTTCATTAATATGAGATGTAAAATTAGGCTTGTTAATTACTTTCTATTTCGCACAAGCGGTATTTTTTCTCCAAACTTGACGATCGCATGAAGATATCGATTGCAAAATGCAATTGGTCCGTAGAAGCCAAACGTTACCGGATACCGGCAGGTGGGTATCGATACTCATGGGAGGTAACTTAATGCTGACCCAACCACGTTGACCCCGCCACTGGGCCGTATCCTTAGGTTACGAATATATCTAGATAAGTTTCATATCACATGCAATAATTAATACAAATCATTTAGAGCCTAGGAGGAAGGAAAATTTATTAGGTTACGAGTGCTGACCAATTTATGGCTAAAATTCGGAATTGGGGAAAGGGTCGCCCCTAAAATGGCGGTGACAGAATTGTGAGGTATGATAGGTAAAAATTGGACAGGTGTTCGATATTCGTCCAATATTCTGTTATTGTAGCGTCCTATTTTCGTCGGGAAATATTCTAATTGCCGATTTTCTTTTGTCGGGTTTTGTTGCAAAGGATCATTAGCCAGCTGCCAGCAGCATAGCAACTGGGTCAGATGCTAACAAGGTGCTTAAGCTACAGCAAAATTTATAGTATTATTCTGTAGGATTTTTTGCGCAGCTCTAATTAAACATTACGTACATTCTTCTCGTAGTTTCAGATTAATATCTAATATTATTATTTGTGCTAGTTATAAATCACTAGAGAGGCAGATAAATATTTCAGTTTTATGATGCCCGCGAATATCCCACGGGAACGTACTACCGATACCGGGATTACGTACCTAATAGCCGAGGAAAAGGTCACTGACTCCTATGGCTGCGCCCGTGTTGCCGTCAACCATAATTATTATTTTACGCGTAATATTGAATCTGTGATATCTTTTAAACCATTCATTTAAATGAAATGATATCTATACTCCGTTTGAAATAAGATTAGACATTTAAACAAACCTTTTTTACAGTCCGTTCAACCGATTTTGACTTCTATACCGTAGGCATAAGGATGGCATTAAAACTTAATTAAAAGCAAAAAAAGTGGTTACAAACCAACTATTTACTGCAGCTGTCATTTGTCATGCCGCCATCGCAATAGAAGTCAAAATCGGTTGAACGGACTGTAAAAAAGGTTTAGTTAAATGTCTAATCTTATTTCAAACGGAGTATAGGTATATTAAAATGCTCAATTTATTAAATATCATAGTTTATTAGATAAGAATTAATATACGAGTAATACCGGTCAAAATAGCTTCGGAAATAACAATGAATTTTTTTATCAAATTCTGAAAGATAAAATGGTTATTGTGGGTCATCCTTAGAAGATATACGTATGCCATCGCGGACTTTTTGTTGAACTTTTTAATATGAACAGTACTGTAGAATAGTGTAGAATATAAACTTTATGTAACTTTTATGATTTCCGCGGCGCACGGCAATAAAGTTCCCAGTCTGCATGATTTTTCCGATATCTTCAATAATAATCGTTAAATTTCAGCCAATTTACACAAAACCTTAATAAATTATACACTAAAACCTTCCGCATGAATCACTCCGTCCATTGGAGAAAACCGTTTGAAAATCCGTTCAGTAGTTTTTGAGTTTATCGCGTTCAAACAGACAGATAGACAGACCGACAGACAGAAAGACGCGGCGGAGGACTTTGTTTTATAATATGTAAGGATAAGGGCTAAGGTAAAAGCATCCTAGCATAAAATTAGTGAGTACCTATGCTCACAAAAAGCTCTAACAACTTAGTTTAGACCACACGTGAGTTAACAATAAATTATTCACTTTGCTTTGAATTTTCATATTAAACCACATACCGTGTCTGTGGGATAGGATAGAATTTGCATCAAATTAATTCAGAACCACAAATCACTAGGTTGGGCCGCTCGCGTCATACATTTCGAATCTAGGACACATTCATATTCAGGATACATGCATCCGATACCTATTGTTGCATTGGGCTTGTAACCTCGTAAACGGTCGTATATCTATGGTTTTAATGCATTTGCTGGCCAAAGAAAAGTAGTAAAATCCTTGATAAATGGTCTAAAGCTTTTAACCGTCGTAACTCGTCTTGTCATATTCTCCCCGTTCCGTGAGAACGCGAGAGTTTGATCGATAACGTCTAGGTAGGTACGATTACTTTTCCTGACAGTAGTTCTCAGAATTCCGATAGAGATGAAACACGTGCCAGATTCACATTTTTTCGCACAAAATCGTAAATCTTTTAAGATCTTTACATTCCGTCGGGACGGATTCTCAGAATAGTCTTCGGGGATCACATTTTCCAGCTTATTGGATGGAGAATAGTAGTTCTTTACCTACTTTAATTCTTATTATGAGATTTCATTAAATTTTTTTCATCATCTGACTAACTTGTCATGATGATTGTAGTGTATGAGCTAATAATTTGTCCGAAGTCATTAAAATCAACACGCTAGTGCAGTGTATAGTTTCTGCTACTGGTATGATTGATATGATAGGAATCCTATTTGTTCCAATAAATCACTTCATTCAACATAAGCATCGTCTTTGGAGATTTGTAAGAAGTATATATAAACATTTAGGAGGTGCTATGAGTAATTCAAAGACAAATCCAATTGTTAAGGCACCAATTCAGTCAAAAGATGGCTTTAGAACAGAAAATTCTCTGTTGTGTTCTGATAAAGAAATAAATTATGATTGCTATGGGGTAGATGATGAATTGATGATAAATGATGCAACATTCGTTGCAGCAGAATATTCGGGAAGTTGGATAACAGCAAGCAACATTTAAACTAATAAGAGCATGAAGATTCACGCGTAATGATTTCCTAAGATAAGAACAACTAACACACATTAGTAGGTCAACTGCTCAATTGTCGCTTTAGCGTATTTATCCAATTGCTTGATTGTTTCCTTGAACTGTGGTTCACTGCAGAATCTATTGTACATTTGTACGAATCTCAGATTGGAAGCGTAGGAGGTCGTTTGTCACATAATTAAGCGTACTCGCAAAACACATTGGGGGGCCAAATGATTCCTTTAAGAGTGAATTTGAGTTGTTGCAACAAATGGCTTTATCCTGTGACAGCTTATTTATAGCTATGTCATTTGGACGTGGACTTCGGATTTGGGCAAAACATAACTGTATTCAAAATATAGGAGGCCGTTTGTATCAGATTTTCCAACTATTCAGAAAGTTTGCTCAGCTGTAACTAACTCCATTTCAGATCAGTCCAGTCCAATAGACAGTTAGACATCTTCTATGTATAACAGACACAATTCGTTTGCTCATTAATTAGTATGCATAGTATGTAAATTATATGATAAACGATTCTAATTTCAATCAAATAACTGAGAGACTTTTCTCTTCAATCAAGTCTCAGTTTCAAAGATTTCGGGGTAAAGACCTGTGTGTACACAGTACAGCCCACTTTATCCAATTTAGCGTTAATTGAAGACAGTAATAACAGTTCAGGCAGTGAAACCAAAGATTTAATTAACTTTGTAATCAGTTTGTAATGACTGCTCAATGATTCCGCTCCGCTTCACTTTTAATTTCGAATGGCTGTGCGTTCCCGGCTCATTTCACCCGGTGATCATGTTTGAACAATTGGTAATTCATTATCATCTTATGAGCCGGTAGAAGTAGGTACCTATTACTGAACATGGACCTCCTTTTAAATTGCCATAGAAGATTTTGAATCTATCGATCAAGATTGTGCATCACCACGTTTGACAGACGGTTTGGTGATCTTGGCAATTTGTTTTCTATGGAAATATGAAGAGGGCTCGTTTACCTATCCATGGGGACTATGTCCAGGAGGGGACGTCTTTTAGCTAAGATGATGATGAAGAGAACATTGCTGTCCTTCCTTTTAGCTTAGTCATTAGTCGTAGGGTTTAATTCATAGCTGGGAATCAGACGGCACGCGTTATTTATTGCTGAGATATTTTAATTAATTATGATCAATCATCTGTAATGACCTTTCCCGGATGGCTAACTGTCGAAGCAATTAAATTGCAAATGGAAATGTATCATCAATTCAATTAAATATGTGGATATTACGAACATTTCGTAATTAACGCGTAATTGGTACTAGCAGCAACAGTGGAACGAGAGTTGCAAATGAAGCCATTTTCGACTCTCAGATTTTCTTTACAGAAAACTGAACACCATCATCTGCCTAGCCTAGCTTTTTCCCAACTATGTTGGGGTCGGCTTCCAGTCTAACCGGATGCAGCTGAATACCAGTATTTTACATGGAGCGACTGCCTATCTGACCTCCACAATCTAGTTACTAGGTAACACGATACCCCTTGGTAAGACTGGTTGTCAGACTTTTTGGGCTTCTAACTACCCGTAACGACTGTCAAAGATCTACAAATGACTTTTGAGACCAACGGCTTAACGTGCTTTCCGAGGCACGGAGGGTCTCGGTATGTAAAGATGGTCACCTATCCACGGACCAACCGCGGCAAGCGTAGCTTAACCTGATCGATCGACCCGTGTGGCTGGTATTACTTAGCCACAATCCACAGAAAACTGAACACCATTTGTTATTGCTATTATTAATTACTTTCCCCCTGTAATTATGGGATATAAAGCATTTGTGAACTGCGAAAGCAATCAGTATGTACTAAAAGTCTTCGTCCTTTATTGGGCTGTAACTAGTAAGGTAGTGCTAAAACTGGTGCTTCGCAATTATTGGAACTAAATTAAGCTTTGCATAACCTCGCGGGTGGTCACATGTTATATCGAATACTATGTGAATGACAGTATTGGAACGAAGTTGTTGTGTTGGACATTCAATTTCGCGTTCAAAAGCTGTTCAATGCGGAACTTCGGGGCTCCGAAAGTGTCAAAACCAGGTGTGTTCCGGTCATATTATTATATTTAATTTTCCAGTAGCCCATTTAATTATAGATTTGAATTGTTGATTATTTACTTAAATATAGGCTTTTAAATATTTTGGTTAAGTACTTTGGTATTAACTAAATCCCATCTATTTTTAGGGTTCCGTAGTAAACAAGGAACCCTTATAGTTTCATCATGTCCGTCTGTCTGTCTGTCCGCGGTCTAGCTCCGAGACCCTTAGTACAAAGTGGTACTAGAAAGCTGTAATTTGGCATAGATATGTATATCTATGCCAAATTACAGCTTTCTAGTACCACTTTGTCGGCGTAATTATCTAATATGTATATTAATTACGCCGACAAAGTGGTAAAACAAAATGTTGAAAAACGTTTTTTTTTTAGGGTACCTCCCATACACGTAAAGTGGTGATGTTTTATTTTTTTATTCCATGGGATTCGTTTGCAAAATATTAAGCTTTAAAGTGCTAATTTTTGTTAGAGTCAAGTGTCCCTCCTGCCAGCTAAATGGTTGGTTTTGGATGTGTGAAAAAAATCACAGCAGTAGTTTATATAACGAAATTAAAAGGAAAACTATCACAGCTAAGTAGGTTTTATAAGTTAACCAGTAATAATCGACCAACTTAACTTTGCAGTTGCAAAAACATGTTTTCCCATACATTCCGTATGGGAGAACATGTTTATCAACTACAAAGTTAAGTTTGTTTTTTGGATAAATTCATCCCAACTACGGAACCCTTCATTGTGCGTGGTCCGACACGCTCTTGGCCGGTTTTAGATAAAGGCTCGTGCAGACCAGCGCGACACGCGACGCGACACAAAGACACCGCTCGTCGCGCGACGAGCGGTGTCTTTGTGTCGCGTCGCGTGTCGTGCCTGTTTGAAGGAGCCTTAAAGTGATCGGGAAGGTCTTTGGGGGTTTGCCCCATGTATTTGCGTAAGTAAGCAAGCTGGGCTCCTAATAATTTCGTATGAACAACAAAGCCATACAATTTAGATTGGCTCATCAAAGGCCATCTTATTTCTGTAGGTGTCATAAACCCTAATTAATTTATCATATGAATTGAATTGATTGATAAACTTAATTAAATTAACAAAGCAATTGAATTATGTAACATCGGTACAATCAATTCAAACTATTATCGAAGTTGGACTCATTCTTGTGCGTAGTCACACAAAAACGAATTAATGGGGCTTTGGCAAAATTGAGTAGTACAAACGAGAGGCAAACACCGTGGCCCCTTTAAAGTATATCAAACAATGACAAAGCAAAGTATGAAAGTATAGTGGAGTATGAACAACTGCACGCCCTACATACTGGCAAGGGCCGAGATTGCATTTGAGATTCTATAGATTTTTTTGTACCACAATATGGCTTAGTTAACGGTTGCGCGAAGTACCTACTCAGCCGCTCTCACTTTGCGAGACCCTTCAAGATAATCTTTTTCGTACAATTTTGCTGTTTGGATACGTTGAAGATCCTCCTTTAAAGAAGGATGAGGACGAGCTTTTGATTTGATTATATTATGATGAATGATACTTCTGACCTTTGCCGAATATCCAATTTTCGAGGTTTGTTATTTCGAATTTCAAATTATCTTCGATCAGTATGAATGTATTTATCTGCCTACCAACAGATGTTTGCTCCAAGTTTGTAGGTATTTTGGCACACACAAAGAAGGTCTGTGGCTCAGATAGTAGTTCAGATCAGTGATATTAAAAACTGTATCAAAGAGTCTCTTTAGCTAAGAAATTACTAAATAAAATACATACTTGTGTGCTTCTGGATAACTACCAAGTTTGGTTAAAAGGAAGTTTTTAGTTATTCAACAAAAGAAATCGTTACACTTAATTAATCACTGGGTTCAGAAAACTTTTTTACTCAGTCAAATCCTTAAATAGGCGAATCGAATTCTAGCCGTGTGAAATGACGAAAAAAAACGTTCGTCATTTCGCTTTATTGCGTTCTTGAAATAAATTCCCATGATTAGTTTTTAATGAAACCGATATTTTGATTGGAGTCGAGTCCCGGTTTTTCTCAAATCATGATTGGCCAAGATTCTCGATAATTTCCCCCCGTGCATCCATCATCCATTCAATTCTCGTCGTCAGCGACCCGTGGCTCTTATTACACTGCTTTCTAACGGAACATACTATTCTCTTGCAATAATAACACTTATTGTACCAAATTACATATTTTTCTTTTACCTTGATAATTTCGGACCCGCTCAGCTACATTGTTAACATGCAATCTTTTGTAAATAGGAAGAAGTAATTGAAAATTGTTATCAGACTTGCTTCTCTGTGACGAATTTGAAATTGCTTTTGTTTTGGCAGTTTCTGAGATGTTTTTTCGTATTCGGTTGCAAAAAGTGAGTAAACAGAACTCAGTATCTAAGTTGCCTTGTAATTTTCGGTGTGGTACTTCGAAAAAGCTCTTAAAGTGTATGATAGAATTTCATGTCCTCCAAATCATTTGAACAAGAAAAAATTATCAATGTAAATTCTTTGAATACAAATGTTTCTAGCGGCAACTAGACCTCTGAATTCTATCTGAATAGGAATCAGATAACGCTTAAATTGCGTTGAAAGGTAAACATATCACAGCGGGATCTCTGGGAACTGGAAATTGATCTAATCCTCTACACGTGCCTACTGTGACATAAAGGCAACGGTATAATAAATAACGTAATTCAGAATCCAAATTCCAATTCTGAAATATAAATATCGTTTGAATTACAAATCACGATGACAAAGCTTCCGAATTTGGTTCCACAATATTCGCTCCCTCGGTCCAATTTTCTCTTCTATATCTAATAAGTATATCTAAACAGGCAGATGCACGGACGCAGACGTTACATAAAACGGACCGTCCCGTTAATTCGTCCCGTTGCAGTTAGACGCTTAGCTGTGCACATTGCACAAAACGATGGGATGTCCGTTATAGTGCCAGGACTGAAATAGATCACGCTATGATACCACCGTTTCAACCTTGAATTTTTTTGCCACGGAACAAGCGCTTTATATGTGCATGAATTGCATGTTCTTTTGTGCGTTACACTGCCTATGAGAACGTAGATTACAGCTTATACTCTTTTGTTTGGGTATTGAAATTGATATTACTTATTGATTTTTTGTGCGATTATAAATTAATAGTACTTAATTTCAGATTATTAATGTAAGCTTAATTATTACTTCTCATTAAGTGTGTTTCTTGAGTCATTATTTTTAAGTTTTTTGATTGTCTTATCAGAATTTTTCTTAACCAAAATTATGAGTCCCGAGAATCATCTAATTTTACAACAGTATCTTTTGTCAGATTGACATTTTGAACTATCATTTCTTGCCTCTATCGTGCGCTTCTGACACCTCAAAGGAACGCGCAATAACTGTTATTGTGCCTCCGGGCCACAGAACTTAGATCACGACCCTAGTTGGTCCACTGTTGGTCGTCAGTTCTCATCAGTGGCTAGTGAGCATTGTCGTTGTCACCTGGTGTGGTCGGTAGCGCATGACGCTTGCGCCGGCGCAGCCAGTGCCGCCATGGCGGTGTGGTGCGGTGCGCGCATTCGGCCGCTCGAACGGCGCGTCTATTCCATCACTCTTGTGGTGCGTTGGTGTCAATTATTATTTATTGACCAATTTACGTCAACTGCGTTGCGTGCGTGTAAATTTGTGTGTGCTTTGTCAATGTGCTTGATTCTGGAAATTTAGTTTTGGAAAGGGAACGCTGGATGAGTTTTATTTTGGATCTCCGAGTTGTTTATGGAAATTGTCTTATCACGCATGCAAAAAAAAAATATTACTTATTGCAATACTTGCTAAAAAGTACAATATTATTCCGATAGTGTTTGCAAATTAAGTATAGGTAATAAGTACAGAACTGTAAAAAACAGCGGTGCCTGTCTGTCTACGTCGTTTTCAAGGACCTTTTCTCTATAAACTGATTTTAATAGCCGTCAAAACGCCATAAACATTACTGAAAGCCATCTGAATTTTAATGGTAGTATTTGTTTCATAGTGTACACTTATAGCACGAGAAATGAGACATTTCTGAAATTATGTACCGAAAGGATGGGTTCAATAAAGATGCTGCTTGTTGGAAATCCAACTAAGTATAAAAGACAAATAACTTACAGATCTGATGATCTCCAATACTTGGCAAGTTAGTCGCAAAGTCTTGAGGATACGATTATATCTATTCCCAAGTTACGGTCACGAAGCAAATTATCTCAGTATCTTGAGGCTGCCTTACGGAAGTTTCTTTATTTATAAATTGTATTTTATCTCTATTCAAATCGTCATGATTGAAATATTATCCAGGTATCGGATTCGGAATCCTATTGTGTATTATTGATGGTTTATTCTCTTGAGCCATGGATACTTTGATGTCCGTAGCGGCTTTCTGTTAAGTTTTCTGGCTGTGTCTCTTCGACTAAGTTTTCAATAGTATTCATTTCTATGAAATTATAAGTTGTAATTATTCTCTCTTCAATAATACTTTTATCATCAGTGTTATTAAAAGTATCTATATTTTATTCATGGTTGTTTATTTTAGCAAGCTAAAGTAGAGGCAGTAGGTAGATCTATTTTACTATTTAATTTACAATAACAGTATCCCTTTCCCTTGGTCGACTTTTACGTTCAACGCCAGTTGCGTTGGATGGTAACATATTTTATGTTTCTTTTATTGCTGAACCTGCGTGCGCAGTAATGTAACTCGTAATTAAGA
The DNA here is from genome assembly GCA_963680765.1 of Agrochola lychnidis. NCBI lineage: Eukaryota > Metazoa > Arthropoda > Insecta > Lepidoptera > Noctuidae > Agrochola > Agrochola lychnidis. Next base: position 9,712,314 of record OY796873.1, read on the forward strand.
TATGCATAATTTGCTGCATCAGCTTTACTAGCACTGCTTTTATGGTTTCTCCTGTAGTTTCATATTCCATGCATGACACGTAATTAGATGCTACCAGAATGATGAAAATAAAAAAAAATAATTATCAAAGTAAATTGGAATAGAAAGAATTCAAACAATTGTTATCTTAGTATCGCAGCATACGTATCGTAGGTTGTCACGGTATGCGAAAATACAATCATATCATCGTATTTTTCTTCGAGGTTATTACCCCTTATACCGTTTGTGTTCGTTCATTGAATTCCGTCCACTATTTTAATTTCTTTAAGTGAGGTGAAGCGGTGAAATGATTTCTCCATTCTCCAGTGCCGCGCTGTCCTTTGCAGCACTTAGCTTTTAAGTAAATTGCTTGTAAAGCGTCCATTGCCTTTGTCTCTTGATAATTTTATTCTGTTTGTTTCATCCAGAGGTTAACGAATATGTAATTTTGTTGTAACTCGTGTTAAGTGTGTGAAATATCCTTCGCATTCGTTGCCGTTTGCATTGTTTTGTTCATGGTCAATTTTGGCAAAGTTGTTCTTGCGAATATCTGAATATACTTTAATTTTATCATTACCTTCATTATACTCCGCCCACTGCTTATAAGGCCTCCCATGCTCGTTTATTATAATCTTCTAGGTTTAAACATAAATTAGTATAGTAAAAAGAAAACTTACCGAACATGGTCCTCATCAAGTCTAATCTGCCAATAATTTATTACTGATCTCAACTGAGAAAGACTTCATAAAATTTTGCATACATTAAGATAGATAATACAAAAATACAAAAAAAATACAAAATATTTATTTCAATTACAAAAAGGCATTTACATACATATGATCGGAGATCACCTTTTAAGCAAGGAATTGCTTGTGTTAGGAGACTCCGCGCTTCCACTTATCATCATCTTATGTAATTGAGCAGTGTAGACAATGTAAACATGCAGTAAAATAAAATAAATTAAATGGGTAACTTAAAATTAAACAATTGAAAGGGTAAATGAGTGAGAGTTATGCATATAATAACTTGGATATCGAATGATTTTATCGGCACACCATTTACGGATAAAAGCTTAAAGCAGTCTCCATTTTACTTTTAAATCTGAGTTTTTATTCAGCCGGTATTGGGTACATCAGCGTACCATTATCGATGAGTAGATTTGTCGGCCCTTCGTGTGAACGAAATAGAGCGCAAAATGAGATTTTTTCCGACTATTGACGGATAAGCTATCGGGTCGGCGATCGAGGCGTGAAATCTTAGGGCACGAACACGAGTGTCGACAAATCTGCGGTATTACTCCCCATTGGCTTTTTAATACCATGAAACTGATTTTCTTATGGGAATTGCGATGGAAAAACAACTCATACGATAAATTCGACGACGATTTTGACAACCCTATTTGAATAGACCTTTAAAATTGTAATTGTTTCAGCGCCGTTAATTGTGTTAACACTATTAATAAAGCGAATACTCTCCTCGAAAGTAGGTAATTCGATTTAAACAAGACTTCAAAGGAGAACATAAAATACTGAACTGTTACTACCAAGAAAAGCGGCAATTTATTTAGTTCACGTGCTCCCACTTTTCTCACAAGTATCTATTCAATTCTAAAGAGCTTTATTTATTTGCTTTCACTGGCTGACGTTTTATCAGGCATTTACGATACATGAGCTGAAAGGGTCCCAGGCCCTAAACATCTGGTTAATCGTAGTGAAATCGGCAATCCAATACTTAGCTGTAATCGTAGTACAGTCTTCGAATGTTTCAATGGTGAATTAGCATCAGTAGAAAGCTGGAAACAAGTCCTAGGTCCAGTCACGACAACAGTTTACTAACATAATTTAGTTAAAAGATAGTGGTGCGGTACCAGCTTTGGATTCCTGTATGGTCTGTTGTAATGCGTGGGCAGGTTGTGGGTATTTGAATGAGAATTGTTGATGAGCTGATTATGTTCAGGTTGTCTCCTTGGCAGCTGAATTTCGTATTACTAGTAGACTCCAAAAGGAAAGCGAACTGTTGCTTGTTATTAGAAAACGAGCCTAAAATTCTAGTGTCTACAAATATCTCATTTATGGTATTAACATATAAGATAAATGACTACAAATATTTGTGTATTTTGTTCAATCAAACGTCGAGAGCGTCAAGTTTACCCTTCATTCATGAATGTAAACGTAAAATATTCATTGTTGTTGTTGTAGTGGTCAGTCAGTCAGTAGTCACGCAACGTTGATTTAATGAATATTTGATCGTCTTCCAATACTCAATGTTTGTATTGCTTAAAGTTCAAGTAGCTAATGGTTTAATCAAGCAATCAATCATCTCTGCTTTGTTATTTGATGTAGGGTGGTTCCTCTTTCATAACGATGGCAAAGTTTTGTTCCTACACGGTTTTCCGCCTTCCGCATCGGATTATCTGGTTACTAGTAAATATTTAGGACACAGGCAAATGTTTTTGAACTTAACGTTATGATTCAATTAACCCAAACATCGGCCCCTGAGGCATTCCATCCAATGTTATCTTAGACTTTTGACAAAAACTTTGCTGTCGCGGAGTCAGGTAATAAGTCAAAGGTTTTCGATCTGTTTCAATTTTCGCCATTGCGTGCTGGATATTTTTTTCAGGATTATAAATCTATCGATAGGATAACTACTAATCAAATCCTTTTGTTAATTACAGATAGAGCCAAACACAGCATTCTTACGAGCGGCGCGCGCCGGTCAGCTCGACACAGTTGTCGACCTGCTCGACTCCGGCGCCGTCAAGGATATAAACACATGTAATTCGGTAAGTTTAGTCTTTATTCTATTCAGTTAATTCAGCCTTTTACAGGGTCCCATTGTTAAAGATGGGTACTTCTATGACCCAAACAAAATGGATGCTATATTCACCCACTTGGCGAAATCCCGCAGTTATTTTTAATGTTGATCGCGGAATGAGAGATCTTAACTTTTTCTAGTCAGGAAGCTTAAATAAATGTCTGTCCCATACGGAATCTTACTGCATTCTCTACCTACATCATCTTAGTTTTATGAACGTTGTTTTGAGTTTGTGCAGACGGTTTATGATTGATCCGAATATCAGTTAGTAATGTGTTTGATATCTGGGTCCGGTCCGTCACGCATAATTTAAAATGGCCCTCACAAAGACTCATTATTTACTTTAATGATAAGTATTATAGAGCGGTTAGAAATATACCGTAGCACAATTTTTGCTAAATGCAACATCGTGTACTCTTAAAGTAAGCAATCCTACTGATTTATTCCCCGTTTCCTCTAACTAGATCATTGATCGTAATTATCATTACGCACTGTCAGGTACCGCTTTTAGCTTATTCGTAGTTTATGGTTTATGACTGCAATCGTGGTAACCTGGCTTAATAGGCTCTTAGTGTCCAATTTCTGGCTATTTACTGGCACTCAAACAAGAATAATGAACCTGTAAATAATGTTCGACTCTTCATATTTTTCTCAACAGTACTTGAACTCTACGGTTCTGTAAAGGTTAATCTTGGGTCTTATAAAAGATTTTTGCTGAGAAATTAGTTTCGGATACATACCTTTAACCTTTATTCATCACTCACCTATTGTTGAATATAATTTCGGTAGGATCAAATCTTATCTAAAACCGTTCTCAATCTTTTTGATCCTGTTCTGTTGTCTTAATTATTCCTATTGTTATAATAATCTTCCAGTGGGTAATGGCTTTGATAACTAAATTCCTTTCGCAAAGGATTTTCATATTATCTTTAAATTAATCTTAATCCAATCTGGATAAAACCTGGCATTAGTTCTATAAACAGAATATAGAAAATAAATAGAACGTGGGATGTTGCTATCAAGTGTTAAACTACTTTCGGAAATGCTTTTCCTGCAGAAAGGTAGACAGGTAACAAAGAAAATTGTCTAGCTGTTTCTAGACATATCACAAATAATATACAGCCCCGTATCTACAGGAAACAAAAGTTGAGCAATAGTTGCCAAACGTTTTTCCTGCGATCAAAATGTTTTTGGAAACAGTGTTGTGCAAGTCTTGTTTATCATGAATATGAGGTTGATACGAGGCCTTAACATATTGGCAGTAGAATCATCCTATAACTTTCCCACTGCTGGGACACAGGCCTCCTCTCTGTGAAAGGGAGTGGGCCATAATCCACGGTGCAAGCCAAGTGCGTGGTGATGAAACACTTTACTTTGTGGGCAGGTCACGTGGCCAGGCTTAAAGATGATAGATGGACGGGAAGAGTAGTAAAATGGACTGGACTATGAGACACCAGAAGCAGAGGCAGGCCTAACGCTAGATGGGTAGATGAGATAGTGGAAGTGACGGGTTAAAAAAACAAAGATTACTGGCATTCCTTGGAGGAGGCTTTTACCTATTGGGTATCGGCGCAAACTACTTAATATTTTGTTTTTTTGTATATTCTTTTATTTTCTATTTCTAGTTTGTAATTTCCACGGAAATAAATAAAGCTTTATAATTATTATAAAGTGTTTGCTTGGGTTCGAACTTCTTATATACGAAACGTAACTCGGAGCCGTCACTGGGCCAGCACTGCTCATGTTTCCCGCAACACAACCGTGTCGCTGAAACATGTTGCGCAACTTTTGTTCCCATATACACAGGGCTTATGACCTACATTACGGAACGCAGTTTTCTTGGCCCCAAGTGATTCAAGAACCGTGTTACCTTCACTCCCTCAGTTTAATCTCTTAGGAGTTGATTGTTGCAACGGTAACGACGCAAATTGAATGAAATGCGCACACGCATTTAACGTCGTCGTACTGTTACAGATAGTACTTGCGCTTAGGGCTGACGGAAGCATTAAATAAATGACATTCGCTACGGGAAATTGGATTGTAATTGAATGGGGTATAAATGAATTGCAATTATAAGTATAAATTAATGTAGCGGTAGTGTTGATGGTCAACCGACGGAAAATGGCTAATGGCTAGTTAAAACAGGCCCTTTTTTTTAAGGGTTGTCAGTCTTTTACCACTTCCATGGACTTTTCTGACATTCCTGTCAGTTCTTATGTTGTGCCTTTGATTCTAAATAACAATTAGAATTTAGAATCCAAATGCAAAGTGCAATTTTTGTTACATTTACCTCTCTTGATTTAAAGGTAAAGCTAGTAAATCTGTCAAGGAAAGATTTAAGATGCAAGCTCATTTCTTGTACTCAAATTGAATAGTGATGCTCTTGCCAACCCTGGCCACCGTCCATGCCATCAGATACACGTTGATACATTGAGGACATCCTGACAGGTGGGGTAATCATCATCATAAAAATAGATAACAACTATTCGTTGCATCTATTCGCATTATACATTTCATGGTCGACATTACAGCGGTTTTACAATGATGTAGGCTTTTTGTAGTTGACTTATGTCATAGGATAACAATACCCATCTCTGGTTGTCGTTTCATGGAATGCATGTTTGTTTTATTGTGTGAACAGGCTACTGAAACTGAATACATGTTTATTTTCATGCACTTAATTTGTAGTGTAAAATGTTGGTGGGTTACGTCATTTTAATCAAGGGTAATGTAATGAACGGGTCATGGTATATTTAATTCCTCGATGTCTTTCATTAGGAAAATGTAAAACTACCCTTCGACAACAAAGCCTCTTCTTATACAGAGAAGCAGTGAGCATATGATCACTTCAGATAGCTCCTTGTCCTTACTACCAAAAAACCGGTTAAATGCATAAAATTTTATGCACTTAGTTTTTTTTTTTCATTTAATACTAAATTATTTGCAGTGAACCAATTTTGGACCTGCAATAGGGCGTTATTTACGTCGTCAAAATTTGTAGCACGTCCATCTACGTTAAAAATTAGGAAGTATCGCCAGCAAATAACACCATTTGTACTTGATTTTTTAATAAATGGAGTAGATCATTAATACATATACACTAAAAAGAGAGTTGGACCTAATATCAAGCCTTGTGGCATACCTATTTTTACTTTTAAACCTACTCAATATCTTTATTACCTAGTGAATTGATACCGTTTATTTGAATTTGCTGTTGTCTATCATTTAAATAAGATTTTACTAAATTGAGCGCAAGTATTCCAAGTCCGTAATGCTAAAGTTTCAACAGTAAGGTTTCGTGATCTATATTCAAAATTCGAATTCAAAATTCAAAAGTCATTTATTCAAATTAGGCTGAGAACCAGCACTTTTCGAACGTCAAAATTACATAAGACAGTCCCCCAAAAACGCCCACCCTTCACCACTTCCTAGTGCCTTTAGCTGGGAAGAAGAAGTGGCGCAACAAACTCCCCAGCAGCACAGCTGTCTGTTCAAGTTAGAAAAAAATAAAAATGACTCTATACAATAGTATGCAAAATTATTATGCAACACAAAACATTATTTTAATTAAGTATAAATTATTGGCCATATGTCAGCTAGCACACGCCAATATACCAACCAAAAACATCGAGAACTATACTCATCGACACAATCAAATGCCTTGTAGAGGTAACAAAAGATTCCTATGGCGTCTTGGGCCTCTTCCCACGCGTTAAAAATGTGTCTTAATAAGGTTACTCCGGCGTCGGTCGTACTCCTTTGGTGAAACCATATTGTTGATCGTGAACGATTTTATTTGTGTTAAAATGATTAAGCATTACCTTTTCAAACACCTTGCTGAAAACCGGCAACACGGATACGAGTCTATAATTATTGTTCTTTACTTGTGTAGACCTTGCTTCTTGCCAAATTTCATGATTCTTGGTCAACGGAAAGTACCCGATTTTAATATATTTGCGAGTATCAAAATATGTCGCAAAAATTGCCGTATTTTATTAAGTTGACTTAGAAGCTTGAGTTTTTTAGAGCTCCGAGGTACTATATGATCGATGTATTTGATATTAATTTCAACTTGATACTTCCACGCTTTCCTGAGATAAAACAGACTGACAGACTGGCGGATGGATAACGAAATGATGCCATAAGGGTTCCGTTTTTGAGGTACAGAACCCTAAAAATAGGGAAAGCTTCTCTTAAGTATAAATTCAGTTTATTGAAATAAAATGTAGAGTTTATCCTAGGTAGTTTGTTAACTTTTTGTATGTACCTAATCGAGTCGATAAATTAAAATTTCCCTCGGTAAACTAAGCGATAAACGTTCGACATCGTAGTCTACATATTCTAGATTTTCATTATCGGAACAGAAACCTGATATTAAACCTAAGTAATGAAATTGTATTTATTACTAATTAGTAGAGTGGCAGTGCTTTCATTTTCTGTGGTAGTTAGAAGGAAAGTAATATTAGCGGTTCGTTATACAAACTAAAGTAATAATAGTGTAGCTATGAATGAGTTAGTGTAGAAAACCTGTCATCAATTATTTTTAACTTTATCGTTTTTTGAAGTGAAAACTTCTTTGGGCACGTTGAGCGATTTTTGGTAGGGGATGAACTTATGGATTTGCGTCACGGACATGCTCACGCCGTAGTGCAGTTCTATAAAAGCTAGATGGCGCTAATACCACTTTTAAGTTTTCACTCCCATGACACTTTTTTATGTTGATGGCTATAAGAGTGGGTGCAGACCAAAAATACGATACATGGACTGTGTGAAAGATGATATGCTAGAAAGGGGGTGACTGTCGAGATGACGACTAATAGAAAAGTATGGAAGAAGACATGTTGCGCAGACCAAAAATAAATTGAGATAAGAGGACGAGAATGGTGATGATCAGTGATCGGAGTAGGTAAATTGATTTTACGTACTCGCATCATGAATAGTCATAGAAATCATAACATGGATAAGCCTTTTTTCCGGGATTTCATTTTGGTACTTACGGGATTGTATCAAATATTGTTAAAGTAAGGATTTTTTAAACTACTACATTAGAAATTAATAAAATGCGTTAGATAAACATTTAAAATATATTATATTATTAAATTGTTTTTATAGTATACCTATCCTTTTCTTAGAGTCCGATCACCTATACAGAGTGTCAGGGACATCGACGCGAAAACTGAAACCATGGATGCAGTACATGATTCTGAACAAAATCAGCTGTTTCATAGAAAAGAACAATACCTGCGCGGTCAAAATGTATGGAACAGCTGATTTTTTTTAAATAACCGACGAAAAATTTCAACGCAGGGAGGTTCAGAATCATGTACTGAATCCATGGTTTCAGTTTTCGCGTCGATGTCCCTGCCACCCCGTATACTATTAAAAAGGCAGCAAAAGGGTTAAACATTTCTTATTCACATTGATGTATTCTTTATTCTACACATTACAACATATGAAATTCCTTAAAGTCTTAATAATTTCAAAATCCCGGAATCCCGGAGGCATATCCATACTAATATATACGTGCCAGTTCATTGACCCCAAATCAATCTACCTACTCCGATCACTGATGAAGTGATGATGATAGTAAGATTTTTTATATACAGTCGCTTTTTCGAGATATTTCTATCATCATCTTCAGCTACCGCATAATGTCAGGCTTGCTTGTACCTACCTACTGTTTATTCGGCATATTTTGCCTTCAAAATAGATCAGCCTGTATAGTCTAGCCACGCTAAGTCTGCATAAGCAAAAAACGGTGGAATTTGAAAATCTATAGACGGCAACACCATCCTGTCCTACGAAAAAAGAATTTGATACTTTGTTTGCCTTTTGTTTATGGTAGGTTATTTTGTTTATATTCTCATTTATTCCTGGTAAAGAATGGTCACTTTCGCACGATGCAATGTGGATTTGATACAGTTTTGTCATCGTATGGAGGCAGAGCATAGGTACGACATAGTCTGTTACACATAATCTATTAATCAAAAGGCCAAATATCAAAATCATTAGATCTACTACACGTCAACTTTTCGATATCTTGTAAATATTGTCGTTTTTGGTTAAGGACGACATCGTGCTGTTCCTTCACATCTTGGAATTTACATATCATAAATTATATACTCCTGCACTCTACTTTTAATAGGTTTAACAATTTTTCTACTTTATTTTTGTGAAAACAACTTGCAGCGTCTATTGGCAATCTGACAGCTCAAGTACCCCGAAACTGACATAACTGACTGATGTAAAAGTATACCAAATATAAAACTTTTTGGGGTTGCCCATTTATTCCATTGCAGACTTAGCAGGCGAGTCCTTGATGTAGGTAGAAGTCGCGGAAGAGTTTTCTGCCTTCGGGATCTTTAAAAAAAGACATTACCCGCCTTCTGGAACAGTCGGGTAATTAGTACAACTCAAATCTACGACCAGCCAGTAACAATGACATTGCAAATACAAAAGCAAAAACTTATTAAAAAATATTAATACTGAAACGACATAAAGTAATGAACCGTAACGAGCATCGACCTGTAATTAAAAATAATATCAATATTATCCATTGTCAGTAAACGGCCTTCGCTTCAAGCCGTGTTCCGCTCCAGTAGAGAGTAAAGATCACTTTACACTTGCGTCTGCGACGGCGACAGATAATCTTGTCGCAAGATCGATTATTGTAATCGATGCGGTGATTCGATATTGCTGTTTTTTGCACAACTATGTATGCAAGGTGAAATGTTATGGGACAAGAATTAATGTGATTGACAATATGTGACAAATACATTGTTTCTTTATAATGTGTAGGTACATATCGGAATGAGGGAGGGAATCTATGCTTAATTTTACCGACGGAAACAATATAAAAAAACTTTTTTTTTTTAAAGTACGTAATGGCTTTTTATTGGAAATTTTATGATTATTGTAAAAATTTATAAAAAAAAAACAGATTTTTGCAAAAAAAAAAACATGTTTATTTTCAATTGAGGGTAGTTTTTTTTCCACAATTTTCATTTTATGAAGATGCCTAATTACTTCCAATCAGTATGGAGTATGTTTCATTGCGATAGATCATTGAGTTTAAAAGTTACACCGTTTTGTTTAAAAATTCAATAAAATATATTTAAAAAAAAAAATCCTTCGATAAAATTAAGCATAGATGGCTCATTTCGATATGTGCACATTATTAAGAGTCGCACTGTATTAATAAATTCCCCTACCCAAATGTCCTTTCTTTGGTATTATTCATCGAATCGTTGAGCTTCTTAATTTCTGAGTTGAGCTACTCGTTATCTGACAAATGCGTACACTGACTGCCTGACTGGAATGATTCACTCAAATCTGTGTGGTTCTTTCCTCAAAGGTCATCTCAGACGCTAGTCTGCATGGTCCTCACATGATCTGACCAAGACATTGTCTGGACTTTAAAAGAGACTGACCTCTGAGTTTGTCTCGATGTTTCTTTTCAGAGTAGGTAGTCAAAAATAGGAAACAAGATCTCATATGTATAGGTCAATCAATCTGCCTTGCCTTTTCCCAACTCTTTTGGGGTCGGCTTCCAGTCTAACCAAATACAGTTGAATACCGTTCAATGTCCGGTATTTGTTGTATCAGTGTTTTGTATTTGTTTATTTATTTATTTAACCATTTATGTACACAAATAATACACAGACAAGACAAAAGGAACAGAAAAATACGTACAAAGGTGATGCTTATTTCTAATGAAATCTCTTCCAGCATGCCTGCGATAGGACAGAGGATAAAAAGAGATGTAGACACCGTGTGTAAGAGTAAAGAGAAAGTAAAATACATAAAATCAAAACAATTCACTTAATGAAATGACAGATATCATAAATGTACTTACTTTAAAAAAAATGGGATAGCGTTTCTACAAACACATAAACACAAATAAATATCATTTATCAAAACTTTTTACTAAAGAGTATGAAAATTATGTTCTTTCTTGGTTATCGTTTCATATAATTTCGCTAAATTGTGGGTCTTATAAACTTGAGGACAGATTATCTTCAATTTTACTTCACATAATATCCGTGATATCACATAGATACCACTTACCTTTTGTTACCTTGTTTATGTGAACATTTTACATAACATCTTCATGATTTTCATACAAATTTTCATTCCGTAAAAGGGTACTGAATATAAATGAGCTGTGAAGGTTGGGTTTTCAGGTTATTACTAAAGGAAAAAGGTGTCGCGTGTGTGTAACGTGCTTATCCGTGATCCTGGCTACAAAAGGTGGCTTAGAATTAGTGATGCAACGAATACGAATACGAATATCAAACCTACTATTCGGCGAATACGAATACGAATATCTCGCCATGGTAATAAAAGACTAATAGTCTAGTACTACATAGACGCAGCCATTACTAACGTTCGTCTAAGTTACTTAGGACTTACTATCCTACCTTTTGTTCATACAAAAGAAATACAGACCATATAACTACTTACTTGGTAATTTATCGAAGTGTTTCCATATGTCACTTTGATCTCGTTTACGAGAAGACATTTTCTATTCAACTTCTTTCACTTCGCAGCAACCTCAGAAAATAAATAAAACAATACTCTCTTGTTTGACTTGTGCTTTTGTGCTATTCGTATTAGTATTAGCCGAATACGAATATTCGGTAAATGTCTACTATTCGGCGTATACGAATATTCATATTCGTTGCATCACTACTTAGAATATCGTGTAGAAATGTATTATATTCGATGTAAATACAGCAATTCTTATTTGCTAAGATTAAAAACTTTAGTTTTCTTAAAGTAGACAAGGCTTGAATGTACACTTTTAAATAATGGGAAAGACGGAACGGAATGAAACGAAAATCACCACAAAAAAATTCTAACAAATTGTCAAACTCGCGTTACTGTGATTGGCTGACTGAAATCTATAATAGCCAATCGCATCAATTGACTTGCGTTTAATTTTGACGCGTCGATCATTTTCGTTCCAGGTGTATTCAACATAGCTCTAAAGGTGTAGGATAATGCAAGGCGATAGAGCTAATATGGAATAACATATCCCCGAATTATGAAACGTCGCATGCGACGAGCCCACATTACCGGGCACAAACTTGCGACTTACAGTCGATAATTACGTAAATAAACTATGTACAATGTATTTATAACATTTTCATAAATAGTCCAAGTCTAGATATCTGAAACGCAAGTCCATACATTTGAATAAATTCTCTTCATTAATGTTTGCTCGCCACACTTGTAATGGTATTTTAATTGTTCTGCACAATTACAATGGTCTTTAACGTATTTTCTGATAGAATTGTAACGTTAGATATTTTTAATTGTAGGTCGATTGTATTCATCGATTAGGAATCGATTTAGATGTCGTGTAAAACCATCTGACATGTAATTACACAGAATAATACATATCTATACGTATACATACTCGTAGTATATAATGAAATAGTAAAGCAATCAAAATTGTACTTTGAATATTTTTGAAATAAAGTTCAATACGAGGTGTGGGAACGAATCTGATTCCGAAAATATAGTTTTTTGAATTTTTGTCCGTTTGTCTGTTCCAAATTCGCGTAAAAACGGTTGAACGGATTTGGATGAAATTCTTTTTTTTTGGGTTGTCATTATCAAATAATTTCTCCCGCTCTGGGTGGAGCGGGAGAGCGTGTCAGACTCTTACTGACTAAAACCCACCCGTGTTCCTTCAGTTGCCTGTATGTTGCCAGGGGCCACGGTAAGTAACCCTTTCGGACAAACCCGCAACCCGGGCAGGCATCGGCCCTAACGGACCCCTTCAATTGTGCTGAATAATCTGTATTTATAATCTGAATTAACACAGGACACTTTTAATTCCGGTAGTCCCCGTGGGATATTTTCCGACATCCACGCGGGTGAAGCCGCGTGCAACCAAAACAAAGTTTACTGTAAACATGAACTAGATTATCATCCTTTTCAAGACCTCGTGGAAATAGCCTTCAGTGCTTTCCGGCTATCCGGAAATTGGCTTGAAACAGTTGCAACCCGTCACTCCTCGTCACACAGTTAATTAAAACAGACCGAAGCCTAGCTTGGCCTGTTTTGTTATCTAGAACATTTATTGCAATAAATTACAAAATGGCACTTTTAAACTGTCAAGGAGTTGGTCAGAAAGTTACGGCTAGTTTACTGTTCCAAGGCGTAGATTCATATATAAAAGAAACTCCGTGGATTGCAATTTGCAATATACATTAGGAAGGTAGGACGCCCTCAGGCTAGGTGGAGCGACGATCTTTGCAGGGTGGCTTGTAGCAGCTGGATGAGAGTTGCCGAGAATCGAGCTGAATGACGTGCAATTGGAGAGGCCTATGTCCAGCAGTGGACTGCTATAAGCTGATGATGATGATGATGATGATTAGGAATATATCAGCTTGGAGTCTGGATTCGTGCCCGGTGGCAACGGCAAGAGCCTTAATACTAATTATAAATGCTCAATAGTAGCTCAGATTTGCAGTCTGGCTTTGTGTCTCGGTGGCAATGGCAACAAGCTTGCCCAGAGCCGTCTTTACCCGGGAGTGCAAGGGGTGCGTAGCACCCGGGCGCAGGGTCTTAGGGGGCGCAAGCCGATCGAATCGATCGATTTCTTTTGAGATCGAACGTAGATTTCAAAACAGACGAGACACGATACCATTAAAAAGTTTGTCAGCATAAAAGCCAGAGAAATTTAATTTGATGTTCGAAAATGTACCTCATTTATTACTTACTTAAAAGAAAACTGGAAAACAAAAAAATTTTTTTTTTCGTTGGCAAGGGTGGCCGAGGCTGATTTTCGCACCCTGGCGCCCAATATGGTTAAGACGACCCTTGGCTTGCCCCCTGTGTCATACATAGGACCTAAAACATAATTGGCGAAATGTGGGTGCACTTTGGTGCACTATACATCTTTGCCTAAACCTTCGCGGATGACAGGTGTAATGTTATGTATATGTGTGTGTTATGTTATGAGACTGTATAGTTGGTCTAGTGGTCGCGTTACTGTGAGCACAAGTCGGGTAATTTTTTATTGGATTTTGCCATCAGGAATTTCTCAGTAGCAGCCCGGAGTCTGGATTTGTGCTCGATTGATGCTAACAGGCTTGCTCCCACCAGATGTAATTTTATGTAGGTGATATTATTATATTATCACTGTTTACATACACCAATGAGGTGGTGATTCAATTTGTATCTAAACGCTCAGACAGACAGTTTTATTGAGTACATCGAGTGCAACCTGTATGCGGAACTGCCAGCCGGTCGCGTCATACAATCAGTGTGACTGATTGGTGACATAAGGGGACCACGTTCAAGGTCCTTAAATATTTCTGTCAATTGTATAATAGTACTGTTTATGGAAGTAATAGGTAGTTATTACCACTTACCATTGTTCCTATCATCAATGTATTATTATAACTAGACTACTTCTATGGTGGTCCACTTATATAATTTATAGTTTTTTAGATCTGCGAATCACAACAACTAACGTTGGATTAATTAGGGACCAAAACCGGGAACTTATACTTACTTAGAACAGGAATATTATAACTTATTTCAACAGTTGTTCCATTGTGCATGTTTTTAATTAAACACTTTGTACATACCTACCTAGGGCTATTCAGCTTTATCGTTTTGAATCAAACTATAATAATTTTATTCGCTCTGATTAACTTTAGATATTATTTAAATTTTAATGCAGTGCTACTATTTAGAGCGGAATACACAGCATTTGCTTGCTGTTGTTACGTTTGAGAAAAAACACTAATGTTATAAAACAAAGTCCCTCCGCCGCGTCTGTATGTCTGAATGCGATAAACTCTAAAACTATGGACGGAGTGATTCACGAGGAAGGTTTAGGTGTATAATTCATTCAAGTTTGTGTGTAACTTGGCTGAAATATGACGATGATTGTTGAAAATGTCGGAAAAAATCATGCCGACTGGGAGCTTTAATGGCGTGCGCCGCGTAAACCAATAGAGTTATAAGAACACAATGTATTACGGAATTAATACATTGTTCACCTGGATTAACACAGGGTACTTTTAATCTCGGTAGTACACACGGCTACACATCAAGCCATACATTTCCAGTATAAGCTGACCTCGCATTTTACGGAAATCCTTTAAAGTGCGAGATCAGCATAAACTGGAAATATATAGCTTGATGTGTAGCCGTGTGTATACGTTCCCGTGGTATTTTTTCCGACATCCACGCGGACGAAGTCGCGGGCATAAGCTAGTCTATAATAAAAACATCTACTTACGAAAACAAACGTTTTTAGGACGAATCCTGCCAAAACACCTTTCACATTTTATCTATCAACAATCTCCCAGTATAATTACCCATTGTGTTACCATATTAGCATCTCTCGTAAGCTATTGTTTCTACCAGACTGAAAACCTGTTCTGTTTTTCATCATTTCCGATACTTACAACTTAGGAATAAAATGTGCAGTCCAATAGAGGCAGTGCCGGATTAAGGAAGTGTGGGGCCCGTAGCAAATTTTATCGAGGGGCCCTTGATCTGCTATGGGTTCTTACGTATAAAGTAGTAAAAAAAAAACTATACTCAATACATTTATTTGCCATCAAATTTTAGAAATATGTTATAAATTGTATTACCGATTGTCGGTTGTGGATTGTCTTAGTCGGGAAAGCTTACCACCTATCCCGACTATCGTATCGTATCACGTTTTTGTGAAGTAAATTCAATATTATTTATAAGTTTCACTCAAAATATAAAGCTCAGGCGGAGACGGGCGGGTTTGGATACGCGGGACCCATAACAATTGAAAACATTATTTTAAAAACCACCTTAGTCAGTTTTACAGTAAAGTAAAAAAACTTCTTCACAACTTCATATTTTACTTTGGTGGCGTAACTAACTCATATCATGAAATTTTTGACAAAGGTGGTTTTTGAAATAAAGTCTTCAATTGCTTCTCTTGCTACGTGGTGAATCCGGTACTGAATATAGGCAACAGAATCGACTGTGGTAGATAGACATTGTTTTAAATGTTTAGCTTTTGAAAGTGTAAAGGAGAATCTTCATTGGCTGCACCGTTTTAATAGCCCTCGTCAGCTACCTTATAACCCACCCTTATCGAGTTACAGCGAAACTATTATGATTTTTGCTTGATCCTTATTCGTAATAACACTTTTTTCTTTTGCAAAATTCTATCCTAAATTCCTAACTAATATTATAAATGCAAAAGTGATTTTGTTTGTTTTTTACGCTTTCACGCTAAAACGGCTGAACGGATATGGATGTTTGGTACGTGGGTAGACCAGGGTTAAAACATAGGATACTTTTTATCTCGGTAGTACGTTCCGTAGGATAATTTGCGGCATCCACACGGGCGAAGCCGCTGGCATTTTTGTATTGCAATAATACAGTCGTCCGTGCCAATTGCTGGTTGTTAACCTTCTCCACTTCTGTTCCATTGGCTCTGTTACATGTTAATGATGACAATTTATTTGTTTTTCCTCAGAACGGGCTGAACGCGCTTCACCTGGCCGCTAAAGATGGACACATCTCCGTGGTCGAGGAGTTACTAAAACGAGGCGCCACTGTCGACGCCGCTACTAAAAAAGGTAAGCTCTTTCTTTGAAAAGACATAAATAAAGAATATAATTTACTTACTTGGCATCCGTTCGTGAAACACAAAAAATTAATAAGAAAAAAAGGTACTTGAAATTACTTTTCATTAGGTATTTATACTTGAATTTTACAAAAATATACATATTTTGAACAAAATATAAAGGAAAAAAAGTGAAATGCTTTAACAAGAACAGTGTGTGCCCCAAGGCTGCGCCAAAAGGTCCAAACCAGGTCCATTTTTTGCTATGTTAAAAGGGAACAGGGCCTGCGATTTTCTATACAATTTTAGATGTCCGTATTCCCCTTTTTTCTTCCTGAATATTGCTTCTAGAACATTTTTTTTTCATATGATCAAAGTCTGCTGTAGGCACGTCCCTGTTATTTCCTTTTTTTCAGCAACTAATTGGTAAAGAAAATATGACCCTCCAAAAATTACAAAAATCCCCCATTTTTACCGCCACGATTAGAGGACTACCAGACAAATTCGAAAAGTTTTTAACATAAAAGAAAATGATAGGAACATAGACATAGTCTTTCTTAAAATTTTAATGTAAAAAATGATTGAATCGGCTCAGTTTTCGAGGAGAAAAAAGGGGAATAGGAAACGTTGATCTCGTCAAAATTTTTGTGATTTAATCGGTCTGAGTTGCAGCTGTCCCTATCGCACTTTACAGGGGCAGACTTGAGGTAAGACGACGGCAATAGTTTCTTCAAAAAACAATTTTTCAAATTCCTTGCAGGCCCTGTTCCCTCTTAACCGCTCGTTGTGCGTATTTCTAAAAGATTATGTAGATGTTTTTGCTTACTGCCAATATGCGCGTGGTGCGAAATCAACTAATTTTAAAATAGTAACTGCAGTTAAGGGGCTGTGGCCAGTTTGCTCTTTTTTGGTATTTGACAAGTGATAAGAATTACCGCTACTATCATAACATAAAAAATGGTGTACTAGACTGTTACAATTAATGTAAAAGGCCTAAATACACAGCAAGCATAACATCAGTATGTTATGAAATTATGCCATAAAACTTTCTAGTTGTAAAATCCTTTATTGTGTACATATTTAGGGTAAAAAAAAAACAGTGGCACTCCGGGAGTGCCGACAGAAGTTAAAAGTTGAACAAGATCGCTCTGTTATAAGAAAAATACTTGTATAGAACATTGGTCCGTAACCTTATCTAAATAAACAGCACAATCACGTTTACAAAAATAAAAATAAACTTCCAAAACCTTTAAAGTAAAAAAAAATGCATAGAACATCAACAACAACAACATTAAAC
The DNA here is from genome assembly GCA_963680765.1 of Agrochola lychnidis. Lineage (NCBI taxonomy): Eukaryota > Metazoa > Arthropoda > Insecta > Lepidoptera > Noctuidae > Agrochola > Agrochola lychnidis. The sequence continues at coordinate 9,730,028 of OY796873.1, forward strand.
ACAACAAACAAATTACGTTATCTGCAATCGGAGGATTTAAAAAAAAAAACAAATTATTTAACTTAATTTATTTAAAATAAATGAATTACATTAATATTATAAACTAAATTAGCCTAAGCGCCTATTCGGAGTATGAATAAGGAGTGCAATTTTACCGAGTTACAATAATTGGGTAAACTAGGTTCGTGCGTCACTGTGTGCTTGCTCAAGCTCGCCGTTTCCGTCGTTGTATAAATTTGACGTATCGATAATATACATCACATATTGAGCGCAGTGCTGAGTCGGCGATTGCCCTTATGCAGCAGCGTGTAACAAACAACAACATCAACACAAACAACACCACAACACAACAACAACATCTTGAACATCTTGATCTTGCATTTAACTTCTAAATTAATGTCTGTAATTTTTATTGTGTACACAATAAAGAATCATTCTATCTATCTATTTAACATTGATCCGTAACGTAATATAAATAAAGAGCACAATCGCGTTTACAAAAATGAGGTGTCGGTAACGGTGTTGCGAGTTCAATTGTTTTTCCCATCTCAAAAATGCCCAACGCGCCTAAAAAAGCTTTCACTTCAAAAAAGTTTATCTCATCAACCATTGTCTCTTTCCAGGCAACACAGCACTCCACATAGCATGTCTCGCGGGCCAGGAGTCTGTGGCGCGGGCGCTGCTGGCGGCGGGGGCGAAGGCCGACGCGCAGTCCGCGGCAGGATTCACCCCGCTGTACATGGCGGCGCAGGAGAACCATGCGGGGTGCGTCAAGATGCTGCTCGCTGCGGGGGCCAGCCAAACTCTTGCTACAGAGGTGGGTAGAAATAGTGGACTCTTTAATTTAATACCAGACACCAATTATTATTAATCTTCTTCTTAGCCTTGCCCATTATTACATTAAATGGAGAAGGAAATCCACTTTAAAATAACACAAAAGAAGAACCACTAAATTATAATCTTGTCTTATCCTATCAGCCTAATTATGTACTGTGCTAAACTAAACATAAGCTTTCTTGTTGACCGCTAAATTGAGTGATCTTGAGCAAACAGAATGCTGGTCCGATCGGCATGACGTAAAATAATCTTTTTTTTTTTGAGAAAACGGAAGAGCAGGAGCTAACGTGTAGGTGTCCTGACAATTTGAAGGACCTTAAAAAAACTGAAAACTGATAATTAAGCGACACAACATACCCCACTTAACAATGGTTAAAGAAACCAAACATAATTTTATTAAGCTTGTCGGGTATCGGATAAGGCTTCGCCGGCTCGAAGTGACCTATTGCTTGCATTCTTGCAATGATGCATTGACATCCATCTGTTTTTGATACATTTTAACCTGTTCGTTAGTTATTAACTTTCAAAAAAAAAATCAGTGGCACTCCGGGATTGCCGACAGAAGTGAAAACTTGAAAAATATCGCCTTGGTGGAAGAAAAATACTTGTATAGAACATTGGTTCGCAACCTTATCTAAATAAAGAACAAAATCGCGTTTACAAAAAATAATACTTCCGAAACCTTTAAAGTAAAAATACTTGCATAGAACATTGATCCGTAACGTAATATAAATAAAGAGCACAATCGCGTTTACAAAAATGAGGTGTCGTTACAGTGTCGCGAAATCAATGGTTTAGTTCCATCTCAAAAATGCTCAACGCGCCCAATGAAGTTTTCACTTCAATATATATTATTTTCCAGGACGGCTTCACCCCCCTAGCAGTAGCGATGCAGCAAGGCCACGACCGAGTTGTTGCCGAGCTCCTAGAGTCCGACACGAGAGGCAAGGTACGACTGCCGGCACTGCACATCGCTGCCAAGAAGAATGATGTGAAAGCTGCCACGCTGCTGCTTGAGGTAATTTTAATTCATATTTATATTCATTTATTGCGTATCATAATGTATAAAAGATGTTACAAAAGGCTTAAAAGCTAGGTGGGAGAGGGACCATAATTTATGGTCCTCAAAATAAAAAATAAAACAGAAACAAAATTAAAACTATTACTAAATAATTAATATAGTATGTTTATCTCACGAAGCGACGCGCGCTTTACTTGTGTAAACAAAGAGTACAAACACGCTGTGAATGTGTGCGTGAAGACGAGTAGCGTCAGCACATAAAATGCACACACACCTGACTTCGCCATTGTCTTGGACGGTACCGAGAGCTCTTGCGCTTACACACACACATTCACAATGTCTTTGTACACTTGGTAACCATAAGTAAAGCGCGCGTCGCTTCGTGAGATAAAAATACCCAAGAAATTCATTATCATATCATTATAGGGATATTAAGGCAGGGGGTTAATGATTCGTTCAGAATGGAGATTGATGTCAACAGGGGTGGTAATTTATAAAACTCTGTCTAATCTGCTTGATTACTATAGAAAGATAGGGAATTCATAATTATCTCCATTCTGAACAATGAAATTATCGATCACTGTGCTAACTGAGAGGAGTAAAAATTATGTTCTTCTTTTCGTGTAGTTTTTGACAAACCTGGTGTCAGTTATAAAGCCGCCCATAGGCCTCTGATTTGGCATCACATGCCGTCGAGAAATATCCCTCAGGCATGCCGGTTTCCTTACGATGTTTTCCTTCACCGTTTTTGAAGCAAGTGATAATTATACAATACGCACATGAATCTGAAAAGTCAGAGGTGCGTGCTTTGGGTTCGAACTCGAGACCTATGACTTGGCAGTCTGACGGTTACACCACTAGGCTAAAACTGCTACAAAATGATGTTTAAAATCGACGACGCAAAAAATTTTAATAAACATTGTAGTTTGTTGGAAGTGTATGGGTCTGTTCACACCCAAATGATCCTTTCTTTCTGACGCTCTTAAAACTAATGATGCGGCGTAATTTTTGAAATAAATTCTTGCAATTTAGTGTATGTCTGTGATCTTATATCTTCACGAGTGTAAGTAACAGATGTAAAGGGTCTTATTGAAATGTTGCCGTTTCACATACATCCATACATATTCGTCTCAACTTCTTCATTCCTGTACAGAAAAAGCCTATTATAATGTTAATGAATTTTTAATGATAAATCGCTCTGAAGATACTCACTGAATCTATTCTATTTATTTTGAATCGCATGATTATTGACCAAATTTTTTAATTTAATATTATTGTTAATTTATTTATATTATTATTAATTGTATTTTATATTTTGAAATCTTAATGTCTTTCGATCTAATTTGTACACCAGCCATGGTCAAACATGTTGAGCCAGAAAATACCTTGTAAGCATCATACCATGTATATTATCTTCACATGTTTTTGCAAATAAATGAATCTGAAATCTGTCTCCAGAACGAACACAACCCCGACGCCTGCTCAAAATCCGGCTTTACCCCCCTGCACATCGCCGCGCACTACGGCAACGTGGGCGTGGCGCGCGCGCTGCTCACGGCCGGCGCCGACGCGGGGAGGGCCGCCAAGCACAACATCACGCCGCTGCACGTGGCCAGCAAGTGGGGGCAGCTCGCCATGCTGGACCTGCTGGTGGAGAATGGTGAGATAGATAGATAGATACTGTTTAATGCAGAACAAAAAGAGAAACAAACATTTCAAACAAAAAACAGTAGCACTCCGGGAGTGTCGACAGAAGTGAAAACTTGAACAAGATCGCCTTGGTGGAAGAAAAATACTGGTATAGAACATTGGTCCGTAACCTTATCTAAATAAAGAGCACAATCGCGTTTACAAAACCTTTGAAGTAAAAATACTTGCATAGAACATTGATCCGTAACGTAATATAAATAAAGAGCACAATTGCGTTTACAAAAATGAGGTGTCGTTAACTGTGTCGCGAGTTCAATTGTTTTTTCCTATCTCAAAAATGCCCAACGCGCCTAAAGAAGTTTTCGCTTAAAAAAATAAGCCGTCGCGAGCCTGACAGATGTGAAACATCAAAATTCATCGAAATTTACCGACGCCAACATTGGCGATGGTGTTGGTTTGACATTGGTCGGTCTGACCCGCCACTATAGATGAATCACATCAAAAATCTTCTGCTTTTTGTCGTCCGTTAAAAAGAGTGTGTCGAGTAAAAAAATATGTTATTTTAAGTAAATGCGGAAGTATTTAAGTGCCCCAGAAGGAGACGTTTGAGAGCTATGTCTGATTTTTGCGGAGATTAATGCTTAAGCTAAAGCGATCTCCGCACCTACTAGAATTAGAATACCCTGAATGATCTCAATTGCTTGAGAGATTTTGTACTGCTTTAAATAAGTTGCTCTCATAAGTGTGTCTTTTGGTTGCGTTTAAATAAGTCGGAACTTCATTTTTACAATATATCGGTTAATAGTTATTTATGCAACTGTTGTATAATAAGGGGTTATAAACACGAATGTGGGTTTATATAATATCATATGAGTGTTTTAATACCTAATTATTTACAGTTGCATACAAGACTTTATCTACACCCATGATATGAATCCTCTATAAAAGGTTCTGAAACCATAGTGTTATGTTGTTATTAATGAATATGAAGGTGTCTGCAATCCCTTCTATATAACTCGTGTTACTTTCCAAATAAACTCAGTGTACTACTAGCTAGCTGTCGTTTCACTTGTCCCTATGTTCGCATACATATCACATAGGATGTACAATATTGTTTTCTCGACTTTTTTAGTAATAATTGTGATATTTCTATACTCCATTTGAAATAAGATTAGACATTTAACTAAACCTTTTTTACAGTCCGTTCAACCGATTTTGACTTCTATTGCGTTGGTGGCATGACAAATGGTAGCTGCAGTAAACAGTTGGTTTGTAACCACTTTTTTTGCTTTTAATGCCATCCTTATGCCTACGGTAAAGAAGTCAAAATCGGTTGAACGGACTGTAAAAAAGTTTTGTTTAAATGTCTAATCTTATTTCAAACGGAGTATAGTAATGTCCTTTGCTGCATTAGAAATATCCGGTGGTGTGTTAGCTTGTATCACTCATTTTTGTAAAAAAAAAACTCAATACTAATATCGAACAAAAATGGCGGGATTCGACGTGAATTCGAATAACCAATAAGTTTTTTTTTAAATTACTGCGCTGTGGTAGTGAAACGCGCGTGCATTTCAATGTTCTTTTTTTGAAATTCGAGTTGCGTAATGAAATTTAGTACAACATTATAACACACTCGTTTGGATTATATTATGGTTGCTATGACACTGGTCGTTTTAATGTTGGCAAAAGCGTAAATCTTTAAAGGCACATCGCCTGTCTACCGAAATAGACTTTTCATGTAATAATTGATTGATGTGTGTAGGTATCCACTGCAATGCAGCCGGCATCCAAAGAATCTCGCGCTATTTAACCAACAATTAAAACTTAGGAATGAACACATTTATATTAACAAATCACATAAATCAAACGTAATATTTTCATCGGTATGACTCAATAATTACATATGATCACATTTTTGAGTAAGCACGCGACCATCTAATTATGATTGAAATATCATATTGTAGGAATTTTCGTTTTAATTGGGCGTTCTTCACGATATGCTGTCAATCAACCATCATAAGCAGTCCAGTTTGACAGCTGCAGACATTGACAGATATAGTAAACTGGAATTTCAGACTGTTTCAGTAATAATTCGGCAATTTGTCTCGCGTGAAGCGCTACTGTCGTGAAACAGGTTGAAAAATTGTTCTGTACGATGTTTTTTTTTAATGAAAGTTCCGCCATTATTTTCTGTGAATTTTTCCAGTATTTTCAGCATCATTAAATGATTTAATAGTGTATGAAAGTTAGGTAGGTCACACGCAGTTAACTTGCTGTCACTCAGTTTAGGAGCGCTGTAAACTAGCGCATTGTTCTGTTACTTAATACGCTTAAATAATCGCGTTTTGTCATATTTAAAACAAGCATTTAAGGTTCAATTAAATATTCTCATATTATGTGATTTATTAACTACATTAAAGAATGCCGCTCTAGCTTTAAATAAAGTTGAATAAAAAAGAGTTAAATTATGCAAGTTGGTTTCTGTAAATAGAAAACTGCATCTTGCAACATTGAACGAAATGTGCAAAGTCAACTTTTGTGAGTTGGTAACATTGAGCATTTGCTTGTGAAAGCTCGAGGTTTTGTATACAAGATTAATTTAATACAAAGCTCTCATTTACCCCGTTTTACTATTTAATATCTGAATGAGCCTAACTCGGTGTTATTTTTTTGAACGACGTTTTCTAAAAATGAAACCTAACTAGATCGATTTATCGCCCCCGAAACCCCCTGCATACTAAATTTCATGAAAATCGTTGGAGCCGTTTCCGAGATTCAGATTATATATAAGAATTGCTCGTTTGAATAGATTAAAAAACACAATATTGGCCAAAATATCTCTGCTTTCTTCAGTCCATCCAAAGGTTGTCTGTAAGAGACCATCTTGGGCGATAAAACCGTTGTATTGTAGTCACTAGTTTTAAATATGTTTGTCCTTTTTTTGTTTTATGTGGTGTACAATAAATATATATGATAAATTTTAAATACATATAACACGAATAACCATTTGCTTCCAGGTGCCAACATAGCAGCCGTAACTCGCGACGGCCTGACGCCTCTGCACTGCGCGGCGCGGTCGGGACACAGCAACGTTGTATCACGTTTGTTGCAACATGGCGCCCCCATCACCAGTAAAACTAAGGTAATTACTTTTAGCTGTCTATTGATATAGTATTCTAGTGCTAACATAGCAGCAGTGACTGCGTGGCGCGGTCGTGAAACCTCCGATGTGTAGTGTCCAAAAACTTAATACTCCAAAAACCCTGGTCGTATCATATAAGAAACTTGGTTACAGTCAGCAAGAATAGTTTTCTTATTTATTATGGAAATACACTATAGGAGTTGAGCGATCTGCCGGGGGTTCGAAGAAAACCGATAGGAACATCGTGGCCCCCGGCAACAGGGCAACCGAAGGAACACGGGTGGGTTTTAGTCAGTAAGAGTCTGACACGCCCTCCCGCTCCGTCCAGAGCGGGAGAAGTTATTTAATAATTTCCCAACCAAAAAAAAAGGAGTTGAGCGATAAAAAATAAAAGCATCCTGAATCGTAAGACCCTCGGTAGCACATGCAGTATTAAAAAATATATACAATCATGACCTTTCTCGTGTATCTTGAAAGTCTTAAGAAGTACTCGAAATTGGAACAATTTATTGTAGCCATAGCTCATATAATATTGTTCCGTGAAGTTTACGGAATCAGCCCGGCGACGTTTGGGAATAAATAAGTGGCAGAAACGAATGACACAATTACATCGATATATTGCAAATACTTCATTCTAATTAAAATTCTCTCTTACAGAACGGTTTGACCCCTCTCCACATGTCCGTGCAAGGCGAACACGTGGAGACGGCCAAAGTTCTACTGGCAGAGGGCGCTCCCATCGATGACGTCACTGTTGACTACCTGACGGCATTGCACGTCGCTGCACACTGCGGACACGTCAAGGTAATATCAACCTTTTATTTTATCTGATAGAGACGGATTCAGTTTGGCGGTGTAGAACATGAAACTAAGAAGAACGATCATGTTGATAACAAGATATCGATTTTGTTGTAACGTAGCTAACGTTACAACAAAATCGAAAAAAGGAAAATCATAAATAATGAAATTTTACACTTAAATCCAGTCTGTCTACGATTGGTATCAGAGGAATATCAACCGAATTTCTCACAGAATAAAGTTGGTTTTAGAATAACAGTTATTTTATAAGATCATATTTTATTTTCCAGGTCGCAAAACTACTTCTTGACAGGAACGCGGACGCGAATGCTCGCGCTCTCAACGGCTTCACTCCGCTACACATCGCTTGCAAGAAGAACAGGCTCAAAGTTGTCGAGTTGCTCCTCAAATATGGCGCTAGTGAGTATCCAAATATAAATAATTTATTATTTAAATGCTTATCCGAAATGTGTCTATGTCACTGCCATAAGCATCCAAGATAATTGACAAAACAAAGAAAGTAATTCCTAATTTATTTATTTATTTATAGTTAATTAAAACGGTACAACACCAATTACATTAATTAACATAGAAACAATTACAATCTTGACATTAATTAAATTTAAAACTAACATGGAACAGTGGACTCCCTAGCATACTTTCTCTCACAGAACACCAGACATGAAGGTCAAATTCCCTCGATTTTTGCAAAAAGACTAGTCCTTTTTAGAATATATGTCTACTTATTAGATGAGCTTCCGATTTCTAAGTCTGAAAAATCTTATGCCGTCACATAAAATCAAATTAAATCATTTATTTCTTTGCAAAAATGGGTATAGTACATAGGTGTTTTTTTATAATAAAGTTCGCCATATTTTACCGTCACGTGGGCATGCAAAGGCTTACAATTCCAAATAAAAAATTAAGATGCAGATCATTGGAATTAAAAAAAAAAATGTCAGTGTGTCACAGCAATAAAAAATATAAAATAAGACTAAGTAAACGAGCCAGGTTCACAATAATTCGTCGATTGCTGTCGTTAGGGTTCCGACTTTAAAAGGTAAAATGTAATCTTCATAAGATCACTTTATTGTCCGTCTGATAAAGGTTTTGTGATGAAAACAACACTTCCCAATCAAAGCGCTTAACATCAGATTTGACTCGAATCAATCTATCTAGCTAGCTTTTACCCATGTATGTTGGGGTCGGTTTCCAGTATTTTACCTGGAGCGACTGCCTATCTGACTTCCATAACCCAGTAACTGGGTAATACGATACCCCTTGGTAAGACTGGCTGTCAGACTTTCGGGCTTCTGACGACCCGTAACGACTGCCAAAGATCCACGAATGCAAGCCGAGATCAATAGCTTAACGTAATCTCCGAGGCACGGAAGAGTTTCGGTATGTTAAAGATCGTCACACATCCACAGACCAATCCCGGCAAGCGTAATCTGATGGATCGACTCGTGCGACAGTTATTACGTGACGTCAGATTTGACTACAGATTGTTAATTGAATTAGACTTTCAAAAACCGCTTGAGAGAGTATAGTAACTGTCCATTTGTCGTAGAGTGGAACAATACAAGGTTTAAAAAAACAGTGGCACTCCGGGAGTGCCGACAGAAGTGAAAACTTGAAAAAAAATCGGCACCGCGGTAATCAATGCGTTGATGTCTTTTACTCCACGGTGTCAGTAAACTCAGTAACAGTGTCACGAAATCAATGGTTTCGTCCCATTTCAAAAATGCCAAACGCGTCTAAAGAAGTTTTCACCTCAAAAAATGTTTCTCAGGCAAATCAGCAACAACAGAATCAGGCCTCACCCCGCTGCACGTGGCGTCGTTCATGGGCTGCATGAACATCGCGCTGGTGCTGCTGGGCGGCGGCGCGGGCGCGGACGCGGCCACGGCGCGCGGCGAGACGCCGCTGCACCTGGCCGCCAGGGCGCACCAGACGGATCTGGTGCGGGTGCTGCTCAGGAATAATGCTAAGGTAAGGTGGAATAACTATGTCTAAAGCATTCAATCCGCCTTTGTACCTTCTATATTGTATGAAGTTTAATAGATACATAAATTATAACCGTCTTTGTGAACGTAAGCATAAGTTGAAAATAGAAACTAAATGTTTCCTGATTTTGAATTAATTTACATCATTTGATGACCAACAATGGCAAAGTTTGGCGTGTAATCATATTGTTGACGATAGCCCCAAATAAATGATTTTTATGTGAATACATCACCTTTATTTATTGTATTTATTTAGGGACAATAATGCAATTAAAAAAACCTATTATAGGAGTTGTTAACAATATTGCAGCAGTTATAGGTATTAGAAAATAAACCTATACTCCATAAGTTTAAGTAGATAAATAAAGGTAAACAAAAAAACCATGTGACGAGACAGCTGTCAAGTAACCGACTAAACGTAATACCTGTCACTTCAGTTGTCATGCTACGTCACAGTAGAACTCTTCAATTTAGCAACGTTATATTTCATTGACGTTTAGAAATTGGGCTCTTTATAATAGACAGATTACAAAATGTTATAAATCTAAAAAAAAAATTGTGCGCAAGCAGTTACATCTACGAAAAGTAGTTTAAGAATAAACGATAAAATTTAACATACATTAATAAAAGACGAAACTATAGTAAAACACTAAAATAAATTTAATTTGGTTTAATCGTATTTTTAAACAAGAAAGTGTCATAGATCTATAAAAACCCTTTTTACGATTTGTTTACATTTTTTTAACTACCTGAACCTATGGAGTATAGGTCATTAGCTTACTTCAGCGTTATTTTTGCATGAAGGAAAAAGACTTGCCCAGGTATAAGACAACGTTCCACAAAGCCGAACTTATTCTAAAACCCTGATGAGAGGTGCCCAATTAACGGCTGATCTCTAATATTTCCATGTTTAGGTGGACGCCCGCGCCCGTGAAGAACAGACTCCTCTACACGTAGCAGCACGACTAGGACATGCCGATATCGCAGCCTTGTTGTTGCAACATGGAGCTGATGTGGCTGCCACTACTAAAGATAGATATACGCCGCTACATATCGCTGCTAAAGAGGGTAAGAAAACGTTTATCGACATTGAAGTAAACTAATGCAAAAAAAGTTTATTCCAGAAATCCCTAGCAACAAATCCCTACCAGTGGGGATTGTGATATTTTTTTCCAGAAATCCCCACTAGTTAAAAGGTTAGGTTAGATTAGAACTGTGACCCCCTACGACCAAAAACGACTAGAATATTAGAAAAAAAGGCTGAGTTTATTCAACTGATGGGGATTTCTGGAAAAAAACAAAACAATACCCACTGGTGGGGATTTCTGGAATAAACTCAAAAAAAATAGCTAGCAAATTGTCAAGCGCACGTAAGTAAACTTTTGTTGAATGAATTATTGACAGCCAATGACAAAACTAACGGTATTTAATTCTGATACGCCGACCTTAGGCCCTCCCTAACTCCCATGCCTTTTCAGACAATGGTAATAGGGTTTTAAAATATTACCATGGTGCTGATCCATGCGTCATGTTTGTGAACGGGCGCCGTCAGTAGGGACTGGTCATCTCTTAGCTGCCACGGTTTATTTTAAATTTTGAATTGTTTTTATATTTTTATTACGGACGCTTTTAACGTGCACGTCTTTCTACATTGTTCTCACATGTATAATTTCAACATGAATGGTGTAACCAACATTTTGATTTAAGAGTGTCCGTGGAGTTTCTTGCCCATTCTTCTCTATAGGTACCTACTACGATTTGGAATGGGCAACTAGCTTCATCTTTCTGACTGACCGACCCCTTCACAATCCACTGTAATTGGTTTATTTGAAATAAATGCTTTGATTTTTTTTTTTTTTTACCAAAATTGAACCTAACTTACTAAAGCTTCGTCTCAACAGGCAAAGAAGAAGTAGCTTCAATCCTCCTAGACCACAACGCGCCCATCGAAGCAGAGACCCGCAAAGGCTTCACTCCGCTCCACCTGGCGGCCAAGTACGGCGACACGGGCGTGGCGCGCCTGCTGCTGGCGCGAGGCGCCAGCCCCGACGCGCCCGGCCGCAGCCACATCACGCCGCTGCACATGGCCACGTACTACGGACACCCTGACATAGCGCTCACTCTCCTAGACAAAGGTAGGACCATGTTTTAAGTGCATCTAGCTTCCTAGACCGAGGAAACAATGAAACTGGACACTTGCAGCGGACTGCTAAAAGCAGCGACATCGGACCAAAACCGTGTATACAATAGTTTTAAATTAATTTTTACCTATTACCTGATATAGCTATTTTGTATCTCGGAACTTCATTCAGTTAATAGTTCAGTCCATAAATATGTTATTAGTAACATCCATCAACAAAGCTGGCCCGGCTGATTCATACTCATATTTTTACAACACATATTCGGCTTTCATTTAGCTCATGCCGATCGGCAACCTCCGTTCGGAATCTAAACTCGCTGAATCATGTTCGGGTCGACTCGGGACAATTCGAGCTAAGCCAAAAGACTTTTTCAACATATATATCCGATTACGCCACCCAACTGTGCGGAATCATACTGACCCGAACACGCGTGTTTAAAGTTCTACGACTTTAACACTTCGACTCAACCCAGTTTTCATAGAACTCATACGCCATGCCGCCATACATATTGGAAGTGAACCCTCCGGGAGAGTTACCGGTATTACGTTTGCGCTGCGTATGAATTGAGGAGCCATGTCTCATATTTAAACGCGGGTACTACCAATATTTAGTAGTAAATTAAGCGATTTTGTAGGCCCGATCCTGGAATTTGTAGTAAAACACTTTAAAAGATACACGACTTTTAAGGTGGCTCCTCAATTCAGACGTCTGAATTGAGGTGCCACCTTACAACTCTAAAACTAGCCGACGGATATTTTTGAAAATTTGGTAGGATTTAGTAGTACTTATGCGTAATCTTTACAAAAAAAATGGGTTTTGTACGGCTGAATTTGAGTTAGCAACAATGTTTTGATTTTTCATCAAAATCCATAAATTTCACCGCGCTGTTTCTCGGAAAGTACTCAACCAATTACAACATATTTTTAGTATAATTTAGTAGTAAATACATTCTAATTTGTAGTATAAAAATAAAATGAAAAAACTACATAATTTTGCTAATACAACATATTTTATGTGGCTCCTCAATCCTGACGGTCTGTAGAAAATAAATGTACGTAGAGCTACTAAAGTAGTTGATCAAATCGGATAACAATAGCACCAATATTTAGTAGAAATTTCTACTAAATATTGGCGTAATCCAACATTTTGTACATTCAGTATTTCAAAAGATATTAACAAAATAAACGTTACTTAAAAATCTAGTGTGGTACGAGAGCCCACGACCAAAACCATATCACATCGTTTTACGGCCAAAACCGTATAAAATCATTAGTTTAGATGATTCCTGAACCCAACTCGGTGGGAAGTACCGGTCAGAAACGTCCCAGTTTTACGGAAACCTATTTCTGCTATGTCAAAAAAAATAAGCAGTCGGTTTCATCACAATATGCCTGGGGGCCTACCAGTGGCGTGCGTTTCATAAAGACAGAAAGACACTGCCTACCCTAGTTCTGATAATAGATCTAATATTATTTTATCAATAAACAAAACAAATCATAAATCAACTCCACCTATCGAGTGCCGGTGGTATCATCATTCGAATTTCGCATCATCTCGATTCGCGCTGCACTAGCGCCGCCTCGCCTCTGCCACGGTAAAGACACAAACTATTCGTCTCTGAATGTTTTTATGTGTGCTCTCGTGGTAAGTCGTATTTAATGTGTGTGCGTTCCTATAGCTACGCGGGCTTTGCTGACACACAATGACAAAAATCACGCACACAACTGCAAGAAAAGCCAGTGTCTATTTGTAGTTATTCTATACAGCTAAGACGAAAAATTACGACTCGTACCGAACATTACCGAAGGAAAGTTAGCTATGCAATGCAAATATTTTAGGAAATAACGTTGTTTCATTGAATTTTATACATTTAGATGACCATAATTTTTTGTCGTATAACCTTTTTTACCCTTTATTGCCCGTTTTACTATAGTTGCCATATTGTTTGACGTGCGTTGTGTTTGTGAATACGCTATCAGGTAATTAGAATTTGATTGTTGTTATTAGTGTAAAATGGATAATATTGTCTGTGAAAGTTGTTCAGATGGTGTGTGTATTGAGAAAATAAAACATGATGCGTTTTCAAAACTATATTTCGGTGAAAAAAAAACAAGTTATCGAGATAGGTCGTGGTACACCGGATTTGCAATTAATACAAATTAAAGGTAAAGTCAATCGTAAATTCAATAAAAAACAATATGATTCATATCATTGGCTGACAGGTTGCATACACAGTACCTAATCGGTTATTTTGTTTCGTTTGTCTACTATTTTCAAATAATAAAACCGTCTGGAACGACACCGGTTACGCTGATATTCATAATTTTCCTACCGCCGCGAGAAAACATGAACAATCTGAAAAACACTTAGAAGCTTCCCTTAAATATCACACCTTTGGAAAAAATCGTATAGAGACGCGTTTAATCATCAATCGACAAGACGACGCGACGAACCAAAACCAACGTGCAGTATTTTTGGTGAGTAAAATTTTCTGCCTACCCTGTCTTAAAACTGTGTGCACGCCACTGGGGCCTACCACCAACTCATAAAGCAGTATTATTTTAATATTACTTCAGTGTGGGAAAGAGATGAAGCTCTACAGATCGTATAGCTCCATCTCTTTCTCCCACTGAAGTAATTTTAAAATAATACTGTTTATGAGCTGGTGGTATGCCCCTGTTATTAAAAATGAGTTTTCGTAATTTTACTACAAAAAAGTTTGTTTTCAGACATTTTGCGTGTCACATGTGGACTGAGCGCATTTTCAAAAAATGACAAAAAATTTAACTTATCTGTTTCATAGCAACCTGATTCAATTTTTTAAAATCTTTTCTATATTTGCTGAAAACCTGTTTTCAGAAATTTTAAATATCATATTATATAACTCCAAAAACAGAAAGAACGTTTCGGAATCGCCCGGCTAACGCGCGGTGCTCATCATCGGTGTCGTAAGCGTAGACACCGATGATGAGTCCGACAGTAAAAAAAATTATATTAATTTTATTTCAATAAACAGTTATTTAGTTATCAGCGGGTAAGCTCTTTATTAATCGTACGTAAAAACGATTTATTTTGAAAAATGATTTTTCGCATCAACTGACCAATGTTCACCTAAATCTTCTCATTAAAAAAATCACCACGAACTCCGTACAATCAAACATACAACTACATAAAAAAGCAGTAACCTACAACACAAGAAGTAAAAACAAATACCAACTAATAACTGCACGAGCACGGACCAATTACGGTAGAAAAACAGTATTAGTGGAGGGAACACGACTGTTCAATGATTTGCCGGAAAATATAAAGAGATGTGATAGTATTAGTATATTTAAGAGGAAACTAAAAAAACATGTATGTACCCTATAACGTCACCAACGCCCCAGAGGCAAATATTATTTATTATTATTTAAAAGTAACTCTGTATCTCATTATAAGTGAACTGTTATTTAGTTCTTATGGGAAATAAATATCTTTAAACCTAATACAAGATTTTCAGGCGGATTGCTATGGGTTTTATTTTATGCCTCATTTTTAATTTTCTCAAATGGTCTTCTGGGTGTGACGCCACTACATATACTATTCAGAAAATTGTGTTTTCGGAATTTAAAATCTTTCGTTCAACTACATTCTGAAAATCAGACAGATTGCTATGAAACAGTTCGGTATTTTTTTTTACATAGGTATTTCAAATGCGCTTAGGTTAGATGTGACGCGGAAAATGTCTGAAATTTTTGGATTCAGAATCTTCTGCAGTTGTAGCCACCGACATTAAAATTTTCTTACGTTTTTTGCAGTTTGTAGGTTGAATCATTAATATATCTCTCTAAGATAGATTTGTTCCATTAGAACATATCTCTTATGGAAAAGTTATTTTTGATCAAGATATAACCTGAGACTGACTTGCCGTAATCTTTTGATTACGTAAAAGAAGAAAAAAATACGTTACTAATCAGACAACTTTTCGATTGAACCAGGTTGCTATGAGACAGATAGGTTAAATTTTTTGACATTTTTGAAAATGCACCCAGTCCACACAAAAAAGTCTGAAAACAAACTTTTTCGTAATAAAATTACGAAACCTATGTACATTTTAAATATCAGACATATTGTGATGAAACCGACTGCTTGCTTATTTTTTTCAAGCAGAAATGGGCTCCCGTAAAACTGGTATGTTTCTGACCGGTACTTCCCATCGAATCGGTTCAGAATCATCTAAACTAACGATTTTGTACGGTTTTGACCGTTGAACGATATGACATGATTTTGGTCGTGGGCTCTTGTACCACACTAAATTGTTAAGGAATGTTTATTTTGTTAATATCTTTTGAAATACTGAATGTACAAAATGTTGGATTACGCCAATATTTAGTAGAAATTTCTACTAAATATTGGTGCTATTGTTATCCGATTTGATCAACTACTTTAGTAGCTATGCACATTTACTTTCTACAGACCGTGAGGATTGAGGAGCCACATAAAATATGTTGTATTAGCGAAATTATGTAGTTTTTCCATTTTATTTTTATACTACAAATTAAAACGTATTTACTACTAAATTATACTAAAAATATGTTGTAATTGGTTGAGTACTTTCCGAGAAACAGCGCGGTGAAATTTATGGATTTTTATGAAAAATCAAAACATTGTAGCTATCTCAAATTCAGCCGTACAAAACCCTTTTTTTTGTAAAGATTACGCATAAGTACTACTAAATCCTACCAAATTTTCAAAAATATCCGTCGGCTAGTTTTAGAGTTGTAAGGTGGCACCTCAATTCAGACGTCTGAATTGAGGAGCCACCTTAAAAGTCGTGTATCTTTTAAAGTGTTTTACTACAAATTCCAGGATCGGGCCTACAAAATCGCTTAATTTACTACTAAATATTGGTAGTACCCGCGTTTAAATATGAGACATGGCTCCTCAATTCATACGGACACAAAGTTACCCATCGCGGATGGTCAACGGCATTAGGTCTAAAACCGTAAAACGAAGTAAAATAGTGTTTTTAGGGGGTCTCGCGCTATACGTAGTTTCCAACCTTTTATTTTTTTTTGTGAATATTTGTAACCGTGAACAAAAACAAAAAAAAAAATCTTAGATTTTAAAACAGACGCATATACTAATAAATCTTGTTAAAATATACATCAGATTTTATTTTCACAGTTTATAATGCTGTATTCGCTAAGAAAAACCTACATTTAAAATGAGCCCACCGCGTGGGCTCATTTTAACAACTAGGTGAAGCTCCCGGCTCTGAACGTGTTAATTAAAATCAATAGCATCATTTACCTTTCTCGTTTTGGCCTAAAAACTACTAACAGCCCCATGAGATTACCACCAAATGTAAGGGAGCCTCATGTAACGATGGCTTCCGTAGGAGAGAAAGCAGTGGATCAGGAAACTTGTCAGCAGAGCGGGCGAGATATACGCTTACCGACCAATCTAGTGACGGCAGCCGCCCGGCAACGGCAAGTGCCTAAGCCCCAAATCCTTTTGCCAGTGTCTGCTGCTCCTGCTATTGCTACCGCGAATGTTTCTGTGGGTGGCATGGACTTGAACGGGCAGACGCATGATGACGGTTGGGTTGAAGTTCGACACAGGCGTTCGCGTCGCTCGCTTGGTAATGTTATGCGGGGGACAGCAGCGCCTGGCACCACTAAGTTAGAGGCTTCTGAACGATGGAGATACTTGCACCTTTTTTATGTAAAGCAGGGCACCACTGATAGCCAGGTGCGTGAGCACCTTCTTGCCATCTGCGGAACGGATATCTGCACAGTAGAAGCGCTTAAATCCCGTGGCAACTATGCATCTTTTAAGTTGGGGGTGCCCTCGAAACTAGCCGATCAAGTATCTGCGGTTCATAATTGGGCAGAGGATATTTGTATAAAACCATGGCGTCAGAACTTTCGTGCCCGTAGTAGCGAACAATTATCCCACTAACATTCTTGCCACCAGCCCGCCCACCCTCAGTCATCGTAACAACTGCCTGCGTGTATTGTACCAAAATGTCCGTGGTCTCAAAACGAAGTTACCTACATGGAGATCAAGTTTGTTGTTATCTGAGCATGATTTAGTAGCCGTCACAGAAACAAACCTAGATAACTCAGTGGAAGACTCAGAATTGGCAGACGGAGATTGGCGCATCCTACGTAGAGATAGAGTGACCCTGGGGGGTGGCGTATTGCTAGCAGCACGCGATGGCGTTACTATGAGCAGGCAATGTGACCTAGAAACGGATTGCGGTGAAGACCTGTGGGCGCGGATTCAAATGAATGGCCGAAATATGTATGTGTGTGTTATCTACATCAAACCCTCTGCCACTGACGAAGACTACATGACGTGGTTTTGTAAGGTTGAGAGTATTATTCCAAACTTGAGTGGAAGACTTATGATCTTAGGAGACCTTAACCTAAAAAGTGCGTCAGTGAATGTTAACAATTATTACTGTTATTTTTTAAACTTTTGTAATCTGGCAGAGATGAATGAAGTGATGAATATGCGTGGGAGTAAGTTAGATGTTGTGTTGGTTCAGGAGGGCGCCGAAGTAAACTGCGAGTACGTCGTGGGCTCGGACCTAGTCCCTATCGACATGTATCATCCTCCCTTAGATATTGCCGTAATAATGTCAAAACATCAGGTTAAGGAAATATTATACCCTAGCAACATTGACCAAAGTAGAGACTGGAACTTCAGCAAAGGAGACTACATACACTTAAATGAGCAAATTCGTGCAGTCCCTTGGCAGGATCTTCTGTGCGGCCGGGATGCACGCTCGGCTACTAGTCAGCTTTATACAATATTTTATGATCTCTTCGATTCATGTATCCCAAAAAAAAAGAGGAAAATTTCTGGCTACAGACGATATCCAGTTTGGTTTACAAGAGATTTAGTCAAAGACACTCAGCGTAAGAACAAATTGCATCATAAATGGAAACTTTCTCGCTGTAACCTTATATATGCTCAATTTAGTGCTCTACGTTCGAATTTAAAAATCAGAACTCAGGAGGCTTATAAATCATACTGTGGTACTGTAGAGAGCAACATAGGAAGTAATCCACGACAGTTCTGGCACCATGTCTCGAGCCTGCGATCGAAGGGTGGTTTCGAGCCTGACGTTGTGCTCAACGGTATAGTTTACTCGGGTATCAATGCTGCGGAAGCGTTCGCTCAGTACTTTTCCAGCGTGTTTTTAATTGATTCTCCTGAATTAAACCCAAATAATCTCAGGCCGACCTACTACTCAGGAAATAACATCCCTCTCCCTCTGTTGACCCCACAAGACGTAGTTAAAGGTATTGCTAAACTTAAACCTCATAGCTCGATCGGCCCTGACTCCATCCCTGCTTTTATCCTCAAGGGATGCCACGATATCCTGGCAACTCCTCTCTGCCATATCTTTAATCTTGCCCTTCAGTCCGGCGTATACCCTGAGCAATGGAAAATCTCGCGTGTTATTCCCATTCCAAAAACCAGTGACAAATCATCAGTGGTGGAACACAGGCCTATTGCTGTTCTGCCAACTCTTGCAAAGGTTTTCGAGCACATACTCCACACGTACATCTATAAACGTATAAATGCGTTTCTATCTGATGCCCAGCACGGCTTTCGCCAAGGCCGCTCAGTCAATTCGAATCTGATGACTCACGTTGATTATATTTCTGGGGTTTTGGACAGTGGGGGGCAAGTGGATGTCCTCTATTTCGATTTCCGCAAAGCGTTCGATAGGGTTGACAATGACGTGCTCTTAATGAAATTGGAAGCATCAGGTTTCTCGTCCGAGTTTCTGAACTTCTTTGCGGACTATCTGCGAGGCCGCAGGCAATTTGTTAGGCATGGTTGCTTTGAGTCTGAACCTTATAATACCCGTTCAGGGGTGAGTCAGGGATCCGTGCTTGGGCCACTGCTTTTCCTTATCATGATCAATGATCTTATAAATAAGGTTAGGTTCGCTAAATGCTTGCTCTACGCCGACGACCTAAAACTAGTAGTTCAAATTGATACGGTTGCGGATTGCATTCTCCTACAAAGGGACATTGATGCTATATATGAGTGGAGCATGGTCAATAAACTCTCTTTCAATAAAAGTAAGTGTTACGTCATGACGTACAGTCGAAAACGTCAACCACTTCACTATAACTACAGATTGGGTGGTGAAGTAATAAGTCGTGTCACCAAGATAAGGGACCTAGGCGTGACCTTTGACACTGGTCTGACATTTAGAGATCATGTCTCCACTCTTGCCAAGGAATCCTTTAGGCGTTTGGGTTTTGTTTTGCGAAATGCGCGTGACTTTCACAACCCAAATGTAGTTAAGCTTCTGTACACCACTTTGGTTCGTAGCAAACTTGAGGCTGGTGCCTGTATCTGGCATCCCTACACAGCGACTCATACGTTAACGCTGGAAAAGGTACAAAAAACTTTCCTGAGATTTCTGTATAAAAAGACGTTTCACTTCTTTCCTTACATGTACCCTACTAATTACCTCCTAGGAGTTTTGGGCTTCAACTCATTGGAGGTTCGACGAGGCTTTCTACAGCTCACAGTAGCCTGCAAAACTCTTAGAGGACGCATTGACAGTCCCGAACTACATGATCTTTTCTGTCGGCTATTCGTTCCCGACAAATACATCGGACATCGCCAAAACCGTCGACGCGATCTGTTTGCGCCGCCGTTATCTAAAACTGTCGCCCGAGCTGAATCCCCTGTGTGTCGTACTTTAAGGATGCTAAACGCCCTCCTGACCACTAATCCTGAATGTGATCTGTTTGCTGATGAATGGAGCAGAATTATGTATGTATGTCTGATGTTTTGCGAGAGTAAGTATGCTAGGTTGTCCTCTATTATATGATAATATTTGAAATATTTTTTGTTTACTATAATTGTTCATGAATTTCTTTGTTAATTAATGTAATTGGTGTTACCGTTTTAATTAACAATAAACATTTTAAACATTTCAATTTTCATTAAATTTCCTACAGATTTGACATGCTAATTCATCCCTCATTAGACCTAAGTAATCTGTAGTTGTGCTAGTATCAGTAAGCTAGAGTATTATCTTATAGGTGCGTCACCCCACTCGCTGGCGAAGAACGGCCACTCAGCGTTGCACATCGCGTGTCGACACAACCATCCGGATATCGCCTTCGCATTGCTTGAACATGGTGAGTTTAATACGTGTATTTGCTTGTGTTAATAGCTAAAATAGCGAATGTTATTAATGGTAAATGAGAATAACGTCACGGGTTAGCAATCCCGCTATCTATACTATCTTTTATTTTCCCCGTAGCATATAAAATGTTGCAAGATAACAAATTCTAATGACTCTGTTCAAAACCTTTCTTATAGAATCTCTTCAGTAGGCTCCAACTTACTTTTTAGGGTTCCGTACTTCTAAAAGAAAAAACGGAACTCTTATAGGATCAGTCGTGTGTCTGTCTGTCTGTCCATCTGTCACAGCCAATTTGCTCCGAATCTAATGGATCGATTAAGTTGAAATTTGGTACACATATCAATTACTGTGACCCAAACACGGACGTGTAACGTAAATAAATGAAATATGGGGATCACTTTTGGGGGGCAAATAAGAAAATTAAAAAAAACTTTTGCAAACAATACTGTATGACATATCAAATGAAAGGGCTTATTGCGAGGATCTCAAATATATTTTAGTTACAATTTTAAAATAAATACATTTAAAGATAATAAAAAAAAAATGATGAAAATTGGCCATTATCTCCGAAACTACTGGGACTAAAATTTTGAAAAAAATACAAAGATTGGTTCTTTACCCAAAGATTACAGGAAAACCTATACGAAGTCTATGGTCTTAAATAAAAGTCATATGGTAAATCTCTCATTATTATTACATTTGCAGTTAGAATGTATGGGAGAACATGTTTTTCTACTATTGTTAAGATTGTTCTTGTAATAAATAAATTCATCTCAACTACGGAACCCTTCACTGTGCGTAGTCCGACACGCACTTGGCCGGTTTTTTTTAAATCTACGTATTTTATTAATTTTCTTTTTCCCGTCTTTTAGGATTTTTTATTCCTCTTCCATTCCTTAGATAAAGTGTCCTAATAACACATTTTCTTATACAGATGCGGATCCCAGCGTCAAGTCTAAAGCAGGTTTCACACCGTTACACATGGCGGCACAGGAAGGACACGAGG
This sequence comes from Agrochola lychnidis, assembly GCA_963680765.1. NCBI lineage: Eukaryota > Metazoa > Arthropoda > Insecta > Lepidoptera > Noctuidae > Agrochola > Agrochola lychnidis. The sequence continues at coordinate 9,751,801 of OY796873.1, forward strand.
ATTGCGTGGAGATGCTCATCGAACGAGGGGCTGATGTCAATGTACCAGCTAATAACGGTACGCATTTATTGAAACTAAAAACTAAAAATGATATACTAAAAATGTGAATTTTAATAGCAATAACTTTTTTAAATAAAAAAACGTGTGCAATTCACACGTGATAGAAGTGAAACCTTAAAAAAATTTGGTTTCAAGAAAATGAAAATAAAAATCATGTATGACAGAATTGTTTCTCTTTAAAAGTTCTAAAAAAAGTCCGCAACAGCATACATCACGCTTTTATCAGTAAAAGCGCTTTTAAACTTTAAAACGTTAGGTAAAAGTACTGGGTCTTACAATCTTATTCCGGGACCTCATAATTTGCCTAGCCTTGCACATCATAAATCCGCGCGCAGTACTTGATAATTATTTTCCTGCGATGTTATTTTAAAACTGCGATATTTCCTAAGATATTTATTGAAATCGAATGATGTAAAGGTCAATTTTGTTTTAAATTGCCTTAATTTAATTTGTTTTAAAATAATGTATTTATTAGGAAAAGGATTAATATCATGTTTATAAAAACACCGTTGCAAATAATGCATTATTTTAGAACAAATTTGGTTAGCATAAAAAAGGTTATAGTAAGCCAACCTTAAAAGATAGACAAATGTTGTCGCGGACTTTTTTTTTTTTACTTTTTTAAGGGGAACAATTCTGTAATACCTACATGATTTTTGCGAAACTTTAACCGTTTTCGCAGCGGAAGCTCTCAAAAGGAAAATAAAACCCCCCGATTTTGAAACATTCTTCATTGGTGCTCCGCTCCTATTAGTCTTAGCGTAATGATATATAGCCTATAGCCTTCCTCAATAAATGGGCTATCTAACACTGAAAGATTTTTTTAATACGGATCTAGAGTTCCTGAGATTAGCGCGTTCAAGCAAACAAACAAATTCTTCAGCTTCAGAGAACCACGAACATAAGAAACACTGTATAATGCTTCCTATCTCATTTTCTCCCACGTTAAATCTTATGAATTTATGTCTGTCTCTTTTTACTGTCGCTTTTTCGTTTCATCGACTTTCAAATCACAACTATGCTAAAGAAGGTTTCACTCCAATAATTAAAAAAAAACTTTTCGGTAATGTTATTGCAGTACCTATGTGTCCCTTTCGGATCGGATGGGGTTTTTTATTTACATATTGTATACTACAGACTAAATCAATCTGCCTAGCCTTTTCCCAACTATGTTGCGGTCAGCTTCCAGTCTAACCGAATGCAGCTGAATACCAGTATTTTACATGAAGCGACTGCCTATCTGACCTTCACAACCTAGTTACAAGGTAATACGATACTCCTTGGTAAGACTGGTTAGACTTTCGGGCTTCTGACAACCGTAACGACTGCCAAAGATTTACGAATGACGTGCTTTCCGAGGCACGGAGGAGTCTCGGTATGTAGAAATGGTTCGAATCCACGGACCAACCCTGGCAAGCGTAGCTTAACCTAACGGATCGCCCCGTGCGGCTGTTAGAACTTAGCCACAAGCTCCTCTTAATATTGTATACTACATACTCTTTCGTTTATTATCTTTCATATAACCCCGTTTTCCCTCCCCAGGTCTAACCCCAGTCCACTTAGCAGCATCAGAAGGCCGCACTGGGGTCCTAAAAGCCCTAATGTCGGCTGGAGGACAAGTAAACGCTCGAACACGCGACGGCTACACGCCTCTACACGCGGCCGCGCATCACGGACACCACGCGGCCGCGCGCACTCTCCTAGGAGCTAATGCTGATGTAACCGCGAGGGCTGCGCATGGGTAAGGATATTGTAAAACAAAAAAGTCACAGTTGCCAATGTGTCTCAGAAAGACCGTGTGATTGCTACAGTCATTGGTCCTTGGAGTAAGAAATGTATGTATTGGGACTCACACAAGAAGTCAACAAACATAGAGAAACGTCAACATCGCAACAGTTTGTATTTATCTGAGGGAGCTGGTAATTAGCAATTTAGTAATACAATATTGTTATTAATCTGTAAGCCTTCCGAAAAAAAAAAATTGATACATCGCGCATTATGTTTACGGATGTTTTCGGTCGCATAAGCTAAAATTAAATTATAGCAATTTTGCTTTTCACTATAAAATGCAAAGTCCAGCGTGATATGCAATGACTGTGATCTGTGATTCAAGTTCACAGGGAAACTAAAATTTTGCAATCTGTATTATCTTTAACTTAAAATCAAATATTATTATTATTAAAGTCATAAATGGCAAACGACTACATACGGTCATTTCCGGCTTGAATATTAATAATTACTTGTTGTACACAGGTTCACGCCATTGCACCAGGCGGCACAACAAGGTCACACGCTGATCCTGCAACTGCTGTTGAAACAGAGCGCTGATCCTAACGCACTGTCTGCTGTAAGTATCGATCGCTTTCTGCACGCGTAGCATGACCACCGTAGAAACGAGTTTTGTCGACGGAAGAATAGACAAAGTGACAGATTGTGTTTGTTTATCTGTCATTTTGTCTATTCTTCCGTCGACAAAACTCTTTTCTACGGTAGTCATGCTACGCGTGCTGTACCCTTACAAAGAGATAGAAACGCTAGATAATAGAAAGAGATAGAGAGAGAATTATTTTTCTTTACGTGACGATTTCTACCAGTCACAAAATAGTGCAAAAGGCGCACTCCGCATTTTAGGTATGAAGCTACAAGTAGTCAGAAGATATTAGAGTTACGCGATAGAAAGAGAGGCAACTTCTAGGTGAATATTACTGTATGTAATTAGCGCTGTGCGACCTGAATTGCACTTTATTGTGTCGTAGCTATAGTTGCTTTTTGAAGTGAAAACTTCTTTAGGCGTGTTGGGCATTTTTGAGATGGGGAAAAAACAATTGAACTCGCGACACCGTTACCGACCCCTCATTTTTGTACATGTGATGTGCTCTTTATTTATATTAGATTACGGATCAATATTCTATGCAAATATTCTTACTTTAATTTTGTAAACTCGATTGTGCTCTTTATTTAGATAAGGTTACGAACCAATGTTCTATACAAGTATTTTGCTTTCACCAAGGTGATCCTGCACAGTAAAATAGTTCAAGTTTTCACTTCTGTCGGCACTCCCGGAATGCCACTTTTTTTTATTTACGTAAATGATTTTGCGCAGTAAACCATCTGTATATTATTCTGTGGCTTCGTTCCAAAAATACTTGTATGAAACAGAGAGAAAGATAGTACGGAACTACGGAGTAAGGCTTGTTTCACTGTCGGAATAGGGACATCTAACTAATAAAAAAAATAAAAAAATAGAATTTTTAAGACTTTATCAAACATAAAAGTACTGTTAGGAAGTGAAACAAACAGGTTCTAGTTTTAGTCAACTTTAATTAGAGTAATTACATTTAGGTAGATTCACTTTATTACGACAGCTTTAAAATTTAAAAATAGGGATGATGCCTGAGTCAAAAGAAATCTATTTAGTCCGTCAGTCATATAATAAAAAAATATAAGACACGTATTTGTTGCTTCATCATATTAATCAAAAATTACTTGGATAAAACGCATTAAAGTTGGGGAGTGGGGGTCGCTACGTCACAAGTAAGTATAAAATCTACATACTCGACGTGACGTCATGGCAGATTTTAACTCAATGTATCGCCGTAATCTTTTGATAACGTAAAAAAATAAAAAAATATGTGTCCAATATTTTTTAATAATCTACATGATGGACAAAAAAATATTTTTAGTCATCGTCCCCATTGATAAAGTCTTCTGACCATTGATAAACGATCTTAAATAAATACATGCAGGCTTCTCCTAACTTCTTCTAGTTGGAATCAAATTGATTCAAGATAGTAGTGCCATGTCGCAAACCTTCCAAACAAATGGGATTCAGAACTCAGATATATCGGGAGTAAGCTCACTGTTTCATAAGTTCATAACATACGAAAAGTAATAAATAAGATAAAATAAAAGTAATTTCCCACAATATCTTTAACAAAGTGAATTATACTCCCAGAGAGCCTCCCTATCTGTATCAATAAATTAATAAGTATCGAAGCATACACGCGTCAATTTCATACGTCACACCACTTAAAAAATACCACTTCATTTAAACTAACAGAAACAGTTTGATCGCGAATCAATTTACTTGATTTATATATAATCATTGCATCGTTAAGGACTCCATTACAAACTCGTGTACCATGTTTAGTCCACTTCTGAGGGCTTTAAGCCCTTCTTTTTATAAGAAGCGGGTAAAGAAGTCTTCTTGTCTACAGAATGGGCAGACGGCTTGTGCGATCGCTGATCGGTTGGGCTATATTAGTGCTGTTGAGGCGTTGCGTCCGGTGACGGAGAACACGCTTAGCCAAGCTGTCGGTGATACTGGTAAGTTATTTATTAATTTAGCAAAACATACCTTATATTTTACGAATTATGTTTGATTTTGGTTAATCACACAATGTTGAATGTTTTCTTCTGCGCAAACAAGTGACGTTTTTGTGGACACAACAGGCGGAACAATAAAAAATGTCTCTTATTTCTTTCAGTTCATATAAAGGTTGGGTTTAAGAACGTTTATTCTGAAAGTAGGCAACGTCGTAAATAGATGTCAAATATTTAGCTGTTTAGATTAATTTGGCAATATTACTGTATGGAAATAAGAAATGTGGCTAACTAGTGAACTAGAATATTGATAATGAATTGCAATTATAACATTGGATTTGATGTTGGTAACCGTAAAAAAGGCATTCGGAAAGTTTCCAAATACTTTTTTTACATCTAAAACTAAATATTCGGTGTTACGATAATAATTATTGCATTTCATAATCAATATTTTAGTTCCCTAGTTAGCCACATTTCTTATTTCCATACAGTAATATTGCCAAATTAATCAAAACAGGTAAATATTTGACAGCTATTTACGACGTTGCCAACTTTTAAGATAAACCCTCTTAAGAGATCGCCTTATACGATAAGACCGCCCATTGTACCCTAGTTTTATAAGTGTTTATCCTTTGATTAAATAAATAAATATAGGGCAATGATAAAAAATGCACTGAATTACCGTAGCTTGATTTATATCATCAGGTTAATATTTTTTGCGGATCTAGGGTTACGATTCAGTTCAAGAAACTGCAAGTTAATCCACTTAATCACTGCAACACTCAAGTGACATATTGCAACTGCATCTTTGATCTAAATGAGTGCGCAAGCGCAGCGGATTATGACGATATCCGTCAAAATTTGCGTATTCAAGAGTTGGATGCGTTCCAATTGGGTGCAAGCGTCAAGCTGCATTAATATTTATTTTAAATGCTGCCGTTTCGATTATTAATAAAATGTATTACAAAATGAATTAATTAAGGGTGTTGTGTTTGTTTGTAAAAATTTCTATTTAAAATCTTAAAATTACGGCAGCATCTAAAAAAGTTGATCGTTTTTACATATTTTACCTTGATGTAAAACTATGATATGTTGTTGATGTAAAACTGTTTATTTCTAGCGCTATAAAAATGAAGCGAATAAAAAAGGATACTTTTTTTAGGTAAAATTAATATTTCACAAAACCGCTTTTGATCGTCTTACCTAAAAACAGGTAAATGTTAACAAATCTATTATTTTTATTAACGTACATTATTTAAATTAAAAATAATCAAGCGTAACTATCCTATCCTACTTTAATGATATTATAAACGCGAAAGTTTGTAGGGATTATTATTATTATTTATTTATCAAACAAAGTTTATAAAAAATCTTAACTTAAAAACAATGCTCCGCAAAACCGTTTTCACGGTTTGTCTGTGGGAACAGAACAAATAAAATTATAAATAAGGTTTATTAGTGCGGACACTTAATTTCCACTTACTGCTTGTGCATGCAGTAAGTGGAAATTAAGACTACTGGAAATACTACGTGGAATTACTATAGATGTGCATCTATAGTAATTCACAACAAACGAAAATATCCTTACATCAAATGACTTATATCACAAAAATAAAATAAAAAATAATAAACTACCAAATCACTCATCTGCTCTCCCTCAACAATCTGCAAACCACTTTCCTAAGAACATCGCTTACAAACTCCTGAGAAAGAACCGCTTTAAGTGACTTGGCAAATTTACCCTTCATTTCCTGACTTCTTATATCAGCAGGTTGAGAAGGTATGGTACTCTTTTATCAAGCGTTCGGTCGTCATGGATGGATGTTACTCATTCACGCGAAATCTACTAAACGGATTTGGATGAAATTTGGCACACAGATAGTTTATAACCTGGATTAACACATAGGATACTTTTTATCCCGAAATTCTTACAGGATCGAGACTTATGCGAGTGAAACCGCGGGGCGCTGCTAGTAGGTAAATAATATCACCATCTACAGTTGACGAAAACACGCGAAACTAACTCGACACCGTAACCCGTTTCTGTGAATTACATCATCGATATAATTTTACGAAGTATTTGAGTAAGGTCAGCAACATTCAGTTATTGTTGTTCATTTTAATACTCGTGCGTCGGAAATTGTATCTTATGATTGGATAATATGTCGTCTCAGCGTTTTTTATTGAATGCCTTGAAAAAATACTCGTATTGTTTTTTAACTTTATTAAGAATGTAATGAACACTTCCTGTTCATACATTGTTTGCCCAACTTTTCCCATTTTACAAATACAAATTTAATATTTACGATTCGAAATAATTAAGAAGCCACAGTATTTTTTCTTCTGCATGAAAATCAAACCCGCGACCCATAACATAGAAGCCAATTGTTCACCTACTGCACTAACCGGTACCCTAATTGCGTAATACAACATAATGTTTCGATTTGAAACAGATTGCTAATCCATTGCTTCATAAGTTGGAAAAAAAATCTGCTCAACAACGTAAATAACGCAATGAATGTTGTTGATCTGTCAAAATGAAACAAATTAGGCATAATTGTTTACGAAAATAAGTTACGCAATTAGGTCTTGAATTAAAATGTTAAAAAAGTTGGCTTAAATGATTGATATGTTTGTTTTGCCGACTTTCAGGAAACTTTGCATTACAAAGTCTTTAATTTTCTTTAATTTCAAAAATATATCTGGATGCTTATTGAAGTTGTTGAAAGTACTAACTCAATTAGTATGAAGTATTTTTAGTCCAACTTTCCTTTGATTTCAATTCCTTTGATTAACCATTTTATTTGTTTACAAATTGGATCGTTAATAACACATTTATGATCCCAAATGGGGGTATAAATTCATAAAAAGTGGCAAAATATTACTTGAAGTCACTTTTGGGACAAACAAAAGTCGTTTGAAGTTAATAAGGGCTTCATCGACATAAGCAGGCTGCTTTAAAGTGCACTTTAAATTGTAGGAAGTCAGACTTGTCACCAATAACACTTAGTCAACTCCTGCGCAAATATAACGTAGTAGTATAGTTGACACATTTCGACGGCCACCACGTAAAGTATCGAAACTGCAAAACCTCTACTTTACAGGAGAGCGATTCTAAGTTAAGATTTAAATTTTTGTCGAACATGAAATTCGAAAATTTTATATTACCGATGTATCTAAAGTGGAAAATTTGACCGTTTTATACTGTCTACTATAGTTTTTGATAATTATTATACCTACTTCTTCTAATATTACACATTCGATAGTTTACTTGGTTACTGCTGGTTACTATTTTACCGAATATGCCAATTTCGATTTTATTCAATTGAAAAACAATTGAGGGTATAAAAATTTGTACATAATTTTTATATAAAATCATACATCTCTACTTGCTATCAGTGCAATAAAACGAAAATGGCTTTTTTGTAATTTCGATAGTATACGTGGGGGCCGTCGGTTTACTTTATTTCTTTACTTCCACAACAACGCTTAAAATACAAAATATAATAACACTACAAAGGAACACAAAATAGGAAAACGATGAAGTCACAGTAAACAAAGTATTTAATTTTTATGTGCATCATTCAGCACACAATAATCATGGTACTTTATGGACAGTTGTCTGTTCACATTCATAGATGTATGGTCTATTGTTGCTGTATGTAAAAAGTATAAATAACAAACTTTCTATGTAACGATTATCTACAATCTATATCTATACTTAAACGAAGAATTTTTGTCCGATGGTCTGGATGTATGTACCGGATTAGCGCAAAAACGGCTGAACGGATTTGGATAAAATTTGTCACAAAGTTAGTTTATAACCTGGGGATAGTTTATAACATACCCCTATACCGCGACCCAAACACTGATGCTTGAAAAGGTACAGAAAACGTTCTTAAGATACCTCTTCCAGAGGCTATACCATTTATTTCCCTATATGTACCCTACCAACTATCTTTTAGGGATGTTGGGTTTTAATTCATTGGAAATGAGAAGAGGCCTTGATCAGCTCACGGTAGCCTGTAAAACCTTACGGGGACGTATAGACCGCCCAGACCTCCATGGCCTTTTCTGCCGACTATTTCTGCCCGACAAATATATCGGACACCGTCCGAGCCGCTGGCACAATCTGTTTGCGCAAGCGTCACCCAAAACTATCGCCAGAGCTGAATCCCCAGTGTGTCGCACTTTGAAGATGCTCAACGCCCTTCTGAATGTGATGTGTTTGCGGATGAATGGAATAAAATTATGCGTATATGTTTGAGAACCAGTGAGAAAAAGTATGCAAGGAAGTCCACTGTTCTATGTTAGTTTTAATTGAATGCACAACAAAACTGACAATATTAATCTTTTAAGTTTCTATGTTAATTAATGTAATTGGTGTTGTACCGTTTTAATCTTATACAGGGTGTTTGGCAGAACGTTGAACATACGAAAATGGTGGATTACTTATAACAGAAAGATGTAAAAAATACTTAAATCCTAATTTTAACCTGCATTAAAAAAAAAAACCAGGGGACCAGGGCCAAATAAATTAGAGCTGAGTAAGTAGCAGATGACCCCACCTATCCACCATTTTCGTATGTTCAACGTTCTGCCAAACAGCCTGTATATAAAATTTTCGTGTCACAATGTTAGTTACCTTACTCCTCCGAAACGGCTTTACTGATTTTTACCAAGTTTTATATGCATATTCAGTAGGTCTGAGAATCGGCTACTATCTATTTTTCATACCCCTAAGTGATAAAGGTTGTCCACCCCAAACAAATAATTGACAAAACAACGTTTGCCGGGGTCAGCTAGTTAACTATAAATAAATAAACATAGGATACTTTTAATCTCGGTAGTACGTTCCCGTGGGATGTTTTCTGACATCCCCGCGGTCGAAGCCGCGGCCAAAAGTTAGTAATCTATAATTGCCTCGATGACAAATACAATATACTTATTGTGAAGTTACAAAAGTGGTAATAAGCGCTCACGAGTCACGATAGGTAGATTTATAATATCTAAAAATATATATTTTTGTGTTATCTTTGTCCATGTGTTTATCGGTGTGACCTTTTGTAAGGTGGATTATGTCATCAACTTAATTTGACTGCGTGATAAGTTCATCAACTTATAATACAGATTTTGCACTAAGAAATACTTTTGGAATTGTAACTCCATTTTAAAGTTTCGCTTGAAATAATTAGCGCCTTCAATTTTTCCTGAATCAGGAAAACCTCATGGCCTCAGGTCAGAGTTGTAGCTGTTGGGGTGTTTGTTACGCCACTTCTCCCCAGCTAAAGCACTAGGAAGTGGTCTAGGACGGGCGTTTTTGGGGGACTGTCTTATGTAATTTTGACGTTCGAGAAGTGGTGATTCTCAGCCTAGTTTGAATAAATGACTTTTCAATTTTTAAATTTCGAAAGTTATTTTGGAAACTTAACGTCGTTGGCAGAAGTTCGTTAACCGACTTTAAAAAGGAGGAGGTTTTACTTTCGGCGAGGTTTTTTTTATTGCTTTCTATTAATGATTCAGAGGTACCGTTCATATACCTAACTAAAATCCATGTTTGTTCCATTAAATTGTCTTCTGAATTTTCCGGATGACTCTCCCACAGTACAATCACATTTAGGTACCTACCTACCTGTAAGAGCAGTGGTGGCCCAGTGGTAATAGCTGCGACTTAATAGTTGTAGGTCGTAAGTTCGAACCCAGACACACTTTACTTTGTGTAAATTATTTCATCACCACTGCTCTCAAAACGGTGAAGGAAAACATCGTGAGGAAACCGGGATGTCCTAGAACGAAAAATTCGACGACATGTGATATCTACCAACCCGCACTGGGCCCGCGTGGTGGATTACGGCCCACTCCCTCTCACTGAGAGGAGACATGTGTCCCAGCAGTGGGAAAATTATAATTATGCTTATGCTACTTCTACTACAAACGTATAAAATGCGTCAATAGTATTTCTTTACCTGCTGCTATAAAAGTCTCTATTAAAAGCTGCATCATTAAATGATAAAAACACGTGTACCCAAGGTCCTGACTTAGTCATCATCCCAAACGTGTGGTGACCAGACGAATTACATTAAAATCATTACCTACATACAATACCTACCATACAACAAATGTACATGAGATGTTATGACTAACACATAACCGGTATCTTGTTTATGTTAATAAATAGATATTTGCACGTCATCTGTATGTTATTAGATGATTATTATTGATGAATTCGTTGATGGTAAATTTGTGTATTGCAGAAAAATGTACTTGAAAATCAAGGGTTTAATTAAATGTTTATATATCTCATCATCTGTTACGACGCCTCATTGAGGTGGATAACAATTAAAATTCTATTGCGTCTCGTTAATGACAGTTGAAAGGATAAGGTCCCATTAAAATAGATGGACAAACTATTAGAAATCATTCAGACTATCAAAATAAGGATTATGGTAAAAAAAAATAAGCAAAACGCATTAGAAACTTACAAGAATAAAAACCAGCTAACGAAAATAAACTAAAATGTTGTTTAATTACTTTAGGTCAAAATAATAAAATCACTTTAATCAGTGTTTTTTTGCTTGGATATCTTTGGTTAGACGTACTGAATGCTGTATTAAAATTTGTCTATCTATTTTAATGGGACCTTATAATGTCATAAACATTACCTGAAATTTTGTTTTGGGGTTAATTATGCATGTCGTAGTCGATAAACTGCATTTTGCTGTTTATCGCTGATTATTAGTTCATTATTGTAATATAAATTCTTCTATCTATTTTTCCAATTCGTCATAGTTGCATATTAATTATATGTATTTATTGTTTTATACTACATTATAATTAAGTAAACCTTTCTTTCCTCCCTTCCTACCTTTCCTATCGCAGGTATGCTGGAAGATTTATTTAGAAATAAGCATCACCTTTGTACGTATTTTTACCCACGACGGAACGGAGACGGTATATGCGTTTGGGTGAGAGGATGTTTGTGCAAATCCATGTTGCCATTTTTCTCCAAAACTACTAGTCCGATTTTGAAGCAGTTTTCAGTTATGGGTTCAAATTTGATTGGTGCATGTTCTTAGTTAGGTGTTACGGTGACAATTCACCAGGGGGCGCTGCAGCAAACATTTTTTGTTCAAATCCATGTTGCCATTTTTCTCCAAGATTACTAGTTTGATTTTGATGCAGTTTTCAGTGATGGGTTTGGGTTTGATTGGTGCATGTTCTTATATAAGTGTTACGGTGACAACTCACCAGGGGGCGCTGCAGTAAACATTTATTTGTACAAAACTTTTATCCTTTTTCAATTACTTTTTAACCGTCGTGGGTTTTTTTAAAATATTTAATTTTGATTTTTATTCTGTTCCTCAGTTCCTTTCTTCTTGTCTGTTTATAAGAGTATACGTAAACGGTTAAATAAAAAAAATATTTTGTTGGAATTTTGTGTTTAGAATAAAAAAAAAAACAAATATATCCAGAATAAATCCATGCTTCGGATCATAGATAAATAATATGAAAGCCTATTGGGGAGATTTATGCCCACTATGAGACAGTATATCTTAAATAAAGGTAATTGTTATTTGTGACTTGTGCCAAGGGTTTTACTGTCCATTATTAAATCAGTAATCGGCTTAAATTTAAACAATTATACTCGACCTTGACCAGTGCAATTGACCTTTTCTCTGCACCGAACTTGAATGGACAACATTCGAGAACGTCGAGAAAGGACGTTGCAAAAGCATTAATTTGTTAACATTCTGCTTATAAATGACAACGTGGAGATGTTTTGAAAATAATGAACTAATAGCGTAACAGTTGGCTTAGCATGTGCGCACTTTATGATCAAGGGGCAAGACAAAGCCCTCATTTTAATTCATAGAACTCGTAATTGTCAAGTTGCCCATTTTGTTATTTTTAAATGAAATTATTGACGTTTGAAGTTTGAGCAACGACGAATTACGATTTTTTTTTTAAATCTTTAAAAAAAAACCGTGTGGTCTTGTTATTGGGCCTAAACGCGTAGCAGACGGCCCCATGGATCCGCCATTTTCGTATGTTCAACCATCTGCCTAACGTCCTATGTATTAGGCAACTAAAACATTAATTAGGTTTAAAATTGGAAAAAGGAGAAAATTTATGTATGTGTCTGTATTTTCGATCAACAATCCGTTTGCCAAATCCTCTTTGACTTTCCGGTTATTAAACCCATGTTTAATTAGTAGTTGCGATTTGGCTGCCTATATGCGTTAAAGACGTCATTAAACAAGCAAGTAGGTACCTATATCACAACAATAAATCTAACCTTACGTTACCATACAGACAGACAACAATACCGACGTAAGTACAGTTTAGCCTATGAGTGCATCCATTGTAAGCAAATCGACAGATATTTGCCCACAATGATGAGCCTACTATTCGATACATTATTCATACATGTTCAATCTTTTATTGCAGCTGACTGATGCACCGTATGGATCGTGTACTCGTTATTTGTCATAGTGGGTTGACCATGAGTTTGGTCCCGGATGAATATTTACAATACTTAGGACACTAGGGCACAATGGGTACCGCAAAGCAACGCATAGAAGCTAAAGCATCGTTCGATTGTTTGTATAGTCTAGACTCTATGGTGAGGTACTAAACTCTTTACTAGCTGAAAAATTAACAACACACGAGCAATGGCTAATTGTCAGTTTTTAATAGCTCTTCCACCTGGACATGAGTTGCCTTGGGTAACCTGGAAGTCTTTAAACAGACTCCGGACACAGGTTGACCGAAGCGAGGAAAACCTGTTCAGGTAAAGATTCATAATGTAACCGAATGCTCCCTGATGACGCCTATGCCAATGTTAACCGTTTTCGAGTAATTTTATATTTTAAAATTTATAAAATAAAAATGTCAAATGACTCGAAAATTACTAGATAAATCCCCATAACGGATTGCCGACATATAACTAATAACCCTGTATTCTGTATATTAATTTATCGCATCGCAATATTAGGTTATCAGTAGGTACTCGTTTATCCGTTGTTGACGAAATCACATCACAATTGTGGTGAGAAAAATCACATTTAAGAGCGCTGCGCCCGCGGCTCGCAACTACAAATCGAGACGTTTGCAAAATTCGTTCGGAATATTGCTATCTCTGTTTGACAACAGCAGGCGGGCGGCGGACGCGGTGCGCATCCGTGTGTGTGTGTGACTGGATAGATAGCTACTTACCATTCATTCATAACGAGTCGACGGCATTTATATTTTATTATTAGGAATTAGGTATGTTCATTACTTGCTTTATTTCTGTTGAATACTTTGGGGAATCGTTAGTATATGTACAGACTAGTAATGCGTTTTTTGGAAATTTCTTTACAATGCCAATATCTCAATGTTTTAGAATATCTCTGGATCTAGGCCTTGTAGAGAAAATCTAGTAGATATGAAATGAAATTGTTTATTCTGTAAATAGGATAAGTATCGGAATCACTTTTACACGTCAGATTAAAAAAATCGGTACCGCGGTAATCAACGCATTGATGCCTTTTACTCCACGGTTTCGGTAAATTGCGTTACAGTGTCGCGAAATCAAAGGTTTAGTCCCATCTCAAAAATGCTCAACGCGCCTAAAGAAGTCTGAAAAACTTCCAAAACCTTTATAGTAAAAATACTTGCATAGAACTTTGATCCATAAGTAAATATAAATAAGGAGCAGAATTGCATCGAGCGTCGAAGGAGCGAGTAGCCGAAAAAAATACTTTGAAGAAAAATACTTGTATAGAACATTGGTACGGACCTTATCTAAATAAAGAGCACAATCGCATTAAAAAAAAATCTTCCAAAACCTTTAATCCGTAATGTAGTATAAATAAAGAGCACAATCGCGTTTACAAAAAAAAAAACTTCCAGTTCCTTTAAAGTAAAAACGCTTGCATAGAGTTCTATGCAAGCGTTTTTGCAGTACCGGTATAATAAATACCGTATAGAAAATGTCCAACACCGGGATCCCGGTATGAGACTATTTTTTTACTTACTATCGTTTTTTTATTCAACAACTAATGAGTTAAGTAGTAAAAAAGTGTAGTAGTAGTAGTTAAAAAGCACACAAAATAATAAAAAACTGGTTTTTTAATACTAGTCACTTTTTTATACAACTTTTTGCTTTTTTTACTTTTTGTTTGCAATTTATTGCAAACTTCTGTTTCTTGTGTTTGTCTTCTGTTTGTTTGTTTTTTTTTGTAAATTTGAATAATCAGTATCTAAGTAATTACAATTTAGCGATCTATTTAAAAAAAAACAACAACAATCTCTCTCTCTCTCTCTCTCTCTCTCTACAAAAAAATCCCAAAAAAAAAACACAATCACATAAAAATCAGTCAAAATTGTTCATCGTGTTTTTAAAGGGGAAGCGCCAGGGTAGCTCGCAAAATTCAAATTTTCTTACGTTTTTTAAAACGTAAGAAAATTTGAATTTCAAAATGCAAATTTAAAAATAAAAACCATCAAATACCACGGCGCTTATTTTCCAAGGGGCTTATTTTCCACGGCGCTTATTTTCCAAGGCGCTTATTTTCCACGGCGCTTACTTTCCAAGGCGCTTATTTTCCACGGCGCTTATTTTTCACGGCGCTTACTTTCCACGGTGCTTATTTTCAACGGCGCTTATTTTCAACGGCGCTTATTTTTCACGGCGCTTATTTTTCAAGGCGCTTATTTTTCACGGCGCTTATTTTACAAGGCGCTTATTTTCCACGGCGCTTACTTTCCAAGGCGCTTATTTTCCACGGCGCTTATTTTTCACGGCGCTTACTTTCCACGGTGCTTATTTTCAACGGCGCTTATTTTTCACGGCGCTTATTTTTCACGGCGCTTATTTTTCAAGGCGCTTATTACGCGCTCATACGTCCAGCCATCCATCAAGGTAAATTAAATATTACTCGTAAACAAAAAGTATTGTGTATATCACGGCGCTTACTTTCCACGGTGCTTATTTTCAACGGCGCTTATTTTTCACGGCGCTTATTTTTCACGGCGCTTATTTTTCACGGCGCTTATTTTCCAAGGGGCTTATTTTCCACGGCGCTTATTTTCCAAGGCGCTTATTTTCCACGACGCTTTTATCCCACGGCGCTTATTTTCCACGACGCTTTTATCCCACGGCGCTTACTTTCCACGGGGCTTATTTTCCACGGCGCTTATTTTTCACGGCGCTTATTTTCCAAGGCGCTTATTTTCCACGGCGCTTTTATCCCACGGCGCTTACTTTCCACGGCGCTTATTTTTCAAGGCGCTTATTACGCGCCAAGGTAGCTGGCTTTTCCATCAAGGTAAATTACGTGTTTAATTACGCGTTTGTTTTAATATTACTCGTAAACAAAAAGTATTGTGTTTATTTTTATTTGTTTTTAAAAGATCAATAATTTAATTGTTTTCAAAATGGTGAAGTTTTCAGAAAAAAACGCTTGATAGATTTTGCGTCATTCTCAGTTTTTTATCCGCGTTAGACATAACTTTACAAATTAATTTCACTATTTAATATAAACATAATGCCTATATTAAAATATTAAGAAAATGCTCTTATTTAACTTTTTTTTATTTTCAAATTACTAACACTACTCATTTAGACGTCATCTTCAGTATGAAATCATTAAAAGTCGGTTATCGTCCCCTTAAACGGTTGCACAAATATGTAACCAAGGAAAACGAATAAAAATGCAAAAAAAAAAAAAAAAAAATGCTCAGTAAATAATTAAACGCCATGTCAATATACATCTCTCGGCCGCCTTCAGAACTATCATAAATGCCCAATTCAACTCTTACAATAGACTCTATATCAGTGCTGCAGGGTTAACATGACAAGTGCGAGAACGCTCTTTTTCTCGTTTTATCGAAATTTGTCGCCGTTGTTTTCGCAAACGGCGAGTAAACTCGAAAAAGGCACTTTGACACTACTTTATCGCGCGACGAGATACCGATGTTGCAAGTGATTAAAAACAAATTATTTTTATGATAGCAGCATCGGCTAGAAGTTCTGTTTCATTCATTCAATTTATGCATGGAATTATGTACTTTATTGAATAAACGTCTCTCTTAATTATTCTCTCTTTTAATTATTTATGATTAGTTTTTTGTGTAACCGACTTTTTGATTAAAATTAAATCATTTCTTTGGCATGCTAAATTAAAATACAAATTGACGGAAATTAAAATTAGTGGCACCACAAATGACAAATGGGCCGACGATTGCAATTTGACAAATCGAAGTTTAACAGTCACCATAAAGTCCATGACGTTGCAAATATTGTTAATCACCAGTCACCAAAAAGACTGGCGTTCAAATAAATTGGCAGGTGGAGTTGATTCCGCTATTATAACCATAAAATTGTTAATCACCACCCTTAGGAAATAAACTGGTGATTTTAGTAATTATGTTGCGAATATTTGATATTACCATACAGCTATAATCCCTAGATTTCGTTAATTTATTTATTTAATCACCATAATTGGCAAAGTGACTGGAAAGTAATAGTCATCTACGTGGTAGTGCACCCCTCTCCTACAGTACACCGGTGTACACCCACAATTTAAAAAATAATATCATTTTGTCTTTTTGTCTACTCTTCTCGTCGTCAAAATCGAGGACGACTAAATACGACAAAATAACTGATTATCTCGTGATGAACTGTCAAAAATCGAGATATATAACGTGTCATGTTTGGGTTTGTTGACAAAACATCAAGTTTGACAGAACGAGTCAAGTATTTTGTATGGCGTAGCTATCAGAAAACGATAACACTACGAAATAGACAAAAATTAGTCGCGCGAGCGTGGATAATTATCGCGTGTGTCATGTTAGGCCTGCTGGAAGAAGCATGGGTCCTAACTTCCCTTTGAGTTTTAGCTTCTATTTCTGCCTCCAGTTAGTAGCACAAGTAGTAATGAAATGTAACTAACTGTCGAATTAAAATACGCAGTTTTTAAAACTTACCCTGATAATTATAAAATTGGTTGGAAATATAATGTGTAGGTAATGAAAGAAATTGTTTCACTGTAGTGTCTACTGATAAAATAAAATCACCAATACCGGTATCCCGGTAGTGGACATTTCAATACCGGTATTGAAAAATGTCAAATAATGTCCGGGATCCCGGTATTAGCCAATACCGGGATCCCGGTATTGAAAGCCCTACATAGAACATTGATCCGTAACTAAATATAAATAAGAAATAAAATAGTCTTGCGAGTATTTCGGATCGGCACTTGGTCGGCGTACTTGCAAGTAAATACCTACCTTCGCACGGACGTAATAAAATCGCGGCGAAATTTTTCGTGCACTTGATTTTCAACGCTCTGCTTAGCGCCGAGAGTTGAAAATCCAACAGTGTTTCTTCAACGCGCTGGGACGAGAGTACGTCCCAGCACGTTTGATTCTCAACAAGCCACCTATACCTGGACTACCGCGTTTCGGCCGTGTGTATAATTTATATGTTTCTACGACTCGCTGAGGGTCTTTAGACGCATAAATAGGTACCTACCGATTAATATTACTGATGAAACATAAGTACTCGTTTGTCCAGATACGGATGTTTGTAAACACATTTATGTTATCTGAAGATAGAAAGAAAGAAAAGATAGAATAATTTTTTTTTTTTTTTCAGAAACACGTGTATACAAAAAGATAATTAACTCGAGTAAAACAATCAAACAATAGATTTAAATATAATCACGAGCACAAAACAGAAGTAGTCGGCAGCTGCTTTAATTTAGTAAACAAATAAGCACAGTAAAGTACCTATATAATATACCTAATCTTATAATACTGACAAAAAATACCCCGAACGAATTCCAACCGATCACGTTGCGCTAGTGTGAGTGCCTGTCGGAGCGATATACAACTACAGTGAGCAGTACGACCACGCACACATTGACAAATTATTCCTTGACGCGATGGCAATACTAGCATCGAAAAATTATGATAAATTTGGATGTGTTCCGTAATACAAAAAATGATGAATGAAAATTTAATGTATTTCCATTTTATTTTCGATAATTTGTAACTTGATAACATAAACTATGCTTCTACGGAAACAATATTACAAATATTGTTGTTTATAATACAGAAAAAACCATATGAAAACATGTCATTTACGCTGTAAAAATGTACGAAATGGAATTCGCTTACATTTCATTTAAAGGTAAGTTTTTGAAAATCAAAAGACGTAGGAGCCTAGATAAATACTGTCTCAATCCGAATATCAACATAATATGGTGGAAATATGCTCAAATTGCAAATGATTGATGTACTACGTTTGTATGGACAATTCATACGTCGCCGCATTCTTAAGACCGAAAACATAACCGCAGATATAAAAGTTTAAACACTGTTTTTGTCTAAAATAAACTATAAGCAAAGAAAGTGACTAGGTACTGTAAATTTTTGTATTTTGCAGCATTTTTATGAAGCATGATTCAATTCAAATAAATTCGATGTCAAATACCGAAGAAGTCAGGGCCATCTCTATTGTTCCGACTACAAACACGGAAAAAAATAACATTTAATTTTAGAGGTTATATTCGGACAAGTCGGTATCTATTGCTACTTCTATCTATTGATATTATGTCTAAAAATATACTGTTCTTAAATGTCACCTGTTTCAAGGTTTTACGACATTAGATTAGAAGTGATTATCACGAATTTTATTTCTACAAATAACGTGCCTTATTTTTTTTTATATTTTTTTATTAACCGGCACCCTAATTGCTAACACACGATCAATCACAATCTGTTTCATTTTGACAGTTCAATAACATTCATTGCGTTATTTACGTTGTTGAGCAGACACATTTTTCGAAAATATGAACTAACGGATTAGCAATATCCTTCAAAACGATTCAGATTATGATTAAACGTGTGTTACGCAATTAGGGTGCTGTTTAGTTCCACTGTTGGGCAAAGGCCCCCATACTCACTTACCCCATATTTTTAAAAAATCGGCGTCATCACGAACAACATCTTTTCAATCCTGCCACTATTCATCAGGTAGAGCGTCCTTACTTTTAAATAAAAATAAAACTAAAGCCAGTACATACGTTTAAGGCTGCCTGTCCATTGACGCGGAGCGAGGCAGTGAAGCGGAGCGAGGGAGTAACGCGGAGCGGAATTGCGGACTGTGTCTGTCCATTAATGCGGAGCGAGGTAGTGCGGAATGGAGTTGCAGACTGTGCGGAGCTAGGCCGAGTTCACGCGACGAGTAATTTGAGCGGGCTAAAATACTCCGCCGCCGGTTTTTTTCCGCTTCCCCGCTCCGCTTCTCTGCTCCGCTTCCCTGTTTTATATGAATTTTTAAACTAGTTCGCAAATTCCAGTCCACTGAAGCAAAGCGGAGATTTTATGCAATTCCATTTGTTAATATTGGTACAGCTCCGCTCCGCTCCCCTCCTCTCCGCTCCAGTGGACCGTCAGCCTTAGTGGCTTGAGTCAGTCAGTCAGTATTTCGTAAAATTGAATATAATGTGCCAAAAACATAAAATAATATTATGGTTTTAGGACTCGCGTCATTTTGTCATGAAAAAGCGTCCACTAAATGTCAGATAAGTAGTAATAACAATGGCGAGTCAAAATAAACAGCACATTTGGAGCATAGCCTATGATAGCCTATGATATGACAATCATTACCCGGAAAGAATAAATAGTCAATAGCCACCCCGTCTGCCTCTTAAGGCGCAACTAGCCGATACTTTTTTCATACAAATTTCGGGGGAGGGGGGGGTTTACTCCACTGTTACACATTGTATATCCAAAATAAAACATGAAATCGTTTTGTCTTATTATTAATTTTGTCTGCACAGAAGCAGAATGGTTAAAAAAAATAGCAATTAAAAAGGTATGAGTCAACAAAGATTCGTTTTTCCTGCTAATTTTAACGCAACTTTGGGAGTAAATAAGTAATAAAAGAAGTATAAAATCTCCAAAACAAAGCTCGTCCCGACAAAGCTCAATTGTCGAAGATTATAATAAACTTTATTCGTAATTAATTTATGCAGTAGTTTTTTCATAAAACTCGTCTTTTACGCACTTTTCGTAATTTTTTACGCGCTTGTTTTACTAAAATCGTTCTGAACGGTAATTGTGTGCGTGCGAACTAGATTTTGTGCATGTAGACCAGCGTCTAACTGCTCATCACTGATACTATCTCTGTCGGACACGATACCAGGTGAGATAGCGTGCTTTTTGACCAAGCCCACCAATGAGTTTGAGCCCGCGACTAGTTCAACCTTAACGTAAAACTAACTTTCGGCTGATGTCAATTTTTCATGGCATAGGGAGCCTGAATCGTTAATCATTTGAATAAGCAAACCAGCTATCTAATTACGTAACACATTTTCGTAAACGATTAAGACTAATCTGTTTCATTTTGACAGTTCAACAACATTCATTGCGTTATTTACGTTATTTTCACTAAAACTTCTTTAGGCGCGTTGGGCAGATGGGACCATTGATTTCGCGACACCATGACGACACCTCATTTTTGTAAACGCGATTGTGCTCTTTATTTATATTATGTTACGGACCAATGTTCTATGCAATTATTTTTACTTTAAAGGTTTTGTAAACGCGATTATGCTCTTTATTTATAATACGTTACGGATCAATGTTCTATACAAGTATTTTTCTTCCACCAAGGCGATCTTATTCACGTTTTCACTTCCGTCGGCACTCCCGGAGTGCCACTGTTTTTTTTTTTCCAACGTATGAAGCAATAGAGGATTAGCAATCTGTTTCAAAACGATTCAGATTGTGATTGATCGTGTATTACGTAATTAGGGTTCATCTAGTTAGCGAGTTGGACAAGTGCCCAAAATCTGATATGCCAGTATTAATCATCAACAGACTAATTTGAAGCTAATTAGTAATTACATAGTTGAGATTCGTGTTGAATTCTATGTGCATAGCTCGCTGCAGTACCTACTTACTACTAGACTGCACTAAGTGACTTTTCCTAAATTACCCTAGACTATAAAATTTTCTTTTTTCCTAATTATGTTAATACTAGCTTCTGCTCGCGACTTCGTCCGCGAGCCTTTCTCAAGACCTTCAAGATTTGGGCTATCCAATGCAAAAATATTTTTTCAAACCCGACTGGTAGTTCTCGAGATTACCCCGGCCCCTACATACAAACTCACAAACAAACAAATTTTACCTCTTTATAAAAATAACAATTAAATTATATATATTATTTATTATAAGTATATAAGTAATTCCAGATGGAAAAACCCAATAACACTGCCTGACCCGGGAATCGAACCCAGGACCTCATATTTAGCAGTAGCGCTTGCGACCACTGGGCCAACGAGGCAGGTTACTTTTAAACTAGTCTATAAAACCTCTTTAGTTACGAGTTTACGACTAAGGAATCAAAAAATAGCCCAGTTAATTCATAGCATTTACAAAAAATTTATTTAAAAAACAGTGGCACACCGGGAGTGCCGACAGAAATGAAAACTTGAACAAAATGGTGGAAGAAAAATTCTTGTATAGAACATTGGTCCGTAACCTTATCTTAATAAAGAGCACAACCGCGTCTACAAAAAAAAAATACTTCCAAAACCTTTAAAGTCAAAATACTTGCATAGAACATTGATCCGTAACGTAATATAAATAAAGAGCACAATCGCTATTACAAAAATGAGGTGTCGGTAACGGTGTCGCGAGTTCAATTGTTTTTTTCCCATCTCAAAAATGCCCAACGCGCCTAAAGAAGTTTTCACTTCAAAAACAAACTGTCCCAAAACATCCAACGAGATGGTGGCCGTATATCTATTTAATTCTCGTCCCTCGTATGCCCGTGCGCATCTGCGGCACAATCGTTATCTAATCAATGCACAATGCCTGTCACAAGTCACTGTGCCACTCGCTGGGAACGAGTTCCATTTATAACACTCTCCCTATTTAGTATATGTGCTTATGTTGGGCTAATATTGTAATGTAGTCAAGTGCATTTCATTGTTGGTTTATACGCAAATGTAGTCTGTAACGCCCCCAGTCATGTACATGTACACAACTCGAAATAAACAGTACCCTAATTGCGTAATACAACACAACCACAATCTGATTCGATTTGAAACAGATTGCTAATCCATTGATTTATAAGTTGGAGAAAAAAATCTGATTAACAACGTAAATAACGCAATGAATCTTAGGAATATTAGGGTACAGCACGCGTAGCATGACCACCGTAGAAACGAGTTTTGTCGACGGAAGAATAGACAAAATGACAGATAGTGATTGTTTATCTGTCATTTTGTCGATTCTTCCGTCGACAAAACTCGTTTCTATGGTGTTCATGCTACGCGTGCAGGTGTGGTAGAGTCTGGCCACGCTAACTCTGCATAAGTAAAAAAAAGCGGCCAAGTGCGAGTCGTACTCGCCCATGAAGGGTTCCGTAGCAGCAAGTAACGATAAGTTTACGATTTATGACGTATTAAAAAAAAACTACTTGCTAGATCTCGTTCAAACCAATTTTCGGTGGAAGTTTACATAGTAATGTACATTATATATTTTTTTTAGTTTTATCATTCTCTTATTTTAGAAGTTACAGGGGGGGGGACACACATTTTACCACTTTGGAAGTGTCTCTCGCACAAACTATTCAGTTTAGAAAAAAATGATATTAGAAACCTCAATATCATTTTTGAAGACCTATCCATAGATACCCCACACGTTTGGGATTGATGAAAAAAAAAATTTTGAGTTTCAGTTCTAAGTATGGGGAACTCCAAAATTATTTGTTTTTTTTCTATTTTTGTGTGAAAATCTTAATGCGGTTCACAGAATACATCTACTTACCAAATTTCAACAGCATAGCTCTTATA
Organism: Agrochola lychnidis; assembly: GCA_963680765.1. Taxonomy (NCBI): domain Eukaryota; kingdom Metazoa; phylum Arthropoda; class Insecta; order Lepidoptera; family Noctuidae; genus Agrochola; species Agrochola lychnidis. Next base: position 9,775,041 of record OY796873.1, read on the forward strand.
GTTTCGGAAAAAAGTGGCTGTGACATACGGACGGACAGACAGACAGACAGACATGACGAATCTATAAGGGTTCCGTTTTTTAACGGAACCCTAAAAACGGTGGAATTTGAAAATCTATAGACGGCAACACCATCCTGTCCTACAAAAAAGAATTTGATACTTTGTTCGTCTTTTTGTATTTGATAGGTTATTTTGTTTATATTCTAATTTATTGCTGGTAAAGAATAGTCACTTTAGCACGATGCAGTGTGGATTTGATACAGTTTTGTCATCGTATGGAGGTAGAGCATAGGTACGACATAGTCTATTAGTAATCTATTATGCAAAAATCAAAAGGCAAAATATCAAAATCATTAGATCTACTTACAACCCCGAAACTGACAGTGACATAACTGAGTGTTGTAAAAGTATACCATATATAAAACTTTTTGGGGTTGCCCATTTATTCCATTGCAGACTTAGCGTGGCCAGACTCTAGATTTGACTCACTTTGGGAGACGCCAATTAATTCCTCAGACAAAAATATCTTCTCATTCAGAGAGGGAACGGCATTGATCACCACATCACCATGCTTGCGTAAAGTGTGGTGGTGATTTCAGACTTTCATAAATCCAGGTTTCCTCAAAATTCCTCACGATGGTTACCTTCCCCGTCGACTATTAGGTATCTAATGTCCAAAATTCACACTTAACACGTTCAGTGCCGGGAGGGTTCACCTAGTCGCATATGGGATGTCGGAGCAATACAACATTATAAACCGTGAAAATAAAATCTGATGTATATTTTAACAAGATTTATTAGTAAGTATATGCGTTGATTTTAAAATCCAAGCATTTTTTTTTTTAAGTTCGAAACTACGTATAGCGACAAGACCCCCTGAAAACTCTATTTAACTTCGTTTTACAGTATTTTATAAAATGGTTTTAAACCTAATACCGTTGACCGTCTGCAATGGTTAACTTTAGCGCTAACGTTATGTCGGTAACCCTCCCGGAGGGTTCACTTCCAATATGTATGGCGGAATGGCGTATGAGTTATATGAAAAGTGGGTGGAGTCTAAAGTATTAAAGCTCACTTACGTCACCTACGAAATTCATGCCTGGCCAGTCCCTAAAACAATATCTACACCTCTGGAAGAAGAAAACTCTAGATTGTCGCTGTAGACAGTTCATAGCCATCATCACTCAAGCCAATAATATCATAAACAGGTTCTCGTGCACAACCAAACGCTAAGAGATTCTACTCACAATATATCTCATCATACAATAACAAATGAAGGGTACAGGAGCAAAACAAGGAATGTCACAAGAAATTCAAATATTAGTTAATTATGGCAACATTTAGGTTTTCGCGCGTATTTTTATTTAGCATTAAGTAAAAAGCGTAAAATCAATCATAGTCCCTCATATCTTCAATATTTTAAAATCCTGTACAGGTGCAAAACTGGGAATGTCCCTAGTGTAACGGAACGTAACAAGGAATGTCCAACTGTCGATGTCAGTTTTATAGAGGATACTTTTTGTTGTTGTGATTGCTTTGGAGCCGGTGTAGTTTAAATAAAAAATAAAAAAGTTATAAAATTTAAAACATAAAAATATGAGTTACACAAAATCCTGTTTTTGAGACATTCCTTGTTTTGCCCCAGTACCCTTCAAATCAGCTAGCGTACAGGCGAACTAATCCCGGATCCCGCCTACATTGAAGACGTTCCTCTTCCGCTTGCGGCTGTACACAGACACATGCCTAACTTTATGATTGTAACTCGTGCCAAGCTTCAGTCTTTCTTCAAAGTTAGTGCACACTAGTTGTGCTCTTCGCTTTAGGACACAGTTTGACATACAGTGGGAACGTGAGTTGAACATAGTCCATTTCTGCTGTCAACCTCCTTAGCACAAGGCCGTCTTAACCATATTGGTCGCCAGGGTGCGAAAATCAGCTTGCCAACGAAAATAAAAAACAAAATTTTTGTGTTCCATTTTTAAAGTAATATAATTACTCCAAAATAAAATGAGGTTCATTTTCAAACATCAAATTCAATTTTTCTGGCTTTTAAGTTGACAAACTTTTTAATGATATTGTGTCGTCTGTTTTGAAATCTTTATTCGATTTCAAAACAAATCAATCTACTCGATCGGCTTGCGCCCCCTTAGACCCTGCGCCCAGGTGCTACGCACCCGTTGCACCCCGGGTAAAGACGGCCCTGCCTTAGCATAATCAGCCTATAATGTTCCCACTGCTGGGACTAAGGCCTCCTCTCTTCCAGAGGGTGAGGGCCACGCAGGCCCAGCCCAGTGCGGGTTGGTAGATGTCACGTCTTCGAGTTTTTAGTTCTAGGACATGCCGGTTTCCTCACGATGTTTTCCTTCACCGTTTTGAAAGCAGTGGTAGAGGAGCTCGTGGCTAAGTAATAACAGCCCGTTCGCCCGTACGTTTGCCAGGGTTGGTCTATGGATGGGTGACCATCTTTACATACCGAGACTCCTCCGTGCCTCGGAAAGCACGTTAAGCCGTTGGTCCCAACTGTCATTCGTGGATCTTTGACAGTCGTTACGGGTCGTCAGAAACCCGAAAGTCTGATAACCAGTCTTACCGAGGGGTATCGTATTACCCAGTTACTGGATTGTGGTGGTCAGATAGGCAGTCGCTCCTTGTAAAATACTGGTATTCAGCTGCATCCGGTTAGACTGGAAACCGATCCCAACATAGTTGGGAAAAGGCTAGGCAGTTTGATTGTTTTGAGAGCAGTGGTGATGAAATTATTTACACAATGTAAATCGCCTGCCTGGGTTCGAACCCACGACTTACAACTCTTAAGTAAACCCCTTAATTCGTGTGGAAATCTTCTTGGATGTCTTCCGTTCTGGACTAGGTAGTGTTCTTTCAATTACCTTTGGACAGGGGCGAGGTGAGACCCCTTGTCCTTCTCACAACACACCTCATATAAAGAGAATAATGTGCATGGATGTGCTTGTTTCTAGTTCATTTGAACATGAACCGTTTCTAGTATTTTACGACACCCACAGAAAAAGAGAGGGTGGCCAATTTTACTCTACAAAATCACACTGCTCCTACACCCAAGCCTGTTGAAAGGTACGCTAACACAAAACCAACGCCTTCAGGATTTATCTACACTGGTTTCCTTTAGGTCATTGCATTTGTCCTTCTGGCTGAATGCATCCAAATATTTATCTGTGTGAGCTGATATTGTCTATGCAGTTTATTGATATGTAGTTCAGTGTTCCCGATCTAGAATTTATGATTGAGCAACATTGCGTGGCGCTTGCTGCCTTGACACACGATTACTTTTTGGACTGATAACTGTTTCTAATTTTGTTGGGCGCCTAAATTAGAATGAAGAACTAGATATTGTATCACTATATTACTGTCTGCAGATGTCCATAGGCTTGCTAAAAGGCAGCTCCTGTCGAGTTAAATTGAATTATTGACATAATCAATCCCCGAAATCTACATTGTAGGGTTCAAATGCGCAAAAGCTGGACATCGTAGTTGCTCCAATAATGTTATCTCTACGTTGCCTCGTCGCCGACCTAATACATTTCCGGCTAATCTTGAATTCTTCGAAAACAAAAGAAGTACAATTGGATAATTACGGCAAATGCGTCATGGTTAGTAACTCATTCATTTATTTCGGTTTGTTTTCAAAACGGTTCGCGCCACCCGTCAACTTCAATACCACCATCGATTAAACGGTATGTTTGTTTGTTTGAGAAATAGTTTTGTGTTACTTTTGTTTCTGATACAAATAATAATTCCTGAAAGTTGAAGCCTAAAGTGTAGTAGATATCAGTTTAAACTCCACTCAAGCCAGCCAATAACGGCAAAAATGAGGTGGGTACTAAGTGTTCACTCCAGCCGGTCAATAAAGGCAAGCCCGAGGTGAGGAACAAGACTTCTCCCGGGAGATTCCGTGGTGTCGCTACTGCCCTGCGGGTTTCTGTATCTCTCTTGGTCTGGCTCCTATCCTAGACCTGTTCCGGCAAAGTAAACTACCGGCACAGACCTAGAGTTCGGAGCGCGCAAGCCCTACCACGACGTCAACGTACAGATACAGCTGGAATCTTTGAATCATTAATCATGGACTTTGAAACAAACATGGAAAGCGTAGTAGAAATATCCGGCTTTTATTTGATTTGAAAATAACCGTATAGCTGTGGGGCTATCAATGTACGCCGATACCGATGGTATAGTGGGTATACGTCACAGCTTGGCGAAATGCCATTGTTTTCACATTCTAACGCGCAGGTCGAGGTGGAAACCGGCATATGGATTATTTATGAAAATTACTCTCTCGACAGTATTTTTAGAATGTCCTATGACAGGGTGAAGGACTTTTTGGAAGTCTGTTTTTTGTTTTTGTCGTTATTTTCGAGTTGGTAGAGTCAGATTTTGGTTATGAATATCGATGCTACGTTCCAAAATTGAAATTCTCGATCATTCTGCCTGTATTTTTCAGTCAGCTTAAGAAACTGCTGCATTGCTTTTGATCGTGTCTGTTTGTATGTTTAGTCCAATCAAACTCAATTACTGCTTTGGTTTTCATATGGTTTCTAATATTTATTGATTTCAAGTATTGTTCTAAGAACTTTTATTCCTCTCTTTACATCAATATCATTAGAGCTTTCTTCGAAGTCAAATCGGTCAGAGACTAACTTGATTATAGACACACGGATGACTGAGTCATCAGTCATCACTGTCAGAAGTAGGTATTTGAATTGATCACTTCACTACTTTTGTAATATAAGAATAGGTTTCCATGAATTAAAAGTGCTATTAGATCATTCTACGAAAATACTACGACACGTGTATGTATCAATGAATAACTGCTCGCGAAATATCGTGTGATGACGTCATAGAACATAAATTCAGCCAATACTTTGGAACCTATAATTTTGCGTTGTATAAATTTAATTTTTTAACCATAGAGCAAATAATCAAATAAGTTTGTGCTGTACCATAGATTCGCTTTTCTTACTCGTGGGAATCGAAAACCTTCCCATCATTGTGCCTGATAGAAATGGAATTCCATCGTTGTATGGCTTTTCAAACTGGTTGATACTAGTTTGAAACATCATTATTGTTTGATTCATTAACTTCAAGGTTAGGTTGTTATTATTCTTTAAAAATAAATAAATGTATAACTGGTTTGGTACGTGACTTATTCATTAAACTATATTTTTTATGATTTTCCTGTCGTCTGTCCATAAATGTACTCTATTGCCACAAACAACTCCGCTAATTCTCTCCTGTAGAAGTGTAGACTGAAAATTATTAATGTGTTGTACATAAAATTAGATACATCCCGAAATACCCTAACTCCCAGTCATGATCGAACAATTTACGTAGGAATAGTTAAGTCTGTGAGAGAGTTCGTGTGCTATGTCTGTTTTTGCATGCAAACACACGTGAGGCGGCGTCAATGATACAGCGAGCGAACAGTCAACGCGCGACCTCTCGACGCTTATCACGACGCACAACACTACAGCATTCAATTAACCAATCAAGTTAATTCGATTCACATACGACTGGAGGACGACACTACTCGTACAGCTGGCCGAAAACAAAAAAAAAAAAACTACAAAACCCGCGAACTTTTACTCAAAGTTTACTTTTCAAAATTCGAATGCTTACGCTAATTCATGGTGTTTAGTGTTACAGTACGTTGCTAATTTCCGCGAATATTCGATGATGTAACTGTGAACTGTATGGTTCCTTTGTTTCGTGATCAAGCTCTGCAAACAGTGATTTCTCAGAAGAAACTGAAAGTGTTACAGTGACACGATAATTGCCGGATCATTTCCTGCTGGTTAATAGGTACGTCAGATTACAAATTCTTGTCTAGTAATATTCATAATTCTTTTTATTGTTAATAATTTTTGTGTGTATATGCAGTGCCGGTGCGTTTGTGGCTAAAAGCCAAAATTTATTATTAAACTCTTAGCAGAAACTGAAGTTTTACTCAGTACGAGAAAACGAAGGTTATTTTCGCGGCAGATACACATGATTTTTTATTTAATGAGCGTGTCAATTAAACTGATAACGAGACGTCTGTTTTTAGAGAGATCAATATTGTTACCACATCTCTGATTAATAAACAAGACTAAACTATCTATTAATCTATCTGGTCAAGCAGAAAATGATTCATGAATCAATTGATATAGCTATAATTTACATTTAAAACATAAAACAATTAGGTATGCAATTGTGATGACGATGTACCTATAATTATGTTTGCATCGCAGTTATTAATTAACACATTTTCCTACACCTACTAGGTATTTCTAATTAGCTAGACAATGCTAAATTTAGCAGAGTTCACACTTAGGTATTTGCTAGATTATTTAAAGTAAACAAATTGTTATAGATAGCCTAGAATTTAACGTGCAACTAAAAGTGTTGTTTACCGAAAAACTATGCCAGATCGACCTTGATCAAACGCACTCGATCAAGCAGAAAATAGAGTTTGTTTTAATATTGCACACTATTGGGGTAAAAAAATAATTTAAAACTTATCGTAAGATAGCGAAATTAAGTTTGCGAGTTGCTTCAAATTCACGAAAAAGTTGTTAAAGCCATGAGAGGCCAAGTAGGTACAACTTTCGGCTTGATATAAGAATATAAAATAAACAAATAAAAATATATCTATTCAATTTGATACCAATTTTGGTAGCAGTTTCCGTTTGAATTGTCCTCAACAACTCTGTGTTCTGAATTCCCTGATTTACAACTTCCTGTACGATTTTACGACCAAATATTTATAATATACCGATTTAAATGTTAATGCTTATGATGCTGTATTTCCTCTTGATTAACAATATAGTCCACAATTTCTTACTTCAAAATAGCTGACCAAGGAAAATCAAACATACTGGCTCAACTTAAAATAATGTATCACATCGTTTTAGAAATAAACTGTCGTACAGAATATGAGTAACATAAACGACGCTCTATAAAGCCGAACTTTTTAACCAAGTGCTGACTGTAATTCTTTTTCCAAAATCTGTGAATGCAAATCAAAATGTCTCAAAAAGTTAAGGACAGTCTCCTAAGACCGTTTTCTTGTAGCAACAACGGTTAATTTACCTGTCCTTACTGCCCCATTTCAAAAGTCCATCCTGTATATACATATATATAAATTTTTTTTTCATGTTAATCTATATTTTCGTCAATTGTGAACTGATTTTGAAAATTCTTTTCGTACGTGGTGGTCCTATTTAAATTTTATTAAGTTTGCTTGGGTAGTTTTTGAGTTAGCTTCGATAATACGTATTTAATCCACTTTGTGTATCTTGACGATGTTATTATACTTCCTGCCACTGTTGTTTACATAGCAAGTAATGGTATACGATAGTGTATTTATAAAAAAAAGCTTTCTTCCAAAGAAAACACTACAAAGTGAAAAATATCTTTCATTTCGGAAATCGTTGGCAACAAACTAAATCACAGATCCAAAAACAACGACTTCCGAAATTGTTTTTCAAAATCTCGATGGGCCAGATAATTGAAACACGGCTAAACTTAAAATATCGGCCTCCACTTAACTACTATGGTTATCATAGCTATTTGATGATGTAATACGGCTAAATTGACCTCCGTCTACGTATGACTATAACTTATCTCACGAATAGGAACCAGTTTCATATGTAGGTTGTACTTGAAGCACAGAATGAAGCCGTGAAGCGGATATGACAAGCTATGGGGATAGAGTGTAGTGTCTTTTAGGGAGTATATCTAATTAGCTATACAATGCTAAATTTAGTGAGAATTAGCTTAGGTAAGTACTAGAAGATTTTTTTTTTAACCTCCTTAGAGTATATGAGGTTACAGAACCTAACGGGGTTGCGAAGAAATCCGAAAGGAAGATTGTGGCCCCGGCAACACGGCAACTGAAGGAACACGGGTGGGTTTTAGTCAGTAAGAGTCTGACACGCCCAGAGCGGGAGAAGTTATTTGAGAATTTCACACCCAAAACAGAACCTCGAATACAAGAAGTATGATTTAATTGAAGCAGGTTTTCTTCTATAATGGCAATTCTACAATCGGCCAGCATTCAACTCTTTACCTAGGTTGTGTGCTAATTTCGCTGACGACCTGACGAAGTGATGACTCTGCTTTGGTACAAATTGTTGATGCCTCAGCAGTGAAAGTTAGCAGTATTTTATTATGATCATATTATTGATGATATAGTGCTACAGTGATTTGTCATAATCCATAGTTATTGTGATATACAATTAAATGTATCACACAACTCAAAGGTAGCGCTCAAGAGCGCCCCGCTGAGTCCCACTGTACCCCCGGTGCCGACTAGACGTTCCCTTTGAGTTGATGTGTACTTACTGATAATTTGGTGGTTTTACTCTAAACCCAAAGCCTATAACAAGTGATCCAAGTGAACACCACATTGGCGACGAGTAAAAGCGCAGTAAGTCAAATTATTGCTCAAATGATGTACCTGCTTACGGAAATTGGTCAGCAACAAAATGTTATTTTTATTGCACAGTGTTTTGAAAAAATAAATAAAATTAGTGACTGTGATCTAAGCGGAATTCACTAATCGTGTTGTAATAATTTTAATTTAAGTACATTTATGTGTGTCGTTAGTCGTTACCCACCTATCTATGCACAATCTGTATAGGCGATCAGCTGAGACAGAAAGGTATGCTGCATAAATCGATGAAATGAGTTATTACGTCACTAAATGCATCATTTTTAGTGACTTCCTCTATTACATGGAACTTAAACATAACTGGCGAAATGTGGGTGTACCTGCTATAGGGACACCTCTGCCCAACCCTTCGGGGAAGCAAGGCGTGATGTTATGTTATGTTAAATACATAAACTCGTAAATAAAACTGTAACTGTGTTGGATTATGAAAAAAATATACAATTTTTAGAAAGTACTACCACACATCAAATATGTATTGTTGACCAAATCCGTTTGCAAATACCAATCGATTATTCGATCAAATAATGAAATGTACCAACGAACATATCGTTAAAAAAGTTCCACTTCGGAAACATCGAAGTTATGTAGGTAATTATTATCTTATCTACTTTTAAAACTGAACAAATGTACCAATGAACATATAGAAAAGAAAAGAAAGAAAATACGTTTATTTGCGGTAAACATGACGCAAAGAAAGATATTTAAAAAAAGTAAATAAATAAAAACGATAATATCGTTAATTTACCAGTTTTAACAAAGTTCCACTTCGGAAACATCGAAGTTATGTAGGTAATTGTTATCTTACCGATTGTTAAAACTGAACAAATGTCATGAAATCTGTCAAGGCTAAATAATGAACAAATTTTAATCAAAACGAATACATTTTGCACTGGCTATCAACATCAACAAAATAATTCATAGAATTATCACATCTCTATGAGCCTCATTGTGTCCCGATGTGTTTTAATTTCAAATACCTATAATTTAAATGCTTTGTTGCATTTAGCACATTCTTATTAAAGGACCTTTGTGTGACTCGCTTGAGAGAGTTTGTTTATTTAAAACTTATACACTTGAAACACAGAGCCCTTGTTACTAGCCGGGTACAATTATTGGTTAAAATAAACTAAGTGTAGTACGGGGTTTGATTAACTCAACATCAAATCTTTATTGTACCTACTTATGTTAATGATTAAATAACAAAAAAAAGAGAAAATGAAAGGAAGTTGAGAGAGATATTAATTCATTGAGTCGATCTGAAAATTTTCTTACTACAATAGTATGCTGACGAGATCCGCACTCTCTTACTTGCAGACCGATCAACATGTCCCAATTACAAGTCCCGGCAATAGAACTATTTGATTGTGAAGGTGATTCAATCTCCATAGGCTCCCTTTGGAAAAGATGGAAACGTGCTTTAGATATAAACTTCATAGCGACAAACACCAATGATCAAAACAAAAAGTGCAATGTTAGTGCATTCCAGAGGCACTACAAGACTTAAATTTTAATGTACCTGGAGCTCACGCGACTGATCTTGACACAACTGCATTTATGACACCACAATTAAAAAGTTGGAAGAGTATTTTCCCCAAAACAAAATTATTATTTGAAAGGCACATTTTTCGGTTAATTAAACAAGAACCGGACGAAAAGGTTGACTAATTCTTGGTTAAATTGAGACGTCAAAACTCAAAATGCAATTTTGCTAAAGAGGATGAAAATCTTATCGACCAAATAACGGAAAAGTGTAGCTCGACTAAATTTTGAAATAATATTTTGATACTTGGTGTCACAGCAACAATTGCAAAAATCATAGCAAAAACAAAATCTAGAAACTGTAAAACGGCAGTTGAATAAGTTCCACGATAGCCAGAGCATAAATGCAACAATTACCAGCCTTAATAAAATTGACACTAAAACAACAAAACGTTGTACTAAAAAGAGGTTGATTTCTGTTGCCGATATGGCAATAAAAATCACAAAGGTGATAAATAGTTCCTGCCCTGCAATTAGTGCAAATTGCATAAAATGTGGTTTCAAAGGTCATTTCCAGAAACACTGCAGAACAAGGGCCAATAAAAGAAAAACTTCTAACCTCTCGTCAAATGACAACAATAAAACTAAAAGGCCCAAAGTAGAAAGCAAAAATAAAGAGCCTACATAAGTAGACCAGGTGAGGTTAACATTATAATGCTCATTGATTCCGGTAGTAAATCTGATATTATAAATGATAAAACTTGGGAGCATATGAAACAATCTAAAGTTATAGTCTCCAACCAGCAAACGTCTCCAGACAAAACATTCATGGCTTAATATGGTGTCAAACATCCACTAAATGTACTCTGACCGTTTGATGCATCAATAAAATCTGTTCCTAAATCAGTACTATCAAAATTTTATGTCATAAATAATAATAATAAATAATAAAATTATTTATTGGCATAAAAATGTGTACAAACAAAGTGAAGCCCTGACTCCTGCGCTAGGTAAAAACACCTGTGTTACAGGGGCCAGTGTTTTCTCCAATCAGTAAGTTCTGGATTTATGCAATAACATCATTTATTCATCATAGAAAATATTCAAGGAATCTTTTGGGTAAAATAAAATAAAAAAAAACTGCCATAATATATCCTTTAATGAGCTAAAACTAGGTTTTGATCTGAGTTCCATTGAGGATAAACAATTTCCCAAGTTCAAAGATGTTCAGTTAGAGATCACTATTGATAAAACAGTTCTTCCAGTTTGTCAGCCTTATAGATGAGTTCCGATTTCTTTGGAATCAAAAATAAATAAGAAATTAGACGAATTGGTAAAAATGGACATCATGGAATCTTTAAACAAACTATTTTCCTGGGTTTCTCCGATGGTATCGGTTCTAAAGCCTGATGATGATTTTCGTATTTGTTTGGATATGCGTGCTGCCAACAAAGCCATTGTTAGAGAAAAGCAAACCTTGCCCACGATGGAACAACTCATTCCCAAATTTAAAAAGAAGCATTTTTTCTCAATATTTAATATTGTAAACGCTTTTCATCACGTTAAACTCGAAGAAAACAGTAATGAAACCACAACTTTCATTACAAACAAAGGCTTTACCGGTACAAAATGTTAATGTTTGGTAAATATTGTGCATACCGAAACATTTTCAAAAAATCTTGGAGAAAATGTTATTATCATGCGAAGGAGTAGTTAACTTTATTGATGATGACATGTTCTTTGGATGTCTGAGATCTTTGGATGTGATGAAAAAGAACATGATGCCAGGTTTAAACATGTTATAAAAGTGCTCAAACAGTAATGTTTTACTAAACAAAATAGATGAGTTTTTAATTAAAAAACTATTCAGTTTCTGGGCTAAGAACTTTCATCATCAGGCATTAAGCCACTTAAAAAGTACATCAAAACAATAGAGTCGTTTAGACCACCGGAAACCATCGAAGAAATTCAAAGTTTCCTGGGATTAAGTTTACGGGCTGTATTGATTCAGTACGACGACAACGATCATTTCCTTCGGAAACAAGAGTCTGACAGACCTTGAAAAACAGTATTGTCAGACCGAAAAAGAGGCATTAGCTTTGGTATTGGCAATCGAACACTTCCACATGGAAAAGAATAAAAAAAAAAAATTGAACTGGTCACAAACCATAAACTTCTAATGGTTATATTTGACACGAAATCGAAACCTTGCGCACAAATTGAGCGTTGAGTCCTTCGATTACAATCATATAATTATAAAAGCATAAAACCTGAAAGATCAAATATAGCAAACCCATTCAGCCAGCAAACAACAAGTCCCTCTTGAAAACGAATATCAGATTAGCCAGATTGTTCAATACGCGTGACTTGTAGCATTATCCCTTAAAACGATTATTGAAGCACCGAATAATGATAATAAATTTAAATCAATCTAAGACGCTTTAATAAATAATGCTTGGGATGCTTCGATAAACAACTAAAAATTATTTGAACATGAACTTTGGTTACATGATGGCGCCTTAATAAGAGGAAACAAACGAGTGATACCCACTAATCTAAGAAAACAAGTATTAAGAGCAGCTCATGAAAGCCACCCAGGCATTGTCAACATGAAGGCTAGGTTACGCACAAAGGTCTGGTGGCCGAAAATAGATAAAGATGCCGAAAATACTGTAAAAAACTGCTTAGGGTGTACTTTAGTCTCAAGCCCAAATCCACCAGTACCGATGAAAAGGCGTGAACTCCCATCGAAAGCCTGGGTGGATAATACTGTTAATTTTTTGGGTCCACTGCCAAGTGGAGATTATCTTTTCCTAATCATCGATTATAACAGTAGATACGAAGAGATTGAAATCATGAAATCTGTATCTATACAGGACACAATAATAGTGTTAAAAAGAAGATCTTTTTGCGAACCGAGAATCCAGCAAGCATAACACACCTGACAATAACAGATAATTCTGTAGTCAAGAATCCAGAACCTTCTGTACTAAATAAGGAAATACGCTTTTCAATACGATTCCCTACTGGCCTCAGCAAAACGGCGAAGTCGAGAGGCAAAATAGGGACATCCTTAAACGGCTGAGAATCAGTCAATGTGAAAAAACTGACTGGAAAGATGACTTGTTAAAATATTTAATGATGTATAACAGTACACCTCATCCCTCTACAGGAAAATCCTTATACGAGCTGTTTTACGGAAGGCCATTCAGAGATAAGTTACCTTTTAAAAGATAAGTAACATACCTCGAAAATATTTACGATGATTCAGAAGTTAGAAACAGAAAAATATACAAAAAAAAAACGAAGACAAAAAGAAAAAATGGAAAGTTATCGATGACAAAGCGTCAGATAACTTCGTCAGATAAAGTAGTTTAGTTTATATGTTATACTGTAAATGCAAGTTCAATGCTAAATACTGTATTGTACTTAAAACGTAATTATTTTCTAAATGCTTTAAATTGTTATAGTCTTTTAAATTAATTGACGTCTAAATGATAAATATTGTAATTGTATATAAAACTTAATTAACATATAAAAAGGAAGAGATGTGATATACAATTAAATGTATCACACAACTCAAAGGTAGCGCTCAAGAGCGCCCCGCTGAGTCCCACTGTACCCCCGGTGCCGACTAGACGTTCCCTTTGAGTTGATGTGTACTTACTGATAATTTGGTGGTTTTACTCTAAACCCAAAGCCTATAACAAGTGATCCAAGTGAACACCACAGTTATCATCATCATCATCAGCCTATAGCAATCCACTGCTGGACATAGGCCTCTCCAATTGCACGCCATTCAGCTCGATTCTCGGCAACTCTCATCCAGCTGCTACCAGCCACCCTGCGAAGATCGTCACTCCACCTAGCCTGAGGGCGTCCTACCTTACGTTTGTCGATTCGCGGTCTTCACTCGAGAACACGTGTACCCCAACGGTCATCGGTTCTACGACTGATACGGCCGACCCACTGCCACTTCAGCTTGCTTATTCTGTGAGCTATGTCGATAACTTTGGTTCTCTGCCAGATCACTTCGTTCCGGATTCGATCCCTCAGAGAGACTTCAAGCATAGCCCGCTCCATGGCTCGCTGAGCAATCTTGAATTTATCTACCAGTCGTCCATAAATTCATCCATAGTAAAATAATGTTATTCAATCATTTAATGTCCCTAGATCTCTCGCCATGACACTTGCGGTTTTGAGCACGTCTCGTTCAAAAATCCCAATTCAGCCAAACATAAACAGCTGGTCATTGGACTTGTACCGATATGTGGAAATTGGTCATAAACATGACACTAGGGAACCGACATTAAATTAATCGATTTTCAACAATAATTTACAGCTTGATATGCGTAATAAAATCACCACTTCGGATATCCAATTAATGGATGCCATCGATGTAAATATCGATACCAGAACCAGTATTTTGATGTGACATGATACCTCCCCCTTTTCTATCATCCAAGCCCATTCTACCTTTATAAAATAAATGTGATATCGCAGTATCCAGTACAGCTTAGAAATTACCATACCCGTTGCTCGCTGAAGTATATATATCGTTTTAAGTTATTTTTAGTTCACCGTTATCGTGTTTGCTCCCCGATTTAACCCTCAATCCTTGTAGGCTCTAATAATTTTATTTGTTTATTATTATTTATAATATTAAAAGGTATTGTTTGGGGCAGAGTTGGTGTGGCGTGTTATTTCGTGAAGTTTGGCTGGAGCAAGCAATTTAGAAAAACATACATGGAAATTAATTTGGTACTCCAAATGATTTTGCAATGGTTTTTGACACCTGTAAAAGCTGGGGTCCATCAAGGGTGTAGGTATCACAAAAGGCTCCTAAAAAGTCCAGTCATAAGAATAGGCAGTACGATCCTATTCCTTGTATACGCTTATGAATGTCTTAATGGTGATAATGGACAAATTCTCACAAGTCATTATAGCTGTTTGCAAAGAGGATCGTGTTCAACCAATGGACGTTTCTGGGCTAACGGTTTCATAACATGACCCTGGTGGTCATATTATAAAACTTAAATAACTTCGAGGGTATATACGTGCTGCATAGTATGGCGTACAGTTTACAATAATTTAACAAACAACCACAAAGCAAGGCTTGGCATTGATGACTCAATAGCCAACAAATACTTTGAGGAATGCAATGTGAATACTAAGCGAAGAAAATCCTAGTGTAATGTAAAACATATTATACTCCTTTTGTTGCTGTAATATTATGCACTGGATAAGGAAACCTTATCGGTTTTCCTTTAATCTCCGTTGCAAGTAAACGTATGTTTTTAACGTTAGAAAATTGCACTCATTTTTTTTTCTAATGTTGTTTTTATGTTGCTGTTTTAAACGGACTTCGAAAAAGAGGAGGTTCTCCAAGCGTGTGTATTTATTTTTATTTTATTTTTGAAGTGAAAACTTCTTTAGACGCGTTAGGCATTTTTGAGATAGGAAAAAGCAATTTGAACTCGCGACACCGTTACCGCACCTCATTTTTGTAAACGCGATTGTGCTCTTTATTTATATTTCGTTACGGATCAATGTTCTATGCAAGTATTTTTACTTTAAAGGTTTTGGAAGTATTTTTGAAGTGAAAACTTCTTTAGGCGCGTTGGGCATTTTTGAGATGGAACTAAACCATTGATTTCGCAACACCGTTACGACACCTCATTTTTGTAAACGCGATTGTACTCTTTATTTATATTACGTTACGGATCAATGTTCTATGCAAGTATTTTGACTTTAAAGGTTTTGGAAGTATTATTTTTTGTAAACGCAATTGTGCTCTTTATTCAGACAAGGGTACGGACCAATTTTCTATACAAGTATTCTTCTTCCACTAAGGCGATCTTGTTCAAGTTTTCACTTCTGTCGGCACTGCCAGTGCCACTGTTTTTTTTTTTCGAATTTTGTTTTTATGTTGCTGTTTTAAACGGACTTCGAAAAATAGGAGGTCTCCAAGCGTGTGTATTTATTTTTATTTTAATCTCATCGTTCTTCTGCATTTATTCCAATTTATTTGTGGTCTTCGCAACATGTCTTTTTCTTCCATACTCCTCTATTAGTTGTCATCCTGGTAGTCTCTCCCTTTCTAGCCATGTGTGTTTGACTATTTTGCGGGTTTGTAGTTTTATTTATCATTAGTTTGTAGTTCTACATCGGTGTCTGATTTTTAACAAGTTTTAACATAAAATACCTACTTGATCTATATCCTATGATACTCGGCAATACTGTAGCTTTTTATTAGTGAAAGAATTTTCGGAATCGGATCAGTAGTTCCGAAGATTACCACTTACCACATACACTTACATACAAACTCACAAATAGTATCTGTTTATAATATTAATATACCTACATATATGACAACTTTTTGAGGAGCTCATGGCTAAATACTAACAGCCGCTCGGGTCGATCTGTCAGGTTAAGCTACGCTTGCCGGGGTTGGTCCGTGGATGGGTGACCATTTCTACATAAGCCGTTGGTCCCAACTGTCATTCGTGGATCTTTGACAGTCGTTACGGGTCGTCAGAAGCCCGAAAGTCTGACAACCAGTCTTACCAAGGGTATCGTATTACCCAGTTACTGGGTTGTGGAGGTCAGATAGGCAGTCGCTCCATGTAAAATACTGGTATACAGCTGCATCCGGTTAGACTGGAAGCCGACCCCAATATAGTTGGGAAAAGGCTAGGCAGATTGATATATGACAACTTTTTTGCGCACTGTAAAGTCTTCTTTAAGCAAATCTAATGTTACATTTAGATAACAACTCCACAACCTATGTTTTCAAATAAAACCTTTTTTAATACGGTTAATAACCTTATTTGAATTTCATGTTCCATTCCATTTTCATCCAACAGCATGCTCTGTTGAGTGGCAGTGTGAAGCCAACAAAATTGCTACCATAATTATTGTAATAGAGAACAATTTTATTTTTTTCCTCTACGTAGTTAATCATCTGTTTGGACATAATGGTTTGGCCTGAGGTTCATTTTTTTTTCGGTATGCTATGAATCATAGATTTCAAAGCTATGCCTTGGAAAAAAATTGTAAATAGTTTTTTTAGTATAGGTATAATGTTTTTTATAGTAGTAACTACGCTTATAAAATGATTTTTTTCGTAATCGTTTTAATATTCTAATTTTCATAGCAACAGCAATTTTTTATATGAGCAGAAAGACGTCCACTGCTGGACATAGGCGTCCCCCAAGCAGCGCCATTTCAACCGGTTCATTTTGGGGGTTTGCTATAATCTCCACGCTTAGCAGGCTGATCACAGTATGGCGTTAATAGAATGCATGAACGCTGTTGCCCATTCTCTAGCGAGTCCATTAGACGCCTTTTACGACACCTACGGGAAGAAATAGGATGGTGCTATTCTCCACACACACGGACTACCTACCTTCAAAGTAGATGCTCTAAATTATGGTGAAATGTGCTAGCCGGAACATTGGTATAGACTTGCGTGGAGGAATGTCTTGTGGTCACTTAAACCGCTAGCCTCTGTGACTACACATATAGCATAGGTTCCTTTCTGTTTGAAAGAAGGAAAATGTGGAAAGTAGAAATCCTTTCACGCTACAGAATTAATAAAAAAACCATTGTCTTATCCCAATTTAAAAACGACAGTTTAAAAAGATTTCATTTTTGTTGGTGGTGGTGTTTATCTGGTTTTTGGGTGACGTCTCTGAGTGTGGGAATTGTGACTACATTGTTGTATTGGGTTCCCACCTGTAAAAACAAATGTAAGTGGTAATAGTTTTTTTTGTTAGCCTATATTGTGTCCCACTGCTGGGCAAAGGCCTCCCCTTTTCCCTTCAAAATCTCTCTGTTTTGTGCGATTTCAGGCCATGTTGGCCCCGCAAACATAACTAGATCGTCACACCACCTTCGTCGCGGTCTACCTTGACGGCGTTGTCCTCCTTCAGGCGTCCAATGAGTGACGATCTTTGTCCATCTCTCCGGGTGCATTTGTGCGACGTGGCCGGCCCACTCTCACTTCAGCCTGGCTGTTTTTTCTCCAGCATCCGCTACTTGAGTTATGAGCGCAGGATGGTGTTTCTAACGTGGTCCGTTCGTTTGACACCTATTATGCTGCGCTCCATTGCCCGCTGGCAAATCTTGAGTTTGGACTTCTGTTGTTCAATAAGTGACCAACTTTGTGCACCATAGGTTAGGATGGGCAGAATACACATATCGTAATAGTAAATAAATAAAATAAATAAATTATTAGGAGTCCACACGGCATGGCTCTTTCATCTAAACATTTCTATCTGATGTCATAATGTACCTACTCATCCCCCATCTAAAATACAAGTCACAAGCAAACATCCAAACATACATACGTAATAAATTGTACGGTATACTGCCATATGCCTAGCCTTTTCTCAACTAGGTTAGGGTCGGCTTCTAATCTAACCAGATGCGTTTGAATATCAATCCTAGGTACATTCAGCGAACATCTGGCCTCCACAATCAATTAAACCTCCAGTTATCAGATTTTTTGGCCTCTGACTTGATAACAAGTTCGTTGGTTTGAAGTGCTAATCTAGAGGTCACGATTAGGGACACGAAAAAAGTATCGATACTTTGTGGTATCGAGTACATTTCCATTCGATACCGATACTTTTACTCAATCAGTACTTTTTGGCAGGTATCGTATCGAATAAGAAATTAAGTTTTAAATGGGTAATCTTAGAAATTACCCATTTAAAACTTGCGACCTTACGGCTTATGTTTGTGGTTATGGCAACGCCATCTAGTTCATTCGTTCTGAACCTTCTAAAACATTACATCGATCTTTGCTCGAAATCGTTCCTTCCGTTCACAGTCAAATTCCTAACCTTTTCTTCATTCATTTACTATACTAATCAATCACTCATGACCTGCCCTACTGAAGTTAAACTGACATTATATACTGATTGGACTGATATTGACCTATGCTCTATGCGCATTAGGCCCTAAGAAAAGTACTCGATACCTTGAAGTATCGATACTTTTATGAGTACGATATGTTTTTTTCGATACTACTCATGAGTACAGTATCGATACTTTCTATTCGATACCGTGTCCCTAATCATGATTGGTATAATTATTAATGGTTTTTCGTCCAAAAAACCACCATAAAATGTCTAAAAATACCTCCAACCTAAATTTTGTACCACCGATCAGCCGATCCGCACTATCGCGTCTATATCAGGATGCATTTTTAATAAAAATGGCTTCCAAAAAGTAGTCAGCTTATCGTGAGCAAACATACCGACTACCTATTCCCCACCGGTTGACTTTCCAATTAGAGCGTGGTAGATAAACACGTAATATACAACCTGTGCCATTTTCAAACCGTTATGGAAATAAATGGTTGGAGATTTATTCCACATAATTGAACCGTCATAGGACTTAATTGATTTAAATTATCATAGATCACTGCTGGACAGACTTGTAGACCTTGCACCACACCAATCTTTCTTCTGCATCCTATCTCCGCTCAGGTCTTAGTCTGTCGAAGATAGCCAACAGACTCAAGGGTCATAATAATTTTATTTTATTTATTTATTTCAGACTCAGTGATCCAAATTTTCAGTAGTATAATTATGTTAGTAACCAAAGATTCAAATACATATCACAAACTTATATCTACTCATATATACTATCATACTATTGTAAAATTAAATAACAGAATTATAATACCTTACCACTTTCAGTGCCGGTAGGCCTCCTGGAGGGTTCACCTATTCGCATATGTGATGCTGGGAACACTCGCGGAGGGCTCATTTTAAGTGTAGGTTTTTCGTGAAATAAAACCTGATGTATATTTTAACAAGATTTATTAGTATGTATATGCGTTGGTTTTAAAATTCAAGCATTTTTTTTTTGTTCATGCATACTAATTCACAATAAAAACTAAAGGTTGGAAAAACACTATTTTGGTGTAAAACACTATTTTACTTCGTTTTACTGTGTTTTATAACACGGTTTTAAACCTAATGCCGTTGACCGTCTGCGATGGTTAACTTTAGCGCAAACGTAATGCCGGTAACCCTCCCGGAGGGTTCACTTCCAATATGTATGGCGGTATGGCGTATGAGTTCTATGAAAAGTGGGTGGAGTCAAAGTGTTAAACTCTTGCAAGTGACTTCTATCCATGTGTGAGATCTCGATGGTGAATAATTGAAGCTGAAGATGCTATTGATATAAAATAACTTACTTTGCCATTCATGGTTTACCTTTATGATAAGTTTGTTGGTTATCTGGTGAATTTATCGTAAAAATGTTTACAACCTCCTTTTTTTAATCTTGTAAAAGTTTCCACCGAAGCTTCGGAAAATTTATTCTAATGAGCTTCAGAAGCGCACTAGAGCCTCTACCGAAAAACTCTTCCTAAACTAAACCTACATTACCGAAAAATAAATCCAAAATAAAATAGTATTCATTTACTCCCGAAAACTTTTTCATTTCCGAACTCGCACGCCCTCTACCTTCCATCTGTTGAACCTCGCCACAAACATCACGCTCTACCAACTACCTGGAAGGTCGCCAGAAGATGAACTCATCGCTATTCGCGCGGCTCCAAAATAATCGCATATCATTTAACTATTAATATAAGTATTTATTATTCCGCCATTACACCGGTTACAATTGATTTGATGGCTTTTGTAATTAATTGCGTGGTTAACGAGTCGGCGTTTATGAATTGGAGTTTTATTTTATTGGTAGTGTTTAAATTACTATCTTTACGCTTAGCAAGTTGTATACATGTGGGACAGCTTTATGTCCAATAGTGGGATGTAGTGCGAGAAGAAGAGACTAAAAAGAAATATTCAGTAGCAATGTTTTTAACTAAATATTCTTCACTGAATATTTATTCAACATATAGTTTGGTAACAATTCTGTTAAAGACAATGACACACATTATAACCAGCAAAAAAAAACACACATTTGATTTTCCTTTAGTTCTGCAATCTCGCAACAGATGGCGTTGCCAGTATGTTAGAACACCATGACCTAGAAAACGGTATCATTGATTAAAACAACTTCCGATTATTGATTTGCTCGTTATTTTTTTGTTTACTAAAGCTTATATTATGTTTGCATCAAAACGTTTTGCAATTAATAATTATAGTTTTCCTGATATTCTAAATAAATATTGAGAAGACTATTGGTTCTAACTTAGATCATGGAAGATTAAATCTACATATAGTTTTGCAAGAATGATTATGAAGACCTTCATTTGACG
Organism: Agrochola lychnidis; assembly: GCA_963680765.1. Lineage (NCBI taxonomy): Eukaryota > Metazoa > Arthropoda > Insecta > Lepidoptera > Noctuidae > Agrochola > Agrochola lychnidis. The sequence goes on from OY796873.1 coordinate 9,796,226, forward strand.
TTTCCTACTTAGGTACTGTTTAGGTTAAAAGAATGTTCGCACCTAGTCGTTTTTAACCGACTTCCAAAAGGAGGAGGTTCTCAATTCGACTATGTTTTTTTTTTTTGTATGTTTGTTACGCGATTACTCCGTCAATTATGAATTGATTTTGATGATTCTTTTTTTGTTTGGTAGATCATACTTCAGAGGTGGTCCCATATAAATTTTATTAAGTTTGCTTGGATAGTTTTTGAGTTAGCTACAATAATACGTATTGTTTCCTCACTTAGTATGTGGATGATATGATAACTTCCTGTCACTGTTATTTACATAGCAGGTAGTGGTATTCGAATTTGTGTGGGGTAGGTATCACAACTAAAAAGTGAAAAATAAAAACTTTTTACAAAAAAAAAACAACCGACTTCAAAAAAACACTACAAAGTGAAAAATAACTTTAATTTCGGAAGTCGGTGACAAAGAACGAAAATTAAAAAGTAAAGACACCGACTTCCGAAATTAAAGTTATTTTCACTTTGTAGTGTTTTTTTGAAGTCGGTTGTTTTTATTTTTGTAAAAAGTTTTTATTTTAGCCTATAACTGTTTAGCCATGTAAATAAATATGTATTTCATAGTTATATCCGTCTTAATATAACCTTAGTCTTCATTTCCGTCCTTTCATATTTGCCCTTAGCTTAGCTCACCTATTTACATACGGATTGATCATCACTAGGTATGAAACATTAATAGTTTTCCTGTTATTGTTTCTAATAATAGGGTAATTTTCCTTGTTAGATACTTAGGTATTTCTTTTACAAAAATAAGTAGGTAATAAACACATTATTTCTGAGTATATTTTCATAAGATTATTTTCTTTAATCATTAATTATTCACCTCGGTGTAACCTGATGGATTGCGATGGATGAGGGCTACTAGTTTCCCTAAATTATGAACTAACATAAGCTTTATCACCTTTTAATTTTCCCACTACTGGGACACAGGCCTCCTTTTTGTGAGAGGGACTGGGCCATAATCAACCACGCTGGCCCAGAGCGGGTTGGTAGATGTCACATATTTTATGAATTTTTGGTTCTAGGACATGCCGGTTTCCTCACGATGTTTTCCTTCACCATTTTTACAAAGTAAAGAAAAGCTCTACCACTGGGCCACCACTGCTCACATTATGGACTGCAATAATTAAATTAATGGTCCTTTGGCTGCATCTAAAAGCTTAAAGCGTAAAACCGATTCTAAAATGAATTAAAAAAGGCCCGTTGGAAGGTAGAAAAAATCGTAAATGTAGACAGACACCTTTTATAACTACATGTATTTTGAAATAAATTAAAAAACAAAACTTGTGGGGTCGGCTTATGTAATTAAAAAACTATGTCAAGTCAGCTGATGCAATTAGCCTGATCAATTTACTGCCTCGCTAGGCAGTAACCAAGTAAAAAACTATAGCTAAAGACGCCCTCTAGTGAGAGCTTTGCATTAGATTGGTAGAGACAAAGGTAGGAGGCGAATAATTTGGGGTCTCCTCGCGTTCTGACTGGCTAATAGAAAAGTATAAAATGTCTTGTTAATTTTATAACGTAGAAGAAATATAACAATTATTCAACATTGGATTTGCGAGTACATAGTGGTGGTACAAATCTGAACTACACTGCATTCATAGTTCTTGTTCGTGGCTATAGATGGCGCTACTAGTCTGTTCACTCGAGTTTAAAAGCTTGTGCTGTAGGCTGTAGTAATTTTTAGTTATAACAGCTATTTCACAAACCGATAATTATTTTCCCTACCAAAAAAGTGTCGTCAATTTATTAGGCATTTCTTTTTTAGTTTGTGAAGTTGTTCCTAACATGCAAAATATTTCTTGTAGGAATTACATATTTATTTATCTACATTTCATCTTAATCTTAGAAAATCAAAGGCATTGCGCTTGCTACTATTTATAAAGATTTAATAGACCATTACTTATGCCCACAGAAGGTCACGTCCATTATTAAAGATAAGCATTAAAACAACAATGTTGAATATCGTACATTACGCTGTTTCGCAACGGTTGCTCAAGTCTACTACGATTATTTACTTTAGCAGATATTTTTAACACCGCCACCTACTAATGCTGCCCTCTAGCGGTGTTTAAAGGTACTTGATTTACTATGAGGAATTTTGTTATTGTGATGATTCATTGCCTTGTAAGATAATATTACCTATAGTAACGTATGTGAAACAGTAAGTAGGTTAAGGGTTTTTTCACTACTTCCGGATAATTTCCCGTAAGATTACTTAACAGATATTTTTTTATTTTTATATTGATTAGATGATTGCTGGCTACCAGGTACTGCCCCATTACAGAGTGGTGACTATGTACACACGGCTACACATCATATAAGCTGACCTCATATTGTACGGAAATCCTATACAATGCGCGATCAGCATAAATTGGAAATGTATAGCTTGATGTGTAGCCGCGTGTACCTTTGTTTGACGTATTAGAAAATAATTAAACATTGCGTCACTTGAGTAATTACTTTGTACACTTTTAATAATTATTGTTTTCTTTAGTACACTTGCTATTGACGTACGGACGATGGTTCTTAACTTGAAGGTTACCTACAAAGATAGAAAATTATTCGATAAAAATATTGAAGATAAGTCGGTACACCCTTTTTAACCGCCTTCCAAAAAGGAAGAGATTCTTTGTTCGTAGCGTGTTTTTTTATTTATTTATCTTTACCGATTTCTCCGCCATTTGAAAGGATATGCTCTCGAGGTGGTCCCATATAAATTTTATTAACTTTTGGAAAGTTTTTGAATTAGCTTCAATAATACGTATTTTTCCCACTTGGTATGTGGATGATGTGATAAGTTCCTGTCACTGTTATTTATATAGCAGGTAGTGGTATTCGAATTTGTTTGAGGAAGGTACCTACCACAACAAAAAATTGCAAAATAAAAACTTGAACAAAAACAACCAGCTTCCAAAAAAACACTACAAAGTACAAAGTGAAAAATTACTTTAACTTTGGAAGTCGCTGGCAAAATACGAAAATTCAAAAGCAAAGTTTTTCACTTTGTAGTATTTTTTTTTTGGAAGTCAGTTTTTTTTTTTTTTTTGGAAAATGTTTATTTATTTATCTGATCTAACTGCCTTATTCAGACTAATTAAACAGAATTCATCCCATCACACATCCGTTTCGTATCTTCTGCTGATCCTCTGCAATTCTGCATACTACATTGAAAACCATAGTAAAAACACTCAGTTGAGTTTAGAAACGTGCTAGCCACTAAGGTAGCTACTTCTTTTTTTTTTTCTTGAGGTTAGTGACTAATTAGTCTGACTAGTAGTCAGATAGGAAACGCCGACCTCATCTAGTTTTTAAAATATGATTGACGTGTAAAAGTGTTTGTACAAACCTACTTACAGAAATAAAATCATTTAACTTGGTGGCAATGTTTTTATGCCGGCCATGGGCCTCTGACTTTGATTCAGAGCCTCTGAAATATCTCAATACTAGCTGCGCCCCGCGGTTTCACCTGCATAAGTCTCGATCCCGTGGGGAAAAAAAAAAAAGTATCCTATGTTCTTTTCTAGGGCATCATCTATATATGTGCCAAATTTCATCCAAATCCGTTCAGCCGTTTTAGCGTGAAGGCATAACAAACAAACTTACTTTCGCATTTATAATATTAAGGATATATGGTAGCTAACTATACATGAGTAGCTGTTCTGTACCTATGTAGCAAATCGTGGGTATAAATTACTGAATGAAAGATGACTAATGCTGATAACACATCTAAACTCCAAAGATAAAGTTCGAAAAACATGATAAAAACAAACTCCACATCACCGAATTAAAGATCCCCCATTTTACACACAAACGTCCTTGCCTCTACAAATATAAACACAATAAAAGCAAATATACAAGAGTAGGTGCGATGATACACAGGTGACGTCACCGGTCCCAGTGGCACGAATCATTGTAGTACAGTCAAAGGCAAAAAACAAATACAAACCGAAATATGTACGCAGCAAACAAACCGAGTTACTCTTCGAAGTCAAATAATTTATTTCAATTAGGAACATAAAAGACACTTTTGAACGTCAAAATTTACAATTAAGTAAAATAGAATTAATATTAGTCGCTCTTAAAGTGTTGGTTCAATAATTGAAATCCTTTTTTTACGTTATTAAAAGAAAAATATTTTATTTGGGACACGCACAGGAAATACAAACAAAAATAAAATAAAAAAATAAGAAAGGAGCATTTTAAACTAACAACAAAAATAATAACGACCTGTGCGAGGCCAAAAAGGCCCATATCTCAACATAATGCTGCGATGTTTAGAAAAAAAAATACCGCAGCGCTGGTATTCTAAAAAAAAGTCGCATTGAGTCTTTGCTATCTCACTCCTGGACAAAGTACCTTCCATTCCTTTCAATTTTCTCGATGTTGTACGTTATCTCCCCAATTCTTCCTCTCTCATCTCCTCAGTCTGCCGCGACCCCGCTTTAAATGTGTCAGGGGCAGGGCTACAGTATTGTTTTTTTTTTTTCTTTTTGGGCGTTGCCCCACGTTAGGAATTTCTCCTGTATTGTGGGTGCGTTTACGAACATTTAAACTCACATACACAAACAGTCAGACCCGGCCATACTTGTAGGCCATACAAATATTTATTTCGTACGGGAATCGAACCCGCGACACGCAGCGCAGCAGTCAATCGCTTAACCACTGCGCCAACCGTGCCGTCAAATTAAAAAATTCGGTATGTATGCAAAGATGCACAATACCTCTAAATCAATCAATACTTTTGGAGAAAAACGTTGTTGAATTTCACTAAATGTACCTATAAGTAGATATTTTTGACTTTAACTGTACCGTAGCCGTGACATTGAGCATGGAAACTGACTACATAACAGACTTGTAAGTGACCGTGACAAATATGCTTTTAAACGTGCGCCTACGCAACGCTGTCCTGCGGGTATGTAGAGAGTGGGATTTGCATAGCGCATAATGTATGGGTAGATTCTCTCGGCTGTTGTAAAGGTGGTTTCACATTGGCGGATGAGCAGCGTTTGCGGTGCGTAGGCGCTGGTGATCCAATTGTTCAGTGTTTTTTTATGATCAGTGAGACATACAGTTTCTCTTGTTGATGGTTCTAGGAGCAGTAACACATAAGTAACTTTTGAATAATATCAGAGTCAAAGGTGTGTGGAAGTTGTTCTTATCGCAGTCCACTGCTGGACATAGGGATTTCCCAAGCTGTGCCACAAGACCCTGTCCATCTTCCGTATCCAGTCTGTCCCAGCCGCTTTTTTAAGATCGACGGTCTATCTAGCTAGGGGGCGTCCCACGCTACGTTTGCCGATATGCGGTCTCCACTCCAGGACTCGTCTGCTCCACTGGCCATCGGTCCTACGACAAACATGGCCAGCCAACTGCCCCTTCAGTTTGCTTACTCTGCAAACTATGTCGGTAACTCCGGTTCTTTTCCGGATAATTTCATTTCTGATTTTATCCTTCAAAATTTTTGGATATGTCACCGTAAGATTGTGAGAACCGTAAGTTTATAATCTATCGGGATTATTTCCGTTAGATTATAAACTGTCGAAAAATTGTGAACTGCGTGAAATGGGTTAGGTTAGGTTAGAACTGTGACCAACCGCGCGCGAGCCGAGCGAGCGAAGCGAGCGGTGCCGCGGCAGCGGCCGGCGAGCGCTACTTCTAAGTTGCTCGCGGCCACGCAGGCTATTTAATATTAGCGCAAGGTGCATTACGTCGCAAACAAGTTGGTTACCAGTTCACAATTTGTCAGTTTTTCATGGATACGAGGTGCATTCAATAAGTACCTAGCCTCATCGCCAGAGGGCGCTGTACTTTCAAAAGAGTTTTACCACAGTGTAGCACATTCTTTTTTAATTATTTTTTCAAATTTTCATTCCAATCCCTTCATTTGTTTTAATTTGACAACTTATGGAAGCGAACGTGTCGATCGGTTTTACAAAAATGGAAAAAGAGCAATATCGTTCGGTGATTCGATTCCTATTTTTGGAAGGGAAAACGCGCATCGAAATCAAAGAGCGCTTGGATGCTGTGTACGGTGACTCTTCTCCATCGATGGCCACCGTCAAGAATTGGTTCAACGAGTTTGCACGTGGCCGTATGTCGGTTTTTGATGAACCACGTCCAGGTGCACCGAAAACAGCTGCTACGGAGGAAAACATTAAAAAAATCCATGATCTCGTATTGGCAGATCGCCGATTGAAGGTTCGGGAGCTAGCTGAGACTGTAGGCATTTCAGAAGGAACAGTGCATCATATTCTTCACGAGGAACTCGGCATGAGAAAGCTGTCGGCGCGATGGGTGCCGCGTTTACTCACACCAGAAAACAAGCGCAACCGTGAGACCACATCGGAGACGTGTTTGGCGCTGTTTAAGCGGAATCCAGCGGAGTTTTTGCGTCGTTTTGTGACCGTCGATGAAACCTGGATCCACTGGTACACACCAGAGACCAAGGAGCAATCAAAACAATGGATCCAGACCGGGGAACGTGCTCCAAAGAAGGCGAAAACTGTAAAATCGGCCGGAAAAGTTATGGCCACCGTTTTCTGGAATTCACAAGGTGTGATCTACATCGATTACCTCGAGAAGGGTAAAACAATTACAGGGCTTTACTATGCCGATTTATTGGGCCGATTCGACGCCGAATTAAAGAAAAAACGACCCCATCTGGCGAAGAAAAAAGTGCTGTTTCACCACGACAACGCACCGGTTCACACGTCTGCCGTTGCCATGGCCAAATTGGTCGAATTACGCTACGAATTGCTGCCCCATCCACCGTATTCTCCAGATTTGGCCCCTTGTGACTTCTTTCTGTTTCCTAATCTGAAAAAATCACTCGCCGGGAATAGATATGGATCGAATGAGGAAGTCATCGCCGCCACGGAGGCCTATTTTGCAGAGTTTGACAAAAACTATTTTTCGGACGGGTTAAAAAAGTTGGAGCATCGCTGGGCTAAGTGTATCGAACTAAAAGGAGACTATGTTGAAAAATAAATTGCCACTTTTCCAAAATTTTCGTTTACTTTTTGTAGGCTAAGTATTTATTGAATGACCCTCGTACATTATAAACTATCGAAAAATTATGCGTTAAATTGTAAATGATTTGTCACAGTTCACAATTTTTCGACAGTTTATAATCTAACGAAAATAATATCGATAGATTATAAACTAACAAAGTTCATAATTATACGGTGACAGATATAACTTTATTTGTTTTCAATAATTCATAACATAACTTTACAGTTTTTAACATAACTAACTATTTACACTAGGTACTAAATTAAAAGACTAACTATCTGTATAAATAAAAATAAATTCAAAAGTGCCATACATGGGCCTATTTGAAATAAATGATTTGACTTTGACTTTAAATCCTTCAAATAAATTCACAAACTCCCAGCATAGCTCGCTCCATGCAGTCACCAGTCCAGAAATACTGTGTTGAATTCACGTTTTTTCTGGAAGACCAGTTCCTTTTGGGATGTTTCAGCGGGATTATGTTGACTTATCTCGTTCATTGAAACAGCTGAAAAGTAAAACGCCCGCCAAACGCACGTCAAATTCTCCAGTCTGAAAGGAATCTTAGCATATGATTGCTCACGCAACTTCCTCTGCTATGTCATTTTAGCATAACACAAACATTAATCTTAGCTAGACCCGCGTAATGTCAATCAGAATGATTTCCCTGCTATTACAATTTAAGATCTAAAGCTTGATAATACAAAACCTTGAATATGTGCTCGCGTTTGACCAATTTCCAACATATTGTGTCCTTGACCATAATAATCAAAATCGTTGATGGTAGCAGACCATAATAACATGCTTTGGGCTTTGTTACCATTGTTCGAAAAAAAAACATCTGACGACCAATCTTTTCGGACAAATGAAAAATTACTAAAACATTCATTTTCATTGTTGTCTCATACATTTATTTAATGTAGACAGTTCTCTTTATGTTTCAAAGACATGAATTAGGTGATCTTGAACACCTTAGTGCAAATGAAAAACTTCGCCTCGAAATATGTTCAAATTAATCTTGCTATAATAGTATCGGTAGTGACCTAATAGCTGCAAGTCACGAATCCCCTTGACTTTCCTAGCTTCGTATAACTTCCAACTAGGTATATCTGATGATATCGCCCTTGATACAAAGCAATAGCCCGCTCTATAATTATATTACCCGCCTTGGAAAACTATTGATTACAACGTTCCGGATATAGATTCTTTGAACTGTAACACTTCAGAACATACAAGAAACCGGCCATATGCGTGTTGGACCACGCACAATGAAGGGTTCCGTAGTTAAGATGAATTTATCCCAAGAACAAACTTAACATTGTAGTTGAAAAGTTCTCCCAAACATTCCAACAGCAAATGTAAGTTTGTACGCACAATATTGGGAGATTTACCATGTTTTTTTAATACCACAGACTTCTTATAGGTTTTCCTCTAATCTATAAGTATAGAACTACTTTGTGTCTTTTTTTTTCAAAATTTTTGGCTCAATAGTTTCGGAGATAATGGGGGAATTTACAATATTCATCTATTTTCTTAAATATCTTTAAAAGTATTTATTTTTAAATTATAAAAATTATTTGAGGTCATCCCAACAAGCCCTTTCATTTGACATGTCACACGGTACAGTATGAAAAGTGCCATATTATTCAAAATTCATTTATTCGTTACACATCCGTGTTTGGGTCACAGAAATTGATATGTATATTAAATTTCAACTTAATCGGTCCATTAGATTCCTAACAAATTGGCTGTCACAAACGGACAGACAGATAGACACACGAGTGATCCTATAAGGGTTCCGTTTTTAGTTTTGGGGTACAGAACCCTAAAAACTGATTAACAGCTATTTTAAGAGCATACCACTGCGCTGACCATATCATGAACGCCCTTTTATTAAACTCAAGTGCTTACAAAAACCATGCTAAATTAAAAAGATTTTATAACTAACCAGTTTCTATTATAAACTGAACAAGTTGCTTCGTAACTGTCAGTATAATTTCACGTTAGGGACACAATATCCGAAATATTAATTAGGTGAAATTAACATTACATTTAGGAAGTGACCACACACGGAATATTAATCCATGAATTGGCCTTGATTCCCAATCGGGATGGTCGATTTGGCGTGAGCTCACGCGCCGCACCTCTAGACAAGCACCGGGCTACCGACTGCCGTACTCTGCTACTGCTGCGCGGCGCGAATGGTGTTCACTAGACAGACTCATTGTAAGCTGCCAGTGTTTCCTTGCCCGCTCGCGTATGCAGTTAGCGTTGCTAGTCTCGCACTAGTTTCTGAACGCGCATCTGTACGACGCGCGCCCTCGCCACATTTGAAAAAAGAACTCGGAAAAGCGCGCGCTTTCCACGCTCGTGATAAATAAAAATGGGTGTCGTAAAACAGCAAAAGAATAAAACGAAAAAAGATGAGAAGAAAGACTTGGCTAATGGAAAGCCAAATGATGTTAGTAAAAAAGTGAAAAAGAAAAAGTTTGTGTCGTGTTTACAGTGCATCAAGGCCGGAAAAGAGGATGGTATATAATTTTCTTTTATTTTTGTGTGAAAATTTACGCCAGCCGTGATTAATGAACGCAAAACTGAGGTTACTAAATTCAAACTGTTTATGTTGTTGCAATCCATTTGGTAAGCAGTCAATATTCGTGATCCTGTATCCGCTGACTGACAAATATCCAGTTCATTCCATAGTCTGGTTAATATTAGTGTAATTTTATGAAATACTTAGAATTTGAGGCTAGTTTTCTGAATGTTTTTCACCTTTTTATATTTTTCGGTAGGAAATATCTACAACACGATTACCTCCTCACCCTATCGTCAAAAACAAACAAAACTTACACCACCGCAAAAAAAAAGTAAATAAACAAAACAATAAAAAAAACAGCGAAGCCATGTGTAAGATTAATATTATGATTATGATCGACGAAACAGACTTGCTACGATTACCGTCATAACGACCCACATACCACTGTTTACGTCCCACATATCCAAAGATTTCGTAACACGACTGGAACATTGGGGGAATCAATCTTTTTAAAATATGTTTTGTTAATAACACTACTAATACTGACATCATCTCACATGAAGAACAGTTTTTAGCACTTAACAGCAGTATTTTGAGTTAAAACCGTTCAGGATGTTCTTTACTTATTACAGTTTTCGGGCAGAAGCTATCAGTGTTTTAGTAAACACCTACCACGTTACAAATGTTGACTAACACATAGTTTGAGATAAAAATGCTGAGAGCCTACTTGCATTGCTACCAACCTATTCATAATCACAATGACTATCATTTTGACAAATCAACAATGTTCATTAAACAGTGTGATTTTAAAGGTCGTCTTTAAAATTAGACTATTATGATTGATGTAGTTTTCCACTGCCAAAACCTTCATCTTAAATCAAAAACATCATTAAAGTTTTACAGTCGTATTGAAAACCAGATGGAGAATCCTCATAACTTTCATACATTACTAAAACATAGTTTTAATGGTATATCATAAAGCGGAGGCCCCAAATCTGTCAGTCAAGGTCAATAAAGTGTTTGGGTTTACATCATCATTGCCGGTTTAGGACACAGATGACTGACTATGACTGTGGCTACCATAGACAAAAAATAGTCTCGTTAGAGGATTAAACACAAAGGTTCCACTGCTGAAATTGTCTGTACAAAAAAAGTTGTTGAATACTCATGGTTCTATAATTTTTGTGGTGTTTCGGTCGAACTACGAGAGCGGTTTAATAGCTATCGCAAAATCTTGAAAATGTGCGAAAAACTGTTAACAGATCTGCGAAAAAAAATGGAATAATTTACATGGTCTGTTGCGTAGTTTTATCAAAAAATCCTGGCAGTAAACGAGCTGTTTAAACTGAATAAGTTCTCCTTGGATACAATTTTATTACGAATAGAAAATAAAATAATAAGTTAGCAACAGTATGAAATCATACTGCATCGCAGCGTGAAAAATCTGAAATTTTAATCTCCATAAAAAAATGGCCTCTCACTGAATCATGCGCAGAAATAGTTCCATGTACCTACGTTAACTCCGCTGTAAGGATGTCTAGTTTAACGCTCATTTACGCAGTTACATAAGTCCATACGATGAGATCATTCCGTATGTAAATGTATTAATCAAACATGATTTGGTTGTGTTTTCAGTCCTAATTACGATGTTAAGACAACACTTTACCTATTTGTAAAGTGTATTTTTCCTGCATATCTTATTTAGTAAAAACACGGAACGAAAAACACGAGTTTTTCCATAAATTTAAGTTAGGGATGACCGTAAAAACGTAGGTACCCTATGCTTCGGTGGTAAAATGCATCTGATTTAATTATTTAAACACATGAATTTTCCAAAAATCTCAGGCAGGGGACAGACAGAAAAACACTTTACTTATGAATAAACCTCTAAAATACTAATGTTAGGCCATAAAGTTTAATAATTTGCATGTCGAAAGTCATTATTGTGGCGTTTCTGTCATTATTCTAATGGCTTTGGTATACAGTAGCCATGTTTCGTCAAATTCGTAACCATTGACGAATTACTCAATCTTTGACACAATTCTACCGTACTTATTGAGCGATGGACGTAAAAGTGAGGTCATTGCCTAAAACGGACCATAGACTAATTTTCTGGCATTGTAGCAAAACCAAAAATGTTTTTGGTAATGACTCAAAGCTTTGGCTCTTTTTCTTTTATTGTTTTGAATGATGTAAGTTTTATTTACGTGTTATAAAGTCACTTGTTGACATTTTAGGAAGATTTTGTCTAAAAATGTTTTTAGATCTCGTCAATGAATTTACTTGTTCATTCTAATGTATCGTATTGCTAGGCGCGGTAAAGCAATCTTCATAATTCTCAATAAGCTATGGTATGGGATTATCCACTTAGCTTTGGGCTAATTGACCTCACCAATTAGGTATATGGGTCTGCGACCTCTCTAATTTGTTTTAAAAATGTAGTGACATATGGGACACCTAAGTAAGTTACTATGGGCGCATTCCGACTTACGTTAAAAGTGATAATATCGCGAATCCAACCAAATTTAATAGTCACAAAATATAAGGGTTATTGAGTAATAATTGTGACTTTGGAATTTGGTCGGATTCGCTATATAATCACTTTTGGCGTAACTCGGAATGCGGCCTATGCAGGCTTGTCTAGTTTGTTGCAAATGTCAAGTCAGTATTTCTATTTTCTTAATGTCCCTCGGGAATCATCGCATTTCCGAATACAAACGAATGCTAATTTCCATGTCCATCAATTATTATATTTATCGTGTATAATAATTTGAATTCAGAACTAAGTACTTTATTGTTGTTTTGTTTTGATTTCCGTGTGAACTATAGAGCTGTAAAACAATTTTCCTATCTATCGTGCTTGCGACTTTAGCAGCTTTTCTGCCATTTTTTAAATGAATTACATTAAGTTAAAAGAGTATTAACAACTCTATCTATATACTTCCAAGTCGATTGAGAGCGTACGGTCTGCACCAAGTGCAAAGGGCAACTGATAGAAATCCGACGACTGACGAAACACGAATTTTGACGAAATGCCGAAAATAGAAATACTGTATTTTTGTCTGATATTTTCGGGGGAAAAAATCACGTCTATTGTAATCAAAATGAGGTATGAATCTTTCTGTATTATATTGCATTACTTTTAATCTGGGGAACGAAACTTTGCTCACTTGACCTGTCACAGTAGCTCGGAAGTCAGGTTAATATGCTGCTCATAGGCGACAGCTTACATCCTGTCACCACTAGGATGCGACCAATGAAAAGCCATATGACTTACTATAGGTAGTCCTATAGTTACTTTAAAAACCAGAACTTCATAGACTTAATTTTTTATCCATATCGATCGATGATGTTATTGACACTCCAACCACCGAAAATTGTCTTAAGTACATTTCGGTTTCAGCGTATCCACACTAATATTATAAATGCGAATGTAACTATGACTGCCTGTCTGTCTGTTAACGGCTGAACAGATTTCGATGAAAGGCACCCAGGTAGACGTCCTGGGTTAGGACGTAGGATACTTTGTATCCTGGTAGTATGTTCCTGTAGAATAATTTCCAAACGGGCGAAGGCGCGAGCAAAAACTAGAAGTAACATGCATTGATTTAAAAAGGAAATACACAGTGTGATTCTTCATAACGTGTACATATCGAAATGAGGGAATCTATGCTTAATTTTATCGACGGAAAAAATATTTTAAAAAAAGTTTTTGTTTATTTTTTCTATTTTTTTGGAGAAAAAAAATTGTTTTTTTTTCTCTTTGGCTTCTTATTTTACAATTACAATTTTACAATTATTGTAAAAATTTATGAAAAAAATACAGATTTTTGCTAAAAAAAAACATGTTTATTTGCAAAAAAAAAATCTCAAAAATTTATGTGGACACCTAATTACTTCCAATCATTATGGACTTTGTTTCATCGCGATAGATGATTTAGTTTAAAAATTACACAGTTTTTTTAAATTCCATAAAAAGTATAAAAAAATATATTTAGATTTTATTAAATATTTTTTCGGTCGTTAAAATTAAGCATAGATTACCTCATTTCGATATGTGCACATTATGAAGAATCACACTGTATAAGTCAATGGTAACATGGGGCACTAGGCTCTGACAAAGCCTTTTTAGACTCCACATTTATCATAGACACAAAATATCGACATCATCAATCATTTATGGCATTCCCTTTGAATTGCCTCTTCAGGAAATGGGTATTGGCATATTTCGATAGAAACGTTCGATTGCGACCAACTTTGTCTATCTTTCCCATCAAAATCGGTGCTCTAATTTTTAGACATCGTTCAATACGACTAATGGTGCCGATTCCCTTGTTCACAAACTAAACTAAATTTAAGTTCAGTGCATCTTCTTCTTTCTATTTCATTAAGAAAAGGACAGAAGATAAATTTTAGTTTAGTCCTGTCAAATTAATCAGCTCCTGTCACTACTCCATACAAGTTTAGACGTGATTAAAAACTTGCCTACTAAAATTACGTCAATTTACGTCAAGCGCCGATTAATTTGACAGGACTAAACTAAAATTTATCTTCCATCCTTTTCTTAATGAAATAGAAAGAAAAAGATGCACTGAACTTTAATTTAGTTTAGTTTGAGAACAAGGGAATCGGCACCAATGATAGGTAGAACTAATGAACAAGCTCTCTATTTTCAAATGATTTTTTGACTTTACTTCTTAAGAATATATTTTTATATTTCGATTATGGAAATTTTATAAGGGAAATTTTTACAAGCAACACTTGTTTTATTCGTAAATAACAGAGATTAAAATTTTGGAAAAAACATATTATTTATTTCACACTTCGATCTAGATATTTAGGCCGTTTTTTTTGCTGGCTTGCACACACTTTTTATTGATTTTTTTTATTATTTTAAGTAAATATTTTTTGTGTAGAACCTTAAACAGGTATACTTTTCTAAAGGTGCTAGGTAAATCTGCTCTTAGTTACATGAGAATACATTTTCAACAGACTGCAATGATCACCACCTCATTAATTTAATGACAGTCCTTTTCTGATAACACACAGATAACAATCAGATGTGACAATGGAATAATTTGTTACAATGAAAGGCTATACACATGTCCATCAATTCCACATGTGTTTTACGATGTAAACAATATAATGCTTTATGTACAAACCTATTATGTGTCATTATTGTGTATCACATTTGTATTATTACTACATCTATGGTTGCAATCAGTTGGGGTATACAAAACTATTGAATAGTTTAGGTAATGTTTGACGGGCGTAACAGTGAGTTGTCAACATAAGTATTATGGATTTGTTATAACTGTTTTCCTCTATTGATACAGTTAGAGCCATTGCACGAACAAGTGATTTTAGTTGAAACTGTTTTGGTATTATTTGGTCGGCGCAAAGTTTTGGACTTAAATTAATTTTTCTCTTGAGATTCCTTCAACGTTAAGTATAAAGTGAATTAACACAGTGTTGCTGTTTTTATTGATACAAAAAAGTGATGCTGTTTTAGAAGCTTCTTCTTCTTTAAAGTGCATTACTAAATAAAAGACTCCCGCGTGGTAATTGCGTGTGTAATGACAATTGATCGCATTTTCTTTCATTTTGACTGTTAAGCAACGTTCATTGCGTTATTTACGTTGTTGAACAGACGAAATTAAACCTATGATGCAGTGGATTAGGAATATCCTTCAAAACTCTCGGATTGTTACCGAAACTATGTTACCCAATTAGGGTCCTGATCCCGATACTCAACAATTTAAAAAAAATACATAGCGTCACTGGAAAGAAGTAAATGCTAAAGCGCCATTTGCCCAAATGGCGCTTTAGCATTTTCTCCTTTCATTAATAATATGTTTATTTTTAATAAATAAATAAACAATTGTAATAATCTTCGACGTTCATCATGTCAGAACAACGGGTTATGGCATAGCTTGAATACTAGCCAGCTTTGCAATGCTTAGCGCTCGGTAAAGTATCTTTTTACCGCGAATACATATAAAGTTATAACTGTTATATTATAATAACTTAGTACATTTGTAGCTCTGCTGCACACGAACAAAAATAAATACTGACTGATACTATTACCTACAGTATTATAATTAGCAACTACTTGGAAAAAATGAAAACATAATTTGGCTAGAATGCTGATTGAAACAAAGTCCACTGCGTGGTCTGTATGTACATGTAGAGAAGACATACTTAAAAAAATACAGTCCAAATGAAGTGAAAACTTCTTAGGCGCATTGGGCATTTTTGAGATGAGAAAAAAACAATGAACTCGCGACACTGTTACCGACACCAGCTTTTGACCATTAAAAAGACATCAACGCGCGATACATTTTCTTTGGGATTAATGAAATTCCAAATATTGAGACATGACAACGACATGATTGACATTTCCCTTTTTTTTACCGACTTCAAAACGGAAAAGTATTTCTTGCACAATAAAATTGTTCAAGTTTTCACTCCCGGGAGTGCCACTGTTTTTTTTTTTGTTTTTTGGTCACATAAACAGACAAACTTCTATTTTAAGATCCCATGCTTAATAAAACTATAGTATCAAAACTGATTTATAATAGAATAATCATTAATCATAATAATGATCTTTAACTGTTTGAATGTAAAACCCCTAACTAATTTATTTATTTTACACAAAATAATATTTACATAATACATACGTGAACAGACTTAAAATAATAATATAAATGTCGCGGCCAGATCTTAGAATTGATTATTTCATGAAATGATCGACCATTTCATGAAATGGTTGTGTTTCATGAAATGGCCAGCTAAAATTGACCATATCATTTAAACGTCAACGTTTAATGATATGTCAGTCGACGTTTGGTCATATCATTAAGTAGGGTTTCCATGCAAATATTACTGGCATTCATTAACTTTTAGTAATCTAGATCAATGGATAAATTTAACATTTTAAATAGCTTTCATTCCAGAAGAAAAATAATAATAAGATTTGAATATTTAAATCCTAACCTGTGAAATACGTTCCAAACTCCATGGTTTTTTTAACGTTGCGGTCGTTTTTCGAGTGACTTTCATAAAAGTCACGTAGCTTGGTATAATAACGATACTTCAATGCACTTTTATCTTCCATTTGCATATTTATAATTGCTTTTCCAATCGAGTTATCGTCCGCCGCCATGATGCACAACAAAAACAAAGCGACATCAACGCCTCTACCGGTAGATAATTTAACTATTTTACGATATGATCACAAATTTTTGGTCACATCATGAAGTAGTCGTGCATTTAACTGTGCATATCGTCAAACGTTGAGTATTCAATGATCTGGCCAGACCACATCATGATGTGGCCAGCGGTCGATGTTCTATTTCATGAAATGCAATCATTTCATGAAATGGTCGATCATTTCATGAAATGATCAATTCTAAGATCTGACATCGACATATACATTTATGTTAAAAAATAAAATGCGGGGAAAGAATGTAAAACTATATCCATGAGTTGTTGCAGTATATTTGCATACTGCACACTTGACAATATTTCCATCCAGAGTTGACTGATCCCCTACCGACATTCCCGTCGCTTAATTAATGTTTCCTAACCTAAATAGATGTTAATTAGTGCGCTCTACTGTTCATTACAGTTGCATACACCTGATGTTATGCAAGAATTGTTTGATTGAACCAATCTTAGAATGTTGTTGTTATGTTTGATGTCGAGATGGAAAAAAATGGACTAGAGGAGTTTAAAAAAAAAAATGGTATTTGTTCATCAATATTCTGATGCATTGTGGAAACGTAGTTTTTAAAGACATGTCTCATTTACAATCAAAATCGATTTTGGTTTTTTACCCAAAATAAAACTGTTCTGTTCGTCTGCGAACTCGATTACACACACACACACACACTCTGACACATACAAACACACACACACACACGCACATCACGTCTCTACATTTAATATGTAGGCATGAATTTATAGGTTAACGATGTCCGGCATTCAAAATTGGTGTTAATTAATAAAATCGTCGAAATCTGATATGAATAGACGATTGTTACAATTTAGTAATTATCATAAGACACTTTGTGGTCAACATTCTTAGCAGTTTATTTCAAGAAACGATCGATTGTGGGCACCTACCGTTTATGTAACACCTATTGCTAAAAATAACTTCTTGTTAACCTATTATTTTAATGGAAGTTCGTGTAGTTCGTGAAAACTTCCGGATTACGTCATAAAAAGCTGTGGCACACTTTCTTCGTTTAATAAGAAACAGCTTTACCTTCATTGCTCACACGCGAACATTACATTATTTAAAGCAATTCTGATGACCCTGCAAGCACATCACGCAAAAGGAGTAACCGGAGATGCATTGTTCGACAGGATACGTCGCCAGTAGTTTCCTATCAAATTGTGGAGCGAAAAACTCGTACTAATTCGGAAACACGAAGATTACCGAAGCGTCACCGCTAAAGTAATTTCTAATAAAAAAAACGTGTGGCACTCGGGGACTGCCGCGGTAAAGCTATTGCATAGCATTTGTAACCTCCATACTTCCTATTTGTCAACGCTACACTTGGGATGATGATGTGATGACATAAAACAAAAATTACGTTCCCATGACAACATCACGTTGTCATGGGAACCGTCATTACATGATAGGCGGAGTGGGGGGTGTTAGGTTTTTTCGTTACGGAATTTCTTGATTCGGTCACCGCTCTCAAAGCCCGCGATAAAAGCTATGCAATAGCTTAAAAACACTCGTGATAAACTCTAAGACCTCATTAGTTGCTTTTGACCTCTAAGATGCAGTAACAGGTAAAAAATCAAACTGCATTGTATAAACATGCGAGATTGTAAAACCATCAGCTCTGAGCAAACAGCAAAACGACCTTTTTTTATCCAACGATGATGTCAACTGCAGCCGCTCCTTAAGCAAATAACGTCACTCTATGTAGGTACTCCCACTTCACTGCTTACCCTTATTAGTTAAATGGTTTCTCTTAACGAGAATATTACACTGCTTTGGACGTGGGTACTGGGTACCTAATGTAAGGAATTGATGGTAGGTGCCACGGAATTGTCTTGAATGCTGGGCGGTGTTGTAGAGTCAATTCTCCACTTCTTTTCTTCCATTACGGAATGATTGTAGAAGCACTTAGTAATAATTAAAACGACCCACCCTCTTTAAATACATATTTAAAGATACCCAAGTCCTTAAAAAAAGTTTTTGGGGATACCTCCGAATATCTAGGCTCCGAACATTATTCTCGTGCCTCAGACCAAATAAAAAACGAAGACAGCGCTGTCAACAGTGATGTGAAGCCGATTTCGTAAACATGTGTGCACTTGTGTGGTGTAGTTTGATTGTAAATGTGTACTTGTGAGCATGTATGCACAGAGGTGTAGTTTTGGCATGTTTCACTTTATTGTTTGCAGCGCTCTGTCTTGGTTTTTTAATTGGTCTGAGTCCCGTGCAACCATTTTGGTAAGATCTTGACTTTTGGGTTGGGTTAAAAAAAAACCTACAATGGAGCTGCAAATGTATGAGAAAATCGCATCACTTCATTTTGATAAGTGATAATGATGAAAACAGAAATTTTTAAACATTGATCCAATAACTCAACTGTAACGTACTGAGAGCTATTTTGATTGTAAGTGTATTTACACAATCAGGGTGCTGTATCAAGTAGTACACTATTAGTCTATTTGATGATGGGCTGCATAGCATAGAACAGCATTTATCAATCAGTTCTTTGACTGCCATTGAGCTGCCCATGTTTAGCACTACATGTTAACGAGATATCACGATGATTCATATTTATCGTACACTGCTGTTGTTCACATTAATACTGAATGTATACTACTATTGTTCCTTTTGTGGCAATGACGCCAATTAACAGTTGTATCGTAATTAAATTTGCAGTTTCTTAGCCATAACTTCAGTAGCTACAATCGATCTAACATTAGATTCCGAGGTAATATAGCTGAACTTCTATGAAAATAAAAATAAATATAAATAGGTGTGATAAAGATATAAACTGCGTTCGCGATTTAGTTTACAAATATATAAACAAATATGTATTTTTGGAAAAAACATCTTTAATATCCGCGCTACAACTTCAAACATTTTAATGACCTGAAATCAGCTTAATTAATACACTAGCATAAAGTTGATATTCTTCTTAGTCAAAATAAAATCAATTGGAAACAAGGATTGGAATAGACTTTTGTTTACATGTACAGTACAATCAACTGTTTCCCAAAATAAACTCAATAAAAAGGTACTCGTTTACGTTAAAACAGCATCTGTTCTATCGCCTACTTTTGTATAAAACTATCAACAACAGTGCAGTCATTAACCGTGATTAAAACGCGCTATTAATAAACCTAACACTTTATTTTGGCGTGATAAACATTCAAACCCAACTTTCATGCTGATACGTTGCCAGAAAATGTGTCATCATCACTTTCGGACATAATCAAAATGCAAGGAACCACCTCAATGCCATGTCCGATTATACCTTGAGATCAACACTATTCTCGTTTTGTGATTCATAAATATAACAATCGAGATATCCCGGCAGCACTTAGTTGTAATTGCGTCGTAAATATGCTGAGTAGCATAAAAGCGTCGATTATAATTATTAGTTGTTACCTCACTAACCTACAGGCTTTTAAAAATAATGATCGCTCTATATTGAGGAGCCGACCTTGTCTTGTCACGTCTATCTACAAAAAATGGGCTACCGTTTCTTTCATTTTAGGTACCCACCATTCGTTTGATTACTCACATCGACCATATTTTTTTACCGGCTACTGGGTAGGGCCAAGAAATCGGTGATTTCAACGACAGGGCGGGGCGATCACGAAAGTATTTTACTTAAGAATCGATTAATCTTTGATTACAAATTGCTTTCATTCCGATGATAGATCGAACTTTTAAATGGATTGCTCGATAATTCAAGTTGACCTTAACACTCCTTACGATCGTTGCTCGAGCTGAAAGAACGCCAGACATCCATTATGCTAACTATGATGATCTAATCAAATCTATGCATGAATTGAACATCACTTACGACATTATGACCGTCCAAAACTGATTAATGGCCAATGATTGTCAATTGTAACATAAAGGGTAATAGTTTCGTCATTATGGCCCATCAAAATGTGAGAAGTCAGAAGTCAGGTGATGGAAGAGTCATGGAGTCAATTACTTGGCCCTTGTGCACTCCCACGCATGCTCAGGAGCCGGTGACATCAACTGCGGGCGCGCTCTGGCGCGTGTGATCAATTGACGGGTTGTGTAATCACCGAATGAGTTATACCTTGCAGACACGCGTGCTTCATCTTCGGTCTATTGAGAACGAATTGAGAAAATACTATCTTTATCGGTAGTCAATGGGATCTAACTGCATTATAAACTTGTGCTATCAGCGCATTTCGATGATTTATGACATTACTTGACGTATTTAGACGGTTATACATGACGCATTTATTGCTATTTAATTTGACATTGCAAAGATAGTAGGAATGCAAACATTAAGATAAAGAAAACACTGAATTAATGCACTCTGCTCTGTTAATTACGACACAATTACAACTGCCATTACAATTCATTCATTAAACTATTAATCACAATCTTTCAAGTCATTGAATTCATCTTTTCTTCCTTTCCCACATTTTAAATGACATCATTTGATAATTTCCTGCTGCATCCGGTTAGACTGGAAGCCGACCCCAATATAGTTGGTAAAAGGCTAGGCACTTAGGCAGGCAGGCATTTGGCCAGTTCCGAAGATCAATTATTCTGTATTATCAGTAGTAAAGAGATGGAAAACATACAACGACGCAGAAACATAGTTTTAATTTGATTAGTGCATGCAACACGACATTATATCACGTCAGCTTCTGGTATGCTAGTGCAAGCGTGGCAGGAGTTCTTATTAGATTTCAAGGTCAGTTTTCCAACTGATGATGACGATCTAATAGCTTCGATCAACTCTAATAGTCATAAGATTTTCCGTAGTCGTAGACATGTCCTAAATAGGCCTGTGTCCAATTTTTTTATTAGTCCGTCTTTCAGATAATAAAAAAATATTGGACACGTATTTTTTCTTTTTTGACGTAATCAAAAGATTACGGCGATACATTGAGTTAAAATGTGGCATGACGACACGCCTTGCTAGATTTTATACGACGTTGTGACGTAGCGAGCCCCCACTCCCCAACTTTAATGCGTGTTTTCTCAGTTATTTTTGATTAATATGATAAAGCAAAAAATACGTGTCTAATATTTTTTTATTATCTGAAAGACGGACTAAATAGAATTTCTTTTTTTTACCTTGGAAACTACCCTAATAATGTTACTGGCTACTTAGAGAGATGTATGGAAAAAGAAAAACATATCGCCGACTCAAAAAATTTGGCATGAGGCAATGTGGTTGCTAAACATTGAAAACGTGTTATACGAGTACCTTCATTTATTTTAAATCAGAAGACACATATAGATATGTAGCGACGTCTCCCTGTCTGTAACATACCGAGATCATGGCACTATCATCCAAGCGTGGTGAATAAATGCCAAATATGTATGGCAGTTGGTATTATTGGACTGTAATTATAGTAATACTAGCTTTTGCCCGCGACTTCGTCCGCGTAGAAGTCGAAAATGGTTCTAATAGGATTTTTATTGGTTTTTTACGTTTTTATTTTTTTATAATAATACACAACAAATCAAAAACAGATATTTTTACAATTAAAACTAAAAAGAGTATTTGCTTATGTTTTTATGTGAGTTCAACCTTATTTGAATAAAATCGGATTAAGTTTTCAAACGTGTCAAAATAAAATGTAATTTAAATCAAAAGCACTAAGAGGTATTGATATCAACTTCGAAGCAAATCACCGCCAAAAAAACTTTCAACCCCTTTTTAACCCCGTTAGGGGATGAAGTTCAATAAAATACGAAACACATCTTCCATCAATTCTGTTAAAAAAGGGTTATGCAAAATTTGAAGTAAATTGGACCAAGGAATCACGTTGTCCCATACAAACTTTGCCCCCCTTTTTCACCCCCTTAGGAGTAGAATTTCGGAAAATCCTTTCTTATCGGATGCCTACGTCATACAAAGAACACACCCTCCAAGTTTCAGGTCTCTACGATCAGCGGTTTAGGCTGTGCGTTGATCCGTCAGTCAGTCATTCAGGACAAAGTATTTTATATGTATAGATAGATTGAATGAGGAAAATGTGAAGAAAGTTTTGAGTATGAATGTCGATGGCAGGGGTAGGGAAAGACAAAAAAAACGATGGGTGGACTGTGTGAAAGGTGATTTGGCTAGAAAGGGACGGACTACCGAAATTACACTGATAGGAAGTATGGAAGTAAAAGACGTGGCGCTGACCACGAATAAATTAAAAATGCGGTGTATTGAAACACGTGAAAATCATGTATATCTTTATAGCCACTGTAAACCAAAGTCAGGCGCTTGACTTGGAGGTTTTCAGGAGCATTTGATTTCTCACCAAGTTTTCCATAAAATAGGTACCTTGTATTTCGTATCTTGTACGTTTATTCTTCCCATCCTCGTGTGGTTCTCAGACACGGTCTTTGACAATTCAGCAGAGGTCCACTCTCGGGGTTTGTCAGAGAGCTATGGAACGGAGTATTCTTGATATTAATCTTGTGGAGATGGTCAAGAATACAACAATACGTTCCATCACTAAAATAACTGATGTCACTCAGAAAGCTGCTGGATACATCTGCCACATGTCAGACGATCAATGGGCCAAACTTACAATCCAGTGAAGACGTCATCGCGGCAAGCCCAGACGGAGATGGCGGGATGAGCTGGACTTCTTTAATAAAGATTGGTCCTTAGCAGCTCTGGACAGAGAGAGGTGGAAATAGAGGCCTTTGCCCAGCAGTGGGACAATAACGGTAAAAAAAGCCACAAGTGCCTTAGCTGAAAGTACAGCAAACAATATTATTACCCATTATGTTTAACCAGAAGCATAAAAATGCATATGAAATACGTCTTACGACTCGCATGAGTGAAGTGTGACCGATGAAATATTACACAGCACTGCACACCCATAATGACTTTTGTAAAACTATAATTTAACTATTCGCTCGTAAAACACGTTTGACCTAAAATAAGTTTCCAGGTCGATTTTTATGTCCGTAGTAGTTTTTCTAATCGAAACGAGAGTGAGGTGAATCGATCGTGAAATCTTCTTTCAAAGTAATTATGATGTTAAATTCAACAAGTTATGACTTATTCACACCCGCTAAACAACGGCCGCCCGCGCCCCATGTAATAACCCGGTAAAATTCCCCATAGAAAAAAAAGTGGCGATAGTTTTTTTTTTTTTCTTTTTAACCGACTTCAAAAAAAAGGAGGAGGTTCTCAATTCGTCGGGATATTTTTTTTTTATGTATGTTCCCCGATTACTCGAAGACCGCTGGACCGATTTGAAAAATTCTTTTTTTGTTTGAAAGGGTATACTTTCAAGTTGGTCCCATTGTCATTTGGTCACGATCTGATGATGGGATCTTGGAGAAATCGAGGGAACTCTTCAAATATTATAGGCACATCTATAGCGATTTGGGTATTTTTGATGAGCAGTTGACATAAGGCTATTGTTACACAGATAAATTACAAACCAACCCACTAAAAAGTGAAAAAAAAAAGTCTTTTTTACAAAAAATATAACCGACTTCCAAACTACAAAGTGAAAAATAACTTTAGTTTCGGAAGTCGGTGTCTTTGGATCAGTATTTTAGTTTTTTGACACCGACTTCCGAAATTAAAGTTATTTTTCACTTTGTAGTTTGGAAGTCGGTTATATTTTTTGTAAAAAAGATTTTTTTTCCTGAAAATTTCCACATAAATAGACTTTCAGTAAGATAAACTCTCTCACGGATCGAACAGGGTTTTTTTACATGTCGTATATAAAAAGATTTGTCAACGGCGACTTTTTTTAGTGATCTCATTCCTTCCTACATAAGGAAGAATGAGCAGCAAAAGGTCTCAGTCATTAGTTCCACACTTTCACCTGCAATGAAGTCACCGGTCAAACTACGAGTCATTTAGTGGTGTCATTGTGGTCATAACCAACTGTCACTGACCTTAACTGTACACCTCTGACAAAATGCAAAACTGTGCACCAACACGCATTCAATTGTCACCTAACAAACGATAAAAAGAAACACCGCTATACATATAAATTCTCCATTAAGTTAGGACATAAAAATATGTATGTAGGAGATATTCATTGGACTATGAATTTAGGGCACATGCGAAGGAAAACATGAGTATTTTCCAAAGTGGCGTAATAGACCATTTCAGACAGAACCTGTAGTTTTATAAACAGGTAGTTTCTTTGGGTTAATTAATAGAACCTCCAAACTCTGCAGGTCCATGGAGAGTCTACGCTAGGTAGACTCTCCATGGACCTACCATTATTTTTTTAATAATCTTGACGAAAATATGCACCATTCACATCTATGTCGAATTGTCGGTCCATTATGTGAGAGGGCTCTGATTGTTTGACAATATTGCTAAAGCTGGCCACGAATTTATTCAGGCCCAAGAACCTATATTTGTATCTACTTCAGTCATAAATATTTGTCCTTTGCAATATTAGCACGCACTCGAATCCTGGCCAGTCACTAGTATCCAACAAAAATAAACATTACCGTCCCAATCACTCATAGACATAATGTCGTTTCCAATGATTAAGTATGCAAGCAAGCATAGTCAACTCCTGCGCCGAAACCATACATCTATTCTAATGTGGCGACTTCCTTACTCCGGCGCACTTTCTTTGGAAAGTTCTTTGTCCTGTGTTTTCCGATACACGTGTCTGATTTGAAGATATTACTATCGTTGTTATGTTATGTTCCGGTTTTTGTTAGAAATTTACCGATTATCTCAGTGTGAAGGAATGTGTTGTATTGTTTTTGAAAGTGATACGATGAAGGTTTTAGTTTCAAGTCATTGTCTGTAGGTGCAATATAAGCATTTTCTTGTTAAATTCTCCATAGCATAATTATGTCGGTAAACAATCGGTAAATGTAAATATCTATGTGCAGAAAAATAAACATAAACTCATCTTCCAAGGTATTTTTCTGCAATCCACATTCCTTTTTTTTTATTCTAACTATTTTGTCCCACTGTTGAGCAAAGGTAGGCCCATTATTCAATAACAAAATTAAAATTCTATTATTCATTGTTCATGTACAACGTGGTATGCACGTATACAAACAAGATTAGATATCAATAGTGGATATATTCAATAAAACTGCATATTCACACAACGCAAAAACCGTGTCATGACCAGATCTGTTAAAACTAGACGGCCTTATAAACAATTTAGTTCAACGCATATTAGGATTACTCAATTCACATATTTTTGCCATGTGTCTGCGGCGACACCTACGTACAATATTATGTGGTTACAAAAACAAACGAATATCGACTCTGACGTAGGTAACCAAAGATTGAGAGTGGGATAGGGAAGTCATAAACCAATATGTATTTCTTATTTATTTATTTACAATTTATGCAGGCACGAAACAGCTCATAAACAGGCACGAACAAAAAAATACGTACAAAGGTGATGCTTATTTCTAAAGAAATCTCTTCCAGCATACCTGCGATAGGAAAGTAGATACAGATATGTAGACAACGTGTGTAACAGTATAAGAGAAAACAACTTACTAATTTAAATTAAAAAAAAAAACGATATGAGAATATACTAACATACATTTTACACTTTTAAAATAAATATCACTAAAATAAAATATAATCATAATGTAATTTAAAATAATAAATACATATGATATGAACAGATAGTGTTCTTTAGCTATTCTCATAAAAATTGCAACAGTGAATTCCACAACTGAACCGCGTGTACAGTGAAAGAGTAGGAGAGTAAGAAAAGTTGAGTGGGGAGGGGACCGATTTCTAAGATGCGACCTGCAAGGTGTTCTTTTGTGAGGAAGAGATGATTTAAATCGTGGTGGTGGAAAAAGCTAAGAGTGGCAGGTTATCAGGCTACAAGGGCCTTATATGTTACCCCTCAGGCCTTACCAATAGCGCTAGATGCCTGAGATAGACCCTCCTTCATGAGGTTTGGTCCGTGCAATTAGGTTAGTCCGTTCCCTGATATGGTGTTGATCTGAAAATTTTGGGGCTTGCGTGATATTAGGGTATATCTGATGCATGAAATGAGCATTAAATATAGTAGTAATACGGATCAATGACTGTAAAACAGAATAAATTAAAAATAATAAAAATCACACCCGTTACTTTCTTTACACCTCACAAAACCATCTAAAAGATATAAGGTAGAATGAGTTGTAAAAATCAGTTGAACGAAACGGTTGACAATGCTTGTATGAGTCCTGCTGCTATTTATAAAGCCATTGTGTTCGGTTAACTGGACTCGATGTAGGAGCACAGGGTTCGTAATGGTACTCAACTGTTGTGGCATTTTGGTATTAGTTAGCTGTTCTTCATAACTATGGGATCTAGAGTACTCTCTCATAGTTGGATCTGAGTCTCAGACGGTCATAATCAATTTCTTAGATCTTAAATCTCTGGGTATTATTTATTGAGGTTCGCCTTCCTGATTTTTTTCCACTGCAGGGCAAAATCCTCATTTCAAAGAGAGAAGGAATGAATATTAACCACCGCACGTGCTCACCGGGTATTGGTAAATTTAGACATTTCCCAAAAGGCCTATTCCTAAGATCGAAAAATCTTAGGAATAGTCCTAGGGTCCAAACAGGCCTTTTGGGATCTAAACCTTTTCTTTGGGTGGAAAATTATCAAATAACTTCTACAGACTCTTACTGACTAATACCCACCCGTGTTCCTTCAGATGCCATGTTGCCGGAGGCCACGGTATCCCTTTCGGACTTCCCCGCAACCCCGGCAGGCATCGGATCTAGCGGACCCCGTCAGTTCTGCTGACATCTCTTTGAGGCGCGCGTGTTCACCATGACTTGTTTCTAACTTTTTCTACTAAAACATTTATGAAAAATATACTTATATTCTTATTCTCATTGTTACAGGTGGCTTGGAAGGCAAATACAGAGTAGCGGCACCCGAACTAATGCAGGATACATTCATGAGCGACTCGGAAGATGAGGGAGGTGAGTTATACCTGTCTAGCTATTAACTATTTAGTCTAGACAAAGTAGAACACGGATTAGTGAGCAAATGGAATGATAATGTGCACGCTGGAAGTGGGAAAGACGAGTATTACACAGAGTAGGTACCTTTTCACACGCTACGGTTGCGAAATAGCGGTATGAGTACTCCATTTACTCATTATTCCATGATCCTCGTATCTCTAATATACCCGCAGAATCAAGATTATTGCATAATAATGTGGCCTGATGTAATAACGTACTCATATCTTACAGAATCTGTAATATAAAGCTAGTTTCATAGCTGTCCGAGAGACCCGCACGGGCCGCCCGCACACGGGATAGTTAGTACGATACGGTTGCTAGCGTTGAACGGGCTCAACCCGGAGCGGGTCGCGTACGAACCAATCCGCGTCGCTGTGAAACAATGTTCCAGCGCCTCACGTGTGTCTCCGTTCCCGGAGCCCGTACGGACGGCCGGCACGGGTCACCCGGACAGCTGTGAATCCAGCCTAAGAGTAGGGAAAACACAATAAACGATGGATGGACTGTGTGAAAGAGAAGTATGGCAGAAAGGGACATGTAGCGTTGACCTCAAAAAAAAAATGGGATAAGGGCAAGAGTATGATGATGATCTTACAGAATCTGTTTATTCAACCACAAAATACAGAAGACTTTTATGAGATGTTTACTTTCCAAGAGATCTGGAGAATTTTGATTCCAGCGGTTGTTATCGTAACAATCTTGATCGTTCTGCATGTTTGCATCGGTTTGAGTAGAATTATAAATAATCTGTGCTACTTAATCTGTTTATTGATGGTTGTCTGACGATAGAAACTTAGTTTCGAAGTTTATTACGAGATTCAAGGGCAGGAATTACGTCGATCGGATGTCCGAACTACTCCGAACGTCACTAAAAGAGGTCATGTCGAATTCATTGGCCTAATTTTACATGCTGTTTCTGGAATCGTGTCATTATTTGATACTTGAGATTTTAATGTGGTTATGCAGTGATTCTTACTTATGTCCAGCAGTGGGTGAGTTTTGGCTGAAATGATGATCATCATCATACCTATTCATCATTCAGCCGAAACGTCCACTGCTGGAAATAAGCCCCCTCAAACATCACCACATCGATCAGTCCTTTTGGATTGTCCTAATACAGGCATTTATTTAAATTAAAAACTTTATTTCGAGCCAAGGCTCATAGAGGGATAATAACAATATCCTTAAAACTACGTGTTAGTAAACAACACAATACGCTGATGACATGTAATTGACAGCAGTGAATTATTTATGGACAGTCCACTCTGTCAGCTATCATTTTCAGAACCCTGTTGGGGCTGGCCATTACTCATGCCACCATTGATGCAGCGCGCTTGCGCATTATAGTATAAAAACAATTTACACGCGCTGCCGCAAACATCCCTGACGCACTGCAACGCCATGGCAATCCCATCAGTTTTCTAAACACATTATTAATTTGGACACGAAGCCATGTAGTGCATGTGTTTGGCTATATAGTACAAAGTTTGTTAAAGAAAATAAACTATTTGTCCTGGGGGCCTACCACCAGCTCAAAAGCAGTATTATTTTTAATATTACTTCAGTGGGAGAAAGAGATGGAGCTATACGTCCTGTAGAGCTTTATTTCTTTCCCACACTGAAGTAATATTATAGTAATACTGCTTTATGAGCTTGTGGTAGGCCCCCTGTGCTTTTCACATCCAACGGATTCCCGCGACCTTCACCAGGTTATCGCCTGTCGGTAGTCTAAGACGATGATAAGAAATTGGAAACATCTGTATTTTTGTTTTATAACATAACTATTTGTATTATCGTCTAATGGACTCATAGCAGTTCACCAAATCCCTCCCCCTCACATACTAATGTTACAATCGTTAGCCGTTTTCCATCTCTAATTTCATATTCCATTGCAGGCGAGGTGGAGTGTCCAATCCAACAGCAGCAACAATACCGCTACATGAACAGCGAAGCTGGCACCCTGCACCGAGCCAAGCCGCTGGAGGACACCGTGACAGACGGTCACCTGTGGCCCAGCAACAACGACCGCAAGGTGGCCACCATTGACCGGCAGCCGCTTGATATCGGGTAAGCTGAACGGGACTGTACCTCTAGGCCTGTCTTGTAGTTCCTTCTTGAATATATAAAGGGAACGCCTGGCATACATGCTGTCACAGCAATTCCCTTCTTCCAAAGTTTAAAGCAATACACACATACAAAGACAGTCTTGTCGCATGTTCTTTAATTGAACTAAGCCATAATGTGAGTTTGTGAATGTTCCTTTACCTGAGGGAAACCGATATTAACACTAATATCCTATACTATTTAACGAGGAATATTTATATATAAGTAAATATATAAATTTGTACTCACGTTCTCGAAATCGGCTCTAACGATTTCGATGAAAGTTGCAATATGGGGTTTACGGGGGAGAAAAATCGATCTAGCTAGGTCTCATATCTGGGAAAATACGTTTTCTCCGTATTTTCACCCGAACAGAGCTCGGTCGCCCAAAGTTTAGAACAAGATATTGAATAATGACATGAGAATAATGACATGGCAGCATGGAATAAAAGAAAGAAAGAAAGAAAATATATTTATTTAGCACAGACAAGGCACACAACACAACAATTATAACACAAGTAAAAAATAACAAAGGAAACAAAAACAAAGTGTATAATAATCATTTAACAGGAAAGTGTGAAGCGATTGTTGTGGAGGACAGAACCGCAACATAAAAATAGTTCTCATGTTGAAAGCACTTCTAAACTCACATGACACTTTAAAAGTCATTACAATGCGATTTCTTGAGTCTGGACACAGACTTTTCCAAAATTGAAACTGCTCTCAAACACTATCAACGTATTTATACAGCCGAAGAATACGTTAGAGGAGAAGTATAGACGCCAGCACTTCAAGCTAAAAAAAGCAAGCTTCAAGCTTCAAATTTATTTAATAGGTTTTCAACTTTATCGCTGAAGTGTAAGGTTCAAAGTTGATTGGGAAAATTTGACAATTTCGGGTAGCTTGATGTGCTGGCGTCTGTACAATCTATAGACCAAACAGACTTGTAGCTTTTGTGGCAAGCCAATTGCACCTGCCAAGTTAGCCGATCTTAAATTTCTCTTTAAATACACTCCTGGACATAATTAGAGGAACGGAACAAACTAAAGACAGATCAGATTTTTTTTGTATGTATTATATAATTTAATTAAGCACTTTATTAATTTTACTATTTTTAATTAAAATAAAACTTACTTCAGTAAAAAACGCAAGACTAATGAACAGAAATTTTAAAAATGATGTTTTGATGAATTAACCCTTCAATCATCACATCATTGAAAATGTGATTGTGTTATGACATTACGAAAACTTTTAATCGAGTGTTTGAGTACATTCAGTACTTGGTGTTACCCCCTCAAGCTGTTTAAACTGTCTGCAATCTTCTCGGCATGCTTTTGATTAAGTTATCAATGAAATCTTGTGGTATTCGATTCCACTCTTCTTCCAGTACCCTTTTCAAATCCCCTATGTTTGTTGGTGTTGGATCCCGCTGTTTTACTTGTTTGCCGAGCTTATCCCAAACATGTTCGATGGGATTTAAGTCTGGCGAGCGTGCTGGCCGAAGATATCCCGAAACTATCGGTGCAGTGTGGGTCCGCGCATTGTCCTGCATTAATTGAAAATTATCTCCGATATATGGGGCAAAGGGCATGACAATCGGTTCTAAGATGTCATTTACGTACCGAGCCGCAGTCAGGGATCCATTTTCTACGTACACATCGTAGAAAATGGATCCCTGACTCCATTCGTGCCCCTATGCAAATGCCGCCCCATACCATCACTGACCCTCCACCATATGACTCTCTTCCGACAATGTTATACTGAGCGTATCTTTCTCTGGGTCGTCTCCAAACTTTGACCCTTCTATCATCTGGCTTAAGACAAAACCTAGACTCGTCAGTGAACAATATTTTCCCCCAGTCATCATCATTCCAATTTTGGTATGAGCGAGCAAAGTTAGCCCGAGCTACTCGATGATCTGTGGTAAGTAAGGGTCCTCTAGCTGACAAGTACGGCTTTATTCCAGCTTCTTTAAGTCTTCTTCTTACGGTTTTAGTGCTAATTGTCACCTATCGAACGTCCTGGAGCGTAGATCTGACTTCAGAAGAAGTCAAAGTGCGATTTCTCAGAACAGTGCTCGCCATAAATCGATCGTCTCTCGCTGATGTGGCTCTCTTGCGACCTTGCCCTGCACGTCTCGTGTATTCTCCAGTCTGCCGGTACCGTTTAACAATTTGAAAGATGACGGATTTGGAAACTCGCAATATTTGAGCCACTTCTTTATAACTGCAACCATTTTCAATTAAAGTAACAGCTTTTGAAACCTGAGTGAGCTACGCTAAGATCCGGCATTGTGCCTTCAGGTATTCATTGATGTGTAAGGACCACTACTGCGATACGTTTTTGAA
The DNA here is from genome assembly GCA_963680765.1 of Agrochola lychnidis. Taxonomy (NCBI): domain Eukaryota; kingdom Metazoa; phylum Arthropoda; class Insecta; order Lepidoptera; family Noctuidae; genus Agrochola; species Agrochola lychnidis. The sequence goes on from OY796873.1 coordinate 9,828,470, forward strand.
AAAAAAAACTTGAAAAAAGACTGATTTTATTAAATTAATACGCCTTCGTCAGCAAAATGATTCCAATAGACTAGTGAAAATAACAAATAAACGAAAAAAACAAATGAAAGCCAGAAACAAAAGACTATTGAAGTAATTCTTTTTTCAAACTAAATATTAATGTATAGCTGGCCAGTTTGTATTAAGAACTTTTTGTACATATACATATTAGTATTTTTCTTTGATTGATGAAGCGTTCCTTTAAATAAGTCCATGAGTGTATATTCCTAATGACTGTTTAAAATTTTATAAAAATTTAAATGCTTCAGACGAAAATTCTGACGACGTTGACGGGTTTGGAGGAGACCTAGATTTTGATTTGGAGTTTGAAGATGTATAATATTTATCAATAAAGATTTATTAATTTTTGTAATTTTGTTGGCTCATTTAATTTTATTACCTATTCATATATGTGTCATTTATACTATCACAGTAAATATGAGATTTGTATAAAAATTAAATAATTGACGTAAATTTTTGCAAAACCTTACATGGAACGTTTTAGCAAAATAAATTTCAGGTTATGTTCATATAAATATGATTTTTGCAAAAACACATGAGTCCCAGGGATCACTTTTTGATGTAATCAAATGTAATGTGTTTGTCCCCAGTTTCCTGGTATCTTTCGTGGTGGATGCTCGAGGCGGTGCGATGAAAGCCAAGCGTCGTGGCGGCGTGCGCATCATCGTGCCCGCAAACGCGTGTGCCGCGCCCACGCGCGTCACGTGCCGGGCCGCGACACGCCGGGCTCCGGCCGCGGCGCCGCCGCCGCTCATGGAGGGCGAGGCTCTAGCGTCCAGGCTGCTGGAGTTGCAGCCACAGGGGGCTAAGTTTTTGGCGTGAGTATTTGATTTTATTCTGTCAATTCCATACGGTTTCGCAGTTCGCTGTAGAGTTGGGTCCGATATCATGTCACATGTAAAAATCATCGATATATTAAAATCATTTCATGCAATGACAACGACAAAATCATCAATGCTTTTGAATCTTTTCATGTAATGAATGAACGAGAACTTCGGTGATTCGGATGCTACGTTGCGAGGCTGCATGATCGGTTATACTTAGGTCACAGAATTCAGTTTCGATAAAATGCCCGGTGCTAGGCGCACTTCACTGCAACAATGCTGTCACTTGCGTTGTTTAAGCGCGGCAAGTGTTATCTAGCATTTTGTGTTTCGTAAATAATTGTTTTGATTAAACGAGGACGACCACACTTATACAAAAACTTTGAAGTTAAGATTGAAATATTATGTAGGTACTTGTAGGGAAGGTGCGTATTCACGCGATCAAGTTTTCACACCAGGTATTTACTTGCAAGAACGCCAGATTGCCATGAAATACAAAAAAAAAAATCGCAAATATCGCTAATGGAAACACATTGAAAATTTCCACGATTATTAATCAATACTATTCTAAATACACTGCCATGAAGGTCGCAAACAAAGAAAAATTTAATTTCGCAATCTAACTTAGAAGTGCACAAGTACGACCAATGCCTACTAAATAATGATAATGTTACAAAGCCGTTCCACAATCATTTGAAGTGACGTGATCCTATCATTATTATCTTCTTAATATATATAAATTACGTGTCACGTTGTTTGTCCGCGATGGACTCCTAAACTACTTAACCGATTTTAATCAAATTTGCACACCGTGTGCAGTTTCATCCATCCAACTTGAAAGATAGGATAGCTTACATCTTAATTTAGGAAAAAAAAAAGATATGAAGAAAAATTATGTTTTTATAAATTATGGTAGGGTGGATAGATAGGGTAGTAAGTGATAAAGATGGTCCACCCCAAACATTTATATGGCAAAACAACGTTTGCAGGGTCAGCTAGTATATAATAAAACTAAGTTGATAAAATGTGCGTACCGATAAAACTTAAAAAGGAGTTAGGAAGAGAAGAACTTAGGAAGGAGTGAAAAAATTTCAGAAAGTTAAGAACCTTCGCGAAATTTCGCAAAGTTCTAGAACCTTCGGAAAAGATCTAGAACGTTTCAAAATGTTATGAAGGTTGGAAAAAAAATTCAAAAATTGTTCGAGAAAATGTCAAAAATTGCTCAAGAACGTGAAAATTCGAGAAGGTTCCGAAAATTTTTACTTCTGGAACATTCGTACAGACGAAAAACGACGATGAATAGCATAGGAACAGTTTATTTTAAAAAATTGTGAAAGACTGATTGACAATATTATAAAAGAAAGTGTATAATGTGCGTGCCGCTGAAACTCAGAAAGGAGTGCCGGTACGATCAAGAGAGTTATATGGCGTGGTAGCCTCTATCACCCGTCCATGAAGAAGGTTCCCGTTTTTACCTGAAGGACGTGCTTTTGAAGATATAAAAGCTGGAAGTTTCACCCTCAAGAAACTTCTAGAACAGTTCAGAACATTAGAATGATCGAGAACATCCCAGATTGTGGAAATGTTTTAGGTAGGTGTAAGTAGGTTGGGGTAGGGAGGTAGGGGTATGTAGGTAGGTGTAGGTAGGTAGGTAGGGTAGATAAGTAGGTAGGTATGTAGGTAAATAGGTAGGTAGGGTAGGTAGCGCCGTAGATAAGTACTTAATAGGTAATAGGTAATACGGGCTGGTATCCGCAACTCCACGTCAAAGCGCGTATTTTGCGTACGAGTGGGAAAATCTGTATAGATAAGTACTTAGTGCTACCCGTGCGAAGCCGGGGCGGGCAGCTAGTTCTCAAATAAAAATCATTGATGATTTTGTCATTGTCATGCAGTCATTGATACAGAAAAATCATCACTCAGCCCATCTCTAGTTCGCTGGGCAACCTGTTGTCAACGAACCTTGCTGTCTTGGTAGTATTTTCAATGCAGCATCAGCTTATTTTCGAAGAACAGATGCGTTGATGAAAAAAAATAATTATTAAACGTTTTGCATTGCAACCTCCGATGTTACAAAACGTTTAATACTTTTCTCTTTTTCCCGGGAGGTTGCAAAGCGAAGTGGTTCTCTTTTGATTTAAACATATTTTTAAGAGTTTTGAAACCCATGTTTTTCTTCAATAAACTTTGTAGTCTCTTCTTTTAACAAGACATGTTGGACATTGCAATTTAAAGCTTATGTTATTGACATAAAATTCAAATTGAGACGCGCTCATAAATTGCAACTATTGTAAGACTCAATTTAATATTGTTTCACTTGACTATTTAAACTTTTCACCAAACTATCTAGATAATCAACGATGTTATTTACCTTCACAGTCCAGTAGTAATCGAGGTGCCAATCTTCACATCGTCATGCCGCGAGCGTGAGATAGTGATACTGCGCTCTGACACCGGCGAGACCTGGCAGGACCACTACCTACATAACAACGACAACCCACTTATACAGGTCAGTAACTGATCACTTTCCTAGCCGTTTTCGACAGTGATGACGTCAGATGTCACTTGAGCATTTTTCGAATAATTTTGAATTGTCTAAGAAACAGTCAGAAATTAAAAGTTAGCTGCCCGTTCCAAAGCGTTTGTCTTGTGTCACCTTTGTAAATGTGTTGCGTATACCATAGCAGTGTGGGAGTTGGGGCTGTATTCAAATCAAAACAAATCTATAAAAATCCTTTGTTGAAGTGAAAACTTCTTAGGCGCGTTGGGCATTTTAGAGATGAGAAAAAATTATTGAACTCGCGGTACCGTTACCGACACCTCATTTTTGTAAACGCGATTGTGCTCTTTATTTATATTACGTTATGGATCAATGTTTAATGCAAGTATTTTTACTTCAAAGGTTTTGAAAGTATTTTTTAAATTGTTCAAGTTTTCACCTCTGTCGGCACTCCCGGAGTGCCACTTATTTTTTCGATTACAGGAGGCCCTCCAACGTGAACGTCAAGAATATGGCGGCAATGAAACAGTTGGCGAGAACGGAGAACGTGTAACTCGCATCATAACTTGCGACTTCCCTCACTACCTGGCCTGCGTGTCGCGCGTGCGACAAGAAGTACACATCATCGGTCCTGAGGGCGGCACCATCTCCAGTGCCCATATCCCGCAGGTACACTCCAAAAACCAAAACACAAACGCCAAAAAGTCACCAACACCATTGGTAAACACCATTTTAATGGCAGCCATCTTGTATTTTGATTTTGACAACGTTTACGGAACCAGCACCCCGGAAAATCTTGAAATTGACGCCAATGATGGAAATTATATTGGCTGCCATTGTAGATTTTGATATTGACCCACAGTTTAATTTGTAAACCAAGCTCTATCATTAAAACTATGTATTTCAATCACATCCAAAATATGTCACAAAAAAGACTACGGTAATTATGCCAAAATGATTTTAACTGTCTATTAAAACTACTGTCCACATTGTAATCTAATCATTTTTAACCTATTTTTCTTGTCACGCAGGTCCAAGCGCAATTCCCAGCAGCTGCGCTAACGAAGCGCATCCGCGTAGGACTGCAGGCGCACGCGGCCGGCGCCGACCTGTGTCGCCGCGTGTTGCCGCGACACGCCGCCGTGTCGCCCGTGCTCACTGTGGAGCCCAGGCGGCGCAAGTTCCATCGGTCTATCACGCTGACGGCGCCGCTGCCTGCTATACATGTAAGTACTACAATATTTTTGTACCTGGGAGTTACAATAACTTATCATTCTTTAGAAGAAGCTGTCACATAAGTATTATCATTCTAACATCATTTTAAGTCGTCCTCTCTATCAGAGGACGCCTTAAAATGGCAGTGACCAAAAGGGGGCTTCATGCAAGGTCGCTACACGAGCCAGCAGAGCCAGTGACGTAAAGTGATATGCGATAAGATCGGTTTTTTTTTTCTGATTGATACATTGTGTCAATTTTTTTACTTTGTTCACTACCTTACTTGTAAAATGCCTTAGGCATTCTCTACCAGTCAACCAAGGGTGATAGTAAGATAACATGGCGGATGCATTAAGTTTATCCGGAGATACAGGCCACAAAAAATATTCCATTTCCATTTTTGCATAAAAAGACTGAAATTCGAACTAACCCTCAACTAATTTATCGTTACAGGGTGGCACAGAAAAGCCGTCTACCTCCAACCTGCGCCTCCTGTGCTCCATCATGGGCGGCCAGGCGCGCGCCGTGTGGGAGGACGTGACCGGCTCCACGCCGCTCACCGTCACCGACGACTGCGCGTCCTTCACTACTACCGTGTCTGCCAGGTAATAATCGAACCTATTGTCTTTACAAATATTTTGAAGTGAAAACTTCTTTAGGCGTGGGCATTTTTGAGATGGTTTACCATTGATTTCGCGACACCGTGACGACACCTCATTTTTGTAAACGCGATTGTGCTCTCAATTTATATTAAGTTACGGATCAATGTTCTATGCAAGTATTTTTACTTTAAAGGTTTTGTAAACGCGATTATGATCTTTATTTATATGACGTTACGGATCAATGTTCTATGCAAGTATTTTTAGTTTAAAGTTCTATACAAGTATTTTTCTTCCACCAAAGCGATCTTGTTCTGTTGTCCATATACAAAAGCATCATAAAAATTTGTCGTCGATGGATAGTAACAAAATAATTTTGTTTCAGATTCTGGATGATGAACTGTCAAAACGTCAGCGATGCCACCAAACTAGCGACGGAACTATACAGGTAAATAGCAATAATCAAAATTACTTAAAATTCTAGTAATTGAGAGGATGCGTTTACCACATACCTGCAATAATTCTTGTCTTTTATATTAATACTCGCAATAAGAGAAATTGAGGCTTCTTTAACTTGCCACCCAAAGAAATATTTATGTTTAGTTACAAACAAATTGTTATTTTTTATTATTATTATTTCTTTATGACACCACTTTAGGTCATGAGCTATACGAATATCAAAAAATATTTGGCCTACATTTTAAGGGGAAGGCGTGAAAATTCATTCGCTTTTACAATGTATAGTAAAAATTGCTTGGCCAGTTTCAAGTTAATTATTAATTGTAACCACCTTGTTTGACAGAGAAATGCTGCTGGTACCGTTTGAAGTCCGCATCGTAGTGCTTGGCAAGCGTCTGGACGCGTTAGAAGGGCGCCTGCTTGTCATGTACATCACTGATAGATACGCCTACGAGACGTTATTGCAACAGGTATGAATCAAAATGCTTAATATTTTCTAGCATATATTATTATTAAACTCGCCTACAACGTCTTATTTCAGAACGAGTTCTAACTTTACCTTCTAACTTTAGTCCAAACTTACACCTTCAAGCCGTTTAAATGGACATGACCAAAGCGTTTGACTACGTACACCATGAAACACTTTCGAATAAACTATAACTATGGAATAAGGGGCAATGTCTATAGTTTATTAGAATCTTATTTAAGTGATAAATATCAGTTCTTCAAATGGCACAAAACAAAAACATCAATCTAAACTTTAAAAAGTACTGTACGGTGTACCACAAGGTAGCGTGCTAGGGCCACCCCTATTCTTAATTTACATTAATGATCTGCCAAACGTCACACAACACCCTATGATTATTTTTACTGACGACAGCACAGCTATTTTTATTGGTGAAAATATGGATACTTATGAATCACACGTAAATAATAATACCCTTAATGTAATAATTAACTGGCTCACAAATAATAACCTGGTCATCAATTTAGAAAAAACTAAATAAGTCACATTTCCGCGAAAGAATAAAAACTATTTCAAAATTCAACATGATGGTACAGTAATTGAACAAGTCAGCTGCGTAAAATTTTTAGGACTTTGGATACATAATGATATGACATGGCAAACACACATTGACACAGTATGCAGTAAACTGAACCAGTACTCATATGCTCTATATAAATTATCCAAAATTGTCGATCTATCGGTTCTATTAACTGCCTATTATGCCTACGTATCATCAACTCTAAAATACGCCGTTATTTTCTGGGGTAACGCCACAAATAAAGAATCAGTGTTTAAAGCGCATAAAAGATGCATTCGCGCTGGTATCTTTGTTCCTGAATCATGCGAAATGTTGACCTTTCCATCGGCTTATATCTATGAAGCTACAGAATTTGTTAAAATAAATAAAAATCTATTCGGTAAACTAAAATCAAAAAGACATATACTGAAAAATCTAGTATACCACATAGAACTGCTCTTCCGGGCAAAAGTTTTTTTTGGAATGGCATCTAAAATTTACAATAATTTACCTATGACATTTTAAGCACCAAGGAACTCCCACTATTCAAATATAAATTGCGTAATTTTTTAATTGACAAAGCTTAGTAACAGGATCCAAGATTTTCTTAATAATTAGTGCCTACTACAATCTGCCACCATAAGATTTTTTTATACTGCATGTTGACATAATTATTGTATGCCTATTAGGCAGGACATAATGGAACTGTAATTTACCTAACATCTGTCTGTATAACCTATGCCCACAATAAAAGATTTGATTTGATTTAAGTATGTTAAACTTAAAAGTTTTAATTACAAAATTGATATCTCAGTCTGACTCGGTTCTAAATCTAATCAGTTAGTACATAATGAGAAGAATAAAGTTCAATCGAAATAGATTCAATCGATTATAACCTAACGACAAAGTAGGAATAAATGAACTATATTTTCTTCACAGGAGCACTACACAGAGGTGGCACACTCGACATCGGTTCGGTTCTTGGACGGTCATGACGTATACCTGGAGTTCTCCGGGAACCTCGTTCCGGTCACCAAGTCTGGCAGTCAGCCCATGCTAACATTCGAGGTAACTTTACGTTATGTTTGTATTTAGTCATTATAGGGTTTTTACATCAGGAAATTCTCATTAGCAGCCCGGAGTCTGGATTTGTGCCCGGTTGATGGCAATGGGCTCGCCACCTATTAATTTGCGAAATATGGACGTACAATGGGTACACCTCTGCATAACTCTACGGGGTTAGTAGTTAGAATGCAACAGCCAGGAATTTAAAAGAAAGTACCTACGATATAAGAAGTTAAGAAATTGTATATGGGAGCTAAATCTGCCAACAAACTGCTTTGCAGTTTGGCAGAAGTAAACTTTATTGTAACCTGATGTCACCACAAAATAAACGCTTTTTCATTTTTTTTATCATTTTTTTTTTCACTATCGAGGGAGAGGTCTGAAAATCGAACCATGACCGATAATATTGTATTGATATACACCGAACAAGAGCAGTTTTGCTTTAGAAAGCAGCTATATAAAATACAATAGACGTGGATATATTTTTAGTAACCTGCTCCGCTTAGCTATTTCTAAGGAGCTTTAAAAACCTTGAAAGAAATCGACACGTGTTTCACCTCTCAACGAGGCATCCTCAGGATGACGATTGACTTGTATTGCCACACCGAGCGCTGAACGCAGAGCGTTCGCAACGTTCTGCGTTTAGCGCTCGGTGTGGCAACACGCCGTGTTTGGGTTCGCGACAAGTCAATCGTCATCCTGAGGATGCCTCATTGAGAGGTGAAACACGTGTCGATTTCTCTCAGGGTTTTTTATAGCTCTTTAGAAATAACTAAGCGAAACAGGTTACTAAATATATCCACGTCCATTGTATTTTATAATGGATTTCCGCACTGGGCCTGCACTCCCTCTCACAGAGAGGAGGCCTGTGTCCCAGCAGTGCCCACATTATAGGCTGACTATGTAATGAAAATAATATCAAGTATGTCACACGATTGTTTCAGGCCTTCAAAGACAACCGAGTCGAGTTCACGGTGCGAGTGAAGCATCATGAGGAGAGTCCTTCCGGTAGGATCTACTTCATGAATGAACCTAAGGTAACATTACTTTTAGATCTACAAATTAGTCACAGTTTAGTTTTGTCTTCATGAGGAGTATGTTATAACAGAACTATGTGTAGCAAATTTAATACGAGTATTTATCTTTCAAATTATTTTAGCCTTGAAAAACCCTGTGTCGGTAAAGAAAAAACTCTTATCACCTTGGTTGAAATTATATTTATACCATTCTCCCTCTAAAAAGCTTATTTTATTCACTGAAAACAGTGAATAAAAAGCACTTTTAATCACTATTTTGGAGTTTGAATTTAGAACACACCAATATATTCGACCACCATCTCATTGCTATACAACCTCCTTGCAAAAAAATACTCGATACAAACTCCTTGTGCAAATGACTCCTAGAAATTTGATTGGTCAACATTTTCAACAACGAGTTTAGCATCAGAATAAACACTGTTTTGTGTTCTTTGCTGTCATTAGTAAATTGGCGCTATTTTGAATACTGTAAGTTGTACGAACACAAAATTTAGCGTTACATAATATTAAATCGATTGAAAATGCATTCAAGTGATGAAGAAGATGTGTAACACCTGAGTTTTCACTTAAATCTTTCTTTTTCTCGTAGTCATGGTATAAAGTATAGTATGCAACTCTTGAATAAAACGGATTTCTATCGAGGGCCATGAATCACTCGCGTCGCTCAGGATTCTAACACTTGAATCACTCGAGCCTAGCGTGATTTAGTCGTTAGAATCCTTCACTTGCTTGTGATTCATCTATGGCTTCGCTTTAAATCCGTCCTTTATTCCCTAATTGCATAATATACTACGTATTATAACATTCCAATCACAAACAATTTTAATTTGATGATTTTATTTCGCACAACTTGAATTATCCTAATTATTTGTATAAAATCTTAGGTACCCAAAGGCGAACAGTCTCAAACCCCGGCGTGTGTACTGGACGTGGAACTGCCTGAACGTATCGCGCCGCGCGCCGGCAAGAGTCAAGTTGACTACCTCAACTTAGACCAGTCTGGTAAGAACTATTTAATAGCGGCATAATAATGTGGCTTATTCATACCATGCCTAAACCCCCTGTGCTTTGGTGTAATGAATTTTTTAAGTGAAAACTTCTTTAGACGCGTTGGGTATTTTTGAGATGGGACTAAAGCATTGATTTCGCGACCTGTTACCGACACCGTGGAGTAAAAAACATCAACGTGTTGATTACCGCGGTGTCGATTTGTTTTTTTTTCAAGTTTTCACTTCTGTCGGCATTCCCGGAGTACCACTGTTTTTTTTTTTCCAGAATGGCCAACCTTATGACTGCCTTTTTTTTTGGGTGGGAAATTATCAAATAACTTCTCCCGCTCTGGGCGGAGCGGGAGGGCGTGTCAGACTCTTACTGATTAACGGTTTTCTTCGAACCCCCGGCAGGCATTGGCCCTAGCGGACCCCGTCAATTCTGCTGACATCTCTTTGAGGCGCGCGTGGAACACAACGCGCCGTCGACCCGGGCTTGGTCCTTATCGGACGGCGAGCTACCCATTGCTCACCGGCCCGCGCCTACGGTGGCCGGAAATCGGCTCGCGATTCCCGCCCCGGGCGTCTCCTCCTATTGCGGCGGTTAGGGGCGTGAGGGCGCGAAATTTGCCTTTTGCGCGAAATGGCTAACCTTATGACTGCCTACGGTTGTATCAGCCTATGGACTTTTAACACTTTCATTACTCGTGAAGCAGACATGTAGGTCTTTGAGGTAGGAAAGGGTTAATCCATTCGAGATGGGTATCAGCGTTGTGCTATACGTTTAATAACAATTATTTTCTTCTTCGGGTTTTCTTTCTTATTCTTTTTCGTGTGGTTAGTTATTAACCTGGTGTTAGAGTTTTTATGCCGCCCACTGACTTGGCTTCACATACCGTCGAGAAATATCTCTCAGGTATGCCGGTTTCCTCACGATGTTTTTGAAGCAAGTGATAATTATACAATACGCACATGAATTAGAAAAGTCAGAGGTTGGGTTCGAAGATTCGAACTCGAGATCTATTTGGCAGTCCGACGGTCACACCAGTAGGCTATCGCTGCTGTGCCAAACGTGATGACTATTGATACTGTTCCTCGATAAAGGTCACAATTAGCATTTAATATCCAGAAGCCGCCATTCACCACTTGCTAATGATCACCTACAAATCAAGTAATAATTTGTCGTTCATAGGTTTCGACGCGCTGAAGGACGAGCTGAGCTTCCACTGGGGTGGCGACCACAACAACAGCCTGGGCCCTGCCTCCCTGCCCAACGCACATGACCGACAGGTTAACGGAAATGTAAGTACTACAATCAATTATTTATAATTTCTTTTAGATGATTATTGTACGCACCCCTCACTACACACACGCGCGCGTACACGACACACACACGCCAGCGCGGCGCGCGGAGGGGAGAGGGACGAGGGGCGGTCACGCCGGCGCAGCCGACCGCCGCGCCACGCGCCACTGCGCCGCAAACGACGACGCACAGACCATGTAACTTTAAGAGGCAAACTTAGAACATTCAGTTTTCGAGAATTTGTTACCTTTTTTAGCCAACCACATAAAAAAACATGGTAGCCATGTTTTTTTTTATATGGTTGGCTAACGTTGGTTAAACATGAAAATTCTAAGTAGCACTGACAATGACAATCATGACCTTGAAAGGGTTATCGATAGGGATGCGCAACGTATAGAAATCAATAAAATTATCGATATCGATTAAATGAATGCATTTTATCGATACACAGATAATAGTGAGCCTACAAACCCAATTTATTTTGAAAAATCGGTAAAATAAAACACAGATTTATATGATTTCAGTATTTAATAATGGATATACTTAAATGAGCTATCAACATTGGTATCAGACCAAAATGGCTTCCTTTTTTATTTTTTAGTGCCGACGTCACAGTTTCTTTTAGCATGCCTAACTCAATTTTTTCCAAGAGACTGGCACTGCGTCTTAGTGATGCATTGCAATGCATTTAGTTTTTTGTAATTGTTCCATCAACTGATTTTCCCTTAGTGTTAAATCTGTAAAGGTAATTAAATATAAGCAATATTTTCGATGAGACTTGTAAACATTTCCTTTCATATAAACGCAGGGATCTTTTCTATTTGAAATGATCAATACAAACACAAATTAATCAATTAACCTTTCAACTGTCATTAACGAGACACAATAGAATTGTTATCTACCTCAATGAGGCGTCGTAACAGATAATGAGTTATGAGAATTTCTTTCTCTGGCTGTCTATTTGTTTGTAACATCATCACATGAGAAAAGTTTAATGTATTTTAATGAAACTACCTAAACAAGAGGTTGCATCAATTTTTTTTAATAATTTGATGGATGATTTGAGAGGACTGTACTGTATATTGTTATGTATAATAGAGATCAATTATGGTGTTTATTATAGTTACCTTTTGACTCTGAATGCTGATACATATGATGTGGAAATTCTGCGACTATTTCCCTTTTTGTTGAAATCCTTTTTTCCAAAGTCGTTAGCACATATATTTCACTGCTCATGCAGTTTTTCTATTGGTAGATCCACCAGTTCTTAATTAGCAACTGCTTTTAGCCACTCCCGGCAGCTGGAAGATACAAAATATATAAGGTTACATTATAACTGACTTTATTTCACTGTGAATTTATGTAGTGTGATTTAAAGATAAGAAAACACCCAATTTACACTATCAGCGTAACTAAATGGAATAGATTATTATACTTAGATTTATTTAATAATCCCAGTATTTACATAATTACCTATTGGTGTCAAGGTAGATAATATAATCTTAGACTCTGACCAATATATTTAGCAGTCAACCTATTTAGACTAAATTAGATTATAATCTAAAGTAGACAAATATTACTGTAGGCAAGAGTTTCAACTAATCTTGATTAGTTGCCGATAGCTCGAGAGTCGTTTTACAAAATTTGAATAGCATAGCATAGTGTTAGATGAGGACAAGATCACATTACCAATAAATATCGGTATACTCACCGGTTTGGATCCAGTAGAAACTTGGAAAATAGCAACTTATTTACGATATACCAGGCGTCCTTGAAACTACAAAATTCACATCTTCTGTGACCCTTACCCATGATGGTTCACAAACTTAGAGTCACTGTCAATTGCCCTGCGCGTTCAGTACAACAATGCCTTTAGGATGCTGATGCGGCTGCCGAGGCACTGCAGCGCGTCGGGCATGTTTGCCGACGCTCGTATTGATGGTTTCCATGCCATCCTCAGAAAGAGAGCTGCATCATTGCTAAGCCGTGCCCGCGCCAGTGGCAACAGCATTCTTAGCGTTGTGGCTGGCAGAATTGACTGTCCAATATTGTGGCATTGTATACAGTTACATGTTTTTAATTGACAAAATTATTTTGATTTTTATGCATTTATTTTGTTGTTTATAATTTAATTAATTTAAAGATTTCAATGAATTTTAATTTTAATTTGTAATATTATTGATAATTTTAAACATTTTAATAATTTAGTTTCAGATTTTTTATTTTTTATTTTTGTCTTAGTAATAGTATGATTGTGGTGTGTATTTGAATACTAACATAACTCTTAAGTATATCTACTAACAAAAATATGGATCATTGTGTCTGAAGTAAATAAATAAATAAATTATTCTGATACGTCATATTCCGAAATCATACAGAAAAAGGAAAAACAAACAGAAAAATCACAACACAAACATTAATATTCGCGCGAAGGCAGACATCTTTGTGACCATTTCTTAATTTAATGTTGGTCATGCTGTCATTCTGATGTGTTTCTGAATGTTGGCTAAAAAAGGTAACAAACTCCATACAAAAATAATTTGTTCAGAGTTTCACAGCACTGCGACGACGCACGACGACCGTGTCTAAAAACTCTCGTAACAATAAAGTGCAGTGTAACGTGCAACCAAAATACCGTAAAAGTTTTATTAATTATACCAAGTTTATACACACAAAAACTTGTTTCTTTAATTTTAACAATTATAATTCTGCAGTTAACGATAACAAACGAAGTCAACCATCTACGTGATTTACTTTCTAAACTGCCAAAAGGCCATTAAAGTTGCTGCAGGATATCGTGTATTAGAAAGATAAAAACAATAAAAACAACATGAATAAAACTTTTGTTAACAGAACTACCCTGTTTTTCATTCTAGGACAAGATCATCACAAATGGCGACGTAAAATACCCGACAAAAGAAACCGAAGACAGTAAGGATACGAAACCTCAAGGTAACCATTTAATTAAATTATAAAATAAAATGAATTTGAAATAAATATGATATAGTGTATGTGGTTTCAAGCGCTACTACTGAGCATGTGAGTCCAATTCCCGGGTCGGGCAAAGTGATATTGGGTTTTTCCTCCAGGAAGTTCTTAGTAGCAGCCGGATTCTGGGTGTATATAATAGAGTACACCTCTGCCCAACCATCGGGGATTACAGGCGTGATGTTTGCTGTATGTTATGTAAATAATATGAAAGTAAATAAAGTAGAATAAAATAATTGATTCTTGTAATTCCAGTAAACGGCGACTCTCTTCACGTAGACTCCAACAAGACTAAAGCGACCTTCGATTCTGACGAAGACAAGACTCCGATGAACACCCTCGAGAAAGGCAAGAAGAAGCCTGAAGGAGGAGTAGGCTTCCTTGGAGGTCTTGCAGATAAAGTCAAGAACGTATTCGGACATAGTGAGGATAAGGAGGAAGAAAAGGAATCCTCTCCCAAGCCGCAGCCTAAACCCAGAGAATCTAAAGAAAAAGATTCCAAAGACACAAAAGAAAAAGATTCTAAAGATACAAAAGAAAAAGATTCCAAAGATACAAAAGAAAAAGAAAAATCACCCCCTAAACCCGCCCCCAGACTCATCACCGAAGACTTACTAGGAAAAGTCGATGATATGTTCAAGGATCTTAAAACTAAGCCTCATTTGAAGGAAGATGAGGACCCAAGCAACCAAGTTTACTCAACCAAACTGGTTGTCGATGAAGAAAACCCTAAACCAGTTGAAGAAAATCTATACGAGCAATATGAAATGATGCAACCAGTCGACACACCCTTGTGTAATAAAAAAACTGATCCTTTCCAATTCTACGTCGGATGCTGTGAAGGGAAGTATAAAAAGGGGCAAAAGCACCGACATGATGAAACTTCTAACTTAGTTGATAGGATAGAAACTGTCCATTTTGCTGCCCATGAAATATCTGATAATGTTCATGGAGATTTGTCAGAAGGCTTATGTATTATTGAAGAAGAGAAGGATAAAATTAAACAAAAGACTGGCTCAGTAGCTGATGATCTGATTGGTGATTACGAAAAGGTGAAATCTGGTGCCCAGGATAAGGTACATGAATTTGAAGATGGTGCCCGTGGCAAGTTGAATGACATTTCTGAATCTGCGGAAAAACTTAAAGATGACGTTAATGACAAAGCTAACAATTTGAAGAATAATATCTCCTCAGAAGTCGACGATGCTAAGTCTTCAGCTAATGACGTTGTTGATAACATGATACATAAAGCAGGAGTAGTCAAAGATGACGTCAACAGCAAAGCGATGGCACTTAACTTCGCTGCCATGGAAAGGGCTGAAGAATTGAAACTCAGAGGCGATGAGAAAGTAACCCAAGTCGGAAATGCAGCTGAAAGTGCTGCTAATAACATTAAGCATAAGGCTCAAGATGGCGCGAATGCTGTCTCAGAAGCAGTACTTGAGGCTAAAGAAAATCTCAGCAATAAGGCTCAAGATACTAAAGCAGGAGCTAAAGAATCATTAGACAATGCCAAGGCATCAGCCAATGAGAAACTTCAATCCATGGGCGACTCTTTAGAAGGCGCCAAGGAAAAGACAAAGAAAGAACTGAAAAAAGAGGCTAAAGAAGCTAAAAAGAAGGCCAAAGAAGGCAAGAACTTCTTCACGGGACTAGTACAAAACATTTTCGGAGAAAAAGAGAAACTAGAAGATGAGGCAAAAAGCAAACTCGCTGAAGGAAAAGAAGCCGCTAACCAAGTCGTCGACAAAGCTTCAGCTAAGAAAGATGAACTCCAAGATGCTTTGGCTAAGAAACAAGATGAACTTAAAGATGGCGCTGAACAGTTAGCTCAAAGTGTAGATGATAAGAAAAAGCAAGCAGAAAAGGCTGTACATGACAAAAAGGATGAAATTGAAAAGTCAATTCAAGACAAAACAGCTGAAGCTAAACAGGCTGTTGAATGTAAAAGTGGCGAAATCAAGTCATCCGTCCAAATCACAGTGAGTGAAGTTAAAGATGCAGTTAAAGATACCGCAGCCGCTGCCCAAGATAAGGCTAGCGAAACTAAGGACGCCATCAAAGACAAAGCCCATGAAGTTGGTAATGTCATTCATAATACCGCTTCTGAAGTTGGACAAGCTATTCAAGATAAAACAAGCCAAGCCAAAGACGCTGTTACAGAAAAATCGAAACAGGTCAAAGATTCTATCCATGATACGGCTTCAGATGTAGGAGACGCCATCCATGATAGAACCGTAACATTCAAAGACAGCGTAACTGATGAAGCAACAAAACTTGGAGATGCTTTTCAAGACAAATCAAACCAAGCTAAAAATAAAGCTAGTGAAGTAGGACATACAATAAATGACGAAGCAAACAAATTCGGACAGACATTACAGGAAAAAACTACAGAAGCTAAGGATAAAGCAAGTGAATTCGGACAAACCATACAAGATAAGACAGCCGAAGCGAAAGATAAAGCTAGTGAGTTCGGTCATTCAGTTCAAGATGGCGCTAACCAAGTCGGTCAATCAATTCAGGGAAAAGCCAGCGAAGCTAAGGACAAAGCTAGCGAATTCGGTAACGCAATTCACGATAAATTCACCGGTTTTGGAAGCGCAGTTCATGAAACTGCAAGCAACGTAGGAAATGACATTCATGATACGACAAACAATGTTGGAAAAGCTGTGCACGAAAAGACCAGTGAAGCGAAAGACAAAGCCATTGAATTCGGACACAATATTCAAAACCAAGCAATAAACGCAGGACATGCTATCCAAGATCAGACTTCAGAAGCTAAAGACGCCATTCACGATAAAGCTGAAAAAATAAGCAAAGATGTTCACGAGAAATCACATGGATTTGGACATGCCATCGCGGATACGTTCAGCGGAATTGGACATGCTATTAGCGATACTTTCAGCTTTGGACATCACGATGTCGAAGAAACTAAGGATTCAGTTACGGAAAAGGCCACAGATATCAAGGACTCTGTTGAAAGCACAGCCAGTGACCTCAAAGACGCAGTACACGTTAAAGCCAGCGAAGTAGCAAATGCTGTACACGATACCGAGATAGTTTTCGGTAACGCGATACAGAGCGAAACAGACGTATATGGACATATTGGAAAGGAAGCGATACATGACAAGAAAGATGCCACAAAGAGTGAACTAGACAGGATAAGGCATGAAGCCGAAATAACAACCGATCAAATCAGCAAATCAGCAGAAGACGCAATTAATGCAGCATCAAATAAAAAAGGAGAAATTCAAACTAGTCTAAACAACAAATTCGATGACATCAAACATTCAGGGAAGGAAGAATTCGAATACCTACAGCAATCAGCTACTGACAAAGCAAACGACCTACAAAGGTCGTCAAAACAGGCGTTCGATCACGTACAAGACTCAACCTTGAGTACTTTCGATAAGGTCGAAAGTTCGGCGAAGGACAAAGTGAGC
The DNA here is from genome assembly GCA_963680765.1 of Agrochola lychnidis. Taxonomy (NCBI): domain Eukaryota; kingdom Metazoa; phylum Arthropoda; class Insecta; order Lepidoptera; family Noctuidae; genus Agrochola; species Agrochola lychnidis. The sequence continues at coordinate 9,845,977 of OY796873.1, forward strand.
GATGCCAAGGACAAGTGGGATGAGATGCAGAGCTCGACCAGAGATACGTTCGCTTCTATGAGGAATGACGTGCACAGTTTGGGCAGTTCTGCGGAAGACACTCTTCATTCCTTCCAAAGTTCAGCAGGAAACACCTTCGACAGTCTTGATGATTCAGCTAAGATAGTTCTATCAGATACACAACAAAACGTTGAAGAAAGTTCGAAGCAATTGTTCGGAGATGCAAAAGGTTATTTCGAAGGGTTCCAAGTATCTGCTGATAATAAGTTAGAGGAGGTGAAGGGGGCGGGTAAAGAAGGAGTTGAGTCGGCCGGAGACAGGCTCGCGGAGGTCGCGGAGGGCGCGCGGGGCGCGGGACACGCGGCTGCGGACGCGGTGGCGAGGGAAGCAGACACATTCACCAGCAGTTTGAACAATTTGGGCAGTTCCGTCTTCGGTTCTTCAGGCAAAGGTACAGTTTAATTATTTATTTTAGAATGACCTCTCATTTGCAGTTATGGATAATTTTTGTTATTGCTCCTAATTCTAGTGTCATTTGATGAAATGTAATGTCTATTATAACTGCTTTTAATAAATAATAAAGAAGTATTTATTCACACGAAGTATTTCAAGTTGAAAAGTAAATTCAAACAATAAACTGTAAAGTGATCACGACGTAAATAAGTCCTCTGTAAAGCGACACATAGTGCTTTGTTATGTAGGCATTATCATTGTTATGCACAAAGTACTTTGTAATAAACACAACTATATTTTTTTCAGGTTTTATGAAGGATTCGAGCACCAAGTTACTGGAGTCGGAAAAGTCACAGTCTTCTCCTTCTCCCCACAAGAAGAGTTCCGGGTAAGAATACCTTTTACAATCATATTGCGTAGTTCCCTAGATACACATGTCATAAAAACTATTAAAAATGTAAATAATAGCACGCCTACAACCACTTGACTAATCCACGGTAAATAGATAATCCCACTATGGCATTCTGTCGTATATAATCTGAGGAATATGTTATTATATCCACTGCATTTTATAATTTGTTGAATAAGACAAATAGAGATAAATAGATTTTATTGTAACTAAGCGTCAAGTAGAGTAACATACAAACGTGTTACTTTGTAGTGATATTGGAAGGAGTTATATTTACCTACCAATGTTATTTAATGTAACTATACTCCATTTAAAATAAGATTAGATATTTAAACAAACCTTTTTTACAGTTCGTTCAACCGATTCTGACTTCTATACCGCAGGCATAAGGATGGCATTAAAAGCAAAAAAGTGGTTACAATACCAACTGTTTACTGCAGCTGCCATTTCTCATGCCACCAACGCAATAGAAGCCAAAATCGGTCGAACGGACTGTAAAAAAGGTTTATTTAAATGTCTAATCTTATTTCAAATGGAGTATAGATAACATCAAAGAACGATCTAAAAAGGAATAGGCTGTTTATATACTGTTTAACATTGGGATTAGTTTTCGCAGTATATTTATGTCCTTTTTAGGGTTCCGTACCCAAAGGGTGCCAAACTGAACACTATAACTAAGCCCCCGCTATCCGTCTGTCTGTCAGCAAGCTGTATATCGTGAACCGTAATAGTTAGACAGTTGAAAATTTCACAGATTATGTATTTTTATTGCCGCTATAACAACAAATAATAAAAATTAAATAAAGTTAAAAATTAAAAGTTAAAATATAAAGGCTCCAAAAAAAAATTTCAAATTTTGAAAAATTAAAAAATATGTTTAAATATGGGTGATTTTTTGCAACTGCAAAAAATAACTTTGTAATTCATAGTATCATTATAAAATACAAATTTAACTTTGCGATTTTTTTTTATTTAAGATAAAAAATTATAATATACTTCGTTTAGTATTTACATTTATTTGCTAAATATTGTACGGTGGTACGGAACCCTTCACCCTTTTCTTGCAAAGATTCATTGTATATTTTGTAAATGATTGGCTATGGGATTTAATTTTACGGGTTATTGGGTTATATAGACGCTATAGTTCCACAGTTTTCATCTAAATATAATCCACATGACACATGTGCCTGCTCCTAACTCACATGCACGCATTACAGAATACCGAAGTTAAAGAGGAAGAAATAATCGACGAACGAACGGCGAACTTCACGATGTATGATATAGTTGTTTAATTTTATTTTATTATTTATTGCGATTACGCTCCGACCTGCGACCGTTTCACACAACCGACACACACATTCATTGATCTCTTATTTATTTATTAGCAATTTTAATATTAAATCAATATAAAACTATTCGAATCTGTACAGATACACAAAAGTGCTTTAACGGTGTTTAAACGAAACGGTCGCCTCGTCGCTTAGCACTGTACATTTAAGAACAATGTTCCATCGATTTCATTCGATTATAATATTTTAAGAGATTGTAATTCTATTTGTATGTCTCAACGTACCGTAGAGTACAATTTAGTGTTTCGTCAAATTTTAATATTTTACACTTTTGACTAACAATCACGATTTCAAAGAAATCACTTTTATATTTGATGTTATTTTACGAATTAACTTCTGAGAATGATTACTATTTATCTTAGAATCGAGATTTATAAAATGTTTAACAATTTATAATAAATTAATGTAAACTTAATCATGTCTTGCCTAAATCAATATATTTTTTAAATGATTATTTCTAATGAATTTAGTTAACAATAAATATGTCTACAGATCTGTTTCATTCTAATTTAATTTTGTTGCAACATGGAAATATTGTTATCTTAAAAAAATGTGACATTTTGCATTTTATAAATGTTTAAGTATTTGTAACATAGATGGTAGACAATTATCAGTGTTTCGTGTTGCATAATTAATTTTATTTTAATTGCGTTTTATTTGTTAGAGTTTACACTGCTTTGTACATTCAACACATAGGTACATATGAGCATGTTTCAAGACGCTTTTTATTTAGAAATTAAAAGATTACGCTGTAGTATTCAACCTGAATAGATCTGCTAGTTATTGTTTTGTCAAATCCACCAGCGGCTGAAGCACTATGCTTAGTTCTATGTTTTATCATTCAAGTTTAGTGCTTACTGCCCTGTCCGTGTCACAAAGGGACATTTTAGTAATTAAAAAATGTTATATCGTTCTAAAAGTATATAAAGTCAGAAATCTCCATGTAAATCAGTTGCTATAAGAATAGTAAAGTTCTGAATATCGTCCCGCTGAGTAGAGGTAAGGACGGGAGATATAATTTATAGCTTGTTGCTTGTGATGCATCTCTGTAAGTTGTTATACATGTATAAGATATTATATGAGATCATTCTCGAACAATTTGCAGTGTTTTTATTTGCTTTTGTACCGTATAAGTTGCCGACTCACTTTAAAGACTATTAAATAAGGGGAAATATTTATTTAGGCCGCGTTTACACGTGGTGCGAACGAGGCCTTAAAATATGCGACCGATATATTTTGTTCTATAAATTAAGACACAAAAACAATTGAATGTCTACCACTTCCCTCAACCCAATGTTGTAATAATAGCACTTCAGAATCCCCTTGCATATTGATCTGAACATAGCATCAGTAGTTATTGTCTCATTGTTTTGCAACCCACTGTGTACACTACACGCACCACAGGCACCCATATGGCTGTACATTATCGCCTATAGTAGACAATGTTCAACGCCCATTACATAAAAACAAACTTGTTGCTTTGACCACGGAGTATGTAACAAATGGAAAGTTATACCTACTGACTTAAACGATGTGTGTAAGACCTTCCATAGATTTTCTGTGGCATTGCTGATGTATTATATGGACAGAGGTGATGGGCGTTGATGTGTCCTGCCAGAAAAGGCCATTGTGTACAGAACCACTACCCACATGTATGTCCATTCATAAGTCATCGTTTATGTTGCACTGCACAGCCACTTTGGTAAGTTATGTTCGCTACAGTTATTTTGCGTTGCTGGTTTCACAAGCTCTTTCTTGTAGCCTCGCAGTTAGATTAGTTTCGTAATATTTCAAGTCTGTCATCGGGAATTTAGGCTCTTGCAAAAGGTATGAAACCATGAACGTTGCAAGTCAAAAGAGCCAATGAAGGATTTTAAAAATTGCATACCTTCGGGGTAACATTCTATCCGATTTCACAGACAACAGTGACTTACATTTTATAAAAAGAGTTACATGATGACATTACATAAACAACATTACATAACTATCATTTTTAGGCTTTCTGCTAATGAAAAGAGCTTGTGAAACATCTTTATACTGTGTTAGCTTGATAATTACTTTAAATGTTGTTTAAATGTTACAGCTTCTTCGCAAAACTTCGGCGCAATCCATGAAGAAAACCTCGATGAAGCATCGCACCGCTTCATTAACAACATAATTATACTCGTACATAGCATTAACACAAAGTATATAAGTACAGAAGAAACACTTTTAACAGTAAAACATTCTAAAGAAAAGCTGATTGAGACCTGCCAATTCACTGTTTTAACGCTGTGACTTGCCGCTATAATTTTTTTATCGTACAAGTGCGCCTTCTGTACATTTATTATTCTGTGACATTAATCTTATGATGACATGACAGAAAGTCCAGTTAAACGCGCTGTAAAGCATCATGTAATGTTGACTCAATTTGAAATTATTGCTGTAGATCTCGATATAAGGAGCATTTGTCAGATATAATTATGCTAAAATTAGGCTGACTGTAACAGAACATTAGTATATTGCCATGACATTGCTTTTACAACATCGATGTTAGGAGTTAAGAATAAGTGTCAATTCCTTAAGCAATGGACTTAAAAAATGTTCTTCAGTGTCGCATGAAACCCCTAAATTGTCTATAAAATATCTAGTAAGTCTTAATGAACTATGCGCCGTGTCGAGCCTCTTACTCTACAATAGTTAGGCGAAAGAATTCCAGAAAATGTGTTCCATTTTGTATTACTTTGCTAATAGCATTGATGTAGGAGGCTATAGGTGACATAAAACTTCATAAAATTCTGATTTTAGAGTAATGGATATTTAGGTAGCTAACCTAGTGTGTGGTTGAAGAATGTTAGGATTTTGAATGTTTAAAAAGTGTGAAATATTTGTTTAAAATATATAAAAGCCTATATCGAGTTAGGTTCCGATCGTATTTCTAAATAAAAATTAGAATTTCAGCTATAGTCTAGAGGTGCTTTTATAAAGGTGGCCACGAATATTTAAATGTTTAAGTACAATGTCAATGCCCACCGCTAGAATGCGCTACTAGTGCCGAGAAACGGGAATAATTAATGAATCAGAAGCTAGATGCTTCAATAGCTATTATAAATGGCGTGAGATTGAGATTTCTCTGTGCATGGTAACAAAAAAAAATTGTAACAGAACTGTTTTTAATCTTAAAATATTTTGAAATTGTTTCAAGATAATATAAGATTAATTATGAATAATTCGCGACTTGCTAGTTTATCGATTGTCACAAAAGTGTTTAAAGATGTAAGCAAAATGGCTAATCTGTGCTTCAAGACCCAGATCGGTACATCTCTTCCTAAATAAACTTTATATATAAAGCTTATCTTGGTTCTCTACGATGAAATAATATCGAGACAATAGTGGTGCTGATTCTGACGATGTTGAAGTGAAATTATCGATATATGTTAAATTTTTGTCATACATCACTATGATATTACGTGCACCGTTTATGTAACTTTTACCGTTTTATAGTGTAACAATCATAGATAAATTACCTTTAATAATTGTAGGTATTGTGCTATGTACACATAAGCACGTGTATGCGTGCGACAATAGAGAATAGAATTCAGAATTCATTCAAGAAAAACAATATTGAAACTAGAATTTAATAAATATACAAATTGTTTTATTTATATTTAAATATATTTAATATGTCAATGTAAGTTTCCAATGATTAAAAAATATCGAAAAGCCTTTTTGAAAGTTCGTAAACTTCGAAATATTATCATGGTCCGCTTCCTACCCGACCTGTGTGTACATGGCTTCGAACTAAATGTTTCAAAATAATAAATATTTACCATTAAATGTTTTGTATGGATTCGATTTATTAATGTTACTTGCATTTTATATACATTTGTGTATGTTATTAATCGTTTGAAATTTTATCTACATATGTAGTTTAACTTCTTGAAATGGTAAAGAAATAATGATGTCTTCGATTGACGTAGGTATGTAAATAATTGTTAGTTTTATGACCTAAGCCCTATACCTGGGTACCTAAAGTTTTATCTGAAGCAAAGTGTATTTTTAGCTTCAATGAAAGACGTCTTTGCACTGAAATTAAGTTCGCCTATCGGGTTTGATAAGTTAAAAAGTAAAATAATCATTTATTGAATACTTTATTAAATGTCTTACGTCCAATGGATTTATAAACCAATAAATATTTGTGTATTGCTGCATACCTACACAACATTTCGAAAGTACTGTGATGCCAAATATGAAGATTATGTGTAAAGTTAACATAAATTTTGTTAATTTATTGATAGAGTCTATGTTCGATATATTTATTGCTTTTTAGTAAATAATAAAATTATTTAAAAAATGTTGGCTTTCATTTATATTGAATTTTTCCTTGATCTTGTCAAAATGTATCATAACAACAGAAATCCGGAAACAAAAACTTACCTACTTGATATGCGAGATAAAGAAGATATTTGTTATAGTTCGCGCGCGACTGCTAGTCACAGCTTGAGGTATGTGCACGATGAGACGGGGGAGGTAGACATAGGCCAAGCTAACTCAGTCTGACAATTTTGTCAATGGCGCCCTCCCCCGTTTCACCGCTCACATACCTCAGGCGGTGACTACCAGTCGCGTGCGGACTATAGGCTAGTTTCCCATCTAGTATTTCAACCAAAAACTTGTCTTCTTATTTTCGTGTGGTTAAGTGAGGAACCTAGTGTCTAGAGTTTTAAAGCCGCCCATGGCCCTCTGACTTGGCTTCACATGCCGTCGAGAAATATCTCTCAGCCATGCCGGTTTCCTCACAATGTTTCCCTTCACCGTTATTGAAGCAAGTGATAATTATACAATACGCACAAGAATCCGAAAAGTCAGAGGTACAGACGTCAGCACATCAAGCTACTACAATCTGTCAAATTTCTTTAATAGATTTTCAACTTTATCGCTAAAGCATAAGGTTTAAAGTTGATTGGGAAAATTTGACAGTTTCGGGTAGCTTGATGTGCTGGCGTCTGTACATGTCTTGGGTTCGAACTCGAGACTTGGCAATCCGACGTTCACACCACAAGGCTAAAACTAAAACTTAAACTTAGGTGAACCTTATTTTTATGATAGACGACTATAAAACAATAATTTAAAATTAATTTTCAGGCATCGATGGCCCATAGCGTGTTAGTATTACAAATTACTTAAATCTGTTTTAGTAGAACAATTAGGCACACGCACAATAATAAAATATGACAAAAACAAAAATATCACAATCATAGGAAGATTTATTAAGCCTCATGTCTGACATGTAGCTTGATAAATCTATACATTGTAGGGCCCTTCTAGCCTCTCCGCAAGTACCTTCAGAATGCAGTTGCTGGGTTGCTGCTTCCTATCTCTCGAAGCGACGCGCTATACTTGTGGTTACCAAGTTTACAAACACGCTGTGGATGTCTGTGTAAGCGCAGGAGTACTCGGTACCGTCCGTGACAATGGCAAAATCCCGAATCCGTCATTCTGATTTTATAAAAAACAAAACCTATAACAATCGCGCGTCAAAGACGAGTCGATAGACACCTTTTTTTTTTTGGGTGGGAAATCATCAAATAACTTCTCCCGCTCTGGGCGGAGCGGGAGGGCGTGTCAGACTCTTACTGACTAAAACCCACCCGTGTTCCTTCAGTTGCCGTGTTGCCAAGGGGGCCACGATTTCCCTATCGGTTTTCTTCGAACCCACGGCAGGCATTGGCCCTAGCGGACCCCGTCAATTCTGCTGACATCTCTTTGAGGCGCGCGTGGAACACAACGCGCCGTCGACCCGGGCTTGGTCCTTATCGGACGGCGAGCTACCTATTGCTCACCGTCCGCAAGCCCGCGCCTACGGTGGCCGGAAATCTTCCCGTGATTCCCGACGCCCAGGGCGTCTCCTCCTGCGGCGGTTAGGGGCGCGAGGGCGCGAAATTTGCCTCTCCCTCACGCGCTCCGTCTCCTCCTTCGCGAGTCTAACCGGATGCAGCTGAATACCAGTATTTTACATGGAGCGACTGCCTATCTGACCTCCAGAACCCAGTCAGTCAGCCGGGACAAACGCTTAACTTGCTTTCCGAGGCACGGAGGAGTCTCGGTATGTAAAGATGGTCACCCATCCACGGACCAACCCCGGCAAGCGTAGCTTAACCTGATGGATCGACCCGTGTTATTACTTTTTTAAGACCATATTATAATCTTCATGTGTATGTTTTAATGCAAATTGGAACTGCAAAGATAGACAGAACAAATAGTAGATAATAATTCGAACTACATAAACTAAGATTGCATGTGAAAAGCCCCTATAGTTCAGTGGTTGCCAGCTTGCTGACTGTGCGTTCCAAGGTTTGAATCCCGGATCAAGCAACCATTGACCCCTAGACTGTGTGAGATGCTAATTTGTAGCACACTAATATTACAACAGGTACCTTTTTATACATGTTTGACTACATAACCTAAAGGTAGTTTAAGAAACATTCATCTGTGGATCAACATAACATCGGCCTTGTTTTTTAAAGGGTTAGGCAGACCCACATTTCGTCTGTTATGTTTATCTTGTTTAACACTTTCGATTCAACCCACTTTTCATAGAGCTCGCCATGCCGCAATACATTTTGGAAATGAACCCTCCGGGAGGGTTACCGGCATTACGTTTGCGCTAAAGTTAACCCTCCCGGACGGTCAACGGCATTAAGTTTGAAACCGTGTTATAAAACACTGTAAAACAAAGAAAAAATTTTTCAGGGGTCTTGTCGCTATACGTAGTTTCCAACCTTTTAATTTTTTTGTGAATATTTGTAACCGTGAACAATTTCTTTTTGAAAATAATAATGCTTGGATTTTAAAACCAACGCATGTGCTAATAAATCTTGTTAAAATATACATCAGATTTAATTTTCACGGTTTATAATGCTGTATTCGCTAAGAAAAACCTACATTTAAAATTAGCCTGCCGCGAGGGCTCCCAGCATCCTATATGCGACTAGGCGGCCCCTCTAGGAGGGCTCCCGGCACTGAACGTGTTAAGGCCTATGTATAAGGGGATGAGTCTATTTTAACCCTACACACGAATCCAGACTCCAGACTGCCTAGGTAGGTGTAATGAAAATATCAAAAATGGATATAAACCCAATTTACCTGCCCGACGAATCGAACCTTGCGCTTACTAGATATTGCAATGATTAAATCTCGGGGTGTTTTTTTCCGCATTTTGGTCGGTTCGAAAAAATATTAATAGGTTACCTATTTCCCTTCCAAGAGGCCCCTTCGATCTTTTTACTCTATATATCTATGTAGATACATAGGTCATATTTATTTTACAAATCTTATCGCATATTCAATGTTAGTGACCAGGTTAAGAGGAAAGTTTAATGTAAACAACGGTTAGTCAGGTTCTTCCCATTTTCTCACAAAGCGTCTCGTCTCGGGGTAAGAACCTCATTTTCCTCAAGACGCTGTATAAATACTCGCATTCTAGTAACGGAGGTATCATTCCAAGACAAGCTTTCGTAAGCGACTCTTCAAAATGACGAAACTAATCTTAGTACTGTCAGTACTAGCGGTGTTTTTGATCGCCGAATCAACATGTCAGCGCTTCATACAGCCTACGTACCGCCCTCCCCCCGCACCGAGACGGCCTATCATAATGAGAGCCCGTCGGGGAGCTGACGACGAACCCCTGTGGCTGTGGCAAGGAGACAACATCGACCGCGCGCCGTCCACAGCAGACCATCCCTTCCTGCCGTCAGTCATCGATGACATCAAACTGGACCCGAACAGAAGAACTGCGAGGAGTCTGAGCACTCCCAGAGCGTCTCGCGGAGGTGGAAGCCGTCAGTCCTCGAGCCGAGACACCGGACCCACTCACCCGGGGTACAACCGACGTAACGCGAGGTCGCTCAGGCTGCCAGGGTATAAATTTCCCCTGCCTACGACGCCACCATTCAACCCTCGTCCCAGATACCCCATCTACGTGAGCTAATTAAATAGCCAAGTGTGGTCTACAGTGTACTTAATTCTTAATATCAGACCAACATAAAAAGTGCCATTTTGTTTCACTGTGTTCATTTGGTGATGTATTACTTTTGTGCCAACTGTTTATTTACATATCAAAAAATGTGTCTATTATTGTAAGTGATATGTACTTGTATCAATTTAATACATGACTCTAAATAATCTCGCGCTTTATTAATTAATATCCGTAATAGGAAGACAAACGTTCTTGTTTCTTGACGTAGGATCCTAAAGTTGTTTCGTAGGGAAATCCCGTACAGGATCGACCATTCCTCGTACCCACTGCCCATGGGCGATTTTTTAATGCGGCGATTTTTATCGTGCACTAGATTTTCAACGCACTGCTCAACACCGAGACTCCGAGAGTTAAAAAACCAGTGCGCGATAAAAAATCGTTGCGGTAAAAATATCGCCCGAGGAAATGGGAGGTAAGGCGCCATCTCCATGGGCTAGAAAATCGCCCAAGTTTATTTATTCGCCTATTCTATCCAAATCCTAGGTGAAAGTTTTATCATTTCCTCAAATACTCTATAGTCTTTAGATAGGTAATCTATCCCAGTACCTATTCCAAAAGCGCAACCATTTTGCTGTCGGCTTCGTTTGTACTCTAGAGACCTGCATGGTTTGTGGTACGCAATCTTTTCAAGTACCATTAAGAGAATGGCACAAGATTATGAGAAAAATGCCTTTTCGAATTTAGAATAGCGGCGATTAGAATATAGAATGTATAAATGAATTGTTATACCTACATTGAGTTTAACATAATATAGTTATCGCAAAAAGCCTTTTAATTGATATAGAACCGGTACCGTAAGCTCCGCGTAGAGTTTACAGTACCTACTATACGGGCCCACCGTTTGTCCTGCTCCTGTCCCTGTCCATGCGATGGACATGTCCGGCTCGGGGTGCAACATGGTTCTCAAACATAATGCATAAAATGTGTGTGTACCTACCTTACGGTCTTCATTTCTGTCTACCCCTTCGGGAATACAGTCGTGATGGAACGAGTTACACTATGTATATTTATTGATTTATTTAATACTTCAAGCACACAAATGTACAGAGGCGGACTTAATGCCAAAGGCATTTTCGACCAGTCAACCTTTGGTATATGACTGGGCGATACACTCACCCCAAACTATAGGACGAAGAGAGAGTTGTATTGATGATTTTAATGATTATAATTCTGTAAATACATATTTATTTGCTACGGTCAGGAATCATATTTTGATCAAAATACTTGACCTGCAAATGGCAAAAAACGTAAGAAAATTTCAATTTCGCGGGCTACCTTAACGCGCTCAGTGCCGGGAGCCCTCCTGAAGGGCTCACTTTAGTCGCATATGGCATGCCGGGAGCCCTCCCGGAGGGCTCTTTTTAAATGTAGGTTAAAAAAAAGCATTGTATATTTACAAGATTTATTAGTACATTATGCGTTAGTTTTAAAATACAAACATTTTAATTATCTTTTTTTTATCAGGAGGCCAGTATATTGAAAACCATTTTCACGGTTACACTAAAAATTTAAAAAATCAAAATCAAAATATTTTATTTCACATAAACCTATAAGGGCACTTATGAAACGTCAGAAGCTAGGTGCACGGTTCCAATTGGTCGCTTCCTATGGAGAAGAGCCGGCAAGAAACTCCACGGTTACTCTTTTCAAAATAAATTGTTTCTACAATGTTTTCAAATTACAGTGTTAATAAGTAAGGGAGGAAAATGGTGCCGATTCCCTTGTTCACAAACTAAACTAAATTTAAGTTCAGTGCATCTTTTTCTTTCTATTTCATTAAGAAAAGGACAGAAGATAAATTTTAGTTTAGTCCTGTCAAATTAATCAGCGCTTGACGTAAATTGACGTAATTTTAGTCGGCAAGTTTTTAATCACGTCTAAACTTGTATGGAGAGTGACAGGCGCTGATTAATTTGACAGGACTAAACTAAAATTTATCCTCTGTCCATTTCTTAATGAAATAGAAAGAAAAAGATGCACTGAACTTAAATTTAGTTTAGTTTGTGAACAAGGGAATCGGCACCAGTGTAGGCCTATCAACAAGTACCAGGTACTTAGTAAAATAGAAAACGGTCCACAAGTCTACAGCCTACAACGTTCTCACATTCACAAAATCTAAAAGAAAAGAATCTATATAAAAGATAAACAAAATAATAAAAATAAGGACCTATTTAAACCAAATGACATGATTGCCTAGTGGCATGATACAGCTGTAGTCAGCTGTAACAAATCTAATTTGATTCAAAAAAAATATAGAAAATTGTAGGTATATTATGTCAAATACTGAAAAGATTATGTCAATGAAGTAGGTAAAAAAAAGTAAAATAAAATAATCATCGTAATTTGGGAGCAGTTAATAGACATTTACATTGTTTTGCCATTAATAAGGTACCAGGGAAGCCACATGTGCAGAAGGAATTATTGCCAGACTTCCTTGTCTTCAACGTAGTCTTTAATCTCCTTAACAAAAAAGCATTTTTGATAAGGACACGTTTGATGTGGGTTTTGAACTTTCCATCGCTTAGTTCTGTAACAGACTTTGGCAACTTGTTACAAAAGCGGATACCGTTTATAAGAAATGACTTACTAGTTTTAGTTAATCTAAATTTGGGTATCACAATTTCATGTTTACTACGTGTATTTATATTATGGAAATCGCTTCTTATTTTGAAAAGTCCTAGGTTTTTGCGAACATACAAAATACTTTCTAAGATATAAAGAGAAGGCTGAGTCAGTATATCAATTTCTCTGAATTTATTTCTAAGGGACTCACGAGGACTCATTTTGTAGATCGCGCGAATTGCCCTCTTCTGTAAAATGAAAATTGAATCTACGTCAGCTGCCGATCCCCACAGCAAAACGCCATAAGACATAATACTGTGGAAATAAGCAAAGTATACTAACCTAGCTGTGGCTACATCAGTTTTTCTTACTGCATATGCAGCTGAACTTAATCTACCTGAAAGGGCTCTAAACCCCATTGCAATCTCGAATCTAGAGTAATTCCTAGAAACACAGTTTCCGTAATAGCATCTAGCTTCTTGCCATGAAGTTTTAAATTGAGACCTACTTGAGGTACATTTGGTAATGAGAACTTAAGACATTTAGTTTTGTTCGCATTAAGTAAAAGATTATTAGCTGCGAACCATTTCGAAAGAATTGCCAGACTATCGTTGACATGTAAGACATCCGTATCTTTTCTATCTATTTTAAAAATAAGAGAAGTATCATCAGCGAATAGAATTATATCTGATAAATTAGCCATCATGTAAGGAAGGTCATTAATATAAACTAGAATTTAAAAAGGGCCAAGAATTGATCCTTGAGGCATGCCCATCTTAACTAGAGACCCTGAGGACGTCGCCCCGTTAACATTTACTTTTTGCTGCCTGTTTGATAGATAGGAAAACACAAGATCAGCAGCTTGTCCACGAATTCCGTAGTGGTGTAATTTACAGATCAATGTTTTGTGGTCAACGCAGTCAAACGCTTTTGAGAGGTCACAGAAAATGCCAATTGCATCCTGGGACTTTTCCCAGGATTCCAAAATGTGACTGATGAGTTTTACTCCTGCGTCGGTCGTCGACCTACCTTTCGTGAAACCAAACTGGTGACTACGTAAAATTCCATTTTAATTAAAATGTGATAACATCTGGTCTAGCATTATTTTTTCATATATTTTACTCAATGCTGATAGCACAGATATAGGTCTATAATTTGAGGGATCACTCTTACTACCCGATTACATTAAAAGGTTTGGACACCCCTGTCTCGGGATAGCGAGTTATTATACTCTTCTTAATTTTATATTTTTTATCATTTCACGTCACCCTACTAGTACATGCAAATAAATACCTTACACCCGAGAGATAGGTCTATCCGTGGAGGGGGCCTGGTGACACAGGTTTTTCCCAAAAACCTATATCAGGCACTAGTCTCTCACAAAGTTGAAATACAGCTGAAACATTTTTTTTTTTGTACACATTAACTTTAAGTCAGCTTTGTGAAGAAAGAATAAATGATTGTTGAATTGAATAGGTACTACGTATAGCGACAAGACCCCCTGAAAACACAATTTTACTTCGTTTTACAGTGTTTTATAACACGGTTTTAAACCTAATGCCGTTGACCGTCCGCTAGGGTTAACTTTAGCTCAAACGTAATGCTGGTGACCCTCCCAGAGGGTTCATTCCCAATATGTATGGCGGCATGGCTCTATATAAAGTGGGTCGAGTCGAAAGTTAACACTTTCGACTCGACCCACTTTTCATAGAGCTCATTCCCCCGCGCGTCCCCCTTATTTAACTATCTTTACAAACCTCCTCTTCTACGACGACACGACTACTCCAGGTAGACTAAAAAGTCGCAGGAGCTTCTTACGGTCCACATAGGCGATCCAAGACAGGCAACCTAAAGAGTGGAGTAAATGTGGGAAGAGAGGTATCCACACTACTTCGTAAAGCCCCAAGAACACCTGCCTCCCGCTCGCGAACTGCAGTGGCCAATTTGAAAAGCAATGAACCGATTGCATACAAATACAAATACATATAATCTGGCGAAATGGGGCATTATCGATTCGCCCAAAATCCAGTGTGAGTGCAGTGCTTTTAAACAGACTATGTCCCATCTGCTAGTGTCCCGATTGTACCTACTTGTACCCTTGACGAACTGAACAACTCCTCTAACGCCGCAGTTAATGTGGCCACCTTCTGGGCCCAAACAGTATAAGCAATATACATACCGTCGATACGAAATGAAGAGGAAGAACTATCTTTGAGATCCTGTAGTTGGCATTAACCTTAAGGTAGCTGACCCCGCAGATGGTTTCAGCTATTTAACATTGCGAACGGGACTTGCTAAAACAGGTATGAGTGAGTTTTTATATCGCAGCAAAAACGTTTCGGTTCTTGACCAGTGGCGTAGCCCGCAGTCTCAGCCGTATCAATGATACCGGGCCCCCAAACTACAAGGGCCCCATGTAAGCAAAAATATTCGTAAAATATATCAAACATCCTCTCAAATTCTTATTGATAAGAGGCCCGTACGATTAGCTCATATTTAATGAAAACTTGACATATCCGGTACCCTAATTGCGATACAACACAATCTGTTTCGATTTGAAACAGATTGCTCCATCATTCGATTGATCCATTGCTTCATAAGTTGGAAAAAAATCTGCTCAACTACGTAAATAACGCAATGAATGTTGTTGAACTGTTAAAATGAAATAAATTAGCCATAATTGTTTAGGAAAATAAGTTACGCAATTAGGGTACTGGTCAGGTTGTCCAATTTTCTAGCTCGCACTCTCACTCGCTTTTGTATTCTCCTAGTACCTAGTAGCGTCACTATGACAGCTTATGCTCCCTACTCAGATGCTATTTCATTTATATTGTAACAAAACAATACTCTCATTTTGAGCTTCGCCGCAGTCGAGCAAATAGGGAGGGGGCTTTTTACCCGACTGTGGCGAACATATCCTATGATGTTTTGATACATACAAGAACCGTGGCGTAGCTAGTCCTAAAGGGGCCGGTCCTTTAGGACTAGCTACGCCACTGTTCTTGACCCAGGATTAATAAAAGAAGAAATATTCTACACATAATATTTATTATGATACTTAGATAGATTTATGTATACATTTTTAGTTCAAAGTAACAGTTAGAAATAAAGTAATAACGAGTAGGTATAATGTTAGTAACACAGCACAGTGACTGGTGAAACTGGAAATAAGCCAGTTATCACTTCACTTCTATTGGTGAAAAAAAATGCCATTTTTGATGTTGGTCTGATATTAAGAATCAAGCACAGTCAGACCACAAACACTTGGCTATTTAATTAGCTCACGTAGATGGGGTATCTGGGACGAGGGTTGAATGGTGGCGTCGTAGGCAGGGGAAATTTATACCCTGGCAGCCTGAGCGACCTCGCGTTACGTCGGTTGTACCCCGGGTGAGTGGGTCCGGTGTCTCGGCTCGAGGACTGACGGCTTCCACCTCCGCGAGACGCTCTGGGAGTGCTCAGACTCCTCGCAGTTCTTCTGTTCGGGTCCAGTTTGATGTCATCGATGACTGACGGCAGGAAGGGATGGTCTGCTGTGGACGGCGCGCGGTCGATGTTGTCTCCTTGCCACAGCCACAGGGGTTCGTCGTCAGCTCCCCGACGGGCTCTCATTATGATAGGCCGTCTCGGTGCGGGGGGAGGGCGGTACGTAGGCTGTATGAAGCGCTGACATGTTGATTCGGCGATCAAAAACACCGCTAGTACTGACAGTACTAAGATTAGTTTCGTCATTTTGAAGAGTCGCTTACGAAAGCTTGTCTTGGAATGATACCTCCGCTACTAGAACGTGAGTATTTATACAGCGTCTTGAGGAAACTGAGGTTCATACCCCGGAATGGGAAGAACCTGACGAACTATTGTTTATTTATAGTAAACTTTCCTCATCGCTGTCATATACCGATAACAAATTCATTGAACCGTGTCATTACGTTTAAATAATTACCGATAGTGTGTGATAGGTACAGGATAGGTATATTGGGCGCAGGGGATTTTTTCAAGAAATTTGATCTCAATGGAATAAAAACTTTACAGTCGTTTCTGTATACAAAGTTTGCACAATAACATACTATACGATATAGCAGGTAAGTACATTATACCTATCACTGTCCTAATCTTTGTGAAGGATTGTAAGTTCACAGTAGTATGGATGTAAGTACCTATACTCCGTTTGAAATAAGATTAGACATTTAAACAAACCTTTTTACAGTCCGTTCAACCGATTTTAACTTCTATACCGTAGGCATAAGGATGGCATTAGAAGCAAAAAAAGTGGTTACAAACCAACTGCTTACTGCAGCCGTCATTTGTCATGCCGCCATCGCAATAGAGTCAAAATCGGTTGAACGGACTGTAAAAAAGGTTTAGTTAAATGTCTAATCTTATTTCAAACGGAGTATAGGTACCTACCACAAATATAATTATAATATTATTTCAACAACAACAACTACAACTTTAACAACTATACAACCTTACTTTCATTATGGGATCAAAGCTGAAATCGCGAAAAAAAATCAGCTGTTCCCTACATTTATGTTCGCATATCTCGTCAAAATGTAACTCCTGTTTTTTTTTCGCGATTTCAGCTTTTGTCCCATAGTGAAAGTTGTTTATAATGATGAGTACAATGACCCCTTAAGAGGTTTAGTGTTAACAAAAACTAAGGTTGTATAATCTATAATGTTGCACCGCAAAACACGTTCTGCATAGCTATTAACTTCCAGTTTGTGGAAAAAAATAATGGATAATTCTTTCTAATGTACCTATTTATTTTGAAAAATTCATCGAGTCTCAAAAAAGTCGCAAAGAATGTGCGCAATATGGAACTATGGAGAAGTGCCTTGACGCCAGGGACTGAATTACCCAAAAATTAAGGTACTTTTAAATTTCTGTATGACGTCATACCGTTATATAAGGGTTACCGAAATATTTCGATACCGTTATTTTTTTCAGTAGCGGAGTTTTTGAGGTTGGTAATGCATACCGGTATATTTCGGTAGCAGTACCATTAACCTTTATAAATGTATCGGTAGCAGTACCAAACCTTAATAAATAGGGGTTTTCTTTGACGCACCGCCGCCACACTCTGTCTGTCGTTCACTTGCTGATTGTAACTCAGTACCTATTGGTTTTTATTTCCGATCGGAAGGACACGACTGTGTAAGCACCCGCGCCGCGCCGTCTTCTTTCGCCGTTCTTCTGCCACTTGTATAGATAATATTTTTTGTAGTTGTGATAACTTACACAAACAAATTGTAAATAAGTTGCCATCAGATCACAGTGGACAAACAATAACATTGTGCTTCTATAATAAATAAAATTAAAATAAAAAGCCTTTATTGTTGATTTTAGTTACAAAATTTGCAAGTATGCCTAAGAACTCATTAATACTATCTAAATCTAATATACTTTATAAACTGTTATACTATTCATGTTTAACTGATTCTAATTCGGCAAACGGTAGTTAGTCCTCAACTTGTCTTCCGACAAAGGCCTCCTCTAAAGATCGCCATTCAATTCTATCCCTTGCCGTTCGAGTCCATGTTGGACCCGCTACCTTCTTGATATCATCTTCCCATCTCTTAGTTTGTCTTCCTCTGTTCCTTTTGCAGTCTAGCGGGTACCATTCTGTTATTAGTCTTGTCCATTTTTCCTTCTTCTCTCTTGTCATATATCCTGTCCATCTCCATTTTAGTTGTTTGTATGTTATGTATGCATTCTTGAATTTAGTTTTACTTTTAATTTCTTTTAATTTTTCTCGGTCTTTTCTTTTAACACCTATTGTACTTCTCTCAATTCCGTTTTGGCAAACTTTTATTTTGTTTGCCAGTTGTTCGGTCAATGCCCAGGTTTGACAACCGTATTGCAAGCATGGCAAAATACACATATTATATACCTTTCTTTTTTCTTTCATTGGCATTTCTTTGTTCTTCATAACTTCGCTAAGTGACCAATATCGTTTCCAGGTGTTAGTTATTCTTCTTTCTATTTCCTTTTTCATGCAGTCTTCGGTAGATATTAATTGTCCTAAATAAACATATTCATGTACATATTCTATTTGCTCTTTATTCACTGTTATAGTATCTTTTTGTGTAGAGTTTGACATAATTTTTGTTTTTGTTAAATTCATTGTTAGACCTGCCTTGTCACTTTCGTCGGCTAGTTGTTGTAGCATTAATTTCAATGTTTTTGGGCTCTCAGAGAAAATTATTAAGTCGTCTGCAAAACGTAAGTGGCTCAAATTTTCGCCGTTTATATTTAATCCTTTATTCTTCCAATCTAGGTTCCTAAATATCATTTCTAAGACGGCTGAGAATAATTTAGGTGAGATGGGATCTCCTTGGCGTACGCCTCTCTTGATAGAAAATTCTTCGCCTATAGTTTCTAACTTAACTTGCGTTGTACTCTTGGTGTATACATTTTGGAGTATTCGCAAGTATTTTGTTTGTACGCCCTGTGTTTTTAGTGCATTCCATATAAACTCATGTTCTAGTGTGTCGAATGCTTTGTTAAAATCAACAAACCCTAAGTAGTAAGTCTTGTATATTCTTTATATTTTTGCAATATTTGTCTAAGGGCGTGGATGTGGTCTATGGTGGAAAAATTTCGACGAAATCCAGCTTGCTCTTTGGGCTGATTTTCTTCAAGAGTGTCGGTAATTCTTGTTAGTATAATTTTTGAAAATACCTTATAGACATTAGACATTAAGCTAATGGGCCTGTAATTTGATATATCTCCTTTATCGCCCTTTTTATGCAATAGTATAATGGTTGATTTTGTCCAATCCTCGGGAATCTTTTCTGTTTTGATAATTTCGTTAAATATATCTGTAAGCTTCGGAGCAATCACTGGTAATGTTGTTTTCAGTAGTTCATTTGTAACGAGATCTGATCCGGGAGCTTTATCGTTCTTCTGTGTATCAATTGCTTTTATAGTTTCTTCTATTAGTATTTCAGGTACTTCCTCTTCATCAGTTGGTTTATCATATTCTTTACAGCTTGTCCCATCTTTTGGCTTTGGTATAAATTTCGGTAAAAATCTGTAGCAGCTTTTAGTATCTCCGATCTCTTTCCTGTACTTTTACCGTCTTTTCTTTTCATAGTTGGTATCCAATCCTTTTTGCAATTTAGTTCTTTTAGTGCCTTTTTTATTCCTCCTGTTTTTTTTTTATATAATTCTTCATTGTATTAGTTCGGTTTGTTTTTCTTTCTTTCCGTAGTTGTTCATTAATCACTTTACTTATTTCTGATATTTTTTTTATGGTTTTCTTTTGTTTTCCTATCTTGTAGTAGTTCCTTGCGTTTATGTAGTAATTCCTTGCTTTTAAATGAGATTTCTTTCTTACTGTTTGTATTTGTTTTCATAGTTACAGTTTTAGTTGGTGTAGTAATTTGTTGTATTTTTCTTGTATTGGTAAATGTTCTTTATTATCTAATGATGTTTGAAGATTTTTAAGCAGTAATTCTGTGTTGCCAGTGTACTGAGCAACTACATATTTATTATGAAATTGTCTTGTTTTCTTGGGGCGTGTTCCTGTCATTGTAGCCCGTACCATTCTATGGTCAGTGTTAAAATTTAAATTATATATGACCGACACATCTTTAAAAGCTTTGCTATTATTGGACATAATAAAGTCTATTTCATTCTTGTGAAGACCGTTAGGTGAGATCCATGTCCATTTCTTTGTTATTTTCTTTTTATAAAAGCTGTTTAGAATACTTAATCTGTTTTCCACTGAAAAGTTAACCAACCTTGTACCATTCTTGCTTCTAGTGCCAAAACCGTGGCTTCCTATGGTATGTTCTTCGCCACTATTTTGTGTTCCGATTTGGCCATTAAAGTCACCCATCACTATCACATTTTTATGTGTCGTTTCGATAGTGTTCTGGAGTTCTTCATAGAATTTTTCAGTTTTTATTAAGTCTTCCTTTTTGTCCGATTCCGTTGGTGAATACGCCTGGATAATAGACCATTCTTCTTCGTTTAATTTTATATTAAGAATTGCGATACGTTCTGAAATACCTCTTAGTTCTATTATGTTGTTTACTAAATTCTTTTTGACAATAAATCCGACTCCATAAAGTCCTGGCGTCTCTCCTTTATATTGTAGTATATACTTTCCACGATCTTCAATTTGTTCCCCAAATCTTCTCATTTCACTTATCCCTATAATATCCCATTTTATTTCTTCTAATGCTATTTCTAATTCTTGGAGTTTTTCGGGGGTTCTAAGAGATCGACAGTTTATAGTTGCTATATGAATATCATTTGTTTTCTTTTGGCTGTGTGTGTTGGCACTATTTTTAACCTTTAGAGGGTCGTGGTCATTTTCTCCCACGAGGACCAGTCGGCTTGGGGGAGTGTTATGATTTGTTTTTACTTTGTTCTTTTTATTAAATGATTGTTGTGTTTTCCGTTTACCGACATTTTGCTTCTATATACCTTTACAAAAAATTCAAATAAGGTTTAGGCCAATTACATGTAAAAGTTTTTACTATTTTACTATTAAACACGCAATTTAATGACACTTTCCCACTAAAGATTAAAAGTATTTACACAAAGTTCTTATTTAGTGCTTGGGCAACTCCAGGTATTCGTAAAAGCAGGGAAAAACTATTTGAACTTTATGGCCTAAAGCAACATATGAATAATACAAGCTTTCATAAGTATGCTGCAAAATATTCAAAAACTTTTAAAAGTGTGTGCAAAATAGCCAAAGCTCTTTATATTAGCAATAAAAACTACCTGGCAAATAATAAATAATGAATGAAACAGGTAGGAAAAACCAGCGAAATACTGAATTTAATTTAGAGACTGCACAAGGCCCCATTAACTCAGATATAGATATAACTGAAGAATTTGAAAACTTTTTGCTAATATTCCCCTTAAAATGACTGAAACTTTAAATTCCTCACCCGCGCTTTCTGCTGCCTTACTTAGACAGAATGTGAGGGCATGCCCTTTGGAATTTAGGTTTCGGCATACAAACCCCCAGGCTGTTATAAAAGCTTTTAAAGATCTTAAAATTAAATCAACAGAGGATCTCTGGGAAATGTCTGTAAAAATCTGTAGATCTATTATCGAAACCATTGCGCCCTATTTATTAGCTTACATATTTAACACAAGTGTAGACCAAGAAGTCTTTCCGGATCTCATGAAACACCACAGTAAAGTAGTTCCATTGTTCGGTGACAGTAAAGAACCCAAAAATTATAGGCCTGTGTCAATTCTGCCAGTTCTCAATAAGGTGTTTGAAAAGTTGATGCTAAATCAAATGTTACGTCACTTTAATAAAAATTCCATCTTTCATGAACAACAGTTCGGTTTCATCAAAGGGCGTTGTACCACTAACGCCGGTGTCACTCTAATAAAGAACATTTTTAATGCCTGGGAAGAAGCACAAGATGCCATTGGAATCTTTTGCGACCTATCAAAAGCGTTCGATTGTGTAGACCATGAGACACTTCTGCTGAAACTAGAGCACTATGGGATTAAGAATACAGGTCTTGATTTACTTAGATCATACCTGAAAGATAGAAAGGTTAAAGTTCAGGTAAACGGCGTAAATTCATTAGTCTTAAACGGCAATGGGCGTTCCTGAAGGTTCGATATTGGGTCCATTCTTCTTTTTAGTTTAAATGAATGATTTACGCCAATTACTTCAAAATCAACCGAAGATGGTGTTATTTTCAGATGACACATCATTGATCTTTAAAATAAACCGACGGTCACAAAATTTTGACGACGTGAATAGCTCTATTCTGCAAGTCCAAGATTAGTTTACGGTATATAATTTTGTATTTGGTTGACGACAAGGTTGCGTTCTTTAATGACGTTGTAGTCAACCTATATAACATCCATGCTCCCGTCAAAAAAGTTAAGATAGAACGCCCACCTGCACCATGGATGACAAGAGGAATACAGATGGCAATGCGATGTAGAGACCGTGCGTTCCGTAAATTTAAAAGGGAGCGTACTGATGAGAACTGGACTTTGTTCAAGGCTGCAAGTAATAGATACAATCAGATGATACGCAATGCTAAACGCCGCCACATTCTGAATACTTACTCTTTTGCCGATATTTGGAAATTTCTTGGAACTCTTGGTATCGGCAAATCGCGATATTTTCTAACTCAATTGATTTAGACGACCTCTACCGACATTTCTCCACTGTTCCTACCATGGATCTAACCAAGCAACAAACTCGGTCTCTAATATTTGGTCTAACGCGTCCTCATATTAATCCTTTCAGTTTAATTGCAGTTGAACCAGAAGAAATCAGAAATCATTCTCTCCGTCAAATCAAAAGCGGTGGGATGTGACAATATCACCCATGGTATGATCTTAACCATTCTTGATCATCTACTATCTGTGATTACCCACAAAATTAATTTTTCCCTTTACATCGGAGTATTCCCTTCCCTGTGGCGTAAAGACTATGTCCGTCCAGTACCTAAGGTATCTAATCCCTCTCTTCCAACCGACTTTCGTCCAATTTGTATCCTTCCCTTCCTATCCGAAATACTCGAGGCCTGTGTCCACAAACAATTCTCCAATTTTGTTTATTGTAATTTACTCATTAGCCCTTTTCAATCTGGGTTCAGGTCTGGCCACAGCGCTGTTTCTGCCCTCTTGAAAGTAACTGGCGATACAAGGACAGGACTTGAAGATACCGAAGTTACTGCTCTAGTGTTGGTAGATTTCTCGAATGCCTTTAATATCGTCAGTCACGACATCCTGTTAGCCATTCTGTCATACGTTGTGGTCTCTCCCGAGCACTGAAATGGTTCTCCTCTTATCTTCAGGAACGTTAGCAGTCCGTTCATGCTGGGGATTCTTCTTTATGCTGGTGTGATTTAGAAGCTGGCGTTCCTCAAGGCGGTATACTTTCTCCTCTTCTGTTTTCTATTTTCATAAATCTTATAAATTCTGAACTCCAGTGTGCGTATCATTTGTATGCAGATGACTTGCAGTTGTACTGTGGAGTTGTGGAGGGTTGATAAATTACTTGACGCCATTGACAAATTAAACAGGGGACTTGATAGCCATAAAAACCTCGTCTGATAGATTTTGGGTAACAGGAAACTCTAAAAAGTGTCAGGCGATCATCATTGGGAGTCCTCGTAGCATTAGTAAGATGGATGGTACAACCTTACCACCAATCCTCTTCAATGGTACGATTGTTCCATTTAGCAATGACTTGAAAGACCTAGGCTTGCACATTGATACTACCCTGAACTGGCGTACTCACGTCACTAGGGTCAGCCAAAAGGGAACGCTGCGGGCTCTGTACCGCTTGAAAAACTTATTATCATCGAGTACAAAGACAATGCTTGTGCAATCCTTAATTTTCCCAATCATCGATTATGGTGATGTGTGCTATTATGACCTGAATGCAGATCTCCTCAACAAATTAGACCGTCTCCTCAATAATTGCATTCGATTCGTATTCAATCTGCGTAAATATGATCGTGTCTTTGCGCATCGATTGCTTCTAAAGTGGTCACCCATACGCCAGCGCAGAGAGCAAAGGGCGCTGACCACCTTGTTTTCGTTTCTTGTCTCTTCCTCTTCCTCTAGTTATCTAGCTCCCCACTTCCAGTAGATTTGCGCAAACCACAATAAAAATCTACGCTCATCACATAATCGTCTTCTTCATTGTCCCACTCACCGCACTGACTTCATTCACTCTTCCTTCTTCGTTCAATCTATCTCTCTGTGGAATGCGCTTCCCCTTGAAATCAGTATGGCAACAAATCGATTATCCTTTAAAGTTAAAGTTCGCGTGCACATTTGCAAGAAGCTGGCAGTTTCATTACAACGTTAGTGTTATCCCGTTGTTTATTTGTTTCAGTATGTTTATGTATTTATGTGTGCTAATTTTATATATGATCTTCATATTCATAGTCATTTATTCATTGTTTGTCACAGGTGAAAAGACAGTTCTTACAGTTAACATTCACTGTAACATACCCATGGGGTATACAATGTATATCCTTATATTTAAATAAATATTTATTCCACAATTTTCGTTATTGCACCTACCACTGTTTGTCTCTGCATCACCCAAAGGTTAACTGGTAGAAAATGCCTATGGCATTAAGTCCGCCTCTGTACATTTGTGTGCTTAAAGTATTAAATAAATAAATTGATTTTACATTCTGTGATTACCTACTTCCTCACACACTATTAATTATGAAATTTTAGGAAAATCGTCTACTTTTACAATGTTTGTAAATATGTGAGCACTATGTATCTATCACATAATTAAATTATCTTTCGTTGCTTCATTTTTAGGGTTCCATACCCAAAGGGTAAAAACGGGACCCTATTACTAAGACTTCGCTGTCTGTCCGTCCGTCTGTCTATCACCAGGCTGTATCTCAAGAACCGCGATAGCTAGGCAGTTGAAATTTTCACAAATTATGTATTTATGTTGCCGCTATAACAACAAATACTAAAAACAAAATAAAATAAATATTTAAGGGGGCTCCCATACAACAAACGCGATTTTTTTGCCCGATATCAATAATGTCACTTGAAATATTCACAAAATACTCAGTTGTATTTTTACTTTAATAATAAATAATAAAAATAAAATAAATATTTAAGGGGGGCTCCCATACAACAAACGTGTTTTTTTTGCCGTTTTCATAGATTCCGGACTCGCGCACGAAGGGTTCCGTACAATGGTACGGAACCCTTCGTGCGCGAGTCCGACTCGCACTTGGCCGGTTTTTAATTCTTTTTACCTATTGAAGTATAGTAATTTTATTTTAGATGCATCGTCTTCACCTTTAAAAAATATTGTAAAACATTTTAAAAGAGTAACTGCGGAGTTTCTTGCTCATTCTTCTCCATACGAAAACTACCTTTTGCTAGGCGCGAATCAATTCTATTATTTTGTAAATATTGACGTTCAAAAGTGCCTTACAAGGGCCTATTTGAAATAAATGATTTGACTTTGATTTTGTCTCGCATGTGTTTCGGTACCGAAATCGTATAAAGGTTAAATAACTATTTAGCTCAACCCTTTTTCATGAAGAAATCGGTATAGCTCAACCTTTATTTCAAACCGGTACCGATATATTTTTGAGGTATCTTCACCTTTAACCGTAACCGCTTTCAGTCCCTGCTTGACGCTGTGTGACAGCGACGGACAGCGTGCGTGATCCATCCATCGCCGCCCGTTCGATGTCCATCACGCACAGGATGGATGGAAAGCAAGCACATGAAGAAAGTTTCCCGAAGGGTTAGGCAGAGGTGACCTATAAGTACACCCACATTTCGCCAGTTATGTTTAAGTCCCATGTTAGCGGGGGCGAGCCCGCCACCACCGGGTATAAAACCAGACTCAAGGCTTCAACTGAGAAATTCCAAATGGAAAAACTCAATAACACTGCCCGACCCGGGTATCGATCCCACGACCTCATGCTTAGCAGTAACGTTTGCGATCACTAGATCAACGAGCCAGTAATTTAACTTTAAATAGGTAGGAGAGAAAAATCTTCTGTTCCCTAAATTTTAACGAGTTTGCAAACATACCTAGGCTAAATGTAGAGAACAGGTGTTTCTTTTTCGCGATTTCAGGTTTGGTCTCATGGTAAAAGTTGTTCATAATGTTGAGTAAAGTCACGTTTCAATATCGGTCACTAATTACCAGTCACCCTATATAATCTTTTACGGAGCAGTATGGTTGCCCAGTGGTATCGGCCATGACTTACGAGTTAGGCCGTAGGTTCGAACCCTGACAGGCGTTTTACTTTGTGTAAATTAATTCATCACCACTTCTCTACGGACCCTATCAGAATACCAGCGCTGCGGTATTTATTTTTTAAATATCGCAGCCTATGCTGAGATAGGTGCCTTTTTGGCCTCGCACAGGTCATTTTTTTTGCTTTCGGTAATTCGAAAAGTTTTGTTAGTTTTAGATGCTCCTTTTTAGTAGTTATTACTTACTGGTGCCGATTCCCTTGTTCACAAACTAAACTAAATTTAAGTTCATTGCATCTTTTTCTTTCTATTTAATTAAGAAAAGGACAGAAGATAAATTTTAGTTTAGTCCTGTCAAATTAATAGCGCCTGTCACTACTCCATACAAGTTTAGACGTGATTAAAAACTTGCCGACTAAAATTACGTCAATTTACGTCAAGCGCTGATTAATTTGACAGGACTAAACTAAAATTTATCTTCTGTCCTTTTCTTAATGAAATAGAAAGAAAAAGATGCACTGAACTTAAATTTAGTTTAGTTTGTGAACAAGGGAATCGGCACCAATATCTTTCTTTCTCTCAAAATGGCTGAACACATGGACGAATGTGGCTTGGATCCAATTGGTCAAATGAAGATACCTATCGACATTTTTTGTCGATTTTGTATTTGAACCTGCGGGGTTTTTGCGTATCACACATATAATGGCAATCGATCGTAATGCCTTTAATTTTGACGTCCATTGCTTCGTTGGTTTGAGAAATTCGTCTGTTCAAAAACGTAAATCCGTATTCGTATTATTTTTCTTTTTTTAAATTGAAAAAAAATACAGTTGTAAGGAAGTCTTCACTTTGTGTCTCTGTTCTCCGAAGTTTAGGCAAATATAGTCAGCCTATTCCGATCACTGGTAATAATAGCCGCACGGGTCGATCGATCAGGCTTGCCGCGGTTGCTCCGTGGCTGGGTGACCACCCTTACATACAAAGACCCCTCCGTGCATCGGAAAGCACGATAAGCCGTTGGCCCCAGTTGTCATTTCTAGATCTTTGACAGTCGTTACGGGTAGTCAGAAGCCTAAAAATCTAACAACCAGTCTTACCAAGGGATATCGTGTTACCTAGTAATTAGGTTGTGGAGGTCAGATAGGCAGTCACTCCATGTAAAATACTGGTATTCAGCTGCATCCGGTTAGACTGGAAGCCGACCCCAACATAGTTGGGAAAAGGCTAGGCAGATGATGGCAGATGAAATTGCCTATCAAATCATAAATGGTGCTATTTGACCCCTCAATCTTATCAGAATGCATACCTTCACTTCTGACCTCTGCCACGCGATAAGTGCGGGGAACACCAATTTTCTAGAATATTGGTATGTACCGTATCCCCCAGTAATACGTACGTCAGACTATCTTATCCAGCGATAACAATTTATTGCTAGAATTAGACCACCAACGGCCTATCTTTTTTATAATTCTTCTGTATGTGTGTATGTCACTGAATTCCTAAACGGCTGGACCGATTTTGATTTAAAAAAACTGTGCGTATTTGAGTTGGATGGATGGTTTAGATTTACAATTGGACCCGGTAGGTTGCGCTGCGATGGAGTTCCAACGTTCGGGCAGGACGTCTGTCGGGTCTGCTAGGTAGCTAATAAAATTCAGGCATATCCCAGCTCGAAACTCGAACATAAAGTGTATTTAAGTTCGAGATACGGATATCCGGCCACTGTAGTCAATATCCGGCTGCTTGCTACCAGAATTTGAATAAATTGCGAAAAATCGAGTGTGAGTAAACAAATAAAACGCACACATCAGTCATATGCTTATATATTTACAGTGTCTTTAATAAAATAAACTTATACTAACATAATAGTAATGATCACTGATGTTATTTTTTTACAGTACGAGGCCGTCCATATGTCACAAAGTTTAAAAAAAATCGGCTTTATAGAGCGTCGTCTCGTTCTCTTTAAACTCGAATATATCATATTTATGGCCGGATACTGTAATAATATTATTGTTTTTAATTAAGTTTACGGGAAACTGAGGAGTCCGGGCGGTGGTTCCGGTGGCAGGAAGTTTGGTAATGATACACTGGGATCTGTGGGCAAATAAATATTTTTATTTAGTGGTGCTGTATCTGGACCCGTTTAAACGGCTTGTGCCTTCTAAGCTAATATAAGGTACTACTAAAATTACGGTGAATGGAACCCCATGAAGAGAAACCTGCCCTAAAATTGACAATCCGTAGTTAGCAAGCATGATTATTTATCAATGCACGTCATTGCTCATTTCTGCTCTGCATGAGCAAAGACCTTTCCCAGCAGTGACGAAAATTACAGACGGTATTATTGTCAGTTTTAATTTGGCTTGAAACTCTTCTCCCTTTCTTGCTGTCTTTCTTTCTCTGCTTCTCTTCTTCTTCTCTTCCGAGTTCAAATCTATCACTAAGTAAAATTAAGTATTAATAAAATTAATTATTACCACTAACCCAACTTCTGGGACATTGAGAACGGAGGCGTAGGCATCATAGACTTGACGCCCGGTTGCTGCAACATTTGAGGCTGTGGCTGTAACATCTGAGGAGGTTGCTGCAACAACTGCGGCGGTTGCTGTAACATATTCGACGGTTGATGTTGCAACATCTGCGGTTGTTGCTGCAGCATATTTGGGGGCTGTTGCATCATGTTAGGCGGTTGCAACATATTAGACTGCTGCATCATGTTAGGCGCTTGCAGCATGCTGGGCGGCTGCATCATCATCAGCTGCGCCTGCAGGGCGAGGCGGCGGGGCGGCGGCGAGCCCGGCGGCGGCGGCGGCGGCGGCAGCGCGTCCCACAGCGGCACGTGGTCCGGGTGCGCGGCCGGGCACGGCCACGCGCAGCCGTGGCGACGGAGCTTCTTCTTCTGAGAGTATCAAAAGACGTAGTTAGTCACGTGTACAATAACATTACTCTATTTTAAGAAGTACTATGAACGTAAAGGGTGCTACACACGGGTCGGCACATTCGATTCGGCAGTATTTGTAGAATAACAAAGCCGACCTCAAACAATTACTACACATATTCGGCTTGTGCCGACAGCCAAACTCCGAGTAGCCTCACTGAACCATGTCCCTAATACAGTTAGTTAGGTTAGGATGAGGATGATCGGTTAAGTTCTACAGACGAAAAATATGACATTAAAAAAAATAACTATAAAAACAAACTCCGTGGGTCGTGAAGTCGAATACAGAAATATTCAACGTCATTTAAAGATACCTTTCCTTTTAAAATATTAAATACTCATATTAATAACAGACTTTGAGGAGCTTGTGGCTAAGTAATAACAGTCGCACGGGTCGATCAATCAAGTTAAGCTACGCTTGCCGCGGTTGGTACGTGGATGGGTGATCATCTTTACATACCAAGACCCCTCCGTGCCTCGGAAAGCACGTTAAGCCATTGGTCCCGGCTGTCATTTGTAAATCTTTGACAGTCGTTACGGGTAGTTAGAAGCCCAAGTCTGACAACCGATCTTACCAAGGGGTATCGTGTTACCTAGTAACTAAGTTGTGGAGGTCAGATAGTCAGTCGCTCCATGTAAAATACTGGTATTCTACCGGTATTCAGCCGCATCCGGTTAGACTGGAAGCTGACCCCAACATAGTTGGGAAAAGACTAGGTAGAAGTATTAATAACAGACTTGTTTAGTCTAGAGTACAAGAACATAAATAAGTTACCTTTTTAACGGGCGGTTCCTCCACGTCAGAGTCTTGGCCAGGTTTGTACCCGTCAGCGAAGCTCACGCGTTTCGCGCCACGACTCTCTGGGACCGCTTTACTGAAAAACATAAACACAACATAAATTGAAAATAAATATATTTGTGTCCTGCAGTGGACAAAATAGGCTAAAAATCGCGAAGTTAGTTCCATAAGAACATTTTTTTTTTTTAATGTTCTTATGAAAAAATCTTACTCTAGAGAGATGTATTAATGATTATAATCCTGTAAATACATATCTGTTATAGTCGCGAATCATATTTTGATCAAGACACAGACCTGCAAATTGCAAAAAACTTAAGAAAATTTGTATTATAATTTTCGTATGTACACACAAAACACTTAGAAAAATACACACAAAAAAACAGGCACTATAACGATTGGAGTTCGATAAAATTGGAGATTTATTTAATACTTACATGACCAATATTCCTTTCTCCGGGCCGTCTTTATCGGCGTCTACCTCTTCAGTATCTTTAACGACGTCACCGAGAACTGTCAACATTAAAAAAATTATATGTAATTTATCTAAATCATCACATAACTTAAAATCAATGAGTTTAGAAAACGCAAATACAAGCTTTTAAAAAAACGCCCAAAATTTTACAAAACATAACCTACAAATGTTTGTTATACTTATTCTACTCTTTGATGTCAAGTCAAATTTAAAAAGCAAAAGAGTTTTTACAAATAAAATGTCAGTCATATTTTTGTAAATGAGGCCATATTGCAAATACATTTTTTAAATTCTATAAAGTTAATTTAGTCGGATTTAAATAAACTGTACCGTTTTTATTATTAAAAAACGGCCAAGTGCGTGTCGGATAACGCACAGTGAAGGGTTCCGTAGTCGGGATGAATATTTACGCATGCATGATGTTAATTTAATCGACACCAAAAATAACTTTATATTTCATAATTCTTAATGACACTGAAAATCGAAATTATTTCTGCGGTTTTAACCGAAAATCTTTGATTATTTTTATGTCTAGATAGTGTCGCGCTGCAAAAGAACTAAAACAAACAAGCCAACTTTGTTATGCTAGTGCGCTTGACATCTACGTCTTACATTCGCGCCACGCCATTCTGCTTTTCTAGTGTGCGTGCATTTAGCGGCTAACAGTTGGACGCTATTTTTTTTTCGACGAGTTCACAGCTTTGACTGTCTATCTACTGCGACATATTTATATCTTTCCCGAAACTATCCCATATCTCAAAAACTACGCGACGCATCTTCTTCAAAACAATTTTGCGTTGAAATAGTGTTTTTAAGTTCTAGCAAATTATCATTTTTCAGAATTTTCCACTGTATAGTTGGAAAGTTAAGGGGGGGAGGACACATTTTTGCTACTTTAGAAGCGCATATCTCACCAATTATAGATTTAAATAATGAAAAAGTCACTTAAAACATCACAATCTTTTTAATTTTGGGATCCAACAATACGAGACACGCTTATTTGCACCGAATTTTGTTTTCATCCCTTTGTTACGAAAATTTACGTTTACGAGAGTTTTTTTGTAATATCACTACACTATTGTTTAGCAATTTATAAAATACACCTTCTTTCCAAATTGCATTGACATAATACAAATAGTCTCCCGAGTTAAATGGCTGTGTGGCATGCAGACGGAGTGTATGAATTATAAGTGTTCCGTTTTTGCCATTTGTCTACGGAACCCTAAAAACTTTTTTTTTACACGTGGCTTAAACCATCGAACGAGTTTTTGTTATAAAAACCTAACCGTGGTCGAAATACAGTTCTATCAAAGACATTTAAATAAGTGAACAACATCAAAATCTACTTGGTATCACCTACATAGACAGATCACACCTCGCTAAAGTCCCCGTCACGAGAAGCTATAAATTTTGTAAACACACATTCAGGGGTTTGCAATCTTTGGGTACTTAAAACAAAATAAAAACAGTTTTGTACTATTTTTTTACAGGGATATATTTATATTAACACACACATCTAATTACAAACAAACAATATAACCTAATCCGCGAAAACACCACAAACAAACAGACGCATTCGAAACTCGAAAGACAGCAGAGACAACGTCAGCGTGAACTTACTTCAAAATCGTGGCTCAAATGTTTACGTTCAATGAATCAGATGCGTTCCAGTACCACAAAACCTTAGACGACAGCGCTTTATATCGCTAAAATATAACCCGATCAAGTGAAATTGCTCATTAGTTTCGTATAACACGTACGTTACTTTGACTTCATTGAATTTGGGATTATTCGTTGTTGATTAAATTGTCGCTACGTAACTTGGTAGAAGTTCATTATTTACAAAAATTATAGCTTCTCGTGACGGGGACTTTAGTTTACAGACCGTTCACTATAACTTGTCCCTTGCCCTCATGTTGGCACCATTGCTTGTCAAGCTTAGTTTCAATACTATCAAAATGGCGACTGACAGAACAGTGCTACCAATCGCGACACGGGACGTTAATAAAATAATAAAAAAAATTGCGATGAACAGGCCGCTGACAGACAACGGACGAACGGAGGGACGGACAGCAGAATCTTAGTAATAGGGTTCCGTTTGGCCATTTGTGTACGGAACCCTAAAAAATATGAAAAAATGTTATTATTATTCTAAACACGAAGACTTGTAATTGGCTTTTATTGTTTCCTTTTTTGTTGTTTTTTTTAGCTGTAAGTCTCCCATACTGTAATAAATAATTAAATAAATTATATCCGTCCTATATAATTTATTTATTTATAGATAATTTATCTCATGAACCGTAATAGGTAGACAGTTGAAATTTTCACCGACTGTACATTTCTTTAGCCACTAGTTATTGTTAAATAATAAAAGAAAATAGAGTTTTCAATTACTAAAGAGGGTCCGTTCCTCATGCTAAAATATTGTATGGTGGTACGGACCCTTGGTGTGCGAGTCCGACTCGCACTTGGACGGTTTCTTTTTTTTTTTTTTTTTTTAAAGATTTAAACAGTGGTATTTAACAAAAACCAGTTACATTAATTAACATATAAAGATAAAAAAAATTAATCTAACTATTTACATTAAGTACTAAATTAAAAGACTAACTAACTATCTGTATAAATAAAAATAATAAAAACAAAACGACACTTAGGCGTCGAAGTATTCGTCCGCATCGCTGTCATCCGGAAACGTGCCCAGAAGACTGGCAGCATTGCCACGTTGAATGGCAATACTAATTCTTTGGCCAAAGAACGAGCCAGCCCTCTGGTCACGTGAAGTGTCGACCAGTCGGCGAGAAATTTCCTTAAACAGGAGACGCGCACTCTGGCCCCAAGATCCGAGCGTTTCGACCCCAAACGGCTCAAAACTGTAGTTACCAATAAGGTTACAGTATTTGCGCCGCTTGAGGGTCTCAGCAGCCGCAGCAGCGGCGCCAGCACAGCCCGCTGTGCTAGGAACATGAGATGGCGCAAGGGTGTCGACACAGGTTGCATCCCACACCAGAGGCCTACCCATCTTCCAAGGCAACAACGTCATCCCGTCTGGTCCGTTTCTTTTTTAAATTAAATACAAAGCTTTTGCTTACTAGAAAAGTAATTTGAAAACTTAACTTACTTACTACATTGGATTGGGAAATTCAGACCATTTCTTTTTAACCAAAAACACGAGTTCACTTGATTCGTTTCTTTGAGAATGATTTGTGAAAAGCTTCTTTAGCACAACACCGTACAGTCTGAGTATGTCCCTCGGGAATCGTCGCATTTCCGAATACAAACGAATGCTAATAATATTTCTATATTAATGTCTGTAATTTTTATGGTGTACATAATAAAGAATATTCTATCTATCTAATTTCCAATTATTAGATTTATCGTTTTTTTTTTTTTCCTTTTATCTCAATTTGCAATCGGTCGTCAGACCATGAGCGAATTCGTTGCATGACAAGATTTATCGTGTATAATAATTTGAATTCAGAACCAAGTACTTTGTTGTTGTTTTGTTTTGATTTCCGTGTGAAATATATAGAGCTGTAAAACTATTTTCTAGCAACTTTCCTCCCATTTTTGAAATAAATTACATTAAGTTAAAAGAGTATTAACAACTCTATATACTTCCAAGTCGATTGAGAGCGTCCAGTCTGCACCAAGTGCAAAGGACAACTGATAGAAATCCGACGACTGACGAAACACGAAGTTTGCCGAGGGACATTAAGAAAATAGTTATACTGTACAAGTGTTGGCATGAAGAAGCATTTGTAAACACACGTACAGGACAACGTCACTTTTCTATATATTTAACTAGCTACTGCGCGAGAAATTTCTTGTTTTAATATAAAATATTCCTAAGACGAGTCGGCAATACTGTGGCTTCCCATTAATGACAAGATTTTCGGAATCGGATCAGCAGTTCTGAAGATTACCACCAACATACAAACTCACAAATTTTACCTCTTTATATTATATAGACTTGAGAGGCTTGTGGCTAAGTAATAACAGCCGCACAGGTGGATCGATCAGGTTAAGGTACACTTGCCGCAGTTGGTCCGTGGATGGATGACCATCTTTACATACCAAGACCCCTCCGTGCCTCGAAAAGCACGTTAAGCCGTTGGTCCCGACTGCCATTTGTAGATCTTTGACAGTCGTTACGGGTAGTTAGAAGCCCAAAAAGTCTGACAACCAGTCTTACCAAGAGTATTAGTTACCTAGTAACTAGATAGATAGATAGATAGAATATTCTTTATTATGTACACCATAAAAATTACAGACAAATTTAGAAATTTTACATAACCAACTAACTAGGTTGTGGAGGTCAGATAGGCAGTCGCTCCATGTAAAATACTGGTATTCAGCTGCATCTGGCTAGACTGGAAGCCAACCCTAATATAGTTGGGTAAAGGCTAGGTAGATGATGATGATAATCTTATATATAAAATTCTCGTGTCACAATGTTAGTTACCTTACTCCTCCGAAACGGCTTTACTGATTTTTACCAAATTTTATATGCATATTCAGTAGGTCTGAGAATCGGCTACTATCTATTTTTCATACCCCTAAGTGATAAGGGTTATCCACCCCAAACAAATAATTGGCAAAACTACGTTTGCCGGGGTCAGCTAGTATTATATAGACTTACCCGTAGTTCTTAACGCCTGGTTGATCCTTTCATCGAGCCTGCTAGTATGTATGGTCTCGCCGTTCTCCTCGGCGGTCGCTGGTTCGATTTCCGTGTTGAAACAGTCCCCGTACTGCAGCCGATCCGACGCGCCGTACATGTCTTCGTACGCTTCATCGTAGCTTCTAAACATTGGAGATTATTCTATGAATAACACTGAACATAACGTGTAATCATAGGCGGAAAAACCCACAAAGCAATCGATTTTTACTTTGTGCAGTTCCAGAACATTAGCCATCAATTTGTAATATTTATTTATTTATCAAAATTTGAACTTTCAAAGAGAGCAGTGGAGGCCCAGTGGTAACGGCTCCAACTTACCGAGTTGTAGGTCATGGGTTCAAACCCAAGCAGGCGCTTTAATTTGTGTAAATAATTTCATCACTATTGCTCTCAAAACGGTAAAGGAAAACATCGTGCGGAAACAGGCATGTCCTAGAGTAAAAAAAAACGAAGACGTGACAACTACCAACACGCACTTGACCCGCGTGGTGAATGCAAACAGCCCTCTTCCTCCCGAAGAGGAGGAGGCCTGTGTCACAGTAGTGAGAATATTATCGGCTGATCATGTTTTCACTTTATACAACATAAAAGGTTAAAAGACGGACTTAAAGAGTGTTTATACTGAAAATCTTTTTGCATTTGATTTTTTAAAACATTGAAACGTCAAAATAGCGGCCGGTAATGTTTTGCCGGCCTGTTAGAGCGACCAGCAAAACTTTGCCGGCCGCTCCTTGAAACAGAACGGCAAGGTCGACTTTGCTCAAACAAGGTTGTCAAAATAATGACCACATTACATGCATTTTTGAGTAAAAATATTAATTATGAAATGCAATAATTAATATCGTAACAACGAATATTTCGTTTAAGATGTAAAAAAAAAAGTATTTGGAAAGTTTCCAAATGCCTTTTTTACACTTAAAACGGTTACAACCTACAATTCAATGTTATAATTGCAATTCATTATTAATATTCTATTTCACTAGTTAGCCATATTTCCGTACAGTAATATTGCCAAATTAATCAAAATAGTTAATATTTGACAGCTTTTTGCAACGTTGCCCAATTTCTGTATAAGCGCTCTTAATGTAGGCATTCTCTACCAGTCAACCAAGGGTGGTGGGGAGATACCATGGCAGGTACATTGTTTGTGGAAAAATATATTAAAATTGATTTATAATTGAATCATTTAGCTCCCTTCAAAATGGTTGAGCTGAATGGTGCTAATCCATGCGTCATGTTCGTGAACGGGCGCCGTCAGTTGGGACTGGTCATCTCTTCGCTGCCAGGGCTTATTTTTAATTTTTGAATTGTTCTTTGTTTTATCTTTTTATTACGGACGCTTCTAACGTCTTTCTACATTGTTCTCACATGTATAATTTCAACATGAATGATGTAACCAATATTTTGTAACAATTTTTTATTTAAAAGACAGTCCGTGGAGTTTCTTGCCCGTTCTTCTCCATAGGTACCTACTACGCTTTGGAATGGGCACCTAGTTTCATATTTCTGACTGACCGATTCCTTGACAATTCAAAAGTGCCTGTAAATGGTTTAATTGAAATAAATGGTTTGAATCTTTGAATGCAGTTTTACACTGAAATGTAGGATGATCTAGTGTTAGTAATTTTGGATGCAGTATCGAAATATCTGAAACGACAAAGTGAGAACTAAACTTTACTCTATGAAACCAACTCAAAATTCAATATTTCAAAGCTCGATCTCAATACTCCATAGCCATCACGTCCGTGCGTCTGTATTTCGATGACTTAAAGTTACTGCAATCTAAGAAGCCCGATTTGACACCTATCAAAATACTTTGTGTAGTGATGGGAAAAAAAATCGGTTGCTTTAATAACCGATTCTCGGGACATATCGATTTATCATACTAGTCTATAATTGACAATTTATCTACATTGCTGAAAACTGATTCTCGAGGCGTATCATTTTATTACACGTCATCATCAGGTATATAAATAAATTCACAAAATTTGTAACATTTTTATTCACTTTCGTTACTGAACCAGAAAAGTTATCATCAGTTGAATAAATTGTCTTCGTCGGTTACCCTTATAATAAATTAATTTTCAATCATAAAGTCAAAATGTACGTATATTTTAAAGTCTTCCGTTATATTATAATTTTCTTTCGATCGTTTTTCTTTTTATATTTTTAAACATTTAATAATACAGTAATTATACGTTTTTCTCTTTTCTAAATGTAATGTTTGTAAAAGTATCGATTTTTCAGAAATCGATTTCATTCAGTTAAAAAACGGCTTAAAACGGTCACAACACTACGGCAAGGACCCCTACGACATGACATTGTAATAACGTCCTGTCGCAATATTAATAAACGATTATTTCGTGTTTTTGAGTGCATTTTTCCAATATAAAGTGAAACTTGGTGCTTACGAATGATACTCATTGTTATAGTGTATTGATAACATAGTAATTAATTAGGATTATGAATTAGATTTTTCGATTTCTTACGTAGACCTTCATACAAAGTTATCGCTGCATGTAAAATGTGAAATCTCAAATCGGGCTTCTTAGATTGCGGTAACTTTAATGATACATTACACTAACCCTGAACTGTTGTTTTCGCTCCTATTAGCGATGGTCTGTATCTGGTACACTGGTTCCTCACTACGGAGGGAGTAGTCATCACCTCCTGTCAGCACTATGTTAACCTCGCCTGGCTTCAGACCTGGACACAAAACGGATAATATGTATCAAGAATTACATACGTACAATTTCGAAACCCAGTAATACTTCCTACTATTATTTTGTACCTATTGTAGTATAGTAATTTAATTCCAGAACATGTGATTATACAGGGTGGCATGGACATCGATACGCAACTTGTTACCATGCATTCAGTGCATGATTCTGGAACCCCTTTTTTTTTTTGAGTGAGAGATTATCAAATAACTTCTCCCACTCTGGGCAGAACGGGATGTCAGATTTACTGACTAAAACCCACCCGTGTTCCTTCAGTTGTCTGTATGTTGCCAGGGGCCACGGTAAACCTTTCGGACAAACCCGCATTATGTACCCCCTGCGTTGGAATTTTTTGTCAGTTAATAACAAAAAAATTGCGTACATTTTGGCCGCGTAAGCATTTATTGCACTTTTGTAAGAAACACCTCATTTTTTTTAATAACTAGAATCATGTACTGAATTCATGGTAACAGGTTGCGCGTGCCACCCTGTATAAAAATATTGTAAAACATTTAAAAAAAGTAACTGTGCAGTTTCTTGTCAATTCTTCTCCATAACGCTCTCTAGGAAAACACACTAACTTACTTTTAGAAATAACGTTTCAGTGACGTCATTCGACGGAAAATTACGGTCTTTCAACCACCTCTGTGTCTAGTGGTTAGATCACCTGTCTCAGACCCAGAGGTCCCGGGTTCGATTCCCAGTGGGGGCAACATTTTCTTTGATTGGTGGTAGAGCGTGTTCTAAGTCCGCCTGGCTAGCTACCACCATCTTATCTAAGTCTGTCGCCATAACAACAATGTTAACAGCATTGTTGTGTTTCGACAGTTAGCGGTAAGATAGCCAGCTCCACTGTGGTTGAGAAATTTCGGGTGTAGCTCACTTCCACCTTCGGCTTCATCATCACTTACTATCAGGTGAGATGTAGGCCAAGAGCTTCCCCGTGGGGATTAAAAAAAAAAAAAATGTGTGCAATTCACACGTAGTAGAAGTGAAACCTTCAAACATTTTCTATCTCATTTTCTCCCACGTTAAATCTTATGAATTTATGTGTCTGTCTCTTTTTACTGTCGCTTTTTCGTTTCATCGAGTTTCAAATCACAACGATGCTAAAGAAGTTTTCACTTCAACAATCTTAGGAAATCCTTGCTTAAAATGAGATTGCGCCTAGATTTTGAACGTTATACTGTAATTGGCCTTTTGAAGATTCCTTACCCCATCTCGAAGGTCGGTGGTTACTGCTTGGTACTGGTGTGGTAGGCTCGTCTCCTGCTCGCCAGTCACACTTGATCTCGCCCCTCGATCTCGTTCGAACTACGGTTTCTATTCTTTGGGAAACTTGAGACGAGAAGAATGGGTCTGCGTCGGTTGACGGCGTCGGCAGGGTCGACTGGTAGCGAAAAAATATACATAATTAAAATGTTGTATAGATATAATGAAAACGTAGGAAAAATAAAAACATCCACTGGCCGGTGTCTTGCTGACTTTAGGCTAAGTTCAGATGAACGCGCGACGACGCGCGGTTGGCTCGGCGCGCGGTTTAGGATTGTAACAAATCAATGTTGTTGTGTACATGACCGCGCGTCACCGCGCGTGCCCGCGCGCACCGCCATGCACCGCGCGCAAGATGTTGACCCGCGCGCCACCGCGCGGTGACGCGCGGTTTAAGATCTACACTCCTGTATCGACCTGTTCAGTTGACCCGCGCGGTTTGAGGCGGACGGACGCAAGGAGCGACGAAAAAAAATGGAGGACGACATATCAATGGATTTACTAATAGACTTTTCTTTTGGTGATATGCAATATCTTACAGCACCATCTGTAGGTTGCAAATCCTTTTCAACGCAATCATACAAAAAGTCAAAGGATGCACTCGACATCCTAAAATAGTTGACAAATCGATCTTCGTGTAGTCTTAGTGTGGGATATAAAGTCACAAACAGGCTTAAAGAAAGTCTTTGACTTAAAATAGGATGCACCCAGTATCGTCTTTGCTTTCGACGGCGACGTCGCAGTTTGCGGTATAAAACCCACAAGCAAATTGCCTCCTCCACGTCCATTCTCACTGAATGTTCACGCTAGACTGTCGCGCGCAAGCCGCCGCCATCTGAACAGGTGAATCGCGCGGTAGCGCGCGTCGTCGCGCGTTCATCTGAACTTAGCCTTAGTCTTTAATTTGGCGTCGAAATCGTCGCGAAAGTCAATAATTTAAAAATTATATTTCCAGAATCATGCTTTACCGGACCAAGGATAAGTAATAACAGCCTCACGGATCAATCCATCAGGTTAAGCTACGCATCCGGGGTTGGTCCGTAGATGGGTGACCATCTTTACATACCGAGACTCCTCCGTGCCTCGGAAAGCACGTTGAGCCGTTGGTCCTGGCTGTCATTCGTGAATCTTTGACAGTCGTTACGGGTCGTCAAAGCCCGAAAGTCTGACAACCAGTCTTACCAAGGGGTATCGTATTACCCATTAACTGGGTTGTGGAGGTCAAATAGGCTCCATGTAAAATACTGGTATTCAGCTGCATCCGGTTAGACTGGAAGCCGACCCCAATAGCAGATTGATTTTTGCTTTGCCGGACCAAGATATTTTCTCTTTATAGGGAGAGAACCTTAATTTAGAAAGGTTCATAAAATATCAAAACCTTGGAAAACCAAAAGATCTTGGCCAATTACATTTCAACCTACAAAAAAAACTATAAAAATCCATAGAGAACACCACCAACCTGTTTGGCAACATCACTCTGGTACGCCATAGCCAATTGCTCATACATCTCATAGTTCCCCTGCTCATACTCCTGGAACTTATCTTCCTCATCCTTCTGATAATTGTGGCTGGCGCTGATGACGTCATTGAAGCTGTAGTTGGAGTTCTGCGACGAGGGTCGAAGGTGGCTGTCGTCTTTCTCGTAAGGAATGTCTTTGCTGGTGGTAGATTCTTGAGAAGAACATTGGGATAGGTTGGATTCTTCGGGTAAGGGGGCTAATTGTTGTGGTGGGATATGGGATTCTTGAGGTTCCTGTGAATTTTATTGTTTTGTTAATTGACGTTTGTTTTTATAGGCAGTTTTATTACATGCAAATTATTTAATGAGTTAAGATTGTTCAACAGCGTGATTGGAAAGCGTCAATGCTCGCCTAAAAAAGCATTGGCGATCAAAACGTGCATTTATTTACATTTAGTGTTTTTTTTTTTGCGTGTTATGTATATATGCCATGCCATTAAGTATGCCATTGTAAAATCGACGTTATTTTTATGTCATAATGTCATGAAAATAAGTTTGATATCAGGCGTGGTAGGTCCGCAAAGAGTGTTGTTTTGCCAACCTGCACGGAAACGGGTTTTGTCGACGGAAGAATAGACAAAATGGCAAATGCCATGCGTACTGAGATAAAGCATATACAGTGTGAGTCTTCATAAAGTGCACATATCGAAATGAGGATATCTATGCTTAATTTTAACGACAGAAAAAATATTTACAAAAATAAAAAAAACTTTTTATGGAATTAAAAAAAAATAGTAACAAAACTGTGTTACTTTAAAACTGAATCAGCTATCGTGATGAAACAAACTCCATAATGATTGGAAGTAAGTAGGCGTCCACATAAAATTAAAATTGAGAAAAAAACTACCCTCAATTCAAAATTCAAAATAAACATGTTTTTTTAGTAAAAATCTGTAAATTTTTACAATAATTGTAAAATTTATAAATAAGATGCACAAGAGAATTAAAAAAAAATTGATACAAAAATATTTTTACCATTTTTTCCGTCGATAAAATTAAGCATAGATTCCCTCATTTCGATATGTGCACATTATGAAGACTCACACTGTATGTTTAATATTATTGTGTACGTAAGCGTTACTCTCTAACATGCAGATTTCGTGCATTTTAAGCCCAATGGCGATTTTTTTAAATAAAACAGGTACGTACTTTGTCTAAAGGAGGTGATTCAGGTAGTGGAGGTTCAGGTTTGTTAGTGTCATCCTGCATAGTCACAGGGCTGGGTTCAGGTGTCGTCTGAGGAACGGGGATGTCTTTATATTTTTTTTATGATGTTTGTAACCAGTATTAGTAAAGCCGGATTCATATTTTCGATGACGTGACGTCATGAATTGATGTGAAGCTATTATGCGTAAAGGAGTTCATTCATTTTGGGCTAAATTATGAAAGTGGCCAAACAAAAAAAAATTTTGTCTGTAAAGTCGGTTTACGGACGATAATTTTACGTGATAACGTCACAAGCCGAACGCTTAGGCCGATCGTGCCTCTCTATCGCTTGTTCCGCGCTCTCGCTTGCACGCTCGGCTTAGGCGTAACTAGGTTTGTAAAAAAAACAGTTTTTTTTTAAATTTTATAAAACAAACAGTTCATAATGTTTTTTGAAAAAGTGTTTTTTTTTTGTTTTTTTTTCACTGAACGATTTATCAAATTTATTTTTAACAAAAATCGATCAGGCCTAATATAATTCATTTCTAGACAATTTTAAAATTTACCTGAGGAAACATTTATAAAAAACGATCAGAATAACAAACTAAGTACCTAATCTGTGAATACACTTACTTTTTTTTTGTAATCAATCAAAGTAGGTACTTATTAACTCAGATACTGAACTACCCAGTACACTCTGTACGTTCAGAATTGCAAATTCCGATTTTCGTTCTTAGATGTAGAAGTATGAAGTATAATATTTAAATATGGGGAAGTCCCTAAAACTATTGCGGGGATTACCCCTTTTCGAAAAAAAACGAAGTATAGATACATATTAGGTAGGATGGACTATATTCAAATAAGGGGAATCCCCAAAACAGTTGCTTATTTGCAATTACTTCATTTCGACTGGCGACGAAGTGTACAAAACTCTCTAACCTTTTTAATTTCTTTTCGAGCTATTTCAAGTCCTAATAATTTATAACTTTTCATTTATTTCCATTCATTCTCGATTTAAAACCATGTTTTTTTTCTTAATGTTTGAAACATTATTTTAAACTTGTTTTATACTGTGTTTTAAACACTTAATAATAAACATTTGTTTTATTTCAAATTGTTTTAAACACTGTTTAAAATACGTGTTTTAAAACAACTTGTTTGTTTTATGCCAACCCTGGGCATAACGTGACACTTTTTCGTGCGTGCAGCCGGCGTTCATCGATTTATAAGACGTTATCACGTCAAAGAGTTATATTTATTTCGAAAAAATAAATTTACGTGACGGGCTCGACTTGCCGAATTCAGTGGGCGTAACGTAGTCCTAGTCAGAAGATCTAAGAGTTACGCGACAGAAAGAGAGGCAACTTCTAGGTGAATATAACTGTAGGTAATTAGCGCTGTGCGACCTGAATTGCATTTTATTATGTCGTAGCAAGAGTCGCTTTTTATTTAAGTGGTTTTGCGGCCCATCTGTACTAAGAACCAAAACTGTAAGGACATTCTTCGTCAAGTATATGAGTTCAAAAAAGCACTTTTTCAAACATTT
This sequence comes from Agrochola lychnidis, assembly GCA_963680765.1. Lineage (NCBI taxonomy): Eukaryota > Metazoa > Arthropoda > Insecta > Lepidoptera > Noctuidae > Agrochola > Agrochola lychnidis. The sequence goes on from OY796873.1 coordinate 9,889,573, forward strand.
TTGATACAGGCTTAAGAGTGATATAATAGATTTGTATCGATTTTTAGCTTTTAGCTATTACTATCATACACGCTTTTTTTTTGCTAGTACACTGAAATAGCCGAATAATTGGAATAATACAGTTATTTTAAACTGCATGCATTTAATTCGTCGTTGTTTCTCTTCCGTCCTAACTCGAAACATTATACACACAACTTTCAAATTTAGCCCAAAAATGTATGACAGTGAATGATGTCCTTTGATACGGATAGATGACGCCGTAACGCATCAAGATAAACAAAAATAAATGAGAATCCAGCTTAAAAAATGTGACTTCAAGTGGTAGTTATTTAAAGAAAAGTGTTATATAGATGTTTTGTTATGGTGATCTTTGAATGAGGTTTTAATTGTAATGCCCCAAATCCTTAACACCATGTATCAGAAAGTTGTGGTCATATTTAAGGCTGTGGTAAACACCATCAACTGAACAACTTTCTGCATGGAACCAAGATCGGAATACCAAAAAAATTGGAGATAGTTGTTCAGTGTAGAATCTAAGAATACAACAGTTTTAAAAACGATAAAAAATGCTACTTTAAAGAAAGGTCTGAAACGAAAAAAAATAAACCACTACTTGCCGCAACAAGTCATGCATTTTTCACAAATGTTAATTTATTGAAGTGAAAACTTTTTTAGGCGCTCCTTCAGAACAGTGAACGAAACTGGGTCTACACTCTAAGTACGTCAACGAAGATACGGGCTCGTCCCAAAGTATTACTACTATTGATACTACTCTACTATTTAAAATAAGATTAGACATAAAAAAAACCTTTTTTACAGTCCGTTCAACTGATTCTGACTTCTATACCGTAGGCATAAGGATGGCAGTAAAAGCAAAAAAAAAGTGGTTACAATACCAACTGTTTACTGCAGCTGCCATTTGTCATGCCACCAACGCAATAGAAGTCAAAATCGGTTGAACGAACTGTAAAAAGGTTTAGTTAAATGTCTAATCTTATTTCAAATGGAGTATAGTGTCAAAATTAATTTTTCGGACGAGCAATAACGCATCGCGAGTAGGGACAACTGTCAAATTGTGCTAACTAATTCTTAGTTCGGACCCCGAACTAATCTAATGTCGACCGAAATGTAACCTCGACCGAAATGTAACTTCGACCGAAATGTAACCTTGACCGAAATGTAACCTCGACCGAAATGTAACTTCGACCAAAACTACGAATTTCGTGCTTAGAGAGTAGACCTCCTGAACCGTCACGCTCGAGTCGGTGACGCTAAATCGGGTATACTCGCCTCCGGTCGCAACACACCACACCCTCTTGTTTTCATGATTGTCCTATGTTTTTAATATAAGCAAACCTCATGCAGAATAAGTATAAATACGTACTTTATCTACTGCTGTCGAGAGAGTAGTATTGTCAGGTAGTTTGTGAGCTGCGACCTGTTCTGTGTCTTTGTATTGTTCTGTCTGTGCCATAACGGGCAACGGGATCTCCTATTGAAGGATATATGTAATGTATTGTTTGTATAGATATATTTAGACCAAGATTTAAGAGCTGTTGGAGTGAAAAATAGGAATGATGACTAAAAATATTATTTTTGATCCGTCTTGTAGATTATAAAAAATAATGGACATGTATTTTTTCTTTTTTTACGTTATCAAAAAATTACAGAGTTAAAATTTGCCATGACGACACGAGTATGTAGATTTTATACTTGTGACGTAGCGACCCCCACTCCCCAACTTCAATGCGTTTTACCTAAGTCATTTTTATTAATATGATAAAGCAAAAAATACGTCTCTAATTGTTTTTTTGTTATCTGACTGACGAACTAAATAGAATTTCTTTTTCTGACCGAGGCATCATCCCTATTGGAGAGATAAAGCTAGAAATAGGACACATTGAAGAAATATACTTGACCAGGTTAAGGCTCACCCGCGGCTGGAAAGCCTTAGATGATGATGAAGATGATAGGTATACTTCGTTTTGGATCAATATGTTTTCTAGACAAAAATCAACATCTGACAACATTAAATGGTAATATTTTAACTTCCTATCACATCAAGTGTTTAGTACAAATATGTTCTTAATGTCCCTCGGCAAACCTCGTGTTTCGTCAGTCTTCAGATTTCTATCAGTTGCCCTTTGCACTTGGTGCACACCGGACGCTCTCAATCGACTTGGAAGTATACAGTGTTGTTATACTCTTTTAACTTAATGTAATTTATTTTAAAAATGGTAGGAAAGCCGCCAAAGTCGCAGGCACGACAGATAGGAAAATAGTTTTACAGCTCTATACAGGTAGTTCACACGGAAATCGAAACAACAATAAAGTACTTAGTTCTGTATTCAAATTATTATACACGATGATTAATAATTGATTGACATAGAAATTAGCATTCGTTTGTATTCGGAAATCAGATGATACCCGAGGGACATTAAGAAAATTTTAATACTGTAATGTTATTATTTTCAAGTCATAGGTCTCGAGTTCGAACTCAAGGCACGCACCTCTGACTTTTCAGATTCATGTGCGTATTGTATAATTATCACTTGCTTCAAAAACGGTGAAGGGAAACATTGTGAGGAAACCGGCATGCCTAAGAGATGTTTCTCGACGGCATGTGAAGCTAAGTCAGAGGCCCATGAGCGGCATAAAAACTCTGACACCAGGTTAGTAGTCACTAACCACACGAAAAAGAAAGAATGTTACTCTTTGACAAATTCAAAACAAACAAAACAACTGCAAACAAATTTGTTTGACAATTGAATAATTTTTGCTTTGCAATAATTCCGTGCCACATGATTGGTTTTATCTACAACAACAATAAAAAAATACAATCTAACTAACCTTAAACGACACCTCCTGCTTAATCTCCTGTACTTCTTGTTCCTGTTCATCCGTCACATCCGGTACTTCCGGCTCATCAAACACATCCGCTACATCCGGCGCTTTCTCCGTAGCGAATTCTTTTTCTTCAAGCTCTAAATCCGCCATTTTGACTCCATCATCTCTATGGACTATCTCTTCTACTTCCTGTTTTATATGAATATTATTATTACCAACAAAATCATTCTGTAATTCTTTCACATTTATAATTTCTCTAGGTTTATGTCTTCTTGGTGAAAAATCTACAAGACTTTGATTTTTTTCATCGTCAGTTAATCTTTCTGTTTTTATATTATTAAGTATGTTAACATCGAATAATTCTTCACTTTGTGCCGAATCAGACGATGACTTGTTTCGCTTTTTCTTTTTAACTTCTGTACTCTTCTTTTTCTTCTTTCTCTTCTCTGCTTCTGAGTCTGTTTCAGAAGCGGTAGTGGATGTTGAAGATGATGATGATGAGCTGCTCGAGGATTTCGCCCTGGCTTTCTTTTTCTTTTGAGCCTTCTTTTTCTTTTGTAGTTTCTTTTTGCGTAGCTTCTTTTCCTTCTTTCTGTTTTCTGTGGAAAGTTGTGATTTAATAAGACAGTCGCATAGGGAAAAAAACAAAATTAGAACAGGTTTTTTTTTAATAATCAATTAGTGGGTTGGTAAGCAATGATGCGGACCAAGAAAACGCACATTTGCCAAGAAGTAACCTGTTCTCTTGAGACTTGAAAACATCAAAGTAATAGCTTCCTGGAAACTCCAGTAGAGAGTTGCACTCCTTAGCTGTAAGCTTCGTTTACATTTTCGGCAATTTTCGGCCAAAAAATTACGATTCTGCCATAAACCAACCGAAACTTCGGCCAAGCCGTCAATCAGAAGTTCGCGATTCATTCGGCCAACTTCGTAAAGCTCGGCAATATCAGATGAATGAATACAACAAGAAATACACGAAATTGTGTATGCTTTAATGGAATTATCGTGTTTATTTGCTTTTTCTTTCCTTAGGTATAAAAAAAAAAAACTGGGCACGCCGCAATTGCGGCGATAAGACCCCTCTTTGAGGAGTGGCTAGAGAGGCGCCACGGCGTCCTCACCTTCCGCCTGACACAGGTGCTCACCGGACACGGCTGTTTCGGGAGGTACCTGTTCAGGATAAAGCGGGAGGAAACGCCCGGGTGTCATCACTGTGTGGATCGCCCGGAGGACACGGTGGAGCATACGGTGGAGGTCTGCCCGGCTTGGGCAGAGCATCGCCGTGTCCTCGTGGAAGCGATCGGCGGCGGTGATCTCTCGCGTCCGGCCCTGATTCGGGCCATGCTACGGAGCGAGAGGAAATGGCAGGCCGTCACCTCGTTCTGCGAAGCAGTAATGCTCGCGAAGGAGGAGACGGAGCGCGTGAGGGAGAGGCAAATTTCGCGCCCTCGCGCCCCTAACCGCCGCAGCAGGAGACGCCCTGGGCGTCGGGAGTCACGAGACGATTTCCGGCCACCGTAGGCGCGGGCTTGCGGACGGTGAGCAATGGGTAGCTCGCCGTCCGATAAGGACCAAGCCCGGGTCGACGGCGCGTTGTGTTCCACGCGCGCCTCAAAGAGATGTCAGCAGAATTGACGGGGTCCGCTAGGGCCAATGCCTGCCGGGGGTTCGAAGAGAACCGATAGGGACATCGTGGCCCCCTGGCAACACGGCAACTGAAGGAACACGGGTGGGTTTTAGTCAGTAAGAGTCTGACACGCCCTCCCGCTCCGCCCAGAGCGGGAGAAGTTATTTGATGATTTCCCACCCAAAAAAAAAAATACAAACAAGATTTCAGTGTACAGCGGAAATATTAATATTGAAGTGAAAACTTCTTTAGGGGCATTGGGCATTTTTGAGATGGGAAAAACAATTGAATTCGCGACACCGTTACCGACACCACATTTTTGTAAACGCGATTGTGCTCTTTATTTAGATAAGGTTACGGACCAATGTTCTATACAAGTATTTTTCTTTCACCAAGGCGATCTTGTTCAAGTTTTCACTTCTGTCGTCACTCCCGGAGTGCCACTGTTTTTTTTAATGTCTAAATCATTTTCGTTTTCGGCCGAAAATAAGACTAAAGCCGAAGCTTCTTTTTCGATTTTGGTTTCCGCAGAAAATCCGTTTTTGGTCGGACACTAATTCTAACTTACCTTTTTCAAATTCCTCATTTTCTGAGACTTGTTTCTCTTTCTTCTTCTTCTTTTGTTTTTCTTTTAACTTCTTTAAATACTTTTTACTTATTCGTCGACGTTTGGGCAACTTTACTTTCGTCTTTTTACTTTCCTGTAATAAAATCAATATTTGTTTAAAATAACAGCATCCTGGAACGATTAAGTGCAGATTACAGGCTGATGTAATAAACCTTCTGAATTTCATCTCTAAAACTTAAATGATACTTTATTCCTTGGACGATAAGGTCTCTGTTTTTAATGTATAAAAATATTTTTTATACAGTTAAACTATAAACGCCTTATAGTGTGTTATGCTTCATTATTACAAAAAAAAAAACCTAACACAGACACCATGCATAGTTAGTTGTTTAGATACATTCATACATGCATAGATAAATTATTATAATAATATATATTTAATAACCTTCCCAGATAATTATTATGTACCTATAAATGGATCTCAAATTATAAACTAAATGCTATAATTTACTTAATAAATGTTAATAACTATTCATAATCTAAAACATTATAATCGTTTCTTAATTTTATTTTAAGTTTGGAATTTTATTTTCTAGTTTTTGCTGTGTCCTACAGGGTCCGTAATTGTACTTCTACGCCATTGTAACAACTTATTGTAGATAGTGCAATCCACGAAGACGCGCCCCACTCCGCGATTACTGTACTGTAAGCTGAACTCTAGTACGGCGCGAAGCGGAGTGGGGCGCGTCTTCGTGGACTGCACTGTATATAACATTATGGAATGCAAATAAAGATATGAATATGAAAGTTTGAAGGTCCCTATTCGTTTTTCTACACTCCGATATTATCGAAGAGACGTTCTAACTAATACCAGTCCGTAAGACAATATTAAGATGATAACGTCCATACCTTTGCCTTCTTCTTGAGCGCCTTCTTTCTCTTCTTGGAGGTGTCATCACTATCAGAAATAGAAGACGAGTGCTTCCTCTTGCGACGTTTCACCTTTTCCGCTTTAACCTTTTTACTGTAACAGGAAGAATTTTTAAAGATACATTTACTACCGCAGCTTTCGCAGCTGCGTGTGATGAATATTTCGATTCCAAAGTCGGGTCTAGTACCTATTATTGGTGGTTTCTATTAGAAACTTTGCAGATGGGGCAAGTAGACAACAATTAATAATTAAATAATATAAATAATTATTTCTAAGATTTTAATGTTAACATTTTTAATTGTTTTTTTTTATGTTAGCCTACACTGTCCCACTGCTGAGCAAAGGCCTCCCCAAATCCTTCCAAAGCATCCTTTTCTAGGGCCACCTCGATCAAACTCTTGCAGTACGTGTCTGACCTAGACACGAAACATTTATTTCGTGTGATGGTATCTAGATAGTGTGATAGATACCATCAGATGCTCCGTCTCCTTGTATACGAACCAAAAAAAAATAAAAAATTACCGGACGCTGCAGCTATATTCAATAAAGCTAATGTAAATGGAAGACTGTAATTATTATAAGTTTATAACTCATAAAACCGGCCAAGTCGGACCACGCACAGTGAAGGGCTCCGTAGTTAGGCTAATTGTTTACGCATGAAGAGCATTGATTTTATCGACCGCAAAAATAGTTTCATAGGAAATACAAAGTTATTTTTGCGGTTGTAACCAAGAATATCCCATATCTAAAAAACTACTGACTTAATAAAAAAGTCATCAAGAAACAATATGGGATCCAACTATACCCCACATGCTTATAAGCATTGCATTTTTTTTTCACCCCTCGTTTATTTGAGAGTGCGGGTGACACTCAAATAAATCTCTCTAATTGTTATTTACGCAATTTGACTACACCATGTTTAGCAACGCACAGAATACACGTTCTTTAATTTTCATTGATGTAGTGCCAAGTCTCCGAGTAAAATGGCTGTGTATCACCCTGTGACGAACGGACAGACCGACTGACGGACAGACGGCCGATCCCACGGACAGAGGGACACGATATAAGGGTTCTGTTTCTGAAATTTAGCTACAGAACCCTAAAACGGTGTTGCCCTTTAATTTCTTTGACATTAAAATGGCAAGAATAGTTGGATTTTACAAACGGTATGTCTGTCAAGTTTTTAGAAGTTAATTTCAGCATACCTCTTCTCAACTTCCTCCTCAATATCGGACTCCTGGCTCCACCCCTCACTACTCAACTTCATCTTCTTGGCTTTCTTCTTGTCTTCTGCATCCTTGTCTTCTGCCTTCTTCTTGCGAGTCTCCTGTCTCACTGGCGTGGTGCTTCGTGGTGTACCGGCCTTGGATTCTGAGGCTTCCGGCCATACTGCTTGCATGAACCTGGAGGAAGAATTTTTGGTAAATTTAAAAATCATGAAAAACCGAAGATTTTCTTTGGATTTTTTTTTTTTTTCTACTTTTGTTGATGATTTACCTGAAAAACGATTTTCGGACTTGGTGTCTATCAAGGCTTGAAATAAGCCTTACGTTTTTACAAGATTTTTGTTGGAGTATGTCAGTAAGACAATATTATTAGAGCAGTAACACTCAGTAACTTTTTGCAGCAAAGCAAATTGCTTTGCTACTCTTGCAGTAAAGCAAGTTAAAGTGTTACATAAGACTTGTAACTCGAACAAGTCCATTATCACTTGCGGTGATATTAATGTTAATTTATTGGAAAACTCAGGTTCTTTTAGTAAAATATAAGTCTTTTTCAGTCCTACAATCTTGTAAACCTATTTTTGGAGCCGACAAGAATAACCCCTACTAGCGCCATATGCCTAAATATTTCTACAGATGTTTTACCGAGCTACAAAAAAATGATAAATTTACTAGATTCTGATCATTACGGGTAAAGGATTACTATCTCAAACCAAAACAAAAAAGTGGATCAATAGGATATCACTGATAACCCGAAAACTGCAAGTCATTTGGAAACTTTTAAAATTAACTTATTAATTAATTACCAGTTTTATTTATTCATGTTCATCACAGACAGTCCACTGTGCAGAGCCTGCATAGAAGACGACGAGACAGCAGCTCATGTGCAGTTAAACTGCCCGGTGGTCGCCACATGCAGGGCAAAGTACTTCAGTGAGATTGTCAGTGATACCAATGCGTTGCTGGCCTTCTTTAAGGAGCTGGGGTAGAACGAATAACAGATTTTCCCACCCATACGCAAAATACGCGCTTTGACGTGGAGTTGCGGATACCATCCCGTTTTAGCTATTACCTATTATTCATGTTGATCCTAATCATCTTATTTATTTGAAGCAATTTTCAGAGTTACAATTGTTAAAAAAACGTTTTATTCTTAGTTCTCAGACTGTGTGCCCTTTGGCAAAGGCCTCCTCCATCCCTTTCTAATTCTCCCTGTTCTTTGCCTGTCTTTCCTGCCGTCCTCACCAAGTCATCCTACCATCTTTTCAAAGGTTTCCCTTTCTTTCTCTTCCCCTCCCTAGGATACCATAGGGTCACTTTTTTGTTCCATTTCTCCCCCTGACAGTGTGACCGACCCGTCTCCATTTTAATCTTCTTAGCTATAGTATTACGTCTTGTTTTTGTTCCTAATCATCTATATGATGACTTTTTAAATATATAGGTACTGTTAACAATTTTAATTCCACCTTTATTCCCAACACTATCTCGGTTAATAGTAAGCATCTTTCTGTAATTGGGTTACCATTGGTATTCATAAAAGTAGAACACGGCTTTAAGAGCTGTACAATGACAGGACATAGGTAAACACTGCTGATTAATTTATGTTATTTTAAAAAGTTTGTTGTATGGCCAAGCCACGGTATTTGAGTTTGAAGATTAAAAACAGTAGTAATATAAATGAAACGACTTGGAATTTTATTAATAGTGAAACGGGAAGGTCTAGTAATGTTTACGATTCGGAATTTCATTTTGAACATAACCTGTTGAAATATAATTAAAACCTTTCACATTATATAAATAACACTGCAGATATGTGGGGTAATTCTATAGAAGTTGCTAAGTCTAATAAATAAGACATTGTAGCGCCTACTTTAGCTCTTATCTTTAATAATTGTATCGCCTGTGGGGGAGTTTCCGGACCTTATGAAAAATGATAAATTAATACCTTTGTTCACATCAGAGCCCACAAATCGTAGACCTATATCAGTACTACCTACCTATGGTACATTTTTTGAGAAATAACTTTTAGATAAATTGCAAAGATTATAAAATAAACATAAATAAACAATTCGGTTTTACAAGGGGTCGTTCAACTACTGATTTGAAATTTCGAATTGACATTTTGACTTTTTGAGATGAAGGTATTGAACGTTTACAGCCTTACAAATAAAAATGTGATATACCGCATCTATTTCATTCTAAACTAAGTATAGTTATATACCAGTAATAAATTTTGAATATGTCGAGAATATTTTTTTACAAATAAACCAGGTAAGTTTTTTTTGTGAATCGGCAGTTGTGGCCCGCAAAATTCAAATTTTCTTGTGTTATTTGTAAGGGCGCATTCCGGCATCAAATTTTATAGTCACAATTATTACTCAATAGCCCTTATATTTTGTGACTATTAAATTTGGTCGGATTCGCGATATTAACACGAATGTCATGGTCACGAACAAGGGTCTTTAATCTACCTTACATTGTATGAAGTATTTTATTTTTCTCCTAAATTCAATGCGAAATGGCGAGTCTGTGAGTTTTAGCGTAACTCGGAATGCAGGGTAAGTCAGTGTCAGGTTGTATCTTGATCAAAATCATAAGACTAATATAATTATAATATGATGCGCGACTATAATAGACATGTATTTACAGAATTATAATCATTGGAATCAATACTACATCTCTCTAAGTTAGATTTGTTCCATAAGAAAAAATTGAAAAATAACTATTTCGGAAGTCGGTGGCAAAAAACGAAAATTCAAAACCAAAGACACCGACTTCTGAAATTAAGTTATTTTTCACTGTTGTGTTTTCTTTTTTGGAAGTCTGTTGTTTTTTATTACAATTTGTGACTATATAATTATCATGAAGTCGGTAAACTGGTCAGTGGGTCATCTTAGCGGTGGACTGCAGAATAGAGTCTGGCCCATTGATATATAAAAAACCCAAGATGCACACTCAACGTCTAAAAAACGTCCGCAAAAAATGAGCGCAACATTCTAAATTATGCGCTCATTTAAAATAGTCTCGCGTCGCTCGCGTCTGGAAGCAGTCGAAAAATGCCGAAGTGTTCTGTGAGAAATTGTAAAAATATTACGTCAAGAAGGTTAAAGAAGGATGGGATATCGTATTTTCGGTAAGTAAAAAACTTATTGACTAGTTTTTGTTGTTTTTATGACTGACAAGCAATGTGTGATTTTAATTTATTTTTTCTAAAAAATTCATTCAACGCTCAAAGTACAATACGGCTAACTTCAATGGCTGCTTGTTCAGTGTTAGAACAACGCATTACAGTCTCCTTTTTATTTTAGTCGCATTATAAAAATGACCCTGTTCTAATAAGTGGAGTCGTTTTATTTTATTTGTGTTTTTTTTATTAATAAATTTATGTACTTTTGAACTTTTTTGTATGTAGTTTTTGACAAATATAAATATTTACGTTACATAACATATAGGTCAGGAGGTAGCCAATTTAACATTTTTTAAAATGTTCGTAAATAATATAATGATTAATTTATGGGCCAACTTATGAGTTCGCGACATGCGGCATGCTAAGGATAGACTGAAGTGTCGCGTAGTCTGTGTCACATTATAAACTTCATGGAAACTTCTAATTTTTATATTTTAGTTTTCCTCGTGACCCAATATGATGTGGAGAATGGACATCAATCGTCAGCCAACAAAGGTCATTATCTTTTTGACCATATATTTGAATAAACAATTTTAACAGTTATTATTTGTTTTTTTAATATACCCAAAAACATATTTATGCACAAATAAAAGTATATTTATATGTTTAAAACACAATTTTACAAACTCTTAAAATACTAACAAATAATGTATGATGAAAAAAAAAGTCATGTTCGACTCCACTCAATACCTTGTCCTACCGACCACGGTCGGTCGTAAAATTTTATTGCTGCGTTGTAATAACAACTTTAAACAATTGGCGTAAGGTTGAACTTGCAATAATTCATAAAGAGACAGAAATACAGTTTCGGGACACTTTCGAGCGTTATTTTTATTCGAGACTGTGAATCTTGGGTTTTTATATATCAATGGTCTGGCCACGCTAAATCTGCAATGGAATAAATAAACCACAAAAAGCCCCAGCCCCAAAAAGTTTTATAAATGGTATACTTTTACATCAGTCAGTTGTCAGTTTCGGGGTTGTAAGTAGATCTAATGATTTTGATATTTTGCCTTTTGATTTTTGTCAGGGTGCTCAATCTTAATATGATTTTTAATTTTGTTGGATTATAATCGTAGAAGTTTTCACCAACTTCAGCTACGAGATGGCAGCTCTGAGGCAAAGTTCACTACAGTATGATTCTTCATAATGTGCACATATCGAAATGAGGGAATCTATGCTTAATTAATTATGCTTAATTTTAACGACAGAAAAAATATTTAATTAATCTAAATATTTTTTTAATACTTTTTAAGGAATAAAAAACAATTGTAACAAAGCTGTGTAACTTTTAAACTAACTCCATAATGATTGGAAGTAATTATTCGTCCACATTAAATGAAAATTGAGAAAAAAAACTACCCTCAATTGAAAATAAACATGTTTCTTTTTTCAATTTTTACAATAATTGTAAAATTTATAAATAAGATGCCAAAGAGATTTACTTTTTATACTAAAATTTAAAAAAAAAGAAAATCTTTTTTCCGTCGATAAAATTAAGCATAGATTCCCTCATTTCGATATGTGCACATTATGAAGAATCACACTGTATAATAATTCGCCTCGGTGGTTTTCGTAACAAGAAACAGAGGTGCTCCGATTGGCCCTTCACCGCGAAGGCCAGTGACGGACCAATCGGAGCGCCGAACGCGGTCGATGCGTAAAGTCGAGATGGTTATAAGAAATTCACATTAGGACCTCTGAATTCTGATAGCCCCAATACAAATGTCTGCTAAGCTCTGACGCTTGCCGTCTTCTACGATATTTTTGTGATCTTTCTGTGTTTATGCTGTGCGTTTGTCGTTGAGTTGAGTGGAAGTTCGTTCGACTAATCCATATTTGTGACCAGAAAGTAATTTTGTGAGTGGTTGTGTCAAAACTGAGATAGAACTCCAGTGGAGTGTTAAGTTTGAGATAGGATTCTTCTAGTTAACTACTTTGGTACATAATAATAAAAAGATTATTAATAAATTGTATTTCATTAATCAATCCTTGAAATGAACACTAAAACACTACAGAATCTATATCCAACTATGTGCAATCCACGAAGACGCGCCCCACTCCGCGATTACTGTACTGTAAGCTGAACTCTAGTACGGCGCGGAGCGGAGTGGGGCGCGTCTTCGTGGACTGCACTAATATCACCATATCTATATAGATACTATACATAGCTATAGCATACCAGTGTCTATCCAAAGGTGTAGTTCTAACTCTGAATATCAGATGGCGCTAGTTTCTTTACGAACGAATGTAAATAGAAGACTAGTTAGCTACCCATGTATGGCAGCACTATTCTAAAAAATAAAAGCAACTTTCTACAAGTCTCTTACCTACTTCCCACATACCTCTGATACTCCCTATCCAGGTATATTTCTTCACTACGCACTGGCGTGGTAGACCTTCTCTTATCCTTAAGATGAGGGGTTTCAGTCTGGCTATCATCGGCCTCCCAGTCTGAGGCTGGCCCCAGGGATGGAACGGAACTGTTCTCCGTCAAGCAGTGGGCGAAGCGAGGGTACCAGGTGCGGGCTTTGGGTAGTTCCACCTCTGGGATCCTGTGAAGATGTTTTGAACTGAAGAACGCTGTCTTATTTTGTTAATAAATTGGTGTTTAAGCTGTTAGCTTTTTACTCATGTAGCCATGGAAAAGATGTCAATTTAATTAGGTATGAAACTACGTATTATTAAATGATTGTTTTAGGGCCGATTTTTCAATCCTCAGATAAATCGTTAAATAGTTATCTAGCGTATGAAATTATCTGACTGTTTATCAGGCGAATAAATATTTTCAATTTTTCAATCGTATAATAACTAAAGAATAGTTATCTGGGGTCTTTGTTAACCAACTTCACACTATCATATGCAAGCGAGATGAACAGATACAGTATTCAACGTGTTAGATAAGAATAGAAACAAAACGTATGTTTGACATTTTGACGAGAATTCTTATCTTTTGTTTAGATCCACAGATGGTCAGCCACAAAAGGCGACCTTTTTTTTTGTTGTTGTTTGTAGCTAAGTTAATAGAAGTGGGCACGTATTAACCTAAAATGGATCAGTTAAATTCAGTTATAAAGAAATTTGCTGTGTGTTAACTGTGTTTTCGACTTGGTACTAAAAGTTGAGCCTAGTGGTTTAAAATAGTTAAATAATGTCGTCCCGAAAACGTCCCGTAAATTAATATATTTCGAGACATTTAAAAAAACTTGGATTAATATATTCATTCATTATGGCTACTTCCTCAATTGCCATGTCGTCAATACTATCGAAAATATCCATTTTATTTACCAACACTTGTAAAGCACGAAAACTAACCTCAAACTTAGCAACGTCAATGTCGTTATTCTATGGAATAAGCAGTTATCTGGCTCTCAAAGAGTTAGATAGATTTATTCTTCAGATATATGAATTATTCGACTAATAAAGCCTATCTGACGATTGAACAACTGATTTTTTTGCTATCTATCGAATAAACCCTATCTATCTGTTTATCTGAGGATTGAAAAATCGGCCCTTAGTGAACTAAAGAATTGTACAAGAAGACCGCTCGGCTCAAGTGGGAGAGTTAAAAATCCGTTGAGCGTTAAAAAAAACGTCGCGATAAAAAAACCGCCCGTACTAAAGTGGGGTAAACTAAATAACGCAAATATTTATGCAAGTTAATGTCCAGGTACATACATACATTTGTTGAGAAATTTGAAGCATTATTTAATTGGTTCTTGCTTACAAGAAATTTAATAAATCCATACTACTCTATAATGCCCCCGATAGAAAAAAAGACGCATCTAACATTTTTTCCAGATTTGAGTTCCAGGCAGATGCGCCTTTCTCAACTCAAATCTGGAAAAAATGTTAGATGCGTCTTTTTTCTATCGGGCGGCAGTATTATAAATGCGAAAGAAACTCTATCTGTCAGTCTATCTATTACCTTTTTACATCTAAACGGCTGAACGGATGAAATTTGGCATTTTGAGACCATGACCTGAGTTAGGACATATTATGATACTTTTTCCCCGGTAGTACATTCCTGTGGGTTAATTTCCTATCTCCACGCGGGCGAATCCGCGGGCAAAAGCTATTAATCTTTATACATGAAATCAACTCACTGGTCGCATCCATAAACGCGGTCGACGAGGCTCATCTTGCAGGTCTCCAGCTCCTCATAAACAATAGCTCGATCCTTCACGCATGAGCACAGCTTCGGGTTCTCCGTGAACCAAATCTTAGGAGCTGATCGCGTCTCCCTGGAATGCGACAGAAAATTAAAATAAACCGGCCAGGTGCGTGGCGGACCATCCACAGTGAAAGATTTCGTATTTGGTATAAATATTATAGTGCGCATAGACAATATTGATTTTGTCGACCGCTAAAATAAATTTGTATTTCTTATTTTAGCTTATATGAACCCAGTTACTGGGTTGTGGAGGTCAGATAGGCAGTCACTCCATGTAAAATACTTGTATTCAGGTGCATCCGGTTAGACTGGAAGCCGACCCCAACATAGTTGGGAAAAGGCTAGGCAGATTGATTTTGATGAAAAACAAACCTTCCGCAAACCGCAGAAATAAGTTTGATTTTCATAAAACAAAATTATTTCTGGGTAACCATCACCACTATTATGGTGACGGTTATCCAAAAATAAGCTTTAGTAAGTAAGTAATATTGATGAAATCTAAAAAACCACCAAAGATAAAAAAAAATATATTTAAAAAATATTGATATTCTTATGCCCGTTTTCACCTTCACTAAGTGACACTTAAATGAATCCCTAAATAACAGTGCACTGTTGGATTTTCAACGCTAGGCTCAGCATTAAAGATTTGAAAATCTAACGGTGCAATTTTATTTAGGGATTCATTTAAGTGTCACTTAATGAAGGTGAAAACGGGCATTAGACACCTACCGACTTGTATGTCGATGGCATCGGAAAAATACTTTTTCCCACTTTAATAAAAAACAATCGAATATCGAAATAGAATGTTGACTTTGACACTTACCTATAACACTTATTCCTGTCATGTCGAAACAACAACGGCTGACAAATCTTCAGCACAAAACTCCAAGTTTCAAGTGAATCTACCGTTGACTTATTCATCTGCTCAACCTCCTTCTCCATTGACAGCCTATAATTATCCCCTTTGCTGTCCCCCGACTTGTAACTAACACTAGACTTGTAACCACTTTCCGTAGATTTGTACCCACTTTCTGTAGACCTGTATCCATCTGAATAATCGCTACGGGATGATTGTAGGTTCATGAACCGGTCATCTAATTCCGGAGTTATTGATAACCGAGAATCTAAAGGAGGACTTGAACTTTCTTTAGAAGGAGAGTCGTATTCTACTAGCCCTTTGTCCTGACTCCCTTCATCACTCATACCCTCTTGTTTAATCTCGTTAATCACCGATTCCAAAAATGTATCGTCTGTTAACGCATCCGCTGATTCTTTATTATTCTGATCGAAATCGAATATTTTCATGTCTATAGGAGAGTCGAATATATCATCTCTTTTACGTGTTTTCGTCGCAAATTTTTCTAATTTGGATCTTTCATCAAACATGTCTAGTAATTCGTCTTCGTTTTCATCGATTTCGAATTTAAATGAATCTATGACGGGTTTTAGTTTTTGTATCTTTCTTATAGGTGTGGTTAGTGGACTGTCGGTTTTCTCCTTCTTAATTTCTATTGTTGTCTCTTTCGGTTTACTTTCTCTAGGAATTGGTATATTTTTTATCTTGTCATCGACTTTAGGACTCGTGTTAGATTTGTCATCATTGTCTAAAGACCAACTGTCGCATACTAAGTAATCACTTAAGTTTACGTCCGTTTCTTTAGGGTCCTTATCGCCAACTTTTTCTACTTTCTTTTTAGCGACTGGTGTCAGCTCTCTATCTTTTCTGTCATCTTTTTTTTCATCCGTCTTTTCTTTTGGCTTTTCTCTGTATTTCTCTCTGTCATCTTTCCGTTTATCTTTTTCATCTTTCCTGTGGCTTGAATATCTTCTTGGTTCCTTTTCATATTTCTCAGTCTTCCTTCGTTCTTTGCCTTGTTCTCTGTCCTTTACAAGCTTTCTACGAACTTCTCTATCCCTTTCTTCAGAAGACATCTTTCTCACTCTTTCCAGTTCCTCTTTCTTGCGTTGGAAAGGATTATCATAATCTGGTAATATCTTTTGGTAATCAAATTTAAATTCCCTACCTTCTGCTTTAGCTTTTTTAGCATCTCTTATTATTTCGTCTAGTTTGGCTGGGTCTGTAAAGTTATATTATAACAATTTTACTATAAAAATAGATAAAATGAATTATTTGTCGTAAGGATCATACATGGCAAAGATAAAAAGCAGCAAGAAAACGAATGTGAAGAAGCAAGCATTATAAAAGATCTCGAATGTTTCTAAAACAACGATGGGTCCCTAAGTACTGAATCAAATTATTTGTTATACAATTCGTGATAATTTGACCCAACACTTGAAACCTGTGGAACGAAACCAGGGTTTATTCCGACAAAGACCAAATACTAATTTTTTGGTCTTTGCTTCCAGGCCTGACCCCAATAAAAACCTCATTACCTTGTTGTTAAGACCTATATTAATAAAGAATGTTTGTCAGACCCTGGCCTCGTTCAAATATAAAAAGAAAACAGAAGTACAAACTGTCTTTCAAGCAGGGATCACTATTGTGGATAATGATGTCACTTTGGTGGATAATGTTGTCTCTAATGTGGTCACTTTTCAACTGGCGGATTGGCAGGGGCTTCCCATTAGCACGTGCACGCGTTTCGCGCGCTACATGCACATGCAGACACAAGCGAGAAAAGCAGAGTGAAGTGAAATGTTAAGGCGAGCGCACATTTAAAGTCTGTTCGGAAAGTATCTGATGAAATGTAAACAAATAGATCAGAAAACGTACATGTTGATGCGAATTTGTATTGCCAATTACAAATTGAGTTCTTTCGTTTGATTATATGAATACTAAAACCCGAAATTTTAATATTATAAGCTCAATTTTCTTTAATTATTTTTTAATTACAATTTAATCGTATAATCCAAACTTTTAAAAAATAGTAATGTAGTAATTTATTTATTTCTTACCACAAATTACAGATAATGTTAGTACAAAGTCACAATTTTATAATTAATTTGTGGAAGACTGGTGTCTAAACTAAGTTTTTTACAAAACCTGTATGTCAGGTCACCAGCACGCGTAGCATGAACACTGTAGAAACGGAGTTTGTCGACGGAAGAATATACAAAATGACAGATAAACAATCACAATTTGTCATTTTGTCTATTCTTCCGTCGACAAAATCCGTTTCTAAGGCGATCATGCTACGCGTGCAGGTGGTGAGATACAAAGTTGAAACCTTCTAAATACAAATGAATGTGTTACTAATTCGTTTTAATAAGTGCTTGCGTAAAAAATTTACCTGAACAAGATTTGTTTACACTTTTATCAGAGACTTTTGAGACAGACAGTATAGCCTCGACGGGCCGCAGCGCATCACATTTCTATACGAAAAAAGTGCGGTGCGGCCCGTCTGTGCGATGGTTATACAAAATGTACGAAATTGATGAAGGGAGGGTTTTTGCGTTGCAGTGCGGCCGCCAAAATATGCAAACAAAACTGATATCAATACAAATGACTATTTACCATATTATACTTAAAGCAACTGGTAAGAGTATTTATCGTAATTCTTTTTTTATTTATTAATGTAAGTAACCGCTTCCAAGTTATCTATTTATGGTACTATCACTATGCATGTGCACAACTGCACAACATGTGTGTCCGGTCTTCGAAGTTCTTTCGTATGGACAAACAGAAATGAACTTTACTCGCATACCCTTAATGCTTTCAACAGTGTTTCTGAATTCTGAAGTATCGATCGATGTAACATGCATTTCTCAAACAAATCATTAATTCAATAAACTAATTTTGAAAATAATTCTTTAGTAAGAAAAACAGTACCCTTAAAACTTAGCAGGTTAAAGTGCAGTGCATTATTTATTATTAGTTGTCAGGCAGATGCAGTGGTGTTATTTGAATCCCTCTTTTTATTAAGGAGGATCCGCAGTGGTGGCCCGCGAAATTCAAGTTTTCTTACGTCTCAGGTTGTATCTTATCCATTGAATAATTTTTCCATGAAATCATGATATTTGAGAACAATTCTAACTTAGAAAAAAATGATTTCTTACTAATGATTAATGAATCTGTAAATACATATCGCTGTCACCTGCGAATAAAATGGTAATGTGCTACTACGATAGTTTTAAGGTTATTGCATATTTGATATTAAGAGGTCCGATTACACTCTGTAATTTTTTTTCATTCATTTCCTACGGTTATTTCAGAAGTTACAAGATTTTGAGATGTATTGTAATTTTGTAATGAATGTAAAAAATCACTTTTCTTTTGATATTTGAACAATTCCCCTATGTATATTAATAAGATTTTCACAAAAAACTGTTTTTTATTTTTCCTGTAAATTTTGTTTTTTACGATTACCATTTTATTCGCCGGAGACAGCGATATTTGTTATGGTCGCGTTTCATATTTTGATCAAAATACAACCTGTCATTGACCTGCAAATTGAATTACGCGGGCTTCCACAGCGGATCCACCGTAATTTCATCATTTTACCATAATCATTTGTGATAATGGAAAGATTTTCGACACTTAGGAATCGGAAATGGTTGTAACTCATAAACTCAGTACAACATTCAGCCAAATCGTTAGATGGTACGACCATTTAACTAAGGGTTACCACAGGGTAGTTTCTTAGGCCCTTTCCTTAAGCATCTTTATATGATGCGTATGACCAAGTAAAAGATATTCTTCATATAAAATAAAAATCTTTCAATACCTAAAAAAACATAGGCAACCCAAATTTCCCAAACGTGCAAAACATTGATAATTGAATGGACAAGCAAGCAGCTTAAATATAAAAGCAAACCCCTCTTTATTGGGCAGTCTTGTAAAAACAGGTAAAGCTTTAAGTGAAAAGATGATTGGGACTTTATAATTGATATTGATGGAGAATTGTGAAGAGCCCAGCTCAATCATGATACTTAGCTTAGCGGAAGTAGATAATACGAATATTCTATAGCATAAGGATGAATATTCATTCTAAAAAAACCGGCCAAGTGCGTGTCGGACCACGCACAATGAAAGGTTCCGTAGTTGGGTTGAATTTATCCCAAAACCAAACTTAACTTTGTAGTTGAAAAATATGTTCTCCCATACGGAATGTATGGGAAAACATGTTTTTGCAACTGCTCACTTGACTCTAACAAAAATTAGCACTTTAAAGCGTAATATTTCGCAAACGGATCCTTGAATCTAAAAATGGTTTTCACAAACTCACAATGTTTTTAAAGGACCTTGCCAATGATACTCCACACTATGGGTTAAAAAAAGAAAGCCACCACTTTACGTATAGGAGAGGTACCCTAAAAAACGTTTTTCATAATTTTGTTTTACCACTTTGTCGGCGTAATTAACACTTTGAAGGACAGTACACGAGACACAATAGAAGTTTTATTGTTATGACGCCTATGTGCGCATAGTGTCCCTCAAAGTGTTAATATGTATACCTATGCCAAATTACAGCTTTCTAGTACTAAGGGTCTCGGAGCTAGACCGTGGACAGACAGACAGACGGACAGACAGACAGACGGACATGACGAAACTATAAGGATTCTTTGTTTACTACGGAACCCTAACTAGCCCTATTGTTGTTATTGACTAAAACTCAATGGAACTTTGACTAGACTATATCTAGACTGTTATGTTATCAAAATAAGAAGGGGATTGGACTTTTCTCGATTAATCTCGTTTAAACTCAAATCTGAAGACAAAAACATCAAAATATGACAAAAAAGCAATCTAATTCTAATTTTGAACTCATGGTAAATTTATTTCAGAGCCAGAGGATTAGGGATGGTAAAATAGATAAAAACCTTTTGAAAACTTACCCAAAAACGTCTTGATAGGCGGCATGGCCTTAGTAGGCATAGCCTTATCATTAGCCGAGCTCGGACATATGAGACCCAGCGGTATACCTAACTCAACAAGCTCCATCTTACGTTTCATGTCCTCAATCTCTGTGAGGGTACGCTTTTGAAGCTCGGTGTAGGAGTCTGTGGAAAATAAAAACAGCGATATCAGGGTACCTATTCTAGAAGGAAGGGCAATGCTCGTAGGCCGTAGAAATATTAAGGGGACGATAAATGACTTTTAATGATTTTATACTGAAGATCTAAACGAGTAGTGTTAGTGATTTGGAAAAAATGTATGTTAAATTAGAGCATTTTCTTAATATTTTAATATAGGCTTATTTTTGATTATGTTTATATTACATAGTGAAATTCATTTGTAAAGTTATGTCTAACGCGGATAAAAAACTGAGAATGACGCAAAATCTATCAAGCGTATATCTCTGAAAATTTCACCATTTTAAAGATAATTAAATTATTGATCGTTTAGTATACGTGTTTTATTAAAATACTTTTTGTTTTACGTGTAATAAATTAATAATGCGTCTAATTTGGGACAGCGCTCCTTGATGGGCGATTCCTATTACTGGCTGGACGTACGACGCATTGCGTGAGCTCAGTACAAAACACGCAAGCTAACCAAGGTAACCAAGCTATTCAAGGTCACTGTCATATATCTGCGTCTTAATAGGCCGTCTTGGGTCCGTCTTGTAGATTATTAAATAAATAAAAACAAAACGAGGAGCTCGTGGCTAAGTAATAACAGCCGCACGTGTCGATTCATACAGTTAAGCTACGCTTGCCGGGGTTGGTCTGTGGATGGATGACCATCTTTACATACCGAGATTCTTCCGTGCCTCGGAAAGCACGTTAAGCCGTTGGTCCCGACTGTCATTCGTAGATCTTTGACAGTCGTTACGGATCCTCAGAAGCCCGAAAGTCTGACAACCAGTCTTACCAAGGGGATCGTATTACCCAGTTACTGGGTTGTGGAGGTCAGATAGGTAGTCACTCCATGTAAAATACT
This sequence comes from Agrochola lychnidis, assembly GCA_963680765.1. Lineage (NCBI taxonomy): Eukaryota > Metazoa > Arthropoda > Insecta > Lepidoptera > Noctuidae > Agrochola > Agrochola lychnidis. Next base: position 9,910,974 of record OY796873.1, read on the forward strand.
GGTATTCAGCTGCATCCGGTTAGACTGGAAGCCGACCCCAATATAGTTGGGAAAAGGCTAAGCAGATTGATTTTTTGTAGATTATTAAAAAATATTGAACGCGTATTTTTTGTGTCTAATATTTTTTTTATTATCTGAAAGACGGACTAAATAGAATTTCTTTTTTTTTACCTTGGCAATTACCCTATTCTCGGGTAGGATATGAATATAATCGAGATCAAATACTTCCAGTCTTAAACAGCACCAATAATTTCTGTTTAAACTGATTTCCTATAATGATTTGCCCCATTGAGCGTAAAAACATCAATTTTATAACCAGCAGTTAAGGGTCCACTAGTCGACGGCTCGAACTCGTTAGTGGCGTGGCTAATATGCATGCTATTTATTAAAGTTATTTATTTATTTAGTAAAATAGACGATAATTTATAACTAGAGGTCGGAATTAGGTAGAGTTATTTATGTACTCACACTGATTTCATACAACGAAAGAATAAAGTGGATATGCCCCAAATCCCAGGATTAATTTTGAAGAGCAGAAAAATCCCGTGATCTATTAAATAAAAAGTTATTTACTTTTACACAATTTAAACCACTGCACGCGCGACGTTGCCAAATTTACATCAACGACATTGGATGTCCGAAGTTGCAAAATTCCAATGCGCACACGTGTGCATTGTGAATTTAATACAAATAAAAATTGTATGTTAATTATCTTTGTTTTATTTGTCTTATCTATCTCTGAGGTTTTTATTATTATTTATTTGTAACATTATTGGTCACACGGGATTGTCTATTAGAAATCCTGGGAAGATCCATAATAATATCAACATTTCGATGCAAGTACATAAATAACTCTACCTAATTCCGACCTCTGTTTATAACGAAAACGAGCGCGTAAAATTTCATGAACAGACCTTTGGGCGTATAGATATTATGGAAAAACTACTGGATGTATCTACTCAAAATAAATAATTTTAACTTTTCAATATATCTATCCTGTACGGTTTCTATTTTGCCATTTTCATACTACATAAGTTATTTATTTACGCTCAAAGATGAGTTAAAATTAGTGTTTAAATATGGAAGTTTCGACGCTCATAACTTCCAAACCAATACTTTTTTCCCAATTCTGCTTCCATACAGGGCTAGATAATGACAAGGCAAATTGATATAATTTTTAGTTTTGAACGTACACCGTCAAACAGACGAGTAATCACCATACTACGTTTGTATGGAAGAATGGCCGACTAGTGTACCCTTAAAAAAAGCAAGAAGAATAAACTTGTTTTTTTTTTTTTTTCACCTGTCTCCTGTAACGGTTTAGTCATCTCTACTATGATTATAATGGTCTTGTAGCGGTTACACCGCCACAAACGAACTACGCATCATAGACATGACGTCACACAAATCCTGCATCGTGCAATTAGAGTTTACCGAGCGATCGACATATATACAAGATTCCGACTTCAAACCGTTGGGCAGTTGCCCGCCAGACACAACACCCGTCTGGTCGGAGGATCCTTCCTTTTCTATGGTGGATGAGTGAACTTTACACCCTGTTCCTCATACCATTAAATTGGTGACCCCGAGTATGAACGTCAACGCAGCCTTCGTGCAATTACTTCGGCGTGACGTCATCATCATCATCATCATCACCTATTACTTGCAGGGAAAGTCCAGATCATCTGCCTAGCCTTTTCCCAACTATGTTGGGGTCGGCTTCCAGTCTAACCGGATGCAGCTGAATACCAGTATTTTACATGGAGCGACTGCCTATCTGACCTCCACAACCTAGTTACTAGGTAACACGATACCCTTTGGTAAGACTGGTTGTCAGACTTTTTGGGCTTCTAACTACCCGTAACGACTGTCAAAGATCTACAAATGACAGCCGGGACCAACGGCTTAACGTGCTTTCCGAGGCACGGAGGGGTCTTGGTATGTAAAGATGGTCACCCATCCACAGACCAACCGCGGCAAGCGTAGCTTAACCTGATCGATCGACCCGTGCAGCTGTTGCTACTTAGCCACAAGCGCAGGGAAAGTCCAGATAAATGTTATTATTATACATACCTTGTAAAATCTTTCTAGCCTGACCAGGCTTAGGGGGTTTCAGAAGCTTCTTTTGCTCGACATCTTCAGGCTTTGGATTGACCTTCACATTGCTGAGCTTGCCGATGAATACTGTAGCACCTGAAACATAAGTATTGAGCAAATTAGACCATTGAACATAGGTTCGCATGAGGCCGTCAAAACATAGTAATTGAGTAAACACTGGAAATATTTTTAATGAAAATCTTTTTATTTTCACTGAAATACGCAAGCAACAATTGAATTAAGTATATAATGTTTTAATAATACAAGGCCGTCTAGACAATTAATTTTCTGGGTATTTGCAAAATTTGCGTCTTTTAGTTTTTGAAAACACATATAAACTGCACAGCTTAGAATTTTAGTGGAACTGTATCCTAGACTAGACTAGCACATAAACTATTCAACATCTAAGGTTGTTAAGAACTGTTCATTTATAATAAATAAATTGTATATATAATTTAAATAACTATCACTGTTAGACAGGTAGCCACTTTTTAAATAATAATATCACGATAATGAAACTCGCATTGCATATTTTGGGGCATTCGAAACATTAGTTCGCATTTAAACAATGAAAAACATTACCCTCCTTTTGGATTCTCGTGCAGTTAGATAAAAACTATAGAATAAAATGATGTGACAAGCGCAAAACAATTGGTAATTATATAAATATTTACTCACTTCCTCCGCTAGGTCCTTTAGGCACAGAGACCGGGTTGATGGGTGTCTTCTTCTGGATAGAGAATGCTCTCAATCTCTTCTTGGCATTCTCCACTCCTTTCAGCGATGGAGTTAACTTAAAACCAACAGTCGTAGTAGGACTGGGCTTAGGTGATTGTGTTACCGGTTTAGATATTTTAATGTTGGTCTGAAAAAATAAAAGACCTTGCTGATTTGAAAGATTTAAATACAGTCAAAACCGTTTATAACCACTTGGAAGGGACCATCAGATAATGGTTGTTATAGCCAATAGTCGTTATAACCAAACACTATGTTAAGTAAACAGAAATGATGGGACCTAAGAATGTCATCTTTATAACCGGTGCGTCATTTTAAGCAAAGTCATTATAAATGGTTTTCACTGTATTGGAATATTGCTTTTGTAAAACACAACTCAACTGATTATATAAAATTACATCTCATCAAAGACATATAAGCTCTCAAAGACATGTTTACAATATTTTTATTTCAATTTAAATTAATTTGGATTTTTTTTTAACCATTTTTATTTCGTTTTACTGGATTACATTTCCCATTTATCTATTTGAATACTCAATTATGATTTGAAATTCCTAATTAAACATAGTAATCACTATACTATTCATATTTAAAAACAATATAATACTCATTAAAATGTTGAATTTTTAGCAAGGAGTGAATGCAAGAGGTATCAGTTTTTTGTATTTGCACAAACACTATCACAATTATTTTGAATCACAGGCTTAATAAATTAGGCACTACTTACAAACTAACTAAAATCTAAATCTACATTATTGTAAGACATTACATAAAAAACAAATGGCAACAATGCAATGCAAGGTGCACCATCACTTTGGCGCCATCATAAATTGTAGATTCTATACTTCTTATAAATGTACTGAAGTCTATAAACCAAAAAATCAATAGTGATGGATAGTAAGACATATCAATGTAGATATATCAATGTTTGTCTATAATTGCAGTGTATGCATCAGTGATTTTGAATTATTGATGGGTTTCAAACTTACCTTTTTGAAATCAGCTTTTGAGATCCCTGGTGGGGCTGGCTCATCAGAGTCTTGGGACTCCGATCCTGCCTTTAATAGGCCTTCGTTATCCATTTTGAGGGTAACCAAATAGGTTATACAATATAAATATTGCTAAAACTTAATCTATACCATCGCAGGTACTCTTAATTAGCTAGTGCACTTAACATAACTGAACTCGTATTTTACGAAGCAATCTTTCGAAAAACACAAATTTAACCTCGAAAATATTTGACAATCTTGCAAACAACTAAACAAGTTTAAGTTTGGACATTTATTGTTTATGCATTTTGCATTATTTTTCTTATCGTAAAAGTGAAATGGAAGTCGAGATAAGAAAAATTTGCCATACATTGAAACAGGCTGTTGACTTGCATGAAAGAGATAGATAAAATCATGCTTCAAAAGTTCAGAATAAGCAAGTTGCTGTACTGGAACGCAAGAAGACGATATTTTTCATAGACAAAAACTTTATTTATTATTCAACAGATAAAATAAAATGGCATCATTGGATATACACTTGTTCTGCCTGTTTAGTGTAAAAATAAAATTGTCATGATTTTACTGTGCTAATAATGTTTTATCTTCATCTAGTCATATCGGTTCATCCAGGGTCATGCTTATAGTTTAGATAAAGTAATAGATTGGGAATAGAGAATCCACTCTGGATTTTTCCTGCAACCTTGAAACCTGTAATTTGAAGCGCCATCTGGTATCGTCCGCTTAAAGGCTTATGCAGACCAGCGCGATATCGCGGGCGCGACAGGCAGCGATACCAGTGTCGCGCCCGCGATATCGCGCTGGTCTGCACAAGCCTTAATCTGCAAGTATAGGTACCTCTAACTACCTATACCTATAAACAGGGTTATTGGATAAACTTAGGTCGGCGCGCATGTAGGTCATTTGCAACCAAATTACCCCCTCTATGCCAATGTCAAACATTTTCGAGTAATTTGACTTTGTTTTTTTGTATGAAATAAAAATATAAAATGTACCCAATAACCCTGATATATAGGGTTAATGGTTCCACGTAACCATTTTCAAGTAGGTAATTAAGTAATTTAACATTTTATATTTTAAAATGCATGAAATATATATGTCACCGTATATTTATAAACTTCGTTAGTTTATAATCCATCGGTATTATTTCCGTTAGATTATAAACTGTCGAAAAATTGTGAACTGTGACAAATCATTTACAATTTAACGCATAATTTTCGATAGTTTATAATGTATCCATGAAAAACTGACAAATTGTGAACTGGTAACCAACTTGTTTGCGACGTAATGCACCTTGCGCTAATATTAAATAGCCTGCGTGGCTGCGAGCAACTTGGAAGTAGCGCTCGCCGGCCGCTGCCGCGGCACCGCTCGCTTCGCTCGCCGGCCGCTGCCGCGGCACCGCTCGCTTCGCTCGCTCGGCTCGCGCGCGATTGGTCACAGTTCTCACCTAACCTAACCCATTTCACCCAGTTCACAGTTTTTCGACAGATTATGATCTAACGGAAATAATACCGATAGATTATAAACTAATGGTGCTCACAATCTTACGGTGACATATATATATATTTTTTTTTATTTATCGAGAAAATTATTTAATTAAACAAAACATGAATACTAAATACCTACACAATGGTGCCGATTCTCTTGTACACCGAACTAAACTAACTGAACTATCACTAAAATTCCTTACTTTTGACCTATGAAAATCTCAAAGCTATTCTGCAAAATAAATTCTCTAAATTTAAAAATAATTTTGACACATCTAAATCGAATTTGACAATCGCGACTCCACACGTGATACCTAACCACGTGATCTTTTTAGAGCCGGAGGCGCGCTGGGGGGGCAGCCTCGACGTGTTTTATATGGATTTTTCACTTTTTGTATGGAAAATAAGAAAAAATATTACCTACATGTAGAGTGTTAAGGGTTTAAGGGCTTTATAAAGGGTGTCGAAATTTTCATTATTTTTGCGATTGGACACACCGTTTTCGAGATACAAGTAAAAGAAAAAAAAATATTTAGTACTGTTTTTTCATCTGAAGTCGAGGTGTTGGTTTGAATTTTAGTTCATGACAACCAATTTTATTCCACATGTTTTTAGTCGCGATTAAAAATAGTCATATTTAGTTAGAAAATCTAAATTTTAGGTTAAAAACGTCAAATTCAGAATAGCAAAACTGCCATTTTCACTAAACTAATATCTCAGTGCCATCTTAGTGCTGTCAAACTAAAATTTAGTTAAGTTGTGTCGCTTTAGTCTATTTCAGAATGGGAAATCGTCGTTTGACAGGAATAAACTAAATTTTAGTGATTTTTAGTTAAGTTTAGAGGCATTTGTGACAAGAGAATTGGCACCAATGAGTACCTAAATTATAAAATGCTACCTACATATTATAATTATACTTAATTTTAATAACTAACAGACATAAAATAACAATAATATAAAAAGGGGAGGGAATAGTCATAGGGCATCATAAAATTCGTCCGCATCGCTGTCAACAGGAAAAGTGCCCAAAAGGCTGACAGCATTGCCACGTTGTATGCCAATGCTGATTCTTTGGCCAAAGAATAGGCCAGCTCTCTGGTCACGTGAAGAGTCGACTAACCGTTTGGCGATATCTTGAAATCTAAGTGGGCACTCGGACCCCATGACTCTATTGCAATGGTGCCGATTCCCTTGTTCACAAACTAAACTAAATTTAAGTTCAGTGCATCTTTTTCTTTCTATTTCATTAAGAAAAGGACAGAAGATAAATTTTAGTTTAGTCCTGTCAAATTAATCAGCGCTTGACGTAAATTGACGTAATTTTAGTCGGCAAGTTTTTAATCACGTCTAAACTTGTATGGAGACTGACAGGCGCTGATTAATTTGACAGGACTAAACTAAAATTTATCTTCTGTCCTTTTCTTATTGAAATAGAAAGAAAAAGATGCACTGAACTTAAATTTAGTTTAGTTTGTGAACAAGGGAATCGGCACCATTGGCATAAGGGTCGACCAAGGACGGATCCAGTCTTCGAGTCAAGGGGGGTCACATAATCGGAGTTGCTTTGTCAACTTATGCAGAAAAGTTTAAGACAGAAGAATATAGAATGCAAAAGCGAGTGAAGCGAGCTCGGAAATTTTAGCACACAGCCTTGTGTAGGTGAGGTTTTTTGAAAACTCATAGGTACATACTTAAATAGGAGTTCCTTTGTCGACTTATGCAGAAAGCGTGAGAATGAAGATTGTAGCGAGTGGAGCGAGCTCGAAAATTTTAGCACTCTACATTAATATTTTGCATAAGCACGTACGGGGTCTCCAACTCTAAACTGCTTCTTACTGAATATATTTTGACCGTGTTTGGGATATCATTAAAAAGTTAGGCTAGGCTAGAGGCCCCCCAAATCTTAAGGGCCTGGGGCGATTTGCCTTGACACTATTCTGGGGTAAGTTTTGTACGTCTAGTTGCTAGCTTCACATAGACCTACATGGGCACTTCTGAAATGTCAGAAGCTAGGTGCACGGTTCTATTTGGCCGTTTCCTAAGGAGAAGAGCTAGCAAGAGCGTCAACGGTCCATCATCATATAATTATAACATCACAATCTACAGACACTCATAATAGAATGTCGTTCGCGCATGTGTGGCAAACACATACCTACGTGCGGCAACATCATACAAAGTATTTACAATTTTTATCAATGAGATTAGAAAAATTATCAGTGGTCGACCTAGACACAGCCCAGGTGGGGATCATGACCCCCATGATCCCCCTTGGATCCGCCCTCGGGGTCGACGGGGTAATTTGGTTCGTTATCGTCCATCTTTTCTGTTATTTAAGGCGACGATAACCGACTTTTACCAATATTATACTAAAGATCACATCTAAACGAGTTGTTAATGATTTGGAAAATACATTTAAATTAGTATAGGATATTTGAGATTATGTTTATATTACGCGTCTTAACTCTTTTTTACCCGATTGCGGGACAGCAAAGACAGGATTATGCTTTTCTCTAACTTTTCTGTAAAAGTCGACAAAGTTTAGGTACTACGAGTATGTATGTATAAATGAATGGGCCAAAGAAAAGACGCAGCGGGGTGCTAAAAAAATTTGAGCTTGCTCTTACACCCTGCGTTCTCTGAAGTCTGAATTCTCAAACTATTCTGCATAAAAGAAATCCTAAGTTTTCCGTGGCGGTGCGCTGAAATTTTTGAGCTCCCTTCGCTCGCTTTAGCATCCTGCATTTTCCTATTCCTCAAACTAGAACAAAAGATACAATTTTCGCCTCTCTACTCAGTGGCGTAGCTAGGTAACCAAGGGCCCTGGGGCAAATCAAAAAATGGGGCCCCACTGCTATCTAAACTGGTTAAGTTTTATCAAGTAAAAATATTAAATATACGGGGTGTCAGGGACATCAACGCGAAAACTTTTACCATGATTCTGAAATCCCCTGCGTTGAAATTTGTCGTCGTTTTTTTTTTTTTACATCAGCTGTTTCATAGAAAAGTGCAATCCCTACGCGATCAAAATGTATGGGACAGCTGTTTTTGCAACCTATCATATTTATTTTGAAAATGGGAGAAATTTTCAAAAGTTCAGTTCGATCGAGATTTTCTGGAAAGGAAGGATTTGAGGGCCCCCTAAGCTTGAGGGCCCCGGGGCACTGCCCCGCCTAGCCCCTAGGTAGCTACGCCACTGTCTCTACTTTCCAAGAGTAGTAAAGTAAAAATTTATTTGCATAGATTGCAGGTACAGTAAATAATATGTGACAGTTAAAATATGGGTGATCCTTGTACAAACTACCTTATATTATGCATGCAACATTATAAACACGAGTATAAAATGACTAGCAATTATGACATAGGAGGTAGGTAGGTACTTAGTGAAGGGTGCCACAGAAATCTCGCCCGGGGCGCCGGAATTGCTAAAACCGGCACTGGGTGTTCGTTCATGTCTACAAAAAACTTTACAAAATGTACATTTGTTGTCATCTGTAACAAATAATTATTTATTCATTTATTTATTTCAATACAACATTGGAATTAAAGATAGACATGTGCTACGGAACAATAATAAGTAGGTTCTTAGTATAAAATGAAAATCATACTTTATGTTTGTTGACATATCATGGAATCTTGATGCGATGAAGTAATCTTACCAGATTTTATGAAAAAAAAAAAAAACAATTAGGTAGATTTATGTTCCTGGCAACTTTACCTAATTCTTTTACTCATTTTATTTCATATTCTCATTATAACCCGATCTTTCATTACTATTTTTGTTAAAAATTAAAACAACAAGCTTAGTAGGTACACACAGCGTCAGTATGTGCTAGCACCTCAAGTTTTAAAATGTTATACTGCTACAACATTGAATTCGTTACGAATAAATAATCTAAAGAATACTTCAAAAAGAGTTCATTGTTTCGAGTTGGATTCGAACCATCGCACCACCGAATGTCGTCATACTCCTGGGCAGTTTGACGAACTAGCCAGCGAGCTATAATGATAATGAATGACAAAAAGTAATTTCTTGCCCAGGAATTGAACCTCCTATCTTAAGCACGGCAAGCGGTCTCGAAACCTCCGGTCTATTTAGACGTTGATTATATTTTTGTAAATGTCATTCATAAGTACATATTCATTATATTCTATTTTTAATAAATGGCAAGCAAACGAAAGCCGATGTCGACTAATATGCCAATAGTGCCGATTCTCTTGTTCACATACTAAACTACGTTCAGGGGGCCTACCACAAGCTCATAAAGCAGTATTATTTTAATATTACTTCAGTGTAGGAAAGAGATGAAGCTCTACAGGACGTATAGCTCCATCTCTTTCTCCCACTGAAGTAATATTAAAATAATACTGCTTTTGAGCTGGTTGTAGGCCCCCTGTACATCGTTTTCTTTCTATTTCATTTAAAAAAGACAGAAGATACATTTTAGTTTAGTCCTGTCTAATTAATTAGCGCTTGACGTAAATTGACGTAATTTTAGTAGGCAAGTTTTTAATCACGTCTAAACTTGTATGGAATAGTGACAGGCGCTGATTAATTTGACAGGACTAAACTAAAATTTATCTTCTGTACTTTTTATAATGAAATAGAAAGAAAAAGATACGCTTAACTTAAATTTAGTTTAATTTGTGAATAAGGGAATCGGCACCGTTGTCAATTACAAAAATCTTTTCAAATCTTGACAGTTTGCATCATTATAGGTATATAAAATATATAAAAAAATCAATAGCAAATAAAAAATATCTGATCGTTAATATTATTAATTTTAGTTAATTAATTGTTGATACTCAATGGTGCCGATTCCCTTGTTTACAAACTAAACTAAATTTAAGTTCAGTGCATCTTTTTCTTTCTATTTCATTAAAAAAAGGACAGAAGATAAATTTTAGTTTAGTCCTGTCAAATTAATCAGCGCCTGTCACTCTCCATACAAGTTTAGACGTGATTAAAAATATGCCGACTAAAATTACGTCAATTTACGTCAAGCGCTGATTAATTTGACAGGACTAAACTAAAATTTATCTTCTGTCCTTTTCATAATGAAATAGAAAGAAAATTAAATTTAGTTTAGTTTGTGGACAAGGGAATCGGCACCAATGTCATCCATAAAACTACTTAATAGAATTTTTTTTGAGGTGAGGTGCTACTAAATATCATGGTACACACAGTGCGCACGGTGTATGATGTATCCACAACTGGACGTGTCATAATTTGATTATTTCCAGGATAATTGCCAGATACACCGTGCGCGGGTTAGTCAAGAGTGGTTACGAGGGAATCACAAATTAAAACAGTGACATGGCCCTCCCGATCGCCAGACTTAAAACCCCTTGAAAATTTGACTTAGGTACTAGAATTAAAAATGACACAACAAAATAAAAAATTAAATATTTATTGTTATTACTTAAAATGCGTGTACCTATTACTTAAAATTAAATATAATACATTATTATTCTATATTTACACGAGCTTTATATTGAGTCTTCTTAATTTATAATAAATTGTTTATTATAACATAATTGTTTATTTATTTACAATAAGTTGTACTTATATTACGACTTTTTTCCTCTTCTGTAAAAAATCCAGATCTTCAATTTGATACTCAAGCAACCGGATACTTAACGCCTATCAGAAACTCTGACAGCTCATCATTTAGTTTCATACTATGTTCCATTTGAGGCACCGTAACTAAAAAAAAGTATTCAGTAAATAAGTTTCAAAGCGAAAAAATATGGTCGGAAAACCAGTTCAGTAGCATTTTAGGCTGCCTGTCCGCTGCAGCGGAGAGAGGCAGAGGAGCGGAGAAATGTGCCAATAGAAACTAAACTCCGCTCTTATTGGTTAATATTGGCACATTTCTCCGCTCCGTAGCCTCGGTCCGCTCCAGTGGACAGGTAGCGTTAACTAATAGGACCGGAGCTCTGAAGCGGAGTTTAGATTCTATTGGTTAATTATTGGCACATTTCTCCGCTCCGCTGCCTCGCTCCACTCCAGTGGACAGGCAGCCATAAGCACAAGCACCTGTCCCACCACCGGCGTGATTAAAGAAAAGCGAGTAGAGCTAAGGCACTAGGAAGTGGTGAAGGGTGGGCGTTTTTGGGGGACTGTCTTATGTAATTTTGACGTTCGAAAAGTGCTGATTCTCAGCCTAATTTGAATAAATGACTTTTGAATTTTGAATTTGAATTTTTAAGAGCAGTGGTGGCCCCGTGGTAACGGCCGCGCCTTACGAGTTGTAGGTCGTAGGTTTGAACCCAGACGCGCTTTACGTTGTGTAAATTATTTCATCACCACTGCTCTCATAAAGAAAACATCGTAAGGAAACCGAAATGTCCTAAGACCAAAAATTCGAAGATATGTGACATCTACCAACCCGCACTGGGCCCACGTGGTGGATTACGACCCACTCCCTCTCACAGAGAGGAGGCCTGTGTCCCAGCAGTGGGAACATTATAAGCTGATAATGAGTAGAGCTAGCAAGTTGGCGAGCAGAGAGTGCGCGGTTATTATGAACAAAGCGTAAGTCTCTAGCCATTTTTTGATAGCCCATGTTGCTGCGACGAGTACTCGTGGGCGCCGGGCGACAGCAGGTGTCAGCAGTCAGCGATCAATTATAAATATAGACCTACAATCTTTTGTACGTTTCTTGAGCTAGACAATCATTGATATCTAGTAGCTTCGGTGGGACAGGTCCTTTACAATAATAGTCACAGGAAAAATATAGATTCCCCAATAAAAACAAAATAATTAAATAAATACAAACCTAAAGGTGTTAGCGTATTCGGAATTTCGTCCTTTACATCCAAATTCTGATTTCCTTTGATATCATTGACATCAGCAAAGGCCACTTCTGGTGCAATGCTTTCCAATTCCATTGTATTAACAGATATATCAACTGATTCGTTAACTTTCTTCTTCTTTGGAAGCCCTTTCTTCTTCTGAACCTTCTGCCTTTTCTTGGCTAATTCTTCTTCACGTTTATCAGGCCGTTTCATGCTTAGTACCCGTGTGACTTCATCCCGGATCTTGACTTTCACTTCTTCAGTCAGATCTATGCCGCTGTCATAATTTCTAGCGTATTTGGTTATTGGCACATCATCGTCGCTACTGCATTCATTATCAAATACTATTTTGTTGGCATGATTTACATTTTCTGCTTTGAAGAACTGTCTCCATTTCTTTATTAAGTCATCGGCTACGGTCTGAAAAATTGAAGTCGTTGAATAAGGCTATTTACAAAACCGGCAATGAAGGGTTCCGTCGTTGGGATGAACTTATCCCAAGAACAAACTTAACATTGTAGTTGAAAAACATGTTCTCGCATACATTCCAACTGCAAATGTAAGTTTGTACGCACAATATTGAGATTTACCATTTTATTTTAAGGTCATAGACTTCTTACAGGTTTTTCAGTAATCTATAAGTTTGCACTATTGCTGTATATTTCTTATTTTTTTTTAAAGTGAAACTTTTATTACATTGTCTCAAACTTTTTCGTATGTGTTGCATGTCGCGTGACGGTCGGCCGCGGAGTAGGGATAAAGTGAAAGGCGCTCGTCAGAGCAGCCAAGGCCAATATGGCGGCGCCTATAGAAGTTTCACTTTTACCGTGGTTTCATAAAACCACACAATTCTTTTTTTTTCAGTAGTTTTGGAGATGATAGTCTCATCTATTTTCTTTAACAATTATAAAAAAAAAAAAAATGAGATCCCCAAAGTAAACCCTTTTATTTGATGTCACACCATACAGTTTGCAAAACTATTTTTTTTTTGTTTTGCTCCCAAAAGCGAATCCCTATATTTAAAATCCATGTGTCACAGAAATTAATGTGTACTAAACTTCAACTTAATCGGTCCATTAGATTCAGAGCAAATTGGCTGTGACAGACAGACACACAATTAATCCTATAAGGGTTCCGTTGGACATAGGGACCCTAATAGACAGTGTTTATTATAAATATTATATATTCTAGTAAAGTCCCCGTCACGAGAAGCTATAATTTTTGTAAATAAAGAACTTCTACCAAGTTACGTAGCGACAATTTAATCAAAATCGAAAAATCCCAAATTCAATGAAGTCAAAGTAACGTACGTGTTATACGAAACTAATGAGCAATTTCACTTGATCGGGTTATATTTTAGCGATATAAAGCGCTGTCGTCTAAGTTTTTGTGGTACTGGAACGCATCTGATTCATGGAACGTAAACATTTGAGCCACGATTTTGAAGTAAGTTCACGCTGACGTTGTCTCTGCTGTCTTTCGAGTTTCGTATGCGTCTGTTTGTTTGTGGTGTTTTTGCGGATTAGGTTATATTGTTTGTTTGTAATTAGATGTGTGTGTTAATATAATTATATCCCTGTAAAAAATAGTACAAAACTGTTTTTATTTTATTTTAAGTACCCAAAGATTGCAAACCCCTGAATGTGTGTTTACAAAATTTATAGCTTCTCGTGACGGGGACTTTAGGTATCTAAATCTAGGCTATTCAAGATGTTCAAGATCATACTTTAAAATCTAAGATTAACTCCAGAGGGGAACTAAATACTTTTTTTGGTGGATCTCATTCAAGCATAGACAAAAGTCATTAATGTAAATATATGGGTATTTCTCATCAAATTTCGAAATTTGATTCCCGAGTCATTAGTGCCGAGTCATATGCATTAACTACATAAGTCTATTTTTTATTTCAATGCACGCTGTCTGTACCACTATTGTTTAAAAAAGAAAACGTATTACCTCTAAAGAAAAAAAAGATAGGGCTACTTTGTTACCGTGAAAGTCATTCCCTCACCTTGTCCCTTAGTTCAAAAACATTACTAAAATGGCTATTCATCTCAAATATATCAATATTCTTAATAATTAAATTATGTTAATATATTAGAAAGATGTTTGTTATTGTCTATAAAAGTTTCCATCTTACAACGACGTATTCGTAAAAACGATAATTCGATTTTATATATGTCCCGCCAAATAAAATCATTCCCTCACCCTATTACGAATATTCGATTTCTGAACATATCGAACGATATACAGTGTGAGTCTTCATAATGTGCACATATCGAAATGAGGAAATCTATGCTTAATTTTAACGACAGAAAAAATATTTAAAAAATCTAAATATTGTTTTTTATACTTTTTATGAAATTAAAAAAAAATTGTAACAAAACTGTGTAACTTTTAAACTGAATCAGCTATCGCGATGAAACAAACTCCATAATGATTGAAAGTAAGTAGCCGTCCACATAAAATTAAAATTGAGAAAAAAACTACCCTCAATTGAAAATAAACATGTTTTTTTAGTAAAAATCTGTATTTTTTTCTTCAATTTTTAATTGTAAAATTTATAAATAAGATAATAATAAAAACAGAGCAAAAAAAAATTTTTTTAAAAAAAATTTTTTTGTAAAATTTTTTTTTTTTTTTTAAACTAAAAAAAAAAAATACAATTTTTTCCGTCGATAAAATTAAGCATAGACTCCCTCATTTCGATATGTGCACATTATGAAGACTCACACTGTATAGGAACGCAACCTTAAGTTTTTAGTACCTGGCAGTACTCTCGAATGTTTCATGATGGCGATTTCTTTTCAACCGTAGGTGAGTTTGTTCAAAAACATACTATGTAAAAAATTGTTAAGAGTTACATTTATGGTGATCATTACCTCACGTTACATGTATGTATTAAGCATTTTAGTATATATGTATATAATTTTTTGCTTTTATGCGTTTTTGGGAGTAAAATACATATTCGAAATGTAACAAGCAAATTGAGGTTATGTGCCGGTGTTTTTGTAGCTTTAGTTAAAATTCGTCATTCCCTCACAGTCATTCCCTCACTGCATGTAGGTGTGAGGGAATGACGGCTGTATGAGGGAATGATTTATACAGTATTCTACGGTTCTTTAAGATTTTTAATTTTATTTCTTGCAACTTGTATTTCATGGTATTTAATTTAAAATAGGTCTGAAGGTGTCGGTGGAACTCTGAAACGGACAGCTGATAAAGTCGTGGCAGAAGGCCATGATATCGTAGACCTGAATTCATTGAAACCTATCCTTGAATCCAGGTGTCCTTCTATTTTTTATTGATTGAAGTTACCACAGCAAATATTCACTGATGGATGATCTCATAATACAGTCCAGGACTATTCTACTTTCCGGGGAACACAAAAAATACGCTAGTTCATATTTTTTAACAACACCTTACAGTGCAGAAGACTTTCATGTATAGATTGCGAAGAAGATTGTACCCACTATCATTATTTTTAACAACACCAAAGTAATCGATTAACTAAGAGGCGTAACAAATCCCCTCAAAAGTCAATGGAATTGGATATAATGAAGGATAATCATCAACTGTCTTTAGCGTCGTTTTCGCTCATTCAAGATCATACTGGAATGTTCAAATAAAATTATACAATTGATTTTGAAAATGAGGGATGTACTGTCATCTCAGACAGTAATAAGATTGCTACCATTGGAGATTATGTCCTGATGAAATAGGGCACGGCAAAGTATCCCAGAGAAGTTTTATCTGTTTTTGAAGATGGTTCAATGGTTAGGTGCATGAAGCAAGGTTTGAAGTTTTGGAGATGGCCTAATATTAAAGATGAGCAATTTATTTATATAGCTGGGAAGATATATATAATAAAGAAGCCAAAGTTAGTTAAGAGGGGGAATTACGTTATTACAGAGTTAGATGACTCTACAAGTGATGTTAAAATGAAAAACTAATACAAGACCAAAAAACGAATACAAGAAAAGACTAATACAGATTAATATTAATAATGAATGCTTAATAAATAAATATGAAGACATTTAAAGTTTTGGAGAAATGCTTCATAAGTATAAAGATAAAAACATTTGTTACCTCTATAATAGTGTATTTGTTAATTTTTTGAGTTTATATATATTTATATTGACTATAAGTACAAAGGCTTAAATTGATTTTCTTTAGAATATGATATTTCATTGTTTAACCCTTAGCAAGTCGCGCGTCCCCCCGCGGAACTTAAGAAAAAATGCTACTATCTATTTTTACAAGTAAAACAGCTCCCAAGGAACCCGGGAAGGTATAATACATGCCGTGTTAATGGCTCTTTATTGACGAATTCTCCGTTTTTCCGAAGGCCTACCCAAAAATCAAAAGCACTTGAGATTAGATTGACATAATAAGTGTTTTAGGTAAACTTTGGCTGGCGTTCAAAAGGTTAATGTAATCAAAATTATACAATTTCCTTTATTTGTACATGTTTTTGTATTATAATATAATAATAAATCATTCCCTCACTCTGTTAATCATTCCCTCATTTGTTTATTTTTTAAAACGTCATTTTTTATAGATTATATACAAAAACATGGAAGACCAATACTCCTAAATAGATCTCTTAAAGCAACTTTTTTGATCTCTGCAAAAAAAACATCTAAGTTTATAAAAAAAAAGAAATTTCAATAACATCTCAAATTTTGAAATTTGGTGAGAAATACCCATATATGATATGTTATGGTATACAACTAGCTTCATCTTTCTGACTGACCGACCCCTTGACAATTCAAAAATTTTCAATGCTTGTAATTTGTTTATTTGAACTATACTCCGTTTGAAATAAGATTGGACGTTTAACTAAACCTTTTTTACAGTCCGTTCAACCGATTTTGACTTCTATTGCGTTGGTGGCATGACAAATGACAGCTGCAGTAAAAAACAGTTGGTTTGTAACCACTTTTTTTGCTTTTAGTGCCATCCTTATGCCTACGGTATAGAAGTCAAAATCGGTTGAACGGACTGTAAAAAAGGTTTGTTTAAATGTCTAATCTTATTTCAAACGGAGTATAAATGAATGTTAATTTTATAACAGGCTAGTGTTTGCAACTCCACATTTAAGAGCATATTTTGCATACAAATCAATATAAGGGCACTTACAAAATTAACAGGCTTGGGTATCCTCAACAAATAATGCTGATCATGTGCCTCTAACATTTCACACTTGGAGCAGAGATCATAGTCGGCGCAAGTGATGCATTTGTACCGGAAGCCCAGTATTGACTTGTTACAACTATTGCAGATAATGTCACTGTGAGCCGATTGTTGCTTCTCCGTTTCATTTGAACCTGAAAACCAACAGATTTCATTATTAAAGTAAATGCTGTGCACATGAAAATAAAGTTTTCTACATATGTATTAAAAACTATGCTATGAGGCTGCATAGCAGCAAAAACGCGTAAAAGCAAGGACGCGTACCCTAATTAATTTGCAAAGGTAGCAAATAGTATCTGCTGTATGTATTTAAAAAAAAACTAAAAAAATTGTGAAAGCAAACTTTAATTACAAAATTCAAAAGTAATTTATTCAAACTAGGCTGAGAATCAGCACTCTTTGAACGTCAAAATTACATAAGGCAGTCCCCCAAAAACGCCTGCCCTTCACCACTTCCTAGTGCCTTTAGCTGGGAAGTGTTGCACAAACTCCCCAGCAGGACAGCTGTCTGTTCAAGTTAGAAAAAAAAAATGATTCTATACAATAGTATGCAAAATAATTTACACAGACCTCGTCCCCTCCCTAAGGTACGAGGGAGGGTACTCTAGGGAGGGAGGAGAAAGAAATGGCAGGAAAGATATAGACTAGACAGGCAAGGAACAGGGAGAATTGGAAGGTGTTGGAGGAGGCCTTTGCTAAAGGGCACACAGAGACTCAAGAGAGAACTGAGATTAAACATTTTTTAATACACAACTATAACTGAAAAAGGCTATAAATAAATTACAGACCTTCACTCAGATTGTTTGAAAGACTTAAAGTAGGGACAGCATCAGCGCACAGATGCTTGTTCTTAATGCTTGATGGAGAGAAGTGGCGTGAACACACACGGTGAGTCAACTTCTTCAGATCCTTTTCTAGCAAATCTACTCTGCCCACTGCTTCTAGCCATTGGACCAGACTGAAAAGGTAAAAATTGCATAGTTAAATCACACATAACATAAAATCACGCCTGTAATCCCCGAAAGGTTAGGCAGAGGTGTACCTATAGTACACCCACATTTCACCAGTTATGTATGTTAAATTAAAATAGAATTTAAAAAAAGTCCCATGTAATAGGGGGCGACCCTATTACCATCAACCGGGCACAAAGAAATACTGAGAAATTCCAGAATTAAATTACACAATATGCTAAATATAAACCTGTGTACAATACCTGCTGACTTTGGTACAATTCAATTAATTAATAAGTATAAGTCAGCTTTAGGTACACAGGACTACCAGGATATAGACCTATCCCATATTGCTTGGGAATTCGATGAACTGCTACAAAATGATCAGAATACTATACTTTTATTTACAATACCAAAGTTGAAGTCAAGCTTATCTCACTGAAGACCTAGGAGAGATTATTTGTAATCCAAATAATAATAATGAGAAAGAGATGGAGGGCATTAGGCAGCTTTGCGATTTACTAACGTTCTAATGAGAATGATAACTACGGATGGATTTATGTGTAAATTGTTAATCAAATGGCAAAATAACATACCGGTGTTTTTCCTTTGGGAGACTATAATAATACAGATGTTTACTGGTCTTACTGTTCCTGCCGCATCCGTACACGCAACAATAGTTGACCATTGTATTATGAAGAACAAGCCAAGAAATTAACTATTCACGAACACGAAGGCAAACATCAAATTCATGAAACAAACCACAGAAACATTAAAAATGACTCTGTACAAACAACGTTTTTTTTATTGTCAACAAATAAATGTCAAAAACTGTTATTTTTTGTCTGAAATATTGTTACCTAGTGAAAAAAAATTTAATCTACCAAACAAACAAACTCATAAAACCCCACGCTATAAACAATTTTCTAGTAATTTCTAAGAGACGCTAGATGGAGCTAGTCTAGTTACTATTTTAGCGCCATCTGTTATCGAATAGAAGTTCTAACATGATAATGACAATGCCTTGCGACAAAAAGTTTGAAAAAAGAAAACGATAAAAGCAAATGGAATACTAACATACTAGCACAAAGAAAAGCTTGACGGGACTTGGCCATCATCACCGTTAATTGGATCCATGATCATAATTCTTAAGTTGCACTATTTAAGTAGGCGTGGATTGTCGAGCGAAGAAAATAGAAGCACTAGTTGAAGTACAATCACTTTATTCTAACGTTAATTTCTTTCTAAAATAATCACCACTAAATAACCGTACAAAGTAGGTAAGTAAGGTAACACAATTCGGACATTCCACCGAGCACGTAGCACGTCTGTGCGATTTTTTTTTTTAAAGGGCGTCTCGTAGTACTGACCGCTAAGGTCGTGGCTGCTTAACCGGATTTTTCCTGTGGGTGCCATAAGCTTCTACACTTAGAGCATCCAGCCAGGAGCACGTCTGTGCGATTCCGACACAGAACATATTATATACTCCTGCGTGCGTGATATGGCTCACGCACGCTCACCATCCCGCACAACGCACCGTGGGAGGGGTAACGTGCGTGGTAGCCACAGACTAAGTAGTACGTGGTAGCGAAGACGCGTGCGTCGTGGTACGTCCGAGTTTGGATACATTCCCTTTGAAGATAGACATAATTGCCATCGCGGACTTTGTGTTGAACTTTTTAAGATGAACAATACTGTAGAACATATATTTTATGTAGGTAACTTAAACGATTTCCGCGGCGCACGCCAATAAAGTTCCCAGTCGGCATGATTTTTTCCGACATCTTCAACAATAATCGTCAAATTTCAGCCAATTTTCATCAAACCTTAAAGAATTATACACTAAAACCTTCCGCATGAATCATTCCGTTCATTCGTGAAAACCGTTTGAAAATCCGTTCGGTAGTTTTTGAGTTTATCGCGTTCAGACAGACAGACAGACGCGGCGGGGGCTTTGTTTTATAATTTGTAAGGATAAGGATAAAATTCTCGTGTCACAATGTTAGTTGTCAAACTCCTTCGAAACGGCTTGATCGATTTTATGAAACTTTATATGTATATTTGGTAGGTCTGAGAATCGGTCGTAATCTATTTTTCATACCCCTAAGTGATAAGGGTGGTCTACCCCAAACATTTATATGTCAAAACAACGTTTGCCGGGTCAGCTAGATTATTTATTTATGATTTGTCTAATGACTGGCGATAGGCTGTGACATTCGCATTACATACGTCAAGGACAAAGTATCATCTGGTGAATGAATAGTGCAAGTAAAGCAAGTCCTAAATGAATAGTTACAGATGGCAGGATCTACAGACTCAGAAACCGCCGCTGTATCGAAAGCGCGGCGGCGTTCAATCAACTGTCGCTTGCCATGTGTGAATCTGTCTGTTGGCATTCACATGATTCACAGGACATGGAAATTATAATACTTAATTGTTAGTTTTGTTACCATTGCGGGTCCCAGTCTGAGGCATAAGAAAAGACAGGCATATGCCACGCAGTAGGTGAATTCAGGCTGTAGATAATGATGATATTATGTACGGTCAAGGTCAACTGTGGCACCTTTACTTTCCATGAGATACTTTACCCATGAGCACTGTAGTTAAATATCTCTCGCTTATTAAAAACCTGTTGCCGCCATTATTAGCAAAGCAATACAAAAGTAGAAAAATTGACTATTCGTAACAGATTTTTAGTAATCGGGAGATATTTGTCTACTTATTTATTACTCATGGAAAGTAAAGATGCCACGGTTGACGGTACAACAGTAGATCCTGGCAGTGTTATCGGTCGGGATATTTAATGGTTCATAGTAACCTTATACGAAACGAATTCTGAAGCAACAGCAGCCCGGAACTATGAACAATAATACCACTATGAATAAGAATGGACAATAGCAGTTCAGTAGCATCAGCATTTTTCCGACTTTCAAGAATTGGGTTAAATTATTTCTACCTTTTTTTTGTCGGGTTGCAAATCCTCATAGATGTCCTCCGCCTTGGGGTGGACAGAGGGTCTGTCAGACTCTTACTGAGACAAACCATCCCGGTGTGCTCGCACACTTGCGTCGGGGGCTGCGAGTGCAAATGCGACTTCGGCTGCTCCGGACTGGTGAAGGCCCGCGCTCTGCAGGCCTCGTTCCGTAGGGGGAGTGAGGTGTTGAAACTCCCCCCGTTACGTGTTTGCCCCTGGACCCATTTAGGGGGGCTGTAAGAGGGCATTATTTGCCCTCCGCCGATGTCCAGTGCGCTTTCTGTGGGACGGGAGAGCCTTTGTCATTTCCCTTTCCCTTTCTGTAGCTTTCTTCTGCGAGATAAGTGTTTCGCAGTAGGATACTACTGCGTCCCAAGACTCTGCACTGCCGACCATTGAACGAACTACGGTCGGCAGCGACAGGTATTTTCCCACTTCAGAAACGAGGCCACGGCGTGGCTCCTCCCATGCGACACAATACTTGGCCAGCGTATGACACGCCGTGTCCTCCAGAAAGTGGACGCAGTGATGGCAAATTATTTAATTTAATATTAATTCTGTGATTAATTCTGTGTAATTTGACATATCATTTTAATTTCAATTCTGTGACCCTATAATTTGTATTACTCATTCGTTTATTTTAATTGAATTTGACATTTTATTTTTGTTTGAATTCTGTGATCTTTATAATGTGTACCTATTTTAATTGCATTGACATTATTTTTATTATGTTGGTTTTGTTAGATTGTGTGTTGCAGTATAGTTTTTATTTGATGTAATATGGGTTTTGCCTGAAATAAATGAATTTTAATTTTTTTTTTTTTTTTTTTTAGTCAAGTAAGTAATATTTCCTATTAGGTACTCGGGAGAATCTCGAGACTCTCCAAGTTTTACTATAATTAGAACACATAATTGATATCTCTCTTATTCATATTGCTATCTTGTGGTCGAATCAATGTCTGTGGTATATCGTGGCGCCTGAATGACTGATTGTGGTTCGTAAGAAACCTTGAAGAAACCTGATAATTGTGACTCAATGAGACAACGACTGTTGAATGAAATCGTATGTGCGTGTACCAAATAGGTATATTGTTTGTAAAACAACTGCATGCTAACTGGATTTCAATGACTCACGAAGGTTCAACATGAAAGTTCATAGTGCCATTGGTTCCATTGGGTTCATGAAACCAATGACGGTATTTAGTCCCATGGTTAGGTAGCGAGTCTACTGGCCTTATAGCGTTGCCATCTCAAAAAATCAGAAAACCGGACTTACCCGCTAAAAAAGCCGGACTTTTGGGTCCCACGGCCGGACAGACGCCAAAAAAAAAAGGATTTTTGTCTAAAAGTTCAAATTAAACACATACTTAAGTATATTTTTTTTCATGAAAATTTTAATTGGTATTGGTGCCGATTCCCTTGTTCACTAACTAAACTAAATTTAAGTTCAGTGCATCTTTTTCTTTCTATTTCATTAAGAAAAGGACAGAAGATAAATTTTAGTTTAGTCCCGTCAAATTAATCAGCGCCTGTCACTTTCCATACAAGTTTAGACGTGATTAAAAACTTGCCGACTAAAATTACGTCAATTTACGTCAAGCGCTGATTAATTTGACAGGACTAAACTAAAATTTATCTTCTATCCTTTTCTTAATGAAATAGAAAGAAAAAGATGCACTGAACTTAAATTTAGTTTAGTTTGTGAACAATGGAATCGACACCATTATCAATTTCATTTGCATATTTTTCTTTGGTAGAAACGTGCTTTAAAGCTCAACCTCCTTAATAATTTAACAGTAGCAGCCCAGAGTCTGGATTTGTGCCCAGTTGATGGCGATAGGCTCTCCCCCTATTACATGGGACTTAAACTTAACTGGCGAAATGTGGGTGTATGATGCACCTCTGCCTAACCCTTCGGAGTGATGTTATGTTAAGTTTACTAACTCAAATTCCTACAACTCAATCACACAAACATTTAGGAGTGTCGAAAATATTATAAAAATATGTTATCGACTTGAACTTTTGAAGAGATTTACTCTAAATACTATAAAAATAAATACTTTGATACAATCAGACCATCACAAGCACCTTTACATGCATCGTGATCATTCGTTTTGTTATGTTACGAGTACAACAAAAAAAAGTAATTCGTCTGTAATAGACTGACCTCGGAGCGCATCATAACAATATTTGCTAAGTATACAGCAAATCAACCACCTTTGTTGTATTCAAGGCCTTAGTCTACAATGAAATGTAACACGTCTGGCACTCTGGCTCCCAGGCGATCAATATTCACCCTATGTTCACACAGCTATACAACATCGAGTAGATTTTGTAACACCCTACGCACACAACCTCAAAATCGCGATTCAAGTCGAACACTCCCGACCCCAGATGTCGCACCAATCGTTCAGTATATAAACTAGCCGGCCGGTGAAACAGTACGTTATTCCCAGTGTAACTACTCGGTGAAAAACAAGTTTGTTTACTGAAACATTTAACACTCCAAGCAACAATGTCTCTGTTACCATTCTTACTCGGAGCTGCCCCTCACCGCCTCGCTGACGCCCCTCACCGCCTCACCGACCAGGATTTTGGTTTGGGCATCACTCCTGATGACTTCCTCACTTCTGTGGTCGCACCGATGTTAGCCAGGGAGTACTACAGGCCCTGGAGACAGATGGGCGACGCAGCCAGGGACATCGGGTCCACCATCGTGTCTAACAAGGAGAAGTTCCAAGTTAACCTGGATGTGCAGCACTTTGCTCCCGACGAAATCAGTGTGAAGACAGCTGATGGGTACGTGATCATTGAAGGGAAACATGAAGAGAAGAAAGACGAGCACGGTTTCATCTCTCGACACTTCACCAGGCGCTATATCCTGCCTGAGAACTGTGATCCTGCAACTGTGGAATCCAAGCTGTCTTCCGATGGTGTGTTGACTGTTATCGCTCCGAAAATCTCTTCGTCGGTGAAGAACGAGAGGTCAGTCCCGATCTCTCAGACTGGACCAGTCAGGAAGGAGATCAAGGATGCTGCCAGCCAGCAAACTCCTCAGTCCGACGCCAATGGAACAGCTAAGTGATCGTCAAATGACTGCAACACCAAGAAGAAATCTTGCTCAGTGTGTTACCTCAACCTTTGCTTTGCAAACCTTTTATATTCAATTTCAATGTGATTTAAAATCGACTGATTTAAAACGTGTGTGTACCTAGTAATTTTAATTAGTGTTAGTAATTTTTTAATAAATTTTCCTATGGCTGTATTTTGGAATTTAATTTCTATCTTCAAAATAAATGATGGCGGAAGGTATTCCTACAATATTATACCATCGAAATGATGATCATGCATAATTCAATTCAGTAACCAGCTGGTGGTATTGAATGCAATGTGTTCTCAACTATAGTTCCCGTAATTCTGCATTGGTCTTTTGACTGCTGTATGACACATCAAAAAATTCTATTTTTATAAGCTTATACTTTTATTAGCTTATTTCACTTGCCTTGTTAGTTAGTTAATGATGTATGGGTCAAATCTTGCAAGCTGAATTACAACTACTTTCTCTTAAACTACGGAGTTGAAATTTTATATATTGGTTCAGTTTCAAAGACAATGCATTTTTTATAGTCCCATGAATGAGTAGATAAATAATATTTATTTCTGTGGATTTCTACAAACACTTTTTACACGTCAATAATATTTTAAAAACTATGTAATATTTGCTATTCGACTACTCAGTACTCACTATGTCGTGTAGTGTATTTAAACTCTTTCGCCATCTATCCATCCATGTGTCATTTATAGTATTACTAGCTTCTGCCCGCGACTTCGTCCGCGTGGAATAGTTACTTTGGGCACAGATAATATAATACTCTTTGGGCTAACGCTAACTTTAACCCGCGTATTTATTTGGATGAGAATTAACATGTTTATAAAAACATCTTCGCAAATAATGCATTATTTTAGAACAAATTTGGTTAGCATAAAAAAGGTTATAGTGAGCCAACCTTAAAAGATAGACATAAAATATGCTGTCGAGGACTTTTTTTTTGAACTTTTAAAGGGAAACAATTCTGTCATACATAATTTTTGCAAAACTAACCGTTTACGCAGCGCACGCAGCGGAAGCTCTCAAAAGGAAAAAAAAAACAATTTTGAAACATTCTTCATTGGTGCTCCGCTCCTATTGATCTTAGCGTGGTGATATATAGCTTATAGCCTTCCTCGATAAATGGGCTATCTAACACTGAAAGAATTTTTCAAATCAGACCAGCATTTCCTGAGATTAGCGCGTTCAAGCAAACAAAAAAAGGATTGTGTGGTTTTATGAAACCACGGTAAAAGTGAAACTTCTATAGGCGCCGCCATATTGGCCTTGGCTGCTCTGACGAGCGCCTTTCACTTTATCCCTACTCCGCGGTCGACCGTCACGCGACATGCAACACACAGACGAAAAAGTTTGAGACGATGTAATAAAAGTTTCACTTTAACAAACAAACAAACTGTAAGGGAAGCACAGAAATCCCTTTCCAGTTTTGACTTTATTCTAATTTCCAATAGGAATTGGCCTGCGAGCCAGAATATTTATATGTATTGGATTCGATTTCCAATGAGGCTATTCATACAACACATTACCGTAATAAAAAGACCTATATACTGTCATAGGCAATAAAAAACAGGAATATCTGCTTACCCCTTTGAAAAATAAGCTTTTGTAGTTCACGAAGATACTAACTAGGCCATTTCCCACCTATGTTAGGAAAATATATAAAAGAAATAACGCTCTATGTCGGGAAACATATAGAATCCTTTGTTCACAGCGTTATGTACACAGAAACTCGCCGCGACCCCACCTCCCGAGCCTCTGATTTCCCCCCCGGACACGCTAACTGCGCATTACCCCGCAGACACCCGAACGTCTGTAACCTTCCTATTTCCATAATTGTCCTGGTGAATAGGAGGAAAAATTAATCTGTTTAAACCGAGCACCCGCAACTTGCCATATGGGAGAAAAGTACTTAAACAGTGGAAAATGTCTGTAAAATCGTAGTCGCTGAATAATCTCCTAGAAAACTCTCATATGAGCCTAGACTCTCTTCATGTAAGCTCCAAAGTATTGTCCGCGCTATAAATACCTTGTAATTCAAAGTCTCAGTCTTGTGTTTTGTTTTGTAAACGTGTAAGCTCGTAAGTTAAATAAGTTGAACGAAGTGATTAATCGATCTATACTATTTGATTTTCTGTGTGTCCTAAATTGTGTAAATTGTAACATTATATGTATTAACGTGTGGTAAAGTGAATAATACAGTGTTTTATACAATCGTGACTCATGGTTGATTTATTTCAAACCCGATCTCCGAACCCCCGCCTACCTGCTATCTAAGAGTCGGCATCAGATGACCTAGGCTTAGGGTCGTCTATATTTTTTGGTCCTTCGAGCCGGATCGGGTTGTTCCAGCAACCATGAGTCAGCAGAGCTCTATCGCTACACGTAGCAAGCTGAGAAAGTTAGTCGAAGAACAAGGCGCGCGTCGCAAGGATGACGTCATCGCGGACTCCGGGTTGCCGTCAGACAGGGCTCCGGGTTCACCGTCTGTCGCGCCGACTATGGCGTCGACGTCTGCCCTCAATATTCCTCTGACCGGTGGTCGAGTAATCGACTATAGTGCAAGAAGTACGGCAGAGGTACCACAGGGAGGGCAGGCCTCCGTACGAGATCGCCGTAAGTCGCCGCGTAGCAGAGCCTCATCCAGAAGCAGTCGTAAGAGCGTCAATTACCTGAGAAAAAGGATCGAATATGAAGCGGAAAGAGAGTTAGTCCAGCTCAAAGAAAACCTCCTCAAGAAAAGAGTGGAGGCCGACGTAGCTGAGATTGAAGCGGCTGCCGAGAGTGAAGACTCTAACTCGGACGTGGGTACAGCACATCGAGTGGAGCAGTGGATTGATACCACACCACAGGTTGGTCAACAGGAAACAGTGTTGCGTGATTCAGTTAGTGCGTTACGTGAACCGAGTGCAGTGTTGTGCCAACCGGATGCAGTGTTGTGTACCCCGTCTGCGGAGCGCAGGCCCACAGGAGCGGCCGCACCCCGAAACATTACCGTGAGTCAGTCACAGAACGTGAGTACTATTCAGTCAAATCTATACCGTGAAAATGTTATGTCGCATGTACTGGAAACGCCAGTGTCGGTACCGTTTTCGAATACAACGGGACCTATGACACAGACGCACATGCCAATGCCTACAGATAGAGTAACGTTCCAATTGCCCAATAACTATCCCGTCTTTACCACTCCGGTCGCAAGTGTACCTCGGGCTTCGATACCCGAGTCGGATACACGGCGACAGACGCAGTACGGAGCGGATGATAAAGAAAGGCGGCGAGAATCGTCAGGCGAAAGGGACACAGGATTAAGTAGGCTAGCAGAGGCAATAACCAGTATGGGAAGACCGCGACCGGTACCTAGACAGGCTTACGAATTACCGCATTTTAGTGGCGACCCAGCTGAGTGGATATCATTTAAAAATATGTATTGGGATACCACTGAACAATATAGTTATAAAGTTCACGAGAACTTAGCCCGTCTTAAAACGTCTTTACACGGCGAGGCAAAGATATCAGTAGAAGATTTATTAAGATCAGGTACGAATCCCAACGATATAATGCGCGCGCTTGACGAAGAATATGGTCATCCGACTTTAATATTAAAAAGTGCGCTCCAAAAGGTTAGGGATTTACCTAGGATATCTGAGGATTGCCGCGAGCTAAGAAAGTTCTCGTCGACCGTGAGGAATGTAGTAGCCCTACTTAAGAATATTAAAGCTGACGGATATTTAAACAATCCACAGTTAGTCAGTCAATTATTGGGTAAACTCACGCCAATACAACGTGCGCAGTACGGGGACTTTGCCATGGGGTTAGACAATGTACAGGGGGTGGACTTGAGAGTCTCACCTAACTTAGAATTCCTGTCTCATTTCTTAATACAGTTAGCGCGTACGACGTCATATTATGTTCAAGCTTCTATGATAGAGTCTAGTGCGTCTAAACCCCCTGTTAGGCAACAGAAACAAGTCTTCGGTCAGATGCGACCAATGAATACCGCACGTCAAGTAAATTCGTATAGTAGGCCGCAGCAGACTCATAGAATAAATACACAGAGTGATGAGTCTAGCTCGGTACCTAAGGAGTGTGTCGTATGTCAGCGCGAACATACAATAGAAAAGTGTGACACATTCAAAAAGTTCACTACGCAACAACGTTGGGACACTATAAAAGGTCTGAATACTTGTTTTAAATGCCTAGTAAGGAAACATCCTAAGAAGTTTTGCCGCGCAAATAAATGCGAAAAATGTGGCTTCGCGCATCATGTATTATTACACGCCGACAAACATAACAAAGAAAACAAAGCGTGTAATAATGACAACAATAAAATCGAAACAGTTACGAATATTGGTGAATGGCGCGCTACAGCATTATTGAAAATAGTTCCGATAACATTGTGTCATAATAGAGACAACAATAGTCAATGTTACGCATTGTTAGATGACGGCGCGACCATATCGTTAATTGATAATTCGATTGCTGATATGTTAGAGGGCCCATGTATACCTCTAACATTAAAGACCGCTGGCGGTCACGGGATTACTGACCTAACGTCGCGAGCGGTAGAAGTAAAGGTCAAAGGTCCGAATGGACAGTATCATGACATTAAATGTCGCACTATAAATAACTTGAATCTTCCTTCCCAA
The DNA here is from genome assembly GCA_963680765.1 of Agrochola lychnidis. NCBI lineage: Eukaryota > Metazoa > Arthropoda > Insecta > Lepidoptera > Noctuidae > Agrochola > Agrochola lychnidis. The sequence goes on from OY796873.1 coordinate 9,939,973, forward strand.
ACTGTATCAGCAGCTACGCTCAGTGACAACGCTCACCTCCGTGACCTGGGATGTGTAGAAATGCGGGGCGCCAAGCCGCTAATATTAATAGGTCAGGACAACTGGCAGCTACTCGTCGGCCGGGACGTCCGTCACGGAAAATCCGGAAAGCCAGTTGCCTCCCTTACCGAGCTAGGTTGGGTAATACACGGTCCGTTCGATAAGAATACGAAAAGCGAACAGACGTTAAATTGTATGGCAGAGTCACTTCCTGACCTGCATGACCTAGTTAAAGCTCAATTTGAGCTAGAAGCTATAGGTATATCTCAAAACGTCCGAAAACATGCATCTAATGAAAGGGCGCTAGAGATATTAGATAAAACTAGCCACCGTGTACCGGATAATAAATCACAGTGGGAAGTAGGTTTATTATGGAAACATGATAATATAGAGTTACCTAATAATTATAAACAGGCCCGGCAGAGGTCCACGGCCACCACGGCAATATATATACTCAATAAAAATGCTAGTGAGTTTGGTGACCAGTACCCACAGGCGGTAGAGGCGATAAGGACCAGGCACTACATGGATGATTATCTAGATAGTGCTTGGTCCGAGGACCAAGCTAATAAGCTGATCGATGAGGTGACCCAGATACACGCCTCCGGTGGGTTTGTAATCCGGGGGTGGGTCACCAACTCATCAGAGCTGAGGGCCAGGCTTCAGTCAGAAATGCCGGACAGGGTAGCCCTAGAAAAGGGAGTAGGCGTTCCGGAACGCACCCTAGGGCTAATGTGGGCGCCGAAGGAAGACAACTTAGCTTTCGACTTGTCCTTCAAACGGCTACCGAAAGAAATTATAAACGGTTCCCAAGTGCCCACTAAAAGGCAGTTTTTGAGCGTGATCATGTCCATATACGACCCACTGGGATTTCTCTATCCTTGCGTGATACAGTCACGCATACTAATGCAGAAAATTTGGAAGTCAGAGATCCAGTGGGACGAGCCATTGAAAGAAAAGGACGCTAAAACATGGTTCACTTGGCTCAATAACCTACATCACCTGGAACATATACAAATACCAAGGTGGTATGGGCTAGATCTAGATAAGGATCTAGAAATACATGTGTTTGGCGACGCAAGCGAACAAGCATACGCTGCGGTCGCGTACCTGGTAGGCTACCGAGATGGTAAAAGAAAGTCAGTCATGATTCTAGGTAAAGCTCGTGTAGCCCCACAAAAAGTAGTGTCTGTGCCTAGGCTTGAGTTACAAGCAGCATTGTCAGCCTGTCGACTTGCAGTCACAGCCGAAAAAGAGCTGGGGCTAACAATAAAAAGAAAAGTTTATTGGACTGACAGCAAAACAGTCCTAAAGTGGATTAATTCAGAGGCACAAGAATTTCAAAGGTTTGTGTCACACAGACTAGCCGAGATAGATAGGTTGTCGGACCGAGGCGATTGGCGCTGGGTACCTTCCGAGGATAACCCGGCTGACGAGGCAACCAGATCGTCTTGGCCCGACAACCATGCGGCCTGGCTGTGTGGCCCCCCGTTTTTACTTGATCCACAGGAAGGGTGGCCAGTGTGTCGCGAGGCTGAGGCGGCGGAAGCGGACCTCGAGCGCATCCAGCGGGTCCACGCTACGACAACGCCAGCGGCACCACTCCTCGAGTACGAGCGCTACTCTTCATGGGCGCGCATACAACGCGTCATGGCTCAAGTACTCATTTTTATTGGCCGATGTCGTAAACGCCGGTCAACAACGGAGATGCAGCGGTCCGACTTAGAAGAAGCTCACAACCATTTGGTAAAGTTGTGCCAGGAAGATAGCTTCTCAAATGAGCGGGCCGACATACTTCAAGGTCTGCCAGTTGCAAAAACCAGCAGAATAAAAACTCTCGATCCGATGATTACGGACGACGGTCTACTGCGAGTAAGGGGACGTCTCAGTGCCTGCGAGGTGCTCACCTTCGAAGAAAAGTACCCCATAATTCTAGATGGACGCCACCCGCTAACGCGAAAACTCATCGCGTTCTACCATGCCATGGCCCTGCATGCGAATCACGAGACCGTCGTGAACAATCTAAGAGAGAAGTACTGGGTCACAAAGGTAAGAACCTCAGTAAAGATGGTGGTGGCCAAATGTCAGTTGTGTCGAATTTGCAGAGCCAGACCAGCCCCACCTAAAATGGGTGACCTACCACTCGCAAGGGTGGAGACGTCCAGACGAGCCTTCGTCCGAGTGGGCGTCGACTACTTCGGCCCGATGGAAGTGACCATCGGACGGCGCCGCGAGAAGAGGTGGGGCGCCCTATTTACTTGCCTCACCACGCGCGCTGTTCATCTTGAGTTGGCTGCTTCACTGAGCGCCGACTCCGCCATACTAGCCCTGCGGCGGCTCATTGCGCGCCGCGGGCAACCGGCGCATATGTACTCCGACCAGGGAACTAACTTCATCGGGGCCAACTCCGAGCTACGAGCAGCCCTGAAAGACCTCAACCAAGGTCAAATCAGGGCCGAAGCCATCAGCAAAGGCATCGAGTGGCACTTCAATCCCCCGGCGGCCCCACACATGGGAGGCTGCTGGGAGCGCCTAGTACGATCGGTGAAGAACGCACTTCGAAGCACGCTCAAGGAGCGTGCCCCCCGAGAGGAGGTCCTCTATACCCTCCTCACTGAGGCCGAGCTGATCATAAACAGCCGGCCTCTCAGCTACGTGTATGACGACCACAACCAGCCTGTGGTCCTGACTCCGAATCATCTGCTCCTGGGCACGGCGTCCGGGAGTACTCCGTTCACGACGAGAGATGCAGAGGATGTCGACTCCCGCCGGCAGTGGCGCCGTGTGAATGCGCTCGCCGACATGTTCTGGCGGCGCTGGCTACGGGAATACCTACCTACGCTGCAGCGTCGCGAAAAGTGGTTAAATAACGTTCCAAATGTGCGCGTAAACGACGTAGTAGTGATAGTGGACGGCAATAAAGACCGAAGTGCGTGGATCAAAGGACTGATTAAGCATGTGTACCACGGGAAAGACGGTATCATCCGTGTAGCCGATGTAAAAACTTTAAGTGGGGTCCTGCGTCGGCCCGTAGCAAAGCTTGTTGTGCTTCCCACAGACAAGATGTAATGCGGTGGAACCCTTTTACAGGGGGTGGAATGTAAGGGAAGCACAGAAATCCCTTTCCAGTTTTGACTTTATTCTAATTTCCAATAGGAATTGGCCTGCGAGCCAGAATATTTATATGTATTGGATTCGATTTCCAATGAGGCTATTCATACAACACATTACCGTAATAAAAAGACCTATATACTGTCATAGGCAATAAAAAACAGGAATATCTGCTTACCCCTTTGAAAAATAAGCTTTTGTAGTTCACGAAGATACTAACTAGGCCATTTCCCACCTATGTTAGGAAAATATATAAAAGAAATAACGCTCTATGTCGGGAAACATATAGAATCCTTTGTTCACAGCGTTATGTACACAGAAACTCGCCGCGACCCCACCTCCCGAGCCTCTGATTTCCCCCCCGGACACGCTAACTGCGCATTACCCCGCAGACACCCGAACGTCTGTAACCTTCCTATTTCCATAATTGTCCTGGTGAATAGGAGGAAAAATTAATCTGTTTAAACCGAGCACCCGCAACTTGCCATATGGGAGAAAAGTACTTAAACAGTGGAAAATGTCTGTAAAATCGTAGTCGCTGAATAATCTCCTAGAAAACTCTCATATGAGCCTAGACTCTCTTCATGTAAGCTCCAAAGTATTGTCCGCGCTATAAATACCTTGTAATTCAAAGTCTCAGTCTTGTGTTTTGTTTTGTAAACGTGTAAGCTCGTAAGTTAAATAAGTTGAACGAAGTGATTAATCGATCTATACTATTTGATTTTCTGTGTGTCCTAAATTGTGTAAATTGTAACATTATATGTATTAACGTGTGGTAAAGTGAATAATACAGTGTTTTATACAATCGTGACTCATGGTTGATTTATTTCAAACCCGATCTCCGAACCCCCGCCTACCTGCTATCTAAGAGTCGGCATCAGATGACCTAGGCTTAGGGTCGTCTATACAAACTCTTCAGCTTTATATGTTATAAAAAAAGTATAGATTTCCAGGAGTTGACTTCCACTGTCCTAAAATCCTAAATACTAAAATCACGCCAACATCACGAAACGATATGCAGGAGGAGGCATCACGTCAGTTATGGTTTTGCGTTCCATGTAAAAATATGCTCCAAAAAAGCTCAACATAACATTTTATTGTTATCGTGTCTGTACAAGTGTACAATATAGTACAGACGCCAGCACATCAAGCTACCCGAAACTGTCAAATTTTCCCAATCAACTTTGAACCTTAATTTTCAGCGATAAAGTTGAAAATCTATTAAATAAATTTGACAGATTGTAGTAGCCTGATGTGCTGGCGTCTGTACATTACTGTCGCGGCCTGCAACAGGGGCATTGATGGACGATTCGCCTCGGTCTACATACTTACGTGAGTGAGTCCATCAATGCCTGGTTGCGGCCAAGGCTTGTATACTACTGTTCTCAAATAATGTGCGGAAATTCAACAACAACATAACATCACGCCTTGTTTCCCCGAAGGGTTGGGCAGAGGTGTACCTGTAGTACGCACACCCACATTTCGCCAGTTAGATATGTTTAAGTCCCATGTGCGGAAATTCAAACTAAATAAATCTGAACTAATATTATAAATGCGAAAGTGAGTTTGTTTGTTTGTTCCGTTTTCACGCTAAAACGGCTGAACGGATTTGGATCATCAAAAATCATCCTTACATAACAAAGTCCCTCGCCGCGTCTGTCTGTCTGTCTGTCTGTCTGAACGCGATAAACTCAAAAACTACCGAACGGTTTTTACCCATAGACGGAGTGATTCATTTCATGAGGAAGGTTTTGGTGTATAAGTGAAAACATGTTCTCCCATACATTCCAACTGCAAATGTAAGTTTGTAGTCACAATATTGAGAGATTTACCATGTTATTCTAAGACCATAGACTTTTTATAGGTTTTCCTGTAATCTATGAGTAGGTAAAGAACCATTCTCTGTATCTTTATATATATAATTCTTCTGTGAGTGTGTATGTCACTGAACTCCTCCTAAACGGCTGAACCGATTTTGATGAAATTTTTGGTGTGTGTTTGAATGAGTCCCTGGGTGGTTTAGATTCACAATTGGACCCGGTAGGTGGCGCTGCGATCGAGTTATAGGAAACAGGACAACGTCTGTTCGGTCAGCTAGTTTAAAAATAAAAATTAGGTTCAGTAATTTCGGAGATAAGGGGGGAATAGTAAAGGAGATGTTTCATTTTCGGCCATAAAGTGTACGTTAATGAAAAAAAGGAAAAAATTCCACGAATTGAGGAAAAACATTATTTCCTGTTTATTGCCCTGATTACTTCGGCACAAAAAATAATAGTTTAATAAATTATTGACATATTCTATTCATCATGGCGTCGTTTTACTTGCATACTGCTTTCGTCCAGAAATCATGTTACATTTTAACATAATAATATCACGTAGATGTTATTTAAATAAATATGAAAGGCATGTATTTCTGTACTATAATAAGATAGCTAACTGATACAACTTTTTTGATTAATTAGAAAGTGTGATTCATCATTAAAAAAAAAAACTGCTTTTGTGGATTGTAGATTTGTAGGTACTTCTGGACGAAAATGGCTAGCTGTCGATGGTTGTATTTCTCCTGACAAACGTCAAACATTTTCGGTTTTTATTTAGTGCCCAAAAAGTAATAGATATTATGGAAAAAAACAGTCTTTATTGTATTCAGGGGTTCGTTGCCCAGGTTTTCTAAAGTGTACATGTTATGGCCGGAGTCCCATACAAAAATGAAACGTCTCCTTTTCATCTATTTTCTTAAATAACTTTAAATGTATATATCAATTTAATCGGTTCATTAGATTCGGAGCAAATTGGCTGTGACAGACGGACAGACAGACACACAAGAGAGCGTATAAGGGTTCCGTTTTTTTCTTTTGACGTATGGAACCCTAAAAATGCCGATTTGCGTACGCACAATCGCGAGTTCATGTCTGAATTAATAAGTCTATACAAATCTCTGCCTGCACTCTAGAAAATTAAATCGAAGGAATATTCCGACCGAAATAAAAATAACTATGCCTACGAAAAAATAATAAATAAAATGAAAGAGGAAAATAGTTTATTAAAGGAGGAAGAAGAATAGGTCTTTGTTAGGAAACATGTTTCCACGCCGACGATTTCGACAAGAATGTGATATACCTACATATTAGAAGTCTATGAGAATGTGGCTTGCGCGTACTTAACTGTGAGCTGTGCCGTGTGCTAACGCCGTCCGTGTACAGTTTTTTCATGCGAGAAGCCTGCGCAGGTATAACTGTGGTGAAGCTTGAGCGTGTGGTAGGCCTATAACGTTTTATAATCATCGTTCTCCGTAGACAGCTTTTTTGCCTCATTCGTCTAGTTATCGCAACTGCGCCTAGGGTCTTGGCCTGGGTACGATCCACGGGTCCGTGGGCAAAGAATTGATGATTTTTTCCATAAGGAAATATTCAGCAGCCCGGCTCAGGGTATAGCGCAAGCAACACCAAATAAATACTTAGATATACAGATATATAGATAGTGCAATCCACGAAGACGCGCCCCACTCCGCTCCGCGTCATACTAGAGTTCAGCTTACAGTACAGTAATCGCGGAGTGGGGCGCGTCTTCGTAGATTGCACTATCTATAGTTGGGTAGTTGCCCGTGCAAACCTGTCTGTCATCTTTGGGAATACAGTAGGTACCATAATTGCGTAACTTATTTTCGTAAACAATTTTACCTAATTTGTTTCATTTTGATAGTTTAACAACATTAATTGCGTTATTTATGTTGTTAAGCAGATTTTTTTTTACAACTTATGAAGCAATGGATTAGCAATCTGTTTCAAATCGAAACAAATTGTGTTGTATTACGCAATTACGGTACAAGTGTGTATTTTTAATAAAATTCTAATACGCTTTATGGTTTTCATTAGATTATCTATCCTGTCCATCCATCACATCTAAAGGGGATTTTTATAATGGATAAAATTAAACAATTCGATTAGTTACAATAACTATTTATTGAAGTAATCACATATCATCAGTACCTATTGAATAATTATTAAAATTATATTGAATAATTTGACTAGTGATTAGAAGTGTTATGTAAAGAAACCACATGGGAGAATCTAGTTACGCCTTCGTACAGGATTGTTGATCATTAGCTTGACACGACCCTTCTAGCTCTTCTTTGGTATCTTTAGCTTCTCTACGAATTGGCCCAGTTTGAGTAATAGGCACCACTCTTTCACCTTTCACAGACTCCACTTTTCTAGGTGCAGAAACCGTCAGGATACCATCAATAGAGAGCTCAGAAATCACGTCCTCTGATTCAGTGCCTTCTGGCAGAGCGTATCTTCTCACAAACTGACGGGACACATATCCATGTTCATCTTCTTTCTCCTCATGCTTAGCTTCAATAACCACGTACCCATCAGCAGTCTTCACAGATATTTCTTCAGGTGCAAAGTGCTGGACATCAAGGTTGACTTGGAACTTATCTTTGTCAGTCTTGATGGTTGATCCCAGGTCTTTGGTCAGCTGCGACAGGTGCCTCCAAGGTCTGAAGTAGTCGTGCAGTGTCCAAGGTGACATCATGGCTGTCAGGAAATCGTTAGTAGTCAGCCCCAAGCCGAAAGATTGGTCAAACAGTTTGTTTAAACCACGATTTTGACGAGAAGTTTGAGCACATTTTTCTTCTGCCAATACGCATTTTGTTCCGATGCTGAAGAATATAATTGCGATGGTCAGGAAGTTCGAGAATCTGCTGAAAGTCTTCATTTTTACGTTATTTTTAGTATTTCTTCCAGGGTTTCTTTGATGTGTTCAAAGAGTTGAAAATATTGATGTGTTCAATGTGATTACTTGAATGAATTCACTGACAGTCTGCGCAATACCCGTGTTTATATACGTGCCCTGACATCTAGCGGAGAGTGGATAATTCTGGAATTCTCTACTGAGATCGCAGACGTGCTTGTACTGAAAATAACCACGTTTGTTGATGTTTTGTTATCTTCAAAATATTGACAAAGTGCTCTCTGATTGGGCCAACATTCATACATGCATTATTATTGGTTATTCAGATTTTTTTTACATTAACATGCACAATAATTAGTACCGATAATTAGGTAGGTACTGATAATACGGATTATTTTATCAGGTGGATTGGAGTAAACGAGATTAACCGGCACTTATCATTAGGGTTACGTCATCATCATTTCATCATTCATCATTCTCTTCCCCTATTTATTTGGGGTTGTGGTGCAACATGTCTCTTTCTTCCATACCTACTTCTATATTCTTCGTCATCCAGGTAGTCACCTTCTTTCTGGTCACGGCACAAATCAATAGGCTTACTTATCAAAGAAAAATATGGAAGTTTAAAGAACTTTCTACTTTATTACAGATTTTTTTTTGTTAACATTGCCATCTAGCGGGGAGTAGCAGCAGTTAAAAGTGCATTGGAAAAATAAAAGGGTCACTGCCCTAGAACGTTATTGAATAACTGCCGACTTGGATGACGTATCCCGAACGTATCGAATCTTCCTGAAAGTTCTGCTATCCATGCGATAATACTTGTACAAGTTGTATAGGTATACATTATACAAAGTTGGTACAGTTATGTTGGTTCGTATAGCCAGTGGCGGTCTTTAGTTTCTGCGTAATAAAGTTACTTCTCTGTGTTGCGAATTTCCATGAGAAAAAGTTGTGTTTATGTACCCTATGTCTATGGAGTTTTAAGATAACATTACACCTGTAATCCCGAAGGGTTAGGCAGAGGTGTAACTATAGTACACCCACATTTCGCCAGTTATGGTCTCTATAATAGGCGGCGAGGCGGCGAGTCTATTGCCATCAACCGGGCACAAATCCACACTCCGGGCTGCCACTAAAAAATAAACCTGGTAGAAAACCCCAATAACACTGCCCGACCTGGGACTTGAACCCAAGACCAAGTGCTCAACAGTAAGATTTGCGACCACTAGACTAACATGTCAGTCGTTTCTCTACTAATTTGATTGGAATCTTACTGTTTCTATAAATGGAATATTACTTTATTTATTTTAACATAAAATGGCCAAGGCCAATTAAAACATTAGTTAAAGACACAAACACTCGACACGCAACAGTCATACGCTCGTCTCACAAACTTATCGACGGTAAAAAGGAAGTAGGATTAAGCGACATTTTGGTCAAAAATGAGTTATATATGCCATCCTATGTAAAATTTTCCGATCTTTCGAATGCGCTTACTCCCATGACTCTATGATGACTTTTTTGGCGTTTATGGCAGTTCATGCCAGTAAAAATACGCCAGTTTTTTCAAAAATGTAAAACTTTGAACGGCTCTCCTGAACATTTCAGTTTTTGTCGCTTATACCCTATTACCTTTTAACCGTCGATATTGACAAGATCTTTTTCCATTCATCCGCGTACACATCACTTCCCTTATAGATTTTCCGTACGACGAAAATTCTTTTTGAATTTGGTTTTATATTTGAGAAATAAAAGCCATATCTTCTAAATATTGGTATATTTTCAAAAATATTGTATTACATGACTTGCTTATCTATTTACAAAAATAAAAACAAAATTAAATTTAATATTAAATCAGTTTTACAACCGCCAATGCTTCGCTACAATTAAATAAACGTCTAAATATCATTGAACCAGTTACAAAGGGGTCCGCAGGTAAATAACATACGTTATATTTACAAAATAACAAGATTGCCTTCGCACACAATCTTGAGAATAACACTCAATTTTGAAAAATAATTTTGATATTTTTTTTCTTCTTGTAATATGTATAGTGCAGTACGATTTAGATAAGAAAATAATGTTTTTTTTTTTCTTATTTTGTTAATTATGAAGTTTATATAGAACATTATACATATTACAATCAACAGAATATTGCTTTGTGGTATTTTTATAACAAGAGGCAGCTGTTGTTATAATAAATAAGGTTTAGTCATTGGGCAGATTCTCCTACCATCAATTAAATAATTTATTCAGTCAATAAATGATGTCATTATTCGTCAAAAATTTATTTTTTCATTTTTTATAACCCAGTGCCTCTTTTTATCGCATGTAAGCCTTGTTTAATATAAAAAACGTACAATTACACTATGTAGAAGCGGTCTGAGCTTGTATTTATGTTTTTATATTAAATTTTGCTCTCCAAAATGGAGTTTGTTCATACAACGGTTGATGCAAGGAGGGATTTTTATCTATTTTCAATACTATAACTTCTATTTCAAGTACACATTTATTTAATTCTAATAGGTTTAATTTTTTTTTTCTTGTAGTCAATAAACACTGATAGATCTATATGGGCTGACTTTAAATTCATTTGCAATATTTTAGGGTCTCAAGATCATCACTGAAATATCAAATATGTATCTGCTATATCATACAAAAATGCAATACGTACTAAATGTGTATAAAACAGATGCTTTTTTGATGTTTCAGAGATGACCCTATTGTTACAGTTGTTTTAAATTCATGAATATTTTGACATCCCTGCAATATTGCCTTAAGTCAAGCTGTATTCGTTCTAAGAGCCTTGTTTTAAGCTTGAGCATAAAATAATGGTAAGATATGAGATGGTAGTAGGTTGAATAAGAGTACTCAGTCTTGGAAATTATTGTTGAGCATTCAGGCTTCAAACTGAGCTCTATAGAACTTACCCCGCGTTTACAACTAAGCCGTCAACTAACTTGTCAAAAAGGTGAATAAAATAGGTGAAACGTTTTATACACGACATGGTTTTGAAAAGTAATTTAAATTTTTTGAGAATAAGTATCACAACTTGTATATAGGGGTATGTTGGCAGGTATAAGTTTTAGGACACATCAATACTATTGTTAAAGTGCAGGTTACAGATTACATACGTAGTGTTTAGGCTTGTGTATATCTATTCTATTTTAAAACTATTCTGTACAATGAAGGTTTTGGGGTTTTTATTTTATGTACATTTAATAAATCCTTCTTGCATCAATCGTCGCACATCCGATTATGTCTAGCCTACCTTACTATCTAAGTTTTGTTTATAAAAAAATGTATTAACATTCCTACGGGTTTTTTTTATATAAAAAAGCTAAAAAAACACACTGTTTTCAGTCGCTCTCGGGACCCGCACGTACTCCTAAAGTTATGAAAACTTAAATAATTATAATATTGAACACAATATTGAGAGAGATCGCTTCACGGTGAGTTTACGTTTGAATGACTAACTTTTATGTCCAGTTTTACCACTCAAGAAGTTATCTGGCAGATAATTTCAAACTAATTCTAACTAAAAGATTTATGTATTAAGTAATCTGATAGATAGTGTATATCTGGACATTATGAAACAGGCCTTTACACTTCCTTTTGTGATGAAATAGTACTGACAAAAAATACTGAATCGTTCAAAGTAATACGTTTAAATACATGTTTTAGTTATTATTCAAGATTAATTTCAGTCAATTATTACTATGCAACTTTTAACCATCTCTTGGTCATTCAAACGTCATAATTTTGGGTTCATAGCCTTTATAGTGTTAATTAATATAATGTTAAAAACTGTGTACTTATAATATTATCTACAGATTTGTGAATACAAAACTGTAGAGGATTACAAGCATTGGAATACTGTGCAAGTCCCCTTAGTACAATACTTTAGACAGAGATGGTTCCATGTGGTAGAAAAATTGTATTTTCTAAGAGAGAAATATAAAAAGTTGTGAACATGATCTTATAATGAAACCTACTAAGAGATTGAGATTCTAAATCTAAAAAAAAAATTAAGAGTATTCAGTAATGTTGACTGGGGATGAATTGAAATGATCGTAAAATGATTAAAACGAACTTATTTTCTAGTACAAGCATATTTGAATTGATTTGAAGAGTTTATTAAGTAAATGTCACGGAAGCTCTTTGTTTTTTTATACATTAATAAAATATGATACGTGTAAAGTGTTTAGAAGTAATTAGGCGCTGTTGCAGTTTTCAGATAAGGGGAAGGTCAGCTTACAATGGGAAAAGGGGCATTAAAGTAACCAAAAAATGTTGATGCTGATGTTCAAAATGGTGGTAAACGACGGTTTAGGAAAATGTGTTTTTTTTTTTTTGTAGTTGGTACAAAATCTTTCACAATGTAGTGGCAGACTGCTTTTTCAACTAGGTTCGTGACAAAACATCCTAACTAATATTATAAACGCGAAAGTGAGTTTGTTCGTTACCCTTTTACGCTAAAACGGCTGAACGGATTTGGATAAAATTTGACACATGAGTAGACCATAACCTGTGTTAGGGCATAGGATACTTTTTATCCCGATAGTACGTTCCGGTTGGATAATTTCCGACTTCCACGCGGACAAAGCCGCAGGAAAAAGCTAGTCTTCATAAACTATAGTATTTGCGCCAACTTTGAGCATCTAGGACGTGGCGATAGGCCTCAACAGCTAAAATTAAAATGAAACTTCGTCTGTACCTACAGAACCATCTCTGCATGTCTCAGTCATCCGAGTGTTCGGCAGCATCCTTCATCTCGTACTATTGATATCAGTGGACGACACGTACTATTCGCATGTTCATATTGATTTTTCCGAAAAAACTTTATATTTTTACTTATTATTTTATTATATTTATGTGTAAGAAAAATAATTTGGCTTTCAAAACAATTAGGCACCCATTTACGCTAGACTAGCGTAACGTTTACGCGGCGATAACGCGACGACGAATCCGATTTTTTTTTTATATGAGAGCAATTTACCTTTTAATTTAGTCTAAAGTCCCCGTCACGAGAAGCTATAATTTTTGTAAATAAAGAACTTCCACCAAGTTACGTAGCGACAATTTAATCAACAACAAATAATCCCAAATTCAATGAAGTCAAAGTAACGTACGTGTTATACGAAACTAATGAGCAATTTCACTTGATCGGGTTATATTTTAGCGATATAAAGCGCTGTCGTCTAAGGTTTTGTGGTACTGGAACGCATCTGATTCATGGAACGTAAACATTTGAGCCACGATTTTGAAGTTCACGCTGACGTTGTCTCTGCTGTCTTTCGAGTTTCGAATGCGTCTGTTTGTTTGTGGTGTTTTCACGGATTAGGTTATATTGTTTGTTTGTAATTAGATGTGTGTGTTAATATCCCTGTAAAAAATAGTACAAGACTGTTTTTATTTTATTTTACCCAAAGATTGCAAACCCCTGAATGTGTGTTTACAAAATTTATAGCTTCTCGTGACGGGGACTTTAAAATGAAAGGCAAATTCGAACCGATTTTCTGTCAAAAAATAGACGAAAATTCAATTTTTTTTTTTGTACATCTTCAGGCTAAGCTGGCTAACTAAGGATGAGAACCGTAGTAAGGAAATTTTTATAAAAATATTAAGTTTATAAAGGAAAAAAAATACCAATATAAGTCGATAAAATCAAAATGAACATGCCAACAGTATTCACAAATATAACCACAGTCAACATCAACATTGTATATTTCATTTAGCTCATAAAAAATCTAAATATACAGCTTAGCCTACATTACAAACAGTTCGACAGTCGTACAGTGCGGAACTAACGGCATCCCTCTCCCTCATACTAAAAGTAAATGAAATAAAATATAGTAAATACATCGAAAATGTTACATTGAGGTGCTGTGACGGTTGGTTGTGGTGTGTTTACATAGAAATTGTAAATAACGTTGTTATAACGGGTATTGGGACCCGGTTCGGGCGTTTTCACCGACGAAAAAAAGAAGGTTCTCAAGTCCACACGTATACAGAGTGTAATTGAATTCACGGGTATCCTCTTAAGGGGTCATTGTTCTCATCATTATGAACAACTTTCACTATGGGACGAAACACGAAATCGCAAAAAAAAATCTGTTGTTCCCTGCATTTTGACGAGCTATGCAAACATAAATACAGGAAACAGCTGATTTAAAAAAAAAATGAGTAAAATGTCTCTTTTTAAGACGATGCCCATGAATTCAATTTCACCCTGTATACAGAACTCTCAGACTAATTGTTTGTTGTTGTTTTATAATACTTCTTTTTTCTGTTTTATAATATTAGTGTAACTGACATGCATGAACAGTTCACCTCCTAGTGACTTAAGGTTTTATTTAATTCTGAGTGTAATATTACATAATGTAAAATACATAAAAAATTTTTTTTTTTGCCTATGACTAATTATTAATTATTTATTTTACACAGAACGACTGTCCTCTGAAATAGAGCATTTGGAGACTGTTCAAAATTTATTGAGCTTTATATTCTTAAGAGTGGGGTCAAAAACGGAGGCCCATTTTCAGCAATGGACGTCAATGGGCGGTCATGCATGAATTATTATAGTTATTGCTGGCTACACCTATTTTTCATAGAATGTTTCAAGGAACAAAAATTAAATCTCCATTTTCTATGTGAACGCAACACAACCTTATATGAAAATAAACATATTGCTTGCTATAAACGTACAAAGATTATTTACACACGCATTCATAATCTCGTCACATAGTTCGTACAGACCTCAATTGTATTAAAAATTTGTGCTAACTTGGGGTAATTTCATATCATTTTGGCCTCCTGTTAAATTTTTCAGGTTTTTAAAAAACACCGAAATATAATTTGCATTATTAACCGTAAAACTTAAAACCGTTAAAAATGCAGTCAAATATGGCCTTTATTTTTTTATTTTAATTATGAAAATAAATACGTAGATTTTTCACATTTATTCCATGATATTTTTTACTTCTTATACACCTTTCTTTGGACACGATTTCAATTTGGTATGATTTATACCAAAAATAATAATATAATTACAATTAATAATAATTCAAAATAATACGTTAATAGGTTATAACGACAGATCTATCACTAGGGGCATGTGTAATGTGGCTTATATGAGTTTTCTGAAATATTTTGGGCCTCTACAGGAAATCTTTCGAGTTATCGAATTTAGTGCAGATAAACGCGTCATAATGTCCCGATTCCCTGATACATTGTTTTTTCCGTGCCATGCCGTTCTCTATAGAAGTGATTACTATTCATAATATAAATTCGATTTTGGATAGTTGTGTCGTTAATCGTTGAGCTCCTTAAGTTCTGAAGCAAGTTCTAAGTTGAGCTTCACGAATACTGACAAATGTTTGGCACTGACTGCATAGGTCCACTCAAATGTGTGTGATTATTTCCTCAAAATACCATTTCAGACACTAATCTACATGGTCCTCATATGGCCTGACCAAGATTATGTCTGGACTTTAAAAGAGACTTTGACCCTTGGGTTTGTTTTGCCATTTTTTTCTCAGGGGTAGTCAGATAGAAAATGTGGACTCCATCTAGTTTTTTTTTTTACTGAACAACTTTCTGATACACGCTGTATACACAAGTACCTAAAATCGAATATTTTCCTCATTGCATACGGCCTTGAAATAAATTTTTAAAGCCCTTTCACAATCAAAATAATAATTCAGAAAACTTATACTAATGTGTAAAAAATTACGATTCGTCAACATATTATTACAAAATCGTAATTTTTTTTGCGTAAATTAGTCCAAGCTGAAGCGTTTTTTAAATATAATCATTATAAACCTATCTACTAAGTATAGTTAGAAATAATATTGAGATACAAAAAGGTAGTGATCATTCATTTGTACATATACCTATTTAACGTAATAATAGTAACATAAAAACTAATAAAAAGTATATTAAATTTTTTCGTTGAACAAAAAACAATTATATTTATTAGCATAGGAATTATTACAGGAAAACATTTACTATGCCTTTATCTTAAAACACTTTAAGATATAAATATACTTGCTAAACACACAAAAAAATCTAATTTAAAATTGTGCGTTTACTTTTAAAAAAAAAGTACCCTTTCATCTTTGATATTTCATAATTCAACGTGCAATTTTGCTCTACATTTTCCTTCATAATAATGTCTATGCTAATAAAATATTAAATAAAATATATAAATTCGTACTCAAGATAAACTTGTCCAAAATTTATAAAAAGCACCTACAGTGAGCAGTAGGGATAGTTTCAAACTATGTCTAATACATAAAGTATTCCTAGACACATTGTCAATCACTATTCACACGATTGACGGCGATTGATCAATCTAAAAGACTACCAATCATGATTGATGAATCTTCAAAAACATCGATCATGTTGATTTAATTCTACAAATCGCCGTCAAAAAAATAAGTATGTAGTTCTGTAAATAAAAACACCAAATATACAAAATGTATACTTAAAATTAGTCTTAACTGTATATTGTTCGATAGATTCCGCTTACTAGCCAATCAAGAAAAATTAGACAAGTGGGTCACAAAATAGATATAAAAAGTCGCCTCCATACAGCGAGCAAAATCAGGCGCGCACTCATAGACGCGAACGTACGGCGATCTCATACGAATACCAGTCGCGAGTACGCTTGCACTTGCTGTACGTGAAGTGTGTCTACGTGCACGTGCGCTTTCGCCGATTGTAAGGAGCCGACCTTCTGTACAGTCGTGACTATTTTCTTAATATCCCCCTCGGGAATTATCGCATTTCCGAATACAAACGAATGCTAATTTCCATGTCCATCAATTATTAGATTATAATTTGAATTCAGAACTAAGTACTTTATTGTTGTTTTGTTTTGATTTCCGTGTGAACTATATAGGGCTGTAAAACTACTTTAGTGCTTGCGAGTTTAGCAGCTTTCCTCTCATTTTGAAAATAAATTACATTATGGTATAAGAGTATTAACAACTCTATATACTTCCAAGTCGATTGAAAGCGTCCGGTCTGCACCAAGTGCAAAGGGCAACTGATAGAAATCCGACGACTGACGAAACACGAAGTTTGCCGAGGGACATTGAGAAAATAGTCAGTATATTCCACAAAAATGATGACACTGACAGGTCTTGGGTGTGCTGATCGCGTTCAGTTTCATTGGTGAAATTCATCCTATGCGGGCACGGACCGCATCCCACTCGGTCGCTAAATAGATAGGTACAGAGTAACTATTTTCTCAATGTCCCTCGGCAAACTTCGTGTTTCGTCAGTCATCAGATTTCTATCAGTTGCACTTTGCACTTGTTGCAGACCGGACGCTCTCAATCGACTTGGAAGTATATAGAGTTGTTAATACTCTTTTAACATAATGTAATTTATTTTAAAAACGGGAGGAAAGCCGCTAAAGTCGCAGGCACTAAAATAGTTTTACAGCCCTATATAGTTCCCAATCAAATCCGTCAAATGTTTGCGGATGACGTCACGTTAACCAGTTGTCTAATAATCCTGGTTGGCTAAAAGATGGCGGGTGAGGATTGTTCCATACTCTCGTATGGTAATAGGCCTTATAGTCCATGCCGTTTATAAAATAAGAAGACACTTCAATACGCAAAGCGTCTGACAAGGGGTTGGCGTAGTTTACCATTGATATAATATCTACAGAAGAGCTCTTTCATATACTTTTGTATCCAAAATCGTGTATTTTTTCTACAGTGTCTTATTTGGTAAACAAACACGGAACGAATTTTAACTTTAAGTTAAGTCTAAACGTCTTGATCTTTGAATACACCATAATCAGCCTATAATGTTCCCACTGCTGGGACACAGGCCTCCTCTCTGTGAGAGGGAGTGGGCTGTAATCCACCACGCGGGCCCAGTGCGGGTTGGTAGATGTCACATGTCTTCGAATTTCTGGTTCTAGGACATGCGGTTTCCTCACGATGTTTTCCTTCACCGTTTTGAGAGCAGTAGTGATGAAATTATTTACACAAAGTAAAGCCTGCTGGGTTCGAACCTACAACCTACAACTCGTAAGTCGTGGCTGTTACCACTGGGCCACCATCACTAGTAAAATACACACGTAACGTATGATTACATAATTAAAATGCTTCGGAAACACATACATGATCTCAAATTTTCTCTCTCTTGAGAGAAAAACCCTCTATAACTCTCTCTATTTTCTCTCTCTCTCGTCATCATTTGTTTACCAAATGAGACAACTAGAGAAAAATGCACTTTTTTATACAAATGCCTCTTTTTGAAACACGAAGTTATAGCTTTCAATAGCCTCTCTCAATTTTTCGTTAAATATTTGGTACAATTTCCACTATAACTCTTCCAATATACTTTCCTCGTGCAAAATCACTTGTTTTTCTACAAAAGAGCTCTTAATACCTTGGCAGAAGAACCAAAGGTCATATACATTCAAGATCTATTCACAGGACCTTTAGAAGGCGGAGCCCTAAGCGTGGGTACTTAGGACGTACTAAGATAAGGTATAAACAAGTTGTGCTTAACTGTCTTCGAGTAGATTGTGTAGTTCCGCGTAGTTTAGTATGGCACGGTACAGGAATTCGTATTGTAACTGTAACAAGAAAAAAGAGGTGTTGTCAAAAGAGTTATACGTTCTAAGACCTTGTCAAACATTTATTTATTATAAGGTAGCTTCATAGCCGACAGTAAGTGTAAACATTAGTAGGCTGTAGTCTTGTGGACCATTTTCTATTTTACTAAGTAGTACCTGATACTTGTTGATAGGTCTACACTGTCCTCTCATACCTATTAACACTGTAATTTGAAAACATTGTAGAAACCATTTATTTTTAAAAGAGTAACCGTGGAGTTTCTTGCCGGCTCTTGTCCACAGGAAACGACCAATTGGAACCTTGCACCTAGCTTCTGACGTTTCATAAGTGCCGGTTGTTGTTGACGGTTCATAAGGTTTATGTGTTTTTTTTTTTTTAATTATTATTATTCTAGAACACAGAAAAATATGAAATACAGAGAGTGACAATTATTAATATTTATAGTGTGTGCGGGCATGTATCTGTGCGGTGTAGGTGTTGTAAATGTGTGTGTATGTCTGTGTACGTATGACTAAACTGGCACTACTGAGTTCGCTGTGTATCCGGCGTTTGATGGAGGATGTACATAATTTATTTTTTAAGTTTGTTCTATGTGGTATTGAAGGCGTCCAATGTTGGGAATTTATCATTATACAACCTCAGTTTTTGTTTACACTAAACCTCTAAAGTGGTCATTGTACTCATAATTATGAACAACTTTCACTATGGGGCCAAAGCAGAAATCGCGAAAAAAAAAATCAGTTGTTCCCTACATTTTGACGAGATATGCGAACATAAAAGTACAGCAGATTTTTTTTCGCGATTTCAGCTTTGGTCCCGTAGAACAGCAAAGGTGTATACTTACGAATGTATCAATAGTGCGCGCACGTTGCGACCTGACAGCGCGGGCGATCGCGCTCACGTCCACGCGTCGTTCTACGCGCAACGCACGGATCAACGTGCATAGCGCGACAAACAGCGGCGACCTTTCTGTGCCGAATCTGTAAAATACATCAACGGTGAGTGAAGTCAATATAGGACTAATGCGGAGCAGTCTTGTTAGGCTAAATTGCTTTTAAAATGACATTCGATGCGTCGGGTCTAATCAATCTGCCTAGCCTTCTCCCAACTGTATTGGGATCGGCTTCCAGTCTAACTGGATGCAGCTGAATACCAGTATTTTACATGGAGCGACTGCTTATCTGACCTCCACAACCCAGCGTCGAGTCCATTGTAAAAAAATATTCAAAAATGAATCTGCAATAAATGGTATGTTGATTATCCTGCAGGAAGGTGCTGCGTACTCTGCCGGGGTTGCGAATAAAACCGAAAGGGAAATCGTGGCCCCCGGCAACATGGCAACTGAAGGAACACGGGTGGGTTTTAGTCAGTATGAGTCTGACACGTCCTCCCGCTCCGCCCAGAGCAGGAGAAGTTATTTGATAACTTCCCAAACAAAAAAAAAAAAGTTGCTGTGTTTTATATTTTCACATAACTTTAAATGTCAAATTGTTCGGAAGATTGCCTTAACAGTCAGGAGAAATCTGGCAAGTCATGGTGACTTATTCTATTCGAGTTCCAAGTGTTTTTTTATACCAATGACTTTATGATGAAGGAAAACACCGTGAGAAAACTTGGATTTATACATATTGTCACTCGGCATCCAATACCGCAAATATGACATCTTTGACGAAAATCAGATTTTTGTTTTATTTCATTCTACACCTTCAAATACGTGATCCTGCATTTAAAAATGATTTTCGTTAAAAATTTCACATTCGCGGTATTGGATGCCGATCGACGATATGTTAGTGCGAGATCACAAACACGTATGATCAGGTGTTCTCCTCTTTTCTCAGTATTATCATAAGCCTTCCAATAGCAAGCCAATATCGTGACGTGCTACATACTGGCAGTGCACGAGCATGGTCCCCGGCAGCACGTGATGCACGACGGGCGCGATGGGCGCGGCGGCGTCGGCCAGCTCGGCCAGGCCGCGCGTCACCTCGGGCACGTGGCCGCGCGCCGTGGGCCAGCCTTGGTACTGCAGCTGTCGCACGCAGATTACCTCACCGCTCTAGAATGCCAAAATATTAGTTTTAAATTTCATATAAAATGCGTTTTTAAGGATTAATTAAAGCCGAGTAGCGACGTAACATGCAGAAACATGAACTTGAAAAGTTATGGAATTACATAGACGTGCACTGTTCACACTGTCTATACAGGGTGGTAGGGACATCGACGCGAAAACTGTTACCATGGATTCAGTATATGATTCTGAACCCCCTGCGTTGAAATTTTTCGTCGGTTATTTCAGTTTTCGCGAACAGTGCACGCGTCTATGTAATTCCTTGATTTAGGTCTACTGGACACACTTTTTATTGTTGTCTTTTGTCTCCTAACTTTCATAATCATGTCAATGTCACGCATTCCGAAAAGCCCTAATTCCCTTTATTAAAAACGTTCAAAATCTAGTCGCAATCTAGTAGCTCACTGCGTGTGCGCAGCAAGCAGGCCACATGTGCGCAACGTGATCGCCATGTTTGTGTAACGAGAGCGATTCGTGAGTGAACAAGAAAAAGCGAGACCTGCGAGTGTCTACAATATTGTGAAAACGCGGCGTATACGTCGCGTAATTGAGGTTAGCTCGCTTCGCACCCTCAGAGAGCACATTCACAGATCCCATCGCTAGAAACAAGAAACATGCTGGCAAATCGTCAGTGTCATAACGCTCTTATAAACACGGGAATTACCCCACTGTTATTTTAATGGTTACTGTTGTCAATTGTAGCTGTTTTTTCATTTGAATTGTGTGATTATACTGTTCGTGAAGATATAGTAAACAAAATCGACTTGTACCCACTAACGTATAAAGAATGTTCAACGGCCAAGTCACACAACATTAACTATAATAATAAAGAAATCGCAGTAAGGAACCTTAGACTTGGCACGACTTTGTCTAGATTTCATTACTTTTTAGAGATAAACAAGCAGCTCCATCGAGACTTGGCTTAGTTTTTTACAGAATGTTTTTGGTGGGATTTCACTTCTTTTTGTAGAAACGTGGGCATAAAAAGTACTTATAAACACGAACGCGATTCGAAGTACTGCCTAACTGTAAATTAAACCTAGAAAACTAAGAGTACTAAATAACTAACAATTAAATAAAGTATTCAATTAAAACTTCTTTTAAATCTAATAATTAAGTAATAATCAGTAATCCGTCACTAATCATAAAATTCCTAACCTATTCAAATCTTTGAATTGTTATAATAACAACCTGTTAATTAACCTTAGCAAACCTCACGAAATAATAAGCGAAATCAACGAAATGCAAATAATCCCTCCTAATCCCTAGCAAACGTTTTCAAGCGCAGTAGAAGAATGTCGTAAACGACTGTAATGCGGCCGGTCGCCACTTCGCCATAAAAAGTTATCGGAAAAACAAACGTAAGCGCGTTTTAAAATACAGTCAGCGCTATCTAGCGACGTGTGCGGGTATCACCGCCACTCTTAGTCCAATGCATTATATTTTGACCAAATTTTGAGCGAAATTAATATTAATATTTTTGTGTAATTTGTTTATTTAATTTGTGTAATGTTCGAGTAGAATAAAGTTAATCGTTCGACTATTTCTTCTTGTAAACTTGTAAGTATAATTTATATGCGTATTAAAAGCAGAAGGGGAGGCATTCGCCCAGCAGTGGGACGCTATAGGCTAGATTAAATTAGACTAGAAGATGTGTCCCACTACGCTGGATTTTTGCAAAGACAGTCGATTTTTTTATGTACCAATAGTAGAAGGGGGCATTACCATATCTCTAATACAGCTGAGACCAGCTGAGGATTCTTCATCAGATACTTCAGACCTTCGATTTTTGACATCAAATGAAGCGGCCCACCAAGTTGAATATTTTTTGTAAAGGCGGTATGTCGATCTCTAATAGTTTGGTTGGGCTCTTGTGTTTTCTAATCAGGGTCACCAGGTACTCCAGATCTTCGATTATCCTAGTTTTTATAGTTTTCCCTTTATGTGGCCATTAAATCCTAACTCTGTACCAAATTTCAGCTCTCGGAGTTTATGGGAAGTACTAGTTCTATTCTGATGACCATGAGTGAGTGAGTGAGTGTCATAAATGCGAAACTTTGCTTTCGCTTAACTTCGGAACTTAATGACCTACAGACTTGAAATTTTGGATTTTAAGTATGTGGTTATAGCTTACTGGATGACGAAAATTTCTGCATTCTGGTCTTATCCAGAGGTTCTCAAATAGGGGCCTGAAAATGCGGCGAAATGGTTCCAGTAAAGGATGGTACGGCAGTGTTTGCTTCGCGCTCGACTTGGCGGGGGCACTGCCGTGCTCCCCGATAAGTAATAATAATAAATTAGGATAAGAGTTTAGATAAGTATGTGGCGGCATTTACATCGCCATATGCAAACTACGCATCAAAGACCTGACGTCACACAAATCCTGCATCGCGCAATTAGAGTTTACCGAGCGATCGACATATATATGACTATCCGACATCAATCGTCGGGCAGTTCCCGTCAGACACAACACACGTCTGGTCGGAGGATCCTCCCTTTTCTATAGAGAATGAGTGAACTTTACACCCTGTTTCTCATGCCTCTAAAAGTTTATTATTACAATATTTAAATAAATAAAGCTGGATTTAATGGTATTACCTTATCATTGGTGACCCTGAACTGTCTCCTCGTGTAGTAGGGACAAGACTCGCTCTCCTCATACTGCACCGTGATGTGTTCGTACTGGATGGAACCGTCGTCCCAGTACCGCGGACATTTGCCGTCGCCAAGCTGTAATAGAAATAATTATTATTTATTTAAATTAATTAGAGGCAAGATACATAACGCCAACGTATTAGAGTTGGTGCGTTTGAGTGTGCCCGACAGATATGTGTGGCGGCGACGGCGGCCTCAGCTGTTGGCTGTACCAGATTAGTGCGGCCTCGTGGCCGCACTAATCTGGTAAATGAGGCGCCTCTGACGCGGGCGATTCGCACCCTTAACCTTGTAGTAGAGAAAATAGACATTTTTGCTTGTACACGGAGTGAATTCACAAGGATAGCATTGTTTGTAATAAGTTTAGAAAATAAGTTGTTGTTATTAAATTTGCTTCACTATTGCATTGGGTTGTACCTGTAATAATAGTTGTAAGTGATTATATAAACAAATAAAATAAAAAAATTGGTTAGCAACATTCTTTACACATATGTAATAAAAACCTGAGCTAAGTTGATTTTAGAAAGAAAAACGTATTGAAAGAATTTCATCATTATTTTATACAGGGTGACTGGTAATTTGACGTATTCCTTGCAGGACGTGATAGTGTGATTCATTTGCAACAATTAAGCACCCCTAAAGCCTAGGCGAAAAATCATGGGATTCGAGAAAAACCAATTTTTTGTAATTTTGAAAATTTCCCGGAATTTGTCACTAAATATCACTTTTCTCCAAACTCTTAAATTGAATAGCCTTCATTGCTATTTGATTGGATACCTAATACTTTAACAAACCTTTCGATGTAACCAAATTTCCCAAAACATCAAATACTTAAAAGTTAGAGACAGAAGTTTACTACATTTTCAAAAAAATTCAACGTACATGAACTTTGACACCAGTTAACTCAAAAATTTACAGAGGCATGAAGCGTACAAATTACGGGAAAGACATCTTCATTTAATCAGCTATCTAACGAGATACAAAGGTTCAAAAAACATTTAGAGTTGCCGATGTAACAGTCGATAATGCTGGCAAAGGTCGAATTTGCGAATTGTTGAAATATAAAAAAATTGTGTGATAATCGAATTAGATAACTGGTTTATGCCATCCCACTACTTTCTAACCTCCCAGCAATCCATTCCACCTTAGGCACCCAAGTTGTCATGACCAGGACACAAGTCACAAAGCGGCTTTTGAGTTTTTAACATGCTTGACGTTCTACTCGCTGGTCACGGTTGAAGGCAATGAAGGCCATTCAATTTAAGAGTTTGGAGAAAAGTGATATTTAGTGACGAATTCTGGGAAATTATCAAAAATTACAAAAAATTGGGTTTTCTCGAATCCCATGAATTTTCGCCTAGGCTTTATGGGGTGCTTAATTGTTGCAAATGGGTCACACTATCACGTCCTGGAAGGAATACGTCAAATTACCAGTCACCCTGTATAAATGAACCTTATCTAGCAGAGTTAAAGTTTATAATTTCAAATGGGATTATTTCATCTTTTAGGAGGCTTAGTGGGGAGTCAATCTCGCTTACAACCTTTTTACTAGAACTTTCCGTCATAGTTATTGTACATGTGTGCAATGAATATGAAAAACTTTTTCCCCAAAAATTAACACTACAAAGTGAAAAATAACTTAAATTTTGGAAGTAGGTGTCTTTGGTTTTGAATATTCGTTTTTTGCCACCGACTTATAACATTATTGCATGAACCATATATACACTAAGTGGGAAAAATACGTATTATTAAAGCTAATTCAAAAAGTACCCAAGCAAAGTTAGTAAAATTTAAATGGGGCCACCTCTAAAATCATTGAAAAATCATAATTGGCGGAGCAATCGTGTAAAAAACATAAAAAAGAAAAGAAAAACAGTCCAATTGAGAACCTCCTCCTTTGAAGTTGGCTAAAAATTAATTTTTTATAACGTACCTCACTGAGCATAACGATCGTGCTGACATTATGTTCGGACACCATCCGCCAGAAGTCCATGATAGTGTTCGGTAGAGGATCTTGCGTTATTATAAACCCTTCAGAGTTATCGTATGCTGCGAAAGAGAAAAAAATAATGTATTCCTAAGTTTTATAAAGCTACTACAAAAAAAACTGCCGCCTAACGTGTTCCGACAAGTAATTATAGGCAATTGAAGTATTTCAGCTTCGTTTCTGGGATGGCCAAACTCCTGCTATGTATCTGGTATTGCAGATGCCCATCGGTGGAAGTATCCTCTTGGCATAATAAGCTTGTTTGCCACCAGACAACAGTGAACACAGCCAAAAAGAATTTCATAAAATAAAAAAAAGTGGTGGCACTCCGGGAGTGCCCACAGAAGTGAAAACTTAAACAAGATCGCCTCGGTGGAAGAAAAACACTTGTATAGAACATTGGTCCGTAACCTTATCTAAATGAAGAGCACAATCGCGTTTACAAAAAATAGTACTTCCGAAACCTTTAAAGTAAAAATACTTGCATAGAACATTGATCCGTAACGTAATATAAATAAAGAGCACAATCGCGTTTACAAAAATGAGATGTCGTCATGGTGTCACGAAATCAATGGTTTAGTCCCATCTCAAAAATGCCCAACGCGCCTAAAGAAGTTTACAGTTCGGCCGCTCTGCCAATATAATACGTATCTCCGAACAAGAACGAGGTTTGCCGAACCGCGCGGCCAGCGGCTCGACGCGCCGCCTCCTCCTCACGCTCTGCGCCCCTCGGCAGTCCGCGCTAAACGACGTATCAAGCAGGCAGGACTATTGACTCGCTCGCGCCGCGCATCAGTGGTAAACTTTTTGAAGTGAAAACTTTAGGCGCGTTGGGCATTTTTGAGATGGGACTAAACCATTGATTTCTCAACACTGTGACGACACCAGCTTTTGACCATTAAAAAGACATCAACGCGTTGATTACCGCGGTGCCAATTATTTTTTTTTCAAGTTTTCACTTCTGTCGGCACTCCCGGAGTGCCACTGTTTTTTTTTATTGTTTGTATTAAGTCTTCTTCTTTTCGTGTGGTTAGTGACTAACCTGCTGTCAGTGACTTGGCTTCACATGCCGTCGAGGAAATATCTCTCAGGCAGGCCAGTTTACTCACGATATTTTCCTTCACCGAGGTGCGTGCCTTGGATTGGAACTCGACGCTTAAGACTTAGCAGTCTGACGGTCACACCACTAGCCTATCACTGCTTCAAGTTAAGTAATAAACTTAATTAATGTCGTTAGAGCTGTGTTTATTTTGAAGAGTTCCCTAAACCACCAAATACACAAAATACTCTATAAACCTAATATCGATAGAAATTAAAAGTGAAGCCTTTCTCTGCTTACCTTCAATAAACGAGGCATTGATATACGTAGAGAAGTCTCTCGCAGGTATGGGTGTGAGTATGACCCGATTCCGGTCGTACGGGAGGCAGTCGGGGCTTCTGTTGCGTGCGCGCAGCTCCTCGCCTGCGCCGGCACCTTGCGACTTGAGCGGCTCTGCTACAGGACTGTTTAGCATTTTCTGTAGGGAAAATAGAGGGATTAAATTAAAAGTGGCTCATGTGGGGATAATCTGCTGAAAATCCTTCTAGCATTGCAACACTATAACGTTAGGGATCTTTACGAGGTTATTTAGAAAAAAAAAAAGTGTGCACGTGTATCTTCTAAAGTTATAGCAATGAGTGGACTATTGCACAAAAAACTATATTTAATCACTTGTCGATTTGACATCAACCTAAAAATTTTCTTAATGGCCTGGCCATTTAAAAAAATAAAACTTTTTTTTTCATTGACTGTCAAAGTCTCACATTTTTAATTTGGCCTGACAGGTAAAGACGATGGCTGAATGTCTTGCTGTGTTCTGCGATATCGACATTACGACGCAATATACAATGCTGAATCGGTAAAGCAGATTCTATCGTGCAATGAGCAGACAAATCAGCTCCAGTCGTCTTTTAAGGTAAAACTCCTTCACGTCTTTGTTTCATCTTTGTCTATAGTTGAACAATATTATCCGCACAGAGTTCAATAATTCAAAAATGATGTTGAACCTTATGCAACATACAAATAACGTTTAAATTTGTTGCGGTGTGCTGGTACTTTATGGAACCAGCCCGGCTTGAGGGTGTTAAGCGTTTACGGTGTTACGTTTAAGGTGAAAAACATATGGCTATGAATGTATTTACCTCAAATTCGATCTCCATAAGACACTTGTCGGCGTGGTCGGGCGTGTTCCGTAACTTGTCGACAGCTGGTTTCAGTCGTGATGCACTTATTTCTGTGTCGCCGTAGTGAGCGTACTCTACTAATGCGCGGTAGACGAATACATATTGTTTCTGTGGACAAAGACCGTATGATTATCTTTGTCATCAAGGTTAAAGTCGTCCGCTACTGGCCTAAGTGACCAGTTCTGTGTACACCACATCCAGTGGATTCCTGCGCCACGGTGGGCCTTATCGGCGCGAAGTTACCACTTCAGAACTTTTGGGCCCTTCGGTCTATTGGACATTCGTTCTGCCAATAATGTGCCCCGCCCATTTTGAGTATTTTTCGAAAGAAATTACCTACAATTTTCTATTTTTTTAACCGACTTCCAAAAAGGAGGAGGTTATATGTTCGTCGCGTATGTTTGTTTTTTTTTTTTTTTTTTATGTATGTCCACCGATTTCTCCGTCAATTGTCAACCGATTTTGAAAATTCTTTTTTTGTTTGAAAGGGTGTGCTCTCGAATTGGTCCCATATAAATTTTATTAACTTTGCTTGGATAGTTTTTGAGTTAGCTACAAAATACGTATTTTTTTCCCACTTAGTATGTAGATGATATGATAAGTTTCTGTCACTAGTAGCAGGTAGTGGTATTCGAATGTGTGTGGGGTAGGTACCACAACTAAAAAGTGAAAAATAAAAACTTTTTACAAAAAAAAACAACCGACCTCCATAAAAAACACTACAAAGTGAAAAATAACTTTAATTTCGGAAGTCGGTGGCAAAAAACGAAAATACAAAACCCAAGACACCGACTTCCGAAATTAAAGTTATTTTTCACTTTGTAGTGTTTTTTTTGGAGGTCGGTTGTTTTTTTTGTAAAAAGTTTTTTTTTATCAAATTAAATTTGTTAAAGCTGTACTGGCAATCATGTCATTTGGTTTAAATAGGTCCTTATTTTATAATTATGTTATCGTTTATACAGATTCTTTTCTTTTAGATTTTGCGAATGTAAGTACATTGTAGACCATTTTCTATTTTACTAAGTACCTGGTACTTGTTGTTAGGCCTACACTGTCCTCTCATACCTTTTAACACTGTTATTTGAAAACATTGTAAAAACCATTTATTTTTAAAAGAGTAACCATGGAGTTTCTTGCCGGCTCTTCTCCATAGGAAGCGACCAATTGGAATCGTGCACCTAGCTTCTGACGTTTTATAAGTGCCCTTGTATGCGAAATAAAATATTTTGAATTTCAATTTGACAAACCCCTATAAAACGTTTTTTTTTGACGTGAACACTCCTCATCCGGAAACAGGAATTTTAACTTTTTTTTATTTTTGTGTTACGAAAATATTCCCTTTTTTTTTTGTCATCGGCTGTATTGAGAAACAGAAGATTCATCAATGTTCGAAGTTCTTTCTGTTTCTCTTTAGAAACAGAAAGAACTTCGGACATTGATGAATAAGAGGTAAAAACTCACCAGCGACTGCACCAAGAAGTTCCTTTGCCTCCTCAGCTCAGCGACAGTGTTGAAGACAGCCACTTGCCCGGTGGCTCGCAGCTGTTCCAGTAGACAGTCGAGTGCTACTAGCGTGCCAGTACGGCCGACGCCGGCGCTGCAGTGGACTACGACTGGGCGGCCCACCATGGTTGTCCAGGCTTCGTTTACCCTCTGAAAGCAATAAATAAGAAATTTAAGACGTTATTACTAGAGTTGCAACGGATAGTGATTTGGCTGGATACCGGATAACCGGCGACTGCCGAAGCCGGATACCCGGATATCCAGGCACCGTATATTCGGCCGAAGCGAACGTCATTATGCATGTTAAAACCTGCTCGCACGCTCAACCGCACCATCACAATTTGCCTTTAGTAGATTTCAGATATTGAATTTTATAATTAGCTAACATAAGTAATAATAATACCATAATGATCTAATGAATAGTAATGTGCTTATTTTGTATTGATGTAATGAATTGTTTGGATTTGTGATTAGTGTATTGGGACTTGATGCCTTATTAAGTAAATAAATAAGTGCTTACAAACCAAAAATGTATATATTTTTTAAATAAACAGGTTGGTTTCCGAAATTAGTAGTATTATTTACATTTTATTACGAAAATAAGACCAAGTATCCGGCTAGCCGGATATCCGGCACAAAATGACAATCCGGTCGTGCGCCGGATAGTGACCAAATATCTGTTGCAACTCTAGTTATTACAATAACCTAAAAATATCATTCAAAATTAAGCTTGGTTTAATTCGTCGAGATTTGGGGTTTATAAGGTGAAGAAACATGAACTTAAAGGTTTGAAATGGCGAAAATGGTGAGCATAAATGATCATTCTATCTCATATGAAAAGTGGGCGTTGTGGCCTTTCAACAATTTTGTAAGCAGTTCTTTTTTGGACTGATTCGCAAGCTTGTTTTACTCGCAAATTCGATAAAAAAAAGTGAGAAAACTACCCATCTATGTGGCACATTGCACAATATTGTTACAGTAATTATAGAGGTTTCCATTATTATTGTCTTAGTTAATTTTATGCGTGAGAGATGCCCAATAAATGTACAAGTTTGTACATATAACGTTACCTTAATAAACTTGAGTATGGAGTGCGGATGCTCGGGCGCAGCGAAGTCCTTCCACATGAGGAAGTGGTACTGGCGCACGACGCGCGACTCGCCGTTGTCCTTCACCTCGCGAGGAGATGTGGGCGCGCTGGAGTCTGAGGCTTCTTTTATGTCTAGGAGAGAGGTATTGGTTAGAAGAGGATAGTAAAGAGAGAGATATTTTAAATATGCGCCAGCGCCCGTATTACTTTAAATTGCAAGTTGTTGTATGGAGGATTTAGACTGAGTGATAAGTTGTGTGTTTCGTATCGCAAAAGTAGAATAACTTATTTATATAAATACTTTTTTGACATGATAACGTCTTATAAATCGATGAACGCCGGCTGCACGCACGAAAAAGTGTCACGTTCCGCCTGAGCCAAGCGATCGGCTAAAGCGTTCGGCTTTTGACGTTATCACGTAAAATTATCGTCCGTAAACCGACGTTACAGACAACCAATTTTTTTTTCTTTTCGCTGATGCTGGTCAGCTAGTTGAAATGAGGATTTCTTTCTTTCGTCAGATCGCAGTTCTACACAATATTATGTTGTTATAACATTTATTAATTTGTATCAAATGTAAGTCAGAGGCGACCTTGCGGTGTAAACCCAATAAAAATGAGTAAATTAATAAAGTATTATTATTACCTCCATTCCTCTTGGCGATGCCGTTATTCTCAACGATGGGCTGTCCGTCTGAGTTGGTAGCCTGTTTCGTTATCTTCAGCTCTCGTACTATGTAGTCTGAATATCTGCAATAATAACATTTAATTTGAACACCATATAACATTAATTAACAATTATTATTGTTTACACATCTCAACATCACAACAACATCTCTCTCATCTCATTTCTTTTACCAATTAAATTTCTAGAACTATCAAATACTTCAGAAAAAAAAAAGGATACGCGATCGTCACTTTCTACTAAATTTAAAACCAAATAAAAATGGCGAAAAATTTCATACTTCCATTTTGATTTTAAAGTATAAAAAAGCCTTTTCTATCTACTGCTTTTATCTAGCAATTCCAGGATTCACATCTCTAACCCTTTTGCATACAAAATCAGAAAGTCTTTAATTCAAATAAATTTTTAGTCAGACGGTTCCCCAAAACGCTCGCCCTTCCACTTCCTAGTGCTTTAGCTGGGAAGAAACAGTCTCAAAGTTACCTCTTCTCTCCAACATGATGCACAGTAATATTTCCAAACGCCCTCGAAGCCCGCTCCTCAGGCCAATACTTGGAGCATTTGACCTTGGAGTACTCCTCAAGGTTGGTCAGCATCACGATCAGCTCCAACCCATGTTCCCATATCATGCGCCAGAAGTCGTTGACGGTCGTGTCCGTGGGGCCTTGCGCGCAAATGAATTGTTTGCGTTCCTAGGAAAAGTGGTTAGAGATTATTTAATTAATATTTTGATAGAGACGGTTGCTGAATAAACATACATTTACGCCCGAAATTAATAACCAATCCTGAGTTAGTTTTTGACATCTAGATTGACCAGTACCTTAATTGCGTAATACAACACAACCACAATCTGTTTCGATTTGAAACAGATTGCTAAACCATTGCTTCATAAGATGGAAAAAAAAAATCTGCTCAACAACGTAAACAACGCAATGAATGTTGTTGCAAAATTGTTTACGAAAATAAGTTACGCAATTAGGGTACTGATCCATGTTGGCATAACGTTGGCGTTTAATCTTTAAGAAGGCGAATCACTGAATAAAGATTGGAAAATGACAGCTTGCGTGCGCCAAAATTAAATAATTATGTTCATTTTGACATTGAGATTGCTATGTTGAGTTACTGGCAGGCGATCGTTCGAACGAGCAGTTGAATTCGTGATCAAGATTGGAATTGAGATTATTATTAATTGCAGGCTTTACAGGTGGTGTTGTTGAAGATTATTGAAGATGGCATAGTATTTTGTTCAGTTTTAGCTCTGATGTAGTGATATCGTTGTCCTATTTCAGCTGATATGTCTCTAGTTTAACTGGTATGATTATATCTTGAGAAAGTGCAAACTAATTGACCAAAATGCTGCAGGCAAGCATGTTTATAATTATGGTATTCTCTTTATTTTCCTGCAACTATAGTGCTATACAAGTGCGCAGTTATATAACAACGGGTGCAATATAACAAGGAAAACACAACACAAAAACGGACAGAAAGCTGTGAACAAAATAAATTGATTCCACATAAATATTAATAGAATTAAAATGTAGGTTATAAATATTTCTTTTTCCTTCACCATTATATAATTGAGTTACAAAGTGACCGTTACAAATGCCCGATACGTCTAAAAGATGGGTCAGTGCGATTTTTAGCAGAACAAACATCTTTTTCAGACTTCATCGATCACAACATATCATAATTAAAAGTCATTTATTCAAACTAGGCTGAGAAGCACTACTTTTTGATTGTCAAAATTATATAAGACAGCCCCCAAAACACCCACCCTTCACCACTTCCTAATGCTTTAGCTGGGAAGAAGAAGTGGCGCAACAAATTCCCCAGCAACACAGCTGTCTATTCAAGTTAGAAGTACTTGATTTAAAGTCAAACCAAACTATAGGAGAATGCGCTTGAGGGAAAGGATGTCGCTCGCAGATTCCTTTCCCCTACTACTTGAGATAAATTATTGGTTTCATGAATCATGTCGATAATAAACAAAAGTTTATGTAAAATGTGGGTTCCTTATGTGGGCTTTAGTTCTGTAGCATGTGGAATCAATTTAATTTCGCGTTCGTGCGCGCGGTACCTGGTTAGGCTCCGAAGGGTCCTTAGAAAGCGGAGGACAGAAGACGAACACAATTTTAGAACATGTCCACACGTCACACAGAAGGATCATTTGTGAAAAACTACTTCTAATAGGTATATTAACTACTTATGTTAAAATTCAATAGACGTGGATATATGTAGTAATCTGTTCCGTTTAGCTATTTCTAAAGAGTCATAAAAAACCCTGAAAGAAAGCAACACGCCGTGTTCGAGTTCGCGACAAGTCAATCGTCATCCTGAGTATGCCTCGTTGAGAGGTGAAACACGTGTCGATTTCTTTCAGGGTTTTTTATGACTCTTTAGAAATAGCTAAGCGGAACAGGTTACTAAATATATCCACGTCTATTGTATTTGATAATGGATTTCCGCAAGGTCACGCCTGAATCAATTAACTACTTATGTTAAGGCGAAAGAGTCAGGTTAGCCCGCGAAATTAAAATTTTCTTCTGTTTTTTGCAATTTGCAGGTCAGTGGTGCCGATTCTCTTGTTCACAAACTAAACTAAATTTAAGTTCAGTGCATCTTTTTCTTTCTATTTCATTAAGAAAAGGACAGAAGATAAATTTTAGTTTAGTCCTGTCAAATTAATCAGCGCTTGACGTAAATTGACGTAATTTTAGTCGGCAAGTTTTTAATCACGTCTAAACTTGTATGGAGTAGTGACAGGCGCTGATTAATTTGACAGGACTAAACTAAAATTTATTTTCTGTCCTTTTCTTAATGAAATAGAAAGAAAAAGATGCACTGAACTTAAATTTAGTTTAGTTTGTGAACAAGAGAATCGGCACCAGTATCAGGTTGTATGTTGATCTAAATGATTCGCGGCCGTATCAAATATTTATTTATAGAATTATCATCATAAAAACCATCAATACAACTTTCTAAGTTCATATAATCCTATTGAATTACTATTTCATGAAATCATGACATTTTAGGATTATTCTAACTTAAAAGAATTGTATTGCTGATTCTAATGACTATAATTTTGTTAAGCCATATTTGTTACGGTTGCGAATCATATTTTAAATCAAGATAAAACCTGACACTGACCTGCAAATTGCAAAAAAACGTAAGAAAATTTGGATTTCGCGGGCTACCTTAGCGTATCCCCTGAAACAATTGCGGATACAGGGATGTTTTTGTAATTATTTATGCATGTAATGGTTTTGATCGTTCTATTTTATAAATAAATAAATTTTATAAGGTAAATTAGACAGGGAAATAATATTAGGGGATAAAAGCAGCTATAAATGTAATAATAACAATTAAAGGTATGACTCAAATGAATTTTTATTTTTCCTTGTTTCTGTAGATCCTAAGGGGCCGTACACGTGGTGGAGTTCTGTACTATATTTTACGGTAAAAAGTTGGGGTCACACGTCACCATTCCACTGTTCATTCGGTTAAAAACAAATGTAGTTTCCCTGAAATACCCACACACACATAACTCCAGCACAAACACACTTTAAGACATACCCAACACTTTCATTTAATGTTTTCTCTTTTTTAATTATTTTTTGTTTCCCTTTCTCTTTTTTTTGTTTCTCTTGGACTTGCCCTAATGGATTATTGTGTATAATTTGTCCTATTTTCTATATGCACATCACTTTGAAAGGACACTGGCTTCTAAGATACAGGTATAAAAACCTAGTTTAGAAGTCAGGGTTTTTCACTCTTGAGCACTAACTTAAGCCTTTAGATCAAAATAATGTAAATACATTTATGGAGAAATAATGATTTATTTTATTATATATTTATGAAATTACCAAGTGATCCTAAAATTATACAGTAAAATTTCGTACTGATAATGCCGTGTGATCGGGGCTCAAATCTAAGTGGTTACTTTCGGAATATTTATGTATTTTTTGTCACTGCAAAACTGTGCGACACACAAATTCAATGATTCATGCATTGCTCACTCAAGCTGCTTTAAATCTAAAAATCTAACTTTATCAACACCTCTCAGGCCTAATATTGCTGGAATAATAGCATATGACCCTGGGGTACTAAACGACTGACCTTGAACCAAAAATGACCTTAAACTAATCTGATATCCCAAAACATAGTTCATGTTGATGTTATCCGATCCAGTTATGCTATTAATCTGCGACAGTTTGCCCCTGGTATGGTTGTATCAAGGCATACAACCAGACCAGGGGTAAACTGTCGCTGATTAGTCGATGATTATGTAAGGATACTTTGTTTTACCTAAGCTAATTTTATATATGCCTGAACTAACATGAATAGTAGCACATGACAATGACCACATAACACACACATGGCACGTGAACTTGATTATTATGTTCTTGAACATAAAGTGACCTTGAACTAATTACTTGAACTGATATCCCATAACATAGTTCGCTATGATGTAATCGGAGTCCGTGCCGTCCGTCCGTATATAGTGCTACCTAACCTAACTTTATCTACACTTTTCAAAAATAACATAGCCAGAATATCTCATGACAATGACCCCATAGCACACACACACACATATGGAAGGTGATCTTGAAAAAAAAAAAAATGACCTTGAACTAACCTGATATCCCATAACATAGTTAGCGTTGATGTAATCGGAGCCCGTTATGCTGTCAATTTGCGACAGTTTGACCCTAGTCTGGTCATATGCCTTGATATCTGGATACCGGTTCTTTGGCTGATTCTCTCTGGCTTCCGAGGCGTGGGTTGTACGGTCCGGGAAGCATTCGGGTAGCATCTGCAACAACTTGGTAATTTGTGATGGAGGGGTTTAGAATTATTGGAAATGGTGTGGTGAACAAAGTTTTAAATGGTGAAACATGTAAGTGATTAACTAAATTAACTTCTGAGTAATATTGAATGCGAACAGATGAACATTCAAAGGCGAAATTGCCATTGACACTACACTTAGCAGACAGAATGATAATAATTCTTTAGCCCAGGTACGCACAGGCGATTTCTTAACGCGGCTTTTTTATCGCGCACTGGATTTTCGACTCTCAGTGTTCAGCTGAGCATTGAGAATTCAAAACAGTGCATCCCAGCGCATCAAAAAAAATTCACTCTTGGATTTTAAACTCTCGGTGCTAAGCAAAGCTTACGTGTCTAATATTTTTTTATTATCTGACTGACGGACTTAATATAATTTCTTATTTTTTTACCCAGGCATTGTCCCTATAAGGCTATTTATCTTCATAATTAATGCCGAGACAAAAATCACTTGAATAGAAAAGCAACTTACTTCGAATTCCTTCTGGAAACCGTAGTCGGAGTCGACTTGTCGCTGGGCGTATGCATTCGCTAGCTCTTCTTTTGGTATGGGCGGTATGTCCGGAGGCACGGTGGAAACCAATGGTTGACGACCACGGATGCTATCCCAGTATCTGTAGAAAATATTGTGAATTAGAAAAAGAAAACGTTTGCATTTGAAAATATATCAACCTCTGGACAAACAATACGCGTCATCTTAGACCCAACAGTCAATATCTCAAGTCGCGCAAAACCAAACAAGCAAAGTCACAGCCATATCATCCTTTTCTCGAAGCCATTCAGGACATATTCGACCCCCCTTTAACTGCGTTTTCGATAAAGCTCACCATATTTGGCAAACAGTTCATGATTACATAAAAAACCGGCCAAGTGCGTGTCGAACTACGCACAGTAAAGCGTTCCGTAGTTGGGATGAATATATCCCAAAAAAAAACTTAACATTGTTGTTGAAAACCATGGTCTTCCATACATTCCAACTGCAAATGTAAGTTTGTACGCACAATATAGAGATTTACCATGTTATTTTAAGACCATAGACTTCTTATAGGTTTTCCTGTAATCTGTGAGTGACGAACCATTCTCTGTATTTTTCTCAAAATTTTATTTTCAGTAGTTTTGGAGATGATGGGGGGGGGGGGGGGGGGTGGTCAATTTTCATCTATTTTCTTTAACAACTATTTTTTTTTAAATGAGATCCCCAAAGTAAATCCTTTCATTTGATATGTCACTGTCACACCATACAGTTTGAAAAACAATTTTTTTTCAAAAGCGATCCCCATAATCAAAATTCATTTATTTACGTTACACGTCCGTGTTTGGGTCACAGAAATACATATCGCACCTTTAAAGTAAAACCGTTACTAAACGAAATTTTTTCATGAATTGAGTTATCATGCCATTCTATTTAAAATACGTGATTTAGATAGATGGCATTGATAACTCAATTCATGAAAATTTTCATTTAGTAACGGTTTTACTTTAAAGGTGCGATATGTGTACCAAATTTCAACTTAATCGGTCCATTAGATTCGGTGCAAATTGGCTGTGACAGACGGACAGACACACGAATGATCCTATAAGGGTTCCGTTTTTTCCTTTTGAGGTACGGAACCCTAACAAGGACTTTATTACGACATTTTCTGCTTTGCGCCCTAATGTTAGTGGTATTATTACAAGACGAACCATTAATGTTCCACTCTATCTACGGAGCTATATAGGATAAATAGCATCACCACTTTTTCGCAACTAAACAACAAGTGTTGTAATAATTTACGATACGGCTCTAACTGTTTCCAACAAGCTTAATTTATGTATGGGACACGCTATATTTCTTACCTGATAGCCGCAGTAATAGGGTTGTGCAACTCAAGTTGCGCGTGGGCAGGCATCTTGCGAGTGCGTCGCGTTTGCATGATGCAGAATATGATCATCAGTAAGAGGATCACTGCTGCCACTGCGCATGTTATCTGTTCAACAAAAGATTGGTTTTTAGAAGAAGTTTTATGGTGTATGTTGTCCCAGGTCTCTCATAAATAAATCATGCCTTCATCTGCCTTTTCCGGGGTCAGCTTCCAAACTGGGATGCAGCTGAATACCAGATTTTATATGAAGCGGCTGCATATCCGAAAGCTAATTCGTGTAGTTAAAAACGTTCAAAATATAGTCACAATCTCATCTCAACGACAATCAATGTCAAAATTTGACAAAAATGTAGGCAAATTAGAAGTGATCTGTCAGAAAGACAGAGACTACGTAATTATCCCTTGCTTCAAAAACGGCGAAAGGAAACATGCCTGAGAGATATTTCTCGACGGCATGTGAAGCCAAGTCAGAGACCCATGGGCGGCATATAAACTCTGACACCAGGTTAGTCACTAACCTTACGAAAAAGAAGACGGACTGAGATTAGAATGCGAACATTCTTAAAAATACGGGTATTGTCCCTCTGACCCCCACAACCTACTGGATAACAAGATACCCCTTGGTAAGACTGGTTGTCAGACTTTCGGGCTTCTGACTACCCGTAACCACTGTCAAAGATCTACTAATGACCTTCATGAAAAAAGGCGCGTTTATACGGAGAGTTTCTTGCCCGTCAAGAGGAAAGAATATCAAATATTTTAGCATCACTTACGTGATACTCATCGTATAAATGATGCTTAAAACACATGCCTTTTAAAATCGACCCTAAGCAATTGCAATAAAGTTCATAATTACCTGTAATGCTATTTCCAGTGCGGTGGAAGGTACAGGTATGGGCGGGCTCGGCGCAGGCATTAGGAATGTTGTGTAGTCGCTGAATAATGTCTCGTCTGAATTTAAACTCGCTAGAAATATGAGAAAACATTTTTATTAAGAGGGATTTATGAGACATTTGCAATTTGCAGATTTATTCATAATGGATTTTTCAAAAATGTTTTGGACTCAAATAGACCTTGTATTCATCAAAATCATCAAATATCAAACACGCATTTAGTCATCACATATCTAAAGTTAGGCCAGGTGCACTCCGCATTTCAGGTATGAAGCTACAAGTACGCGGCGGGCCTGTCTTGTCGGGCCAATTCAGTGAGTGTAAAGAAGTCAGAAGTATAAGAGTTACGCAATAGAAAGAGAGGCAACTTCTAAGTTAATATTACTGTAGGTAATTAGCGTAGCGTTGGTAGATGTCACATGTCTTCGAGTTTTTGGTTCTAGGACATGCCATGATATGGTTTCCTCACGATGTTTACTTACCTTCACCGATTTGAGAGCAGGGGTGATGAAACAGTTTACACAAAATAAAGCGCCTGTCTGGGTTCGAACCTACCACCTACAACTCGAAAGTTGCGGTCGTTACCATTGGGCCACCACTGCTGACTTTCTGTGCCATATCTTAGTTAAATGTTAATTTATTATACACTAGCTTTTGCCCACGGCTTCGACCGCGTGGATGTCAAAAAATATCCCACGGGAACGTACTACCGGGATTACATACCTAATATCCGAGGAAAGGTCATTGACTAATACCGCTGCGCCCGCGTTGCCGTCAACCATAATATGTAGTTACGCGTAATTTTGAATCTGTGATATCTCTTAAACAATTCCTTTAAATTATATGATGTCAAGGCATATAAGGATAAGGATTAATATAATACCGGTTAAAATAGTTTCGGAAATAATGAAATTTTTATCAAATTTTCAAAGATAGTAATGGTTATTGTGGGTCATCTTTAGAAGATAGGCATATGTCATTGCAGACTTTTTGTTGAACTTTTTAAGATGAACAATACTGTAGAACATAAATTTTATGAATCTTTTGCGGTTTACGCGGCGCACGCCAGTAAAGCTCCCAGTCGGCGTGATTTTTTCCGACTTCAACAATAATCGTCATATTTAATTAAGCTAATTTACACAAAAACCATAATGAATTATACACCAAAATCTTCCTCATGAATTACTCCGTCTATGGATGAAAACCGTTTGTAAATCCGTTCGGTAGTTTTTGAGTTTATCGCGTACAGACAGACAGACGCGGCGGAAGACTTTGTTTTATAATATGTAAGGATTCATCACACCTTTCGGAATATATGCTCTTAATTATAGTGAAAACCGCATCAAAATCCATTGTGTAGTTTAGAAGAACTAAGATAGACACACACAAATACGAAAAACGACTTTGTTTGATACTATTTATACATAGATAGATAAATAAATAATGAATTAATGATTTAC
Source organism: Agrochola lychnidis (assembly GCA_963680765.1). Lineage (NCBI taxonomy): Eukaryota > Metazoa > Arthropoda > Insecta > Lepidoptera > Noctuidae > Agrochola > Agrochola lychnidis. The sequence goes on from OY796873.1 coordinate 9,979,695, forward strand.
TCACAAATTAGTTCCACAAAGAGCGTATAGTTGGCGCTGGATTCGAGTAGGCCATCTTTTACGTGGATATCCGAATCATCGTCCTTATTTGCCATCGTCGGGTCATTACTATAGTCCCTGCAAATGTACATTACATAACATCACGCCAGTATTACCCGAAGGGTTAGGCAGGGGTGTAAAGTACACCCACATATCATCAGTTATGTTTAAGTCCCATATAACAGGGGGTGGGTATTTTCAGCCTTATACAAAAATGAGGTTTATCTTTACACCATCCAGCTATTTTTGAACCGTAGATAGATAGATAGTTTATTGTCCAGGTAATACAGTAAGCAGGTTTACAGGTTAAGACCAAGTTGAGACGACATAAGTAGCTTAAAATATTACCTGTAGCTAGGTTACAAAATATTATTTACCAATGAGCCCCAAACTAGACAGTTAGTCTGTATCTTGGGGCTCGGGGTACGAATTCCATAGTGGAGACTAGAGAGGTGATTCCAGGTGTTGTATGGTATATCTGGCGTGTTTGTGTACGTGTGATGTGAGTGTGGTGTGTGATGTGTGTGAATGTGGTGTGTGTGATTGTGGTGTTTGGTGTAAGTTTTTGTATGTGTGCGTATTTGTTCCCATTGTGTAACGTTTGATTCAGTGTCAGGTCAAGATCAATTTTTTAATACAAAATTGACTATAGTTTGACCAAGACCGCCACGCCTTTGCACAGCGAGGCAGGGAGCGGGACACTGCCGTGAGCGTTGACGAATGAGCAGCCTACACTACCGTCCCGTGAGCCGCGTACATACCTCAGACGCAGTACAGTGATCGAGGTCAAACTATAAGTCTCAGATTCGAGTTTAAAGTCTTTTTTAATAAGAACTTTAACTTTGTCGGAATAAGGCTCGAAATACAAAAATTTGCTCGAATGTTTGAGCTTAGATAAAAGTTAGAACTCGTCATATTAATGAGAAGGTTAAGAGTTTAACAAAGACAGTAGGTATCGAAAAACACGTTATATCATACAATAACCATAATTTCAACAAAAAAAATAACTGGAACATATCGTAATAATGAATGAGCATACGTGCAGCTCATTTTACACGTGCAGCTTGTGAGTGAACCACACCCAAAAAGCATACCAAGCCGTACAATATAACAACGCCTTCAGAGCGCTGTTGGGGCTGCCGCGACACTGTAGTGTCTCGGGCATGTTTGCCGAAGCTAGCGTCGACTGCTTCTATGCAACGATGTGTAAGCGGAGCGCGTCTCTGGTGCGCAGGTGCGCGGCAGCCCCAGCAGCGTGCTGATGATAATAGCTGACAGGCTCGACTGTCCGTACATATGACACTGCAGTGACTTGCACGTCACCTACAGTTGTCGGCCATTGATGTTGTGTTACTGTAAGTATTGTATGTAAGGTCGTTTTGTTTTGTATTTTATTGTAATGTAAATGTATTGTTTGATAAAGTTATGTGTGATGTGCAGTGATCGGAATAGGCTGACTATATTTGCCTAAACTTCGGAGAACAGAGACAGAAAGTGGAGACTTCCTTACGACGATTTTTTTTTTTCCCGGGATGCGGGAAAAATCTTCAGTAAATTGAAAATAAGCTTTATATATAATTTTTTTTGTTAACTAAAAAAAATTGTGCCTGTTGCATAAAAAAGTAAAATATATACTTATTGACAAAACGTAATGTATTCAATTATTTGATACAACGGTTAGTTGGATCGTAAATATAATTCGAATACATGAATTAAAGTTACATTATTTATTTTGGGATTTTACGTGAAAATCCCGAAAATTTGATAATTGCAAGTTTCGTTAAAAATAGCCTTTACATATCTTAAATAAAGCTTATTTTCAACTTACTGAAGATTTTCCCGAATCCCGGGAAATAAAAATATGGTCGTAAGAAAGTCTCCACTTTGTCTCTGTTCTCCGAAGTTTAGGCAAATATAGTCAGCCTATTCCGATCACTGGTGATGTGTGATGTATTGAATTTTGTATATTGTGTATGAGTCATTGTAACTCAAAGGAATAAATGAATAATAATAAATAAAAAAAGTCTTACATGCCATCAGAAAACCTTCTTGTCCTTTCAAGTATCATAGGAACCGGTTCAGTCACATCACTATCATATTCAGATTCACCCAGATACGTTTCAGTGGTGGTGGTGACGGGTGGCGTGCGTGGCAGTTCGTTAGGCACTCTCTTCGGGCGCTTCAGACAGAGACGGCATCTTTCGTGATTTAGCGTCGGGTCCGACCGGTCATAGATTATCTTGTCATCGCCTAATACTAGCTCGTTGTCACTGGGGAATCGATCGCTGAAAGGTAAAGTTTTTTTAAATAGGTGGGTAGTGGTACACACATTGTACGGAAATCCTATGCAATACGAGATCAACATAAACTGGAAACGTATAACTTGATGTGTAGCCGTGTGTACAGATGGGTCACTCACGCAAAATCATTTAAATAAAACCGGCCAAGTGCATGTCGGATCACACACAATGTAGGGTTCCGTAGTTGGAATGAATTTATCCCAAGAACAAACTTAACTTTGTAGGTGAGAAACATTTTCTCCGATACATTCTGTATGGGAGAACATGTTTTTACAACCGCAAATCTAAGTTGGTCGATTATTACTCGTTAACTTGTAAAGCCTACTCAGCTGTGATAGTTTTCCTTTTAAATTCGTTATATAAGCCACTGTTGTGAATTTTTTCACATATGTGAAACCAACCATTTAGCTGGCAGGGGGGGGGACACTTGTCTCTAACAAAAATTTTCACCTTAAAGCTTAATATTTCGCAAACGAATCTCTGAATTCAAAAATTATTTTAACATACTCACAATGTTTTTGAAAGACCTTTCCAATGATACCACACATGGTGGGATAAAACAAAATAAAAAATAAACATCATCACTTTACGTGTATGGGAGGTACCCTAAAAAAAATGTTTTTCATAATTTTGTTTTACCACTTTGTCGGCATAATTAATATGTATACCTATGCCAAATTACAGCTTTCTAGTACTAAGGGTCTCGGAGCTATACCGCGGACAGACAGACAGACAGACAGACAGACAGACAGACAGACAGACAGACAGACAGACAGATAGATAGATAGACAGACAAACAGACAGACAGACGGACATGACGAAACTATAAGGGTTCCTTGTTTACTACGGAACCCTAAAAAGCAACTCTTGCTACGACACAATAAAGTGCAATTCAGGTTGCACAGCGCTAATTGCCTACAGTTATATTCACCTAGAAGTTGCTTCTCTATCGCGTAACTCGTATATCTTCTGACTACGTTACGCCCACTGAATTCAAACAAGTCGAGCCCGCCGCGTACCTACTTGTAGCTTCATATCTAAAATGCGGAGTGACCACAGATATAGATAGACCTAGATAACGCAAGTACCATGACCTGTATGAAAACCAAGCGTACCATTTTTTGACTACCTACTATGACGTCACAAGCACTAAGAAACGTTTCTTTTACTTTTTCTCCTCGCATTTGCATAGTTTTTACAATTTATAACAGCGTAATTAACCATTTTCAATTTTTTTACTGACTTTCGACAAGCGTGGCACCGATGCAGACTGAGCGCGAAAGTGGCAGCTTACGATTATTGTACGAAAGTTGAGCACGAAAATGGCACGCGAAGTAGTTGCTCTTGCGTTATCTAGGTATATCTATATCTGTGGGAGTGACCCATTTGTATTCATGTTCGTGCATATAGTAAGTTCGACAGATGTTTAAGTCCCACGTTACGTGGGCAGAAACATGTTTATTGACTTATTTTTTTTGACGTGACAACGTCTTATAAATTGGTTTGCCGGGTGACACTTCAAGAAACTGCGTTACGCTCCGCTCACGTTATGCGCTCACAATGAGAGCGAGTGAGAGGCACGCGTCCCTTCCACTCGGGCATGGTTAGCCCGCCTAAGAGCGAGAGAGACAGACATAAAAAGTGAAAGGCACGCGTCCCTTCCACTCGAGCACAGTTAGCCCGCCTAAGAGCGAGAGAGACAGAGCGAGAGAGAGAGAGTGAGAGAGATAGGCTAGATAGATAGGATATCTTTGTATAAATTAATGTTTTAAATATAATTCTTTGTATAAATAAATAAATGTTTTAAATTGTTACTATTATTTCATCCTTCTTCCTACTATACGAATGAATATTCACATTAAAATTATTTTACCACTCAAAGTCGTTGTCACGTAAAACTTTCGCCCGTATACCGACTTTACAGGCAACCAATTTTTTTGTAATGAAAGTAGGGCAAATGACTACTATTTAACATGTAGATAATCGATCTCTAATAAAGAACTAGATACACAATGCCAAGCAAAAGTTCTCTTAAAACTGTCATCAAATTGTGTTTAGGTAATTCTAGTTGAAATAAATATACATTCATGTAGATTCAACCTTAAAGTTGTTTTCACAAAGCTATGTACAAAAATCAATAAATTTTTACGACCTACTCACTGGTCAACATACATCAAATCAAATTCAACCTTACTCGCATGTTTTAAAGTTAGAATTACAAAGTGCCAAAAAACATCTTTAAGCGCGTTGGGCATTTTTGAGATGGGAAAAAACAATTGAACTCGCGACACCGTTACTGACACTTCATTTTTGTAAACGCGATTGTGCTCTTTATTTAGATAAGGTTACGGACCAATGTTCTTTGCAAATATTTTTCTTCCACCAAGGCGATCTTGTTCAAGTTTTCACTTCTGTTGGCACTTTTGGAGTGCCACTGTTTTCTTTTGTGACAACAGCCTTCAGTGATTCCGTCAAGTAGATAATTTAAATTTTCTTCTTAAAACGAATAACAATTTATTAAACATTTCTTTCACAGTTGCCTGTTTTTCTTCTTCGAGATTTCCATTAATTTAAAGATAACACTGTTTAAATTAACATATTGTTAAGACTTACTGTGAAAACACATCAGCAAGGTAAGCGCCGAACTTAGTCGAAGAGTCTTTGTACTCTATCACCTCGAGATCTCGCGGAGATGGGAGCCTCTTCCAGTCAATGTTGCCAGAGGGCAGACGGACCATGTACACCCTGGAATCAATTGTAAACCAGTTACTGTCTATTCAAATCCTTGTTTCCAATTGATGTTAAATCAACGTAAACGAATATCAACTTTATACGTGTGTCAATAAGGTTGAATTCAAAATGTATAGTCGTGCTATTGAAAAATGTTTTTAAATGTTTGAGTTGTAGCGCTAACTGAACTGGAATTTAAAGTTTTTTTTTTTAATTTGCTTATAAGTTTCGAAACGAAATTGCGAAAGCAGTTTAGGTAATGGTAGAAATGGGCGTCACAATTGCCCAGCAAAAACCAAGGGAAGGTTTTATAAAGGTTAAAATGCTATTTGACCCCTTTATTCCCTGAATACTCAATACATTTATTACATTCTACAGTATGAACTTTTTAGTTTATTTAAGAACTTTACACCTAAAACGGTTACAACATCAAATTCAATGTTATAATTGCAATTCATTATTAATATTCTAGTTCGCTAGTTAGACACATTTCATATTTCTATACAGAAATATTGCCAAATTAATCAAAACAGCGAAATATTTGTTTTTGACATTTATTTGCGACGTTGCCAACTTTCAGAATAAACGCTCTTAATAAATTACCTGTAACAGCATATGGGTCCATTTCGCTCCGAAATTCTTGGTAAATACATTTTGAACATGTATGTGCTGTTATCTAAGATCTGGAAAATATTAATAAAAGTGAATACCATACTGCTTCACTATTAATTTCTATTGTTTGATTGAAGATAAGTTACAGTGTACCAATCCCGTGACGCGATTGGCAGCACTGACTTTTGAGTCGCCATTTTGAACTCTATTGGTATTGAAACTAAGATTACAAAAAACTTTTTACAAAAAAAAACAACCGACCTCCAAAAAAAAACACTACAAAGTGAAAAATAACTTTAATTTCTGAAGTCGGTGTCTTGGGTTTTGTATTTTCGTTTTTTGCCATCGACTTCCGAAATTAAAGTTATTTTTCACTTTGTAGTGTTTTTTTTTGGAGGTCGGTTGTTTTTTTTTGTAAAAAGTTTTTATTTTTCACTTTTTATTTGTGGTACCTACACCACACACATTCGAATACCACTACCTGCTACCAGTGACAGAAACTTATCATATCATCTACATACTAAATGGGAAAAAAATACGTATTTTGTAGCTAACTCAAAAACTATCCAAGCAAAGTTAATACAATTTATATGGGACCAATTCGAGAGCATACCCTTTCAAACAAAAAAAGAATTTTCAAAATCGGTCCACAATTGACGGAGAAATCGGTGGACATACATTAAAAAAAAAAAAAACAAACATACGCGACGAACATATAACCTCCTCCTTTTTGGAAGTCGGTTAAAAATACAGTGCTAGTCTGTGCAACCAATCGCGAAACGGGTCAAGTTATAATGAACGCACTGTAGAATGCCTTCTCAAAGACGAAGTGTAATCAACCATAGATATTTCCACAGAGTCGCCTCGACGGTAGTTGCCGACCGCTTAAAAGAGTCCGTGCGCGGTGCGGGAGGGGTGACAGTTGTCACAAAATGATGAATCATTGAGCTCTCGCATCACGACGCCACACCACTCCCGTACCGCGCAGCTACCTCAGGAACGGACTCGATTAAGCGGTTGGGCTATAGATACGGCAATGGTGCCGATTCCCTTGTTCACAAACTAAACTAAATTTAAGTTCAGTGCATCTTTTTCTTTCTATTTCATTACGAAAAGGACAGAAGATAAATTTTAGTTTAGTCCTGTCAAATTAATCAGCGCTTGACGTAAATTGACGTAATTTTAGTCGGCAAGTTTTTAATCACGTCTAAACTTGTATGGAGTGACAGGCGCTGATTAATTTGACAGGACTAAACTAAAATTTATCTTCTGTCCTTTTCGTAATGAAATAGAAAGAGAAAGATGCACTGAACTTAAATTTAGTTTAGTTTGTGAACAAGGGAATTGGCACCATTGTCAACATTTTCCATACAAAACAAGCGTGTCAGTGATCGTCACCGTTTACTTATAGAAAGCTGGCACTTCGCTTACGACTTCGTTCGCGTGGATTTCGACGTTTCCCCTTTGAACTTCAACAACTCCTCTACACAATATGTAAAAAAACCGTGTCCAATCCGAAAGGGGCACATAGGTACTGCAATATCATTACCAGTGATCGGAGTAGGTAGATTGATTTGAGATCAATGAATTGGCATGTGTATATTAGTATGGATATGCCTCCGGGATTCCAGCATTTTGAAATGATTAAGATTTATTTAAGGAATTTCAAATGTTGTAATGTGTAGAATAAAGAATATTATCAATATGAATAAGAAATGTTTAACCCTTTTTTAATAGTATATAGGTGATCGGACTCCAAGAAAAGGATAGATATACTATAAAAACAATATATTTTAAATGTTTATCTATCGCATTCCATAAATTTCTAATGTAGTAGTTTAAAAATCCTTACTTTAACAATATTTGATTCAATCCCGTAAGTACCAAAATGAAATCCCGGAAAAAGGTTTATCCATGTAATGATTTCTATGACTATTCATGATGCGAGTACGTAAAATCAATCTACCTACTCCGATCACTGATCATTACCAAAAAGTTTTTTCAGAAAGTTTTTTTTTTGGAAAATTTTCAACAGGAGTCATAAGTTATGACTTGTAGACACCCGCTAGAAGACAGCCGCCCGCGCCCCATGTAATAACCCTGTATTGTCCGGTAAATTACCACATTGAAAAAAAAAAAAAGGGGCGAATTTTTTTTAATTTTTTCCTGAAAATTACCTCATAAATATACTCTCAGTACGATACCTAACAACACCCTCACGGATCGGCCAAGGTTTTATTTTACATGTTGTATACAGGGTGGGTTATTGGTAAAACACTAACAACCAATAACCCTGTATATAAACAAACATACCCTGCTCTTTTAACGGCTTGTGACAATACTAACAATGCCTGTGAATATTAATAATAATGGTGTCTCTAGTCGCTGCCGGCGCGGTGATACCGTGCTCTGTGATGATTTCCATACGTCAAAAAGTGTATAAGCCGACGTTCGCACAGACGTAATAAATTCGCGGCGGGATTTTATCGTGCACTTGATTTTCAACTCTCGGTGTTAAGCCGAGCGTTGAGAATCCAACGTGCTGGGACGCACTCTCGTCCCAGCGCGTTGAAAAAACACTGTTGGATTTTCAACTCTCAGCACTAAGCAGAGCGTTGAAAATCCAGTCCACGAAAAAAAATCGCCGCGATTTTATTACGTCCGTGCGAACGTCGGCTAACACGTGTCAGAGCTGGAAAATTCGTTGCGCCATTTCTTCTTCACTAGGGTTGGCGTTCAGGGCCTTTTGTTTTTGTAACTTTTGATCTCCACAAACCGGCCAAGTGCGAGTCGGACTCGGACACGAAGGGTTGCGTACTGATTAAGATCGAGCAAAAACCGACGAAAAAAAAGTTTCTTGTAACGAAAAATAACTTAACTAATACTACTACTACTAATACAACGTTTTTGTTATAGCGGCAATAGAAATACACAATCTATGAAAATTTCTAGTGTCTTCCTATTACGGTTCATGAGATACAGCCCGCTGACAGACAGACAGACGGATGGACAGCGGAGGCAGTAATAGGTTTCCTTTTGGTACCCTTCGGGTACGGAACCCTAAAAATGCCGATTGTCAGCCTAATTTCAATTAACAATTTGGATTCATACCTTCCTCCATCGCGGTCGTGGCGGCGTGTCAGGTGGGGCGTATTTGGTCGTGCATGACGTCACATTCTCCTCACCACGTCTCCGCGTACGCGTCATCGCGCTCAGGCGAATCGTGAACTGTGTGTTCGGAGGCAAGTCATTTACCCTGCAAAGGAAATTTACGACATAAACATTAGATTTTAGAAAAAAAAAAAAAAGAAATTTATGTTTTCACCAAAGTAAAAAATCTCTAAACGTTGTACAGTATTTCTATTTTCTTAATGGCGGGTATCATTGGATTTCCGAATACAAACGAATGCTAATTTCCATGTCCATCAATAATTAGATTTATCCTGTATAATAATTTGAATTCAGACCTAAGTACTTTATTGTTGTTTTGTATTGATTTCCGTGTGAACTATATAGAGCTGCAAAACTATTTTCCTATCTGTCGTGCCTGCGACTTTAGCCAGCTACACGCGGAAAACAATGGACGCCCTGAGGGTCCAATATAACAGCTTCAGAATGCTTTTGAGACTGCCGCGCTTTTGCAGTGCCTCTGGCATGTTCGCGCAGGCGCGTGTTCACGATTTCCACGCAATGGTGAGGAGAAAAACGGCGTCGCTACTAGAGAGAACGCGGTCAAGTCCTAACAGCATTCTGAAGATGTTAGTGGACAAATTTGACTCGCCGATAATGAATCACTTCATGCAGGTGTTGGTTAGGCAGGAGTGATTCATTACATTCGGTGAATGTATGTAAATATTGTTTGTACTTAGTTATAATTGTAACACACTAACATAGTTTTTAATTAAAGCACACACCTACACAACAAAAATAAATTAATAAAATATTGCTATAATAATAAAAAATATAAATAAATAAAATATAGATAACAATTAATACAAATTAATGAAACATAAAAATTATTAGAATATAATAATTAATACAAATCAATAAAATATAATAATTAATATATAAAAATAAAATAATTTAATAACCTCATGACATTAATTAAAATAACTATAAAAAAATAAATACTAGAAATATCATCGAAAATTTATATAATATTTGTTTAACAAACTTGCAATCCAGTACATGTACCTACTGACTGGATGCTTGTTTTGTTCCAATTTACTACCTACCTATTATGTTGCCGTGCCCTAACTGGGTTTCGTGTTGGAACTTACTAACTTAAATGTAACAACTAAATGTACACATGAATGCAATAAAGAGTTTGAGTTTGAGTTTGAAAAATTTAATTTAATTTTTTAATTTAGCGGCTTTCCTCCAATTTTTTAAATAAATTATATTAAGTTAAAAGAGTATTAACAACTCTATAATCAACTCTCTAATACTTTCAAAACGATTGAGAGCGTCCGGTCTGCACCAAGTACTAAGACCAACTGATAGAAATCAGACGACTGACGAAACAAGAAGATTGCCGAGGGACATTAAGAACATATTTGTACTGTACTTCGGTGATAAATAATTTGTTAATGGCAGATTTTACGCCGAAAAATACTGACTGCAGACTGTAGAGCGTCGTCTGTGTCAATCAACCCCGTGTGTTATTCTCTTAGGCATAAGTGTGAATTCGCGTCATGATGGCCCAGTGATTAAGAAGCCTGCCTCTCATGCATGAGGTTGTGGTTCGAAAATCGGCAAGTACCAATGTGACAATTTCTATTTATTTTTACTTTCAAAATTTATCTTCGACACCACTGACATCGATGACAGAAAATCATTATGAGTACACTTGGACTTATAGTTTACTAGCTTTTGCTCGCGAAATACCCCACGGGAACGTACTACCGGGATAGAAAATACCCTTGTACCAAATTTCATCCGAATTCGTTCTGCCGTTCTAGCGTGAAAAAGTAACAAACAAACAATCAAACTCCCTTTCACATTTATAATATACTAGCTGCGCCCCGCGGTTTCACCCACATAAGTCTCGATCCCGTGGAAAAAAAAAAAGTATCCTGTGTTCTTTTCCAGGGCATCATCTATATATGTGCCAAATTTCATCCAAATCCGTTCAGCCGTTTTAGCGTGAAGGCGTAACAAACAAACTTACTTTCGCATTTATAATATTAAGGATACTAGCTGCGCCCCGCGGTTTCAGTCCTGCATAAGTCTCGATCCTGAGGGAATATCGAGATAAAAAGTATCCTATATGTTAATCCAGGTTATAAACGATCTGTGTGCCAAATTTCATCCAAATCCGTTCAGTAGTTTTTGCGTGAAAGAGTAATAAACATCCATCCTCACAAACTTTCGCGTTTATAATATTAAGTAAGATATCAGAGGAGGTCGTGGCTAAGTACTAACAACCGCACGGGTCGATCCATCAGGTTAAGCTACGTTTGTCGGCGTTGGTCCGTGGATATACAGACTCCTCCGTGCCTTGGAAAGCACGTCAAGCCGTTGGTCCTGGCTGTCATTTGTGGATCTTTGACAGTCGTTACGGGTCGTCAGAAGTCCGAAAGTTTGACAACCAGTCAGACCAAGGGGTGTCGTATTACCTAGTTACTGGGTTGTGGAGGTCAGATAGGCAGTCGCTCCATGTAAAATACTGGTATTCAGCTACTGCATCTAGTTGGACTGGAAGCCGAGCCCAATATAGTTGGGAAAAGGCTTGGCAGATTGAGTTAGGATATCAGTCTGAAATCTTAAATCCGCCTTGAGGAAACGTGGTGATCACTGCTTTTGTTTTCTCTGCATGAGAAGAGGCATTTGCCTTGTATTAGGCTGGCATTATTGAAGTGAAAACTATTTAGGAACGTCGGGCATTTTTGAGATGGTACTAAACAATTGATTTCGCGACACTGTTACGACACCAACTTTTGACTATTAAAAAGTGATGCGCGATACATTATTTCCTGCACAGTAAAATTGTTCAAGTTTTCACTTCTGTCGGCACTCCCGGAATGTCGCTGTTTTTTTTAAGTGAAAAATTTCTTAAGGCCTTTTTGAGATGGGACTAAACCATTGATTTCGCGACACTGTGACGACACCAGCGTTGATGTCTTTTTAATGGTCAAAAGGACCATTAAAAAGACATCAACGCGTTGATTACCGCGGTGCGTGGAGTAAAAGACATCAACGCGCTGATTACCGCGGTGCTGATTTTTTTTCAAGTTTTCACTTCTGTCGGCACTCCCGATGAGCCCCTGTTTTGTTTTTTTAAATAAATGTAAATTAATAAATGATAGGTTACCTGGTGGAACTTGAGTCATTGACCATGAACTTGGACAGTGGGCCCCATGTAACATACTTTTGTTCACCAGTGCGGTCCTTATACGTCATATTACCAGTTATCTCCATCTGAGAATCAAGACAAAACAAACATTATGTGAGTGGTCTTCTGCGTACCCCTTCGAAAAGTACAGGGCGTGATGTTACATTACAAAAACACGCACAATGAAGGGTTCTGTAGTTGGGATCAATTTATCTCAAATACGAAACTTAACATTGTAGTTGAAAAACATGTTCTCCTATACATTCCAACTGCATATGTAAGTTTATACGCACAATATTGAGGGATTTACCATGTTATTTTAAGACCATAGATTTCTTATAGGTTTTCCTGTAATCTATAAGTAAAGAACCATTCCCTGTATTTTTTTCAAAATTTTAGGCTCAGTGGTTTCAGAGATAAGGTTTGGGGAATGGTCAACTTTCATCTATTTTCTTAAATATCTTTAAATGTAGTTATTTAAAAAGTATAAATAAAATATATTTGAGATCCTTTCTTTGATCTGATTTGATTTTGATTTGAGAAACTTTTTTTTTAATTTTCTTATTTGTCCCTCCAAACTGACCCCCGTATTCAAAATTTATTTATTTACGTTACACGTCCGTGTTTGGGTCACTGAAATACATATATGAACTGAATTTCAATTTAATCGGTTCATTAGATTCGGAGCAAATTGACTGTGACAGACGGACTGATAGACACGCGAGTGATCTTATAAGGGTTCCGTTTTTTCCTTTTGAGGTACAGAACCCTAAAAATGGTGTAGGTAAAATTGTCTGAAAGCAGAAATAGAGTGGACACACTATGGTTAATTATGGCACGCTCTTACTTCTAAGTGAGCTCGTTCGTTTGGGTCAAACATTGCAAGTGAATTTTGACCAACTTTATATTTGCTTATCGTGTTAAAACTTTGTATACTCGTTTCGTTCCGATGACAGTACATTTTTATCAAGCAAGAGCCTTCTAAAAAAGGTAAAGGAAAACATCGTGAGGAAACCGAAATGGCTTCTTAGAACCAAAAATTCAACAGGCAACCACCAATCCGCCCTTGGCTCGCCATGGTGGTTTATGGCCACTCTCTCACAGAGAGACAGCCTTTTTTTTTTGGGTGGGAAATTATCAAATAATTTTTCTCCCGCTCTGGGTGGACCGGGAGGATGTCAGACTCTTACTGACTAAAACCCACCCGTGTTCCTTCAGTTGCCATGTTGCCGGGAAGCCACGGTTTCCCTTTCGGCCCGTATTCGCAGCCCCGGCAGGCATTGGCCCTAGCGGACCCCGTCAAACAGAGAGACAGCCTGAGTGAGAACACTATATATAGGCTAATTATGTTATGAGATCCTTCTGCCGAAAAGTTCTGAAGTTCGCGGGAATCCCCTGCATGCAAATAGCACAAGACAGGTCGATGTGGCGATGCTTGGGGGCGGCCTATGTGCAGCAATGGATGTCTTTGATGATGTTTATTTATCTTTGAATCAGGCACATTACCCATAATTTGTTAGTATTACTTACAACTACGTTAGTATAATTAAGACAAAATTATACAAGTAGAAACAATAACAGTAATACAACACAACTTACAGAACACTTACATCTATTAAGCCATCTTCTGGAGACACCTGGCAACAATACATGTACTGCGCACAGGTGCCCCATCAGATGGCCTTCAGTCTTACTAGCAACAATGCTCAGGAGACTACTGTCGCTGTGTCGCATCCGACGCAGTAGTGACGCGGATCTTTTACGCATGATCGCAAAGAAGTCAGCTGTAAGAACTGCTGCGAACATCCCTGACGCGCTACAATACTCTGCTACAGTATCCTAAAAGCAGTTTATGATGAAGAAGAACTTTCTATACTCACAGTATATCCTTTAATCTCAGCATTAGGCTTGAAGGGAGCGTTCCAAGTAAGGTTCAAATAGTCAACACTACATTTGACGTCAACATTGCTGGGTACACCCGGAACACCATCCAAGGTAGCTGCTTCCATCTCCTCCGACCAATTACCGCAGGTATTTGAATAGTATGAACAGGCTTTGACCTTGAAATAGGATGAAAATATATTTGGTTGGTTTGCTTTTTACCCGACTACGACAAAGCCAAAAAGAGGGTTATGTTTGATTTTTTTACTAAAGGATGACCACGTATTCGTAAATATCATAGTAAATAAGGTTTTCTTCAAGCTTTGTAGTAATAACTTGCCTAATGTTGAACACAGTGAGAGGCTCTTATACAGCCAACTACACTTTAATAGTAACACGTGAACTACAAAAATCGCTTTTAGACTGCTACGAAATAAAAACGCTGGCAATGGAAAACTTAGACCATTACTGTATGCTGTCGACCTCGAACATTTTAAACAAATCATTTCAAGCTAGACCAATACTACTTCAATCTGTACTCTAATTACGTAATACACGATCAATCTGAATCGTTTTGAAACAGATTACAAATCCATTGCTTCATAAGTTGGAAAACAAAATCTGCTCAACAACGTAAATAACGCAATGAATGTTGTTGAACTGTCAAAAGGAAACGGATTAGTCTTAATCGTTTACGAAAATGTGTTACTTAATTAGGGTACTGGTCAGACACTAGCAACGCACTTGAGGGACTTACCTTAAACACGTAAGTACTATGCGGTTCCAGATGTTCGAACATGTACGGCAAATTCTTGTCGTTACGCTCGTGACAAGCATTCAGGATCTCTGTTCCATTATCTTTTTTTCGAGCCTCCAGCAAATAGTAATGTATCAAGCCTGCAATGTCTTCTGGTGGAGGCAGCCAGCCGATCGTCACCGAAGTTGCCGAGAACCCATTTATAGAAATATTCGGTGTAAAAATCGGCTCCTTAGACAAAGTCGTTACATTAGGTGTGGTATACCTGTCACTCTCACCATATTCAGTTACCACTTGCATCATAAATGCATACGGCGTTGATTTTTCTAAACCCCCCAAAACTAGTGAGGTATTCAGCGGATCAATTGATACTTGATAATGTCTATATCCTGCTGCGGGTTCTTTTTGGTTGAGATACATTAAATAATATCTTTTTATAGGCGAGTTGTTAGCCTGAACGGTCCAGTTTATGTACACTTCAGTGGTGTTTATAGGAATGACATTATTTATTGTGACTATGGGTTTAGCGATGACGAAGATATCTATAGTTCCCGAATGCTTTTTAGAGGACACTGGGTCATCTAACTCGCAGGAGTAACTACCATTGTCTTCAGTTCCATGGATAGCTACTTTACAAGTGCTTACGATAAGCTTGGGACCTGGACCTTTCTTGAAAGTTTTGGTACAGTTCTCTCCAGTGATGTTTTTAATTTCGCCTTCTTTTGTTTTAAACATCCAATTTACTTCCTTGGGTTTGTAGGCTAAAATATTTAATTAATTAAAATTATATACACTGCAACATCATCCCATAGCGGTGTTAAAGCTGACCACATTTTAATCAAGCCCTGTATTTGTTGTTAACAAAAGTTGCTCTTCATTATTTTTTATTGCTGGCAACTCAAACTGAATGCAATGTTGCCAGCAACTTGTTACTCGCAACACTTTGATAAAATAATGTTGTGCAACTTTTGTTTCCCAAAATCTTTACAATACTAACCTTCGAAAGTGCAAGATAGAGTAAAATAAGCAAGGTTAGTGGAATTCTTGTTGATTGGACTCTTAGACGTGTTTATCAGCTTGGCTTCGAATTTCAGATCTAAGATCGCCAGTTTGGAAACATTCTCATTTTCAAATTTGGCGATGCATGTGTAGTTCCCAGCATCTTCTGTGTCTGTGTCTGATATCCTTAATGTGGATACATTCCACATGCGCGAAAAAAAAGGCCTATCTTGAAATTCTTGAATTTCTTCCTTGCTAAACGGTCGTTTGCTGGCTGTCAAGTTTATTCTGTAATTTGTAACAATAATTAAGTTTGGTCCATGATAGAATTATCTAAGAGTGTTTCCTATTTTTGCTTTTTTACTGAAACGTAAGCTAATTAACATGTGCACTATCCCTATATCCAGAAATCCAACTTTTTATGGGAACAAACCTAAAATCGGGAAAAAAATCAGCAGTTCCATAAATTTTATCGAATGACATAAATGTATTTAGCAGTCTTTGACCACCTCCCCAGGTTCATTTGTTCAATGAACTCGGGGAGATGGTCAAAGATTGTTACTCACCGGATGCCTGAGGGAGGACATCGCCGTCGAGGTAGCCCGGAAGGTGGTATGACAATCTGATCGTATTTGTAGGGCCAACATGGCCAGAGATTGCACAAGATGGAGGTTTAGAAGGAGTAAGGGGAAGCCAGCAGCGCGTCACGATTTAGGATATTAAAAAAGCGGCCAAGTGCGAGTCGTACTCGCCCATGAAGGGTTCCGTAGCAGCAAGTAACATTGAATTAAAGGTAAATTGCGGTTTACGATTTATGACGTATTAAAAAAAAACTACTTGCTAGATCTTGTTCAAACCAATTTTCGGTGGAAGTTTACATGGTAATGTACATCATACATTTTTTTTAGTTTTATCATTCTCTTATTTTAGAAGTTACAGGGGGGGGGACACACATTTTACCACTTTGGAAGAGTCTCTCGCGCAAACTATTCAGTTTAGAAAAAAATGATATTAGAAACCTCAATATCATTTTTGAAGACCTATCCATAGGTACCCCACACGTATGGGATTGATGAAAAAAAAAATTTTGAGTTTCAGTTCTAAGTATGGGGAACTCCAAAATTATTTGTTTTTTTTCTATTTTTGTGTGAAAATCTTAATGCGGTTCACAGAATACATCTACTTACCAAGTTTCAATAGCATAGCTCTTATAGTTTCGGAAAAAAGTGGCTGTGACATACGGACGGACAGACAGACAGACAGACAGACAGACAGACAGACAGACAGACAGACAGACAGACAGATAGATAGATAGACAGACAGACAGACAGACAGACAGACATGACGAATCTATAAGGGTTCCGTTTTTTGCCATTTGGCAACGGAACCCTAAAAAAGGGTTTGTTGGGCACTAAGTACTAAATTAATCTAATAGTTACCGATTGTTATTCTGCAGCAGTGTTCCATTGAACATCCACACAATTTCAGTAGTGTCAGGGGCGGCTGAGCAGGTAACGCTAGATGTCGAGCCCAGCTCGCCCGTCCATTTCGATATTTCGACTATCCTCCCATCATCTATAGCTGTAACAAATGAAAACTATATTATTGCAACATTTATTTTGGCACACGTATTTTATCAAAGAAAAAATAATTCCCATTTTGATTTCCTAAAAATATGAATGGACACTCTAATATAATTAATATGACTCTTTTTGTGAGCCTCAAAAAGTCCCTATTTTGGCGTCCTAAAAATACTAAATAGCAAATTAAGTGCAACTTAACTTGGATGTGAGCAACCAACGCGGTTGTTCACAGCTCTATGCTGAGATAGGAGCCTTTTGGCCTCGTACAGGACTCTGCTTTTATTTTTAATTTTACTTTGTTTTTTTTTATTGTTTTTTTATTAATGTTTTTAATGAAGGTGTTTAGGTTAATTTGTGATTTCCTGTGTGAGTCTCAATATACTTTTTCTTTCTTTCTTTCTTTATCTAACCTAACCTTAATAAACACATAATTAAATTATCTGTTGCTTCATTTTTAATTCTTTTTACCTATTGTGGTATAGTAATTTTATTCTTGGTGCATCGTTTTCACATATAATTATTTAACTAATGTACGTACCTATACAAACTATTGTAAAACATTTTAAAAGAGTAACGGTGGAGTTTCTTGCCCATTCTTCTCCATAAAAAAACTACCTTTTGGTAGGAGCAACTAGAATCAATTTAATTATTTTGTAAATTTTGACGTTCAAAAGGCCCAATTTGACTTTGACTTACCCATTTGGTTGGGGTGCCCTAGCGTATTTACTGCGACAAACTTTGAGAAAAGGTCAGAAAGTTAAAAAGAGGCTCATATATTTTAAAAAGCGTACACATGATCAATAATTTATGAGAGAATCAATTCAATATTTCTACAAGTTAGCAACCCTGACATTGGCAAAATTATCGAATACTCATTGATGGAGCCATTATAAATTCAATTCTCCTATAATGTTCCCACTGCTGGGACACAGGCTTCCTCTCTTCGACAGGGAGTGGACTGTAATCTACCACGTGGGACCAGTGCGGGTTGGTAGATGATGTGAATCCAATTTTAAGTTCTAGGACATGCCAGTTGCCTCACGATATTTTCCTTCACCGTTTTGAGAGCAGTGGTGATGAAATTATTTACACGACCTACGGCTCGTAAATCGGGGCTGCCACCACTGTTCTAGAATGTAGAATGTATGCCGTATCTGCCGTATCAATTATACGGGGCCCCCGACGTGCGTAAGCAAAAATTAATAAAAACTTCCCAAATTCATCATCAGCTATAAATGATTTAATAAATCAGTTTGCCGAAAAAAAGGCAAGGAGAGTGTATATTTAATTTGAATTGTTTGTAAAAATTTTGGAAAAAGTGACAGATAGATAATTATGATGAATAAATATTTCTTTTAATTTTATGCCAACATTTTTACCCTTCATAAGGGCCCCCAAACAAATTTTTATACGGGGCCCCGCCAAGGCACGCTACGCCACTGGTTATAACGTGCACGTATTTCCATACATTTTATGGACGTGTACGTCAACGATAACATCGTCACCTTAGAAATTATAAAAGCGCACTTTACCATAAAATGTTGGATTGAATTGAAAGGTATAAAGAGTAGGGAAACTAAGTATGGTCAACCGGTTTAAATTAAAAAAGGTTTTTCTGAATGACGCATTTTACCACATCAAAATGTCGCCACAGCGATACTGTGGTAGGTACACACGGCTACACATCAAGCTATACAAGTCCAGTTTATGCTATCTCGCATTCTAAAGGATTTCCGAACAATGCGAGGTCAACTTATACTGGAAATGTATAGCTTGATGTGTAGCCGTGTGTACTAAATTAACTTTTCCTCATTACATTAAAAGCGTGTTTTGAAATAATTCAAATATTATAGAAAAGCGAATGTAATAATTTGTTGTTGACTCGGAAAGAAAATTCCTTATGGCATTTAACATGACGACAATACAAGATTTACCGTGAATTCAATCCATTTTTAAATAACTAAGCTCAGTTTCTTACATTTGAAGCTTTGATTTATTTATGTCTAGATAGAGAGTCGCGCTGCAAAATAACTAAAACTAACAAGCCAACTTTATTATGCTGGTGTGCGTGACAGCTACGTCTTACACTCGCGCCACGTCATTGTGCTTTTCTAGTGTGCGTGCATATAGCGGCCAACAGTTGGACGCCATTTTTTTCACAGTTTTGACTGTCTATCGAGACATATACCGGGTGATTTTTTTTACCGTCTCGAAATTTTTACAGGATGTTCTACCCATGAATGTAAACAACTTTCACTATGGGAGCTGAGATCACGAAAAAAAAATCTGCTGTTTCGTCAAGTCAAACATTTTGGTCAAGTAGATACCTACTTGACCAAAATGTATGAAACAGCAGATTTTTTTGGTCAAGTAGGTATTGAACTTTTGTATAAACAGCAGATATTTTTTTTTCGTGATTTTAGAGTTGCTCCCATAGTAAAAGTTGTTTATATTCATGGGTAGAAAGAACACCCTGTAAAAATTTCGAGACGGTAAAAAAAATCATCCGGTATATATCTTTAATTTGAACTTTTTGATTACTAACAAAATACATACAATAGTACACAAAATAGTAATATAAACAAAATTAAAACCTTATCACTAACTACTAAGGTGTAAATTAGATTGCATATTCTTTCAAATAAATAATGTTGTTGAATTGAGCAAAGGATTCAGTATTATCTGCTTTGTTATTGACAAAACGGATCCAGATAATAAATCAGATAATAGTAATGTAATATAGATAAGCATAATAATATTATAAAAGTTGTAAACAAACTTTTTGATTTTAAGTTCAAAATCCAAATATCTTTTCAGAATACTTCACATTTTATTTAGGGTTCCATACCCAAGTTTAGTGCTTGTTTTATATCTATTCGTGAAAGTAATCTTCAATTTGTACTAAAACTAAATAGAGGGTCCCGCGGACAGGTGCGACTAGGGTTACCATCTGACAGGCATTTGCCGGATTTGACAGGCATTTTACGGTTAAGACTAGTGATGCAACGAATACGAATACGAATATTCGTATTCGCCGAATAGTAGACATTTACCGAATATTCGTATTCGGCGAATACTAATACGAATACTAATACGAATATTTAAAAATTAATATGTTTGTACGCAAATCTAATTACTGGCAGACTTGGAAAACGGGCGTCGTCGGCACGTAAAAATACGACGTGTGCAAAGGCCTTAACCGCAACGACAACGCGACGGGGGACTCCCCGGCCATAGTTTATACAGTGCCGCGGCCCGGGAGTTTTCCTATCATTACGAACCATGGATTGATTGATTCATTCATTCCTTTCATTTCATTTGTCAGTCGAAAGCACAAGTCAAGCAAGAGAGTATTGTTTTATTGAAGTGAAAACTTCTTTAGTATCGTTGTGATTTGAAAGTCGATGAAACGAAAAAGCGACAGTAAAAAGAGACAAACATAAATTCATAAGATTTAACGTGGGAGAAAATGAGACAGAAAGCATTATACAGTGTTTCTTATGTTTGTGGTTCTCTGAAGCTGAAGAATTTGTTTGTTTGCTTGAACGCGCTAATTTCAGGAACTAATGGTCCGATTTAAAAAAAATATTATAGTGTTAGATAGCCCATTTATTGAGGAAGGCTATAGGCTATATATCATCACGCTAAGACTAATAGGAGCTGAGCACCAATGAAGAATGTTTCAAAATCGGGGGGTTTTATTTTTCCTTTTGAGAGCTTCCGCTGCGTGCGCTGCGTAAACGGTTAAAGTTTCGCAAAAATCATGTATGACAGAATTGTTTCCCTTTAAAAGTTCTAAAAAAAAGTCCGCGACAGCATATGTCTATCTTTTAAGGTTGGCTCACTATAACCTTTTTTATGCTAACCAAAGGAGATGTTTCATTTTCGGCCATAAAGTGTACGTTAATGTAAAAAAAGGAAAAAATTCCACGAATTGAGGAAAAATATTCTTTCCTGTTTATTCCCCTGATTATTTCGGCACAAAAAATAATAGTTTAACAAATTATTGCCATATTCTATTCATCATGGCGTCGTTTTACTTGCATACTGCTTTCGTCCAGAAATCATGTTACATTTTAACATAATAATATCACGTAGACGTTATTTAAATAAATATGAAAAGCATGTATTTCTGTACTATAATAAGATAGCTATCTTATACAACTTTTTTGATTAATTAGAAAGTGTGATTCATCATAAAAATAAAAAAACTGCTTTTGTGGATTGTAGATTTGTAGGTACTTCTGGACGAAAATGGCTAGCTGTCGATGGTCGTATTTCTCCTGACAAACGTCAAACATTTTCGGTTTTTATTTTGTGCCCAAAAAGTATTAGATATTATGGAAAAAAACAGTCTTTATTGTATTTAGGGGTTCGTTTCCCATTTTTTCTAAAGTGTACATGTTATGGCCGGAGTCCCATACAAAAATGAAACGTCTCCTTTGTTTTAAAATAATGCATTATTTGCGAAGGTGTTTTTATAAACATGATATTAATCCTTATTCTAATAAATACATTATTCATCACAAGTATTTAATTTAAAACAAAATTTCCCTTTATATCATTCAATTTCAATGAATATCTTAGGAGATATCGCAATTTTGAAATAACATCGCAGCAAAATAATGATCAAGTACTGCGCGCGCATTTATGATGTGCAAGGCTAGGCAAGTTGTGAGGGGTAATAAGATTATAAGACCCAGTACTTTTACCTAACGTTTTAGAGTTCCACTTTTACTGATAAAAGCGTGATGTATGTGCGGACTTTTTTTTTAGAACTTTTAAAGAGAAACAATTCTGTCATACAAGTTTTTTTTTTTTCGTTTTCTTGAAGCCAAAATTTTTGAAGGTTTCACTTCTACCACGTGTGAATTGCACACATGTTTATTTTTATTTTCTGAGGCTGCTGCGAAGTGAAAGTGAAGTGAAGTTGAATAGAAAATGTCTTCTCGTAAACGAAATCAAAGTGACATATGGAAACACTTCGATAAATTACCAAGTAAGTAGTTATATGGTCTGTATTTCTTTTGTATGAACAAAAGGTAGGATAGTAAGTCCTAAGTAACTTAGACGAACGTTAGTAATGGCTGCGTCTATGTAGTACTACTAGACTATTAGTCTTTTATTACCATGGCGAGATATTCGTATTCGTATTCGTATTCGCCGAATAGTAGGTTTGATATTCGTATTCGTATTCGTATTCGTAAAAGTAGTATTCGTTGCATCACTAGTTAAGACAGGCGTGCGGCCGGCGCTAAGCTGAGACAGGCAGTTTTGAAATTCCTTAACAAGTGCACAGTTGAGTAAAGAAAGGAATCGCTTGATACTAGTCAGAAAAAAATGAATTTTTGACGAAAATGACTTCGGAAAAATATCACTCAGTGTGTTAAGTTAGTTTTTTCTAAATTCGGTTCATACTTTTGAACTTTTCATTTTGAATGGATACATCTTTTAAACTATCTGCTGCGTATTATTTATTTTAAGACGTACAGTTTTTTTACTACAGACAGGCATTTTTCTGAAAAATCTGGCATTTTGTACATCCTAGACAGGCATCCTCCCTTACATAGATGGTAACCCTAGCTTGGGCAGGGCATCGCCGTGTCCTCGTGGAAGCGATCGGCGGCGGTGATCTCTCGCGTCCGGCCCTGATTCGGGCCATGCTACGGAGCGAGAGGAAATGGGAGACCGTCACCTCCTTCTGCGAAGCAGTAATGCTCGCGAAGGAGGAGACGGAGCGCGTGAGGGAGAGGCAAATTTCGCGCCCTCGCGCCCCTAACCGCCGCAGGAGGAGACGCCCTGGGCGTCGGGAATCACAGGAAGATTTCCGACCACCGTAGGCGCGGGCTTGCGGACGGTGAGCAATGGGTAGCTCGCCGTCCGATAAGGACCAAGTCCGGGTCGACGGCGCGTTGTGTTCCACGCGCGCCTCAAAGAGATGTCAGCAGAATTGACGGGGTCCGCTAGGGCCAATGCCTGCCGGGGGTTCGAAGAAAACCGATAGGGAAATCGTGGCCCCCCTGGCAACACGGCAACTGAAGGAACACGGGTGGGTTTTAGTCAGTAAGAGTCTGACACGCCCTCCCGCTCCGCCCAGAGCGGGAGAAGTTATTTGATGATTTCCCACCCAAAAAAAAAAAGGTGCGACGTGACTCTAGTGGAACAATTTCTATGAAAACTTAATGGAAATTGTTCTACCAGAGTAGCGCCTATCTGCGGGAGCAGCGTTATCTGGTTAAAATAATGGGAGACAATTATAAAAAAAAATATGATGATGATTGTTAAAGTAAACGCGATCAAGTATTAAAAACTCTGACTAGGCCCTGTTAAAGTGAAACTTTTATTACATCGTCTCAAACTTTTTCGTCTGTGTGTTGCATGTCGCGTGACGGTCGGCCGCGGAGTAGGGATAAAGTGAAAGGCGCTCGTCAGAGCAGCCAAGGCCAATATGGCGGCGCCTATAAAAGTTTCATTATTACCTTGGTTTCATAAAACCACACAATCCTTTTTTTTTGTTATAGAGCTTTATCTTTCTTTTGTAACCGTGACTGCTAATTAGTTGATAACTTCATACAGACCACGTTATTACTGCTTCTATCATGTCAAGTAAAAAAAAAACCGGCCAAGGGCGTGTCGGACTACGCACAATGAAGGGGAACCCTTCATTATGCGTAGTCAGCAGCCAGTAGTTGGGATGAATTTATCCCAAACATCTCCCATAAATTCCAACTGCAAATGGATGTACGCACAATTTTGAGAGATTTACCGTGTTGTTTAAGACCATGGATTTCTTATAGATTTTCGTGTAATCTATGAGTAAAGAACCATTCTCTGTATTTTTTTTTTAATTTTAGGCTCAGTAGTTTCGGAGATAAAGGGGGGGGATTATCTTTAAATGTTTTATAGAAATAAATTGAGATCTTCGCAACAAGCTCTTTCATTTGATATGTTACACGGTACAGTTAGAAAAACTTTTTTTGTAATTTTTTATTTGCTCCCAAATGTGACTTGACTCCCATATTCAAAACTCATTTACGTTGCACGTCCGAGTTTGGGTCACAGAAATAGATATGTGTACCAAATTTCAACTTAATCGGTCCATTAGATTCGGAGCAAATTGGCTGTGACAGACGGACAAACAGACACACGAGTGATACTATAAGGGTTCCGTTTTTTCCTTTTGAGATACGGAACCCAAAAAAAGAAGGTAAAGTATAATTGTGTCGGTGTTCGACTCTCGCGCACTTTGCCAGTTTTAAACCTAGCTCATGGTACCGAATGAAATATCGGAAACTTGAAGAAAAAGAAATAAAGGTAAATTATTTATTTACAGGGTAAAATTAAATTAGTTGGCGAAACTGCAGATTTGATGGATTTGTAAACATGATAAAACAAAAAAAAAACTGTTGATTCTGCTGTCAACGACAACTAGTAGTAGTTACTTGAAGTATGAATTGAGAAATAGTAGATTGTTTGCCTAGGGAGCAAACAATTATTTTATAGGCGAGAGTGTTTCTTTGAATCCAAAGCGAAGCGAAGGATGCTAAAGTAGAATCCTGAGCGCAGCGAGGGATTCAAAGTACGTCACTCGAGCTTAAAAAGAATATTTATTTTATTTATACCTACGTTTATTTATTTCATTCTCACTACTTGAAAGACACACTATTTTTTTTTATAAAACTAAGTAATAAAATCCGAATTTGAGTAAACAATTACGAACGCAGGCGGAATGCATTTCGCGCGTTTTTTTTTTTCATTTTTTAATTTGGTTTGCCCGCGGATTACTTTATCATACAGCCTGTTACTTGTTCATAAATTGTTCGTGATTGATCTCTGTGGTGATTGGATCTTTTACTAATAATATCCATATTCTGAATTAAAAATCATTTTTAGTCCCTAGGGGTTAAAGAGCTATTTTAGTCCCTGTTTATGAAGAAAAACTAGCTCTTTTTGAATAGATGTGATAAAAATCAGTTTTTCGACCCCAAAAAAGTTTCGCTGACTGATTTAATTTGACCCCGTATATGTGCTAATTGTAACTTTTAAATCAATATCAGACTTGCAACAAGAATTTTTGCTTCTTTATCAAAGCATATTTTTCATATTTCATGGATTTCTGCAAAGTAACACCAGATTCCTTTACGAATCTAGTGGTAATACATTATTTAAATATGAGAAGCGCTCCATGAAGCGCTATGACCCGCAACTGGAGCGGCCGCCGAAATCGCAGAACATATTTGGTTTGTTTTGGGTCTGCTGATTTTCAAGCCAAACATAATCCAGCTTCTGTTGCTATTTCTCTAATCTGCTCTGGATCTCATGTTCATCTTCACCGACAGAAAGATGTCGTCGGCAAACAGCATGCACCAGGGTGCCCGTTCCTGTATGTCCAGAGGGTCCATAACCTTTACAACATTATTCCTTTTAAAGATTCGAGAGGAAATTGCAAACATCGTTGTACAGCTGCTGTTATCAGGGTCATATAAATAAAAGCTTGGAAGAACTGATAACATATCTTATTAAACTGTAGCTAAGTATTGTTCTCTGAGAATTTATGAATGGATGATAACAATGTGTGTTAGATGTTTTTCTTTATAACAATATCAATATGCCTAGCCTTTTCCCACCTATGTTAGGGTCAGCTTCCAGTCTAACCGGATGCACCTGAATACCAGTATTTTACATGGGGTGACTGCCTATCGAGGTATGGGTTACTGGGTGGGAACAATAATTATGGACAATTACATACATAATACGTTTTTTTTTAAACTTTTTAATTTTAAATATTTAATCAACAATTTTTTTAAATTATATTTTTTCTTTTTGAATGTCGAAGTAGTGGAGTAGGTAGTTCCTTGCATTGTCAAGGAACATCTTGAAAAAGTAAATAATAGGAGATAGAACCATGTGTTCTCTAAATGAATAAAATAGCAATATTTGATAATATGACATTTGAAAAGTTGTTTTTTACATTACACCTTTCATGCCGAAATCCGGTTCAAACATCATGCTCTATGAATACCTTGTTTACAATATTGGAGATGAATTGAAAACATAACACAATAGGTACTACTTAGGTCATAGAGAATAGAAGCAAATCGTAAACAACACTTAGAGGTGTAAAACAGTTTAGGTAAACAAAAATAAAGGACTTGAGGACGGGGTGGATATTGAGAGGGAGCGCAGAGCGCTGTCTGTCCGCTGCAACATGTTGGCCCGCAGGTTTTCGCGGTGCACGGGGACTGTCAAAGTTGCGCTTTTTAAAGCGTACTGTCAGTCCTTTTACACCTGCAGCCTGTGGGTTAACTATACACAGCGGACATACAGCGATCTGTGCGTTCAAGACAATAACACGTTCCGGGTGCTGATGGGGCTGCCGCGCCACTGCAGTGCCTCCGCGATGTTCGCGGCGGCTGACACGAACGGCTTTGCGGCCATCATGCGCAAACGGTGCGCTTCTACTCGTAACATGCGCCGCACGCGCGACAGTCCCAACACCATCCTGCGCGCGCTGGTGGACCGGTGGGACTCTCCGATGCTGGCTCGCTGGATACGGCTGGACGCAGTCGTGTAGTGATTTAGCACCACCATCGGGGAGTCCACCCGGACCTGCCACTTACTGTTTAATGTAATTGTTATTTAATTAAATTATTATTCCGTTTATTCATTTCTTATTCGATTACATTTTTAAATATTTCTTAAAATAAAAAAGATAAAAAAACATTTAAAATATAAAAAAATAGAGTTGCGCCGGTGTCGGGAGCAGGGTCCAAGCTACCGGTGGTTAGGGCTGCAGAGACAGGAACCTCCTCACAATGCGAGCCGTATCGAGGAGTACTGCCTTCTGAATCAGGCGCTTGATCCAACTGCCTAATGAGAGCCTCGAGAGATGTTGGTCGAGGCTTTCGGCCATCAGGCCATTTGCCGTTACGACAATCGGCACAATGATAGCCGAGCTCACATTCCACATGTGAACAACCTCGTGTGCTAAGTCGAGATATTTTATTTGTTTCTCTTTCTCAGCTTTCACGAGGTTCTCGTCATGTGGAATGGTAACATCGACTATCATTGCGCGGCGCACTAATCGATCTATCACTACTATATCAGGCTTATTTGCTATAATAGTCCTGTCAGTAATGATAGACCGATCCCAGTACAACGTGACATGGTCATTTTCGAGAACTGGGACGGGCCTATACTTGTAATACGGTACCTCAGAGTCCATAGTTTATATTTCAAAGCAAGTTGCTGGTGAATAATCCTAGCCACTTGGTTATGTCTGTGCAGGGGGCCTACCACAAGCTCATAAAGCAGTATTATTTTAATATTACTTCAGTGTGGGAAAGAGATGAAGCTCTACAAGACGTATAGCTCCATCTCTTTCTCCCGCTGAAATAATATTAAAATAATACTGGTTTTGAGCTAGTGGTAGGCCCCCAGGTACTCGCCGTTAGCTAGACGCGAACAACCGGAGATAATATGTCTGATGGACTCACCCGGACCATGGCATGCCCGACACACGTCAACCGTACCGTCGTTCATAATATATCTCCGGTAATTATTCGTCAAGATAACTTCATCCATAATTGCACAGACGAAACCTTCGGTTTCCCCGAAAAGGTCACTGAAACGTAGCCAGGATACGGACGCTAAGAAATCTACACCGGGCTCATGAAGAGCCCGATAGAAGCGCCCGTGAAGCGCCTTGAACTCAAACTCAAACTCAAACTCAAATCATTTATTTCAATTAAACCATTTACAGGCACTTTTGAATTGTCAAGGAATCGGTCAGTCAGAAATAGGTATGAAGCTAGTTGCCCATTCCAAAGCGTAGTAGGTACCTATGGAGAAGAACGGGCAAGAAACTCCACGGACACTCTTTTAAATAAAAAATTGTTACAAAATATTGGTTACATCATTCATGTTGAAATTATACATGTGAGAACAATGTAGAAAGACGTGCACATGAGAAGCGTCCGTAATAAAAAGATAAAAAAGAACAATTCAAAAAAATTAAAAATAAGCCCTGGCAGCTAAGAGATAACCAGTCCCAACTGACGGCGCCCGTTCACGAACATGACGCATGGATTAGCACCATTCAGCTCAACCATTTTGAAGGGAGCTAAATGATCCAACACACGCGCCACCATCAGCGAAACATTTGAGTGAGCATGACATACTCACAGCCGCCAGGGCACATTCAAGTCAATGCAAGACATATTACCCGGTAAATAGTAACTCTTTAGTACATAGTGCTCACATAGTGTGCTATGCAATTATATAATACAAAAGAGATTGAGTTTATACAATGCAAAGATGGTCTTACAATCTTCAGCAGCTCCAACAGTATTTGCAAATGTTAATCAATTAGTTGTGGTTGTGGAGCAGGACCAGCATTGAGCCAAGCATTTTTATTTACTTGGTAAGTAAAAAAAATAAACATTTAAGTTCGTAATGTCAAAAACAAAATTAAAAAAAAAGGGAAAGCAACTCTTCCAAATATTAAAATTTTAACTAG
This sequence comes from Agrochola lychnidis, assembly GCA_963680765.1. NCBI lineage: Eukaryota > Metazoa > Arthropoda > Insecta > Lepidoptera > Noctuidae > Agrochola > Agrochola lychnidis. The sequence continues at coordinate 10,008,448 of OY796873.1, forward strand.
TGAGCCCAAGTGGCTGTGGAGCAGGACCAGCATTAAGCCAAGCATTTTTATCTACGATATAATCATCCAACTTATAATATGCTTGTCTACATAGTGTGCGTTTAATGCATGTTTTAAATTTCTTCTCATTTAGTTGAAGAATATCGAGTGGTATTTTATTATAACATTTTACACAGTACCCCATAAAAGAAGTGTGAACTTTAGACAATCTAAAACGTGGTTGATCTAATTTATTCCTATTTCTAGTGTTAAAATTATGCCTGTCACTTATCTTACTAAAAAGGTGTAGATTTTTTCGAACATACATAATGTTTTCATATATATACTGACAAGGTACCGTCATGATGTTAATTTTCTTGAACAATTCCCTTAGAGATTCGCGTCTGCGGAGGTTGTAGATGGCTCTGACGGCCCTCTTTTGCAGAATAAAGATAGAATCAATATCTGCAGCCCGTCCCCACAGCAAAATACCGTAAGACATGATGCTATGAAAATAACTAAAATAGACCAGTCTCGCGGTATCCACGTCTGTTAGTTGGCGGATTTTCCAAACAGCGTAAGCGGCTGAACTTAACCGCCCTGCAAGTGATGTTAAGTGAGGACCCCACTGTAGTTTGGAGTCAAGCGTTATCCCCAGGAAAACTGTCTTTTCGACGAATTCTAGTGTCTCCTTATTCAATACAACGTGACATTCACTACTTCTAACATTCGGTAACGCGAATCTTATGCATTTAGTTTTCTTCTCATTTAATACCAAATTATTTACAGTAAACCAATTATGGACCGTAACCATAGCGTTATTTACGTCGTCAAGCTCCTGTGCACGTCTGTCTAATTTAAAAATCAGTGATGTGTCATCAGCAAATAACACCATTTGTGGTCGATTTTTCAGTAAATTTGGTAAATCATTTATATATACTAAAAAGAGGAATGGACCCAATATCGAGCCCTGTGGTACACCCATTTTGACTTTTAAACCCAATGAATTTACACCGTTTATTTGAACTTGCTGCAGTCTATCATTCAAATATGATTTTACTAAGCTCAGCGCAAGTTTATCCAGACCGTAATGCTCAAGTTTCAAGAGCAGTGTTTCGTGATCCACGCAATCAAATGCCTTGGATAGGTCGCAAAAGATGCCTATTGCATCTTGTGCCTCTTCCCATGCATTAAAGATGTGTTTTAATAAGGTGACACCGGCGTCGGTTGTGCAACGTCCTTTGGTGAAACCATACTGTTGATCGTGTAGGATGTTATTACGATTAAAATGATTGAGCATTTGATTTAACATTACTTTTTCAAACACCTTGCTGAAAACCGGCAAAACTGATACGGGCCTATAATTATTAGTGTCTTTGCTGTCCCCGGATTTGAAAAGTGGAATAACTTTACTGTATTTCATTAAATCCGGGAATATCCCTTGATCTACACACAAATTAAATATTAAAGCTAAATAGGGTGCAATTGTCTCAATAATTGATTGACAAACTTTAGTAGACATGCCCCACAGATCTTCGGTAATTTTGATCTTAAGTTGCTTAAAAGCCTTTATAACGACCACAGGGTTTATATGTTTAAATTTAAATTCCACAGGGCAGGCTGAAACATTCGCTTTTAATAAATCAATCGCAAGTGAGGGGGAGGAATTTAGAGTTTCTGTAGTTTTAATTGGAATATTGGTAAAGAAAGTTGCAAATTCTTGAGCAACATCGATGTTGTCGCTAATAAGACCGCCGGAAGTGTCTAGTGTGTAATCTGTATTATGTCTTTTGTTCTTGTTTGTTTCATTGTTAATAATTTTCCAAACTGTCTTTATTTTGGAATTTGTCTTGCTTTGCCATACCTCCTTGCGGTCATCTGTAGTAAGTACTACAAGTTTGCGCCAGTTCTCTTTAGCCATGGAGAGCGGGGTGAGCCCGTTGTCCACTGCGACCACATCACGGTGCATACCCACATCGGTTTTAAAAAAATATTCCCTGAGGCTGCACACCTCGCGGTTGTGGAGGGTCTTCGCATTTAAAAAGCCTCGACCTCCGCACTTCCGCGGGATGTACAGTCTCATCACCGATGAACGTGGGTGATGCATCCGGTTCGCGGTCAGGAGTGTACGGACCCTCCTGTCCAGGGCGTCCAGTTCGGTCTGAGTCCATTTGAGTATGCCGAAAGAGTACATCAAAACGGGCATGACCCAACCGTTGAAGGCGCGCACCTTGTTTCCGCCTGAAAGAAGACTAATTAATACCTTCTTCAGGCGACCAAAGAAGCGCTCCTTCAACGATTGCTTCATCAGCAACGTTGATGCCTAACGCTTCCGACATACCCAAATACTTATAGCTTTCAGCTGAGGAGAGGGATCTGAGGTGTATGGAGTCCGAGAGTTGGGTTCCCTCGGATTCCATAATCTCCCCTCGCTTTACATGCATGACTGCACATTTGTTCACACCAAATTCCATCCTAATGGCGCCACACACACAGACGAATGTTTCAGTTATCTTCAGTAGCTCCATCAGTCGCAATTTGTTGGGGGCAAAGAGTTTCAAGTCATCCATGTAGAGGAGGTGAGATATGACCTGACCACCTCTCCTCAACCTGTAGCCCAGGCCTGAATCCTCCAGCAGTGTGCTCAGAGGATTCAGGGCTAAGCAAAACCAAAGTGACAAAACTGTCGCCCTGAAATATTCCCCGTTTAATCCATACAGGTTCGTATTCCCCTGGATCTGTCGGCATACTGGGTAGCGAAGGACCGTCCTCCATTGCCCCATACACGACATCAGGAAGGTGCGCAGAGTTGCATCTATCTTGTACAACTCCAGCACCCTCATGAGCCAAGTATGTGGCACCGAGTCATAGGCCTTCTTATAGTCTATCCAGCATGTTGACAGATCCATGCGGGATCGACGAACCTGTTGGCTTATGGCCATGTCGATGAGGAGAAGCTCCTTAGTACCGTGGGACCCATTCCTACATCCATTTTGGGAGGCTGACATAATTAAATTATTATTTTTAGTTTTTAACTATTCTCGGGACCATGGATCCCGGTCCTTTGGAAGGCTTACGAAGGGCCGAAGCCAACTCGTAGAGGCCCGTTAGACGCTTCTAAAGAAATAAGGCACCAACCGACGATTATCCCTGTTTGCACTATGCAAGTGCACCAAAGGACAACCCCCTGTTGGTGTAGGTGTACTTACGAGCTTACAAACTAGTGTTGGTAATAATTCATAATAATTGACATAATAATAATAGTTTTTCTTTTCTATAATTTTACTGTTGTTCCGATGAGAAAATAGGAAACAGGCAATTTTTTTAAGTGAAACCTTCTGTAGGCGCATTGGATATTTTTGAGATGGGACCATTGATTTTGCAACACTGTACGTCACCCGCTTTGACACAAAAGCTTTTTCGGAAAAGACATCAACGCATTGATTACCGCGGTGCGTGGAGTAAAAGACATAAACGCGTTGATTACTACGGTGTCGTTTTTTTTTTTCAAGTTTTTACTTCTGTCGGCACTCCCGGAGTGCCATTGTTTTTTTTTTTTGTTGTCAAATGTGCTTAGTCACATAATAGAAGTTTCAATCGTTACATTTAAATTGGACAGCATTATGTACAGGCAAAAGGATAAAGACAGAAATAATGATGATTAAAACTACCTCATCATCTGCTTATCCTTTTCCCTATGTTGGGGTCGGCTTCCAGTACAATTGGATGTGACTGAATACCAGTATTTTACATAAAGTAACTGCCTATCTGACCTCCACAACCCAGTTACTGGGTAATACAATACCCTTGGTAAGACTGGTGGCCGGACTTTCAGGCAAATACTATCTATACATACTTACATCCACAATTTATTATACAGTACAGTTGTAAAAATTCAGTTATTTATTTAACATGTTTTACTTTGAATACCATAAGCTGTGCAAAACATGAGACCTGAAAAAATCTTTGAGAATATTTTTACAAATACATAAATAATTTATAATACCTAGACTGCTACATAGTTGTGCTATTAATGACATTATTTGAGCTATTGTTACCAATTTATTATCATGGAGGAAGTTAAGTTTTCCCGCTACACAAACCTAAACTTTGTTACCAAAATTATCTTCATACATGTATTGTATAAAAATGTTACGGGTGGTCAGAAGCCCGAAAGTCTGACAACCAGTCTTACAAAGGGGTTTCGTTCTACCCAGTTACTGGGTTGTGGAGGTCAGATTGGCAGTTGCTCCTTGTAAAATATTGGTATTCAGCTGCATCCAGTTAGACTGGAAGCCGACCCCAATATAGTTGGAAAAAGGCTAGGCAGATTGTTTGATTGACATGTTATGTATATATTTTTTTTCATATATTTTTCTATTGGATCAGTAGGTACTATGTATGTATGTAAGTATGCAAATACTAACAATACTGACAGACAAACAATGATTCATGATCCAGAAATATCATAAACCTACATAAATTATTATTTAAATTGTAAACTTCTCATGATAACCTTTCAACTGTCATTAACGAGACACAATAGAATTTTAATTGTTATCCACCTCAATGAGGCGTCGCAACAGATGATGAGATAAATCCTTAATAAAACTTTGGTAATGTTTCACTTCGATCAGACTAGATCTAACTACTGTTATTGACTAATGTAATGGGTTCCAAATCAAATATAAATGCATATGATCTGTGTAAACATCATTTACATAAGTTTAACCGACAGGAATACGTTCATTGCGATGCTAAATAGCATCCGCTGACCGCAAATTTTGAGGAAACACATCAATTGAAAAAAATGCGCGTACAGGGACAAAAAATATTATCCTGGTCCATGTTTCTATGGGCTAAACCGTAGATATACACATTAGATATTAAAATCCTGAAGCTTTTACGCTGAAAACATCTAAATTTGTTTATTACTCACCTAAAATTGGATACCATAGTCCCATACACAGAAAATATAGAACAAGTGCCGCGGGATACTTCCCGACGGTGCTACCCATTGTCATGGCGGAAGCACCTCGATTTTACATACAATACGCGCAATAACGCGACATTAAAGTCATCGCACGATTATTAAACCATTTTCTATTCACTTATACAACGATAGCACTGATTATTTCTATAATTATCACGCAAAACTACAAAGCGGCTGACACCCAAAGCCGAACAAACAATCTCACTGCAAGTGTTGCCACTTACCAATTATTCACTTCAAATTCAATTTCCTGTAATCCATCATGCAATCTGTGAATAGATAAATGTGTTATAGTTTCCATTAAAATCAGGCTTATTTAATTTTTTAAACTAACAATAAAGCTAACGCTTTAATCAATCAATAAGAATTTATAAAATCTAAATCATGACAAAAAATTTTGCTTCTGGGTGGTTTTTCTGAAACATTACTTTTCCAATCCATCCAATAATGTATTTATAAAAAAAGACTGATTTAGCCGAAACTTCGAAAATGATTATTGAAAATTTTACTTTGCTGGCGACACTAAAATCTAAACTTTTGATCATCTATGATTTTAACATGCTATGCCATAGACAAAAAAGAAGACGTACAGACGCCAGCACATCAAGCTACCCGAAACTGTCAAATTTTCCCAATCAACTTTGAACCTTATAGTTCAGCTATAAAGTTGAAAATCTATTAAATAAATTTGACAGATTGTAGTAGCCTGATGTGCTGTCGTCTGTACTATTTATTTCAAACAGGGTAAGCAGAGGTTGCCTAGGAGTTTAGAGGACTGCAGACTCAAGGGTCCCCGAAACGATTTTTTTTACGTATATCCATTGATTAATGTAATTTAAGGTAATTTATCGTTTCGGGGAGCCCGACTGCAGAGGACACAAGCACAGCATGACTATTATTAATTTTCTTAGAACTTCATAAAGAACTTACTTTTTTTTGTAGATTAACGGCTACCAAATTCCAATAATAATCGATTTCGTGATGGTCGATGTGAATGTCATAATCATAACAGTACGGGGCAGTTTTATGAGTATTGTATTGAATATCGGGCTAATGTCCGCAACTCCACGCTCAAGGTGCTTTGCGTATGGAACGTAATGCCATATAATAGTGAGGAAATTTGCAAAAATATAATTTCCTTTGTTATGCGTACAATTTTTATCAGGATTGCGGAACTTGTTATTTGAGGTATTTTGCAGAAATCATAATTTAAATGTTTGTATGCACTTACATAATACCTTACGAATTTAGGCGCTTAGGATGAAAAAGAATTTAGCGTCCCTTTTTAACCGAATATAAAAAAGTTGGAGGTTATTGGAAGGGCTTGTTGTTTTTTTTTATGTGCTAATTTCTCTAATACAATACAAGCCGTGTGGCCAATGGGATTTCCCAGAAGTAAAGGTGCTACTTTTCAAGGCCTACTGCCAGTCCTTTTACACATGCAGCATGTGGGTCAAGTATACCCAGAGAACCCATGACATCCTCCGTGTGCAATTTAATAATGCCTTCAGAGTGCTGTTACGGCTGCCTCGGTTCTGTAGTGCATCAGGCATGTCGTGTGTGCGTCCGTACGAGCCTCAGTAAGGCTCGTATGGACGATTATTTTGTAATCCTGCGCAAGAGAGCTACCTCCCTGATGCAGAGGAGCTGTGGCAGTGGCAACAGAATTATGAGGGCAATTTATGAAAGTATTGATAGTCCAATGCGAAAGCACAGGGGTCTTTGTATGCAATGTAATCTTTAGTGCTTTCGCATTGGATTTTCTTGGAATATTGTATACATAAAAACAACTGTTATTTCTATTGCTTTAATTGTAACTTTCTGATCTCATGATATAAAGTTATCTTTAATGCACGCGGGGGCGGGCGCAAGGGACTTGAGCGGTCTAGTTAATAGTTCAGTCTAGATATTAGAATATTATAAAACCTCCTCTAAATGTTTGCAACTCTATGGATACTATAATTATAGAGATTTTTTTCTTCTCAGCTCCTTCAGTGGTGGCGTAAAGGGGGGGCGGTGGGGGCGGTCCGCCCCGTGTGCCAAGCACACAGAACAGAAAGCACCAAGGGGTGACAACCTCCTGGTGACAAACTGATAACACTCTGGACTAACATTGCCAGGCAGAGAATTATTGTTAAAATGTCTTGATAGATTTTACGGAGAACTTCGTTACAGGGCAATGTATGACATTCTCCTAACATTTGGTGTTGTTCAACCTAAAACTCTGCTCACCATTTTGAAAAGCTTCTTGTGAAAGAACTTTCTCAAAAGCTTCTTGTGAAAGAAGTTTCTCAAAATTAAAGTTGATAAAATCTTCCTTTAAGATCGACAATGAGCCAAGCCCGACTTAACTATCTTTCCATATTTTCCATTGAAAAGGACTGGAAAGTAAATTTTGTTAGTGTCATCGAATATTTTAGCAAAAGTAAGCACGTTTAGTATTTGTTGTTTTATTTTGAGGGTGCTCAATAGAAAACTGCCCCGGGTGCCAACCCAAGCTACGCCAACACTGAGCTTATTGGCTAGTTTTTGCAACATTTACCTACGGACTGAAGCCAAGTAAATGTAGCCTGTGGTGTGTTATGTTTAATATTATTAATACTGAGTCAGCGCAATACTATAAAGCTCTTGCACTAGCTAAGAGTTTAAATTTTCTTTATGAAACATGAAGTAGGTAAATGGGTTTGGTTTGAAAATTATTTTATTCATTTTACTGTTTATTTGGTAGAAACAGTAGTAAATAAAAATGATAATACGGCAACATTAATTGTTTATTGACATGACGAATGACAGACGGCGGGGTCTCGTTCGATGGCAGCTCGATTGGTACAATTTAGACGAATTAAATGACTCGTTAAAGAGATTATTTCCGCTCTTATCCGATAACGAAGTGAAAATGTGTTTTATAAATACTGTTTAAGCTGTTTACGCACGCTTCTTACGTGCGTATTGTGTTATTAAGATGTATATTCATTACACCATAGGAGCCATTTTTATTGTATTTATTTTGTGCGTTCATTGTGATAATGTAGCCAACGACAACGAAATCAAGGAGATTTACGGTGAGTTAACTGGTTTATTTATTGTTTTGTAGTTTTAGATAGAGTTATTGTGCATTTTTGTTGTTTTGTCGTATCACGCCTATGTGTGACAGGCCGCCCACGAAGTGTTCGCGAGGTACGAACCGCAGGCTTCTTCAAGGCGTATTGCCGAACTTGCCGTATTTTCCAACGTCTCTGTTTATAATTACTGTATAAACTTCCTGTTTGGATGTCAGTCGAGTTGTTCCCACTTGTGGGCAACTCACATGGACATTGTTATCATACTGGGTGCTATTTTTCTGTCAGCTAATGTGCTTTAATATAAAAGAATATATTTAAAATATTACAGAATCTATGTAGACACTAGAGTGAAATTTTTTATCATCTATTTCAGAAAAAATATTTTTATGTGAAGTATGAAATCTTATTAGAATGGGCTACATGTAGGTACCATCAAACTGAAGTAAATATTATTATTGTAACATGTGAGGCACCAAGGTAGCTTTGCTTTGTTCCTAAACAAGAAACTGATTTTATAATATTACCACAACTATGCAGAAAACTTACTTAGACATGTGTCTGCATTTAAAGCATCTGCTACCAGCACCTATTTGTATTGTGAAGAACATTGACCATTCATTTGTGTATTATTTATTTATTTTATTTTTAACATAAAACGGCAATCTGCTAATTGCATTAGCTAAAGATAAGCTATTAAAGGTCCCCAAAACGATCAATTGAAATAGTAAATTTTTATGTGATTGATACACATTGATGCGCAAATTGATTGATTTCCAAATGCTGTTGAAGCAATTGACAATAATAATACCGTTGAACTGCCAAGTCATAGGTCTCGAGTCCGAACCCAAGGCAGGCATCTCTGACTTTTTGGATTCACATGCATATTGTCTAATTATCACTTGCTTAAAAAACAGTGAAGGAAAACATTGTGAGGAAACTGGCATGCCTGAGAAATATTTCTCGATGGCATTTGAAGCCAAGTCAGAGGCCCATGGGCAGCTTTAAAGCGCTGATACCAGGTTAGTCACTAACCACACGAAAGGAAGACTACAATACAAATTGATGGCAATTTATTGTTCCTGAAAACCTTTAGACAAACAGTTCATACACACACCTTACTCCAGACATACTGACATGATTTTTTTCCATCCATGAACACACACAAACAAACCATGGTAGTTATTTCAGTAAAAAGAATTAAAAATTAAGAATCATGATAAAATTAATGATAAATCACACATCACCAGCTTTTTAATCAATCAATTAATTGTTAGTTTAAACAATTAACCAATCCATTATTTTTGGAGTCTTCAGGCATTGTTTGCTTAAAAGGAGGCTTCAAACACGTTTAAATGTAATGTAATTTTCAATTTGGCACAATAAACTATTTTGTAATTGTAATTTGGCAGTTAATTAATTACTTTATCAATAGTAAAAACAATTGTTAACAGTTTTTTCTTGTTTAACATTTTGGTCTATAGTTATTGGTGTTATTCTGCTAGCTGCAATTACTAATGATTTAGATTAAAGTGAATGAGTTATTTTTTTTAATGATATTTAGACAGATAGGGGACAATATTTCATTACGGTTAGTCAGAATACAAAGTCTTACAACCAGTCTTACCAAGGGGTTTTGTGTTATCCAGTAACTGGGTTGTGGAAGTCAGATAGGCAGTTGCTCCATGTAAAACACTGGTATTCAGCTGCATCCGGTCAGACTGGAAGCCGACTCCAACTCCAACATAGTTGGGAAAAGGCTATGCAGATTGACTATTGGACAGATAGGATTAGGTAGCTCTTTATTGCTCAGGTATAAGAGGTATCAGGCCGATTTCCGGCCACCATAGGCGTGGGCTTGCGGACGCTGAGCAATGGGTAGCTCGCCATCCGATAAGGACCAGGCCCGGGTCGACGGTGCGTTGTGTTCCTAGCGCCTTAAAGAGATGTCAGCACAACTGACGGGGTCACTAGGGCCGATGCCTTGCGGGAAAGTCCGAAAGGGATACCGTGGCCCCTGGCAACATGGCAACTTAAGGAACACGGGTGGGTTTTAGTCAGTAAGAGTGACACGTCCTCCCGCTCCGCTCAGAGTGGAAGAAGTTATTTGATAATAATTTCCTAAACAAAAAAAAAGTAAGAGGTACTCACAAACATTTTACTATGGGATGTAGTATAATGGACAGTCTTATCACTATCAGCAGTGTCTGCCAGACCTTAGGATGGACAGATTATTTACTCTGAAAAGTAGTTTTTTCTTTGTTTGTTTATAAAAAGAAAAATCAATCATAGTTTGTGAATATACAGGTGGCAGGCGCGAAAACTCTTACCATGCATTCAGTACATGATTCTGAACCCCCCTGCGTTGAAATTTTTCACTGGTTATTTTAAAAATAACTGCTGTTCCATACATTTTGACCGTGTAGGTATTGCTCTTTTCTATGAAACAGCAGATTTATTTTACTAATAACCGACGTAAAATTTCAGCGCAGGGGGCTTCAGAATCATGTACTGAATGCATGGTATCAGTTTTCGCGTCTATGTCCCTGCCACCCTATACTGGTGATTTTTTTTACCGTCTCGAAATTTTTACAGGCTGTTCTACCCATCAATATAAACAACTTTCACTATGGGAGCAACACCGAAATCACGAAAACAAAAAAATCTGCTGTTTAAACAAAAGTTCAATACCTACTTGACTAAAACAGCTGATTTTTTTTCGTGATTTCAGAGTTGCTCCCATAGTGAAAGTTGTTTATATTCATGGGTAGAACACCCTGTAAAAATTTCGAGACGGTAAAAAAAATCATTCGGTATATACAGTAAGTAAAATAATAATACTCAGGGTTGTGGTAAATGGCTGCTCTTCAGATTCGTACATTGCAACGTCGGGAATCCCTCAGGGATCTCATTTGGGTCCGCATATATTAATTCTTTTTATAAATGATATTTGCAAATTCTCGAACTCGAATATATTCTTATTCGCTGATGACCTCAAAGCTATAAAGATTATAAAAAATCATGCGGACTCGGTACTATTTCAAAGCGACTTAGACAAGCTGACTATGTGGTGTGAGCACAACAAAATGTCTTTGAATGTAAAAAAATGCCATCATATCAGATTCACAAAAAAAAGAATATCATGCAGTCAGTCTATACATTGAATGGTCAGCGGCTTGAGGAAGTCGAAACTATTCGAGACCTAGGTGTTCAGTTCGAAAAAAGCTAAGCTTTGTAGAACATATAGACAAAATTATATTAAAAACATCAAAGATGCTTGGCATCATTATGAGAGAGTGTAAGAAAATCAAAAAACCTAGCATTAAGAAAATTATGTACAACTCGCTGGTTAGAAGCCATCTCGAATATTGCAGTGTGGTCTGGTCACCTGAGTATAAGATCCACATTAAGCGTATCGAACGGCTGCAAAAAAAGTTCTTATGGCATCTCACCTATAAAAGTAATATGGGAAAAAAAATCAACTCGTACCAAGAAAGACTGAAGTATTTTAGGATGGTGTCGCTGGAGAAACGCAGGAATATGCTAGACTTGGTTTTCCTTAAGAAGCTAGTAACAGGCTCTCTTAACTGTCCCGATTTGCTCAGTAGGGTGTTATTCCATGTGCCACGTAGTCTGCCAAGAAGTTCTAATAGGAGGCTATTCTGCATGCCAAGATGTCATACCAACTTAAGGCAATACTGTCCACTGTCCAGAATGTATGCTGCATGCAAAGACCACGAAGTAGACATTGACCTCTTTCATTCATCAGTAACTGCTCTAAAAAAAGCCTCGCTTGCCATTTAATGGGTGTCTCTATGTAGAGTATAAATTCAAATATTAACCTAATCTTATTTAAAATAATAACATAAAATCTAATCTAATTTATTCAATGTAATTTAATTTATTTGTTGTAATCAATTTAGCTTTTAATAATTTATTTTCATCTAAACTATGTATTACTTGTTTTAATTAAATAATTATGTTATTATCTGCGCATAATGTAGTGCATGCTGTACTTTTCTATAAGTAATGAGGCGCTTAGACTTAAGTTTGCAATGCACTAATTATACATTGCATTAATTATATTACTCATTGTTGAAGAGCCTAATAATAAATAAATACACACATGCCTTCATTAAAACCTGATTTCTTTTTTTTCATTGTATTAACATTATACTAATAAAGCTGATTAGTTTGTTTATTTGTTAGAATGCGCTATTCTCTGGAATTACTAGTCGGATTTGGAACATTCTCTTAGTATTTGATAGCCCAATTAACACTACGCTAAGATCCTTAGGAGCCGAGCAAAAACAAAAAAACAGTGGCACTCCGGGAGTGCTGACAGAAGTGAAAACTTGAAAAAAAATCGGCACCGCGGTAATCAACGCGTTGATGTCTTTTACTCCACGCGTTGATGTCTTTTTAATGGTCAAAAGCTGGTGTCGTAACAGTGTCGCGAAATCATTGGTTTAGCCCCATTTCAAAAATGCCCAACACGCCTAAAGAAGTTTTCACTTCAAAAACGAAGTAATAGCGCGGACAGGCGATGCGATATGACGGGGTGGATCGGGGGAGCAAGAAATTTCACGCGAATGAAGTCGCGGACAAAAGCTAGTATTATTATAAATTACTGTTAAAAATAAAAGTAAAAAAAATAAACCTAGAAATAGGAACCCACCAGGACCAAGAACAGGGTTCTTATTATTATCTTATCAGCAGATATAATTACTTATGACTTGCTGGGCAAAGCCCTCCATCATCTACCTATTTATTGTAGTATATTAATTTCTAGGTAAATTTCGTCTTAATGTATATGTCACCGTAAAATTATAAACTTTGTTAGTTTATAATCTGTCGGTATTATTTCCGTTAGATTGCAAACTGTCGAAAAATTGTGAACTGCGACAAATCATTTACGATTTAACGCATTATTTTTCGATAGTTTATATTATATCCATGAGAAACGAGCGTAGTAAGCGCTGCCACTACCGCGGCAGCGCTTACTACGCTCGCTCGACTCACGCGGTTGGTCACAGTTCTAACCTAACCTAACCCATTTCACCCAGTTCACAATTTTTCGACAGATTATGATCTAACGGAAATAATACCGATAGATTATAAACTAACGGTGCTCACAATCTTACGGTGACATATACAACATTTTGTAAAACACTTTAAAAGAGTAAGTAATTGTGCAGTTTCCTGTCCATTCTTCTCAATAAGAACCTACCTTTCGGAAGGGACATCTGAAATCAATTCTATTTTCTTGTAAATTTTGACATTCCGAAGTTGTCCTTTTAAGGGACTTTTAGTTCTTTCCATATCTCATGCTCGGGCCACACCAACGGGAAACGCAGTTAATTATCACGATGATAGACCTTAACCCGTCGGAATAAAGTCTATCATCGCGATAATCAACGGCGTTTCCCGTTGGTGTGGCCCGGGCATTACAGCTGTTTGCTGGTGTGGTTCAATCACAAAACAAACTTTTACTCAAAAATGCATGTAATGTGGTCATTATTTTGACAACCTTGTTTGAGCAAAGTCGACCTTGCCGTTCTGTTTCAAGGAGCGGCCGGCAAGTTTTGCTGGTCGCTCTAACAGGCCGGCAAAACATTGCCGGCCGCTATTTTGACGTTTCAACGTTTTAAAAAATCAAATGCACAAAGATTTTATTTGAAACAGCTGTTTGTATTTATAGAGATAGGTACAAAAAGATTTTATTCTATATTTGGCTGTATAGTTCCAACTACCATTGTTAAAAAAAAAAACAAAGTAGTAACAAAATTTCTAGTTTATTTTATTGAAATTACTTGCTGGTTTTATTTAGATTAGGTACTTGCATTTTTGAGTAAAGCACTATACAAGCCTTGGCCCACTATGACTGCTTCGCTGGTCACGCTATGATTGCCTCGAGCTAGCCTAGCTACGCTCTAGGCCTTCCAGCTTGGCCATCATTGCAGCCCTTGCTGTCCTCGCTGTAAAGGCCTCGACCTACGGCCTCGGCCTTTATCTCAGCTCATCCATCAAGTGCTGCACGCTGACCGCGCTGTGTCGGCCTGGAGTTGCGCTACGCTGCGCTGTCGGCCATCATCAGCGCGACCAGCAAAGTAGTCATTATAGACCGCGGCAGTAATGTACTATTATTTTTACCAGCTGCGTTATAAAGTTGTAACTCATTAACGTTCTTCTACAGGTTCAAACTGACAGCAAAAGTTGTAAAAAACTTTTTAAAATATAAAATTAAACCTCTTCTTGTACACATTCATGAGTACCTACTCTCTCACCTGCACGCGTAGCATGACCACCGTAGAAACGAGTTTTGTCGACGGAAGAGTAGACAAAATGACTGATAAACAATCACAATCTCTAATTTTGTCTATTCTTCCGTCGACAAAACTGTTTGACGAATTTGTTTTTATCGAATTTGTTTTTATCGAATTTGTTTTTATCGATTTTGTTTTTATCGACTTTGTTTTTATCGACTTTGTTTTTAAAGTCGATAAAAACAAATTCGATAAAATCAATTTTTTGTTATCGACTTTGTTTTTATCGACTTTGTTTTTATCGACTTTGTTTTTATCGACTTTGTTTTTATCGAATTTGATTTTTATCGATTCTAAAAACAAAGTCGATTAAAACAAAGACGACAAAAACAAAGTCGATAAAAACAAAGTCTATAAAAACAAAGTCGATCAAAACAAATTCGATAAAAACAAAGTCGATAAAAACAAAGTCGATAAAAACAAATTCGATAAAAACAATTTTTTGTTATCGACTTTGTTTTTATCGACTTTGTTTTTATCGAATTTGTTTTTATCGAATTTGTTTTTCTACATTAATACTCAAAACTTCTAAAATCTTTATTAACATACAAAACTTTTATCAATAAGTAATATTTTATTACTAACTCATTTCACAGTAAGTAGAATCAAACAGTTATAATGACCGTTTCTTACCACTTTCAAGTCCAGTTAACTTCTCAAGTATATATGAGTCATCTAATTGTAAAGAGCTTACTGCTCTAACTGGATAACCACAGGTCATTCTGATAACATCCAAGTTATTATAGTTTTTCGTACTTTTTGAGATGATTTTTAAGATTTCTCAATATTGTGTTTTGGATAAAAAAATTGTCACGTGTGAGAAAATTGTTGGTTGATCTTATTTCAGTATCAGAAAACTCCAAAAATCAAGTTTTGTAGTATCTTGTATTCTGGACGTAAAACGAACCGACAGAATCCGAAAAACCGCGCTGCGCTCCAAAACGGGGATCCTAGACGCAGGCAAAAAGGCTGCCAAGTTCAAATTGGATTGGGTGGGTTACGTCAGCCGCAGGCTGATTACTGAGCAACAGTCTCCACTTGGTAGGTGTCTGAAGATGGAAGGCGCCACCAAGGCTAGGCCCAGGAAGAGAAGGCGAGACGAACTAGATGCGTACCTCAAGGGTTGAATTGAGGTGCCTGGAAGGATTTGGGGGAGGCCTGTGGGACAGCAGGCTAACAACAGCAGGCAACTCGGGCCAATGCCTGCCGAGGCTGCGAATATGGGTCGAAAGGGAAATCTTGGCCCCCGGCAACAGGGCAACCGAAGGAACACGGGTGGGTTTTAGTCAGTAAGAGTCTGACACGCCCTCCCGCTCCACCCAGAGCGGGAGAAGTTATTTGATAATTTACCACCCAAAAAAAAGGCTAACAAAAATAGTTTTTCGTCTTGGGTCCTGTACTGTTAATTCAAGCCAACATCATTTTTACATCATCAGGTAGAATTATCCCATAGTCTGAACAAATCAGAATCGGTACATGTCATTTGAATATTTTAACATTATAAATAGCAGTTATAAGGATAATACTTTTATGACTAATTGTTATTTTAACCAATTGAAATAAACACATCAGTCCATAAATAGGACAATAACATCCTGTCTCCTTGGTACTGGGAATTTGGTATTAATTCTCAGTAATAATAAAACAATGGATGTCTTCAAGGAAAATTAAATGATGATGACTAAAATTAATAATTTTGTACCAATGCTCCCTCGTCCAAATTCGTCCAATTACCTTTTTTTTCTGCGCAACCTCGAACTCCACGGTGCGCGTCCAAGTCAGCTCCCTACTTCTATCAAGGCCGGCCTCGGCGACGCCGTGCATCTTCAGGCACCCTTTATAAATGTTTAATAATAATGTTTATTTTGTAAATTAAATAATTAAAAAGAAAATATTTAAAAACTAGATAAGGTCAGTAATTCCCACCCGACTACTTACTCTGAGAAGAAACACTGAAACAAACTCAGAGGTATAGGTCCATAGTCTCTTTTTAAGTCCAGACATTATCTTGTTCAGATCATGTGGGACCATGCAGATTAGTGTCTGAGCAGTCAGCGGTCATATTTTACGGCTAACGATGACGTGACCCGCTTTTTTTTTTTAGGTAGGGCATCTCGTAGTTGACTTCTGAGATCATGACTACTTAACCGGGCTTTCCTATGGGTGCCTTAAGCTTATTATATATATGGGGTTATTCAACTATGCTAATTAAAAACTAGGTGAATGCTCGCTAAGGGCACCCCCTGTGGGGTACGAACCTCGGCTTAGGGCGTTAACCGGAGGGAGGACATCAAGGATGGGACGGGCTGGGACGTGACCCGCCCAATTCCATTTGAGCCTGGCAGCCTTTTCCCTACGTCAATTACCCCATTTTGGAGCCCAGCGTGGTGTTTCGCAATTTGGCTGTTTGCGCTCAGAATGAGATGACTTTGTTTAGAAGTCTATCTACGTAAATTAAACTAGCTCGTCGGCGACTTCTTTTGTGACGTTTAATCTCCCGTTAGATCCGTCAGGGGTGCCTCCGGTGGCTTATACTGGGTATTGTCTGTCACTCGCTTGATTTAACAATACTAGGCCAGGCGCACTCCGCATTTTAGGTATGAAGCTACAAGTTCGCGGCGGGCCCGTCTTGTCGGGCCAATTCAGTGAGTGTAACGTAGTCAGAAGATATAAGAGTTATGCGATAGAAAGAGAGGCAACTTCTAGATGAATTGCAGTTTATTGTGTCGTAACAAGAGTCGCTATTTATTTCAATGATTTTGCAGAGTTAATCTTTTGTACTTGTATTGTTATGTGTTTTGTCACAATACTTAATTGTTCCTCCAGCGCACTCTGGGCAGTCTTCTATGCTACCAGCCTGATGACTGGCTCAAGTTTGTATCGCGGCATGTATTTTTTTCTTATTTAGTTTACGCACAACCAGAATACCTGTACCAACACCAACAGAGCTTTGCATGACCGAATCAGTGAATCGAACTTGCACCCTTTTGCATAGGAGGCAATAAGTTCAATTGCACCAATTAAGTTGTCAACTTTACATTTAACTTTTTATCAGTTCCGGCGGATTCGCGTCCGCCGCTGCAGGGGATAATCTCGTTACAGCGATTGTTGTGACAAAGTGAGCAGTTCTTTACTTTATAATTGTTTATGTTAGTGGACATGATTTAAATATATTACTTCAGACACCTAAGAAAATAGTGTGGTAGTCATAGAAATATATAAAAAAAAAAACACTTATATCTATGGTGGTAGTTCTAATATTGAATTTTCCCGGATTCATCGTCTACGGCGATGATGAAAGACTTAGGTAAAACGTTTCAATTGAATAAAAATATGCTTCAGTTATAAGTATCTGTTTTTATACTTAAAATTTTGCAATTAAATAATTAGCATAGGACTAAGGATGCTCTTTTTCATATAGAATCCCCAAGGCTCATCCGTTTAGATCACTCTCGACCCATCGACCCCTAAAAAAAGATTTGTTTGAACCCTTAAACATAGTTTACACTCGACCCCTAGGGCGTGAGACTGAATTTTCATACAAAGGACAGGCATACCTCGTCCACTTTCAACCCCCTAGTTCGATAACTACCTTTATTCTTTGGGTGGGAAATTATCAAATAACTTAGAGCTCCCGCTCCCGCTCTGGGCGGAGCGGGTGTGCGTGCCAAACTCTTACTGACTAAAACCCACCCGTGTTCCTTCAGTTTCCTGTATTGCCAGGGGCCACGGTATCCTTTTCGGACTTTTCCGCGACCTCGGCAGTTATCGGCCCTAGCGGATCTCATCAGTTCTGCTGACATCTCTTTGAGGCGCGCGTGAAACACAACGCGCCGTCGACCCAAGCTTGGTCTTTATTGGACGACGAGCTAGCTACCCATTGCTCACCGTCGGTCTGCGATTCCCGACGCCTAGGGCGTCTCCTCTAGGGGCGTGAGGGCGCGAAATTTGCCTCTCCCTCACGCGGTCCGACTCCTCCTTTGCGAGCATTACTGCTTCGCAGAAGGAGGAAGGAGGTGACCGCCTCCCATGCCCTCTCGCTCCGTACCATGGCCTGGACCAGGGCCGGACGCGAGAGATCACCGCCGCTGATCGCCTCCATGAGTTCGGTGACTACCTAAAATTAATATTTTAGTAAAGTAAGGTACAGACTAAAGGCATAATTCAGGAATTGATAAAAAAAAAGTATTGAACAATATTAGAGAATACTTAAAGTAGAATTCTTTATTTTCGAAGCCCATCGGAGAGCTGACGACGCAAGTGCGAGACGAAAACAATTGAAATGCAACAGCTGTAGTTAGTTTGGTTTACGCCTGCATTAGAACCAGATTATTTGTCGTCTAAATAACCACGGAAAAAGAGCCAATTCTTTCATGGGAACCATACAGCATGAGGATCAAAATACAGTTTCAAAAAACCGCAAATCGATGCATCCGTAAATTCACGATAATGTTGGTGCATGAATAATTCTATTGTTTGCGATACCATTGCAGCAAATTGAATAAACAAATAGAGCAAAAACCACAATCCGTCATTATCTCTAAGCTTTGTTTTGATTCCCGCCATTTACCCGCGGTTTTCAATATTAATCGACAATAGAGATCTATTTTTAACCCCTGGCTGGAGGTTTTAAGTGTAGCAGCTTAAGGCACCCACAGGAATGACCGGTTTAATAGTCATGACCTCAGAGGTCAGCTATGAGATGCCCTACAGAAAAATAAAAACTATTTTTAACCGAGTTCAAAAAAAAGAGGAGGTTTTATTTTGTACTAGCTGACCCAGCAAACTTCGTTCCGCCTAACAGTCAATGAATGTGCATGTTTAGGATTTTAAAATTTCTACCCTACCTACCCTACCTAGATATCAAAAAAGCCGATCCACACAAAATGTGTGAGAACGTGAATTTTCTTCATATTTTATGTTTTCGTGAGTTTTTCCATATTTTCTCACCGTTTAAACCTTCCCTGGACTACGACAAACATTTAAAACCAAAATCAGCTAAATCAGCCCAGCCGTTCTCGAGTTTCAGCTAGACTAACGAACAGCAATTGATTTTTATATATATGGATATGTATTTTTCCCGATTACTCGAAGACGGCTAGACCGATTTGAAAAAAGCTTTTTTTGTTTGAAAGGGTATACTTTCAAGTTGGTCCCATTGTCATTTGGTCACGATCTGATGATGGCATCTTGGACAAATCGAAAGAACTCTTCAAATATTATAGGTACATCTATAGAGATTTGGGTATTTTTGATGAGCAGTTGACATTAGGCTATTGTAGCTTAGATAAATTACAAACCAACTCACTAAAAAGTGAGAAAAAAACTTTTTTACAAAAAATACAACTGACTTCCAAACTACAGAGTGAAAAATAACTTTAATTTCGGAAGTCGGTGTCAAAAAACTAAAATACTGATCCAAAGACACCAACTTTCACCCGAAGTTCCGACAATGGGATATAACACGAAATCGCGAAAAAAATATCTGCTGTTCCATACTTTTTTTCGAATTTTTGGTCCTATAGTAAAAGTTGTTCACAATTATGAGTAAAGTCACATGTTTAAGTATTGGTCACTAATTACCAGTCGCCCTATATGTATAGTTAGGATTGGACAGTTACTGTTCAATTTGAAATACAAGTTACAAACTAAATTCTACTACAAAACAGTTTGGGCGCCCGCGCCCGTCTTACAAAATGATCAAATTAAATTCGGATATAACACAGCCAATTTTTTTTCATCCATCTCTACTCTTCGTCTTTACCGTCTATCACAAATGAATAAGTGTCGCCATTCCAAATAACACGTGTCAAAAACAATAATTAAATACTTTTCAACCGTATATTATATCTACGTACATATACTATGGTCCATCGACGGTGCATGATTCCCGTATACCAGTGACTCACCGGCTAATGGATTTGACCTTACTCTGTGGGCCCATGCTAAGGGGCCGGTGCAACTGGCAGCGAGAAACTATCGAACAACTATATTCTCTTTTTAAAATATTCTATGTTTTCTTTTTAAAACATTCTATGTTTTGTTTTTAAAATATTATTCTATATTTATGGTTTCAAAAGCCTCGTTTACATTGCTGGTTACTTACAAAAATATTCATGGGTTTTGTTTGTGGTTTTGAAAGCCTCGTTTACATTGCTGGTTGCTTACAAAAAATAATCATGGGTTTTGTTTATGATTTTGAAAGCCTCGTTTACATTGCTCTTGTATACTTATTGCTATCATGCGTTTCAAGGAAGTCTAGTAAAATATATGCCAGTGTTTTGCTATTAAACGTCTCATTAAATATGTATACTTTTTCCTTATATTCTATTGCGCTTTAGTGTCAATTCTTATGATGACTAATACCACTACCTTAGCGTGTATGAGTCCATCCATTTTCTAGCTAAAACCTGTCCTGTTTTAGCTCAGGTATTGTTTTCGTAATAGCGCTGTTGGAAATAATAGCCCTTGTCCATCCGCTATCTGTGTTAGTATTTGTAGCTCGTGTTGTGTTGGAATTTTCTCTTACTTTGTCCTTTATTTTTATGTTACCAGTACTAGTAAGACAGTTCGGAAACTGACCGTAGTTTCCGAACTTCATGTCGTAGTCTAAACGAAGCTTTAGAAACGATTTTGAGGGACATCGAACTATGTTGTTGGATATTCTCGAGATTAGTTTTTTTAGTGCATTACAGGTATTCTTCGTGGTTAGGTTTTGTGACTAGACTTTTTACTGTCTTTAGGCCATGGTATGATTCTTTCTGCATCCTGTTCACTTATCGGAAGACCCAAGTATTGGCCAAAATCCATCGGTCAATTCTTTCCGATCGAAGTCTTGAACAAAAACAGCGCTGGACAGCATGCGTCGTTGCTCTTTTATGTGGAAGCACGGTTTTATGTCTTACATTCTATACAACATAACATTTATTATTAGTCATATCCTTGGATTAACATCGCCATTGGTCGTCCTAAGTTAAGTCGCATTTGGTTCACATTATAATTTTGCTCACGGCTTGCCCTCAAGAGGTACGCAATGACATAGTGTTTTAGTAATCGTTTCTACTATTAACCGACTTCTTTAATTGACTATAAAAACTAACTAAAGAGCTACAGTTTATGACGTGCTGTTTCATAAGGTTTTGGCAACTTGACAAAACATCGAAATGCCTTTATTATAGGTATGCAAGTTTAATATTAAGGTGACACTAAACTTTTAATGATTTAATACTTAAAATCACGTCTAAACGAGTAGTGTTAATGATTTGGAAAAAATATATGTTAAAATAGAGCATTTTCTTAATAACTTAATCTGTGAATATTTTAGATTATGTTTATATTACATAGTGTATTTAACTTGTAAAGTTATGTCTAACGCGGTTAAAAAATTATCAAGCGTATTTTTCTAAAACCTTCACCATTTTAAAGGTAATTTAATTACGTATCTTAGTATACGTGTTTTATTCAAATATCTTTTGTTTTATCTATAATAAATGAATAATGCGTCTAATTTGGGATAGCGCTCCTTGATGGGCGAATCCTATTACTGGCTGGACGTACGACGCGTTTCGTGAGCTCAGTAGAGATCACGCAAGCTAACCACTCAAGGTCACTGGCATATATCTGCGTCTTAATATTAGCATTAACTATATGCATACATACTTTCATAAAACTCACGCCTTCTTCCCATGGGAGTAGGCAGATAGTACAGAACTAAGTACATATATGCAGTGTATGTATACTGCACTTCTGACTAACCTTTTTGGGAATACAGGCGTGATGTTATGTTATACACATATACTTTCCGGAATGAATTCTCTAAATGAAGGTGAAAATCGCATCAAAATCCGTTGCGTAGTTTAGAAGATCAGCGCAGTCACACAGACAGATATGAAATGGCACCACTTCGCGTATTTACCCAAATATTCGCTTTACATCGTAAATACAAAATGAACTTTAAAGCACTAAGAATAAGGTAGATTTTGTATTGCCTAAGTGACGCGAATATATTGACAAATACGCGATGTGCAGTGCCACCATAATATGTATAATATAGAAGTAAAGTAACACATGTCTTACCTCACGTTTCTCATATGGGGCTTTCCCGATGGCCATTTGTTATGTATCTTTGTTCGGCAATTTCCAGGAAACCGCAATCAATAGATTTTATTTATTTGACTTGGCTTAGTTCAACTTGGGTGTCTTTAAGACTACCGCAGTAAAACGCGATTCGACACCGGTAGAACAAATTCCGTAAAGTTTTCATAGAAATTGTTCTACTAGAGCAGGGATGTAACGGATAAGTATCTGTATCCGCATCCGCATACATTTTGATATTCGCAAAACATCCGCTTGCTCAACTTTTGATTTTAAAAGCTCCGCATCCTCATAATTTCTATGGGGATGTGACCCTACGTTGTTCGCGCAAATAGTGAATTTTGTTAAACTCGCTCCGAGCCAAATGTGCGAGCCGGAGTGTGAGTGACACGTTCCTATTGCCTCAATTCGCAGTGTGCCTGTCCTATGACAGATGAGCGGCCGCACGTGGCAGTGGTGGCAAGATTGTGGTGTCAGGTGTCAAAAACAAGGGCGTATTTTTCATACGACATCTGCATCCGCACCCTCATCCGCATCCTCATTACGGAATTTTCCAATATCTGCATCCTCAAACCCGATTATCTCGATAACCTCATCCGCATCCTCATCCGTTACAACCCTGCACCAGAGTCGCGTTGCCCTCCACTTGTAAAGACCTTCTGATAAAATGATCTCATAAATTTCAAATCTCTTCTATTACCTTGTTTGATGGACCTATCAAATGATTTTGTCCCAAAAATTACATAGCTATTTAAGTAGCTAAGAAGTTCTTTAAATCAATTAATTCAGCATAGCGCAGTCCACAGCTAAATACTGACTTCTCCCAAGTTGAAAGATACACAAAGAGTCCCTTGTGTCATGCAATTAGATGCAAAGTGAAAAGTGCAATAGTACTCAGGCGCATGTGTTTCCTAACCAGTCCTTGGCTTGTCTAAGTACCGTATTTAGCGCAGACGACGGAATCGTTGCGCCCGCGCCGCCACCGGCGCCAGCAGCATCTAGAAACGAAATGGTAGTACTTATAAAATTCGTGGCGTCGAAACTGCGTTGAGCGCACAGCGTCTGTCACGGACCGGCTTCAAAGCAGTCTAATTCTATGCGTCATCAATGAGTCGTAGTGCCAGAAAACGTGCGTGGTCCAGTGGTAATGGCCGCGACTTACGAGTTGTAGGTCGTGGATTCGAAACCAAGCAGGTAATTTACTTTGTGTAACTGCTTCGATCAACAATACTGATCGAAGTGTAACTGTAAATTATTTCATCACCACTGCTCTCAAAACGGTGAAGGAAAACATCGTGAGGAAACCGGCATGTCCTAGGACCAAAAATTCTAAGACATGTGATATCTACGTGGTGGATTACGGCCCACTTCCTCTCACAGAAAGAGGCCTGTGTCCCAGCAGTGGGAACATTATAGGCTGATTATACGGTTTGTATAATAAGTGTTGACAATACCGCCTCTAGCAGACAGCGGCCGCCGAAGACGTTTCCGTGCTTTGTGATATTTAGCTATTTAAGAGGCCTGCGAACACGGCTCGCAACTACAAATCGAGATGTTTGCAAAATTCAATTCCAAGCACGTTGTACTAGTGTGAGTGCAAGTCGGAGCGATTATTATACACTTACAGTGAGCAATACTATCACGCACACATTGTCAATTATTGCTTGTCGCGATAGCACTACTAGTTTTCGAAAATTTGGATGTGTTCCGTAATCCAAAAAATGATGAATGAAAACTTAATATTTTTCCTTTTTTTTTCGATAACTTGTAACTTGATAATATACGCTATGCTTCTGTGGGAACAATATTATAAATATTGTTGTTTATAATACAGAAAAAACAATATGAAGACACGTCATTTACGCTGTAAAAATGTGCGAAATTAAATTCGTTTAAACTTCATCTTAGAAAAGTTTTTTGGAAAAAAAAGATGTAGGAGCTTAGACAAGCACTGTCTTAATCCGAATAACAACATAATATGGTGGAAATATGCCCAAATTGCTAATGATTTAGGTATTACGTTTGTATGGATAATTCATGCGTCGCCGCGTTCTTAAGTGCCGTATAGTAACTAGCTAGCTAGCTATTCTAGACTGATGCTGACCTGGCACAAACCACTATCATTATTACATTCTCAGAAACAACTGTCCATACAACTTCCGTGGAAATATGAATCTTATAATATGCCATCTCAAACTATCGAGTCTCAGCTTTCGTTCGGAATTTTTCCACTATTTTTGTATCATCCGTTATTCACAAATGGAAAACGAAAATGTGGGTGTTGAATCAAATTAAGAAGAAAGACAATACTCTATTCCTGTGGGCTGGTAACATAATATTTCGGCTGTATTTCTCGAAGGCGTAGGCAGAGTTGTTTAGCTTTAGAACACCCACATTTCGCCACTTATAAACCCCTATTCGTTTTGAACCTGTTGACATTAAAAAGGAAGGTAGTCATGGTTTTGAAGTGAAAACTTCTTAAGGCATTTTTGAGATGGGAAAAAACAATTGAACTCGCGACACCGTTACCGACACTTCATTTTAAACGCGATTTTGCTCTTTATTTATATTACATTAAGGATCAATGTTCTATGCAAGTATTTTTCTTCCACCAAGACGATCTTGTTTAAGTATTCACTTCTGTCGGCACTCCCGGAGTGCCACTGTTTTTTTGAGGAGTTCTTTCATTCTTCTTTTTCGTGTGTTGTTGGTGTGGCAAACTTGTTGTCAGAGTTTGTATGCCGCTCACGGGCCTTTGACACTTGGCTTGGGGTTTGAGTTCTTTGATTGTAAGCTCTTTTGGCAGAGGTTTTCTTCGCCTCTGAAGCATCTTTCAGACTCGGAAACATTGCTACATCCTGTAAAGAGTTGTTTTAGGATGATTATGCGTAAGAAGTGTGTTGTTAATAGCTGTTACTTGTTAGATATTGTCAGAATTGTAAAAGATACTGGTAATTCTTTGCATTACTATCCAAAATGTGGCCAGCACTGCAGCAATGTTATAACTCAGTGCTTTTCAACCTTTTTCATGACGCGACCCCCATAGTATGGAAAAAAAAATGACCCCCTACCCTCCCCTGTTTATAATCTGTATTTTATTATAATACAAATATCAAATACGTACAGACGCCAGCACATCAAGCTACCCGAAACTGTCAAATTTTCCCAATCAACTTTGAACCTTACGCTTCAGCGATAAAGTTGAAAATCTATTAAATAAATTTGACAGATTGTAGTAGCCTGATGTGCTGGCGTCTGTACAACATTTTATTATATTATAACATTATAATATTATAAAGGCGAAAGTTTGTGTGTGTGTATGTTTGTCTGTTCTTCACGCTCAAACGGCTGAACGGATTTGGATGAAATTTGGTACACAGATAGTTTATAATCTGGATTAACACATAGGATACTTTTTATCCCGATATTCCCACGGGATCGAGACTTCTGCGGGTGAAACCGCGGGGCGCAGCTAGTTTTTAGGGTTCCGTTGGCAAATGGCAAAAAACGGAACCCTTATAGATTCGTCATGTCTGTCTGTCTGTCTGTCTGTCTGTCTATCTGTCTGTCTGTCTGTCTGTCTGTCTGTCCGTCCGTCCGTCCGTCACAGCCAATTTTTTCCGAAACTATAAGAGCTACGCTGTTGAAACTTGGTAAGTAGATGAATTCTGTGAACCGCATTAAGATTTTTACATAAAAATAGAAAAAAAACAAATAATTTTGGAGTTCCCCATACTTAGAACTGAAACTCAAAAAAAATTTTTTCATCAATCCCATACGTGTGGGGTATCTATGGATAGGTCTTCAAAAATGATATTGAGGTTTCTAATATCATTTTTTTCTAAACTGAATAGTTTGCGCGAGAGACACTTCCAAAGTGGTAAAATGTGTGTCCCCCCCCTGTAACTTCTAAAATAAGAGAATGATAAAACTAAAAAAAATATATGATGTACATTACTATGTAAACTTCCACCGAAAATTGGTTTGAACGAGATCTAGCAAGTAGTTTTTTTTTAATACGTCATAAATCGTAAACCGCAATTTACCTTTCATTCAATGTTACTTGCTGCTACGGAACCCTTCATGGGCGAGTACGACTCGCACTTGGCCGCATTTTGTAATTACGTATCGGCTAATTACATTCTTAACAGACATTTATTACATCGCCAAACGCCTCTACGGAAAAGCGATACGATGGATTTGTGGGGACAACGTATCCCACTCGCCTCCTAATTAAATCCTAAGTAAATTTTATGTCGTATAATTGATGAATTTATGAGGGGTTACGAGGGATTTCCCAGTAGAGTAATTACGTTTTTAAATGCATCTACATATAGATGAGGCAAGTTTGGGAACCAACCTAAAAGAAAATTTGCTGGAATTATCTAAAGCAACAAAACAAAGTTTAAAAATATATTTGTTATTTTTTTGTTTACTATGGCCTCGCGACCCCCTTATAGAGGCTTCGACCCACACGTTGAAAAACACTGTTCTAACTTAACCAACTAAAGCAATTCAATTTTCAATAAACTGTCTTAACAATTCACCCAAAGGAGAAGAGGTTATCTCTATTATACTATTGTATTTAACACAGAAATGCTACTTTAACCGACAATTTCCCAATCTCTGAATATTCGATAGCAAATCTTAACTAAACTTGTTGCCGATCTGTTGATGCAAAGTTATTGCTTACGCGTAAAGCCACTTGCTCTTTGCTTATTTTATTTGACAAGTACCAGATTACAGTCTTGCGCAATCCTCTTTATTATTCCAAGTTTTACCCAATAGTTGAATTGGGAATTTGGGAAGTCGTTGTCTTTCTGGTCATGTAGAAAGTTTTTCGGAACTTTTGGCGAGATTCGAGGTAATTTTCACCGGGAACTTTTTTTTGGGAAGTTTTGTGTTGGACACCTTATGGTAATTGGAAGGCTACTGTAAGGCAGCAAAATAGAATCTGGATGGAGAGCAGAAAGGCTATATTTACAAAAAGAAGATGCTGTGATAATTCTTCTTTCTTTTTCGTGTGGTTAGTGACTAACCTGGTGTCAGAGTTTTATGCCGCCCATGGGCCTTTGAATTGTCTTCACATGTCGACGAGAAATATCTCTCAGGCATACCGGATCCCTCACGATGTTTTCCTTCACCGTTTTTGAAGCAAGTGATTCTGTGATAATTGTCTTTTATATCTATTCTTACCTGTAACAGACCACTGCTAGGCATAGGCTGGGTTGATTAACAAACTGCAGGGTTTTGGGTCTTTAATTAATCTATTCACAGCTCCTCCCGCTATATTTTTCGCAGTTTGCCTCAGCTCTTCTTTATGCACTATGGAAATTCCTATTTTCTACCCAGAAACTACCACTTTCATAGTAAGAACAGTCGTTGATCCAATGTCCCAAGGAAAGTTATAGTCCGAAAGTGGTTTTTCATCTCGCGTGAGACATAAAGGTAATTCAACGATGACAGTATGTTTAACGATACATCAGCGGCTGTCATTATCGCGATTTGTGAGGCCAACTGTATGTTAACTTTCAACAGCGTTAAGTGTTGCATTCTTACTTAGAAGTAAGAGTAGTAGAAATTGCGGTGTTTAGATGGGAAATTTTATTTTTGTGTACATACGACTCATGGAAACGAGATCGTTTGCTTTGCTTTTGGGTGTCTGTAGTATATACTTATCATGTATCAGAAAGGTGTGGTCTATAAGACTATCAAACTTAAAAAAAATCTCCATGGGACCAACATTGTCTATCGTCATCGTCCTCAGGGTCTACAACGGCTCTTAGCTTTAAGCCCTTTGTTGACATCTTGTTTTACCTTGTGGGACGCTAATAAATGAACATGAATATGAATCGTAATCACAAAAAAAAACACTACAAAGTGAAAAATAACTTTAATTTCGGAAGTCGGTGTCTTGTGTTTTGTATTTTCGTTTTTTGCCACCGACTTCCGAAATTAAAGTTATTTTTCACTATGTAGTGTTTTTTTTGGAGGTCGGTTGTTTTTTTTTGTAAAACGTTTTTATTTTTCACTTTTTAGTTGTGGTACCTACCCCACACACATTCGAATACTACTACCTGCTACCAGTGACAGAAACTTATTATATCGTCTGCATAGCAAGTGGGAAAAAAATACGTATTTTGTAGCTAACTCAAAAACTATCAAAGCAAAATTAATAAAATTTATATGGGACCAATTCGAGAGCACACCCTTTCAAACAAAAAAATAATTTTCAAAATCGGTCCACAATTGACGGAGAAATCGATGGACAAACATAAAAAAAAAAAACAAACATACGCGACGAACATATAACCTCCTCCTTTTTGGAAGTCGGTTAAAAAGAATATTAACTGTCCCATTTTTCGCGCTGTACTTGCGCTATAATTCCGTTGTATTATAAAGTTTTCCTTCTAAGCGTGTTGATGGCAATCTAAATTGAGTCAGCCCAAAATTTACGTTTGTTTCAGTTTTATGCTAGACCCTCACTTATACAAAGAAAAATTCAAAATGTTGGAGTTTTCCCTGCTTCTAAAATTTTACTCTAGTAATATCAAGTATTAGGTACTTTCAATTATATAAATGAAATGGTTTATTCTGTAAATAGGATATCGGAATCACTTTTACACGTCATATTAAAAAAAAATAAGCTAGATGAGTTCGGCGTTTCCTATCTGACTACTCTGAGAAGAAAGGCCGAAATAAACTCAGAGGTCGCAGTCTCTTTTAACCTTTTGAACGCCAGCCAAAGTTTACCTAAAACACTTATTATGTCAATCTAATCTCAAGTGCTTTTGATTTTTGGGTAGGCCTTCGGAAAAACGGAGAATTCGTCAATAAAGAGCCATTAACACGGCATGTATTATACCTTCCCGGGTTCCTTGGGAGCTGTTTTACTTGTAAAAATAGATAGTAGCATTTTTTCTTAAGTTCCGCGGGGGGACGCGCGACTTGCTAAGGGTTAAAGTCCAGACATAATCTTGGTCAGGCCATATGAGGACCATGTAGATTAGTGCCTGAAATGGGCTTTTAAGGAAAGAACTACACAGATTTGAGTGGACCTGTCCAGCACGCGTAGCATGACCACCGTGGAAACGAGTTTTGTCGATGGAAGAGTAGACAAAATGACAGATAAACAATCACAATCTGTCATTTTGTCTATTCTTCCGTCGACAAAACTCGTTTCTACGCTGGTCATGCTACGCGTGCAGGTAGTGCAAGCATTTGTCAGTAATCGTGGAGCTCAACTATAAAAACTGTAAAAGCAACTGTTTCTAGTTTTAACTCATAAAAACACAATGTTATTATATTATACAATGGGACACTGACCTCCATACTATACTATTGTTTGAATAGCGACGTAACACTTTAATTGTCACACCTAATCGCTAGGTTTTCATTCATTTTCCACTACGCTATCGACGTTATAGAAAAATGGGTGTTATTTTTTGTGCACTAAGTGTTAGAATAGTTTGAAGTTTTTGGAGTTGTCTGATGGGCCTCGGGGATCGTTAACACAGTTACCGCGATGTTGAATGCTGTTTGCCTTTGTAATTAAGGACGGGGTTTCTTTGAGAGCGATTGTGTTTTGGGTCTGGATATAATTTAGTTTGAATTTGAACCATATTCTTATTGTTATAAGAAGCATAGTCCATCTACAATCACGCGTTGGCGTAAATTCGTAGAACTACTTGGAAGACATCAACGTCAAGCAAGATTCTTTCGTACCAAAAAAATCTTCATGTTTTTTGTACAAAAGTGAATGGTAAAATTAGCAAATCAGTGGTCATTGCATTTCAAAAGTGCATCATTCCTAGGGTGACCAGATCTGATTTCCGGTTCTACGGGACAATTGCATTGAAAATACGGTATTCGAGGTTAAAATACAGTCCGTTTTTTTTACTAAAAATAAACATTCATATTTTTCATTACTAAAATTTGGCATAATCAATTAAATAACATATACAATTGCTAAACTTTATGAAAGACTTTAAAAAACAATATTAAATATTTAAAAACACAACAATTTTTATATAATCTGAAAAGGAAAATGTGAAATAATCAACTAAATAACCAATACAATGTATAGGTTATTTAATTTCCATTAAAACAACAAAAAACCAACCATTTATTTAAAAAAAAAGTGGAAAAATCGACTAAATAACCTATACAAACTCGGACTTTTTTTAATGAAAGATAATAAAATAAATATTTTATAATACAACAATTTGTAAATTAGTTAGATAAGAAAATGTGGTGGTGGTATCACTATCACACTCACTCACTCTCACCCAAGTCTTTCGACCGAAAATGCGTTCGCGCGGATCGCGCGGTGTTCATCGCTGTGTGTGAAAAAATAAATATTGTTCGAATAGGTGTTTTTATCATTAAATGCCATTGAATCAAATTACGGGACAATGTACTGTCCCGTATTGGTTTCGCCAAATTACGGGACAGTGAAAAATTCGTGCCTGAAATACGGGACAACCCGTAAAATACGGGACATCTGGTCACCCTAAACATGCTATACAATTTTCATAATGAGCAATGCTGTTGTGAATGAAAATAATGCATAAATATTAAATATGAATCCATAATTACGTACGGATTACGCCACCTTTGTTTTATATTTATGTCGTAATTTTTAAATTACTGACACAAGTACTTATTTCACACCTATTTATATTATGATTAAATGACCCGTAACTAATCGGACTCCCCAATATTTGGGCGTTATTTCTAACACCCATTGTCCTGTAGTAACGAGATTTTCGACCCCTGGGTGAAATTAGTTTCTGCAATCGGTAACAATATCGGTTGTTGGACCATTTCGTTTGACTTTTTAGGGTTAAGGGTTCCGTAGTAAACAAGGAACCCTTATAGTTTCGTCATGTCCGTCTGTCTGTCTGTCTGTCTGTCCGCGGTCTAGCTCCGAGACCCTTAGTACTACAAAGCTGTAATTTGACATAAGTATACATATTAATTACGCCGACAAAGTGGTAAAACAAAATTATGAAAAACATTTTTTTTAGGATACCTCCCATACACGTAAAGTGGTGATGTTTTATTTTTAATTTTTTTATCCCATAGTGTGGGGTATCATTGGAAAGGTCTTACAAAAACATTATGAGTTTGTGTAAACCATTTTTGGATTCAGGGATCCGTTTGCAAAATATTAAGCTTTAAAGTGCTAATTTTTGTTAGAGTCAAGTGCCCCCGCCCTGCCAGCTAAATGGTTGGTTTTGGATCATCAGCCTATAATGTTCCCACTGCTGGGACACAGGCCTCCTCTCTGTGAGAGGGAGTGGGCCGTAATCCACCACGCGGGCCCAGTGCGGGTTGGTAGATGTCACATGTCTTCGAATTTTCGGTTCTAGGACATGCCGGTTTCCTCTCGATGTTTTCCTTCACCGTTTTGAGAGCAGTGGTGATGAAATAATTTACACAAAGTAAAGCGCCTGTCTGGGTTCGAACCTACGACCTACAACTTGTAAGTCGCGGCCGTTACCACTGGGCCACCACTGCTCTCGTGTAAACGTTGCTAGAGAGTGCTTACTTTTGGGGTCAGATTGACCCTAGGTTATGTCAACGCTCGCTCGGATCTCTCTATTTACTGTCTAGTCAGTATTGGCTGTAGAAATCAAGTGACTGAGTGTCAATCAATTATTAAGATGGAGTCACTGTCTAGCAGGATGCGGGATACTCGCTCAACTAACAAGTGTTGAACTTGCTACGTATACTTTACGTGATTTAAATAGGTCAACCAATACAGAAAGGTAATTTTTGGTCACTCAGTATTAGCTCTTGAGGATGTAATGATCGTCACTGACGGTGCTATAGGGAAAATGCCTAGGTAAAAAAAAAGAACTTCTATTTAGCCCGTCTTTCAGATAATAAAATAATATTAGACACGTATTTTTTGCTTTATCATATTAATCCAAAATAACTTAGAAAACACGCATTAAAGTTGGGCAGTGGGGGTAGTTACGTCATAATCACGCTAAATATTATAAAGGCGAAAGTTTGTGAGTGTGTGTGTATGTTTGTCTCTTCTTCACGCTCAAACGGCTGAACGGATTTGGATGAAAGTTGGCACACAAATAGTTTATAACCTGGATTAACACAGGATACTATTTATCCCGATATTCCCACGGGATCGAGACTTCTGCGGGTGAAACCGCGGAGCGCAGCTAGTTCAGTATAAAATCTAGCAAGGCGTGACGTCATGCCACATTTTAACTCAATGTACCGCCGTAATCTTTTGATTACGTCAAAAAAGAAAAAAATACGTGACCAATATTTTTATTAATCCACCTCCCGGAAAAAAAAATTGGGCACATGTCTATTAACGTAGTCACTGGTCACTTACTGGGCCCAACTAAAAAGTACCATCTACTCGAAAATAAGAAGAAACGCTATGCTAAGTTCAAATCCAAAAATAAATAAGAAACGAAGTAATCATTGGTCTGAAAAAAACTCATCATCATCTGCCTAACCTTTTTTCAACTGTGTTGGGGTTGGCTTCCAGTGTAAACGGATGCAGCTGAATACCAGTATTTTACATGGAGAGACTGCTTATCTGCGCTTTACAACTCAGTAACTAGGTAATACGATATCCCTTAGCAAGACTTGTCAGACTTTCGGGCTTCTGACTACCCGTCACGACAGTCAAAGATCTAAAAATTACAGCCGGGACCAATCGTTAAAGGTTCATGCAAACAAGTCAGTCATATCAACGTCAAGTCGCCGATCAGTCACGTCAATTTCATGGATGTGTGTGAACAGATAGTCAGTCATAGTCACTCAATTTTTTTTCTATATCCATGTTTCGTTTGTAGCAATACTAGTTTTGAATTGCCGGTGACGCTGATGTGTGTGGCCGACGTCCTACAACTTAACGTATAGTTTGACCAATAACCTCTGTACCGCGCCTTAGGAAGGCGCACGGCGAGACGGGGGAGCAGCTCAGGCCGCTAATTCGTCAAAGCTCTCGGCGCACGGCGTCCCGCCCGCCGCTCATTGGTCAACACTGCCCCCCGCCTCGCCGCGTATTCCTAAGGCGCGGTACAGCGGTATTGGTCAAACTATATTTTTTGACGAGTCTGATCGGCGACTTGATCTTGACGTGACTGACGTGTGTGCATGAACTTTTAACGTGGTTTCCGAGGCAAAAGTAATAAACGAACGATAATAGTAGTGATAAATCTTATTGAATAGCGTTTTTCTCCAGTCTACTTTTTGCCGATTCTTCTCGAACGGCTTTTTTTGTGGATTTATTGGTATTGTCACTGTAATGCGAATTAACATTGAAGCGCAGTAATTTAACTGTGAGAATTGATTAGTTTCAGTATCATTGAGCCGTGAATTAGAGATCGTTACTGATTTCTCTTATAGCACATATTTAAAGTGTAATATAGTCGATCGGATTGATTTCCCGCCTCTTTAGTTAACGCAACTACGGATGGTTCTGTTTCCTGTATTATCTCGCTGAAATTGGGAACTTTAATAGGGCTCCGTAGGTATATTTAGACATTTTGTTTCTGTTTACGTTAGTTTTTATTTCTGCTTGAGTATATAGTTCTCGATGTTTTTGGTTGGTATATTGGCGTGTGCTAGCTGAAATAAGGCCAATAATTTATCATTTAAATTATATTTTGTATTGCGTTTACGTAATGTAAATTATTTATTGTATAGAATCATTTTTTTTCTAACTTGAACAGACAGCTGTGCTGCTGGGGAGTTTGTTGCGCCACTTCTTCTTCCCAGCGAAAGGCACTAGGATGTGGTGAAGGGTGGGCGTTTTGGGGGACTGTCTTATGTAATTTTGACGTTCGGAAAGTGCTGATTCTCAGCCCAGTTTGAATAAATGACTTTTAATTTTGTGTTTAAATCTATTTGTGGTTCGTTTGAGTCTTGACTAGTGTAGTTGCGTATTGGTAACGACGATTCATAGCACACCGTCCCGTTTTCGGAGGACTTCTGGTTATCTGAACGTTAGACCACAGTTGGAACTTTGACAGTATTTTGAAGTGAAAACTTCTTTAGGCGCGTAGGGCATTTTTGAGATGGGACTAAACCATTGATTTCGCGACACTGTGACGACGACACCAGCTTTTGACCATTAAAAAGACATCAACGCGTTGATTACCGCGGTGCGTGGAATAAAAGACATGCAACACGTTGATTACTGCGGTTCCGATTTTTTATTCAAGTTTTTACTTATGTCGGCACTCCTGGAGTGCTAATGCCAGTATTGTTACTCCTTTACTTAAAAACCTTCCTCCTTTCCTTTATATAAATGATCAGTTAGCAAACTATAGCTTGTCCACTCTAAAATGACGCGCCCCACTACCGCATTTACGCACACGATTATGTGGATTTCTATGGGTAATGTGGATTTCTATGGGTAATGTGGATTTCTATGGGTAATGCTGAATTATACGGGTAATGTGGATTTCAATGGGTAATGTGGATTAATGTGGATAATGTGGAGTAATATGGGGTATGTGGATTTCTACGTGCAATGTGGATTTCCATGGGTAATGCGGAGAAATCCACATTACCTATAGAATGTAGATTTCTATAGGTAATGTGGATTTCTATGGGTAATGCAGATTTCTATGGGTATTAGTAGACAAGCTATACTGATTACGATGTGCACCTCTGCTTAATTAACTCTTCAGTAATTGGAGGCGTGGTCGTCCAATCTACCTAACAGTTTTGCTGGGCCAATACGCAATAGGAAACATGTAATCGCTTGTTTTATTAAATGATCTTTAAAGACGGAATGTACCATAACGTTTGTATCCTCTGCGATGGAAGTAAAAATATCTAATTGATCATTTCCAAGCATCGGTAACCGAGTACCTTTTGGAAATAGAAATCTTGGTGAAATCTGACGTGCTGTTATTGTATTTAAGTCTAAGATGTACTATAGAGGAAACGCATATCTAACACCGTAAGGACTATTCTTGCTTGTAGCGCTCGGCCGCTATATTAACG
This sequence comes from Agrochola lychnidis, assembly GCA_963680765.1. Classification (NCBI taxonomy): domain Eukaryota; kingdom Metazoa; phylum Arthropoda; class Insecta; order Lepidoptera; family Noctuidae; genus Agrochola; species Agrochola lychnidis. The sequence goes on from OY796873.1 coordinate 10,043,898, forward strand.
CTTACCTACGAAAACAAGGGTCGTGCGCACGGGATTTTGTTTTCAAATTGGATACATATGCGTTACCGCGATGGTACACTGTACCAGTACAGTAGTAGTGTATAGACACAATCATTAACCCAATTATTAATGTGTTACCTTTTAACGGCTGGGTGAGTTTAGATGAAATTTGGCACACGGGGAGATCATGACCAGTACCCTAATTGCGTAATGCACGATCAATCACAATCTGTTTCGTTTTGAAACAGATTGCTAATCCATTGCTTCACAAGTTGGAAAAAAATCTGCTCAACAACGTAAATAACGCAATGAATGTTGTTGAACTGTCAAAATGAAACCAATTAGTCGTAATCGCTTACGAAAATAAGTTACGCAATTATACAGGGCCAGGGCATAGGATTAGACTTTTCATCTCGGTAGCCGGCTACACATCAAGCTATACATTTCCAATATAAGCTTACCTCGCGTTATACGGAAATCCTATACATTGCGAGATCAGCATAAACTAGAAATGTATAGCTTGATGTGTAGCCGTGTGTACTATTATTTATTCTGTGCCGGTAGTAGCTCCAAGCGGGCAAAACCGCGGGCAAAAGCTAGTTTTGCATAATTGACATTCTCTGTTGCACATTATGGCCGGCATGAGGTGACGTCAACGTGATAACAAAAAGCTAAAATGGCGTAGTTTCAGACTAACCTATACTTAGCCGACGTTCTCACGGACGTAATAAAAACGCGGCGATTTTTTTTCGTGCATTGGGTTTTCAACGCTCTGCTTAGCGCCGAGAGTTGAAAATCCAACAGTGTGTTTTTTCAACGCGCTGGAACGAGAGTGCGTTCCAGCGCGTTGGATTCTCAACGCTCGGCTTAATACCGAGAGTTGAAAATCTAGTGCGCGATAAAATCCCGCTGCGATTTTATTACGTCCGTGCGAACGTCGGCTAACTGCTTTTTCTTGATCTCTAAATTCACTACCTTCACGTTGTCTTTTTATTATCGGTATCGGTATTTTGCCCGCATGGCTAATAAGCTACGGTTTGTTTTTGCTACGAGTTATATCATAGTTACGGAAGTTTTCTTTTACATAATGTGAGATTACGCGGTTAGTGGTGTTTAATGGCTTAACGTTTATCACCCATAAAATGGATTTATATCAGCCGGAAGACATCCACTGTTGGACACAAGGCAAACAAAAGTCACACGTATGGAATGATCAAGTGAGTTGCTAGTATTGGCACCTTGTTTTGTCCTTTCCCAGTGGCAGGAGGCCTGTTAAGTTTCTGAGGAGGTCATCTATGAGTGGACATATCATATAACATCACGCCTCTAATCTCCGAAGGGTTAGATAGAGGTATATCCTATAGTACACCCACAGTTATGTGTAATAGGGGGCGAGCCTAATGCCAAACATGAATGTTTGGACACTGATATAAATGTGGCGAAAAATGAACTAGCTTGTCTTGGGGATGAAGTATACCGGTTTGTGGAGACACTGCGGGAGGGTTTTGTCCTAGCAATGGACGTCTTTCGACGTTGGGTAATATTTTTCGAGAGTATGTACGTCTATTTCTCGAGGTGTCGTTAGATTCGGCCTGTGTCCAAAAATGTTTTGTCCGTCTTGTAGATTATTAAAAAATATTGAACACGTATTTTTTCTTTTTTGACGTAATCAAAAGATTACGGCGATACATTGAGTTAAAATGTAGCATGACGTCACGCCTTGCTGGATTTAATACTGCGTTGTGACGTAGCGAGCCGCCATTCCCCAACTTTAATGCGTGTTTTCTAAGTGATTTTTGATTAATATGATAAAGCAAAAAATACGTGTCTAATATTTTTTTATTACCTGAAAGACGGACTAAATAGAATAGGCCATATAATATTTAAATATTGCATCAGCAAATCCAAGAAATAGGGAAGGGAAGGTTTTTTTTGTTTTACTTATTAGCGTGGAACATACTATACTCCATAGGTTTAGGTAGTTAAAAAAAGGTAAACAAATCGTAAAAAGGGTTTTTATAGATGACACTTTCTTGTTAAAAAAAACAATAAAACCAAATTAAATTTATTTTAGTGTTTATCTATAGTTTCCTCTTTTATTAATGTATGTTAAAATGTATCGTTTATTTTTCACTACTTTTCGTAGATGTAACTGTTTGAGCACAATTTTTTTTTGTCTGATTTATAATATTTTGTAATCTGTCTATTGTAAAGAGCCCAATTTCTAAACGTCAACGAAATATAACGTTGCTAAATTGAAGAGTTCAACTGTGACGTAGCATAACAACTGAAGTGACAGGTATTACGTTTAGTCGGTTACTTGACGGCTGTCTCGTCACGTGGTTTTTTTTGTTTACCTTTTTTTAACTACCTAAACCTATGGAGTATAGCGTGGAACATAGATTCTGTAGGTGTCAATTTTATTGTTTACAAACTACGCATTTATGCTCTGAACTGTCTTAAGAAATGGTGACAAAGTTAATATACATTCTATGAAGTACGATAATGTGACTGTTGCTCTAATAATAACTTTCTCTTAGTCACAATCAACTTTGTAAAGGTTGAATGTTAGAATTGAACGATAAATTGTGTCACACGGAGGATCCTGTCAGTACTGTTTACTTTAAATTGATTGTTTGTTTGTCTGTACATATTATGATTATGTGGCGATAGTGCCGTCTCATTGTTTGTATATTTTGTGGGAAGTGTTTTAGGCTATCTTATCGATAAAAGGATTAACGGGCCTCATATCAATGCTTCATCTTCCGCGATTGTGATAATTCATCAATGGATGACGTGTTTGTTTTGATAGTGCTTATGTTAAATGATGAGATACAAAATAATAATAGACTTATTTCTTCTTTTCCAGTTCCGTCCGCGCCTCAAAACCTGACAGCTAACAACGTATCTACAGAGGAAGTCCACCTCTCATGGGCCCCGCCATTGACTTTCACACTGCGCACCCTTCCCAACACAGACCTTGACATTAAAAGTCAAACTTTAGTACCAGATGACCCAGTCAGGACTCATAAGAAACAAGAACCACAAGGCGACGAGCCAGTTAACGACGTCTTGAGCCAAGACTCGTCTCCAGACGCAATCAACCCAGAAAGACAAAAAGACTTCGAATACACCTCTTACAACTGGTACAAGAACGACAAACAGAAATACAACGACGACTATTCATCTCATCTCCTTATCGACGACAATAGGAGTAAAAGAGATGTACGATCACGCAGACACAGAAAGAGACGTCAGGACAACGGCACAGAACCAAAACTGCATGACGAGAAAAACCTGCAAGTTTTAGTCTATCCAATTGACCAGAAAGAAGTGGTCAAGAAATCGTACGGGCAAAGTAAACATAAGGATACAACAAAAGTCGCTTATGTCCTGTATTATGAGCAAGGGGTTCCCAGGTATGACGTAAACATCGTCAACGGTACACAGACGTCAACTGACGTTAAGAGAAAGAATGTGTTTCCAAGCGATTTGGGCATGGAGGACTATTCGAGGGCGACGAAAAATTTGACGCTATTGAACACTTCCGGGAAGGTGACGAAAGTTGTCGGGTTCCGCTTGAGAAATCTAAGTAAGTGTGGTTTTAGATTGTTTTTTATTTTTGTGTAAGAGTTTGTGGTCGATGATGGGGATTGAGAAAGTGGGTGTCGTATTTTTAAGGTAGCCTCAGATATTTGAATCTTTTTTACCTCAAGTTTTGAGTACCTACATCTAGATTTCATTCTCGAAAGGGAGAAAATGGCTAAGCACGCAATGGTTACAGTGATATATCTTCCAACCAGTTTCCTTGCATTATTTGGCTTCGGCTGCAGATAGGGTTGCCAGGCCCAAAAATATAAAACCCGGACACAGATTCATAATTAGCCGGACATTTTGCCCTGAAAGCCTGACACACTGGTTTTTAAAAGATAATCTTTTTTGTGTATTTATTACTGTTATTTATTTGAAACTTACTCTACTCCTGTCCTCTACTTTTTTAATTATTAAGATTCGAACCACCTTTTGTTGTTATCAAAGTAATTTGTAACTTCTTAACAATCAATAAATAATTAGGCTTCTTCATTACATTGACAGTAATCAAAACAATAATCAGGCATCTTTTGGCGGGCGGGGTTGACCAAAAGCCTAACAAAAACCGGACAGGCCGAACACGTGTATATTTGGCCGGACACGATTGTAAAAAGCCGGACACCTGGTAACCCTAGCTGCAGACTTGCAATCTGAAAACACCAGAATCGATCCAGAAGTTGATTTGCTAAGCGTGTTTCCACTTTCCACGGTGCAAGTTTGTTGAGGGAGAGTGACAGGTTATTCAACTAAACTTAAATGGATTAAGAACAAAATATCTTTTTTTGTCTCTTAATTTTGTCTTTAATTTGTGGGACTGTATTCTTTTATGAGCAGGGAGGTGTTAATTTAAAAGTCGTAACGTTTCTTTAATTACCAAGTTGGCTCAATCAATTAAGATCTTGACCTTCCACTGAGGAAGTCTGTTTGAAACACAGGCGCTCATCCAATTAGTAGACAGAATACCTTTAGTCTGTCTCAATTATCTAGATTAGATATTGCATTTTGAAGTCTTCGGGTAGGTCACGGTTATAAAATGGTAGGAATAGAAAAAAATGGTAGTAGTTTGGTAGAAAATACTATTTATTGTGGGAATAATTATGGGGCGTAAAAATACATACCCATAGACAGTACAAATGTATACATTTATGTAGTATGCAATATAATTTTAAGTTTAGTCATTGTTCGATTGTAAATTTCCTACAACATTTATAATATGGGTAGTTTTAAATAACGGAAAAGCGCCCATAAAATTACACTTGATGTATTAATTTGTTAATTGATTTTTTAAAGCCCTTAGAAAACGTAGTATTTATGGATTTGTTGTATGTTTTATTTCTACACTCAATAAGGCAGTTTTTAATTACTGATCTAAATAGTATTATACTTCAATCAATTTTTTTTAATTAAAATAAATATAAAAACCTTTTTCCCTTTATTTCAGAGCCCTTCACTCCATACAAGATCTGGGTACGTGCCTTCTACAACTTCTCGCTAGATGGCGTGAAGTCGTCCGATTTGTTGGACCGACTGGGGCCCAAGTCGGACCCCTTGTACGTGTTGACTGACGTCAGCCCGCCGTCCTCGCCGATTATACTGAACTTGACTTGTGATCAGACTAAACGTGAGTGGTTAAAATATATAGAAAGAAAGAAAATACGTCTATTTGCGGTAAACATGACGCAAAGAAAGATTTAAAAAAAACACGTAAATAACAAATTAGGGGAAAATATGCGTCACATCCACGCAAAACGGCCATCGCTCAGCATAATGCTGCGACCCCATGCGAGACAGAGCCCCAGCGCTGATTTTCAGCGACAGCCGGCGCTGACGTGATGACGTCAACCGGTACAGCATATAATGAAATAACAAATCAAAAATAATACATTTTAGTCCTAAATTTTTACACAAATGTAATATTTAAAATGGCAACATTTCGTTCCGTCGGCGACTCACACGCCGCAGACTTATTGCAATCTGTGCGCGTTGCTGTCATAAAACTATATAATAACCAGCTGCGCCCCGCGGTTTCACCCGGATAAGTCTTGATCCGTTGAGAATATTGGGATAAAAAGTATCTTATGTCCTAACCCAGGTCATGGTCTACCCATGTGCCAAATTTCGTTCAAATCTGTTCAGCCGTTTTAGCGTGAAAGCGTAACAAAGAACACACTTTAACAAAAAATAATTGATGAACGGTATTATAACGGTTTTATCAACAATATTAACCGGTTTTATCAACAATATTAACCGGTTTCAAGCCCTGCTTTTATGTGCCTATTTGAAATAACCTTTCAACTGTCATTAACGAGACACAATAGAATTTTAATTGTTATCCACCTCAATGAGGCGTCGTGACAGATAATGAGATAAATGATCTGACTGAATTTGACCATTAAAAAAAAAGCCAATAATCAATGTTGTATCATTCGCAGGTACCCTATACCTCCAATGGCGTCAGCCTCTGGAGTACAACAACTCTTTAGACCAGTACGTGGTGACCTTGAGGAAGATTCCTGAGCAGCAGCCGCGGACGAGACTCACACTACCCACCAATAAGAATGATATTGAAACTACCATACCAATTGTAAGTGTCCAATTATGAAATTAAGTTGTTCGGAAGGAGTTATTGACAAAGTAAGCAAGCTGAAGGGGCAGTTGGCTGGCCATGTTTGTCGAAGGACCGATGGCCGGTGGAGCAGACGAGTCCTGGAGTGGAGATCGCGTATCGGCAAGCGTAGTGTGGGACGCCCCCAGCTAGATGGACCGACGACCTTAAAAAGGTGGTTAGGACAGACTGTTTGCGGAAGGCGGAGGACAGAGTGTTGTGGCGCAGCCTGGGAGAGGCCTATGTCCAGCAGTGGACTGCGATAGGTTGACTTGATTGAATTATATTTTGAGTGAAAAGCTAAGTCAGATCCGTGTGCTGAAACCCTGATAAAAATTCTGATCAATACGGTAAAAAAAAGAAATTCTATTTAGTCCGTCTTTCAGGTAATAAAAAAATATTAGACACGTATTTTTTGCTTTATCATATTAATAAAAAATAACTTAGAAAACACGCATTAAAGTTGGGGAGTGGGGGCTCGCTACGTCACAACGCAGTATTAAATCTAGCAAGGCGTGACGTCATGCCATTTTAACTCAATGTATCGCCGTAATCTTTTGATTACGTCAAAAAAGAAAAAATACGTGTTCAATATTTTTTAATAATATACAAGGACAAAAAAAAATTTTTGAGCACAGGCCTATTATCTGTCAAAGCTCATGTTGGCTGTTGTGATTGATTAGACTGGAAGCTGACCCCAAAATAGTTGGGTAAAGGCTAGGCTGTTGTGATTCGTTGACTAAAATAATACCTACCAATCGTGTAATTTGACTCGTAATCTAATTGAATATGCGTTCTGCATTACCGATAGTGCCATCCACGAAGACGCGGCCCACTCCGCGATTAGTGTACTGTAAGCTGTACTTCAGTACGGAGCGGAGTGGGGCGCATCTTTGTGGATGGCACTATCTTTACGGGGCTTAGTCTTTTCGTGCTTGTTCATTTAATATCGACTCATGATCGCAGTAACAGGCACTAAATACCCAACCCATAGTGTAATACTCGAGCGAGTGTTCACGTAATAAACGTAGGTGCGTAGAAATCACTAAACTGTGTCTGCGATTTAGTTTCCATTTTCCAAACATGTAAATAAATATGTGTTTTTGGAAAAACAACTTTAATACCTACACAAAGTTCAGTTTTCTACAACTTCAAACGTTTTTATGGATTTTTCAATAGAAAAAACGTTCGACGACGAAACGTTCATTCGTTCGTTCGTCGTTCGTTTTGTTCGTTCGTTCGTTTTTTTTTCAGTAATTTTGAAAACCAATTATTTACACTAACATAAAGTTGATATTCATTAAAAATTTAAATGACATCAATTGGGAAAAAGGATTTGAAAAGACTATACAAGTTTGCGGGCGCGTTTTAATCTCACAAATCACCTTTCACTCTGCAAAATTAGAAGCACACATAAAATACATTGTTGTAGGTAACTTAGAAAGTGTAACGTTTAAGATAAATAAATAAATACATATATAAATACAACGCATTTACAATTAGACGCAAATAATGTTTGCAAATAAGGAAATTTCGAAATAAATGTAGAACAAATATGAATATAAGGAAACTTGAATAATGGCTAGAAATATGTATAAAATATTAAATATTAATAGCTAATAATAATTTTATACAAATACTAGCTGACCGAACAGACGTTGTCCTGTTTCCTATAACTCGATCGCAGCGCCACCTACCGGGTCCAATTGTGAATCTAAACCACCCAGGGACTCATTCAAACACACACCAAAAGTTTCATCGCGGGAGAAGTTATTTGATAATTTCCCACCCAAAAAAGAGCGGTGTCCTACCGTTTGCTGATTCGGGACAAATTGACCACAGTATAATTTTTTTAAATTCGTTGAAATTTTATAGATGAGTGTGGATACATAGAGAATTTCTGACTGTAATTTCTACATTCTATGTTTAATTTCAGGAGGTGGACCTGTGGAACATGACCAGATATGAGGTAAAAGTGTATGCAGTAACTCAGTCCGTTGCCAGGGAAAAATCGTTTATAAACGGCGACGAATCTAAACCAGAGGCAAGTATTTAATGTAATCACTTTAATATAACAACATTTTATTTTGTTTTCTGTCTGTTGAAGTACCTATTATGTTAAGGGTCGGTGCAATTTTTTTTCCTTTTTCCTTTCATTATTGCGGTCCTAGTCTTAATTTTTAGGCTATATAACATGTCATTGTGTTACTTGTTCTTCATGTCGATGGTACGTATTTTAAACCAAGCCCAAAACTTTACCATGTTCTACTGTCATAGATGTTTGACTAGATGTACAGTATTTTTATTTTATTAATGTCCCTCGGGAATCATCGGATTTCCGAATACAAACGAATGCTAATTTCCATGTCTATCAATTATTAGATTTATCGTGTATAATAATTTGAATTCAGAACTAAGTGCTTTATTGATGTTTTGTTTTGATTTCCGTGTGAACTATATAGAGCTGTAAAACTATTTTCCTATCTGTCGTGCCTGCGACTTTAGCAGCTTTCCTCCCATTTTTTAAATAAATAACATTCAGTTAAAATAGTATTAACAACTCTATATACTTCTAAGTCGATTGAGAGCGTCCGGTCTGCACAAAGTGCAACTGATCGAAATCCGACGACTGACGAAACACGAAGTTTGTCGAGGGACATTAAGAAAATATAAAAACTTTACTCAAGTAATTTAAATGCAACATGTGATAAAAGTGCATACAGACTTGCGCATCGATGATCGTCAGCACTTGAAGCTGACGATCAGCGATGCGCGAGTTTTAGGGCGCATTCCGACTTACGCTAAAAGTGATTATATCGCGAATCCAACCAAATTTAATAGTCACAAAATATAAGGGTTATTGAGTAATAATTGTGACTTTGGACTTTGGTCGGATTCGCGATGTTATCACTTTTGGCGTAACTCGGAATGCGGTCTTATATTACGTCTACGCTTAACCCGCGACGTTCAGACCTGCACAAACCTCATAAATCGATCGATGTTCGGTATTTATCGTTTCGAGAGTTTCAATAACTTAGAGAAGCGTTTTGGTCTTTGGGTTTTGACACTAACATTAAAGACTTCATTTCTTTCTAAGGAGGTATCAAGTGAATGGTGCGTCGCCCACTCGGAAGCGATGTCTCCCGGCGACGCGCCGGTAGCTCGCGGCGTCAGCAACGCCGCGCTGCTCGCCGTCTGTCCGCTGCTGATCTTCGCTGTGGCAGTCGCTGTGTTGTACTGGAGGTGAGTTTGTACATATGCTGTTTATCTTACCGGCATACATAAACGCCCGGATTTGCAATGCCCTCGCCCTTTCTAACGCTCATAAATATCCGCTTCTATAGCAAGAAAGTAGCGACCACGGAACCGCCTGCGATACCGAAGAGCGCAGGCGTTTGAAAGCAATCCTTTCTTGCGTAGGAGTTAGCCGCAAAGATGCGTAAAAGAAAATGTGCTTGGAAATTATTGAGAAAGTTTTTCCATAGTCTTGGAAAACTGACTAAACATCATAGTATATTGTTATGTACACATTTGAAAATATCTGATATAAATGTTCAACGCCGTTGCTCTCTTATTTTATGAGAACTTGTGCGCACAAGAAAATCGAGGTTTATGCCCCCAGCAGTGGGTGAAGTCGGGTTGTGGATGAAGACGATGATGTGCGCCCGATGGGATTCACCATCGGCAAACATTACGAAATTCCATGCAAACTTTCATCCCCTATTCCTTCCTTAATGCTCACTTACGTTATACAGGGTTAAATTAAATTAGCTAGTGTAACTCCGCGGACGTGATGGATATCGATATCTAAACACGACAAAATAAAAAAGGTTTCAAATTCAAAATATTTTATTTCACATAAACCTACATGGGCACTTATGACACGTCAGAAGCTAGGTGCACGGTTCCAATTGGTCGTTTCCTATGGAGAAGAGCCGGCAAGAAACTCCACGGTTACTCTTTTAAAAATAATTGGCTTTCACAATACTTTCAAATAACAGTGTTACTAGGTATGGGAGGACAGTGTATGTCTTTCAATAAGTACTTAACAAATTAGAAAATGGTCTACAGGTCTACAATCCACTAAGCCTACAGCGTTCTCACATTCACAAAATAGAAAAGAATCTGTAGGGATAGCATTTATCCACATGTACATATGACACTGTCTGTGCGATGGCTCCTACGAATAACGGTTGCGGGCAGTCGCTCCCGAACGCTCGCTGTGACGACACAAAACTGTAATTAGGATAGTTTACTTAATTAAAAGAATTACTGTGCCAAAGAGACTTTTAATCACATACAAAATATAGACATCCTAAATTGGTTGGTAATTGGTTCGTATACAAAAAACTTTTTACAAAAAAAAACAACTTTAATTTCGGCAGTCGGTGGCAAAAAACGAAAATACAAAACCCAAGACACCGACTTCCGAAATTGAAGTTATTTTTCACTTTGTAGTGTTTTTTTTGGAGGTCGGTTGTTTTTTTTTTGTAAAAAGTTTTTATTTTTCGCTTTTTAGTTGTGGTACCTACCCCACACACATTCGAATACCACTACCTGCTACCAGTGACAGAAACTTATCATATCATCTACATACTAAGTGGAAAAAAAATAGTATTTTGTAGCTAACTCAAAAACTATCCAAGCAAAGTTAATAAAATTTATATGGGACCAATTCGAGAGCACACCCTTTCAAACAAAAAAAGAATTTTCAAAATCGGTCCACAATTGACGGAGAAATCGGTGGACATACGTAAAAAAAAACAAAAAAAAAAACAAACATACGCGACGAACATATAACCTCCTCCTTTTTGGAAGTCGGTTAAAAAGATAAATAAATTAATGAAAGTTAAAACCTATTTTAATAAAACGCAATTATTTGCTATTACAACTGTAATCAATCTGAATAATTATCATGTCCACAAAAGTCACTAATAAAGAGTTGAAATTAAATCGTAGGTATATAATGGCAAATAATAGAATAAATATGTCAAGGACGAATGTAAAAAATAAAAATCTGTTTGATGATGTTTTTTGGGGTCAACGACCGCTGTTAGTTTTGTTACTTGAAGTATGAGTTGTGAATTATATTTATTTATGGTTTATAATTGTAATAAGTACATAAAGTTTAAAAAGCAGGAAATAAAAGTTAAGTTAAAAATTTAAAAACCCCCGACTCAAATAAAATCCTTTAAAACGTAAAATGTATTGGCCCTGTAAGTTTAAATAAGTTTTATATCGTGTTTAGATATCGATATCCATCACGTCTGCGTAGTTCCGCTAACTAATTTAATTTGACCCTGTATAAGGATTGTTTAGCTCATGCATTGTCTGTTTGTGTATGATTGAATTTAAGATTTTGATTAAGTAGAACATAGGAGCTCGTGGCTAAGTAATAATAGCGGCACGGGTCAATCCATCAGGTTAAGCTACGCTTGCCAGGGTTGGTCCGTGGATGGGTGACATCTTTACATACCGAGACTCCTCCGTGCTTCGGAAAGCACGTTAAACCGTTGGTCCTGGCTGTCATTCGTGGCTCTTTGACAGTCGTTACGGGTCGTCACAACCAGTCTTACCAAGAGGTTATCGTATTACCCAGTCACTGGGTTGTGGAGGTCAGACAGGCAGTCGCTCCATGTAAAATACTGATATTCAGGTGCATCTGGTTAGACTGGAAGCCGACTCCAACATAGTTGGGAAAAGGCTAGGCAGATTGATCACGTAGAAGATAACCACTGCGAACGAAGGATGTTAATATGACTAGGGAAGTTATACTGATATCTATATTTTGTCATAGGTGCAGAGCTCGTTTGAGTAAATGCATTAGTGCTGCATACAACTATTTGGAGGAAGGAGGCGAAAGGGCGGCGAGGGCGCCTCTCAACTCTTATAAAAAGCCGGGTGAGTAAATGATAAATGATTTTATTTCTGTAAGTAAGTTTGTACAAAAATTTTACACGTCAATCATATTTTATAAACTAGATGAGGTCGACGTTTCCTATCTGACTACTCTGAGAAGAAAGGTCGAAACAAACTCAGAGGTCACAGTCTCTTTTAAAGTCCAGACATAATCTTGTTCGATCATGTGAAGACCATTTAGATTGGTGTCTGAAATGGCGTTTTGAAGAAAGATTCACACAGATTGGTACACCTCTCTAGTCAGTGCACGCATTTGTCAGTAATCGTGCAGCTCAACTCATGACTTAAGGAGCTCAACGATTCGACGAACAATACCAAAGAAAGGACATTTGGGTAGGCCGCATAAAATACTCAAACTGCCAGACCATGATTAAAACTAACTGAGAAAATAACCTTCCTTTTTTTGAAGTCTGTAAAAAAGAAAAAGTAACTTGTCGTCGTTAATGTTATAGCAGTAACTTAGGTGTATACGGGGTGTCAGGGACATCGACGCGAAAACTGAAACCGTAACAGTACATGACTCTGAACCCTGCGTTGAAATTTTTCGTCGGTTGACGTCGGTTTTGCGCCACTTCTTCCCAGCTAAAGGCACTAGGAAGTGGTGAAGGGTGGGCGTTTTGGGGGACTGTCTTATGTAATTTTGACGTTCGAAAAGTGCTGATTCTCAGCCTAGTTTGAATAAATGACTTTTGAATTTTAGTTATTTAAAAAAAACTTTTCCTCCATACATTTTGACCGCGTAGGTATTGCACTTTTCTATGAAACAGCTGATTTTTTTTTAATAACCGACGAAAAATTTCAACGCAGGGAGGTTCAGAATCATGTATTGAATCCATGGTTTCAGTTTTCGCGTCGATGTCCCTGACACCCTGTAGGTGTTCAGTTGTGAACATGGATTAAGTTTATATGCTTTTTTTAACCGTGTTAAAGAGTTGAGTACTAAGTAAGTAGGTACCTATACATACATTGAGACTGAGAAACACCAGTACCCTAATTGCGTAACTTACTTTCGTAAACGATTAAGACTAACTTGTTCCATTTTGACAGTTCAACAACATTCATTGCGTCATTTACGTTGTTGAGCAGATTTTTTCTCCAACTTATGAAGCAATGGATTAGCACTCTGTTTCCGAAACAAATTGTGATTGATCGTGTATAACGCAATTAGGGTGCTGGTGTTCGCAGTATGAACTCCAAACAGATCTTGTTGTCGAAATTCTCGCCATACTTTTGTCCCCATTTCATGTAATTATGGACGAATAGATATTATTGTTTTCTGACATAATACAGTTCGAAAACTTGACAGCAATATGATTGTGTAATGGGTATGAGTAATAAAATGAATATGTGTCCTGGTTACTAGGGAAAATAATATGTAAATGTATGTTATGTAGTTTCAAAGTCAGTTCTTTGTTCGTTTTAAAGCATATTATATTTTTTGTGTCGTAGTTGTTAACTGTTCCCCGCTCGTGTCCTGCGCATCGGGCGCGGTAGACGGCGTGGATGGAGTAGCGGGCGGTGCGGGCGACGCATGCGGGCCCTCCCGCCCGCCGCGCATGGCGGGCCGCCAGCAGCCAGCCGTGGCTGCGACCAGCTTTCCAGCACATGTAGCGGCATTGCATGCTGATGGGGATATTGGATTTAGGTAATACAAACTGTGTTCCCTTCGGTAAAAATAGATAGATAAATGAAATTGTTTATTCTGTAAATAGGATATCAGAATCACTTTTACACGTTATAATAAAAAATAAAAACTTGATGAGTCCGAAACAAACTCAAAGGTCGCAGTCTCTTTTAAAGTCCAGACATAATCTTGGTCAGGCCATATGAGGACTATGTAGATTAGTGTCTGAAATGGTCTTTTGAGGAAAGAACCACACAGATTTGAGTGGACCTGTCTAGTCAGTGCAAGCATTTGTCAGTAATCGTGGAGCTCAACTCGGAGCTCAACTGTCCTTATCACTTTCGTTTTAAGTATAAGCATCTTTTGTGAAACATTTCATGCTTGCAGGCCGGTTTAAGCTGTGCGTTGTCTGTCAGTGAATGAATGAATGAACGAATGAATGGGGTTTTTATGAAAATTTAGGCCACCAGTTGGCTCCACTTTCAAATTCAAATCATTTAATTTGAGTAACATAGACTCAGATTAGAATAAGCATACACATTTACAAATAAAATTAAAAAAGAATTGAAATAAAATAAAATTAAATTAAAATTCAATAAAAAAACAATATAAAATTCAATAAAAATAAGACTAAAATCGAAAAGACAGTCAAAATTAAAACTTAAAAATAAAAAACAAATAAGATTACATTAAATTCGTCATAAATTACAGTTAAGTACAAAATGTCATTTAAATTTAAAAAGAAAGCTACACGTAACACGCTTGGAAATATAAATTTTATCCCCCCAAGCGCGCCACGTGCCGCTCACAACAGTAAGTCATGATGGCACAGTCAAGCCTTCTCGCGAGCGCGGCCAGCATGCTGTTGGCGCTCCCCCGCACTCGCCGCACCAGCAAAGTGCTTCGCTTGCGCATTGTTGCGTAGAAACAATCAACGCGGGCTTCCGTTAACATTGTCGATGCGCTGCAATAGCGGGGGAGCCCCAACATCATCCTGAACGCGTTGTTAAACTGCACTTTGAAAGGAGGTCTTCCATTTCAACAATAAATATAAAATGTATGATGACTTTTATCATTCGTTTCATTCATTCGTTCATCATTCAGTCACGAATAAAGAAAGATAGGTGCTTTAACACTGACAGGTTATTTTAGAAATCTCTTGTTAAAGATTTTTATTAAGTAGATTTGCTAGATAAATTACTGAGACAGTCCTTTAGTATGATTATGGCTTTACCATGGTCCGAGGTCTCTGCATTACCTCACCTTCTTATACCGTATCAGGACGAGCAACGCAATAGTCTTTCTAGGATGAGCGACGTGAAACTGAATAGGCCTGTGCCCAAAAAATTTTTTTTCCTTGTTGAATATTAAAAAATATTGAACACGCGTATTTTTTCTTTTTTGACGTAATCAAAAGATTACGGCGATACATTGAGTTAAAATGTGGCAAGACGTCACACCTTGCTAGATTTAATCCATAGTAATTAATTTTAATCCATTTATAGAGCCCCCACTCCCCAACTTTATTGCGTGTTTTCTAAGTTATTTTTGATTAATTACGATAAAGCAAAAAATACGTGTCTAATATTAAGCTATTGCATAGCTTTTATCGCGGGCTTTGAGCGCGGCGACCGAATCAAGAAATTCCGTAACGAAAAAAACCTAACACCCCCCACTCCGCCTACCATGTAATGACAGTTCCCATGACAACGTGATGTTGTCATGGGAACGTAATTTTTGTTTTATGTCATCATCCCAAGTGTAGCGTTGACAAATAGGAAGTATGGAGGTTACAAATGCTATGCAATAGCTTTACCGCGGCAGTCCCCGAGTGCCACACGTTTTTTATTTTTATTATCTTAAAGACGGACTAAATAGAATTACTTTTTTTTACCTAGGCAACTACCGTATTAAACTTGTAGCTTTCGTAAAGCCAAGAAGCTGTTATTATTTACTAAATCTCTGTTATATGATTAGGAGAAATATGTTGAAAATAATATTCATTGTTTTCCCCCCCTTTTTAGCAAAGAGTACGAGATCGTGGTAGCGAAATCTGCCGCATTGGGTCACACCAGTCACCATAGTCATAGGCCTGAAAATAGACTGAAAAATCGGTACCTGAATATTACGGCATGTAAGTAATTGATACTTTACATAATTATTCTTGATCTTATAAAACAATGTCATACATAACCAAGAACTTTGCAACTTCAACCAAGGCTTCAAGGTGTTCATTTCCAATTTTTGAAGTGAAAACTTCTTTAGGCGCGTTGGGCATTTTTGAGATGGGAAAAAAAATTGAACTTGCGACTCCGTTACCGACACCTCATTTTTGTAAACGAGATTGTGCTCGTCATTTATATTTCGTTACGGATCAATGTTCTATGCAAGTATTTTACTTTAAAGGTTTTGGAAGTTTCTTTTTTGTAAACGCGATTGTGCTCTTTATTTAGATGAGGTTATGGACCAATATTCTATACGAGTATTTTTCTTCCACCAAGGCGATCTTGTTCAAGTTTTCACTTACAGAAGTGAAAACTAAAATCAGTGGCACTCCGGAAGTGCCGACAGCGGCACTTCCGGAGTGCTACTGATTTTATTTTTTAAAGATACTTTTTAAGGTCTCTTTTTAGTAATATTGCAATAAATTCAGTAATATACTGAGCGTAAGCAGATGCTTTCATTTATCTACAAGCATAATTGATGTGAAAGTTATACAAGAGCCAAAAGTTATCGGAATGAAAGTACTTGTTTGAAAAATCTGCTGGGAACTAGAAGAAAGAACAGAACAATAATAAAGTCTTGATAATTGATTCGCTATTAGACGTTAAAAACACTGTGTCGATGTTACAAATTATCATTATTTGTGTTTTATAGTGGCTCATATTTTTTTGAAGTGTAAACTTCTTTAGGCGCGTTGGGCATTTTTGAGATGGGACTAAACCGTTGATTTCGCGACACTGTGACGACATCAGCTTTTGACCATTAAAAAGACATCAACGCGTTAGTAACCGCGGTGCCGATTTTTTTTCAAGTTTTCACTTCTGTCTGCACTCCCGGAGTGCCACTGTTTTTTTTTAAGGTAGTATGTTCGTTGGTTCTAATAAGATTTAAATATCTATGTGAATGTGTCTTTTTACAAACAATGGGGCACTTAATATCCTGTCCAGCCTGTCTTGTTGTCTGCACGTTACAGGAACTGATGGGCAAATTCTGGGCTGACTCTAGTTTGCCGACACGCGAAGAAGAAGAATATTTTCAGTGTTTTGAATGATTTAAGTAATTTGGTTCCCCCAGACGACCACTCGCGCGTGTGCGTGTCGGCGGGCGCGCGCTGCGGCGCGGCGGGCTGCGTGGGCGCGGGGCGCGGCTCGGCCTGCGACTACGTCAACGCCAACTTCATCGACGGCATGCTGCCGCAGCTGCAGCCGCAGCACATCGCCAGGATACGCAGGAAGCTGGACAGGAGGAACAGACCTCATCGGTAAACTCGAAATTATGTTTAAGACATTTGATATTTAAAAAAAAAAATGAGGTGAAAATCCCATTCCGAACGAGTTTTTAAATGCGAGATTACTCTCTAAGTATTGGAGCGTACAATACGCCCAATTACATACGAATTTTTTTTTTCCTAATTCATTTTGTTTTTCTAATTTATGTCAATGATTTGAGCTTAAAGGGGCTTGTAGCTAAGTAACAACAGCTGTACGGGTCGATCGATCAGGTTAAGCTACGCTTGCCGCGATTGGTCTGTGGATGGGTGACCATCTTTACATATCAAGACCCCTCCGTGCCTCGGAAAGCACGTTAAGCCGTTGGTCCCGGCAGTGGCGTGCGTTTCATAAAGACAGAAAGACACTGCCTACCCTAGTTCTGATAATAGATCTAATATTATTTTATCAATAAACAAAACAAATCATAAATCAGCTCCACCTATCGAGTGCCGGTGGTATCATCATTCGAATTTCGCATCATCTCGATTCGCGCTGCACTAGCGCCGCCTCGCCTCTGCCACGGTAAAGACACAAACTATTCGTCTCTGAATGTTTTTATGTGTGCTCTCGTGGTAAGTCGTTTTTAATGTGTGTGCGTTCCTATAGCTACGCGGGCTTTGCTGACACACAATGACAAAAATCACGCACACAACTGCAAGAAAAGCCAGTGTCTATTTGTAGTTATTCTATACAGCTAAGACGAAAAATTACGACTCGTACCGAACATTACCGAAGGAAAGTTAGCTATGCAATGCAAATATTTTAGGAAATAACGTTGTTTCATTGAATTTTATACATTTAGATGACCATAATTTTTTGTCGTATAACCTTTTTTACCCTTTATTGCCCGTTTTACTATAGTTGCCATATTGTTTGACGTGCGTTGTGTTTGTGAATACGCTATCAGGTAATTAGAATTTGATTGTTGTTATTAGTGTAAAATGGATAATATTGTCTGTGAAAGTTGTTCAGATGGTGTGTGTATTGAGAAAATAAAACATGATGCGTTTTCAAAACTATATTTCGGTGAAAAAAAAACAAGTTATCGAGATAGGTCGTGGTACACCGGATTTGCAATTAATACAAATTAAAGGTAAAGTCAATCGTAAATTCAATAAAAAACAATATGATTCATATCATTGGCTGACAGGTTGCATACACAGTACCTAATCGGTTATTTTGTTTCGTTTGTCTACTATTTTCAAATAATAAAACCGTCTGGAACGACACCGGTTACGCTGATATTCATAATTTTCCTACCGCCGCGAGAAAACATGAACAATCTGAAAAACACTTAGAAGCTTCCCTTAAATATCACACCTTTGGAAAAAATCGTATAGAGACGCGTTTAATCATCAATCGACAAGACGACGCGACGAACCAAAACCAACGTGCAGTATTTTTGGTGAGTAAAATTTTCTGCCTACCCTGTCTTAAAACTGTGTGCACGCCACTGGGTCCCGGCTGTCATTTGTAGATCTTTTGACAGTCGTTACGGGTAGTTAGTAGCCCAAAAAGTCTGACAACCAGTCTTACCAAAGGGTATCGTGTTACCTAGTAACTAGGTTGTGGAGGTCAGATAGGCAGTCGCTTCATGTAAAATACTGGTATTCAGCTGCATCCGGTTGGACTGGAAGCCGACCCCAACATAGTTGGGAAATTATTGTCTTGTAAAAGTGTCTTTGAAAGCTGTACTACAGAAATAAGTATAATTTCAAAATTGTACCCTACAAAGGTCGATACAGACTTGTAGGTATCGAGGAAGGTACAAATTGCAGCAACAAGTGTATGTTTATTTAACCAAGGACTTACTTGCTTTTAAAAAAAATAAATATAATGAGCAAGCTCGAATCTCTTAATTAATGCTTGACCTTTTTCTGATTACCGGAAAACCGACTGCGGTCCAACCAGCTTAACACTGTCGACTCTACCCACTTTTCGTAGAACTCATACGCCATGCCGCCATACGTATTGGAAGTGAACCCTCTGGGAGGGTTGCCGGCATTACGTTTCTGCTAAAGTTAACCATCGCGGATGGTCAACGGTATTAGGTTTAAACCGTGTTATAAAACACTGTAAAACGAAGTAAAATAGTGTTTTCAGGGGGTCTTGTCGCATAGAATAGAATAAGATATTTATTTCAGACGTAGTTCATATACTGTTACACACAAAATACCTTATATACGTAGTTCCAACCTTTTAAATTTTTTGTGAGTATTTGTAATAGTAAACAAAAAAAAAATGCTTTGATTTTAAAACCAACGCATATATTAATAAATCTTGTTAAAATATACATCTGATTTTGTTTTCACGGTTTATAATGCTGTATTTGCTAAGAAAAACCTACATTTAAAACGAGCCCTCCGCGAGGACTCCCGGCCTCCCAGATGCGACTCGGCGAACCCTCCAGGAGGGCTCCCGGCGCTGTGCTAGAGTTAAAAATATTATCTGTAATATTTTTGCTCATTTCTCCACAGACAATCATCAGTAAAACCAACAAAGCCGCCTCCCAACCTCGCCGAAGGCATAGAGTCAGCATTCCTCAACATAGAGTTCTCCGGTATCGTGGAGTCGGACGAGCAGAACTCCGACTCGGACAGCGACAGGAGCGACTCTGACTCGGAACTGGACGACGTGTATGTTGATATTGGTGAGTGATAACCAGGGAAGCGATGTGGTTAAGACTAAACGAATAATTTGTACTGAAAGATTCAATTGCTAATAAATTAGGCAGGATAACCATAAAATTGCATATTAGTATCTTGTAATTCATGGGATGGTTCACTAGGTGGCAGCACTGAAACGTCAGGTCCAGGCATCTGTCAAAAGTGTCAAAGTGCTTATACAATGCCGCCCATGGGCATGTGCCCGCTCGCATTTTTCTGAATATTCATGAAAAATGCTGGCCTATTTTTTTTTTTCATTATCGCCCTTTGATTTTATGTACTTACGCTTTTGTTTTCTATTAGAAAAAAAAATGTTTTCATCTCCGATTTTTTTTTGCTTAGTCGACAAATTTTAATAAAAATGTTAGTTAATCCAATAAAATAACTCATAAGCTTTTAGAAATAATAAACAGGATCCAAATCGAGCCAAAAATATCGGAGATATGGCATTGGCTACTCAAAACATAAAAAATTGAATAACATGAAAAATATTAAAGATAGACCCCTCTTTTAAAGTTATTTTTCATGAATATTCAGAAAAATACGGGCGGGGCACATGCCGATGGGCGACATTGTATTTTCTTTAGTCGTGATTTGTGACTGAATGATGAACGAATAAAAAAATAAATAAAAAAAATAAAAATATTTTATTCACAGACAACCAAGGCCCATAGTGTTAGTTACAAAAGCTTAAAAAGTATGTTAGTAGTTACAGAAGTTAAAGTGAAAAATATAATTTATAATTTCGATTCATCAATCCGCACCTCTCACATGCAGATTGATGAATCGTTTGAACATAGCCGCGTCATCTGCTAATGAGGAACGTCATCATATATTTTATATTCATTGTCGAAACGGAAGACCTCTTATCAAAGTGGCGCCAACTGATGGCGTAAATTTTCATGAAAACCCTCATAGCTTCAAGTATACTACCATACTATAAAAACGAAAAACGAAAGAAAATGTTGAGAGGAAACCAGCATGTCTTAAAAACTCAACCAAAAATTCGAAGAGATGCTGCACATACCAACTTGCACTGGGCCCTTGTGGTGGATTACGACCAACTCTCATAGAGAACGTTTGAATCTCAGCAGTGGGAATGTTTGGACCGATTATGTTACGGCCGCGAATTACGAGTTTGTAGGTCATGGGTTCGAACCTGATAGGCGCTTTACTTTGTGTAAATTATTCATCACCGCTGCTCTCAAAACGGTGAAGGAAAACATCGTGAGGAAACCGGCATGTCCTAGAGCCAAAAATTCAAAGACATGTGACATCTACCAATTCTTTCTGGGCCCGCGTGGTGGATTATAGCCCACTCCCTCTCGACGAGTGGAGGCTTGTGTCTCAGCAGAGGGAACATTATAGGTTGATTATACTAAGTTATGCTCTATCACTTTTTTACATGTAGAGAAAACGCTTGTGCTGGTGAGCATTTTTAACCTGAGGTATTTTATCAAGTCCTTTTTCATCTGTCACAGACGGCGTTCCAACCCGAGTGAAACTAGAATGGCTAGTATGGCGTCGTCGGTACATCGCGACCCAGGGGCCCACGCCGGCCACGCTGGACGCGTTCTGGCGCATGATCTGGCAACACCGAGTGCACACCGTCGTTATGATTACCAACCTTGTGGAGCGGGGTCGGGTACGTATTTAGCCAAACAATTATATCAAACTCAGATTCGAACTCAAAGCATTTATTTCAATTAAATCATTTACAGGCACTTTTGAACTGTCAAGGGGTCGGTGAATCTGTGGTTGTGTGGGTAACTACTCTGTATTAACATACAGAGTGTTTGCCTACAGAGCCATAGTCTTTTAGTTTTAACTTAGATTTAGTTTTTATGTTTAGTCAAGCAAAGATTCGTCCTAAATTCACGAGAATCTACTGCCGACAAATTGCTTTGCAGTTTGGCAGATGTTATGTAAAAAGAAAACTGTAACATTATGAACTAAAAATAAATAAAAAATAAAGTCACAAAGATGAAGCTAGTTGCCCATTCCAAAGCGTAGTAGGTATAGGTTCCTATGGAAAAGAACGGGCAAGAAACTCCACGGACACTCTTTTAAATCATAATATTGTTACAAAATGATGGTTACATCATTTGTATGAAACATCGCGAGATTTAGGAAGAGACATACCTGTGTGACAGTTTTTTTCTGTCTCTGTCGACGGATGCTATACAAAACTGTTTTTTTTTAACTCGCTGTGCCAAATTACACCATGTTTACAGAAATTCCACACAAATTGTTTTACAATTGAGCTTAGAAAATAGATAAACACGGTTTTGTGGTATGCCTTGCGGCAGATAACCGTGCTATTTTTTTTTGCTGGGCAAAGTTCTCCCCTATACTTTTCCAGTGTTCCTTATCGTTGTGCTATAAAAGTCATTAACTCCACTTGTACAAACAAAAAAGTTTCGAAACTTAAATGCAAACAAAAAAACAGTGGCACTCCGGTACCCTAATTGCGTAATACAAGATCAATCACAATTTGTTTCGATTTGAAAATGATTATGAAGCAATGGATTAACTCCATTGCTTCATAAGCTGGCAAAAAATACTGCTCAACAACGTAAATAACGCAATGGATGTTGTTGGACTGTCAAAATTAAACAAATTAGTCATAATTGTTTACGAAAATAAATTACGCAATTAGGATACGGGAGTGCCGACAGAAGTGTAAACATGAAAAAATAAAATCGACACCCCGGTAATCAACACGTTGATGTCTTTTACTCTACGATGTCGGTAAATTCCGTTATAGTGTTGCGAAATCAAAGGTTTAGTCCCATCAAAAAAAAGCCCAACGCGCCTAAAGAAGTTTTCACTTCAAAAAACATACCATGTGCAAGCGTCAAGGACGCCTCATACCGCGATACGTTTGTGTTGATTGAGTTTTTTCGAATAATTTTAAAATATTGGTAGAAAGCGTCCACGACATTTATTGCACGGTTATCTGGCGCAAGGTATAGTACGGTAACAGTGCAGAATGTAAGAGAAACAAACTTTAATTTACCAGAACATTGGTATGACAGATACAAAAGTTACTTGCCCAACTTAATCCCCATAGGCTAAACTTCTAAAGCCTTTTTCTCAAACATGCATGGAAATATTGTCATTATTTTCGAAAAAAGAACACGCGAAGTATCGAATTTACGGTCAAAGAAAATCAAATCCATTGCAGGAGCGTTTTTTGAATTTGGAACATATAACGCTCCAGCAAAACATTGCTGGAGCGTTGTAATGTTACAAATTCAAAAAGCGCTGAAATGGCGTGCTGGGTTTATTAAATACTCTTTGATTGGATCTCTTTTATCATTTTTGGCATAACAAAGTAAGTCTCTTTGCTTAGTACAAATTGCGTTCACGTGGCTGTATAGCCATAAATGCGTTTGTCTTTCGGCATAGATGATAAATAGAAAATTGTCGGCAAAGCTGAAAATTCGTCTTGAATAAACAAACATATATGTACCGGGGAAATCAATCAAAGTCATACTCGACCTGTACCCTAATTGCGTAACTTATTTTTGAAAACAATTTTGCCTAATTTGTTTAATTTTGACAGTTCAACAACATTCATTGCGTTATTTACGTTGCTGAGCACATTTTTTTTTCCAACTTGTGAAGCAATGGATTAGTAATCTTTTTCAAATCGAAACAGATTGTGTTGTATTACGCAATTAGGGTACTGCAATTGTCTATTTCACGGCCTTTGCAATAATGTACTATTATCTACTACATCATGGAAGTAATTAAATTCTTAGTTTTTTTTGCTGTTTTTTTTTAAATCGATGAACCGTTGCTGTAACAAGCATGTTGGTTGCAGCGCAAATGCGACATGTACTGGCCCGCGGGCGGCGCCGGCAGTTCGGCCGAGTTCGGCGGCGTGCGCGTCACGCTGCTGCACGAGGACGTGCGCGCCGCCTACACCGTGCGCCACATGCGCGTGCACAACCTGCGGACTGACTGCAGTGAGGTAAGTACATGTACTGACCCGCGGGAGCGCCGGCAGTTCGGCCGAGTTCGGCGGCGTGCGCGTCACGCTGCTGCACGAGGACGTGCGCGCCGCCTACACCGTGCGCCACATGCGCGTGCACAACCTGCGGACTGACTGCAGTGAGGTAAGTACATGTACTGACCCGCGGGAGCGCCGGCAGTTCGGCCGAGTTCGGCGGCGTGCGCGTCACGCTGCTGCACGAGGACGTGCGCGCCGCCTACACCGTGCGCCACATGCGCGTGCACAACCTGCGGACTGACTGCAGTGAGGTAAGTACATGTACTGACCCGCGGGAGCGCCGGCAGTTCGGCCGAGTTCGGCGGCGTGCGCGTCACGCTGCTGCACGAGGACGTGCGCGCCGCCTACACCGTGCGCCACATGCGCGTGCACAACCTGCGGACTGACTGCAGTGAGGTAAGTACGGAGAACAACTCGAATATTTGCGTGAAAATGGGGAGAACTGTTAGCAAACTCGATCAATCTGCCTAGCCTTTTCCCAAGTATGTTGGGGTCGGTTTCCAGTCCAACCGGATGCAGCCGAATACCAGTATTTTACATCGAGCGACTGCCTGTCTGACCTCCACAACTCAATAACTGGGTAATACGATACCCCTTGATAAGACTGGTTGTCAGACTTGAAACCTTGACTTTCAATATTTCCTTAACCAGAAGGTTCCTAGGTATGCTCCAGTACAAAAAAACAGTGGCACTCTGGGAATGCCGACAGAAGTGAAAACTTGAACAAGATCGCCTTGGTGGAAGAAAAAATACTTGTATAAAACATTGATCCGTAACCTTATCTAAATAAAGAGCAAAATCGCGTTTGCAAAAAAAAATACTTCCAAAACCTTTAAAGTAAAAATGCTTGCATAGAACATTGATCCGCTACGTAATATAAATAAAGAGCACAATCGCGTTTACAAAAATGAGGTGTCTGCAACGGTGTCGCGAGTCATTTGTTTTTCCCATCTCAAAAATGCCCAACGCGCTTAAAGAAGTTTTCACTTCAAAAATATCACGATGCCGGGAAGAAGAAGTGAGTCTCGACTTCGTCAAGCGACTTTTAACACCCGTTATTATATTTTGTTTCTCCAGGGAAGTTCACCTAGCAGCGGCGACAGTTCTGGCACCGGCAGTGAAGGTCGCAGCGTGGTGCAGTACCATTACACAGTGTGGCCTGACCACGGCACGCCAAGACACCCACTTGCCGTGCTGCCGTTTGTAAAGGCTGCTGGGAAGCATCCTTCTACAGTACTAGTGCATTGCAGGTACTTAATATACCTTAAAACTAACAGCTCATTTTAGGAAAATTACTGTAGATCAGCCTGTAATGGAGATACTGCGATTTTAGAGTAAGCCTGCATTGATTGACCGCAAAAATTAGCGCCGATTAATCAGATAGGAACTTGACGGCGCTTATCGGCGACGGTTCGCGCTGATTTGGCAAAAAGTAAAGTATGAAAACTGCGCGTTGACGACCAGCGCTAGCACGTGGTTACCTGCGTTCTACATGAATGTGGCCTAAGCGGTGTGTTCAGAGAAGAATGGAGTGTCCTAATATAGGCATTTATTTTATTAAAAGGGCACTTCTACCACTAGCTATGTATAGTCTGTGCAATCCACGAAGGCGCGCCCCACTCCGTGATTACTGTACTGTAAGTTGAACTCTAGAACGGCGCGGAGCGGAGTGGGGCGCGTCTTCGTGGATTGCGCGGACTATAGTACAAATTTGGAAAAAATACTATTTGTATTTTGTATTAAGTAGGTTGGCTTTCGAGATTTGTTGCTTGTGTGTATAATGAGAACAAGGCCGGAATAAGATGAATTTTTGAAAGAAGTTCCTTGAAGCGGTTTGCGGTAGGAGTTGACTGGGAGAAATCGTCACGTAAGGAAAAAGCGTTATGCGACTTTCTCTCTGTCTCTTTCTATTATATACTAGTGTGTGTGTGTGTGTGTGTGTGTGTGTGTGCGTGCGAGTATCGCGTAAGGAACTTCGTTCCTGACGGGGGTCCTCCGACCGCACACGTTTTTTTATGTATCATTTTTCAGACTTGTGACTCAGTCAGTTGCAAGTCTGAACGAAGAGATCATGTCCAAGTAGGGCCGCTGATTTTTTATTCCATTGTGATTCAAGTCCCATGTAAAAATAGGTTGTATTCAATATTTTTCTCTTATGTCAAAACCACAATCTACAACAAACTCTTCCTTTTCAGCGCCGGCGTCGGTCGAACAGGCACATACATAGTCCT
This sequence comes from Agrochola lychnidis, assembly GCA_963680765.1. NCBI lineage: Eukaryota > Metazoa > Arthropoda > Insecta > Lepidoptera > Noctuidae > Agrochola > Agrochola lychnidis. The sequence goes on from OY796873.1 coordinate 10,070,046, forward strand.
GGACGCACAACTCAACCAACTCAAACTAACCGGCACACTATCCCCGCTCGGCTTCCTTTGCCGCGCCCGAACTCAACGCAACCACCTCGTCCAAACCGAAGAACAGTACGTCTTCGTACACGACGCCTTACTCGAACACGTACGATCTGGAGACACCGAAGTAGAATTCCCTAAAGCCCGACAATACCTCGCCAAACTCCTAGAACCAATCTCCGACGAAGAACTAGCAGTTTTAGACCTTAATCCTTCGAAGAATAAGAGCACTAATGACTTGTCAAATGGCGTAGAAAACGGCGAAACATCAAGTATTAAGTCCAGTCAAAATCCCAGTGAAAAGGAAGTTTTGGAAAATGGTAGTCAAATGTCAATAAAGACAGATGATTTGAACAGTGAACAGTCGAAATCGGTTAAAGATTCGGAAGGAACTGATGAGCCGAAGGAGGTATTGGTGAATGGAGAAGAGAGTGAAGGAGTGTATGATTTGGCACCACGGTCTACTGATACGTATAGCAAGAAGATGCAGGCGTATAATAATATGAGTGAAATGGAGAAGGAGGAGATGAGGAGGTGAGTTCTGACAAATTTTAATTTACGTGATATAAAAGTACAGCTTAAAAAGGATACAAAGGGCTAGAAAGAAACTCACACACATGAGTAATCAGCATGAGTGAAAAAATCATCTTTGTATGCTTCTGTCACTCGGACTATGAGTGACAGAAGCATACAAAGCTGATCTTTTTCTGTTACTTGATAATATCATATTATGCATATTAAGCATATTATGCCAAATTGATTAATTTGGACCACTATCGCTAGCGACCGCGAAAGTAATATCCAGAGGTCGGAATTAGGTAGAGTTATTTATGTACTAACACTGATTTCATACAACGAAATAATAAAGTGGATATGCCCTAAATCCCCGGATTAATTTTGAAGAGCAGAAAAATCCCGTGATCTATTATATTCAAAGTTATTTACTTTTACACAATTTAAAGCAAAACCTCACGAGTCTAGGCTAGAAGCAAAAGTATTTTCTTATTTATAAAAAAGGCAAAGTGTAAGTATGAGAATTTGCTTAAGATTGCGGCGACGCATGAATTGTCCATACAAACGTAGTACATAAATCATTTGCAATTTGAGCATATTTCCACCATATTATGTTGATATTCGGATTGAGACAGTATTTATCTAGGCTCCTTCGTCTTTTTATTTCCAAAAACTTACCTTTAAATGAAGTGTAAGCGAATTGCATTTCGTACATTTTTACAGTGTAAATGACATGTTTTCATATTGTTTTTTTCTGTATTATAAACAACAATATTGTAATATTGTTTCTGCAGAAGCATAGTTTATGTTATCAAGTTACAAATTATCGAAAAAAAAATAGCAATACATTAAGTTTTCATTCATAATTTTTTGTATTACGGAACACATCTAAATTTATCATAAATTTTCGAAAGCTAGTAGTGCTATCGCGTCAAGCAATAATTGTCAATGTGTGCGTGGTAGTATTGCTCACTGTAGGTGTATATCGCTCCGACAGGCACTCAACACTAGCGCAACGTGCTTGGAATAGAATTTTGCAAACATCTCGATTTGTAGTCGCGAGCCGTGTCACTGGCCTCTTAAATACTAATAAAAATTGTATGTTAATTATCTGTCTTATCTATCTCTTGAGATTTTTATCATTATTTATTTGTAATATTATTGGTCACACGGGATTGTCTATTTGAAATCCCGGGAAGAATCCATATTAATATCAACATTTCGATGCAAGTACATAAATTACTCTACCTAATTCCGACCTCTGGTAATATCGCTTATATCTGAATAGGCCTTTAGCCAAAATTTACATTGCCGCAGAACGGAATGGAAACCAATTTTTGTCTCGAAATTGGATCAAAGCATATTAAACTTTATGTCAATTGTTTAACGTACAAATTAGATTCGAGCTGCTAGCTGCGGGAATTCCCGAGAATGAGCGAGATTTCTCCGGAAGACGCGCGACCTGTTTTTCTGTTCATATCTAGTTTGTACGTTACACAATTGACATAAAGTTCATGATGCTTTGACTCAATTTAGTGACAAAAATTCGCTTCCATTCCGTTCCGCGGCACAAATTGAGCCTTAAAAGGTCATAGCACACAAACTAGGAAAGGGATCGTCACCGTATCGCCGCGGTTCGTGAGCTAATTTGACTGGACTATCAATAATGATAATTTGTTTTTTCTCTTCTACCTCGGCAAACTTTTAATACTTCTATAAAAGCGTTTGATTAATAATATGTTTCTTTTCCAGAGCGAATCGTGCAGAAAACTATGCGTTGTTAGAGCGCATGAGATCGTTAGCGAACAGGCATCACACGTACCAAGGTCCGCCGCCCGTCAACTTGCTAGAGAAACAGTTTCTGGTGAGTAAAAATAAAGCATATCTGCATAATTAATTAAAATTATGAATAATAAGAAAAAATTGTGTTCAGTATGGCGCCAAAATTACGTTGCATTTGATTTCATATAATACTGACTACGCCGCCGTCCTTTAACTAGAATGCCGTTAAGCCCAAAAAGTTATTTCCGAGAAAATAGCAAAAAACAATAAACGCGGGAATCGTTGTTTTTTGAACACTATGATTGTTAGACACATCAATTGATATTCTTTTCTGTTTATCCTAAAGAATCCTTCTGTCCAGAAACTCTTAAAGAAGAAGTGTGGATTAGACGCTTTCTAGTGATCGAATCATCATAAATTGTGTTACTTAACGGCCTATAAAATATTACACATATATTACTATAACTATTCATATAGTAAAAATGTTTCTTAGACAGAAAGATAGAGAATTTTGAACTATATCACTTTCAATTAAAAAGTAAAAATTGGCCATTTGAGGGTTAACGGCTTTCTAGTTAAAGGACGGCAGTACGGAAGTCTTGACGTAAACCACAACTAAAAGTCTGATGCAAACTTTATGACGGCTCCGAACATGAGGCGAGTCGTTGCGCAGTAACAGATTCACGTGTTAGCGGGGTTGAGGGGTGAGTAGCGCACTTCAGACCTGCCATAAAGTTTGAAGTTTACTGCACACTGGTTTTGTCCCACCTAAACACTCCGATGATTATGAAATGGAATTTGGAATAATTATTATTATTTTCTGTGTAAATAGAAGACAGAAAATAATAATTGATTGCCCCGTTGGTCTCGTGGTCGCAAGCGCGACTGCTGAGCGTGGGGTCCTGGGTTCTATTACTGGGTCGGGCAAAGTGTTATTGGGTTTTTCCATTAGGAATTTCTTAGTAAAAGCCCGGAGTTTGGAAGTTGGCGGTGTGATACACGCGTGCCTCGGTGCGCACGTGTCGCTGTAGGCCCTGCGCCTGATCTCTCTCCGGTCGTGTCGGGTGGCCGTCCCTGAGGACTATGAGAGTGAGGGAAGAGAAAGTGCACCTGTGTCTGCGCACACACGCCTGCACTATAATATCTCCCGCGCCGAAGGCTGATCTCCGTTGAGATTGGCCGCCATCACCGAAGGCTGGTCTCCGTTGAGATTGGCCGCCATCGCCGAAATACGGTCTGAAGGACTATACAGGATAAGTTTTTATCCAGTGCGCAAACTTTCACAAGTGACTTTACTCATCATTATGAACAATTTTTACTACGGGACCAAACCTGAAATCGCGAAAATAAATCAGCTGTTCCCTACATGCATAACTCGTCAAAATGTAGGGAACAGTAGATTTTTTTTTTGGCGATCTTGTATATACAAGGTGGAGACGACATTACGACCATAAATTTAACTACGTATGACGTAATGACGTTCTTAGTCCGCATACGAAAATTCAATTAAATATATCCAATAGTTTAGTCACTATGGCTAGTCAAAGATTGGCAAAACCCATAGTCGGCACATCACTACTATTTAGTTTGCTTGAAAAAACCACTTTTTTAATTTCGATGCTAGGATTTATTTGATGGTTCCAAAATACTCTTATGTATTAGTATTGCCAGTGTTTTCATTTATTGTCGTATTGTTGTCTCCACAGCGCCGGCCCGAGAATTCCTGGCGCCCTAGGCGAAAGGCTAGAACGGCGCCCTTTTAAGAAAATTCGTGACATAATAAAACTACGTTCTTTCTTTTTCGTGTGGTTAGTGACTAACCTGGTGTCAGAGTTTTAAAGCTGCCCATGGGTACAACGATCGCGGTCAAACTATAATAGTCAAATCAATTTTGAACAAAATATTAACATACAACAAGAGAAGCAATAAATCTGAAATCGCGATTATTTTTTTAGCAATGGAGCGAGTTGAGGCTATCAACTAAACCCCCTTTTGATTTCCGTACCAATGGTTTCGTAAATGTCCATGAGCGCATTTTGGTAGAAAAATTGGTAAAAGATTGGGAGTATTTTCAAGTTGTTGGTAAATAAAAATTAATGTTGCCGCTCCCTTAATACGAGCGCCCTAGGCCGTCGCCTAGTTCGCCTATATGAACAGGCCGGCCCTGTGTCTCCACATTGTATGTGGACTATATTATTTTCTGTTTATTGTCGAATCGCATGGCATTCTACTACTGCCATGGACTTCAATCATAACGCCCTCTACTTGCACTAATGTCCTATACTTAAGTATAAACCGAATTGTAATCTTGTTACAGCTAATAACCCGATCGTGCGTGGAAGCGAGCGTGTGTGCGCGTGCGCCTCACAACGCCGATAAGAACAGGCCTGGTGGTATTCTACCTTCAGACTCAGCAAGAGTCATGCTAGTACCGAAACCTGGTGTTGAAGGTTAGTAATTCAATATTTACTGTAAAGTTTTCCACGTATAAAATCGCCGAATCATCGAAAATATTCAAAAATAAAAATGTAGTTTGTCTCCTTGTCGCATCATTTTTTTTATTTTTCTGTAGGGCATCTCATAGCTGGACTCTGAGGCCATGACTATTTAACCGACACTCAAAGCCTCCAGCCAGGGACTTACAAACTAAACTTATAAACTAGGTGAACGCTAAGGGCACCCCCTGTGGGGTACGAACCTCGGCTGGATCAAAGTTTTGATCATGATTATTAATCGGGGAATTTAAAGCTATGTGCTCAGCTGCAACAACTGCTGGCACCTCGTTATCGAGCAAGGGTCGGGGGGAGTATCAAATACTCGGGGACGCGGTGGTCGCGATCGCAAAGTACCTCGACGGCGAGGTCGGAATGATGTCGCATCATAGGCTATATCTTAGTATATACCTACAGATGTCTACCTTGTTAGATGTCATAGCGCGTTAGTTGATGTCATTGCAGGTTGGTAGATGTCATTGCAGGTTGGTAGATGTCATTTCGGGTTGGTTGATGTCAAGTGCAGGTTGGTAGATGTCCGTGCGGGCTGGTATATTTCAGTGCGGGTTGGTAGATGTCATTTCGGGTCGGTTGATGTCAAGTGCAGGTTGGTAGATGTCATTTCGGGTCGGTTGATGTCAAGTGCAGGTTGGTAGATGTCCGTGCGGGCTGGTATATTTCAGTGCGGGTTGGTAGATGTCATAGCAGGTTGATATTATGTCAGTGCGGCTTGGTAGATGTCAAGTGTGCGTTGGGAGATGTCACATCACAGATTTATACTTTTTTAAATTCCGTGAAATGCATTCATATTCACGATTTTACATCACGTTCGTTTATATGCTGTACTTATGGGAATACCAATTTCAAGAATATAATAGAATAGAATAATTTTTTATTTGCATAGAAAGTAGGTACAAAAAAATGCAGATGTTTTATAATTAGAGATCCTTATACATTCTACCTTAAATTAGGCATGCAAAAATGTCGTACAAGTCTAAAAATACTGAGGAATCTCCCCCCATACTTCCTTTTTTCTCAAATCGAGGAGTTGGACTTTGGGTGGCAGTTATTTATTGCTTATATTACATTAAAATAGAGGTGATAATCCGTTATCAATCAATATTCCTACTAATAATATTATAAACGCGAAAGTTTGTGAGGATGGATTTCACGCAAAAATTACTGAACGGATTTGGATGAAATTTGGCACACAGATAGTTTATAACCTGGATTAACATATAGGATACTTTTTATCCCAATATTCCCACGGGATCGAGAATTATGCGGGTGAAACTGCGGGGCGCTGCTAGTACGTTTATAACACAAAATTTATTTTGTTGTATCCAGGCAGTGAATACGTAAACGCATCCTGGGTTTGCGGCAGACGACGAGTCCGCGAGTACGCGGTCGCGCAACATCCTGCCGACTCCGCCGCTGATTTGTGGCGACTGCTGTGGGACCATACGGCTCAGCTTGTGTTGTCGCTGTCTGATACTAATGATCCGGTAAGAGACAATATGATTGAAAATATTTGTCAGGGTTTACCCTGTAGATAATGTTTTAATACTAATGTTTGTAGACAAGGCAACGGAAGAAGTCACTTTATAACGTATGTTATACATACGGTATAACGTAACGTACATAGAGTCTGACCACGTTAAGTCTGCAATGGAATAAATGGGCAACCCCAAAAAGTTTTATATATGGTATACTTTTACATCAGTCAGTTATGTCAGTTTCGGGGTTGCAAGTAGATCTAATGATTTTGATATTTTGCCTTTTGATTTTTGCATAATAGGTTATGTGTACTATGTCGTACCTATGCTCTACCTCCATACGATGACAAAACTGTATCAAATCCACACTGCGTCGTGCTAAAGTGACTATTCTTTACCAGGAATAAATCAGAATATCAAAATAACCTATCAAAAACAAAAAGACGAACAAAGTATCAAATTCTTTTTTCGTATGACAGGATGGTGTTGCCGTCTATTTTCAAATTACACCGTTTTTTTACTTATGCAGACTTAGCGTGACCAGACTCTAATAATTAGCTTATAATGTTGGAACTTCTGGGACTTTGGCCTCCTTCCTGTCAGAGGAAGCGAACCATAATCATATTATTGTCTTTGAAATTTTTGTTCTACAGTGCGTTAATTCTTAATTTATTTTACAGGAATGTGAAATCTTCTGGCCAACGGAAGAAGAGAAAGAACTATTCGTTGCCAACTTCAGAGCGAGTTTCGTTTCAAAAGACACGTACGTAGCTCATCGGAAAGTCGACAGAAAAACGCCCGCAGAATCCCCGGTCGACCCAGAGACAAACGGGTATAGACGGCAAGAGAGCAGCGATTGTGCAGACGACGAACGACTAATACCAGAAAATAGTTCCCCTATAACCGATTCAGAACCAGCATACCGCTTTGACAGAACAGAATTAAGATTAGAACGACTCAGCACTGGTAACAGAGATTTATCAGCAAGAAAATCAATAGCCAACGGCGATTTATTCTCCTCCTTATCAGAAAAGAAATCCGGCCCCAAATCGCCCCGATCTCCCTCAAAAATGTCTTTGAAAAACTTCAAATTAAGTTCTCCAACTAAGTTTAAATTTCCCGATTGGGGGAACAGGACGGCCGGGTCACCGCCCGATACTGCCCCGCCTCCCCCGCCCGTCGCCCCGGCGTTGACAGTCGAGGAAGAAGCGGAATTACGACGTCCATGCTACTTCTTTGAAAAAGTTGACAAAATACCTGACGATGTACCTTTAGACAGGGTTATCGAAGTCACAAATGTTAGCGTACATTCTCTACAAGATGATTACCAACTGAGTGTAAAGTTTATCAAGTGTAGTAGGTGGTTGGATGGTGATACTACTGATTACCTACAAGGCAGGCCAGATGATAATGAATATGTGAAGGGTGTGCGACAAGCGGCGAGTGAAAGTGAGAGGGAGAAAGCGATAGATAGACTGATAGAGCCGTATAAGGACTCGTTCGCGTTGGTCGAGTATGTTGCCGGCTGCCAGATGGAGTACAAGAATGGACCGGTCGTTGTTGTTGATAAGTGAGTATTCCTATATTTTTAAAATTATTTAGAACGTACTTGAAATAATCTTGTATGTAGAAAATGGGATGATACCCTAACTCAAACGACGATTTTTAATTTCAAGATGCTTTTAAAAGTCTTACTTATTACCTGTCGGTACATACAAAACTCCAGAGAGAGAGTATGATAATAAATTAACTTTATCTACACCCATGCTATAAAACCTCTATAAAAGTCTTTGAAACAGCTTATTGCCAACATTAAAACAGCCAGTGTCATAGCCACCATAATATCATCCAAATTAGTGTTATAATGTTGTACTAAATTTCATTATGTAATTCGAATTTCAAAAAAAGAACATTGTCATGCACGCGCGTTTCAATACCACACCGATATAATATAAAAAAAAACTTAACGAGTATAGGTTATTCGAATTTACGTCGTATCCCGCCATTTTTGTTCGATAATAGTATTGCAAAATTTTCTTATTTTGTTGTTTACAAAAATGAGTGAAAGCTTTAGAAAAGTCGAGAAAACAAGAGTGTTGTACAAACATCCTAAGTATGGTTTCAGAACCTTTTATAGAGGATTCATATCATGGGTGTGGATAAAGTCTTGTATGCAATTGTACATAATTAGGTGTGAAAACAACAGTTGTATAAATAACTATTTCCACGTAGATACGGCGGCTGGAAAGCCATGAACTTCTGCACGATGTCGGCCGCGTGCGGCGGCGCGCGCGCGCACGACGCGCACGACCCGGGCGCGCCCTACCACGCGCCGCACGACGCGCGCGCCAGCCTGTACTGCTGGGCGGCGCTGGGCGCGCACGCGCGCACGGCGCCCAACCACGCGCGCGCGCACCACCACGCCGCGCTGCTGGCCGCCTACTGCGCGCTGGCGGCTTATGGACATCTGCTCACGAATACGAGTAGTAACAGGTACTTTGGTAAAGGTTATTAGACTTCTTATCGTGCGTCGGTGTAAGCTGTTTTGTAGTTTACGCTAGGAATTTCTAGTTAGCAAGGTTGGTAACACACCTTTCTTTTTTTTTGGATGGGAAGTTATCAAATAACCTCTTCCGCTCTGGGCGGAGCGGGAGGGCGTGTCAGACTCTTACTGACTAAAACCCACCCGTGTTCCTTCAGTTGCCATGTTGCCGGGGGCCACCATCTCCCTTTCAGACTTCATCGCAACCCCGGCTTGGTAACCACACCTGACTGGCTAAAGTGTGCGACACTTACTATGGTCACTTAAGGTGGAACTAGTCGATATTTTTTCCTTACAAATTTCGGGGGTTTTACTCCACTGTTTGACATTGTATATCCAAAGTTAAACATGGTATCGTTTTGTCTCATTAATTAATTTTGTCTGTGCGGAAACAGAATAGTAATTAAAAAGTTATAAGCCCACAAAGATACGTTTTTCTCGCTAATTTTTACGTAACTTTGGACGTAAATAAGTAATAAAAGAAGTGTAAAATCTCCAAAACAAAGTGGGCACTGACAAAACTTAATTATCAAAGAGTTCAATAAACTTTATTTATAATTGATTCATGCTGTGCTTTTTTTCATAAAACTCTATTTTCCAAAGGACTTTTCGCAATTTTTTACGCGCACGTTTTACTAAAATAGTTCGGAACGATGTTTGTATGCATGCGAACTAGACGTTGTGCATGTAGACTAGCGTGTAACTGCTCATCACTGATACTATGTCTGTCGGACTCGATGCCAGGTGACACAGTGTGCTTTTTGACCAAGCCCACCAGTAAGTTCGAACTAGTTAAACCTTAAAGTATTTTTTTAAGTGAAAACTTCTTTAGGTGCGTTGGGCATTTTTGAGCTGGGACTAAACCATTGATTTCGCGACACTGTGACGATGACGACACCAGCTTTTGACCATTAAAAGACATCAACGTGTTGATTACCGCAGTACCGATTTTTTTTTCAAGTTTTCACTTCTGTCGGCACTCCCGGAGTGCCACTGTTTTTTTTTTTACTTATATAGGTATCCCTCAAGTCCTACGAAAATTAACAAACGCCACAGCACTATCTGCAACTTTCCAAATCACAGATAAATAGCTCTTTTAAACAACACAAAAAACTAAAACAACTTTTTCTTTTACAGATTCCCTGACACACCTGAACAAGAGTCCCGGTAATACACCACAGCACATCACATGTAAGTAATACTCAGCGCGTTGTGTGTACGTCCGTGCCTACCCCGCCGTTATGCGTCGTGAACGTCTACTCCACAAGCCATGCACGACCAATGTATACCAGGATAGGCCAGTTTGAAAGTCTCCTATATTTATATGAGCCTTTCTAGATCTGCCAAGAAAGATAAAACTGCCTGATATAACAAATATCTCCGTTTTTATCATTGAAAAGGCTGTTTGAGAGCTCCAGAAGTGTCAGAACAGACAAGTGAATGGTTTAGAGGGTCTCTTGTTTATTATAAGACCTGTATGTCACTGTAATACTGCCTGATATGTAAAAAAATATATGTTTTAGCATTGATAAGGCTGTTCAAGAGCTGATAGTTGCAATAAGGTCAGCTTATTACGAACAAAACATTCATTTTTGAAGGCAATTTGATGGTTTCAACTCGATTGGAACGTCGTTTGTTCATTTAAGCCCTTCTAGATCAGAATATCTCGCAGAAGCGAACAATTTGAGATTTAACAGACCTTTCTAAATACATTTATATCTTAATAGATCGGCTTATGTCAACAAAACGTCGGTTATTCTGATGCCCGGTAAATCAGATCAAAGTTTAAGTAGGTATTTCTAGAGCAATGTGAACGTTTTTTATATGTTACTCAAACAATAATAAGTGTATTTTTCTTATGTGAATGTCTCGTAAATTTTTAATGTAACTTATACAAATACATGTTATCACGTACTGAACAAACAGACGACTTGTATTGGTCTATTGTTTTAGTAAGTGACGGCGGGTAATGATTTTGTTTTCTATTCAAATTAGATCAAATGAGATTGAGTGATGTTGGTTTTGAGTAAAGTCCCCGTCACGAGAAGCTATAATTTTTGTAAATAAAGAACTTCTACCAAGTTACGTAGCGACAATTTAATCAACAACAAATAATCCCAAATTCAATGTAGTCAAAGTAACGTACGTGTTATACGAAACTAATGAGCAATTTCACTTGATCAGGTTATATTTTAGCGATATAAAGCGCTGTCGTCTAAGGTTTTGTGGTACTGGAACGCATCTGATTCATGGAACGTAAACATTTGGGCCACGATTTTGAAGTAAGTTCACGCTGACGTTGTCTCTGCTGTCTTTCGAGTTTCGAATGCGTCTGTTTGTGGTGTTTTCGCGGATTGGGTTATATTGTTTGTTTGTAATTAGATGTGTATGTTAATATAATGATGTCCCTGTAAAAAAATAGTACAAAACTGTTTTTATTTTATTTTACCCAAAGATTGCAAACCCCTGAATGTGTGTTTACAAAATTTATAGCTTCTCGTGACGGGGACTTTAGTATACCATTTAAGGGAATGACCACACTTATGGCCGTGGAATCGGCTTGAGCCGGTCAGAAAGAGTTTTATGACCATGTAATAAAAGCGAAAAAGACGGTCATCCGCCTCGTTTCGGTACCCCTAACTTAATGCGACAAGTGTCATACGAGATCGGCTCAAGCCGATCCCACGTCACTCCCTAAAATATCGTGAAAACACATCACAATAGGCTCTCTATTACATAAGACTTACAACATAACTGGAAATATGCATTTCTGCTTACCCCTTCAAATGATACAGGCGTCATGTTCTGTTATGTCGTGATTGAGATTACTTATACGTAAACTCTGAACAAATATTATTAAGGTAATAAAATGGTACTGTATGGCTGATGAATCTTGGCCGGTCTGAACTTCACGCAGAAGACTGCGCAAAAACATTTTTTAGGAACAAAATGGTGGCATGAGGAGAGTGTGAGAGAGATAACATGCGCGAAAGTTCGGAGAGCCTTTGTTCAGATCGGCCAAGATTCATAGGCCGTATTGAAATTAAAATATCGTATAAATGTAGTTGTGATGTGTCATTGTTATTTAACTTAAGTATATCATATTAAGAGATTATTGGGTTTTACTAATATTTTCTTAGAACACAGTTAAATAATACATGTTTTTTTTTTCTTTAATATACACAAGAAAAGTAAAATATCTTCTACCCGCCCGCCGTTGCTTACCCGCCCTTTTTATACACAGTAACACAAAAACAGTAATTCAATTCTGTACAAAAAATTGAAAATATACACTTACATAAAAATTAAGCAGAAATTAAGAATAGCTAGAGTAGATAACTTATAATCGTATTAATATATACTCAATATTGGTGCGTCGAAATTCCTATACATTATATATGTTTTTTGTATAGAATTGATTAACTGTATACTTAGTGAAAGTATCCAATAGTTTAGTTCATAGTGGGTTGTTTCAGATTGTATGCTCAAATAACAACAATAAAGTAGCGAATGTCGAAGGAAATTATTACAAATTTAATGCTTTTTCTTATGAAATAAGATGTGGTTGTGTATTGAGATATTAACGAAGGATTCAATGGATTTTTCTAACATTTTTTTTTATCCCAGCCGTGTTTCTCATTCCTTGCTCAGTTTTTTTTTTATCGAGTTGAAACTTTAATGTTATAGGGTTAACACATTATCAAAAATATACAGGCAAAAAACATAACCCTTATTTGCGGTCGGGTAAAAACTACCTTAAAAGTAACAAAAGTTTTAATTCGATGGAATTATTATTGTAATCCAAAATTCCTTTTAATGGTAGTAGAAACTGGTATTGTCAGTACTCAGAGCAAAAATGTTAAGGTCAGAAATTATCCCTAACGGCCGAATTTTCAAAGGCAACTCAACTTTAAGTCGCACATAAGTCCTATGTTGTTTCTGTCACTTCTAAGGTGTATTATAGCGATGACTGAAAAACTACTAAAATCGTCTTAAGGTTAACTCGATAAATGTCGCGATTGTCGTGGCGATTGTTCATAAGAAAATACACATAAATATAATCGTGAACACCGTTGAGCGATTACATGCAAACAGCTTCTATAATTTGACTGAGACCGTAGTTCCGCCTTAGATATGTGCGCGGCGAGACGGGGGCAGTGCAGGCCGCTCATTCGTCAACGCTCACGGCGTCCCGCCTCGCATTGGTCAACGCTGCCTTCCACCTCGCCGCGCATTCTTAAGGCGCGGTACAGTGGTCTCATTTCAACTATAGTAGGCGATCGTTTGACGTGTTAATTGTCATTTGAGCAAGTCACATGTTTAATGGCTAATTAATTAACACGAGTCTATTTTTACTGTGTCGCTAGCCGCATAGCCACCCCATTTAGACAGTCGACTGAAATTGCAAGCTTTTCCAGTAATTTTATCGAAAATTTTGAGCAGATTCTTTAGGGCTAGTTAGCACCACGAATCAGTAAATTTTAAAACACCATTCTATCTCTGTCATCTTAAAACGATTGACTGAAACATAACGATTTTTTAAATCCGTTTAGCGTTTAACTTATTTGTGGAGCAAACGGACCTAAATGGCGAGCGACTGCTTTCGACTAGTAATTTAAACGATCGTTTTTTTGGTATAGCAACATAGTCTTCTTCGTTTGTCAGTCCGCTTCCTTGCCTCACTGATACAGAGTCCATTTCAAAAATTATTCTATAAAAATTCAAGAGAAACAGAACTACATACCATCTACAATTTTTGCACGTCGAGTACTGCTGCCGGCAAAAGTCGATATCCACTCGAAAGTAAATAATTGGCGTTTTCGATTTTTGTCAGTCCAGTCGATTTGCTATTTACATGTTTGTGTTTTTTTGTGTAATGGACCCGTGTAAATATCTAAATTTATTATGGAAATCAGTCGTAATTTCTGACCTTAGCATTTAAAATGACCCCAAAAACCTTGTTCAATAGAAATTATTTATAAAATTTAGACGCAGTGCAATAGATGTGTTACGCATTTAAAATAAATATATTTTTAAATATTTTTTTTCTAGCAAAGTATTAATCGTCTATGGAGATATTTTGACAACGTCTGTGTTTTATTTTCTAATTAAATTATATAGGAATGTATTGTGTATAGTTGTATTCGTCGGGACGACGAGTGACATCGGCATATATTTTTTTAGATGACTGTACTTGCATGTGTAAAGTAGTACAATTCGGTTGTAAGATGAATGTTAAATTAGCAAAAATATTATTTAAAATTTTGCTCAAACTATGAATGTTTGTAGATTGTTTGCAACTACTGTAGTTCAATCATAAAATTGTATTTATTAATAAATTATCCTTTGTACTTTTGACTAATCAAAGTAAAATAACAGTTATCGTTAGGAAAATAAAGTACATTATAGAAATACTATGCCCACTCGTCCCTCCGACACGTGTAATTCCTATTAAATCAAGTTATGGTCCAGTATTTTTTATTATAATAATTGTAATCTAGTTATTATCGATATAATTGTGAAGACTGCTTATTAGTGGTTCGTCAATTAAGTAATCGTTTGGGTTCTGTGGTGGTATTACCAAGATTTGAGGATCTCTAGGACCGTGGTCACAAGTTTCTGTGACCAAAGGTCGTGGTCGCATGTTTCTACGACCAGAAGTGGCGGTCTGATATCTGCGAGGTCCTTAGTGCCCCTTCACACGGTCCAACATAAATATTATTGTGTTGGCGTTGGGTTCGTAACTGTCTTGAAATGTTGTGAAGTGATCGAGATAGAACAAAGTAAAACATTGTACATTTCCTTATTAAGTGTTCAACACATACCCATAGAAATAATGTAATTTAGTTCTCCTATAGTCAAAGTCGCTACTGTCATAGCTCAAAAAATTATAAAGCTTTTTTTTAAATATTTTCGATCACTCCACAAGGCAACGAAAGTTAGAGACAAGTAAAGTTAATGTATTTAGAATGTGAATATGGCGGGTTTTGTTTGTGCGCTAAGGTCCCGTGCGTGCCATTTTAGGCTTAGATAAATATACGCATAGATAGTTTCAATTGCCCTATAAACTTAGGTAGGTATGCTGGATTTCATTAGATACGTTTTCCCTCTTCATTTTAGCCTTTTAGAGCAAGTGTGACATATTTCTTAAACTTTATTTGTAATTGTACCGATCCCCGTGTATTTTGATGCTAAACATGAACAATTTAATTATTTGCGATTATAATTATAACATTTTCATAGCAAGTACAGTTTGAAGTATTTATAAGCGCATTTATTTTGCATAAAAACAGATTCGAGAAAATGTTTTTCGCGCAAACATCCCCGCCTAACGTTTAACCAAAGATGCGCGTATGTATAGTATTTAAAGATGGTAGGTGAACGTAGGCAACTGAGTGTCGCAGCTACTTAGAATAACTAGATTAAGGTTATCCTACTCTGTAATTAACTGTTATATTTATATGTGTGAGGCGTAGGCTGTGATCGGGATATGGTAAAAAAAAAATAAAGGTCATTTTATAAAACATAAGTGTTTATGACGTTTTATAGACTGATTTAAGATTATAATTATTAATGTGTGAAAAGATAAAATATAGTCTGAATCTTCTTCGCGACGATGGTATGATATTCTTAAATAGTCTGAATAGTTAGCATGTAACACAGAAATAAAATCGATTTAGATTATACGTGTGATACCTTTTCATAGATTTGTTATTGTCAGTCTGATTTTTCCATTTAATAAATCTGCAGCCGAATCTGAATAGACGATCATTATATTTTTTTACTATATCCTGTCAAACGCAACAGCTTCACGTGAACATTTGACATAATATCGTTTAGATCTAATCTTCGGCTCAATTTCATAATCTTTTAGATGCAACACTTTATTTTATAAATTCAATTCAGTCATACACTTGCACATTATGTAATGTTTATTTCAACATTTAACATTTAACACTTACGACAAATTGTTGCAGGGTATTGTCATGCAATCATGGAATGTCATCGATATTTTCTAACGAACCTGGTTTGTGCAAGTTTTGAAAATGTGCTTTTTTTAAAGTCTAAACAAGCTAGATTTAAACGGCCCTGAATCATAGTCTCACCAACATGAACGCATGTTGATGGCTTATGTTGGTGTGGGACCGTGAGTCTTGGGCCTAACTTCATTACGACTATTTGTACTGTGTGAGTGTAGTATGTAAATTTTTGTCACTCATATTGTGTAGACTAAGTCCTATTACACTTTATATCGATATACCAAGTTTTAGTTGACTAAATAACTCAACCGTTTAGTCAAATGGTGTGACGTCTTGTAAGAACTTTTTGTTCTATATTCTTGAAGCTTGAAACAAGCTCAATAGTCATTTAGTCAACTTGTACTTGGTACATCACATATTTATATAATTCAAAAAGAATGCTAGATTAAAAACTAAATGTTCCATGTTGTACGTACGCCCGAGAGAAGTGTTGCTGTAGCTTTTAAGATGTAAAAATGTTGCAAGGTTTTTAATAATGACGATATAAAAAAAGTAATTATTATTATCCGTAATACCGCCTTCTTAAGAACTGTATTGTGCCAATTTTTAATACTTCCCTTTCCAATTGACGCATTCCATGGTTTTGTTTTTATTCGTTTTCCATTTGTATTGTCCCCAGTAAATTAATATTGTTGCAGCAAACATTATTTTTTTATGTTTGCAACATTAGTTGACGCGTTCAAAATTCGTGGTTATTTATACGTAAACCGACGAAATATTGTAATTTATTTAAAAAAAAAAATCTTGGATTGTTGTGATAAAGAAGGATAGTTTCAGTTTTCATGACATCGACAAGAAATCTATGATTCACTGTACTAACACAAATAGTTCTTAATTTTGTATTTAGTTTGTAAGCAAAGTGATTGTACTGTTTGATTTTTTATAGGAAGTGCATGATGACACGTGTTTGAACAAAATGATAATCGATATTTCCCATATTGATGTAGTACACTTCCAACTACTCTGTAACCATGACCTGATTGGAACGTCACTCGAAAAAAGGCATTTTTTGCAAGGATACAAACATTTTATTTTCGGGTGTCTCTTAAGACAACGCTCACTAGACTGACTTGTCGAAGAATCGCGTTTTTGCAGCATTCTCGCGTGTCTGATACCGCTATAATATCATGGTACGGCAAAGTGGGAAGATGCCTTTATAATGAAAACAAAGTAAACTGGTCGTACTCATTGATACAGCACTAATAGTTACTAGAAAGCACAAAGTATAATTTTATTGTGAGTACCATTTTAAACATAACATATTTTGTATGCGTTGGATCGCATTTTTTTGTACAGTCAGCTGCAAAAATTTACTGTCCACAAGCAAAATAAAAATAATGATTACCTACCATGCGTGCAGTACTTTTATAAACTTTGTCTTTATTTTTCGAGTTGACTGTACATACTCAGTTTTAGTATTTATTGGGAACGATCATGTACAGTTTTTTTTTTTATCGAAAATTGTTTAATTTGTACACTTTTGTTTAAGACATCACACTGTAATGTAAATCTTAAAGACTTATTTATTTTTTATGTAACCGCCTGTATTATTTCAATTGTAAAAATATATAAGAAATTATCTACATTTCTGTTTTATTTATTGCTTGTACAAGATTCTTACTCCTTCGGGTACTCAAATACTGCCTGAGGTCTCGATTATTTACAAAAAAATAACATTAATCAATATTCAGGGTATAACGGCGCTCTTATCTCTAATAGCGTAAGACACCTTTACAGACAGCCTTTGGATGGACTGGGAGACAATAAACTAAGGGGTAACGACGGCGATTATTTCTACAGGTAGGTACTCACTACACAAAGAAATCGTAGGGAGATAATCCTAAGTTACATTACAAAAATTATACAATTTTAGCAGAATTTGTTATCCTGATTTCATGTCCGTCCGTGACTACTGCTGGACCACCAACGCCGAACTCTTCCATATTTGATAAATAATTATTACTCGAACAAAAAAAATATTTTCACTCCTTTTGCTCAAAAATGCCGTCATTGTAGAGTACAGACGCCAGCACATCAAGCTACCCGAAACTGACAAATTTTCCCAATCAACTTTGAACCTTAGAGTTCAGCGATAAAGTTGAAAATATATTAAATAAATTTGACAGATTGTAGTAGCTTGATGTGCTGGCGTCTGTACCAGAGCGGGGAAAAAATAGCATTTCTTGCTCTAGGGGAAAAAGTAATTTTAATTTTTGTCTGTTCCAACGAGCCTTGAAAAACGAAGAAGTCTTTATTCTTATGTAGAATAATCGTGATTATGGACTCTACTTAAAAAAAAGAACAACATTTATTTTTGAAAATGGAACTAAATGCGGCTATCTCTTCGGTAGAATGCGTGCATTGCGTTGCGGCTACAGAAGAAATAAAAAGGCATTGGCGCGAAATCTTTAGAATTTTTCTCTAATTACGAATTGAATTGGTGATCGTGTAATATTTTACAACATTGAAAATGTCATCATCTAGTGAGAACATCTTCACAGAGTACTGAAATTAAGTTGCCGGAAAAAAACGTATCGTTAAATATATCCAGAATTGCACAAATTGTACATTTAAATAAAATAAACTAGCTATTTAATATTGTATTGGATTATTTTATTTTCTTGCAATCGTAGTGAAGAGTGTAACACACGGCGCTAAAACCCATTAGGTATAACTCGGTCACAAGATAGTTTTACTCCCGAACTTTAGTAAATATATTTACTAAAGTTCGGGAGTAAAACTATCTTGTGACAATGGGTTATTTTAGCCCCTCGTATAACAATCTACTATATATACTATTCCTGAATTAAAATCCTGTAGGTACATTATTGGTTGATCGCTGATGCGCCGGCTAGTACACATTTGTCGCAGCGAAAAGAGCTATTAACACTTTCGACTCCACCCACTTTTCATAGAACTAATACGCCATGCCGTCATACATATTGGAAGTGAACCCTCCGGGAGGGTTATCGGCATTACATTTGCGCTAACCATCGCGTACGGTCAATTAGTGCATGCAAAACCGTGTTATAAAACACTGTGCAACGAAATCAAATAGTATTTTCTTGTCGCTAGAAGTAGTTAACAACCTTTTAAATTTTTTGTGAATATTTGTGTTAGCGAACAAAAAAAAAAAGCTTGGATTTTAAAACCAACGCATACCTAATACTAATAAATCTTGTTAAAATATAACATCAGATTTTATTTTTACGGTTTATAGTGTTCTATTCGCTAAAAAAAAAACAATATTTTAAATGAACCCTCCAGGAGGGCTCCCGGCACTGTGTTAAAGAGAGTACCTACTCGCTCAGTGACAATCGCTTGGCGGGCAGTACACTCGCTGAGAGACTTATGTTTGATACATACGTATACCAGCAAGAATCTACTCGCTCGTCACCGTCCTGCACTCGCTGCTCGTTGCTCGCTAACTCGTTTTTAGTTGCCAGCTCTACTCGCTTCTCGTAAACCGCTGGCAGTGGAACAGGTTCCTTAGTTTAGGTACTTACTGTCTACTTGGATACAATGTATTCAACCACGCATAAGTGGGCATTTTCATTATAAATGGCGCAGGTTTATAATGAACAGCCTTTAAAAATGTATTATTGTTTTATGACTTTGAACTTTGAATTATTGTAAAAAAAAAACATAATTTTTGTGATTTAATGTAAAAATTCCGTGCAGAAATGTTTATTTCATTTTCTAAAATTATTTTTTTAAAGTAGATTGGGCTAAAAATGTCTTTTTTTTTTAGTAACAAAAATCAAATCGCTATAAAAATTCAACTGCTGGAAATGAAATGAGAAAAACGCTAGTAATAAGTTTTTATTATCAAAAAAATCAATCTACCTAGCCTTTTCCCAACTATATTGGGGTCGGCTTCCAGTCTAACCGGATACAGCTGAATACCAGTATTTTACATGGAGCGACTGCCTATCTGACCTCCACAACCCAGTAACTGGGTAATACGATACCTCTTGGCAAGACTGGTTGTCAGACTTTCGGACTTCTGACGACCCGTAACGACTGTCAAAGATCCACGAATGACAGCCGGGACCAACGGCTTAACGTGCTTTCCGAGTCTCGGTATGTAGAAATGGTCACCCATCCACGGACCAACCCCGGCAAGCGTAGCTTAACCTGACAGATCGACCCAAGCGGCTGTTAGTATTTAGCCACGAGCTCCTCTATTAATAAGTTTTTATTATCAATGAATGAAATTAAATATTAATACTTGGTCATTAGATATTTATTTTTATTTAAAATTTCAACAATTTGGTCAGTATCGTAACATATTAGTACTGTCGACCGCAATTCATTGGTAACACTGACTTAAAGTAGGTACGGCGTTTCAATAGAATAAAAGGCCAGTCGGTTATTCTTCCATACAAACGTAATATGGTAATTTACTCGTCTGTTTGACGGTGTACTTTAAAAACTAAAAATTATATCAATTTGTCTTGTCATTATCTAGCCCTGTATGGAAGCAGAATTGGGAAAAAAGTATGGGTTTAGAAGTTATGAGCGTCGAAACTTCCATATTTCGACACTAATTTTACTCATCTTTGGGCGTAAATAAATAACTTATGTAGTATGAAAATGGACAAATAAAAACCACACAGGCATAGATAATTTATTCACAAGTTCAAATAATTTTATTTTGAGTAGATACCTACATCCAGTAGTTTTTTCATAATATCTCGCCCAAAGGTCTGTTCGTGAAATTTTACGCGCTCGTTTTCATTTTAAATCATCGTCTATTTCACTAAATAAATAAATAAAAACTAGAAAAATAAATACTAAATAAATAAAAATAAATAATTTTACTAAATAGCATGCATATAAAGGCTTGTGCAGACCAGCGCGATATCGCGGGCGCGACACTGGTAGCGCTGCCTGTCGCGCCCGCGATATCGCGCTGGTCTGCACAAGCCTTTATTAGCCACGCCACCAACGAGTACGAGTCGTCGATTAGTGGAACCTTAGTTTACTAACATAGTTTTTTTAAGATATTGTTCCTAACACTCTATGGATTGTGTGTACTTTGTGTGTGTAGACCCAAAATAAAGAATATTTAGAAGTATGAGGAACAGGGTGTAAGGTTCACTCGTCCTTTATAGAAAAGGGAGGATCCTCCGACCAGACGGGTGTTGTGTCTGGCGGGCAACTGTCCAACGATTGATGTCGGATAGACATAGTTAAACTATGCTAGCGCGATGCAGGATTTGTGTGACGTCAAGATTTTGTGTGACGTCAGGATTCTGTGTGACGTCAGGTCTTTGATGCGTAGTTCGCATTTGGCGATGTAGATGCCGCCACTAATATATTATTATTTATTGTAAGAAGAATAAGAGATTAGCTTCAACTTTCTGGCTGACCGACCGACTCCTTTGATAATTCAAATATGTGCATACTCAAAATATGAAATTCACTGCTATAAATACTAATTTTCCGACAGCTTATACGCAAATACAAATAAAGAAACGACCGAATAAAACACTGAAACGACCGAATAAAATACTGAAACGACCGAATAAAATACTGAAAATTCCGAAAAATCAATACAGAATTTGCTGACGTAATATTTTTGAAACATGCAAACAAGCATACACCATACATGCAGCATGCAAGCGAGCATGCAATATACAGCAGGCCTGGTTCTGTCATGGCTCCGACGCTGCGAGGCTCTGGCGGTCCCACGCGAGCTTATCGTCGCAGATGGGCTTCGGCTTGCTGACCGGCTCTGCCGGCCAGCCTCAGCCGCGGGCGGCGAGCGTTATAAAACCACCTGCTCCTCAGCTCGCGGGCCGCCTCGCCCCTCTGCGCCTACGCGGGCTTAAATTACAGGGGTAGGGGTAGGGCAGACAAGACTACGTGGAGTCGGTTTTGCAGCGATTCGTTTCTGTCACTAACTTTTGTAGCACAACATATTGACTTTTCGGAAACTTTGTATTTTTTTCGGAAGATTAGTAATTTTTTTGGAAATTTAGTCTACAGTCAACCACAGATTTTCGGAAGTTAATTTTTTTCCGGAAGCTTTATTATTATCCAATTGTAATTGAAAATAAAGCTTTAGATTTTGAGTTATTTGTGCAAATGTTTTGAATTTATCTGTTACGATGGACCGTCGAAAAGCTTAACAGGACGCATTTTAAGTTCGTAATAATATCCGGTTAGGCAGTATAATCACAAGAGAACCGCCTTCAGCACATAAGGACCCCTAGTAGAGGTGCCTATCATAACATCCCACGGGAATGTTCTTTCAGAATAAAAAGTATCTTATGTCCTAACCCAGGTCACGGTCTACGTATGTGCCAAATTTCATCCAAATCCGTTCACCCGTTAAGGCGTGAAAAGGTAACAGACGGAGTAACTTTCGCATTTATTAATTAAATCAGCTGCGCCCCGCGGTTTCACCCGCATCAGTTTCGATCCCGTGGGAATATCGGGATAAAAACTATGTCCCTATGTTATAACCTAGGTCATGGTCTAACCATGTGCCAAATTTTTTACGTGAAAGAGTAACAAACAAACCAACAAACAAAATCACTTTCGCATTTTTAATATTTAGGATTAAAAGTAATTTTATGTTTACATATATGTATACTTAGATTTTACCAAAAAAGGCAGACCTCCATTTCATTCAATACGATACAAACTCACATTAGACCTCAAAGCACGTATTAAAACTTTTAACTGTATGTTATCTGGGCAATCAATCTTATTAATCAACTACAATAGGCTCGGGCAACTAATCAAACTCGAGGGAAACAGAGTTTGGAGGAATCGGGGAAAATGAGGGATTGCGTTGGCAAACTTTCCCTCACAGAGACTGAGTTTTGTATTGACGTTCAGTTTGAATCTAGAATACAATGTTCTGTGGTTTTAATTAATCTAGTTTAGCACGAACGCGCGGAGAAGGTAAACGGTAAATTCGAACGATTATAAAATTTAAATTAAATTAAAATAGGTATTCGTTTTGCACATAATTCAATTTTAATTCTATGATCAGTTAGTTGTTAGTTAGTTAGGTAGTTAGTTAGTTAGGTAGGTTGGGCTTTTACTCAATATTTTCGAGAATAAAACTTTTCAATAACGTTTACTTTACGCTATTTATTAATTAGACATCTAATATCATCATCATCATTTCAGCCGAAGGAGGTATACTGCTGGACATATGCCTCTCCCTTTAAAATAGGACGAGTGTTTTATGAGTGATTAGGGAACAGATGGAAGGAGCAGTGGTGGCCCAGTGGTAACGGACGCGACTTACCAGTTGTAGGTCGTAGGATCGAACCCAGACAAGCGCTTTACTTAGTATAAATTATTTCATCACCACTGCTCTCAAAACGGTGAAGGAAAACATCGTGAGGAAACCGGCATGTCCTAGAACCGAAAATTCGAAGACATGTGACATCTACCAACCCGCACTGGGCCCGCGTGGTGGACAGCCCACTCCCTCTCACAGAGAAGAGGCCTGTGTCCCAGCAGTGGGAACATTATAGGCTGATGATGATGATGATGATGAGGGAACAGATGAACATACATACCTACATACTTACATAACCTGTTAAAATCATGATCTTCCTTGGCTTTGTCGTAGTCGGGTAAAAATAGATGTTGAGTGGAGAAATGGTTATTCTCATGAATGGCTGACTTACCTAACTTTACTCTTAATCATCAATAATGACGATAAATCTCGGTATTCTTCAAATAATTCCGCGATAAAAGAACGAGAATATTGTCTGAGGTCTCTACTTTATTTATTTAAATTAAAACAAGTGAATAAAGTACACACATAAAAAGTGTCTAGAAAACAAGTACGTTTTAGAGTATCGCTGCAATTGAGGATTATTATTTTAACTTTTTTGGATCGTTATTGATTCTTTTGAGTGAATTTCACTATTTGAATAAAGAATTTTCTATAAATTTTGATTAAAAAATCAACTGTCAATCAGAATTCCTATTAAAGTGTGTAATAGCGTTTTTACAAAACCATTACAATTTCTGCATCGGAACTGAAAAAAAATTGCTTCAATATGGAGCGACGACATCATTTGACACGAGAAGAGATGATGAGAGCCGTCGGAATGTTACAAGCTGGTTCCAGGCAACGTACTGTGGCTGTCGCTCTTGGCACTACACAGAACGTCATAAGCCACCTCTGGACACGCTATCCTATCACGGACAGCGTGGCCGAGCGACATGGAGGACGATCTCGCATCACCACTCGCAGAAAGGACCGGTACCTACATCCAAAATACTGCTCGACGGAATCGTACCATGACCGCCAGGATGTTGGCTACGAGGATCCACAGCTCTTCAGGCTTGCTGATAAGGGTGAATATTTCATTTCGTGCATATTAACATGGCAGACGATAAAGAAATACTAGAAAGGGCAAAAATAGCACGCAGAAAAAGATATGAAAATATTGAATCAGATCCTGTTCTTTATGCTTTACAAAAAGAAAAAGAACACCAAAGATACTTAAAAAGAAAGGAAGAAACAACAATTCTGTCAATGATATGACCTCAAGAGCCAGGAGACAGCAAAGAAAAAGCTACAATAATAATAAATATTTTTTTATATTTTTAAATTATTTTTTATAAGAATATTTAAAAATGTAAAAAGCATGTTTAAAAATGAAATAAAGGAAATAAATAATAATAAAGAAAGATACAATATCATATATATATCAATTTTGTATGATTGTTTTGTTTCTGTATTATTTTACAGTTTCATTATTATTTAAAGAAAGAAAGAAAAAACATGTACCTATTTCGAAGTTTAATTATAGGTTTGTTTTAGTGCAATTAAAGGCTGATTTATCGAACTGTTGTTGTATTATTAATTACCATTTTTCTAGGTCAGTACCATAAATAGATATCTATCTAATTACCGTTTGTGTTAAATCTCATTACCTTTCCTTAAAAAAAAAACAAACGCTAACATCTTCAAAACTAAAAGTCTGATTACTGTCCCTTTTTTATATTTCACATAACATCATTAAACACTTTAAAAAAACAAATAATGAACATGATTAGGCACATTTTTTTAACAATTCTCCAAAGACCAAATCGTAGTATTATATTATCTGTGACGAAATGAAATATTCACCCATAAGCATTTCAAATCGCTGTGATTCATGTCAACGGTGGTTTTTTTATCATTACAAAAAAAAAAAAAAAATTGTCTTTTTTGCCATTTAATTGACGACATTAATTTAAGTTAATTTCCCATAATTTGTAAAAATTACAACTTTTCTTAAATTTTACAAAATATAGGGATAAGTTGTTAACTTGAAAATAGGAATTAAAGTAAGAAACCAGTCTGGAAGACTAGATTTGGTAAATATTTTTTATAATTAAAATGTACTTGATCCCTAGACACTTTTGATGTGTGTACATATCGAGTCACGTGCACCAATACACAGATTTTATTAAAAATCAAGCGTTTTTTGACGTCCCGTCATTTATGTCGGTCACGTCCACAGTAGCGATGTCGAATAGATTTTTATTTTATTTTATGTCTTTTTGTTTTTTTTTTTATCTTATAAAGATGTTTTTGGAATAGAGTACCTATTAGAACTATATCAATAAAATAACCATGCTACAAGTGTGTTGATTAATTATTATCACTTTTGCCGTGCAGAAGAAAAATTTTATTCTCACAGTAGGTATCATGTTTTCATGTCTTGATTGAAATAAAAATACCAGCTTATTATTGTCCCACTGCAGGGCAAAGGCTTCTTCTGATACAGAGAAGGCACGAGCATTGATCACCTAGCTTGCTCAAGACGGGTTGGTGAATTCACAAATGCTACTAAAAAAAAAGTGGTGGCACTCTGGGAGTGCCGACAGAAGTAAAAACTTGAACAAGATTGCCTTGGTGGAAGAGAAATACTTGTATAGAACATTGGTCCGTAACTTTATCTAAATAAAGAGCACAATCGCGTTTACAAAACCTTTAAAGTAAAAATACTTGCATAGAACATTGATCCGTAACGTAATATAAATAAAGAGCACAATCGCGTTTACAAAAATGAGGTGTCGTCATGGTGTCGCGAAATCAATGGTTTAGTGCCATCTCAAAAATACCCAACGCGCCTAAAGAAGTTTTCACTTTAAAAATGTCCGACACGAATGTCCTTTCGAAATTATGGTTGCTCATCTTATAATGATTTAGGATACAATAGTAGGAAGCTGCGGTCCATCCACTTATGTAGTATCTCAGTCGCTTTTCTCAGTACTCGCGGGACTTGATGTCCTTGTTCTATTTTTAGTAAGGGACCACATCGTAAGTGTTACCCGAGGGAAATGATCCGACTGCCTTACCATGTTCGCGTAAGTAAGACAGACTTGATTGGCTGCGAAGTTGTAGGTATTTTATCATGTAGAATTTTTGTAAATAAATAATATATTTATGTTTACCTAGGACAAACTGTCCAGCTAGGTAGGTCCAACTTCGAGAAAGAGGTCAATCGTCGAATCCGACTCGGCTGGGCGGCGTTCGGGAGGCTACGCAATATCTTTTCGTCCCACATACCACAGTGTCTCAAGACGAAAGTCTTTGACCAGTGCGTGTTGCTCGTGATGACCTATGGTACTGAAATGTGGTCGCTCACAATGGGCTTTATCAGAAGGCTAAAAGTCACCCAAAGGGCAATGGAGAGGGCTATGCTTGGAGTAGTTGGAGTTTCCCTACGTGATCGAATCAGAAATGAAGAGATCCGCAGGAGAACCAAGGTAATCGACATAGCCCGAAGAATTGCCAAACTTAAGTGGCAATAGGCAGGGCACATTGCTCGCAGAACGGATGGCTGATGGGGTCGAAAGGTTCTGGAGTGGCGACCACGTACCGGAAGACGTAGCGTTGGAAGGCCTCCCACAATATGGACCGATGACCTTGTGAAGGCCGCAGGAATCCGCTGGATGCGGAAAGCACAGAATCGGTCGAAGTGGAGTGCTTGGGGGAGGCCTATGTCCAGCAGTGGACGTCTTTCGGCTGAAATGATGAATTAATGATGATGAATATATTTATTTTATTTTTAATGCTTGTTTATATCTCATTGAAGAAGAAGAAGAAGAAGCAGCATTATGCTGAGTGATGGCCGTTTTGCGTGGATGTGACGCATATTTTCCCCCAAACTTATTCTTTTTGTCTGTGTTCTTTCTTTGCGTCATGTTTACCGCAAATTACCGCAACTTTATTTTCAATATTTTTTTTGTTTTTGTCACAAGTCAATACAATTTCATGCAACAGTTGGCAATGATAGCAGACCGCATTACAAACTATTAGTTACGCACCGAGATTCTGGCGCTAATGAATGGGGTGGGCGGAATAAAGAATGGTCGGTTCGCGCGCTAATTTATTTCCTTCGTACCTATTATTAAAACAAATACACATTTTGGAAATGTAAAATGTATATGTTATAGAAAACATGTAGTTTCGTTATTATTAAAAAAATTATGACCTTCCGTGAAGTATTTACTGAGGGTTGATTTTGTTTTCTTGAGATTACTTTGGATTTTTTTCTATCATGGAAACAAGTAATCTATACAAGCTTAGTTTTTGTTTATACTAAACCTCTTAAGGGGTCACTGTACTCATCATTATGCACAACTTTCACTATGGGACCAACGCTGAAATCGCGAAAAAAATATCAGCTGTTCCATACATTTATGTTCGCATAACTCGTCAAAATGTAGGGAACAGCAGATTTTTTTTTCGCGATTTCAGCGTTGGTCCCATAGTGAAAGTTGTTTATAATGATGAGTACAATAACCCCTTAAGAGGTTTAGTATAAACAAAAACTAACGTTGTATAATATAAAATTCTCGTGTCACAGTTTTAGTTGCCATACTCCTCCGAAACGGCTTGATCGATTTTTATGAAATTATATATATATTACCAAATATATATATAATTTAATAAAAAAACAAAAAAAATATATTAATTATTTATTTTATAAATTTATATATATTTTAATATATATATATATATAATAGATTACGACCGATTCTCAGACCTACCAAGGTCTGAGAATCGGTCGCAATCTATTTTTCATATCCCTAAGTGATAAGGGTGGTCCACCCCAAACATTTATATGGCAAAACAATGTTTGCTGGGTCAGCTAGTCGTGTTTCTAAATATCTTACATATTAACTGCATAACTAAAGGTTAAAGCGAAAATAAACGACCTTTAATGATTTTATATTGAAGATCACGTCTAAACCAGTAGTGTTAATGATTTTGAAATTAAATAAAAAAATGTTAAATTAGAGCATTTTCTTAATAACTTAATCTGTGAATATTTTAGATTATGTTTATATTACATAGTGTAATTAATTTGTAAAGTTTTGTCTAACGCGGATAAAAAACTGAGACGCCAAAACTATCAAGCGTATTTTTCTGAAACCTTCATCATTTTAAAGATAATTTAATTAATTACCATGGATTCAGTACATGATTCTGAAGCCCCCTGCGCTGAAATTTTTCGTCGGGTATTTAAAAAAAATGCTGTTTCATAGAAAAGTGCAAGTACCTACGCGGTCAAAATGTATGAAACAGCAATTTTTTTTAATAACCGACGAAAAATTTCAACACAGCGGCCTTCAGAATCATGTATTGAATCCATGGTAACTGATTTCGCGTCGATGTTCCTGCCACCCCTATAGATACTGTGAGGTCTTATCATTGGAATTCAACCTCACACATTAAACAGGCTGGCAAGAACACTATGGCATCCGAACAATCGAACATTATATATTTAAATTAGGATTTTCGTGTAGTGTTCTTTTGTTGATGAAAGAAAACTAGTCTAAGCACAGGCTTCGCTCGCGCCGCTTATGTCAATGTTATTTTATATTAATAGATTAAAATAATATAATTACGCCCTTCTTCTAAAGTTCTAAAAGCGCGTAGTCGTCACAATACTTACCTAATTACTTACAAGCTTGTGGAAGGCCGGTGTTAGTGCTCTTAGGGAAAGAGATAGGTAGATAGGCAGCAGGCTTTTGGGGTTTGGGATTGAATGAAAAATAATCAGACAATTATGCTCAGGAGTATGTAACTATCTTTATTTCTCAAAAAAACCACCAATTAATATACATTTTAAAACATTAATTTATCAATGGATAGGTTAAATTGTATACCTACTTACGGACAGGCGCGGTCTTATTATAATATTAATATTATTAACTTTATAGTCCATGCAACGCGAATTTATTGTCCAAATTACATATTTATTGTCTGTACAAGACCGCGCTGCGAACTATAAGTGATTACTATGTTAAATATTGTCTTATTTTCTGAAATATCGAATGCATATCTAAAATCTGTAAAATTGACAAGATAATTGAAGAATATAGCTTATTGACATTTTTTTTGTCACTAGGGCGAGTATCCGAAAATAGCGCGCGACGGTATTGCAATTGTTGCAACATGAAAAAGTTTTCCCCGATTTTGGGGTATTTAATCTTGACCCATGTGTTGGCTGTATGCATTCGATAATTCACTAGAATTATTTTTATATACTGATATGGCTAAGTTAGTTCATATGTATTAGTTACGTCTGCGATGCAATCGCAAGGATATGTAACTGTGAAGAACTACAATTAGGTTTTGAAATGTTTCCATATATTTTCCATATTAGTTAAACACCTATTTTAATTAATACGCATCCAATAAACACTACTCAATGTATTATCGACTAAATACCTAACTATTAATGACTTTAAAAGACAATAAAATAATTTGTAAAATTCTACAGAATATTGTTAGAAAATTATATATAAATAAAAATATGTATAGATATCTCGCTAAATCGTAACATGTAGGATACGGGACGTCGTAAGACAGTCCGCGTTAATAAATAGAAGATTAATGAATTCATTGACTTCTTAAAGCCACAATATATGACGTGTAATATAATTTTAAAGCCAAATTTTATAGTCTGTGAGTTTATGTCGACTCATCGTCGATACTTATATGTCGATAGTTGATTAGATATAATAATATATATATATAGTACACAAATAGGTAACAACTTCCTTAGAATTACAGCCTTCACTTTCAGTGCGATTCCGATTCATTTATACAGTTTAGCACATCTGCAAATGCCGGTTGAGATCACTTTAGTAGCTAACGAAGTAAAGAAGTTAAGTTGTTCTTTATATAAGATAAACATGAGATCATTAAATGAAGTAGAACATCAAAGCCTGTTGGTGTTACTCCTTAACCGACCGGTACTTGTCGCTCCGAGGCTGCGTCATTCTTACATTAGGATCCATTAGTACACAAATATTAAATAAGCCGCGAGCGGCGCATTACTAATTTACAATTAACTATGTATTACAATAAACATGAAACATTTAAATGTAGTTAAAGCATTTTTCTGTCGGGACTCGGTTGCGCATTCGTATCACTCGAAGTTTGACGGAGTACCGTCTACCGCAGCCGAAACCCACCTAGCCGTCCTGAAGGCTTTTGATTTATAATACATGGTAACGATATACTTAGCGACTAATCACAACAATTATCAACTATTTCGGGAGATAAATGAATACACAGATCATATAGGTTTTAATAAAGTCAACGCTAAGGTATTTTTCTTGTAACTACGCATTAATACTGTTAAATTACATAAATTTCGAACGACATTATTGTTATATAGCAGAAAATGTCCATTATATGGCAGTCAAATACTTAAATTATGATATGGAAAACAACATTCAAATGATTTTCATAAAGATAAAACCACTGAAATAAAAATACCAACATTGATTACAAGTAAATATATCGTTTTAGATATCTACAGAGTATGAGCAAGTGAAGGGTACTAAATCTATTTCTTTGAAGGGCGAAGGTAGAAGAAATATTTTTCGCTTCGATTCTTCAGAGGTCGTCGGGCTCGGACTGTACCTCATAATGTTAATAAAAAGTTTTTTGATTAAGAAAGGAATACGGCGAATACTTTTATTATTTCATAATACTGCGCACAAAATCTCAGTAAACGAGTAGAATCGAAGCGAAAAGCAGATAATAACTTCCAACTGGCTAGCCACCGACATTATATTCATATACTCCTTTATTAAACTCCTAATTTATAAATGGATATTTCCTCCTCACGCTTATAATTCTACTAAACATCAAATTGTAAACATCCATACAGTTATTGTCAGATTACATTTTTTAAACATTTTTATTGTCATGATTAACTTAGTTGGAATTGACGGCAATTTAAGATAATTGCTCGAATCGTATATATAATGTATTATTATTGTCATAATCGGAAGTACCGTATAACATTAATTATGTCCGTTCGACCTAGGGACTCGAACATTTCAAGAAGAAATCCTCCTAAATCCTTAAACCTATCGAAAAATACAATGCGATTATTCAAAAGGGGGTATATTAAAATTCAGAGATCGCATATCTACATCGAAAAAATCTCGGTTTTATAAATATAAAAATATTGAAAGTTAATGCAGAGAAAGCTCGCATTTAAGTGACGAGTGTCGTCTAAGCGAAAGCGTTAAAGATATGCTTTCGATATGACATTTTAATACTGATATTTGGAATTAAAGCACGTAAAGTGTTTTGTACAGTAAGGGAGATAGTCCCCGCAGTAGAATTTTCTAGAACGTGGGTACGTCCTGTGGGTCCGAGTGCCCGGAGAGGGTTCAGTAGAAGGGGACGAATTCGGGGGCTGCATACTCGAAGTAGGGGTGGTACATGGCACGGCGGGAGGGGGGGAGCATCACATCGGAGTAACGCGAGAACTGCGAGATCTGGCGACTTCCCGCTGGCGGTTTCCTAGAACAAAGGTAATAAAAATAAGCAAAAATTTCTAAAGATAAGAGAAAAAAAACTTGACCTTTACAAAATACTTAAAGCATTTTAATAATTAGAACATTCTTTACTCTCTTTGATACAAACTGTAATAAAAAAAAAACAGATTCCTTTGTGTTAAGGAAACCTACAATTTGAATGTCAAGCCCTAAGTACTCATCGCTTTACTTTATTTATAAGTAAGAGTATTAAAACTTTAATACATGGCTTTCTCATTTATATATTATATTAGGGAAAACAAAGATAGCATTTGGTGTGTCAAAAAAGAATGACGGAGTTATGAAACTACGAATAAAGTAACTTTTAGTGAGACACACCAAAAGTCACCGCATGAGTCACATATCAATGGCATTGATACAAAACATGTCTTCAGAAACTATTCTTCTTGTCGTCATTTTTGCTAAATTACACATTTCAGCTTTGTCTCTGGATGAAAACGCAGCTACGATGACTCTGATTATGGCATTGTTGAATTCTTGCCGTCAGGTGGGCCAAAGCCTTGCTTATCGCTCATATTCATAAAAATAACTACCTGAAACTAGGCTTAACTTGAGAGAGAACAGTTAATGACTCACTTGGAATGCCTGGTAGTGGGGTCATCAGCGGGATACTCCATCTGAAGTGGCTGCAGTCCCCGGGGCTCCTGTTCTCCATATGTGCCGTATACATAATCGTCACCACTGCGGAAAAATCAACAATATAGCAAAGTTACTTCCAAAATTATGCTAATTAGTATAACAGACGACTACGGTCCCTTAGTTATGTAATATCACGTGAGTTTGAAATTGTGTCAGCAAGGGTAAAATGGCGCTTCTTTTTAAAGCTTTGCTATAATATGAACGGTATCTGTGTTAAGATGTACACACTGGATTTTTAATCAATTTAGGATAAATTACATAAGTCTAACTAATACGTACTTCCCATAAATATCTATCTAGGTCACCGGTTTTCATTTATATTATAGTAACATTCAAATCAATCGTTGGAAAAGCACCCGTTCCCTCAATAGCATCCAGTAAAACGTAAATTTCAACTCCAATAAACATATAAATTAAAAAGGAAAACAAAGATCTCAAACGAAAGCAATCTCCCCGAAATAATGACACATCGTTCAAATACGATTACGCCTTGACAGATTTAATAATCAACGGAACATGAAGACGAGAGGAAATCCCAACATTTAGATATTCCGGATTACATTTCCCTTTGCGAGCTTTTTTAATTTTGACAAAAATCTCGCAATAATTCCTCGGTAGGGTCGGATTAACATGAACACGCCCAGACGTTTTAAAAGATTTCCTTATTCTCAACAGTTTGCGATTCATGTTTTGTTATGTTAAAATGTAAGGCTTCGGTCGCGCGCCCGCGGGGAACAATTTAGGAAACACGTTTCAAGTGTGGGGTAATTTTTTGAAGTAGTTGGGCAACACTGAATTGTGTAATCGGTTAGCAGATTATTATTTACTTGAAAAGTTTAACTGTTTGTTTTTCGAAGTTCCGTAACTTTGTGATGAAATGTTTTAGATTTCTTGAGTTTGATTAATTTATAAGGTTGCCGACTTTCAACCCAATAATATTTTGATGAAATTTTAAGAAATTGTTTTTCAGTTTCCTATGTTATGAGATAGAGGTTTAAGGGCTAGAATTAAAAGCAGATTAAAATTGAAGCATACCCGCGTCCAGAGGTCAAGTCCTTGAGCTCCTGCTTTTGCTCAGCTTCATATTTCCTCTGCAGTTCACGCACGTGCTCCTGACGGATCAACTTCTTCAGAGCTTCGAACCTGATAAAACAATATTTATTTTAACAAAAAACATTTTACAGGACGCAACGTAGCAAAAGATTTTAAAAGGATCAAATGTCTAAAAATAGAAATAATGACAAAACACATTTCGCGCCCTGCCCGAACTAGGTACCAACAATAGATTTTTACGCTTGAAAATAGAACGTTCTTTTTTCTTTTTATCAACTTTCTAAAAATGTTGCCAATTACATAAAAGTCTATATTCTAGTGTCTGTACATTTTGAAGAATACTGGAAAATATAAACTTTCATAAAATCTTCGTACTAAGTAGGTACGACATATTTTTTAACGAGATTACTTTGGAAAGTCCCAGTGGGCTCGATATTACTCGATTTAATTAATAAGGGACAGCCTGCCATATTTTCTTGGAAAGGTAAATTAATTTTAGGCATAAGGATTGCCTTAATTTTCTTACTTTTACATTTAATTAGAGACGATATTTTTAGCATAGTCTCCATGTAGGTAAGAAGCCCACGTACCTATTGAAATAGGTTACGGTTTCCTTGGAAAGCGGTGGTCGCAGTGACAGCTGTCATGAAAATGATGACAGCGGCAAGGATTTAAATCGTTAGATTCGCCCTACCGCGTCAAAAGACAGTCCCGTTTCTGTTTCGTTTTGACACCTCTGACACAATATAACGCAGTGACTACACTTGTTTGTCATGGAAACGCTATTTAATTATGTGTGACCATATTTTTCTCAGTATGGACACTTTTTCTTGTGACTGAGTAGGTACGGTGAGGGCAAATCTAGCGATTTAAATCTTTGGGGGCGGGGTTTGCTTTACGATGTCAACAACGTTTTCTAGGAATTTACTTTCATATCAACGTTTCAGTGACGTCATCCGGTGTAAATTGCGGACGCTACGCGAGCGGTCACCGTTCTTTTAAGAAACCGTTGCTTATGAAGGTAGTTCAGTTTCGTCACCTCAAAATAATACATCAATAGTCAAATGAGGACGATCTTAACGTCCAATCAAACTAGACGCATCACCATAAAATACCTATTTAGCACCAACCGAATGTTTTAAACTGTAATCTGTCCCTTCGTGCCACGGAATGCACGTCGCGGCTGTCATTTCTAGATCTTTGACCGTCGTTACGGATAGTCGGAAAACCAAAAATCTGACAACCAGTTTTACCAAGTGGTATCGATTCGTGATACCAAGTAACTGAGTTTTGGAGGTCAGGCAGGTAGTCGTTCCCACGTAGGTTTACCATTTAGAAATTTGAAAAGTCCTGACATTTCAATAAAAGTCCGGACATTTTAGTCACAAAATCCAATTATTGTTTGATCTCGTTAAGTTGATTGTTAAAGAAGATTTATGTTTTGTTTAAAGATGAATGAGAAGTTAATAAATACTAAAGACTTATTTGGTATTATGTACAGACGCCAGCACATCAAGCCACTACAATCTGTCAAATTTATTTAATAGATTTTCAACTTTATCGCCGAAGTTTAAGGTTCAAAGTTGATTGGGAAAATTTGACAGTTTCGGGTAGCTTGTTGTGCTGGCGTCTGTACTTAAATAAGTTTTATTACTTGTATTCCATCTAAGCCAAAAAATCCGGACAAATTGAAGAACTGGACAAAGTCTGGACAAAAGTCTAGAAGTCCGGACATGTCCGGACAAATCCTGACGGTGATGGCTCTAATCTGTTCCAGTAACAAGGGTAAGGGTACTATTAGTATGCTCACCTGTCTCGCTGCGGAGGCACCATGAAGGTGGGTCCTCCTCGTGGTCGTGATGGTCCGGGGTACCGCAGGATCTTGCCCGATGTGTGTGGCACGTTCAGCATGCCGAACATCTACGACAAATAACAAAATTTTAAATATTTCCAAATCTGCTTTTTTTTTCTTTTTTTTTTTAATAAGTTTTCTGTTTGCTACGTAGTAATGAAATAGGTTTTATTTTAATATGTTCGGAATCATTTAATTACTCGCTTATTAATTATTATAAATCTTAAATATAATACAATCCAACACTAAAAGGTTATATACAAGTGTGTAAATAACTTATAACTAATTTGATAAAAACAACAAAATTATATACTAACTTCATTAAAACTATTTAGAAACTAAAATATAGCGTCGAAAAATTCATCTGAATTTAGTTTGTAAATAGTTTTAGTTGAGTTAGTATATAATTTTGTTATAATATTATATTCTCGAATTTTGAAAAGGATTCGGATTTTCTATTGTTCTTAGTTTGTTCAGGGACCTATTTAATAAACTCGTTAAAATAGGTGACAAGTGACAGGCGACATTCATCCAACATGACTTTACCTACCAATCGTGTTTTTTTTTGTAATTTCGCAATTGTGTAGGTAATTTGTTGACAAATATGTCACATATATATATTTAGGTATTTATTCCTATATTAAATAGGGCCCTGATTTATTTTCCTGCTTTTATAATTTTTTATTAAAACCAGAGTTCATTTACTATGTACATACGACACAGTTTTCACTTCGACTTCATTTGGGTAAGTATTTTTTTTAAATGTAATATTCTGATAATGTTTATTTACAACACTTCCACTAGTGTAGACCCTCTTTTGTTTACTTTTAATTTAAATTTTGTAAACTACATATCTATCAATAGAGCTACCACTATTCGCCAACAGATGGCGCTGTTATAAAAACAAAATTCCCGCGAAAACCCGCATTCCGCATTCATATTACAGGATAACAAAATAAAGCAGTGTCTAAGATAAATGCCTGTATTAAGCGTGGGTAGCCACTGTTCATAATGACCAGCCATTACGCAAAGGTCACAGGGACGATTCCCAATGAGGCACTAAAGTTATTCTGTGGAAATAGGGTTAGGTACTGTGCACAATAGCTGTTCGTTGAGGCAAAGGCAGAATGGTTTCTGTCTAGTTGACCTTTTGTATGTAATTTGTTTTGAATGGGCTTGGAACTGAGTGTTATATTTTTAGGTGTTACTTTGCAGTTTTTATTAGGTTACTTCACAATAAAGGTAACGAACAAGGGAACGTAAAAAGTTTTACTATAATTGTACCTTTTTTTTTTTTTTTTTTTTTTTTTTTTGGGTGGGAAATTATCAAATAACTTCTCCCGCTCTGGGCGGAGCGGGAGGGCGTGTCAGACTCTTACTGACTAAAACCCACCCGTGTTCCTTCAGTTGCCGTGTTGCCAACTATAATTGTACCTATCTACAATGAGAAAGAATAATGAAAATGCTTTGCGTAAGGACTCAATTTCTAATAATTAAATAACCTTTTTTTAGTACCAATTATTATTACGCCAAGATCGTAAGAAAATTGAATTAATTATTATAAATTGACACAGACGGGAGCTATTTGATTATCAATTACCTTTTTCATTATATCAAAGAGAAATTAGATTTCTTGAAAAGCTTTTATCATTAATTTTATTTATTTTTGCGTAAGTAATAATAAATAGTAAAAGTAAGACAGTAGTAAAAAAACAAAAAGAATTTTGCGACCTTGCCAGGATTCGAACCTGGAATCTTCTGATCCGTAGTCAGACGCGTTATCCGTTGCGCCACAAGGCCAGATATCAAATTAATTGAAAATACTCGTGACTTCCTATTGCTCGGAATAAGATGGAAGAACATTTGGGTTTTTTTTATTTTATACAAGGAATGCACGTGGTTTCGGTTGAATTATGTTACGTACGTTAAGGCCGTACGATGATCAGACATACATAACATAGTTTACGTAGGTGTACCTACTTAGTTAAATATGAATGATAATGAATTATAATTTATCATTATAAAATCAAGTTTATCAACGAAAAAGGTTGGCCAAGGTCGTCTTTATAAGATCGCTTTTAGTGATAAGGCCGCCCATTGTTCTACATTTATATCTGTAATTTTAAGGTGTACCTACATAATAAAGAGTAAGTAAACAGTAACTAGGTACCGTGCAATGCAATTTGTACGTAACTAAATTCTACTATGCAGAAATTAAATTAAATTCACAACAAAAAAAGTCCCATTTAAAATAAAATAAACTTTGTCCAGAACATCTGCCAACAAATCTTTTTTAACGGCAAGAAAGCTAAAAGACGCTAATTGGCGAACAAACTGAATGAAAAAGAAACGTACCTACATAATACAATGACTGAAGCTCTTTGAAACATTCCTTTGTTTCAAGCTTTCCCTATTGTATGCTTTTGAATGAATTCGTCGCTCGTATACGGCATTGTGTAAAAAAAAACCAGTATATTATGACAGACGGCGAAATCGGGAACTAAACTAAAATTGTGTACTGAATTTGACACATTAGTCGCTTTGCTTGACTGCAGCGCCACCTCGTAGTGTCTACTTATACTGGCCACTTGGCCAGTCCACATTCTTTTTTCAAATGAACGTTGTTATTGGCTGTATTACAAGGTGTCTTGTTCGATAAAAAAGGTTGTTCTAAAAGTATTCAACGTTCTTTTGAAAGTATTTTCTTTATTTTTAGCAACAAAAGTTGTGGCTTTGTTTCAAGTTTATATCGTTTTTGCTGAATATAGTATTAATGGATCTGAGAAATGAAAGTCAAAGTTCTGTTTTTAGTTTTTTCGAATTGTATTTTTTGACGAGAACAATGGTAGGTAATCATGTCAACGGTCAACTTTTCAGTTTAGCAGATTTGAAAGAATACGTAGAGGTGTTTTTTTTTGTTTATTTAGGGAGTTTGTCAAACATAGAAAGGTACTTTAATATATTTAGTATCCCTGGCTCTATTTGCGTGGAACGATTCTAACAGGCTTAATGAAGGCTTATGTTAGCAATCAGTTAGATTGATATTTACGGTCTACATAAGTTCTTATGTTTCAAAAACAAACTAACTGGTGTAAACTAAACCTTACAATGATATTATATCCAGGTACAGACGCCAGCACGTCAAGCTACCCGAAACTGTTAAATTTTCCCAATCAACTTTGAACCTTATACTTCAGTGATAAAGTTGAAAATCTATTAAATAAATTTGACAGATTGTAGTAGCTTGATGTGCTGGCGTCTGTACATTGAAATATCAATGATCAAACATACCTGCCTACTTATACAAGCTTAGTTTTTGTTTACTTTAAACCCCTTAAGGGAACTTCTCATTGTACTCATTATTATAAACAACTTTCACTCAGGCCCCTCTTTTCTACTGGGCACTCTGGGCACGTGCCCAGGGCCCCGCGGACGACGGGGGTCCCGGCCTACTCTCAAAAAATCATTCTATACAGCTGCCATTCCATACTACGCATTATTAGTACTCGATTCAATGACAAAATAATTGAGTTACAGTGCGATTTACAATAAGTTTCTAGCCCCAAACTTATGAAATATTTGTAATAAGTTTCTTTTGTTGGTTTTATATAATTTAATTACATTCAATTTGAACATTAAAAAAAAATGAATTTGCCATCTATCAAAATACGTAAAATGGAACCAAATGCGGCAATGACATTGAATAAATATCTAATTAGCATACTAATTAAGTCTAAAAACTTATCCAGGGTAAACCAAATGCTAATATTTTGTATTTCGTGACAGAAAATTTAATAATTTTTAGCACATAATTTTTTCTATACACACACAAAGAGTGAGCCTGTTGGACATTCTCCTTTAAAATAATTTTAGAATTTTGCTTATCTACACAGGGGCCCCGTGATCCTTATGTGCCCAGGGCCTCCAATAGGTTATAGACGGCCCTGCTTTCACTAAGTATGGGACCAACGCTGAAATCACGAAAAAAAATCTGCTGTTCCCTACATTTTGACAAGATTTTGCCTAGCCTTTTCCCAACTATGTTGGGGTCGGCTTCCAGTCTAACCGGATGCAGCTGAATACCAGTATTTTATTTGGAGCGACTACCTATCTGACCTCCACAACCCAGTAACTGGGTAATACGATACTCCTTGGTAAGACTGGTGGTCAGACTTTCGAGCTTCTGACGACCTGTAACGACTGTCAAAGATCCACGAATGACAGCCGGGACCAACGGCTTAACGTACTTTCCGAGGCACGGAGGAGTCTCGGTATGTAAAGATGGTCACCCATCCACGGACCAACCCCGGCAAGCGTAGCTTAACCCGTGCGGCTGTTATTACTTAGCCACGAGCTCCATTTTGACGAGATAATATGCGAACATAAATGTGGGGAACAGCTGATTTTTTTTTCGTGATTTCAGCGTTGGTCTCATAGTGAAAGTTGTTCATAATGATGAGTACAATGACCCCTTAAGAGGTTTAGTGTAAACAAAAACTAAGGTTGTATAAGAATGATTCAACGCTCGCGTTCAATCTAATAACGCGTTTAGGATGCTGGTGGGGCTGACCCGCTTCTGTAGTGCGTCGGGGATGTTAGCGAACAGCGAATCAACATGCGCAAATAGATTGTTTCTACACAACCATGGGCAAAAGGTGCGCGTCCATGGTGCTCAGGGTGTGGAGCAGCTCCAACAGAACAGTATCCTAAGCATGATGTCGTGGGTCGCTGTTATGCCATCTCATATGGGTTGCCACAGCGGTGATCCACTACTATTATTCTATTCTATTATACCTAATGCCTCTAATGTATCTCCTTCGAACTATAAATATGGTGCCTCCAACAATATGCCACTCATCTCATTCAATTTTCAAACTATTCAAGATAATCATACCAGTACCTATTCCTATTTTCTTAATGTCCCTCGGGTATCATCGCATTTCCGAATACAAACGAATGATAATTTCCATGTCAATCAATAATTAGCAGGGATGGGCCGCAATTCGGTTCACATTCGGTTCAACCGAATTTCGGCAGCTTGAACCGAACTTCGGCATTCGGCCGAAATTCGGTTCAGATGCCGAACATTCGGCACAAGAAAAATAATACCTACTTGCACAAAAAATAATACCTATTTTGACTGAAATTTAATAGAATTAGAATAGCATTACTGTAAAATAAAATTATGCTCACTCATGGTCATTTATTTTAGATAGGAACATTGCAAATTAAAAAAAAAAAACAGTTCTTATTAGTCTTGAAAATCTGTTCTTCTAATTAAGCCACGCGGTGGAAACGCGGTGTGCGGGCGGAGTACATCTAGCAATAATTGAAGTAAATGCGTAAAGGAGTCACGATCACGACGTGTCACTCTCGAGAAAGCGCGCTAAATTGAACCGAAGTTCGGCCGAACTTTTCATTTTAACCGAATGTTCGGCCGAAGTTCGGATTCAGTTCAAACCACATTCGGCCCATCTCTAATAATTAGATTTAGCGTGTATAATAATTTGAATTCAGAACTAAGTACTTTATTACTGTTTTGTTTTGATTTCCGTGTGAACTATATAGAGCTGTAAAACTATTTTCCTATCTGTCGTGCCTGCGACTTTAGTGGCTTTCCTGCCATTTTTTTAAATAAATCACATTAAGTTAAAAGAGATTAACAACTCTATATACTTCCAAGCCGATTGAGAGCGTCTGCACCAAGTGCAAAGGGCAACTGATAGAAATCCGACGACTGACGAAACACGAAGTTTGCCGAGCGACATTAAGAAAACAGAAATATTATACATAAACTAACACCTTCTTACTATAGGGGTAGGCAGAAACTGCAGAACGCCACCTGCTACGATCCTTATACCTACATATTCTTATTGCCTCGTTTACGTTCATACATCTGTACTGCGTAACTTATTTTCGTAACCTATTTAGCATAATTTGTTTCATTTTGACAGTTCAACAACATTCATTGCGTTATTTACGTTGTTGAGCAGATTTTTTTTTACAACTTATGAAGCAATGGATTAGCAATCTGTTTCAAATCAAAACAGATTTGTGTTGTATTACGTAATTAGGGTACTGGTCATACACGCACGCCGGTTGCGAGTACTGCGCACCTTTCTAAGATAATCCTTCATGATTATCTGACATCTGTCGATATAATCTTGTTGTCTCAAGGACCAAGGAGATCTAGCATAGGAAGTTGCGTAGGCCGATAAACGTGAGCCGCTACTCGAGTGATTAGTCTTTAATAGATCCCTTGGATAATAATTAATGGGGCCGTACCTAATTCTGTCACGCCTACGCAGCTATCCTTTGAAAGGAGAGCCTTGTTTTGTGTTTAGTAAAAAGGCCGGATGCCCAC
This sequence comes from Agrochola lychnidis, assembly GCA_963680765.1. Taxonomy (NCBI): domain Eukaryota; kingdom Metazoa; phylum Arthropoda; class Insecta; order Lepidoptera; family Noctuidae; genus Agrochola; species Agrochola lychnidis. The sequence goes on from OY796873.1 coordinate 10,111,701, forward strand.
GTAAAGGAAAGTGCTTACAGCCGCTTCTATGAGCACTGCAACATTGCAAATTTCTGAGTTTTTTAGCTCATACGTAAAAAACCATCTGTCCGTCCGTACCGATATTTTTTATTCGATATATCAATAGTTCAAAATTCAAAATTCAAAAGTCATTTATTCAAACTAGGCTGAGAATCAGCACTTTTCGAACGTCAAAATTACATAAGACAGTCCTCCAAAAACGCCCACCCTTCACCACTTCCTAGTGCCTTTAGCTGGGAAGAAGAAGTGGCGCAACAAACTCCCCAGCAGCACAGCTGTCTGTTCAAGTTAGAAAAATGATTCTATACAATAGTATTCAAAATAACTTACATTATGCAACACAAAACATAATAATAATATATTTATTATTTCGATATAAAATATCAAGTATCGAATATGTATCAAATTCAATATATTATTTCTAATAGCAACATCGTTGTCGCCATTGACTAAAACCGCTGGGAATCAGAGCCGTAAAAAAAGTAGCCTTTTTTTAATTATCTGTGGCGTGACTGCTTGCTTTCGCTCGGAAAAAAAAGAAAATATCAACAAGTGAGATGCTAATATATTAAAAACTTTTTACAAAAAAAAAACAACCGACTTCCAAAAACACTACAAAGTGAAAAATAACTTTAATTTCGGAAGTCGGTGTTTTTGGTTTTGAATTTTCGTTTTTTACCACCGACTTCCGAAATTAAAGTAATTTTTCACTTTGTAGTGTTTTTTGGAAGTCGGTTGTTTTTTTTTTGTAAAAAGTTTTTATTTTTCACTTTTTAGTTGTGGTAGGTACCTACCTCACACAAATTCGAAAACCACTACCTGCTATGTAAATAACAGCTGTGACAGGAACTTATCATATCATCCACATACTAAGCGGGAAAAAGTACGTATTATTGAAGCTAACTCAAAAACGATCGAAGCAAAGTTAATAAAATTTATATGGGACCACCTCGAGAGCATACCCTTTCAAACAAAAAAAGAATTTACGAAATCGGTCCACAATTGACGGAGAAATCGGTGGACATACATAAAAAAAAAAAACAAACATACGCGACGAACATATAACCTCCTCCTTTTTGGAAGTCGGTTAAAAAACAAATACAATAGAAGTTCATATAAAAAGAAAAGATTTTTTTTTCAAGTTGATTTTAAGAAGTGCCAAAAAATATAGATCTATCGTTTTTTTTTCGATATATCGAAATCGATATTTTTATTTTTAAATATCGAAACGATATATATCGATACTTTTTGGCACTTCTTGCATCCATAACGTTCATCATCTGCCTAGCCTTTTCCCAACAATGTTGGGGTCGGCTTCCAGTCTAACCGGATGCAACTGAATTCCAGTATTTTACATGGAGCGACCCTATCTAACCTCCACAACCTAGTTACTGAGTAACACGATACCCCTTGGTAAGACTGGTTGTCAGACTTTTGGGCTTCTAACTACCCGTAACGACTGTCAAAGATCTACAAATGATAGCCGGGATCAGCGGCTTAACGTGCTTTCCGAGGCACAGAGGGGTAAGGGTAGTAAGTATGTAAAGATGGTCACCCATCCACGGACCAACCGCGGCAAGCGTAGCATAACCTGATCGATCGACCCATGCGGCTGTTATTACTTAGCCACAAGTCCCACCTTACTGATAAAACGTGACCCTCAAAATGAAATCCTCTAAACTATTAAAGAAATAAATTTCAAAGTCACGTGTATTTTGTTCTAAAGAAAACTTGATTCTTGAATTTTTTTTTATTTACTCCTTGCCCAAGTTTTTAACAATTGAGTAACTGGAACGATTGAAAGTTTTATTCGAAGTTGCGAAACATCGACTTTTTAAGGGAAACGGTATAATGCAAATTATCGAAAAGTTTACGAAATTTGGAAATAGGAAAACAAAGTTTTTCGTTATTGCGAGTTTCAAATTCTCTGTGTATTGAAATTTGAAGGGACGCCCTTCAAAGTCTCTAGTTAATTTTGGAAACGTAAACGAAACGTATTTACAATTTTCATAAATTGTTTTTGAGACGTAGGTAAGTACAAGTTTGCTGAATAACATAAGATATTTACAAGGCAGCTGTGAGTGGAAACACCGGGAGGGAACGCTCTAAGAGGACATAGACCATATTGATGATATTCTTCAGAAAGGTCACGTGCGTAGTACTGGCAACCGGCGTGCGTATATGACCTGTACCCTAATTGCGTAAATTATTCTCGTAAACGATTATGACAAATTTGTTTCATTTTGACAGTTCAACAACATTCATTGCGTTATTTACGTTGTTAAGCAGATTTTTTTTCCAACTTATGAAGCAATGGATTAGCAATCTATTTCAAATCGAAACAAATTGTGATTGATCGTGCATTACGCAATTAGGATACTGGTCATGATCTCCCGTGTGGCAAATTTCATTTAAACCCGCTCAGCCGTTAAAAGGTTTAAATTAATAATTGTTTTAATGATTGTGTCTATAGTAACTACTATAGGTAGAGCAATCCATGAAGACGCGCCCCACTCCGCTCCACGCCGTACTAGCGTTCAGCTTACAGTACAGTAATTTCGGAGTGGGGCGCGTCTTCGTGGATTGCACGGACTATACTACTTACTGTACTGGTACAGTGTTGTTTCAAATCGAAACAAATTGTGATTGATCGTGTATTATGCAATTAGGGTACTGTACTCTAATTGCGAAACACACGATCAATCACAATCTGTTTCATTTTGACAGTTCACCAACATTCATTGCGTTATTTACGTTGTTGAGCAGACAAATATTTCGAACATTTATGAAGCAATGGCTTTCAAAATTATTCAGATTATGATTGATCGTGTTACGCAATTCTGGTGCAGATGTATAAACGTAAACGAGGCAAAAGGAGTATGTAAGGATCGTAGCAGGTGGCGTTCTGTTGTTACTGCCTACCCCCATGGGAAGAAGGCGTGAGTTTTTGTATGTATGTAAAATTTTGCTGGAATCATTGGAAATGTTAAATTTCTTGATAGATACAGGGATAGCAGGGACATCGACGCGAAAACTGTTACAATGGATTCCGTAGGTACACACGGCTACACATCAAGCAATACATTTCCAGTTTATGCTGATCTCGTATTGCATAGGATTTCCGTACAATGCGAGGTCAGCTTGTACTGGAAATGTAAAGCTTTATGTGTAGCCGTGTGTACATGATTCTGAACCTTCCTGCGTTGAAATTTTTCATTGGTTACTTTTGACGTGACAACGTCTTATAAATCGATGAACGCCGCTGCACGCACGAAAAAGTGTCACGTTCCGCCTGAGCCGAGCGTGCAAGCGAGAGCGCGGAACAAGCGATAGAGAGGCACGATCGGCCTAAGCGTTCGGCTTGTGACATTATCATATAAAATTATCGTCCGTAAACCGAATGTACAGACAAACAATTTTTTTTTTAAATCAGCTGTTCCATACATTTTGCCGCGTAGGTAACACATTTTTCTATGATACAGCAGAATGTAAAAAAAAAATATCCGACGAAAATTTGTAACGCAGGGGGGTTCCATCATTCCATGGTAACAGTTTTCGCGTCAATGTCCCTGCCATCCTGTATACTTAAAACATTGACGAGACAAGACATGCGGAGACATAGGACAAACTAATTTAGTTTAGGAAAACTATTTTGCTATAAGTTTAGCCTAGGCCAGTGGTCGGCAAACCGCGGCTCTTTAGACTTTAGAGTGTGGCTCTGTACATATTATGTCGATGAGTGCGAGCGTAGAACCGCGCGGGGGGGGGGGGGGGGTTTCGGTCATTAAGCAAAATATCAAGTTTTATTCAAAATTCAAACTATATTTCAAAGATTTCCGAAGTAGTTTCACAGAACATCTAAAATTAATCGTTTACCTTTCAAAATGTTTCAAGGTTAACTTGTTATTAAGCCTAGCTTTCATCATATTATTATCAGCTGATATGATGATGATGATGATGAAGGCATCCTACTTCTTAGCAAGTTAATTTTTGGAAGCGTTGGGGAGTGAAAGAGGATGGGAGTTTTAAGGATTAAGAAAAGTGTATTGAGACAGTTTTGGACACACAGAAAGAATTGGCTCTCATAAGTAATCTTAGTCGTTATAGTATTGATATTTGGCTTTATTGACTAAAGAGTTTGTCAACCTAATATTCTAATGGGAATTTGGATGCCTTGGCTGGAGCTAAATTAAATTTGAATTGGCTCAAAAGTAAACTGATCAGATCAATGTCTAGAATCGCGACTAGATTCTGGCTCCGAAACTTTTCACCCTAGGCAATGAATAATTTAAAAACTAACTGAAGAAAATAGACGTTCTTAGATAAAAAAAATCAACAGAATTTTAAAAAAATCTGCGATTTTAAGAGTTGGAAGGCCGGGCACAAAATGTACCGATGATCTTATGAAGGCTGCAGAAATCCGCTAGATGTGGGAAGCACAGAACCGGTCGAAGTGGCGGTGTTTGGGGGAGGCCTATGTCCAGCAGTGGACGTCTTCCGGCTGAAATGATGATGATTGCGATTTGAAAATATTCGGAACTGGTAACACTGATGCTCTATCATTCTGGGGAATACCACACCGGCCGGTTTTGAGCTTCCTGCATCCAGCATACTTGAGAGAACTGTGTGTGTGGTATTCAGTGATTTTTAATATTGATCTTATCAACATAATCAGCCTATAATGTTCCCACTGCTGGGACACAGGCCTCCTCTCTGTGAGAGGGAGAGGGCCCAGTGTGGGTTGATAGATGTCACATGTCTTCGAATTTCTGGTTCTATGACATGCCGGTTTCCTCACGATGTTTTGATCCTATAATTCACCATAATATGTATAGGGTGTGGTGTGTGCTGGTCTGGTGAACTAACCTCATCATAGTCAGGAGTGCGGACCACGTTGGGGGGTGCCTTGGTCACCACTCTGCCGTACGCCTCGCGAGCGATTGCAGGATACTGATATCTGAACCTAGTGAGAAAAATAAATAAGTTTTGTTAATTAAAAATAGAATACTGAGACAGAACTACTTTTACTATGGGACCATCTCAGAAACTGTGAAAATCAGCTGCTCCTTACATCAAGCCTATGATGTTTCCACTGCTGGGACACGGGCCTTCTCTCGATGAGTGGGCCGTAATCCACCACGCGGGCCCAGTGCGGGTTGGTACATGTCACATGTCTTCGAAATTTTTGGTTCTAGGACAGGTTTTCTTAATTTTTTTCTTCACCGTTTTGAGAGCGGTAGTGAGGAATAATTTACAAAAAGTGAATTGCCTGTCTGGGTTCGAACCTACGACCTACAACGCGTAAGTCACGGCTGTTGTCACTGGGCCACCACTGCTGATCGGAAAACTCGACAAAATATAGGGATCTGTCTCAGACCAAATAAAAAACCAAGTCATAGCGCTGCGAACAAGACAGTGAAGCATGCCAAAACTACACCTCCGCTTTGTGCATACATGCTCACACGAACACATTTACAATCAAACTACACCTCACTAAGTGCACACATGTTTACGAAACCGGATTCACGTCACTGTTGACAGCGATGTCTTGGTTTTTTATTTGGTCTGAGGGCGCTGTTGTTTTTTTTGCGTTACCTATCAATATTAATTTCTTATTATACTTAAAGGTTATTTTAATTACATTTTGTATTAAGCACCTATAATTCTTTAGAGAACATGTTTGTAACACCTGCCTCCAGAAGTATGTAGATATGTCTACCAAACCATGCATCCATCTGCCTAGCCTTTTCTCAACTATGTTGGGGTCGGCTGCCAGTCTAACCGGATGCAGCTGAATACCAGTATTTTACATGGAGCGACTGCTTATCTGACCTCCACAACCTAGTTACTAGGTAACACGTACTTGGTAAGACTGGTTGTCAGACTTTTGGGCTTCTAACTACCCGTAACGACTGTCAAAGATCTACAAATGACAGCCGGGACCAACGGCTTAATGTGTCAAACCATACCAAACCATGTGGTAATTAATCCCTTCATTTTCAGGATTTATCATTAAAATAGAAAAGCCTTTTTCAGAGACGCAAAATGCGAATGAAATACCTTCTATTTAAGTACTTAACAATTATTGGCACTGTGTCTCGAGTGGTTAACACCTCTTCAACTCTTTACAAAGGGATTGTTTGAAAAGAGGGTACTTGTTTGTTTACGTTTACCCTCTAATTTATTGACGTAAGAATGATGGTAGATTACGTTGGTAGAGATTATTTTATGAAGCGTTTATAAAATAGGCTTATCGGTGATTCGCCCGGAACGGGCGAATCGACACTTTTATATAACACTAGCTGACCCCGGCAAACGTTGTTTTGACAATTATTTGTTTGGGTCGGACAACCGTTATCACTTAGGGGTAAGAAAAATAGATAGTAGCCGATTCTCAGACCTACTGAATATGCATATAAAATTTGGTAAAAATCAGTAAAGCCGTTTCGGAGGAGTAAGGTAACTAACATTGTGACACGAGAATTTTATATATAAGAAGAAGATTATTTTTTCTTGAGGCCATTCGCCCGAAGTTAATTTATTTGTAGGCGAATCGATTTTTGGAGATGTCAATTCACGTACAAATAAATTAACTTCGTACGAATCGCCTCAAGAAAAATAATATTATTTAAAAGTGTCGATTCGCCCGTTTCGGGCGAGTAAATTCGGGTGAATCACTAATAAGCCATAAAATATTATGCTTTAAAAATGAATTATGAAAAGAAGTTCCTTATGGCACGGTATATACTGCACACGACTTATTGGTTGATTCGCATGAATTATCTCACCTGAAACGGGCGAATCACCACTTTTAAATATTATAATTTGTTTCTGTAGGCTATTCGCACGAAGTTAATTTATTTTTGTGCGCTAGTGCACGCTTTTCGTAACAAATACAATATGTGTCAAATGCCTAATTACGTTTTTCTGGAGTAGGTTCACCCACAAATAGATTAGCTTTGTGCGAATCGCCTACTGAATGAATAAGTTATTTAAAAGTGTCGTTTCGCCCGTTTCGCGCGAGATAATTCGTGCGAATCAACCAAAAAGCCCTGCATACTTGGCGAATGAGAGTTAGACATTTTGACCGTCACGTCACACTTTTATTACGTAACAAAAGTGTCGTGACGGTCAAAATGTTATACTTTTTTTGCCAAATGTGCAAAATCGAAAGGAAATTCGTTCCAACCGGGTGTCCCAAAGACATCTCTCGACTGTTTTTTTCCTTACTTAGAAGTTGGTAGTTACCATTCTCGTGGAAATTCTGTAACTTTATTCTACTTCATAAAGTCAGAACTCATAGATTTTCGTAAACGAAACTAAGGGTGAAAGCACGTATTGTCATCCCAGCTTCACACAAACAAACAAAGTCACGGAAATATTTTCCATTTTCAAAGTCAACATTTATTTTATAGGGTGTGGGCACATGTTATCTTACCTTGGGGCGGCTCGCGGTATCGCGGTATAGACAGGCCACTCGTTGTACATAAGGGGATCGCGGTAGGTGCTCACTTCATTCATTATCTCGGGTGCCCGCGCTTGTCGCTTCGAGAATCTGTGGACAATTATGTATCAAAATAATTGAGTAAAATGGGAGATAGGCAATAATTGAATGGGGTAATTTAATTATGCTAAGAGTCCTGAGGAGAGAAAAATGTGAGTAATAAGGTTATGGGGAAAATGTTGTTAGAGTAACTGTAATGATACTAGGTTTGAAGTCGTTCTTGGAATCGTGAGTAACACGATTTATTTTAGACTTTGTAACAAAAAGAAGTTAGGCAGGAGGTACCTGATGACGACAATTTTATATAATAGGATTTTATATATTATTTAACTACTAACTTATTTTCGTATATGTTACATTGACTTGACACATTTCATCGAAACAGAATGGGTTTGTTTCTATAGCTACTCAAACAGATTTTGAGATATTATTATTATTATTCGAGGAAAACTATTTTCAGCGAAAACTGACAAGATTTAGGTACTTATGTTGTGTAATCCGATTACTTATATTGTACAAAACTCACCAACCTAAAAGTTCTTCGTGTATTATTCCGAAATATTGTTACTCTGATTATTTATAATTATTTAATTTCCAAAAATAAAGCTTTAAATACGTTCTATAAAGAGATTAGCCAACGATAGCCCTCTAAGTGCCAGTGACAGCTTTACATTTTGTCTGGCTTACCAACCGTGTACGCTCTGAAGTTCGCTACTGAAGTTTAAAATCCTATTATTCAAGACCACTGGACATTTTTTGGTGCATTTAACCTAATTGCCAATGTGTGTTGGATATATTACAGTGTGATTTTTAAATATTGACAGCTTGGGTTCTTTATTTTGAGAATTTAAGTATTCAGCTTTAGAATTTAATAATAACTAGCTGACCCGACATACGTTGTCCTGTCATAACTATGTTTGCAGCGCGCATTCTGTCAATCGCGCCAAATGTCAAACGACAGACAGTTATGTCAAAAGCGCTACAGTTATATTAAAAAAAATAATAGGCTCGTCATGTTTTCTTAAATTTTCTAATTTTCCGCACGTCTTTCTTATTTTTTTCTATCATAAGAACCTTCTCCTGACAATAACAAACACAAAAAAAAGAATTAGCGAAATTGGTCCAGCCGTTCACGCGTGACGCCGTGAGCCCGTGACTAAAGGAAATAGGGATTCATTTTAATATATATGATACACGATGGGTAAAAAATCGTGGATCAAATGAAACAAGGCGATAGTTGGGATTATTTACAGTTAAAAAATATCTCTGTGGCAGAGCCCTAACTTGATTTCCATAAAAGTTCTGACTATTTGAGTATTTTCTTTGAAAATACCAAATTTTTTAATAATAGGAAATTACCTATTTTAAAACAATAATGGTGTTTAGTTGCTTCTAGGAAATGTATCATCACTACAAAAGTGCTTTTATGACAGTGGGTACCATGATTTATGAGTATCGGCACTTTTTACAATATCTTTTAAGTCTCCCGAAAAATAATTTATAATATATTTATATTTTTTACTGCAATTAACCCCAACTATCGCCCGTTGTTATGCTATGTTTTGTTTGATCCACGATTTTTTACCCAGCCTGTACAGATTTATATCATCATCATCATCATCAGCCTATAGCAGTCCACTGCTGGACATAGGCCTCTCCAATTGCACGCCATTCAGCTCGATTCTCGGCAACTCTCATCCAGCTGCTACCAGCCACCCTTCGAAGATCGTCACTCCACCTAGCCTGAGGGCGTCCTACCTTACGTTTGCCAATTCGCGGTCTCCACTCAAGAACACGTATACCCCAACGGTCATCGGTTCTACGGCTGATATGGCCGGCCCACTGCCACTTCAGCTTGCTAATTCTGTGAGCTATGTCGATAACTTTGGTTCTCTGCCGGATCACTTCGTTCCGGATTCGATCCCTCAGAGAGACTCCAAGCATAGCCCGCTCCATGGCTCGCTGAGCAACCTTAAATTTATGGACCAGCCGTACCGTGAGTGTCCACGTTTCGGCTCCGTAAGTCATAACAGGCAGGACGCACTGATTGAAGACCTTCGTCTTTAGGCTCTGTGGAATACGCGACGAGAAGACTCGACGAAGTTTGCCAAACGCTGCCCAGCCCAGCTGAATTCTTCTGTTAGCCTCCCTCTCAAAGTTGTTCTTACCAAACTGCAGAGTTTGCCCGAGGTAAACGTATTCTCGAACAACCTCGAGAGCACCGCCATTGACAGCAATCGGCCCCGGAGTGACGTGTTCGTTGAACATAACCTGGGTTTTGTCCAAGTTCATCCGGAGACCAATGCGCACAGAAGAATTAACTAGGCCGTCCAGCATCTGCTGCAAGTCACGCAGCGATTCGGCCAGTATGACGATGTCATCTGCAAATCTCAAGTGTGAGATGTATTCGCCGTTGATGTTAATGCCACGCCCTTCCCAGTTCAGCGTCTTAAACACATCCTCCAATGCGTTAGAGAACAATTTTGGGGATATGACATCCCCTTGTCTCACCCCTCGACGCAGGGGGATATGTTCAGTACGCTGATCCTGAATTTGGACGGTCATTGTCGCGTTTTCATACAGACATCTCAGCACTTGGATGTATCGCCAGTCGACTTGGCATCGCTGCAGAGACTCCAAAACAGACCAGGTCTCGACAGAGTCAAAAGCCTTCTCATAGTCCACAAACGCAAGACACAGTGGCCGATTATACTCATCGGACTTCTGTATAATTTGCCGCACTGTGTGAATGTGGTCTATGGTGCTGTATCCTCCTCGAAACCCAGCCTGCTCCGGTGGCTGAAACTCGTCGAGTCTTCTCGCTAGACGATTCGTAACGACTCTTGAAAACAACTTATATACGTGGCTAAGGAGCGAAATGGGTCTGTAATTCTTCAAAACAGTCTTGTCACCTTTCTTAAAGAAGAGAACGACCACACTCTCTCGCCACGCTTCTGGAGTTCTCCCAGAGAACAGGACAGAGTTGAAGAGCTCCCGAAGCTCTTTCAGTACAGGACTTCCTCCAGCTTTCAGGAGCTCGGTCGTTATCCCGTCCTCACCAGGGGCTTTTCCATTTTTAAGCTGTTTAAGAGCCGCCTCGATTTCGTCTTGGCTGACTTCTGGCAGGTCTTCCGTGAAATGGCGAGTTAAGGTGGCTCTGGAATCCTCATTTTCGGGATCAGGTCGAGATGCGTGCGATGCGTACAACTGGCCGTAGAAGTTTTCTACTTCCAAAAGGATCTCCGGCTTCGAAACGACGATATCCCCACTGGGTTTGGTCAACTTCGTCAGGTGGCTCCTCCCTAGTGACTGGACGAACACCTTCGACCCCCGATTTTGCTCAATCGCTTTCTCTATAGAGCGCGTATTGGAGCGTCGGAGGTCGCGTCGTACCAGTGTTCTTATGTTGATGTTGAGTGCCCGTTGTTCTGACGAAGTGATAGGTGGGTTTTCACGTCGTTCCGTCATAAGCTCTAGAGTCTCCTTTGAAAGTTTTGACTTCTTGCCCGTACGCCAGATTTATATACCTAATTAAAAAAATTAGTTACATTTAGTACCCAATCTTTTTATCGAGTTACTAGTACTTAATTTCAGTTTTAAGAGCGCCTAGCTAGACAATTAATAGCAACCGCTTTCAAAGCGTTTCGTATTCGTACAACGACTTTCAATTCCATACATTTCTGACTTTTCCATTGTAGATATAGCTCATAAAATGTTAAGAGGGCTTATACTAAAAGTTGGCAACGTCGCAAATAGCTGTCAAATATTTACCTGTTTTGATTAATTTGGCAATATTACTGTATGGAAATAAGAAATGTGGCTAACTATACTCCGTTTGAAATAAGATTAGACATTTAACTAAACCTTTTTTACAGTCCGTTCAACCGATTTTGACTTCTATTGCAATGGCGGCATGGCAAATGACAGCTGCAGTAAACAGTTGGTTTGTAACCACTTTTTTTGCTTTTAATGCCATCCTTATGCCTACGGTATAGAAGTCAAAATCGGTTGAACGGACTGTAAAAAAGGTTTGTTTAAATGTCTAATCTTATTTCAAACGGAGTATAGTTCCCTAGAATATTAATAATGAATTGCAATTTTAACACTGAATTTGATGTTGTAACCGTTTTAGGTGTAAAAAAGGCACTTGGAATGTTTCCAAATGCTTTTTTTATATCTAAAACTAAATATTCGGTGTTACGATATTAATTATTGCATTTCATAATCAATATTTTAGTGCACTAGTTAGCCAAATTTCATGTTTCCATACAGTAATATTGCCAAATTAATCAAAACAGGTAAATATTTGACAGCTATTTGCGACGTTGCCAACTTTTAGTATAAGCCCTCTTAATTTTGTCCGCCCTCAGGTCCTCAAGTTATAAGCACGACACTAGCGGACAGACAAATACGTTGTGTTCCTTTTGATATTCCAAAACTCAGGGCAGTGGTCGGCAAACTCATTAGTCAATAGAGCCAAATATCAATACTATAATTAATAAAATTTCTTATGAGAGTCAATCCTTTCCGTGTATCCAAACTGTCTCAATACACTTTTCTTAATCTTTAAAACTTCTATTCCTCTTTCACTCCACAACGCTTCCTAAAATTAACTCATCATGTCGGGTGATAATAATGTGGATGAATGCGGCTCTTTGCGAGCCGCGGTTTGCCGACCACTGCTCTAAGGCAGCGGTCGGCAACACGCGGCCCGCGGGCCGCATGCGGCCTACGGGCGTCTTACTTGCAACCCGTGAATGTTTTGTAAATTAGTTATAAATATCGCGCAAACTTTTTCAATTGTAAATCATAGAAAAAATAAATATGCTTCTCGTCTCACAGATGAGCATTTGAGAGCCATTCTACGAATTGCAACTACAAATTTCACAGCTAGCATACAAGAAATAGCCTCTCAAATGCAATCTCAGACATCACACTGAAATTAGTATAAAATCGGTTACCTATTTAGGTACTTTGTAGTTTTCATTTCTGAATGATTTACGGTGGTTATTTTTCTAGCTATAAAGCCCAAACATATAAACATAGTGTAAGTATAACGTGTACGAATTAAATTCCGTATGGTTTAACAATTTTTAATAGCATTTTTAATTTTTCTATGGGATACGACCAATTATACGTAGGTATATTGGGCTTCTAGGGTTATCACAAGTGCGGCCCGCCTTTAGTTTATTTTGCCACTTTGTGGCCCTTGCCTGCCAAAAGGTTGCTGACCGCTGCTCTAAGGTGTTAATTAATAAGGCCTTATCAAAGAATCAACCGGCATAAGAATAATATTGAAAAAAAAAAAAAAATATATATAAAAACGCTTACGAGAATTTTCTTTTTGAAGTGAAAACTTGTTTAGCTGCGTTGAGCATTTTTGTGATGGGAAAAAACAATTAAACTCGCGACATCGTTACCGACACCTCATTTTTGTAAACGCGATTGTGCTCTTTATTTATATTACGTTACGGATCAATGTTCTATGCAATTATTTTTACTTTAAAGGTTTTGGAAGTTTTTTTTTTTGTAAACGCGATTTTGCTTTTTATTTAGATAAGGTTTAAGTTTTCACTTCTGTCGGCACTCCCGGAGTGCCCACTGCTCTTATATATTTTTTTCTATGTATGTTCACCGATTACTAGAAGACGGCAGGACCGATTTGAAAAATTATTTTTTGTTTGAAAGAGTATACTTTCAAGTTGGTCCCATTGTCATTTGGTCACGATCTGATGATGGGATCTTGGAGAAATCGAGGGAACTCTTCAAATATTATAGGCACACCTATTGCGATTTGGGTATTTTTTGTAATGGTGTATTTGCTCTTGGAAAGCACCATTTGGTAAAGTGGAATTGATGATGAAGAACACAGATGGCCACCGGAACTACTCAGTAATATGTGTTTCACGGGTTGCGATTCGATTTCTTTAATATGGTTGGAAAGCAATTGATTCTCGTCACAATTCATATGGTGCAGTGGAGCTGATGGTGAAGCACCCGGAGAACTCCTCAACAATTAAGGTCCCTGCATAGGGAAAAGCAATATTTTGTAAAAGGTGATGAGCAATTGACATTAGGCTATTGTAACTTAGAAAAATTACAAACAAACCCACTAAAAAGCGGAAAAAAAAAACTTTTTACAAAAAATGCAACCGACTTCCAAACTACAAAGTGAAAAATAATTTTAATTTCGGATTTTTTATTGTATGCCTATTAGGCAGGACATAATGGAACTGTAATTTTAATAAAAGATTTGATTTGATTTGAAGTCGGTAGCAAAAACTAAAATACTGATCCAAAGACACCGACTTCCGAAATTAAAGTTATTTTTCACTTTGTAGTTTGGAAGTCGGTTGCATTTTTTGTAAAAAAGTTTTATTTTTACTTAAAGCTTATTAATCTTTGAGTTATGGGACACCAAAAGGTATATGTTTATAGTATTTATTTATGTAAGGACGATGACAGCAAACGCTTTATATATGCCCTTCAGGTTTACCTCTTAATTAAAATTATTTATAGCCAAAAATAGCCCGGGCTGGTCAGTGTTCAATAGGTAACCGAAGTCGTTCTAATTTTAGAACAGCAATTATGTTAGATAAAACTCAAAAACTAAACTCTAAATAAAACTAACTGGGATTTTTATGAATATTTGGGAAGGTAATTTTATTTCCTAGAAGTAGGTAGTCTTTTACCTTGTCATGTATTTTATCAGAAAACGAAAACTACTTAATAAACCACTATCACCGGTTTCGCATTAAGACGCAGATATATATCTGCGTATATGCCAGTGACGTGCGAGTGTGTTCTGTACTGAGCTCACGCAACGCGTCGTACGTCCAGCCAGTAATAGGACTCGCCCATCAAGGAGCGCTGTTTCAAATTAGACGCATTATTAATTTATTATACATAAAACAAAAGGTATTTTAATAAAACACGTATACTAAAAGATCAATAGTTAAATTATCTTTAAAATGGTGAAAGTTTCAGAAAAATATGCTTGATAAATTTTGCTTAATTCTCAGTTTTCTATCCGCGTTAGACATAAATTTACAAATTAATTTCATTATGTAACATAAACATAATTTAAAATATTCCTATATTAAGTTATTATGAAAATGCTCTAATTTAACATATATTTTTCCCAAATCATTAACACTACTCGTTTAGACGTGATCTTCAGTATAAAATCATTAAATGTCGGTTATCGTTGCCTTAATAAACCACTATCACCGGCTTCGCATTAATTAAATTAAACCAAAAGACAAGGGTTCAAGCCACAGGTACCCTTCTGTCTCCATTAATTTGATTAATATTACAATGCGAGGTGCGTGTCACGGCGACACGGGTGAAGCGTGGGACGACCAACCTGAATCTGACAGATGGCAGCCATGACAGACAGCTGGCATTTTTGTAACTACCCGCAAAGGTTAGCATATTAATTTTGGTAAGAAAAACTATATTTTTTATGGAAAATCTTTAACCGATTCTTCTTCTTCTTTTTCAATATCGTGCATATGATCATTAGCACAATGCTTATTGCTGAAAAATTAAATATAAATTCCTTCACAGTGGCTGAATTTTGACCTTCACCGGCACTATTTTGATTTACAAAGACTTCTTCGATCCATACTTTTGATTGGCACAGTCATGATGATATTTTTTGCAAATAGTGTGCAAATTGATGAGTATCACGCAGAGCACAGTCCAAACTAAACGCGAACATGATTCCTCGCTCGAATGGCAGGGTCGCCATATAAGGACGGAATTTAAAGACAATTAAACATTTCGAATTCGTTCATTTTCGTGGCGCCGGTGACAGAAAAGTTGAAAGGAAATCGTTTGGTCTGGTATGGGCATGAGATGAGGAGAGAAGAAACGCATGTGACTAAAAGAGTGATGAATATAAATGTTGATGGATGGAGCGGGAGAGGAATACCAAAGAAAATATGGAAGGATTGTGTGAGGAATGATATGAAAGAGAAGGGAGTGAATGATAGCGTGACGGTTGACAGGGGATAGTGGAAAAAGAAAATGTGTTGCGCCGACCACAAGTAACATGGGACAAGAGCAGGAAGATGATGAAATATTTCGAATGCTGGTTAGATACTGCATATATTTGGTCCATTTAATGACAATATAAACACACACATCCTTACTGTAACATGCTTACATACTACACCACACTACAAACTTATTGTCATTCTAATGATGAACATTTTTCTAAATTAATGAACCTCTAAGATTTTTTTTGGGCTTCTAATGATTGCACATTTTTTGTAACAAATGAGCCTTTTTTAATGTCTGCCCTTTTCTCACAGTTGGTCGCAGTAACTAAGCTAAGGTTAGATCTGTGATCAACCACGTGTGAGCTGAATTGGTCGCAGTAACTAAGCTAGTACATCCGAATGGGTTAGATTAGGTTAGACCTGTGACTAACGCTACATCTAAGTTTGTCGCAGTTACTTGGCTTGGAATTATTAGAGGATCACAAAATGAGGCGCAATCATTATATTAGAGTGATCAATAATATTTTAAAGAGCGCAAAATGGTAATTATTATTAGAATTTGGTTAAATACATGCCTTTTCAATTTCGTTTTTGTTATTCAAGATTAATAACAATATGGATAATCAGCTTTCTACCTACATACATAGTAGGGAGCACTTTATTAAAATCCTTTCAAGTTATTAAACAAGTTTAGTCATTATTAGTCTACAAGCCTTTTCAGAGAATTTCTGAACAACGTACCAATATTAAAATTGCCTCAAGCTCGTGAAAATACATGTTTATTTCGGGGATGAAAACAAGATTGATTGCACTTATGTCAATATTTTCCATTTTCGATTCTGATTGCAAATAAATATTTTTGAATTTATTTTATACAGTTGTTTTTGTACCAATAGTTGTAATGTTTTTGTAAAAACTTTTTTACAAAAAATACAACCGACTTCCAAACTACAAACTGAAAAATAACTTTTATTTCGGAAGTCGGTGTCTTTGGATCAGATCAGTATTTAAGTTTTTTGACACCGACTTCCGAAATTAAAGTTATTTTTCACTTTGTAGTTTGGAATTCGGTTGTGTTTTTTGTAAAAAAAAAAAAAAAACACTTTTTAGTGGGTTGGTTTGTAATTTATCTAAGTTACAATAGCCTTATGTCAACTGCTCATCAAAAATACCCAAATCGTTATAGATGTGCCTTTAATATTTGAAGAGTTCCCTCGATTTCTCCAAGATCCCATCATCAGATCGTGACCAAATGACAATGGGACCAACTTGAAAGTATACCCTTTCAAACAAAAAAAGAATTTTTAAATCGGTCCAGCCGTCTTCGAGTAATCGGGGAACATACATAAAAAAAATAAAAAATAACATAAGGTTAAAAATAGCATAAGGTTTAACAAAAAAATAAAATAATTGACTTTGAGAAACCGGGACTCTGTTCAAAGACTCCCGGTTTCTCAGTCAATTATTTTTTTTTGTTAAACCTTATGTTATTTTTATTATTATTTATTTATTTGTTCAGACTACAAATGAGGTCCATTGTGTTAGTAACAATCTTACTTAGCCTAAAACAGATCTTGTTCGATCGGCTAACGCCCAAACAAGCGGACTATCTGCCCGGGCAGCTATTGAGTAGATACATAATGATGTTGGAACTGTCACACAACCTGCGTAGGCAAGTACATAAATATTAAGGCATATAGTTTGAGTCATCAGGATAACAGTATATTTTTCGAAACGGTTTCGTCTTAAAAACCTAAGAAACGATTTGTTTCGGTTACGTTCGAACGAAACGTTATAAAAACGTTTTTGAAGAAGATCAAACTTTAAATCGTTCTCGGTTAATAAAACGTTTTTAACCGTTTTTTATTTGGTTGGTCGATAGGAAACTCGCAACACAACCCTAACGGCAAGCGCATTGGAATCAATGATGTAATGAAATGAAGATAAGGTACAATTTAATTAAACAAGTTTATGCTTGTCGGCGTACGCCCCGTGCGCGGCTGCGTCCTGCGGAATAAACCGGTTTTGTTTTGCGGAATACCTAAACGTTCTAATTTCGTTTCGTTCCGAAAAATATGTTGTACTAAGAACGGTTAGAAACGATTTAAAAACGTTATTTAAATAACGTTTCCAAGCCCAGATAAACATACATACTTTTTCTGTCCGAAATAAATGAATAATAAATAATAAAAAAAATAACATCACGCCTGTATTCCCCGAAGGGTTAGGCAGAGGAGTACCTATAGTACACCCACATTTCGCCAGTTATGTTTAAGTCCCATGTAATAGGGGGCGAGCCTATTGCCATCAACCGGGCACAAATCCAGACTCCGGGTTGCTACTGAGAGTTATATAGGTAAGTACTTATAATTTATATCATCATTATCAAACACAAAATTGAATATCGCACCATTTTGTGGACAGAAGTGCACTTTTATACACTCCCCGACCGCTTACCGACAGAATAATGTGCTTCGATGACTAAACCCAATTTTTTGGGCACTATTCCAAACCGCTGAGGAAAATCGAAAATTTTTGGAAGTGAAAACTTCTTTAGGCGCGTAGGGCATTTTTGAGATGGGACTAAACCATTGATTTCACGACACTGTAACGACACTTCATTTTTGTAAACGTGATTGTGCTCTTTATTTATATTGCGTTACGGATCAGTGTTCTATGCAAGTATTTTTACTTTAAAGGTTTTGTAAACACGATTGTGCTTTTTATTCATATAAGGTTACGGACCAATATTCTATACAAGTATTTTTCTTCCACCAAGGCGATCTTGTTCAAGTTTTCACTTCTGTCGGCACTCTCGGAGTGCCACTGTTTTTTTTTAATTATTGTTTTTTCTGTACAATTATTTGGGATGGGCCCGAACAGTTTCTCTAATTGCTGGGCTAAGGCAGGCATAAAAATAAGGAGAAGAGCTTCGACATTGGTTGAAGAACACATTCTTGAAGAAAACTCACTCATCGGTATAAACAATATATAATACATATAAACAAACAATATATATAAACAATGTATAAATAAACAATTCAAAGTTCAGATCAAATGTTTTACACAAAGCATCTTAGAATTCTGTTATGCGAATAATATTCCTTCAAAGTGACATTTAATATCATCCAATAACTTGCCAAATTAAATCAAGTTCGCAGGTCTATACGAAACAATTACTTTCGAAGTAAATTTATCTGTAGATCTAACTTGAGCGGAGAAGCTGCTATCGGCCATTTGAATTCCGGTCGGGGGTAGAAATGGCAATTATGTAAATGGGAACGTAGATGATATTTTATCGGCATACCGGTGGCCTATTGTTGGGACTTGGGGACTTTAGGCCTCAAAACTTGGTGAAAAATTCACAAGCAACCTTTGATACCAAGTAGGGTTTGTTTCGACCAATATTTGTGGTTTTGACTGTTTGTTTGTTCTTGTGTTTGAGTTTGGGGCAGTGGCGTAGCTAGGAGTGGGCGAAGTGGACCCTCGCCCACGGCCTCGCGAGGCCCCTTTAAATGGGATGGCCCCAGACTTTACCACAGAAGAATATCACAAATTTAAAAGCGTGTTTGTTTGGGGCCTCACAAGAAGCCCGTCTTAAGCGCGACTGAAGGGTGGGCGTTTTGGGGGACTGTCTTATGTAATTTTGACGTTCGAAAAGTGCTGATTCTCAGCCCAGCCCATTCTGAATGGTCATGTCATGGGCACGTCAAAGCCTTACAAACAAATTAACAAATACAGTTTCGCGTTTATATTATTAGTTAGAATAGTTAGGAGTGCCTTTGGCATACCATAAGTTGAAACAACAATAAATACATTGGTGCCGATTCTCTTGTACACCGAACTAAACTAACTAAACTATCACTAAAATTCCTTACTTTTGACTATGAGAATCTCAAATTTATTCTGCAAAATAAATTCTCTAAATTTAAAAATAATTTTGACACATCTAAATCGAATTTGACAATCGCGACTCCACACGTGATACCTAACCACGTGAATCTTTTTAGAGCCGGAGGCGTGCAGGGGGGGCAACCTCGACGTGTTTTATATGGATTTTTTCACTTTTTGTATGGAAAATAAGAAAAAATATTACCTACATGTATACATGTAGAGTGTTAGGGGTTTAAGGATTTTATAAAGGGTGTCGAAAATTTCATTATTTTGGCGATTGGACACACCGTTTTCGAGATATAAGCAAAAGAAAAAAAAATATTCAGTACTGTTTTTGCATCTGAAGTCGAGGTGTTGGTGTGAATTTAAGTTCTAACCAATTTTATTCCACACGTTTTTAGTCGCGATTAAAAATAGCCAGATTTAGTTAGAAAATCTAAATTTTAGGTGAAAAACGTCAAAATCAGAATACCGAAATTGCCATTTTCACTAAACTAATATCTCAGTACCATCTTAGTGTTGCCAAACTAAAATATAGTTAAGTTGTGTCATTTTAGTCTATTTCAGAATGGGAAATCGTCGTTTGACAGGATTAAACTAAATTTTGGTGATTTTTAGTCTAGTTTAGAGGCATTTGTGACAAGAGAAACGACACCATTGACTGCTTCAATTTTTAACCCCCGACGCAAAAAGAGGGGTGTTATAAGTTTGACCGTTATGTGTGTGTCTGTGGAACCGTAGCTCTTAAACGGGTGAACCGATTTGAATGCGGTTTTTTATTTGAAAGCAGGTTTTCTAGCGATGGTTCTTAGACATGTTTTATCAAAATCGGTTTAGCCGTTTGAAGATTATCAGATCTTTTCTAGTTGATGAATTCATGTGAGTATCTTCCACAGTTCTGATCGATTTGAAATTTGGTATTCTGTTACTTCAATGATGTTAGAAGAACATAGTAACCTTGAACTGATGCCTGGAATTTGCAGGATACCCAACTCCCTTACCAACTTACAGCACAGGTATTGTGTTTGGGCTTATTAGAATGGTCTCAATGAATAGGTTATAGATAGATAGTGAACAGGGTCTGGTGATGGAGTAGAAAAGAGAAATGAGGAAATGTTGATGTCGGGGGTTTTTTAAATTGTAACTGTTGAAATTGTACTTGTATTGTATGCCACAGTCACAGGCAAGAAACTTGCATCGTGTAAATGGGGTTTAAAAGAAAGAAAGAAAGAAAGAAAAACATTTATTAAGACGGTCGCTTACCTCCACATCGCTTTCAGCTGATCACAGGTCGGCTCGTCTGTCTTGGCGAGCTCGCGGTCCCGCACCCGGGCCGGCCGCGGCGACAAGATGGCGTCCTGATCCAGACGCTGCGCCGCCACTGCGCACGCGCAGGCTAGCACGCTCCACGCGCGCCACAGGGACCACATGCTGCGGAAGAAGGGATATAATAAGTATGCTGGGAGTATTTTTTATGAATTGACTTGGTGCCCGCGGCTTCAACCGAATAGGATCCATTCAATTATTTTTATAAAATGAACAGTGAAAGTTCCGTCAAAATCGGTCCAGCCGTTTTGGAGATTAGCTGGAACAAACAGACAGACAGACAAACATTAAATATAAATAAATAAACGAGTAGGTACCATATATACTTTCATAATATACCTACGTATTTAGAAAAAAGCTGTTTGACATTACAACAATTTTATTTGTTTAGATGAATGGATGAACGAAACACATAAAATACTGAATACAATAGTATCATTCCAGGGCACCCCGAACGTTGGTATCATTGCGTAATATTCTTACAACCTCAATGCCATTCATTTGACAATTCAACAATATTCATTGAGTTATTTTAATTTTTAAGTACATTCAAAACACTTAAGACGCAGATTATGCCAGTGAGCTTGTGTGTTCTGTGCTGAGCTCACGCAACGCGTCGTACGTCCAGCCAGTAATAGGACTCACCCATAGAGATGGGTAACCACCCGGGTTAAAACCTACTAGTGGGTTAAAACCCAGTTATCACCAGTTTTATTCCACCCACTGGGTGTTTTGGCCGGGTGAAAACAAAATATTAAAAAAATTTATATTTAAACATGTAGCACGCCACGGTAGGTGCGCGGGGTGGCAGGACTGAGAGGGAGGGGGAAGGGACCGCGCGCTGGTAGCTCCCGCGCCCTTTTCCCCGCTCAAACCCTCACTCGAGTTTACCTCGCTGGTTAGAGTGCGCGCGTTTTGAGTGAATTTTGTGTTTTTACTTAAGTACCTACGACCCCGAACTGTTATATTGAGATCTGATCCTGCTTTTACCTGAATGACCTTGGCTTGAACACATTGACTACGATTTGCTTAAGCACTGGATTTATCAACACGAGAAAAGAATCTACGGTAAGTAAAAGAAATATTATTGTTTACTAACCTTAATTTATTCTAAAAGAATGTATTCTATATTACAGTAATTTGTTTTATTCTTGTACTTCAAGTGGTAGTAAGTAGTAACGATGTAATATTTTAGTTTTAATGTATTATTTGCTACTTGCCGCTCCGGCTTCGCACGGTATCTATTTACTAATTTGGCATCATTTAGATTTAAAAAGCTTAAAGTAGAGTACTTGTAAGTGTCCACTTGATTTAAAATTAAAGACACATGTACTATTCAATCATTTTGTTAGCGCTATGATATTGATAGTCCAACGTTACGTAATTTATGTTATAGTATAACGAGAAATAGAGTTAAAAAGAGTTAATAAGTGCTTTTAGTACCTACATTGCCTGTCAGTTGCATGAGAAACTAAATTTAGTTAGTAGACAAAAAAAATCCGTATCACACAAAATACAATTGAAATGAAATGGACTTTACTTACGTAATGTACCCATATGTAATGTCCGTCTACCAAACCCTTACATAAATAACTTATTAAACTTCCTTATTTTAGGGCAACATGGTGAGACCAAAAAACCAACAGATATGGAAACATTTTCGAGAAAGTGAGAACAAATCGGCTACATGCAAGTATTGTGAAACAAAATACAAAGTAGCCAATCTGCAAAAAATGGCTAGACATTTACAAAAATGTCCTCATTGCCCTGAAAACTGCAAACAGCAGTTGAGGACCAATATATCGCATAGTTCGTCAGTATCTGCGGTCCGAAACACGATATTGCAACCTAGGGATAAAGAAAATGAGAGACCTGAGTCTGAATTAAGTTTGTCGATTGAGGGCAGTGCATCTTCAGTGAGTCTGACAACGAATGTAAATAAAGAACATTTACATTCATTATTAGCTAAGGCTGTTTATGTATCGGGAACACCCCTTTCAATAGTAGAACACCCCCTCTGGATAAATTTTTTCAATGAACTCCAGCCATTGTACAAATTGCCTACCAGAAAAACTATTTCTACAACCATTTTGGACAAAACATATAGAGAAATGCATCACGAATTAAAAGAAAACATGAAATCGCAAACATGTTTGCACTTAATGCTAGATGGTTGGTCAAATTGTAGGAATGAAGGAATAATTAATATAATAATATCAAAACCAGAACCTGTATTTATTAAAAGTATTGCGACGGCAGAAAATCGTCATACTAGTGATTACATATGTGAACAAATTTTAAATGTATTATCTGAGTATGGAACAAATAAGTTTGCTACGATGATAGGAGATAATGCAAGTAATATGCAGAAAGCTTTTCGTCTCGTAAAAGACGTTCATCCAAGCATAACATATATAAACTGTGCTGCTCACACTTTAAATTTGCTTTGCAAAAATATTATCAGAATTGATGTTATAAATGCTTGTAAGAATATGGCAATTAACATGGTCAAAACTATAAAAAAAAGTCAAGTTTTAACATATTTACTAGCAAAAATTGTAAAGGAAAAAAATGCTGGTGAAACTTTGAAGTTGCCATGCGATACCCGATGGGGCAGTTATTACACCAGCTTTAAAAGTATCGAAAACACTAAGGTAGCCTTGCAGACCTTAGCTGTTCATGAAAAAGCAACACTTTTACCTGCGGAAGAAAAATCAGCGCTGTTGGACGACAATTTTTGGAAAATTATGCGGCAATGCAAACTTATTATGGAACCTATTTCTGATGCAATATTTCAATTAGAAGGAAATGAAAAAAATATTCATAAGGTATTTTTAACATTAAAAAATATGAAATCGAAGTTACTTTTTAGTTTACCGGATGTCACAATAATAGAAAACGACAAAAAAGATGAAATATTAATGAATGTCGACCAAAGAATCAAAATGTGTTTGAAACCGATTCACTTTGCAGCGTACTTATTAGACCCCACAGACCAAGGATCTGAACTTGACGAAAGTCAAGAAGTCGACGCTATGGAGTACATATGCGAAGTAGGACAAAGTATCGGATTAAATGTCATGACAAACTTGGCATCTTATAGAGCAAGAGATGGTTTTTGGAGTCGAAGATTTCTGTGGGCTAACATCAACGATGTAAGCGCATCAATCTGGTGGAAAGGAATATGTGGATCTACTGCATTGAACAAAGTCGCTGTCCGTATTCTTACAGCACCATGCACTTCTGCTGCTGTAGAGCGGTCTTTTAGTGCTCATAGTAACATACACAGTAAAAAAAGAAATAGACTCACTACGGAAAGGGCAGCAAAACTAACATATGTAACATACAATTGGAATTTGTTGCACAAGCACGTGGATGATTTAAGTGATGACACTGAAGACTGCGTGCCTGATTCACCATCAACACATCTGGAATCCCAGAGATATAATATGCAAACCACG
Source organism: Agrochola lychnidis (assembly GCA_963680765.1). NCBI lineage: Eukaryota > Metazoa > Arthropoda > Insecta > Lepidoptera > Noctuidae > Agrochola > Agrochola lychnidis. The sequence goes on from OY796873.1 coordinate 10,135,913, forward strand.
CCACCACGTACAAATAGCCCTGAACCATCTACGTCCGGCATCAACAATTTTCAATTTTTTGACTGTAACCGTATTTCCGATTCAAGTGATGATGATGATTGATTGACGACCTACTGATCTGTTGTAATTATTCAAATAAATAATAAATGTATCTGATTTTATATTCAGGCTTTTATTTTTGACGAGCTAGTAGTGAACTCTCCTTCCCACTATTATATAATTAACAATACCCATTTTCACCCAGTAAAACGGGTGAAAATGGGTTAAAACCGGGTTAAAACCCAAATCACCCAGTTTTAACCCAAATGGGAAGAATGGGTTTTAACCCACTACCCATCTCTACTCACCCATCAAGGAGCGTTGTCCCAAATTAGACGCATTATTCATTTATTATACAAAATAAAAAAAATACCACTACCTGCTACCAGTGACAGGAACTTATTATATCATCTACATACTAAGTGAGAAAAAAATACGTAATATTGTAGCTAACTCAAAAACCACGCAAGCAAAGTTAATAAAATTTATATGGGACCAACTTTAGAGCACACACTTTAAAAATTTTTTTTTCTAAATCGGTCCACAAATGACGGAGAAATCGGCGGACATACCTAAAAAAAAAAAAAACTTACGCTACGAACATATAACCTCCTCCTTTTTTGGAAGTCGGTTAATAAAACAAAAGGTATTTTCCTCAAAAGACTATTTCAGACACCAATTACATGATCTTCACATGATGTGACCAAGATTCTGGACTTTAAAAGAGTTTGTTTCCTTTCTTTGTATTCCAATATTTCTTTGTAAAACATCCTGTACCTATAACTTTTACCCTATGTTCACAAAATTAATAAATGAATTGAATTGAATCAATTTCTTCTCAGAGTAGTCAGATAGGAAACGCCAACCTCATCTAGTTTTTTTTAAAATATTATTGACGTGTAAAAGTGTTTGTAAAAAAAAGGGGCTTGTGGCTAAGTAATAACAGCCGCACGGGTCGATCAATCAGGTTAAGCTACGCTTGCCGCGGTTGGTCCGTGGATGGGTGATCATCTTTGTATATCAAGACCCCGCCGTGCCTCGGAAAGCACGTTAAGCTGTTGGTCCCGGCTGTCATTTGTAGATCTTTGACAGTCGTTACGGGTAGTCAGAAGCCCAAAAGTCTGACAACCAGTCTTACCAAGGGGTATCGTGTTACCCAGTAACTAGGTTGTGGAGGTCAGATAGGCAGTCGCTCCATGTAAAATACTGGTATTCAGCTACATCCGGTTAGACTGGAAGCCGACCCCAACATAGTTGGGAAAAGGCTAGGCAGATGATGATGAAAAGTGTTTGTAAAACCTATTTACAGAAAATAAAATCATTTCATCATTTCAATGTCACCGCAAGAATGGCTGGCAGTAGAGTTTATAGTACCTACGTCCTACAGTGGTTACGCACCGACTTAATTTAACAAAACTATCTTTCAACAATAAATAAGAGATGGACTTGATTAAATAATATTGAGACCTTTCTCAATATTTACAAGATTCGAGTTTAAATTACGTAAATTAAATAGCTCGGTACCAAAGAAGGGTCTTTTATCATCTGATGTATCCTCCAGGTATAGTTTTTATTTCGTAAATTACCTTTTTTTCTTTTTTTACCTGTTTTCTTTTTATTAATAGGTACGATATAAATATACAACTATGACTATAAATCAAAATCAAATTATTTATTTCAAATAGGCCCATATAAGGCACTTTTGAACGTCAAAATTTACAAAAAAATAGAATTGATTCTAGTCGCCCTTTCCAAAAGGTAGGTAGTTTTCGTATGGAGAAGAATGGGTAAGAAACTCCGCCATTAGGTACTCTTTTAAAATGTTTTACAATATTTTGTGTAGGTACATTAATTAAATAATTATATGTGAAGACGATGCACCTTATACAATAAAATTACTGTACCATAATAGCTAATTAATTAATAAAAATAATAAAATTATATACCAACTTAACTAAAACTAAAATATGGCGTCAAAAAATTCCTCCGCATCGCTGTCGACTGGTAATGTACCCAAGAGACTGGCCGCATTGCCATGTTGTATGGCAATACTTAGCCTCTGGTCAAGGTAAAAACCAGCCCTTGGGTCACGGGAAGTGTCCAAGTTTAAAGTCCTATGTTACGGCTGCCTGTCCAATGGAACGGATCGAGGCAGCGGAACGGAGAAATGTGCCAATATTAACCAATAGAATCTAAACTCCGCACACATTTCTGCACACACTGGCACAGTTCTCCGCTCAGCTGGCTCGTCCCGCTCCAGTGGACAGGCAGCATTAATCTAACGTTTTCAGACTCTTCTTAATTTTAATTTTGATCTTCATAACCAATATCAGTTTTCATAAAAATATGCATTGTACAATCCTGTTTGCCCATTCTGAACACATTATTCATTGGCTAACTTTTTCATCAACTTACAGGGCAAGTTTAAATTAAGTTAGCACAAACGTTTCCAAGCATATTCAATGAAAACTTGCCAAGAGGCTACAAAGTTTAGCCAGAACATGATAAAAAATAACAGAAAAATTGATATTTAAAAACTATATCAGCTAGCGGCGAATTCGCAAACTTTAACCTGTGCTTTAACCCCCGAGTTTCGAAGGATTTTTAAAACGCTGATATACGCATACACTTACAAATACGCGGTCAAATCTAGTCAATCACACATTCACACATCTAAATACACAAACCTTCATTGACACACCTACATCTACACACCCAACACAAATATCACCATACACTTGCTAACCCCATTTTATTTTATTCTAAAATGATTTAGAACAATTTTTTCTTATTTTGTTCATTATTTTTTGTCAACTTTTTCATTTTATTCCACTTTTCTTTTATTAATTTTAAAAATCACTTAAATATATTTATTCCAAGTCTTCTCATATTGGTCCATGTACTGGAGAAACCTCGACCCCTGTCATACAGATGTCCTAGTTCAGGGGTCGAGACCTCATTGATGTAATGTGTACTGAATTTTGGAAATAAATTACTATTACAATCATATCACTTGATATGAGGTTTTTCGATACATTAAATTCAATAAGGCTTATAGAAAGCCGAAAGTCACAAAAATCCACATAAGTAACTTTGTAATCTTATTTATATAATATACGATTACAAAGTTATTTATGCAGTTCGTATATCTAGAAAACGAAACTGAAATTGCGGTATATTTTAATTTTTCCTTGCTTTATAGGCTAAACACTAATTGTCTTCAAAATTTGATGTTTGTGTGTCTGCTAGAAGTACCTTAGAATTTTGATGATCAGTGACTGAGTGAATGAGTGAGTATGTCAGTGACAAAATTAAGGAACTTTGTAATATTTATATATAACTTTGTAATATAATATTGTAATAGTTCTTAAACTACAGGTTCAAATTGAATGTAAGTTGGGAATACACCTAGTTATACTCAGCGCCCGCGAAATTCAAATTTTCTTTCGTTTTTTTGCAATTTGCAGGTCAGTGTCAGGTTGGTTGACAAAATATGATTCGCAACCGTAATAAAATATCTGTATTTACAGAATTGTAATCTTTATAATCATATACATCTCTCTAAGCTACCTGTACCTGTATGTACCTGTGTGTTAGATATTTAAGTATTGTGTATCCGACCTAATATAGTTTTAGTGATTTTTTACAATGGTAACACTAGTTGGTAAGAAAATGTAAGAAAAAGAAGAGTCTGTGAAAAATATAATCGGGGTGAAAAAAGTTATGGTGTTGTTTTAATAAAACCTGCAAAGGACTCAATAAAAGGCTATCGAGAAAGAACAGAAACATCAGTTTCTTGATATATGGCGACCGTGACCGAGAAAAATAAGATGGAACAACACCAAAGATTACGTGCGGCGCTCCGAACACAGTTCACAAAAAACGCAAATAAATTGAGCGAGCAAATGGACCAAGGGGAAAACAAGCAAATTATAATGGAGAACCTTGGAAAGATTTATGGAAAGTTGGAGGAAGTAAATGAACAAATCCAGTCAGAAATTTTGAAAAAAGATGATTTTAAAGAATCAATGATTTTGACGGATTTAGAAGAATGCGAAAAATACACACTAAAATGGCTGAAAATAAAAAGAGAAATGGTGCCACAAACAGGCTCAGAAAATAAAGGAAGCACCCAAATGAAATTGCCAAAAATAGACATCCCAAAATTCGACGGGCAATTAAAAAGTTGGATGCCATTTTGGAGCCAATTCAGAAAAATTCACGAAGGGAATATAACTACGGTAGACAAGTTTGTGTACTTGGTACAAGCAATGACCATCGACTCTGAAGCTAAATCACTGGTAGAAAGTTACCCTATTACTGCTGAAAATTATCCAAAGTGTATAGAGCACCTGAAATCTAGATATGGGCGAGAAGATTTACAAATTCAAGTTTACGTAAGGGAGCTTTTGGCACTGGTACTACAAAAAGTGAGTGGCGATGGAATTGAATTGGCCATATTTTATGACAAGTTAAGTGCACATTTAAGGGCATTGGAGACACTTGGAGTCACAAAAAACCATGCTGCTTTCCTATTACCGCTAGTAGAGTCGTCTCTTCCCCAAGAAATATTAAAGACATGGCAAAGAACAAAGAGTAATGTCAATATAGATGAAGAATTGAACAATCTATTGACATTTATACAAAAAGAGGTTGAAAATGAACAAAGGATAAAAATGGCTAATACATTTTCAGAAAACCATGTAACAAACAATAAGAAAGAAATGCCAACTGCAAATTGCCTTGCTGCAACGGTGAAAGAAGAACCAAAAAATATTTGTTTATGGTGTGACAAAGAAGGACATAGCAGTATTGAGTGCTACAAATTACAAAAATTATCGGTAGATCAGCGCAAAGAGATAATAATGAAGAAAAAAGCTTGCACAATCTGTTTGAGAAAAGGACATTTCTGGAAAAATTGCAGAGCCTCAATCAAGTGTCTGATCTGTAATAAAAGGCATTCAATAGTGTTGTGTAGGACAAATAAACCAACACCAAACAATAATAACAATGAGTCACCGGTATCAGAAAAGAAAATAACGGCAGCATCATCTACTATACAAGGAACCACACTTCTTCAGACTGTAATTGTTGAGATACAATACAAGGGCAAAAAACTTCATGTTCGTGCACTTTATGACAGTGGTTCACAGAAGACCTACATTAAGCAGGACATCATTGAAAAACTCCAAATACCAGCAATGAAAGAAGAAGTACTTACCCACAACCTGTTTGGTGGAGTGCAGACAAATTCTCAGCTTCATAAAGTTTATAACCTAGAAATAAGAAGCTTAGATAACAGTTTCCAAATTAATCTGGAAGCGCTAGGGCGCTCATGTGTTTGTACTAATGTTCCTAGATTCAATTCTAATGACACTGTTATTTGTAATTTGTTAAAGTCACACGAAATATCTCTGACTGACAAAGGTGATAGTACTGATATTGGGTTATTAATTGGGGCAGATTTCTCAGGTCTTCTGATGACTGGCACAATAATTCAGTTGCAAAATGGACTTGTTGCCATAAAGACAAAGCTGGGCTGGACACTACAGGGCAAACAAGTAGGTGCTTTAAGTAATATGACAATCTCTATGTTTTGTTCTGAGTTGACAGGTTTCTGGGATTTAGAGACATTGGGTATCCAGGATCCAGCGGAGACAAAATCAAAGGCCACAGTCGCAGAGGAGGTATTTGCAGCGTTCAAAGAAACAGTGAAGATCAATGAAGAAAACAGGTATGAAGTTCAACTTCCCTTTAAAGTAGGTCATGAAGATTTATTATCTAACTATGAAAGAGCAAAACAAAGGCTTGATTCAACTACTCGAAAGCTAATATCAGGAGGTAAATTCAAAGAGTATCATGAAGTTTTTCAGGAGTGGCATCAGGAAGGTATTATAGAAAAGGTGCCACCATCACAAGTAGATCATGATACAGGTCATTACCTACCACATAGGGCTGTTATTAAAGAGTCTAGCCTGACCAGTTCAATCAGACCAGTATTTGATGCATCGGCTAAAGATAAAAATGGACTGTGTCTGAATTCTTGCTTGGAAAAAGGTACCAATTTAATTGATCGTATTCCCAACTTACTTATCGGCTTTAGAACAGGGGCAATTGGTATTACAGCAGATATACAGAAAGCATTCCTTCAAATTAGCATTCCTACAACTGATAGAGACTATTTAAAATTTTTGTGGTGGGAAAACGAGGACTGTAACAATAGGGTAGTATACAGACACTGTAGGGTAGTATTTGGATTGACATGTAGCCCATTTTTATTGTCTGCCACACTTATAAATTACCTTAACAATGTAACAGGAGAACATCAACAGACTGCACAGCTTCTGAAAAAATCGTGGTATGTAGATAATTGTTTAACAAGTTTAGACACTGAAAAAGAAACAACAAAATTTATAGAAGATGCCAAGAGGATCATGAGTGAGGCGAAATTCAATTTACGCATGTGGGTGACATCACCGCTGAAAATAAATGAGTCAGGTAAGGAAATAATACCAGTACTAGGTCTCAACTGGGATACTTCATCTGATCAGCTGTACTGTAACATGGAAAACTTTCCTGCCCCAGAAGATGTACAATATCTTACAAAAAGAGATTTGTTGTCACTCACACAAAAGATTTTTGACCCGATTGGATATACTTCACCAATAATGTTGACACCAAAACTTATATTGCAAGAAGCTTGGAAAAGAGATCTGTCATGGGACACTCAGCTTGACGCTGATCTGATGAAAAGATTCCATGATTGGTATCAACACATTAATTGTTTAAAAGAATGTAAAATACCACGAAGATTAACCGAAAACATTATGAAAAAGTGTGAGGTAAGTTTACATTTATTTTGTGATGCTAGTAAGGATGGGTATGCTGCAGGTGTGTTACTAAGGGCTGGAAAAGATAAAATAAGCATACAACTAGTTTCAGCCAAATCACGTATCACACCACCCAAAAAGATAAGTATTCCCAGACTGGAACTATTAGCTGCTTTGATAGGCGCAAGACTACTCACACAGGCCAGAGAAAATCTTAATTTAGAAAATTGTCCAGAATACTGCTGGACGGATTCCGCGGTTACTCTGTGCTGGATTAAACGTGAATTACCTCTAAACACATTTGTAGGTAATAGAATAAAAGAAATTAGACAACATACTAATACAAAAGATTGGCGACATATTTCTGGTGAACACAACTGGGCCGACCTAGCGTCCAGAGGCTGCAACGCGAGAACCCTACTCGAGACCCGATGGTGGAAGGGACCGGCGTGGCTGCGTCTGGAACCCGAACAGTGGCCGCAGTCCGACTTCACCGTGGACGAGCTGCAAGTACACCTGGAAACTAAGAAAACCGTATGTAATGCACAAGTATGTTGTGATGAAAGTCTGTTAAATAAAATACAGTATTTCTCCAAATATTCAAAAATCATTAGGATGTTGGCGTGGATGTTAAGATTTACATATAATACACAACATTCACAGAATAAAAGAAAAGGAGAAATAACTTATAGTGAGTATAGTAAGGCAGAAAAAACTGTGATCAAATTGATACAAAAGGAAAACAGTGAAATTAATGGAAAAAGGAGTGAACATTTAACACAGTACATAGATGAAGAGGGATTATTAAGAATCAAAACTAAACTTACAATATCAAATTTTCCAGAGACCACCAAGGCACCTTATCTATTGTGGGGTAAGAATCCAGTTGTTATGGCTATGGTGAGACAACGACATGAACATCTACAGCATGTAGGGGCCAATCAACTCATCATAGATATACGGGCGAGGTTCTGGATAATCGGAATACGTCGATTAGTAAAGTCAGTAATCTCTGCATGTGTTATTTGTAGACGTTATAGAGCAAAAGCTACACAGGCACCGGCAGCGCCACTGCCACCAGAACGCACTAACTGCTCCGCGCCGTTTCAAACGACTGGCGTCGATCTAGCGGGCCCATTATTACTGCGTAACGGCGAGAAGTGTTGGATCGTATTATACACTTGTGCAGTGTATCGTGCAGTGCACTTAGAATTAACGAGATCACTTTCTACGGAGGCCTTTATTATGACATTGAGACGATTCGTAGCGCGTAGAGGCCGCGCAGATTTAATTATGTCTGATCAAGGCACAAATTTTTGTGGTACTAAAAATTTGATTTTTTCTCTAGATTGGGAGGAGGTTCAGCGTAACTCCACCATTCGACGTATGTCATGGAAGATGAACGCACCGACTGCAGCTTGGTGGGGCGGCTATTGGGAGCGACTGATACGCATTATGAAAGATCTTCTGCGACGTATCTTAGGTAAAGCGTCAGTGTCATATGAGGAACTTGGAACCATATTATGTGAATGTGAAGCAGTTATGAATGGCCGGCCTCTTACATATATAAATGAAGACGAGGGTGACTGTCTAGAGCCACTTACCCCGGCACATTTCATCCAGCCCACATATAACACTGACATGACAGATTTTGATTGCATAGATGTTAACAGTTTGAATAAACGGCACAAATATTTACAAGAACTTCGAGAACAATTCAAACAACGTTTCAAAAATGAATACCTTACTTTATTGGTCCAAAAAGGGAAAGAAACAAGAGATATTATAAACATAGGTGACATTGTCTTGATAGAAACGGATGAGAGGAGAATAAGATGGCCATTAGGCATTGTTTTAGATTTGTTTACAGGCAAAGACGGAATCGAAAGAACAGCTCAAGTAAAGACTGCCACAGGCACCAAGGTTCGTCCAATCCAGAGGCTTTATAAACTGGAAGTCTCCAATCAGACAGGTGACGAGGTACCATTGGTAAAAGCGACAAGTCAAAGTCCAATTTGTTCTAATTTGGAAAATAATTTAGAGCAACAAAAACACGACAAACATTCGTCGTCTGAACTGCTTGGAAGACCTCAGAAATCTACTCGTTCCGGTAGAATGGTAAAAATGCTAGTAAATACAATATTTATACTTAATAACTAATTACTAATAAGTAATAAATATTTATTCGATTTATCTTTGAAAGTCGAGATATTTAGTAGTTTCTGTGACTTAAATATTGTAATAAATAATATGTGTAAGATAAAACTCAAGACTGTTGTGTAACGATATGCTATTTTTAAAACGATAATTGTATTAATAATTATATTTTATAATATTCTAATTCATAGTTAAGACATCTAGTGTTGAGTAGAAGATTATACTCGTTTCAGGTGTGTTCGCTAGATGGCGCATATAATATTATTGTGTAAAACGCCCTCTAGACGCAAGTAGCAATATTAAAATTTGTTAATGTTAATTTCGGACACATCCTATTTTTTTTATTATTTCCTTTTGGCGTTGGAGGATGTTAGATATTTAAGTATTGTGTATCCGACCTAATATAGTTTTAGTGATTTTTTACAATGGTAACACTAGTTGGTAAGAAAATGTAAGAAAAAGAAGAGTCTGTGAAAAATATAATCGGGGTGAAAAAAGTTATGGTGTTGTTTTAATAAAACCTGCAAAGGACTCAATAAAAGGCTATCGAGAAAGAACAGAAACATCAGTTTCTTGATATACTGTGTATAACAAATAACTATTCATTCATTCTAAGTTAGATTTGTTCTCAAATATCATGATTTCATGAAAAGTCATTCTATGGAACAAATATAACTATCTTGCAATGTACCTATTTACATGATCAGCAATTTGATTTGATTTGTCACATTTAATCGAAATTCTAAGTTACTGGATTAGACTCATAATTATCTTGTCTTTCACTCAATATCATGTTTGTATCTAATACAGAAGAATATCGTTGATTACCTACAGTGAAGCCTTGAATAAAGACGTGTTCATTGGAAATATGTTCTTTATTTCCTTGTCACAGTTGTTCCAAGCGCGTGAAGGAAATACCTGTTATGATAAATACTTGTTCTGCGGAACAGGTATGGATGTATATGTTATCTTTTATAGTGATGTAATATTGAAAGTTTTGTGCGGAATAAATGGGAGTAGATTATTTATTAATACCTACACGTTGAAATAAGTTGGCACATCATGTGTTTTGAAAATAATCTTAGATTTAAAAGTACTATGGTTGCTATTTTAATTGAGACTCGCTTCTCATTAATTTGAGGAGGTTCTTTTCAAAATTAGACTATTCCACTTTTGACAGAACACAATTTTTTTGGTTGGTAACATTGAAATTTACATGCAAAACAAAAGTTTGTCAAAACGTATGATTTCATCAAAAGTAGTTTAATCCACTTCGAAATTAATTCCTTTCAAAACTATTTTCTCAAATCCTGAAAAAAATAATATTAAGTGTAAAATTAAAAAAAATTAAATGTAAATCGAGTTTTGAAAAGAACCTCATTTGTGAAAAAAAAAAACGTTTTTTTTTATTAGTAATTTTGAAATGACATTTGTTGCATTTCTGAATAGCCGCCTTAAATACGACATTACACTTATGCTTAGGCCCCTTGTTTAATGCCGGATATCTTAACAAAAAGGAACATCCGACACCCACATAATCTCATCACTATCATTGACGTAAACCACTCCAACCCTTCTCCACCATACATCCAAATATTTTCCTGCCATTTCGCTCAAGTGACAGTATGATCGAACTCGCCTACGCCCACTCCAACTCACTGTGTACATAGGGCTGTCTCTGGAAAGTAAACTAAGAATTCAACCTAGTTGTTGGGGACTAGTGTTGCCAACTTGCAAAATTCCTGTAAAACAAATAATTCCCGTTTTGTGCTCCTAAAAATATTATTGAACACTTTAATTTATATTAGTGTTCAAAAAAAGAGGCGCAATCATTATTGATTGCGCCTCTTTTTAACCGACTTCAAAAAAAGGAGGAGGTTCTCAATTCGACTGATGTTTTTTTTATGTTTGTTACCTCAGAACTTTCTATTGGGTGAACCGATTTTGATAATTATTTTTTTCCCATATAAATTGTATTAACTTTGCTTGGGTAGTTTTTGAGTTAGCTTCAATAATGCGAATTTTTTCCCACTTAGTATGTGGATGATATGTTAATTTCTTCTTACTGTTATTTACATAGCAGGTAGTGGTATTCGAATTTGTGTGGGGTAAATACCACAACTAAAAAGTAAAAAATGAAAACTTTTTACAAAAGAAAACAACCGACTTCCAAAAAAAACACTACAAAGTGAAAAATAACTTTAATTTCGGAAGTCGGTGGCAAAAAACGATAAGTAATTCAAAACCAAAGACACCGACTTCCGAAATTAAAGTTATTTTTCACTTTGTTGTGTTTTTTTTGGAAGTCGGTTGTTTTTTTTTTTGTAAAAAGTTTTTTTGTGAACCTCAAATAATTACTATTTTGGGGACCTAAAAATCCTAAATAGCCAAGTAACTGCGACTAACTTGGATGTTGCACGGCTCGCGTGTGATTGGTCACAGTTCTAACCTAACCTAATCCATTTGGTCGGGGTGCCCTAGCTTAGTTACTGCGAACAATTCGGTTCGTACGTGGTTGGTCACAGTTCTCTTGTGTCCGTATAAAAACGCATATACTGTCGAAAATGAGAACAATATATTCTAATAATAATATAGGTAATCAAAAGAAATAACAAAATAAGCGAATCAAATAAAAAACCTAACCTAACCTGGGGTATCCTAGCTTAGTTGATCGCACTAATTGTGAGAAAAGGTCAGAAAATTATAAAGAAGCTTATTTATTTAAAAAAGTGTACATCATTAAAAAGTTCAATTAGTTTTTAGAAGATCAGTTAGGTACCTAAACATTTCGCATTAACAACTTGTGAAAATAAAGGTGGAGGGTGGGCGTTTTGGGGGACTGTCTTATGTAATTTTGACGTTCGAAAAGTGCTGATTCTCAGTCTAGTTTGAATAAATGACTTTTGTTTTTTTTTTTGAATTTTGAATTTTTTGAATTTTAAATGAGAATATCTTCATTGTATTATTAGGGTTTTGTTTGTTAATGTTTGGATATTTTTAAGGATTAATGTGCCTATAGTAGTTATGATTTGAAAGAGCTCTTAAAAGGTTAGCAAACAGCTCGACTGGTAGAAAGTGTTTTCCGTCACCCACATAAGGCGAGTTTGTCTACAAATGTTTGAGATAGAAATAGAAAACCTTACACCAAAAAACTTTATTGCAATGAAATTGTTTATTCTGTAAATAGGATATCAGAATCAGTTTTACACGTCATATTAAAAAAGAATGAAAAAAAAAAAATAAGCTAGTTGAGTTCGGCGTTTCCTATCTGGCTACTCTTAGAAGAAAGGCCGAAACAAACTCAGAGGTCGCAATCTTTTTAAGTTCAGCATAATCATGGTCAGGCCATTATGAGAACCATGTAGATTAGTGTCTGAAATAGTCTTTTGAGGAAAGAACCACACAGATTTGAGTGGACCTGTCCGGTCAGTGCAAGCATTTGTCAGTAATCGTAGAGCTCAACTCAGAACTTAAGGAGCTTAACTCGACGAACAATACCAAAGAAAGGACATTAGTGTAGGCCGCATAAACTACTCAAACTGCTAGACCATCATTAAAACTGGCTGAGAAATAAAAATAATAATAATATCCACATAGTCCTCACATTCATAATAATTAAAATAATTTAAAATATCTCGACGAGCACACGAGGTTGTTCACATGTGGAATGTGAGCTCGGCTATCATTGTGCCGATTGTCGTTACGGCTAATGGCCTGATGGCCGAAAGCCTCGACCAACATCTCTCGAGGCTTTCGTTAGGCGGTTGGATCAAGCGCCTGATTCAGAAGGCAGTACTCCTCGATACGGCTCGCATTGTGAGGAGGTTTCTGTCTCTGCAGCCCTAACCACGGGTAGCTTGGACCCTGCTCCCAACACCGGCCAATGTTTTTTTAATTCTTTTATTTTAATAATAAGAACCAAAATGAATAAAAAATAATATAATACTTTACAAATTCAGTCACTTTCTATTCTCACTTGATCAATTAAATACTTTTTAACGATTTCATTAAAATACCGAAAACTACTTTTACCTAAAAAACAAGGCACAGCCCTTTGTTTACATGTGAGTGGGCTGACAATCGGTGCACTCACCCTGTTTGCTCGACAGAATTTTTACGGTGAAGCGACCAAACGTTCATATTGAACTCGCTGATGTGTTACAAAGTGGCGGCAGAGGGCGCTGATGGCAGTTTTTCGGGTTGCCAAGGTCATGGACAATTCAATTTTAAACATTTGATTAGATTAGCCGCTTTTCTCCGAATCCGTAGGTAACGATCGCACAAAAGTTTCACTTTCACGATAATAAACCTCTCAAAAAAGTTCTAAAGTCAGTGCTATAAAATGAAATTAAATTGTTTATTCTGTAAATTGGATATCGGAATCACTTTTAAAAACGCCACAATAAAAAAAAAATTAATAGTAAGATGGAGTCGATATTTCCTACCTCTATTGTAGTTGAAAAACATGTTTTCCCACTATATACGTCACAATATTTCTTTTTTTATGTGATAAAACTACAAATGAACGATTTTCGGACATTTTCCTTTATTTTTGCTGTGCGACCTTGCTTTTTGCCAAATTTCATGATTCTAGATCAACGGAAAGTACCAGGTTTTGATTTATTTGCGAGTATCACAATATATTGCAGAAATGACCGTATTTTTTTTATTGCGTTGACATAGAAGTTTGATTTTTTTAGAGCTCCAAGGGACCACAGACCTACGTATTTGACATTAATTTCAACTTGATACCTCTAAGTGTTCCTGAGAAAAAGGGTCTTGACTGACAGACGGACGGATAACGAATTGATCCTTTACCGGGCTTTTAAGGGCTTCGTTTTTGCTTTTTAGGTACGGAACCCTAAAAATTACCCACATAGTCCTCATATTCACAATAAATAAAACAATATATTTAATGGTTCCACTGTAATGTAATTTTTACAATGACGTACATAATTCTTTTATTTCTACAGATTACTTTTTGTTTAAACGATTGTGCCACATTTTGTGTTGAGTCTGGCACAAAGAGTACGTTTGAAAATGGAACATAACTGTGGTCACTCACTTTCAGTGTAGAGACAAATTTTTGCGGAAAAATGCGGCGAATTTTTACATTATCATGGCAACATTGCAGTAACACGTACTTTCACTAAATTTTAGGAAGTGTCACCGGTGACTCAAATGTTTGTGGAAATTGGTTGTCATTGTATGGGCATGTGATGCGGAGGAATGAGGAAAATGTCATGAGGAAAGTTTTGAGTATGAATGTGGATGGCTATAAGAATAGGGGAAGACCAAAGAAACGATGGATGGACTGTGTGGAAGATGATATGGCTAGAAAGGGTGTCTATCGCGATGGCGATTAATAGCTAAGTATGGAAGAAAAAGTATTTCGTCGACCTCAAATAAGTTGGGATATGGCCAGGAGAATGATAAGGTATAACTTTAGGACTATTTTAACTTGCTAAGTGCGATGAAGCAAAGTCTCACACGCATTTTGCCACATTTTTCGCTTAACCTTTCAACTGTCACTAACGAGACACATAGAATTTTAATTGTTATCCACCTCAATGAGGCGTCGTAACAGATGATGAGTTAAGTACATTCATCCGCCATCTTAGCGGTGTAAACAAACAAACTCTTCAGCTTTATATATATTATTAGTATAGATAAGACCCAGTACTTTTACCTAACGTTTTAAAATTCCACTTTTACTGATAAAAGCGTGATGTAGGTATATAAAATAGCTCTGAATAAAAATATAAAGTTTATCATAAAGTTTGATAATTATTTTATTCGTATATATTATACGAATAAAATAATTATCAAACTTTGTATTACTATGATCATTACTAAACCTACAATTATCCTCTTCCCGAAATTTTCATTACCGCAAAGCCAAAATTTTTGAAGATTTCACTTCTACCACGTGGTTATTTTTCCATGCAAATTTCGAGGGATTTTACTCCACTGTTTGACATTTTACATACAAAGTACATAACATTGTTTTGTCTCAATATTAATTTTATCTGTGCGGAAACAGAATAGTAAAATAAAAAGCTATTAAAAAGTTAAGAGCCAACAAAGATTCGTTTTTCTCGCTAATTTTAACGCAACTTTGGGCGTAAATAAGTAATAAAAGAAGTGTAAAATCTCCAAAACAAAGTCTGCACGGCAAAGCTTAATTATCGAAGAGTTCAATAAATTTTATTTGTAATTGATTTATGCTGTGGTTTTTTCATAAAATTCGATTTTCCAAAAGACTTCACAATTTTTTACGCGCTCGTTTTACTAAAATAGTTCGTAATGGTGTTTGTGTGCGTGCGAATTAGACGTTGTGCTTGTAGATCAGCATATAAATGCTCATCACTGATACTATCTCTGTCGGACACGATGCCAGGCGACACAGAGTGCTTTTTGGCCACGCCCACCAGTGAGTTCGAGTTCGCGACTAGTTCAACCTTAAGAAGGTTCCGCTGTGGTAGCCCGCGTATCAAATCTTAATTTTTTGCAATTTGTGGGTCAGTGTCAGGGTGTATCTTGATCAAAATATGATTCGCTACCATAACAAATATGTATTTACATAATTATTAATAATCATTAGAATCATTAATACATCTCTCTAAGTTAGATTTATTTCTGACCTGCAAATAGCAAAAAACGTAAGAAATTTTGAATTTCGCGGGTTACCACCGCGGATCCACCTTAAGAGGATTTATTCTAAAAGTGGGCAACGTCGCAAATAGCTATCAAACATTTACCTGTTTTGATTAATTTGGCAATATTACTTGTATGGAAATACGAAATATCACTAACTAGTCAACTAGAGTATTAATAATGAATTACAATTATAACACTGAATTTGATGTTGTAACCGTTTTAGGTGTAAAAAAGGGCACCCAAATACTTTTTTTACATCTTAAACGAAATATTCGGTGTTACGATATTAATTATTGCATTTCATAATCAATATTTTAGTTCAGTAGTAAGCCATATTTTTCCATACAGTAATATTGGTGCCGATTCCCTTGTTCACAAACTAAACTAAATTTAAGTTCAGTGCATCTTTTTCTTTCTATTTCATTATGAAAAGGACAGAAGATAAATTTTAGTTTAGTCCTGTCAAATTAATCAGCGCCTGTCACTCTCCATACAAGTTTAGACGTGATTAAAAACTTGCCGACTAAAATTACGTCCATTTACGTCAAGCGCTGATTAATTTGACAGGACTAAACTAAAATTTATCTTCTGTCCTTTTCGTAATGAAATAGAAAGAAAAAGATGCACTGAACTTAAATTTAGTTTAGTTTGTGAACAAGGGAATTGGCACCATTGCCAAATTAATCAAAACAGCGAAATATTTGACAGCTATTTGCGAAGTTGCCCATTTTCAGAATAAACGCTTTTTAAGAGGGAACAGGGCCTGCGATTCTCCATACAATTTCAGCTGTCCGTATTCCCCTTTTTTCTTCCTGAATATTGCCTCTAGAACCATTTTTTTTTTTCATATGATCAAAGTCTGCCGTAGGCACGTCCCTGTTATTTCTTTTTTTTCAGCAACTAATTGGTAAATAAAATATGACCCTCCAAAAATTACAAAAATCCCTCATTTTTACCGCCATGATTAGAGGACTACCAGACAAATTCGAAAAGTTTTTAACATAAAAGAAAATGATAGGAACATAGACATAGTCTTTCTTAAAATTTTAATGTAAAAATGATTGAATCGGCTCAGTTTTCGAGGAGAAAAAAGGGGAATACGAAACGTTGATCTCGTCAAAAAATTTGTAATTTAATCGGTCTGAGCTGCAGTTGTCCCTATCGCACTTTACAGGAGCAGACTTGAGGTAAGACGACAGCAATACTTTCTTCAAAAAACAATTTTTCTAATTCCTCGCAGGCCCTGTTCCCTCTTAAGCTGGATTACACGCTCGTGTTACTCGTCCCTGATACACACCTGCTACATAATTAAAAGTTTCTCAAACACAGTTTCGCCGACAACTACTTGGTACGAAATTAATTGGATAGGTACGTCTTATTGTATAAATTCCAATTTAATTAGCAGCCGAGATAGTTAGCTCAAACCATTAATTATGAAGAGAGACGCTTAATTGTAATTTTAACTTGTTGCCCATTTTTTTGGTGAAAAATGAGTTTTTGTTGACCTTGGCGTGGCTTTATGAATTCGTAATTAGGATTCTGAGTTTTATGTTAAATTATATTTAGGCGTTGTTTTCCTCGACAATACTTACTTTTAAGACAGATGTGAATGGAAACGCCGAGATCACACTCAAGAAAGTCATAATAGTGACCTTCTTGGTGTTGTTCTTCAGAAAGGTCAGGTGCGTAGTGCTCGCAACGTGCGTGCGTGTATGACCAGATGTATGAACATAAACGAGGCAAAAGGAGTATGTAAGGATCGTAGCAGGTGGCGTTCTGTGGTTTCTGCCTACCCTATGGGAAGAAGGCGTGAGGTTATTTATGTATTTCTAATTTCTTAATGTCTCTCGGGTATCATCGGATTTCCGAATACAAACGAATGCTAATTTCCATGTCCATCAATATTAGGTTTATCGTGTATGATAATTTGAATTCAGAACTGAGTACTTTATTGCTGTTTTGTTTTGATTTTCGTGTGAACTATATAGAGCTGTAAAACTATTTTCCTATCTGTCGTGCCTGCGACTTTAGCGGCTTTCTTCCCATTTTTTAAAATAAATTACATTAAGTTAAAAGAGTATTAACAACTCTGTATACTTCCAAGTGGATTGAGAGCGTCCGGTCTACACCAAGTGCAAAGGGCAACTGATAGAAATCCGACGATTGACGAAACACGAGGTTTGCCGAGGGACATTAAGAACATAGTTTGTCTGTATGTACTTACTTTCTTCAGTCCCATGTCTCAGGTAATCTAGCTGACTAACTTAAATGTACAAGAATGTGAACGTTTCAGACAAAATTTTGGTCAGAAATTTGTCTGCGGACGTACCATGAAGGCACGGTGTAAACGTACATTCGGACGATTTCGCACATAATAATAAATAATAATTAGTTTTAAATGGTAATTCATTTCTATGGGTGATAACTATTAATTCCAGATGGAAAAACCATAACAACCCTTTGCCCGATCCGGGAATTGAACCCAGGACCTCATGGTCAGGGAGTACCAGCGCTTGCAACCACTAGACGAATGAGGTAGTCTTTTTTTGTAATAGTGAAAACTTCTTTAGGCGCGTTGGGCATTTTTGAGATGGGAAAAAACAATTAAACTCGCGACACCGTTACCGACACCAGCTTTTGATCGTTAAAAAGACATCAACGCGCGATACGTTTTCTTTGGGATAAAAGAGAAGAAAGAGGTACTAACAAAATATGGACAAAAATTGTCTGAATTAAATGAATTTTATTTTATTTTTTTATTTTTTACTAATGACATTCCAAACATTGAGACATGACAACGACATGATAGACATTTCCCTTTTTTTACCGACTTCACAAAAAAGTGTTTCTTGCACAATAAAATGTATTGTTCAAGTTTTCACTTCTGTCGGCACTGCCGGAGTGCCATTGTTTTTTTTTTTACTAAACTTAGTCTTTTGAATATCGTATCAAACAATATTTCGTCCATTTATTTTAAATTACCTTTTGATAAAAGTGCAAGCATCATTAACCTCTCATGTTTGGAGCAGCACACTCCATTGGTTTCCGATTCATCGGCAAACGGCTGATACTACCCGCATTGTTTGCTTTATCTCGGTTCTTTACCCGAAATATTGATATTTTGGTACGAGTACCTATCTATTAAGGGGGCTACAGGAGCTAAACGCAAGTTTTATAATGCTTAAAAGTATATGATCCACTGCAGTAAATAAAATCAGAAAGATTATAATATTTCATGGGAGATATGCTTGTTGCAAGCAGTGGTGGCCCCGTGGTAACAGCCGCGACTTACGAGTTGTGGGTCGTAGGTTCAAACCCAGACAGGCGCTTTACTTTGTGTAAATTAATCCATTACCACTGCTCTCAAAACGGTAAAGGAAAACATCGTGAGGAAACCGGCATGTCCTAGAACCGAAAATTCGAAGACATGTGACATCTACCAACCCGCACTGGGCCCGCGTGGTGGATTACGGCCCACTCCCTCTCACAGAGAGGAGGCCTGTGTCCCAGCAGTGGGAACATTATAGGCTGATGATGATGATGCTTGTTAGATAGTGTATTGAAAAATAATATTACAACTATTTGATACTATAAAAAAAATCACGAAGATACTTTCTAAAAATTTCTTTTAAGAATGGAGCGACGCATGAATTGTCCATACAAACGTAGTACATAAATCATTTGCAATTTGAGCATATTTCCACCATATTTTGTTCATATTCGGATTGAGACAGTATTTATCTAGGCTCCTACGTCTTTTTATTTCCAAAAACTTACCTTTAAATGAAGTGTAAGCGAATTGCATTTCGTACATTTTTACAGCGTAAATGACATGTTTTCATATTGTTTTTTCTGTATTATAAACAAAAATATTTGTAATATTGTTTCCGCAGAAGCATAGTTTATGTTATCAAGTTACAAATTATCGAAAAAAAAAAAATGGAAATACATTAAATTTCATTCATAATTTATTGTATTACGACATCTAAATTTATCATAAATTTTCGAAAGCTAGTACAATAATTGTTAATGTGTGCGTGGTAGTATTGCTCACTGTAGGTGTATATCGCTCCGACAGGCACTCACACTAGCGCAACGTGCTTGGAACTGAGTTTTGCAAACATCTCGATTTGTAGTTGCGAGCCGTGTCGCCAGCCTCTTAACGATTAAAAACCATGAATCATTCTGATTTTTTGACAGATTATTCCATAAGCAACATATTAACGTAAAAGTGTTTAAATTTTTTAGTCCAATCAGTAGATTTTTTGTAAATAGATAATTGTTTCATATTTGAAATAAATTACCAGCGTTGTGTCATCGCGCTTCTCTTTCTTTTATAGGCAGTCTGACAGTGACCGCGTTTTTGGTGACCAATGGGTAGCTCGCCGTCCGATAAGGACCAAGCCCGGGTCGACGGCGCGTTGGGTTCCACGCGCGCCTCAAAGAGATGTCAGCAGAACTGACGGGGTCGCTAGGGCTGATGCCTGCCGGGGTTGCGGAAAAGTCCGAAAGGGATACCGTGGCCCCTGGCAACATGGCAACTGAAGGAACACGGGTGGGTTTTAGTCAGTAAGAGTCTGACACGCCCTCCCGCTCCGCCCAGAGCGGGAGAAGTGTTGAAAAGGTGTTGTCAGCCTCTAAACAATATTATGAAGAGGTTAATGTTAAAAAAATATTTAATCAAGTCATTTATTTTTCTTCTAATAAATTCAAGGTATGATAAATAATGAGCAATTGTAGCTAAATAATAATAGCCGTGCGGGACGAACGAAAGTTAAGCTACGCTTGCCGCGGTCAGTTCGCGGATGGGTGACCATGGTCCCGGCTGGAGGAGTCTCGATATGTAAAGATGGTCACCCATCCACGGACCAACCGCGGCAAGCGTAGCTTAATCTGATTTGATCGACGCGGCTGTAATACAACAGTCTATTTTAAAGTTGATCAAATTGCTTCGGTAACGCAATAAAGGAACCTAAAAAAATATTTGAACAGACAGTCAATCGAAGGCAAACAATATTTTTCGCTTTCAGCCAAGGAAATACCTATAAAATCGAACAGAAAAAGCCGATTGGAAAGCGCCTTTCCTGTCTACCTCAATATCCGCCGACGGATTGGTAGCCGACTACATCCGATCTCCCACGATAAACACCGAACGCTTTTGAATAAAGAACTTGAGAATCGATCGGATTTGAATGATTGTTTTTGAAAAGGAAATTCAGATTTGAATAGACGAGAATTTTCTTTTATTTGTATGTAAATATTTTTATAGAAATAAACACTTTTGCAAAAAAAACGGGAACATTACAGTCATTGGCTTTTCTATGGATAATATTAATATTTTTAGGATGTCATTAGCATACACGACTAGAAATTTCTTATTATCTGCTGTGAGACGTAACATTGGCTATACCCCTCTTCCAGCAGCGCTATAATTTTATTAGCTCTTATTGCTTTTCTGCCATTACAAGCGACACAAAGTTATCTGTTTTAAATCACAATAAGGCAGGATTAAAGTCAAAGTCAAAGTCAAATCATTTATTTCAAATAGGCCCATGTATGGCACTTTTGAACGTCAAAAATTACAAAATAATAAAATTGATTCTAGTCGCCCCTTCCAAAAGGTAGTTTTCGTATGGAGAAGAATGGGCAAGAAACTCCACCGTTACTCTTTTAAAATGTTTTACAATATTGTTTGTATATGTATTATGCGACAAACATAAATTATTCTACAAAAAATAATGAGAAGTTAGTTTTAGTTGCCTGATAACCTTTTAACCGCAAACCCGCGAAAAATAAGTAAAAAGTTACAAACTGAAAAAGGGTTTTTTTTTTAAACAAAAGTTTTGAATTTGGAATTAACTTTTTTCATACCCAGACTCTTTATTAAGTGCCAGTAAAGGCTTGTGCAGACCAGCGCGATATCGCGGGCGCGATATCGCGCTGGTCTGCACGAGCCTTAACATAGTTTGGCTATTAAAACCTCTTTAGAACTAAATTATTACCAATAATGTAAAAAAATCAAAACCGCCAGTTTTTTTTTTGCAAAGTAGTGTATAAATCAATATTTCTAATGGATTTATGAATGACAAACAGATCATTTTGATGTTTTGAACTTCGAAAGCTGTTTGAACTTTTATTATTCCATTTTTTTTTTGACTCTCTTGTTGGTATAGTTGTCACAAGAGCTACTGCTGAGCATGAGGTCCTGGGTTTGATTTCCAGGTGGGGCAGTGTTATGTTCCATTTTTTTGTGAACAAACATATTACAAATTAGAGGATTAGGTATATCCAAGATAAGAGTGCTTGGAAACATGCTGGTCTTGCTCCATAGGACAATTTAGAATCAAGACAAAATCAAACTGGTTGCTAATTTAATTGTAAAATTTATTATTTTGTGTTTTATGACATTAATTTTACATTCTGTGATTACTTCCTCACACACTGACTTATTAATTATAAATTTTTAGGAAAATCGTCTACTTTTACAATGGTTGTAAATATGTGAGCACCGTGTATCTATCACATAATTAAATTATCTGTCGTTGCTTCATTTTTAATTCTTTGTACCTATTGTGGTATAGTAATTTAATTCTAGGTGCATCGTCTTCACATATGATTATTATTTAACTAATGTACATACCTATACAAACAATTGTAAAACATTTTAAAAGAGTAACGGTGGAGTTTCTTGCCCATTCTTCTCCATACGAAAACTACCTTTTGGTTTTAACTAGAATCAATTTTATTATTTTGTAAATTTTGACGTTCAAAGTCCTTACATGGGCTATTTGAAATAAATTATTAGACTTTTTTTTTTTTTTACTATCTGCTATTTCTCAGTAGCAGCCCGGAGTCTGGATTTGTTTGATGGCAATAGGCTCCCGGAAATTGTTCTACCGTGAAGTCTTCTTAGAAATTGTTTTGTTAGAGTCGCGTCGCGCTGTCGCATCGCGCCAGTCTGCACGAGGCTTTACATGGGTAGGACTGGCGAAATGTACTATGCACTCCTCTGTCTAAACCTTCGGAGAAACAAGGGGTGATGTTACATTATTTGTATTGACTTTTAATGCCGAATAATCTTTGCCACCCATCCACAGATTGACCGCGGCAGGAGCAGCTTAACCTTATCGATCCGCCTGGCTTTTATATATTTCCCATTCAAATTCAAAATATTTTTTTATTTCACAAGGGCACTTATAAAACGTCAGAAGCTAGGTGCACGGTTCCAATTGGTCGTTTCTTAAGGAGAAGAGCCGGCAAGAAACTCCACGGTTACTCTTTTAAAAATAAATGGTTTTTACAATATTTGAGGAGCACGTGGCTAAGTACTAAAAGCCGCACGGGTCGATTCATCAGGTTAAGTTACGCTTGCCGGGGTTTGTACGTGGATTGGTAACCATTTCTACATACCGAGACTCCTCCGTGTCTCGGAAAGCACGTTGGTCCTAGCTGTCATTCATAGATCTTTGACAATCGTTACGGGTCGTCAGAAGCTCGAAAGTCTAATAACTAGTCTTACCAAGGGGTATCGTATTACCCAGTTACTGGGTGTTGGAGGTCAGATAGACAGTCGCTCCATGTATTCAATTGTATCCGGTTAGATTGGATGCCAACCCCAACATAGTTGGGAAAAGGCATTTGAAATAAGATTAGACATTTAAACAAACCTTTTTTACAGTCTGCTCAACTGATTTTGACTTCTATACCGTAGGCATAAGGATGGCATTAAAAGCTAAAAAGTGGTTACAATACCAACTGTTTACTGCAACGGCCATCTGTCATGCCACGAACGCAATAGATGTCAAAATCGGTTGAACGGACTGTAAAAAAGGTTTGCTTAAGATTGCGGCGACGCATGAATTGTCCATACAAACGTAGTACATAAATCATTTGCAATTTGAGCATATTTCCACCATATTATATTGATATTCGGATTGAGACAGTATTTATCTAGGCTCCTACGTCTTTTTATTTCCAAAAACTTACCTTTAAA
Source organism: Agrochola lychnidis (assembly GCA_963680765.1). Taxonomy (NCBI): domain Eukaryota; kingdom Metazoa; phylum Arthropoda; class Insecta; order Lepidoptera; family Noctuidae; genus Agrochola; species Agrochola lychnidis. The sequence continues at coordinate 10,159,592 of OY796873.1, forward strand.
TGAAGTGTGAGCGAATTGCATTTCGTACATTTTTACAGCGTAAATGACATGTTTTCATATTGTTTTTTCTGTATTATAAACAACAATATTTGTAATATTGTTTCCGCAGAAGCATAGTTTATGTTATCGAGTTACAAATTATCGAAAAAAAAAAATGGAAATACATTAAGTTTTCATTCATAATTTTTTGTATTACGGAACACATCCAAATTTATCATAAATTTTCGAAAGAAAAGAAAGAAAGAAAATATATTTATTTAGCACAGACAAAAAGGCACACAACACAACATAATTATAACACAAGTAAAAGATAGAAATAAAAAGGAAACAAAAAACAGTGTAAAATAATAATTTAACATGAAAGTTAGTGTGCCTCGCGGCTGAGGAGTACTATCGCGTCAAGCAATAATTGTCAATGTGTGCGTGGTAGTATTGCTCACTGTAGGTGTATATCGCTCCGACAGGCACTCACACTAGCGCAACGTGCTTGGAATTGAATTTTGCAAATATCTCGATTTGTAGTTGCGAGCCGTGTCGCCGGCCTCTTAAATGTTTAATCTTATTTCAAATGGAGTATAGGCAGATTGATTTAAGTATTGGTTTTTACAATGTTTTCAAATTATAGTGTTAATATGTAGGTATTAGAGGACACATTGAACACTTATTCACAAGGAAGATACTTATCAAATGCCAACCTTACAGCATGCACTGATGGCTTCATTTTGTCACCTGAGAAGTAATTAACACTAGTATATAGGTATAATTAATTATCCTCCTGATCCACAATCTAACCTGAAACGTACTTGTAATAGGTGTACCCGAGTTGAATGGGACTCTAGTACGTATAATTAATTGCTTTAAGATCTCGTGAGATCCTGTTCAAATTAATTAAGACGCAGATATATGCCAGTGACCTTGAGTGGTTAGCTTGTTGCGTGGTACTGAGCTCACGCAACGCGTCGTACGTCCAGCCAGTTTTAGGACTGACCCATTAAGAAGTGCTGTCCTAAATTAAATGCATTATTAATTTATTATACATAAAACAAAAAGTATTTTAATAAAACACGTATACTAAAATTTCAATAGTTACATTGTCTTTAAAATGGTGTAGGTTTCAGAAAAATACGCTTGATCGATTTTGCGTGATTCTCAGTTAGTCCGCGTTAGACATAAATTTAAAAATTAATTTCACTTTGTAATATAAACATAATCTAAAATATTTCTGTATTAAGTTATGAAAAGGCTCTTTAAATAAGAGCCTTTATGAGCCTACCTATATATGTTAAATACATATATTTTTTTCAAATCATTAACCAGAAATTACTTAGTCGGCAGATGCACGACATGACTGTGACAAGAAGGCGTCCACTCAGCATGATGCAGTGCTATGGGGGACTCACAGCGCAGCGCTGAATTTAAGTGGTCACCCGAAAAAAGATGTACGAAAGTCAAGTCAGGTTCAGTGATTTTTCTATTAAATAGGTAGGTTACAAAATAAAATAAAATAAACAGTACTTAGAATATAAGACAACTATACAACGAATTATAAGAATAAATAACATAACATTTAATCCGCAGGCATCACCATACGTTCTGCCGGGGCTGCGAAGAAGTCCGAAAGGGAGATCGTGGCCTCCGGCAACATGGCAACCGAAGGAACACGGGTGGGTTTTAGTCAGTAATCTACTCATTACAATGTTTTTGTTATGAGTTTGTATTGCAATTTGTGGTTGGCTAGTGACCTCGACAATTGATCATATTATTTTTTACTTGAGCAACCGGCAGCAAGTTCGTCATGCTCCCTTAGATGTCAATGCTTGCAGTAGCGTCGGGAGTCGGGTTGCCTCCTTCCCTCAAATATGGCGAGGGGGGTAATGGCTGATCTTTGCGTTATGCTCGTGAACGGGTGATGCTTGTGGTGACTGGTCGTCTTGCTGATCATGGTTTTGTTATTGTTACTAGTAATTAACTGTACATTTATTTTACCTCGATGGTCCTAGTTTATCATTTATAACTTCCAATTTACAGCTTTATGTAAGCGGGCACGCCCTTTATGCCTGGAGGCTTTTATTTAGATATTTAGTTCTTTTTACGTTTAGTTTTTATTTTTTAATTCTGCTTGAGTATAGTTCTCGATGTTTTTGGTTGGTATATTGGCGTGTGCTAGCTGACATATGGCCAATAATTTATACTTAATTAAAATAATGTTTTGTGTTGCATAATAATTTTGCATACTATTGTATAGAGTCATTTTTATTTTTTTCTAACTTGAACAGACAGCTGTGCTGCTGGGGAGTTTGTTGCGCCACTTCTTCTTCCCAGCTAAAGGCACTAGGAAGTGGTGAAGGGTGGACGTTTTATGGGGGACTGTCTTATGTAATTTTGACGTTCGAAAAGTGCTGGTTCTCAGCCTAATTTGAATAAATGACTTTTGAATTTTGAATTTTTGAATTCAGTAAGAGTCTGACACGCCCTCCCGCTCCACCCAGAGCGGGAGAAGTTATTTGATAATTTCCCACTCAAAAAAAAAAGGCATCACCATACGCGCATAAATAATGTAGATACCTAACTATAACTATTACTACACGAGGTGTTTTGACGTGTAAAAGTGATTCCGATATCCTATTTACAGAATAAACAATTTCATTTCATTTCATTTCTTGCTAGACCAACGAGTTACCAAGTTTCCCCTTCATCAATACAACATTGAATTACACCGCTCACTCTTGACGAGATCTATTTTGGGAAATAATGTTGTTAAACTCGGCAACAAATTGCCTTTGATACGGGAAAGTTAGGAGGATCCCATCCACTAAGGGTTATTAGTATTCTTTCAGCGTTTCGCTCGCCCCCAAAAATATTTGGATGATAGTATGTATAAGGCTTATTATACTTATCAAAAAGTTGGGGAGAATTTATAAGAATATTGAATGGAAGGTTTTATTTTTAATCATCAAGGAAAAATACGTTGAAAGTATCTAATACTTAAATAATAATATAATAAACAGAAAATATTTGATTTTTTGTATGTTTGTTTGTTACGCTTTCATGCTAAAACGGTTGAACGGATTTGGATGAAATTTGGCAAATGGGTAGACCATGACCCGGGTTAAGACATAGGATGTTAGGGGACAGCGAATTAAATATATTTTCTACCATTGCATGCCGTTCACCGTCGCGACGACGCTTGTTTCTAAATATTACCTAAAACTTATTTAAACTACCAATACATTTTTTATTTTTTTTATTTATATATACTTTATTGTACACCACAAAAATCATCATCATCATCAGCCTATAAATGTTCCCACTGCTGGGACACAGGCCTCCTCTCTGTGAGAGGGAGTGGGCCGTAATCCACCACGCGGGCCCAGTGCGGGTTGGTAGATGTCACATGTCTTCGAATTTTCGGTTCTAGGACATGCCGGTTTCCTCACGATGTTTTCCTTCACCGTTTTGAGAGCAGTGGTGATGAAATAATTTACACAAAGTAAAGCACCTGTCTGGGTTCGAACCTACGACCTACAACTCGTAAGTCGCAGCCGTTACCACTGGGCCACCACTGCTCTTAACACAAAAATACATAACAAAAATTAAATCAAACACTACAAAATATACAATGGGTGGAGTTTCGGAAGTCGGCGGCAAAAAACGAAAATTCAAAAACCAAAGATACCGATTTCCGAAATTACTAAAGTTATTTTTCACTTTGTAGTGTTTTTTTTGAATGTCGGTTCTTTTTTTTTGTAAAAAGTTCTTGTAACCTTAATTTAGAGTGTAATAAATATTTATAAATTACCTAATACAGTCCGTAGAATCTATCATCAGCTGTTTTCTGATCGATTAATCTTTGATCCATCTATTTGCTTGTTTGTTCCTCAATCACGCTTCAATAAAGATCGTAATAAAATCTTTCAGGAGGCAGTAATTATGTCAAGGATAAGACAGCCGATTGAAGAGGGATTTTGTAAGAAAACAGATGGGTTGGAAACGAGGCAAGAAAAAATGGTTAGTAAAACGATACGATGTGCTTAATCAATCTGCCTAGCCTTTTTCCAACTATGTTAGGGTCGGCTTCCAGTCTAACCGGATGCAGCTGAATACCAGTATTTTACATGGAGCGACTGCCTATCTGACCTCCACAAGCCAGTAACTGGGTAATACGATACCCTTTGGTAAGACTGGTTGTCAGACTTTCGGGCTTCGGACGACCCGTAACGACTGTCAAAGATCCACGAATGACAGCCATAGTACGATGTGCTTATTAAAAGAGAAATATTAAACTGGTCCTTTAAAAACTTAGTGACCTTTAATGATGTACGCTTTTTTAAATTATTGAACCTTTACAAACGTTTCTACACACGCTTCTACACACATACACACACCCACACACACCCCCATTCACTCTCTTTATCTCTTCTATATACACTTTTTGTAATAAATGAGCTTCTTCATAACTTTCTGGCCTTTTCTCAGAGTTGGTCGCAGTAATACACACACACACATCCCCACAACACACTCACTCTCTCTCTCTTTTCCATAAACAGTTTATTGTAATAAATGAGTAACTAAGCTATAGGGTGCCCCGACCAAACGGATTAGGTTAGGCTAAAACTGTGACCAACCACGTGCGAGCCGAATTGATTGCAATAACTAAGGTAGAGCACCCTGACCAATTGGGTTAGGTGAGGTTAGAACTGAGACCAGCCTACATCCAAGTTGTTGCAGTTACCTGTCTATTTAGTATTTTAAATAAGAGAATTTATACTTACTAAAAAAAAAAAACAATATTATTAAAAAAAAAATGAAAAATTGAAAAATTGCAAATAAATGAATTTTCATCCATTTTCATATTTTCATACTCTATCTTAAATCTATACTCTATATTAAGTCTCTTCCTTTACCAAATTAGTAATACTTTTTCTACTTTAATATTATTCGTTAATTTATTTAAACATAATATCTTACATAATCTAGTTGTAAAATAATATACCCAAATAGTTACTGTTTAAGTCATTGAAAATTTTATGTCTTCTTTTTAATTTAGCTTCTGTTATAATGTATTGTTGTCTTCTTTATAAATGTTTGATGTAAATTGATGGCCTGAAACACAGGTTTTCATAAACCTAGATCAGGCTAGTCTACATTACAGATAGAATTAAATTTTCCTCGATTGTAATTGTAATTTGTAATTTTTTATTTATGTTTTGATAGAAAAAAAAAACAGAAAAAACAGTATTGAGGCCTCTAATATAGCAGGATTACTAAAACAGGGTGGCAGGGACATCGACGCGAAAACTGTTACCATGAATTCAGTACATGATCAGATATTTAAAAAAAAAACAGCTGTTTCATAGAAAACTGCAATACCTATGTGGTCAAAATGTATAGGACAGAGGATTTTTTTTTAAATAACCGACGAAACATTTCAACGCAGCCGGGCGTTCAGAATTATGTACTGAATCCATGGTAACAGTTTTCGCGTCGATGTCCCTGCCACCCTGTATAGTAGGGCTCAGTGGCGTGCGTTTCATAAAGACAGAAAGACACTGCCTACCCTAGTTCTGATAATAGATTTAATATTATTTTATCAATAAACAAAACAAATCATAAATCAGCTCCACCTATCGAGTGCCGGTGGTATCATCATTTGAATTTCGCATCATCTCGATTCGCGCTGCACTAGCGCCGCCTCGCCTCTGCCTCGGTAAAGACACAAACTATTCGTCTCTGAATGTTTTTATGTGTGCTCTCGTGGTAAATCGTATTTAATGTGTGTGCGTTCCTATAGCTACGCGGGCTTTGCTGACACACAATGACAAAAATCACGCACACAACTGCAAGAAAAGCCAGTGTCTTTTTGTAGTTATTCTATACAGCTAAGACGAAAAATTACGACTCGTACCGAACATTACCGAACGAAACTTTGCTATGCAATGCAATGCAAATATTTTAGGAAATAACATTGTTTCATTCAATTTTATACATTTAGATGACCATAATTTTTTGTCGTATAACCTTTTTTACCCTTTATTGCCCGTTTTACTATAGTTGCCATATTGTTTGACGTGCGTTGTGTTTGTGAATACGCTATCAGGTAATTAGAATTTGATTGTTGTTATTAGTGTAAAATGGATAATATTGTCTGTGAAAGTTGTTCAGATGGTGTGTGTATTGAGAAAATAAAACATGATGCGTTTTCAAAACTATCTTTCGGTGAAAAAAAACAAGTTATCGAGATAGGTCGTGGTACACCGGATTTGCAATTAATACAAATTAAAGGTAAAGTCAATCGTAAATTCAATAAAAAACAATATGATTCATATCATTGGCTGACAGGTTGCATACACAGTAATCGGTTATTTTGTTTCGTTTGTCTACTATTTTCAAATAATAAAACCGTCTGGAACGACACCGGTTACGCTGATATTCATAATTTTCCTACCGCCGCGAGAAAACATGAACAATCTGAAAAACACTTAGAAGCTTCCCTTAAATATCACACCTTTCGAAAAAATCGTATAGAGACGCGTTTAATCATCAATCGACAAGACGACGCGACGAACCAAAACCAACGTGCAGTATTTTTGGTGAGTAAAATTTTCTGCCTACCCTGTCTTAAAACTGTGTGCACGCCACTGGTAGGGCTGTCAACCCTAGTCGCAGTGGGCGGTCCCGCCTACATTTTCTCACAAAGCAAAGCTAATCTCACTTGCGTACTTTAGCCGTGGGCCGCTGTGGAGCTTTACGGTAAGCAAAAACACTGACGTGGGGTAGCCTATATCATGATTCATCTGCCCTTATCTGAGTGTATTCCATTCGGGGTCTGACACATCTTTTACACAATATCTCTATAAACCGCCATCTAAAGGGCTGCGCAAACGTAGACACTTTTTGTTACCGCCACGGCACACTATCACAGGAAACCGTAGTTGCTGTGTCCGGTAGCTGCAATCGGACACATTTGACGGTTGCCTGTTACACAGCGCACCGCAGGAAACTATAGTTGCTGTGCGCCGTACAATTTTTTGGAAATTTGTTAATGTTGCTTGTGTCTTCAACAGACGACTTTTAGTTTCAAGTTACTGACACCGAATACTTTTTGATCGGCAACGAGTAGGTATGTGTCAAAAAAAATGTTTACGTCTGCGCTGGTTATATAGAAACCAAAAAAAAAGAAGAATAAGTTTATTTGTTATAGGAACACGTGCATAAAAGAAGAGAACAATAAAATTAAATAAAACAATAGATTTAATTATAATCACGAGCACAAAACAGAAATATGCGGCTGCTACTGGCACTTCATGACTGTGACAAGAAGGCTTCCACTGAGCATGATGACCCACAGCACAGCGCTGATTTTCAGTGGTCAACCGAAAAAGTCGAAAAAAAAAATATTAAAAGAAATCAATGGAAATAGAAATCAAATATTCATTTGTAGCTTGTATCTGATACAAGACACAAAAGTGTCCAAGTTTGCGCAGCCCCTCACTTAGTGTTTACTTTCCTTCCTTCCCTTATCATCTTTGACACAATCCATCGATCTTGTTAGAGGTATACCTCTGTGTACTTCAAAATTATTTTGTTCTGGACCGTTGCACAAACAATGTGTTTGTTTACATTCCTGATAAAAAGGAATCGGAAATATTTAATAATTGCCAAAAGAAGTTGTTGTGTGTGTGAGTGAACTTTTGATTGACCGATCGTGTTCCTTTGTAAAAGTTTTTATTCCATTAAACAGTAACACGATATAAAAAGTTCATTATTCCGAGAACAAAGAAACATTTTATTAATGGGCCGAAACTCTTACGTCAAAATAAACAGCCTTTTGTTATTATTACTCGGAACATCAATGGACGGAAATTGTTATTTTTACGTTCTAATATCAATGAACTCGTATTCATTCTCGATCATTCAGATCTCGCCGTAAAACTTAGGTGAAGTGAGCTAAAAATAATAATACAATTTATTTCAGGCGACACAGGCCCATAGAAAAATACCTTAACCTAAACATACTTAATTTAATGATGAATGAGAGCATTGATAGCCTAGTGGTGTGACCGTCGGACTGCCAAATCATAGGTCTTGAGTTCGAACCCAAGGCACGCACCTCTGACTATTCAGATTCATGTGCGTATTGTATAATTATCACTTGCTTCAAAAACGGTGAAGGAAAACATCGTGAGGAAACCGGCATGCCTGAGAGATATTTCTCGACGGCATGTGAAGCCAAGTCAGAGGCCCATGGGTGGCTTTAAAACTCTGATACCAGGTTAGTCACTAACGACACGAAAAAAAGAAGACTTAATTTAATAAACAAAACTTGAAAAACTTGTGTTGATAAATAGCTTAAAACCTCCTGTGGTACTTGGCCGCGGAAGCGACGGAACACCACGTCCAAAGTCTTCCTCCATGACGACGGACAGAAAACAATTCGGTACTCGCACCAGAAACGCCTTGAACTGGCACAGGCAGTGGCGTGCGTTTCATAAAGACAGAAAGACACTGCCTACCCTAGTTCTGATAATAGATTTAATATTATTTTATCAATAAACAAAACAAATCATAAATCAGCTCCACCTATCGAGTGCCGGTGGTATCATCATTTGAATTTCGCATCATCTCGATTCGCGCTGCACTAGCGCCGCCTCGCCTCTGCCTCGGTAAAGACACAAACTATTCGTCTCTGAATGTTTTTATGTGTGCTCTCGTGGTAAATCGTATTTAATGTGTGTGCGTTCCTATAGCTACGCGGGCTTTGCTGACACACAATGACAAAAATCACGCACACAACTGCAAGAAAAGCCAGTGTCTTTTTGTAGTTATTCTATACAGCTAAGACGAAAAATTACGACTCGTACCGAACATTACCGAACGAAACTTTGCTATGCAATGCAATGCAAATATTTTAGGAAATAACATTGTTTCATTCAATTTTATACATTTAGATGACCATAATTTTTTGTCGTATAACCTTTTTTACCCTTTATTGCCCGTTTTACTATAGTTGCCATATTGTTTGACGTGCGTTGTGTTTGTGAATACGCTATCAGGTAATTAGAATTTGATTGTTGTTATTAGTGTAAAATGGATAATATTGTCTGTGAAAGTTGTTCAGATGGTGTGTGTATTGAGAAAATAAAACATGATGCGTTTTCAAAACTATCTTTCGGTGAAAAAAAACAAGTTATCGAGATAGGTCGTGGTACACCGGATTTGCAATTAATACAAATTAAAGGTAAAGTCAATCGTAAATTCAATAAAAAACAATATGATTCATATCATTGGCTGACAGGTTGCATACACAGTAATCGGTTATTTTGTTTCGTTTGTCTACTATTTTCAAATAATAAAACCGTCTGGAACGACACCGGTTACGCTGATATTCATAATTTTCCTACCGCCGCGAGAAAACATGAACAATCTGAAAAACACTTAGAAGCTTCCCTTAAATATCACACCTTTCGAAAAAATCGTATAGAGACGCGTTTAATCATCAATCGACAAGACGACGCGACGAACCAAAACCAACGTGCAGTATTTTTGGTGAGTAAAATTTTCTGCCTACCCTGTCTTAAAACTGTGTGCACGCCACTGGGCACAGGTATCTCCATACTTAAAAAAAAACTTTTTACAAAAAAAAAAACAACCGACCTCCAAAAAAGAGAAACACTACAAAGTGAAAAATAACTTTAATTTCGGAAGTCGGTGTCTTGGGTTTTGTATTTTCGTTTTTTGCCACCGACTTCCGAAATTAAAGTTATTTTTCACTTTGTAGTGTTTTTTTTTTTGGAGGTCGGTTGTTTTTTTTTGTAAAAAGTTTTTATTTTTCACTTTTTAGTCGTGGTACCTACCCCACACACATTCGAATACCACTACCTGCTACCAGTGACAGAAACTTATCATATCCTCTACATACTAAGTGGAAAAAAAAAACGTATATTGTAGCTAACTCAAAAACTGTCCCAGCAAAGTTAATAAAATTTATATGGGACCAATTCCAGAGCACACCCTTTCAAACAAAAAAAGAATTTTCAAAATCGGTCCACAATTGACGGAGAAATCGGTGGACATTTATAAAAAAAAAAGAAATAAAAAACAAACATACGCGACGAACATATAACCTCCTCCTTTTTGGAAGTCGGTTAAAGAAGGCCTTTACAATTATAAGATAAGAATGCTTGGAAGCATGCTGGTCACATCGTGAGGAAACCGGCATGTCCAAGAACCGAAAATTCGTAGACATGTGACATCTACCAACCCGCACTGGGCCCGCGTGGTGGATTACGGCCCACTCCCTCTCACAGAGAGGAGGCCTGTGTCCCAGCAGTGGGAACATTTATAGGCTGATGATGATGCTGGTCTAGCTCCATAGGACAATTTAGAGTCTAGACAAAATCAAACTGGTTGCTAATTTAATTGTGTAATTAAATATTATATTTTTTTATTTTTACATTCTGTGATTACTCACACACTGACTAATTAGTATCACTTGTAATTTTTTTAGGAATATCGTATAGGTACCTACTTTTACAATGCTTGTAAATATGTGAACACCATGTATCCATTACATATTTATTATTTTTTCTGTCATTGCTTCATTTTTAATTATTTTTACCTGTGTGGTATAGTAATATTATTCCAGGTGCATCGTCTTCACATATAATTATATAATTAATGTATACAAAATATTGTAAAACATTTTAAAAGAGTAACGGTGGAGTTTCTTGCCCATTCTTCTGCATACGAAAACTACCTTTTGGAAGGGGCGACTAGAATCAATTCTATTTTTTGTTTTTGATGTTCAAAAGTGCCTTTTTGTGCCTAATTGAAATAAATTATTTGACTTTGACTTTGAAATTTATTTGTTAAACCTGTTGAATATGAAATGAAATAAAACTATAAACTAAACAAAACTTGACGTTGCGGTGCAACTCCAGCAACTGCACCCTCGGTGTGTACCTCGTTTAAAGCGAGCAGCACTTGATGGGGATTGATACTTATTGACTTAGCTCACTTCAAACTCAATTCACCGTAGTCTTCACGGTGAGATTTTAACAAAAACTTTTTTAGTTGGTTTGTACTTTATCAAAGTTACAATAGCCTAATGTCAACTGCTCATCACCTTTTACAAAATATTGCTTTTCCCGATGCAGGGGCTTGTTGAGGAGTTTTCCAGGTACTTCACCATCAGCTGCACTGCACCATATGAATTGTGGCGAGCATCAATTGCTTGCCAACCATATTAAAGTAATCGAATCGCAACCCGTGAAATACATATTATTGAGTAGTTCCGGTGGCCATCTGTGTCCTTTGTTATCAGTTTCACTTTGCCAAATGGTGCTTTCCGAGAGCGATTTGGGTATTTTTTATAGTAACTCGTGCAAATGCACGAGTTACTATAAAAAATATCCAAATCGCTGTAGGTGTGCCTATAATATTTGAAGAGCTCCCTCGATTTTTCCAAGATACCATCTTCAGATCGTGACCAAATGACAATGGGACCAACTAGAAAGTATAAACCTTTCAAACAAAAAAAAATAAAAATTTCAAATCGGTCCTGCCGTCTTCGAGTAATCGGGGAACATACATAAAAGAAAAAAGATTCCGACGAACTGAGAACCTCCTCCTTTTTTGAAGTCGGTTATAAATAGGTCTTTACTGGAAGATGAAATGGTTAGAAAGTGCATAATAGTCCTCCAGACCGAATTCCAGTCATGGTGACCAATCTCAGCGGAGACCAGCCTTCGGCGCGGGAGATGTTATAGTGCAGGCGTGTGTGCGCAGACACAGCTGCACTCTCTTCCCTCACTCTCATAGTCCTCAGGGACGGCCACCCAATACGACCGGAGAGAGATCAGGCGCAGGATGAACGGCTTAACGTGCTTTCCGAGGCACGGGGGTATCACACCGCCAACTTCCAAAGTCCTGTTACAAAGAAATTTCTAAAAAAAGAAAGTCCGGTCCGCAAGCCCGAGCCTACGGTGGCCGGAAATCGACCTGCGATTCCCGACGCCCAGGGCGTCTCCTCCTGCGGCGGTTAGGGGCGTGAGGACGTGAATTTTGGCTCTACCTCACGCGTTCCGTCTCCTCCTTCGCGAGCATTACTGCTTCGCAGAAGGAGGTGATGGCCTCCCATTTCCTCTCGCTCCGTACCATGGCCCAAATCAGAGCCGGACGCGAGAGATCACCGCCGTCGATCGCCTCCACGAGGACACGGCGATGCTCTGCCCAAGCCGGGCAGACCTCCACCGTATGCTCCACCGTGTGCTCACTGTGCTCGAACTGGGTAACGAACCTCAGCAGTACTGCTTGCGACCACGAGACCAACGAAACAACGACGCGACTAGCATAATACTGTTGAAATACCCACACCGCGTACTAAATAGGTAAGGGTCAATAATACCCTTGTGGGTCAAAATACCCATAAACAAAAGCATCATGAAAGCCATACCAGTAAGGTCTAAATATAGAAGTTTCGATAGTTTACGGGGTATTGATCTAATTTCAGACCAAAGTTGAAGGGAACGAAGAACAAAGAATTAAAGTTGAAAGTTACTGGAAACGGCTCTTTACTTTTGACTTTCAATACGTCAAGAGCTGTGATAGCCTTGTGGTGTGACCGTTGGACTGCCAAGTCATAGGCCTCGAGTTCGGACCTAAGGCACGCACCTCTGACTTTTCGGATTCATGTGCATATTGTATAATTATCATTTGCTTCAAAAACGGTAAAGGAAAACATTGTGAGGAAACCTGCCTGAGAGATATTTCTCGGCAGCATGTGAAGCCAAGTATATGGGTGGCTTTAAAACTCTGACACACACCAGATTAGTCACTAACCACGAAAAAAACTTCGTCCTGGACGTTTTTGCAAAAACAAATCGATCTTACTTCAACATTTATAGTCATCATTATCTGCCTAGCCTTTTCCCAACTATGTTGGGGTCGGCTTCCAGTCTAACCGGATGCAGCTGAATACCAGTATTTTACATGGAGCGACTGCCTATCTGACCTCCACAACCTAGTGACTAGGTAACACGATACCCCTTGGTAAGACTGGTTGTCAGACTTTTTGGGCTTCTAACTACCCGTAACGACTGTCAAAGATCTACAAATGACAGCCGGGACCAACGGCTTAACGTGCTTTCCGAGGCACGGAGGGAACTTGGTAAGTAAAGATGGTCACCCATCCACGGACCAACCGCGGCAAGCGTAGCTTAACCTAATCGATCGACCCGTGCAGCTGTTATTACTTAGCCACAAGCCCCTGCAAGCTGTAGTTACTTCAACATTAATAGTCTTTTTACTATCCGCGCCCACCGTTAGTTACTACTTGACTGAAATCCTTTCCCATAGTGACTACAATTTTTTTTTGCCGTGTGGGATCACACGTCTCACGTAATATTAGTAATAAACACACACTTTCGAATATATTAACAAAAGGATAATAAACGTATTATTTGTCACAAAAGGCAACTTTAGTTCAATTATCACGCGATTTTGTGATGAAAGATTTTTTAACCGACTTCCAAAAAGGAGGAGGTTACATGTTCGTCGCGTATGTTTGTTTTTTTTTTATGTATGTCCACCGATTTCTCCGTCAATTGTGGACCGATTTTGAAAATTCTTTTTTTGTTTGAAAGGGTGTGCTCTCGAATTGGTCCCATATAAATTTTATTAACTTTGCTTGGATAGTTTTTGAGTTAGCTACAAAATACGTTTTTTTTTCCCACTTAGTATATAGATGATATGATAAGTTTCTGTCACTGGTAGTGGTATTCGAATATGTGTGGGGTAGGTACCACAACTAAAAAGTGAAAAATAAAAACTTTTTACAAAAAAGAAACAACCGACCTCCAAAAAAAAAACACTACAAAATGAAAAATAACTTTAATTTCGGAAGTCGGTGTCTTGGGTTTTGTATTTTCGTTTTTTGCCACCGACTATTTTTCACTTTGTAGTGTTTTTTTGGAGGTCGGTTGTTTTTTTTTTTGTAAAAAGTTTTTTTAAAGTAAAACTTCTTTAGGCGCGTTGGGCATTTTTGAGATGGCAAAAAACAATTGAACTCGCGACACCGTTACCGACACCTCATTTTTGTAAACGCGATTGTGTTCTTTATTTATATTACGTTACGGATCAATGCAAGTATTTTTACTTTAAAGGTATTGGAAGTATTTTTTAAATTGTTTCGAGTTTTCACTTCTGTCGGCACTCCCGGAGTGCCACTGTTTTCTTTTTCTTGTAAAGTCTATACCTACCTACACATTAAAATGAATCCAGTCATTCGTGTGACAGGGATCCAAAAAAAACCATTACCGTAATGAGGTAAGTCACAGGTTCAGACAAAATCCCTTTTAAAATATTTCTTTAAAATATGAAAAACGAGAGCAAAGTTAGTATTTAAAAGTACATTTGCTTTGACAAAGCTGGCATTTATTCTCAGATTTGCACGTGAGGTACAAATTATTGTGATAAGTCGTTTTTTATTACAAAATTTGTTTTCGAAAAGCATTAGCGAATTCTCATAAAACTTGTTATAAAATTCTTACTAAGGGTTTTCTGAACACACACAATTAAAAATGTTGATTTATTATTTTAAAGATAATATTTATTAGCTTTCCAAGTTGCAAAAGGTATCTATAGGTGCTTTTCACGAAACCGTATTAACAAAGATGAACAGCAAAAGTGGACAATGAGTAAGCGTGGGAAGATGTATTGACGTGAACTCATTCATAAAGATATGAAGCTTCAATGAAGCCGTTAACAGAAATATTTTGTAATGTAAAAACCTGCATTGCCATTTGCCAGTAGAAATTACCTAACTAAAATTATATTTTGTTTGATTTCGTGCTACGTTTCTTATTTTTTGTTAATATATATACTGTTTTGATCAGATATCTCACCTTCGCATATTTAAGTGCCCGGACGACCGAGCTCTGCTCGGGTGAAAATACGATGAAAACGAATTTTCCCAGATATGAGACCTAGCTAGATCGATTTTTTGCGCCTGTAAACCCCTATATTGTGACTTTCATCTAAATCATTGGAGCCGTTTTTGAGAACGTGATTACAAATATATATATATTCAAATATTGCTCGTTTAATAGTATATGATAGGATTAACCTATAATGTTCCCACTGTTGGGACACAGGCCTCCTCCCTTCGAGAGGGTGTGGGCTGTAATCTGCCCCGCAGACCCGTGAGAGTTGGCCACATGTCTTCAAATTTTCGGTTCTAGGTCATGCATGATCGCGAGCCGATTTCCGGCCACCGTAGGCGCGGGCTTGCGGACGGTGAGCAATGGGTAGCTCGCTGTCCGATAAGGACCAAGCCCAGGTCGACGGCGCGTTGTGTTCCACGCGCGCCTCAAAGAGATGTCAGCAGAATTGAAGGGGTCCACTAGGGCCAATGCCTGCCGGGGGTTCGAAGAAAACCGATCGGGAAATCGTGGCCCCCGGCAACAGGGCAACCGAAGGAACACGGGTGGGTTTTAGTCAGTAAGAGTCTGACACGCCCTCCCGCTCCGCCCAGAGCGGGAGAAGTTATTTGATAATTTCCCACCCAAAAAAAAAAAAAAGGTCATGCATGATTTCCCCACGATGTTGATGTGATAAAAAAAAGGTCATGATGTTTTCCTTCATCGTTTTCGAGCAGTGGTGATGAAATTATTTACACAAAGTTAAGCGCCTTCCTGGGTTCGAACCCATGACTCGAAAAGGTTCCCGCGAACAGGTGCGGCGCGACAGCGCTACCCGACTCTAATAAAACAATTTCTAAGAAAACTACACAGTAGAACAATTACCGGAGCCTTAAGTCGGGACCGTTGCCATTGGTTCACCACTGCTCTATCTATCTCACCTTATAGCTGAATTACTTAACATTAAATTATTTATTTTATTTTTTATTCGTAGGTTCGAACCCAAACAGGCGCTATACTTTGTGTAAATTATTTCATCACCACTGCTCTCAAAACGGTGAAGGGAAACATCGTGAGGAAACCGGCATATCCTAGAACCAAAAATTCGAAGACATGTGACATCTACCAACCCGCACTGGGCCCGCGTGGTGGATTACAGCCCACTCCCTCTCACAGAGAGGAGGCCTGTGTCTCTGCTGTGGGAACATTATAGGCTGATGATGAAATTATTTATTTTGATCTTCCTCTTTTAATATCCTTCAGTAACTTCAGTTAAAAGCAGTTCAGTTTAACTTAAACCAATTTTTCCAGCGACTATTCCGTTTTCTCTAACTCCGTGCACCAGCAATATAAAGATATGATTTATGACCGAGCGCGGTCCGCGTATAATGTTCTGTGACCACAAGTAAAATGGCCGCTTGAGCGGGAATTATGTTCGAAGTCTGCACTGACTTCAATGTTGAAGACTTAAATGTTTCCTGGGGCTTTAATTACGTTATTTATTTCTTTATTTTGAAGTTGTTTTGAGCTCTCTGTTGGCGGGTTGTGTTATTTTAGTTATTTAGTAAAGCTTTAGAAGCAATATAAACAAAAGAAAGAAAGAAAAAAGCGGCCAAGTGCGAGTCGTACTCGCCCATGAAGGGTTCCGTAGCAGCAAGTAACGATAAGTTTACGATTTATGACGTATTAAAAAAAAACTACTTGCTAGATCTCGTTCAAACCAATTTTCGGTGGAAGTTTACATAGTAATGTACATTATATATTTTTTTTAGTTTTATCATTCTCTTATTTTAGAAGTTACAGGGGGGGACACACACATTTTACCACTTTGGAAGTGTCTCTCGCACAAACTATTCAGTTTAGAAAAAAATGATATTAGAAACCTCAATATCATTTTTGAAGACCTATCCATAGATACCCCACACGTATGGGATTGATGAAAAAAAAAATTTTGAGTTTCAGTTCTAAGTATGGGGAACTCCAAAATTATTTGTTTTTTTTCTATTTTTGTGTAAAAATCTTAATGCGGTTCACAGAATACATCTACTTACCAAATTTCAACAGCATAGCTCTTATAGTTTCGGAAAAAAGTGGCTGTGACATACGGACGGACAGACAGACAGACAGACAGACAGACAGACAGACAGACAGATAGACAGACAGACAGACAGACAGACAGACAGACATGACGAATCTATAAGGGTTCCGTTTTTTAACGGAACCCTAAAAAGTATTTATTGGGGTATTTATATGAGTAATCTAATAAGGTATAAACATTGTCTACACTGTTACTAATATCTTAGTATTATACTGAATAAAACATGTAAAACAACATGTATAACTTCAACATGAATGATGTAACCAATATTTCGTAACAATATTTTGATTTAAAAGAGTGTCCGTGGAGTTTCTTGCCCGTTCTTCTCCATAGGTACTGTGAGCACCACGCTTGGCTGCGGTACCCGGGATCGGGACAGTGTAAAAATCAAATAACTTTTGAAAAGCAAGATTATATTTAAACTAATTAGTACAATATAATTAGCACACACGCGCGCCGCGACGGCTGAGGGCAGACTCTCATTTTTTTACCAACAATTGAAAACCATATAAAAAATCCTAATTTAAACATATCTTGTCAGATTGTTCGGATGACGTACAGCGTTCTTGCCAGCCTGTACAGCATGAGATTGCATCTCATGATAAAACCTCACAGTACCTACTACGCTTTGGAATGGGCAACTAGCTTCATCTTTCTGACTGACCGACTCCTTGACAATTCAAAAGTAGCTGTAATTGGTTTATTTGAAATAAATGCTTTGAGTTTGAAAAAAAAACCTGTCCAATCCGTGAGGGTGGTTTTTTTCCTTTATTCATTTTTTTACATATTTAATACATTTTTAAATATTTTTATAAAAATCGTAACTTATTATTATTGAAAATAAAAAAAGTTATTGCTATTTAAAATTTACGTTTTTAGTACCAAAATTATGTCGATTCCATAAAAATTGGCAAATTTTCAACAGGGGTCTTAAGTTATGACTTGTAGACATCCGCTGAACGACGGCCGCCCGCACCCCATGTAATAAACCGGTAAAACTCTAAAGAAAAAAAAAAAACCGGCCAAGTGCGTGTCGGACCACGCACAATGAAGGGTTCCGTAGTTGGGATGAATTTGTCCCAAAAACAAACTTAACGTGTATGAAAGGTACCTTAAAAAAAATGTTTTTCATAATTTTGTATTACCACTTTGTCGGCGTAATTAATAATAATATACCTATGCCAAATTACAGCTTTGAAGTACTAAGAGTCTCGGAGCTAGATCGCGGACAGACAGACAGACAGACGGACGTGACGAAACTATAAGGGTTCCTTGTTTACTACGGAACCCTAAAAAACAGTGGCACTCCAGGAGTGCCGACAGAAGTGAAAACTTGAACAAGATCGCCTTGGTGGAAGAAAAATACTTGTATAGAACATTGGTCCGTGACCTTATCTAAATAGAGAGCAGAATCGCGTTAACAAAAATGAGGTGCCGGTAACGGTGTCGCGAGTTCAATTGTTTTTCTCATCTCAAAAATGCCTAACGCGCCTAAAGAAGATTTCAACAAAAAATATAAAAAAATTCTTTTTCCTGAAAATTACCACATAAATAGATTCTCAGAACGATTCTTAACAAAGTTCTCACGGATCGGATAGGGTTTTTGTTGCACATTGTATATTAGGAGACCATGGAAAAAAATATTGTCTTTTCTCCAATATAATCACTAAGGTTCTTAAAGATGAAGAGGAATAGGATTATAAAAAGAAAAAATCACCCCTTATAAATCTGCTTATACCCGCTTATTAACACGTTCAGTGCCGGGAGCCCTCCTGGAGGGTTCACCTAGTCGCATATGAAAAACCGGGAGCCCTCGCGGAGGGCTCATCTTAAATGTAGGCTTTTCTTAGCGAATACAGCATCATAAACCACGAAAATATAACCTAAAACCAAATTTAATAGTACCTATATGCGTTGGTTTTAAAATCTAAGCATTTTTGTTTTCAGTTACAAAAAAATCTAACCGGATGCAGCTGAATACCGTATTTTACATGGAGCGACTGCCTATCTGACCTGCACAACCCAGTAACTGGGTAACACGATACCCCTTGGTAAGACTGGTTGTCAGACTTTCGAGCTTCTGACGACCCGTAACGACTGTCAAAGATCCACGAATAACAGCCGGATCCAACCGCATAACGTTGTTCATGGTTACAAATTTAAAATATGGGAAACTAGTTATAGCGACAAGACCCACTGAAAACACTATTTTATTTCGTTTTATAGTGTTTTATAACACGGTTTTAAACCTAATGCCGTTGACCGTCCGTGATAGTTTTCTTTAGCGCAAACGTAATGCCGGTAACCCTCCTGGAGGGTTTACTTCCAATATGTATGGCAGCATGGCGTATGAGTTCTATGAAAAGTGGGTGCAGTCGAAAGTGTTAAGATGAACCTTGTAAGTCAGTACAGACTTAAGTTTTACCAGCCCGTCCCATCCTTGATGTCCTCCCTCCGGTTGACGCCCTAAGCCGAGGTTCGTACCCCACAGGGGGTGCCCTTAGCGAGCGTTCACCTAGTTTTAATTAGCATAGTTGAATAACCCCTGGCTGGAGGTTTTAAGTGTAGTAGCTTAAGGCACCCACAGGAAAGCCCGGTTAAGTAATCATGATCTCAGAGTTCAACTACGAGATGCCCTACCTAAATAAAAAATAATTAAGTTTTAAAACTAAATTGCAAAGAACAAACTCATAAAAGCAGCCAACAATGTAGTAAAACGGATAGTTAACGTCCAGTACGCTGAACGTTAAGGCGCTTTGCCGATGGAGCAACTTTAGTTGAGGCAACTATCAACGTTTAAAAACTTTCCTTTAAAAGTTGCCAGTTGCTACAACCAAATAGCCCGGTTTACGGTTGCCGCAATTTTATGGCAATCTGTGAGCAACTTTTATAGCTGAGTTGCTTAATCTACGCTATATACAGTGTGATGATGGATATCGAAGAAGCAGCACTTGTTCTTATTAATACGTCGCTGCCGTCGATGGCGTCAACAACGAAACCAGCAACTTTATACAACCGATATAAATTCGACAGTTGCTGGTTGTGGCATTTAGAAACTAACTTGGTCATCGATTGAAGCAACTGAAAATTGTTGTCTATCACCGGAACACGCAACTTGAGTAGCTACATGTGCGCAGTTGCATTGAGATATATGTAAACAGCTAGTTGCCAATTGCTGCAATAGTTGCTCCATCTGCAAAGCGCCCTAATAGTCTGGTTACGTCCGCTCACGTCTAGCGTGGGTGAAGCAATACAAACAGTATATTTATCAACGTCCACACTACACACAGAAAACATTAACCCTAGAAACGAAGGTAACGAACACTTGCGACGGACTTCGGCTACGCTCGGGAGTTTTCGGAAAATCGGGAAATATTCTCACGTTTTTAACCTACTTAAGAAAAGGACGAGGTTCTATGTTGCCGTCCTTTAACTAGAAAGCTGAACCAAATGGCTAACTTTTACTTTTTAATTGAAAGTGAGAGAGAAAGTGAGTGAGTGAGAGTGGGAGAGTTCGAAATTCTCTATCTTTCTGTCTGTGAAACATTTTTACAATATAAATAGTTCCATGAGATATGACTTTGTAGGCCGTTAAGTAACATAATTTATGATGATTCCATCACTAGAAAGCGTCTAATCCATAATTCTTCTTTAAAAGTTTCAGCACGCGTAGCATGACCACCATAGAAACGGGTTTTGTCGACGGGAGAACAGACTAAATGACAGATTGTGATTGTTTGTCTGTCATTTTGTCTATTCTTCCGTCGACAAAACCCGTTTCTATAGTGGGCATGCTACGCGTGCTGGACAGAAAAGATTCTTTAGGATAAACAGAAAAGAGTATCAATTGATGTGTCCTTTCACGCGTTTTTAGTTTTTTGCCATTTTCTCGGAAATAACTTTGTGGGTTTAACAGCCTTCTAGTTAAAGGACGGCAGTATGTTCGTCTGTATGTGTTTTTTTATATATGTTCATCGATATTTTTATCAATTGTGGACTGATTTGGAAAACTTATTTCATTTGGTAGAGGGAGATCGCGCGGTGGTCCCATATGGATTTTCTAATTTTGTTTGAGTAGTTTTTGAGTTAGCTTCAATAATACGTAGTTAATCCACTTTGTGTATGTTGATGATGTTATAAAACTTCCTGTCACTGTTGTTTACATAGCAAGTAAGTGGTATACGAATTTGTGTTGGGTAGGTAGGGATATCAACTTGTTTTCTGTTTCCACAGTACAAGTTGGTTCTGTTGGTTCAATTTGCGCAATAAAACCTCCACTTACTATGTTATTAATAATATTTAGGAAAAATAGCTGATCAGTTTCGAGCAGGTACGCAGGTAGATCAATAACATTAAGAGGGCTTATACTAAAAGTTGGCAACGTCGCATATAGCTGTCAAATATTTACCTGTTTTGATTAATTTGGCAATATTACTGTATGGAAACATGAAATGTGGCTAACTAGCGAACTAGAATATTAATAATGAATTGCAATTATAACACTGAATTTGATGTTGTAACCGTTTTAGGTGTAAAAAAGGCATTTGGAATGTTTCCAAATGCTTTTTTTATATCTACAACTAAATATTCGGTGTTACGATATTAATTATTGCATTTCATAATCAATATTTTAGTGCACTAGTTAGCCACATTTCATGTTTCCATACAGTAATATTGCCAAATTAATCAAAACAGGTAAATATTTGACAGCTATTTGCGACGTTGCCAATTTTTAGTATAAGCTCTCATAAGACTGTAAGATCATATTCTCAAATTGCGAATTATTCTTTAGCTAAACTTAGACACACCAATGATTAATAGTGTTCGACCGAAACTGGGTTTTCAGCCGAAAACGAAATCGAAAGAGAAGCTTCGGCTTTAGTCTTATTTTCGGCCGAAAACGAAAATGATTTAAAAAAATTAAATTCAGGCAAAACCAATATTACATAACATAAACAGAATAAATCACAATAGAATAAAATGTCAATGCAATTAAAATAGGTACAAATTATAAAGGTCACAGAATTCAAATTAAATATGAGTAATACAAATTATAGGGGCATTTAAAAATATATTAGGTAATATTTCCGCTGTATACTTAAATATTGTTTGTTTTTTTTACATCTAGGGAGAGAAAGAGCAAATATAGACTTTAAAAGAAATAAAACACAATAATTCCATTAGAGGAAACAAAATTTCGTGCATTTTTTGTTGTATTAATTCACGAACTTCTGATTTTCAGCTGGTTTATGACTGAAAACGAAAATATGGCGGAATCATGTTTTTTTGACCGAAAATGGCCGAAAACGAAAATGTAGCTTTTGTCGGTCACTAATGATTAATACACATTTCCCAAACCTATCCCAAAAAACCTGCCATCTTCATAAAAACGTTTCGTCCCACAAGATTTCGACCGCAATGACGTATCTAGCTCAATTTATCACGCGGGGCGAATAAAAGTATTGTTTTGAACCTAATCCAATATTCAGAACACGTATCCAATAGGGGTCCGTAGAAGACAGTGGGAAAAACCCTTTTGTTTTATTTTTGGACGGAGTTTTTCGCCCCGGGCTCGAGCTTGAAATGTACCGTGAATTTCTTTACGAGTCTTTATTTTGTGTATTTGTATTTGTGAAGGAAATGGTATAGGAATAGTTTAATCTTCAAAGGGGTTGGTAGGTATTATTTGGCGGATTTTAGGTTTCTCGTAAAAGAAGGCGAGCCTATTGTACAAGGCAATACAGGGTTAAATAAAATTTGCGAGCGAAACACATACGATAAAAAAAAAAAAGTGGCACTCCGGGAGCGCCGACAGAAGTCAAAACTTGAAAAAAAAAAAAAAAAAACAAAACCCTTAAAGTAAAAATACTTGCATAGAACATTGATCTGTAACGTAATATTAATAAAGAGTACAATCGCGTTTACAAAAATGAGATGTCGGTAACGGTGTCGCGAGTTCAATTATTTTTCCCATCTCAAAAATACCCAACGCGCCTAAAGAAGTTATCAATCAGTTAAAAAAAAAAAGATTTGTTAATTTTTTTTGGGTTTAACGAGTTTGTAGTGATGTTACATGAAGTATGGGTTGAGTTTTTTTGTTTTTATTTTATCGTGTTTAGATATCGAAAGCCATCACGTCTTTGAAGAATAAACAAACATTTTTTGAAGTGAAAACTTCTTTAGGCGTGTTGGGCATTTTTGAGATGGGAAAAAACAATTGAACTCGCGACACCATTATCGACACCTCATTTTTGTAAACGCGTTTGTGCTTTTTATTTATATAATGTTATGGATCAATGTTGCATACAAGTATTTTTACTTTAAAGGTTTTGGAAGTTTTTTTTTTTTTTGTAAACGCAATTGTGCTCTTTATTTAGATAAGATTACGGACCAATGTTCTATACAAGTATTTTTCTTCCACCAAGGCGATCTTGTTCAAGTTTTCACTTCTGTCGGCCCTCCCGGAGCGCCACTGTTTTTTTTATTTTATAAACTGATATTTCAAGTGAACACTACCTGCGGTTGTTCAAATGAATGTGGTAATGGTGAGCAGTGATAGCCTAATGGTGTGACCGTCGGACTGCCAAGTCATAGGTCTCGAGTTCGAACCCAAGGCACGCACCTCTGACTTTTCGGATTCATGTGCGTATTGTATAATTATCACTTGCTTCAAAAACGGTGAAAGAAAAAACATCATGAGAAAACCAGCAAGCTATATTTTTCGTCGGCATGTGAAACCAAGTCAGAGGTCTATGGGCTTTAAAGAGATGTCAGCAGAATTGACGGGGTCCGCTAGGGCCAATGCCTGTCGGTTCGAAGAAAACCGATAGGGACATCGTGGCCCCCGGCAACAGGGCAACCGAAGGAACACGGGTGGGTTTTAGTCAGTAAGAGTCTGATACGCCCTCCCGCTCCGCCCAGAGCGGGAGAACTTATTTGATAATTTCCAACCCAAAAAAAAAAAGAGTTCCATGGGCGGCATACAAATTCTGATAATTATTAGGTTAGACATTAACCATAAGACAAAAAAAGGCTTCCAGTCTAAACGGATGGAGATGAATACCAGTATTTTTCATGGAGCGACTATCTATCTGACCTCCACAACCCAGTTACTGGGTAACACGATATAGTCCGTGCAATCCACGAAGACGCGCCCCACTCCGCGATTACTGTACTGTAAGCTGAACTCTAGTACGGCGCGGAGCGGAGTGGGGCGCGTCTTCGTGGATTGCACGGACTGTACCTCTAGGTATGACTTTGTTAACCAAAAGTTTGCATGACATTATGCTATGATTAAATATGTTAAGCTACTATTATACTACCATTGAAATAATTTTTGTAACCATATTTATCTGCAAATAAATTTTTGACTTTGTCTTGAATTAAAAATATGGGAACGAAACATTTATCGACAGAGTGGGTCGGAAAACATTTTTAATTTCTCATACTCGGAAAGTAGTATTTGTTTGATCCAAGTAGCGGGTGGAAGACGCTGATCCCCACCCTTGGGCGGGAAAGACTCATTGTAATTGCTTCCCTCTCTAGGGCGGGAATGAATTTTAAAAATAGAACTATATTGGTTAGGTAGTCGGCTACGAAAAATTTTACTAAGGGGGTATTACACTGCCGAGTCTGTGGTCATGGATCTGTGATCGAAGATATAATGGAATTGTAAAGTAGACATTTGTTATGGGTATATCCCCCTTGGGGGATATTACACTATCATGTTATATCATATACCTATCTACGAAGCTCACAAATTACCCATGTTATGTCTATTTTACAATTTAAGTAGTTATGTCTTTGATCGTGGATCTGTGATCGTAGATATGATGGTGTAATACCCCCCTTATAGAAAAATACAGATTAAAAAAAAATACTGCTGTCTTGTCATTGTATAAACAGCCAGTGTGAATTAAAAAAATACCTAATGGCCCATCCACACATGCCGGTGGCACGGCCGGCGGCCAACCCGGCGTCACACGCATCTTTTTTTTCTATTCAGCGACAAGGCAGCCTGAAAGCCGGCGGCATAAGCCGGTGGCATGTGTGGATGCGCCATAAGCGGGACGACGCGCGGCGGTGACGCGGTGTGTTCCATATTTAAAATTAAAAAAGACTAATAGGTACTAGAATACCCATGTTATTATTATAAATTAATATTTTTGAAAAACTACAACTTTTAACTTACCTTATATTCGAAATGAAAAGTAGAGTGTTTAACACGGGTGAAAGTCATCAATTCCTACTCGGACTATAGCATATATATCGCTGCGCTCGGGCGTCTAAATACCTCGTATGGGAATTGATTCCTTTCGACCCTTGTATAACAATCTACTATTCGAATCTATATTTAAAGTTAAATGCATCATTGTGCCATTCTGCCATGTGCAGAAGTTATGAGATTCATAATACTTACAGTATTGTTTTCAATTTTCTTAATATCCCTCGGGTATCATCGGATTTCCGAATACAAACGAATGCTAATTTCCATGTCCATCAATTACTAGATTTATCGTGTATAATAATTTGAATACAGAACTAAGTACTTTATTGTTGTTTTGATTTCCCTGTGAACTATATAGAGCTGTAAAACTATTTTCCTATCTGTCGTGCCTGTGACTTTAGCGGCTTTCCTTCCATTTTTTAAATAAATTACATTAAGTTAAAAGAGTATTAACAACTCTATATACTTCCAAGTCGATTGAGAGCGTCCGGTCTGCACCAAGTGCAAAGGAAAACTGATAGAAATCCGACGACTGACGAAACACGAGGTTTGTCGAGGGACATTAAGAACATACACAATTTACTATGTTCAGTACAAATATTGTACTGAACATAGTAAATTTTGTAACAAAAATAATATAGCGACAATTAAAACATGACTTGGTAAGCTAAACCCATAAAAGCTTCGGCCAACCATGACATTAATCTTACACTCGCTCTTCCCACCGTATAAAATGAGAGAATATTTCTTTTATCCTGGGGCTTAACAGACGAACCCCGTCGTGGCAACTTGTTGCGTGATTTACATAATGCTTTACTTAACACTGACCAGCAACATTGACCTTCCACACCCTGGATCACTTAGCATTCATTAAAAAGGCTCATTTACACAAGGAAAGTTCCTCGCCTTAAAAGGCGATTACCGAAAGGAGATAAAAAACAGATCCGTGTAAACAGTACGTACGGTCGAGAAGTGTGAACCGCCTCGCTTTTGAATTTGGAAGCATTCGTGTAAACAAAAAATCATATTTCGAATTTTGGAATCTTAGTTCGAAAATGTCACCTAACGAGTGTCGTTAAAAAAAACGAAGGTGAGTTTTTGTTCCTTGCTTGAGTATTAACATTAAGTGCGATAATCGCTTGGCGAGTTTCTACCTACGAGACTCGTACCTTTGGAAATACTCAATTTATGCTGAAGAAAACTGGCTATTTGGCTTTACATAATAAAGTTGCCAACTAGCCAAGCAGATTTTCAAGGCTAGGTATATCTATAAAAACAAGAAAGAGGAGCAGGAGAAGCTCGTGGCTGACTAGCAACAGCTGCACGGGTCGATCTTCAAGCAACTGCTGCCGAGATCGGTCCGTGGATGGGTGACCTTCCATAATCCAGCAAGAAATCACGTTAAACTGGTAAGTTGGCAGTCGTTACGGGTATAGTCACGAAGCTAGAAAATCTGATAACCAGTCTTAAGGGGTATCGTGTTACCCAGTGACTGGGTTGTGGAGGTCAAATAGGCAGTCGCTCCATGTAAAGTACTGGTATTAGCTGCATCAGGTTAGTCTGGAAGCTGACCGTTAGATAGTTGGGAAAAGGCTAGGCAGATGGTGATCAATAAACACAAGAAATGGGAAGTAATTATAGGTAATCATTTATTTGCTCAGAAAGTAGGTACATAAATATAGGCGTTTAAAAAATTTTGAGATCCCTGTAAAATCTACCAATTAGGCATGCAAACATTGAAAGCAATATTACAAAATAAAAAAATAAGAAACAATGGATTAGCAATTTGTTTCAAATCGAAACAGATTGTGGTTGTGTTGTATTACGCAATTAGGGTACAGGTTTCCTCACGATGTTTTTCCTTCACTGATGTTAGTAATGTCCAAGATAAACTCAGAAAGCACATTTGAATTGAAAAAGTCACTTTAGTACCTGCCCGGATTTGAATCCACAACCTCGTGCATGAGAGGCGAGGCCTTAACCACTGGACCATCACGGCATTCATGGTAAAATAGGTATTAATTTTACAGCCGGGCCCTACGTAGCACAGTCTCACTTTTACTTGTTTGTAACAATTTAAACATATTTATTTACTTGAAAAATATAATATACAGGGCGTCCCAAAATTATGGGACATGAAGGGAAAGTACCTTAAATATCGTAGATAGGGTATTTTGCTGAAAGAAGACTTTATGTTATTTTTAAAAGTTAGTAATTCTGCATTCAACGATTTTCAAAAAATTACTTCCCTCGTCTGGGAATCGAACCGACTTAAATGTAAAAAAAAAACACCCCTACTTTTATGATGCCAATCGAAAGGATGACCAAAAACTAATAACTCTTCTAAAGTAACATAGTATTTTAAAAGAAACGAACAACGTAAAATGTTTGAGTCAAATTTCAAGAAAGTTATTGATTGCAATATTATTGATCCGGCTCATAATAGTCGGAGAGCAGCAGATTTTCTTAATGAATGTTTTCCTTCTTGGATTGGTACGAATGGACCGATTAGATGGCCGGCCAGATCCCCGGACCTTACACCATTAGATTTCTTCTTTTGGGGATACGTGAAAGATATGCTATACAAAAAGCAATACGAGAACGTGGGCGAGTTACAAACAGAATTGTGCCATATCATATCGAGTATTCACCATAAAATGATAAGAAAATCAACAGGCAGCGGACTCATTAAAAGATTGGCGATTTGCGTAAGACAAGAGGGATCACATTTTGAGCATTTAATTAATTAATTTACAAAAAAATACCCACTTAATTGACTACGGCAGTTTCATGTATGTTTTTAATTTGATTAAAATTATTAATTTCACGCTGTTCCTTTCTTTTAAAATACTATGTTACTTAAGAAGAGTTATTATTTTTTGGCCATTCTTTCGATTGGCATCATAAAAGTAGGGGTGTTTTTTTTTTACATTTAAGTCGGTTCGATTCCCAGACGAGGCAAGTAATTTTTTGAAAATCGTTGAATGCAGAATTACTAACTTTTAAAAATAACATAAAGTCTTCTTTCAGCAAAATACCCTATCTATGATATTTAAGGTACTTTCCCTTCATGTCCCATAATTTTGGGACGCCCTGTATATACATATTTGTAATGTGCTTGTCAAGCCCTTTCATTTGATACCCAACATGGCACAATTCAATTATTTTAATTTTTTATTTCGTTACTTTATGTCCTCTAGAGGGTGCCAAATTGCATTTAATGTGACGTCATATAGCCTATAACCAGCGGACAATCAATACACTTCCAATGATACCTCATTTGTCAAATTATGATCAGCAGTTTAGAAGTTATGAGGTAACAGATGAACATACATACATACATACCGGTCAAAATCATAACCCTCCTTTTTGTTTCACCGTAGTCGGGTAAAAAGGGGTGGCACTCCGGGAGTGCCGACAGAAGTGAAAACTTGAACAAGATCGCTTTGGTAGAAGAAAAATACTTGCATAGAACATTGATCCGTAAGAAATTTAAATAAAGAGCACAATCGCGTTTACAATTATGAGGTGTCGTCATGGTGTCGCGAAATCAATGGTTTAGTCCCATCTCAAAAATGCCCAACGCGCCTAAAGAAGTTTTCACTTCAAAAATCGAATTAAAATCTAAAATTCAAATTACAATTGGTAAAAAAATATGTTAATTTAAAAATTTAAAAAAGAGAAGTTAGAAAAATTTTAAAAAGTAGGTTTGTTTGTCCTCTCGGAGTCTCGGCAGGCGAGAAATTTTACTTGTGTAAATGGCGGAGAGTGTTCTGTAGCGAAGAGGTCCAAGTTGGACTGGATGTGGCTCTGAAGTTTTTATTTATGCTAATAACGTGTCTAGCTTAATTTTATGTTGATGTATTAATTATGATTGCCCTTGTGATATGCCGTGTTTTAATTATTAGTGAAGTGTTATGACAGAAACGAATGGCTTTTCTTGCTTTTGTAAACAGTACCTGGGCGACCGAGTTCTGGAATCATAATATGACAATATTATGAATCACACAAACTGACAGTTCATAATATTATCTGCGTTCAATTCATATTACGCAATTCATCTGTTTGACAGTTTTGTATTTTAATGAAATAACATTTAAACTGTAGAAATAAAAAATAAAATCTCATTTGATTAATAAAAATTGTAAAGAAAAATTTATCCCGTAAAATTACGGTCCACATTTTTTTCATGCGGCAATATTTAAGCCAAATATGATTGAATTGAATCGAATATGATTTAGCTAAAATATGTGTCACCATAGAGGAATTGCTTGGAATTCAGAAAATGAATTGTTTTAAGAGGAATTACTTAATGTGGTCGTTTTAAGCTCTGGTGAAAATAGAGAATGCTCATTTAATATTAAAGGAAAGTTTATACTAATTCCATGCTGCCATGATAGTAGGTACTTACTAATTCCATGCTGCCATGTCATTATTCTAAGGTAGCCATCTTGATCTAAACTTTGGGCGACCGAGCTCTGCTCGGGTGAAAATACGGAGAAAACGAATTTTCCCAGATATGGGACCTAGCTAGATTGATTTTTCCTACGCAGGTAAACCCCTATATTGCAACTTTCATCGCAATCGTTAGAGCCAATTTTGAGAACGTGAGAACAAATATATATACATAATTATGTATACAGGGTGTTTGGCAGAACGTTGAACATACGAAAATGGTGGATAGGGGGGGTCATCTGCTACTTACTCAGCCCTAATTTATTTGGCCTTTGTTTTTTTTTAAAATGCAAGTTGACATTAAGATTTAAGTATTTTTTACATCTTCCTGTAAGTTTGAGGACTCATAACTTTTTTTCTAGCTAACATTTGAATAAAGCAATAATTTTATAAGAATCTGCCAACATTATAGATTTAAAAAAAAAAACAAAAATATTGCCTGTTTTACCCATTTTTAATAAAAATTACACTTTAAAGTTAAGAAAGTGGTGAAACTAGAAGAAAGCAAACAATTTTTTTTTAAATATCTAGGGAGCCAGGGCCAAATAAATTAGGGCTGAGTAAGTAGCAGATGACCCCACCTATCCACCACTTTCGTATGTTCAACGTTCTGCCAAACGCCCTGTATACGTATATACAGGGTGGCAGGGACATCGACGCGAAAACTGTTACCTTGGATTCAGTACATGATTCTGAAGCTGAGTTGAAATTTTTCGCCGGTTATTAAAAAAAAATCTACTGTTGCATACATTTTGACCACGTAGCGGCGTAGGTATTGCACTTTTCGATAAAACAGCAGATTTTCTTTATTGTAACTGACGAAAAATTTCAACGCAGGGGGTTCAGAATCATGTACTGAATCCAAGGTAATAGTTTTCGCGTCGAAGTCCCTGCCACTCTGTACAAATATTGCTCGTTTAATAGTGTAAGTATAGGATTTAGACAGTTTATATCAGAAGGTTTATTTGTACCTACATTCATATTAAACTTGCTTATAATTAAGAAATCTCGGCGTTTTATTTAGTCTTCAAAACCGAGTAACTCACTCAGGGGGGCCACAGTTTTTCCGCACAAAGGCGAACTTAACTTTTCTACCAGCTAACCTTTAGCTAACGAGTTTTTCTCAATAACTTAGTACCTAACTTATATTAAAAAACTGCACTAATGACTTCCCGACGTAATGTCTGCCGCTAATTACACTTTTTTCATGAAAAACGTCCTGAAACGACTGGAATTTCAATAGCTTTCTAATAACTTAGAAGAACTTAATTACTTAGCTGATGAAAATGCGTCGACTTACCGCTTTTTCAGATAAAAGTTAATAATACCTCGTATTTTTTAACGTAAAGCACTTTTTTCAACTACATACATAATATTTTTCGTAGAATATAAAAAAAAAACTGCTGTTTCATATAAAAGTGCAATACCGACGTGGTCAAAATTTATGGAACAGTTTTTTAAATGTCCGTCGAAAAATTTCAACACGGGTCCAGTATTGTAGGCCGATTTCCGGCCACCGTAGGCGCGGGCTTGCGGACGGTGAGCAATGGGTAGCTCGCCGTCCGATAAGGACCAGGACCGGGTCGATGGCGCGTTGTGTTCCACGCGCGCCTCAAAGAGATGTCAAAAGAACTGACGGGTCCGCTAGGGCCGATGCCTGCCGGGGTTGCGGGAAATTCCGAAAGGGATACCGTGGCCCCTGGCAACATGGCAACTGAAGGAACACGGATGGGTTTTAGTTAGTAAGAGTCTTAGACTTCCGCTCCGCCCAGAGCGGGAGAAGTAATTTGATAATTTACCACCCAAAAAAAGGGGGTTTCGGAATCATGTCCTGAATCACGAGTTTTTGCGACGATTTCTCTGCTATATTTAAATATATTTTTCGTAGAATATTAATTACAATACCTACGCGGTCAAAATGTCTGGAACAGTAATATTTTTTTAACGACTGACAAAACATTTCAACGCAATGGGGTATCATGTACTGAATCCATGGTAATAGGATGTGCGTCGATGTCCCTGTCACCCTGTATAATACACAATGCCTTTTCTTTATGAGAAGAGTAATTTGCTCTATCCCAGGGCCGGCCCGAGAATTCCTGGCGCCCTAGGCGAAAGGCTGAAACGGCGCCCTTTTAAGAAAATTCGTGACAAAATAAAACTATGTTCTTTCTTTTTCGTGTGGTTAGTGATTAACCTGGTGTCAGAGTTTTAAAGCCGCCCATGGGTCTCTGACTTGGCTTCACATGCCGTCGAGAAATATCTCTCAGGCGCAATCGGTACAACGATCGCGGTCAAACTATAATAGTCAAATCAATTTTGAACAAAACATTATAACATACAACAAGAGAAGCAATAAAATTGAAATCGCGATTTTTTTAGCTATGGAGCGAGTTTAGGCTATCAACTAAACTCGCTTTTGATTTCCGCACCGATGGTTTCGTAAATGTCCATGAGTGCATTTTGCTGGAAAAATTGGTAAAAGATTGGAAGTATTTTCAAGTTGTAGGTCAATAAAAATTAATGTACAGTATTATTTTTTAATTTCGATGCCGCCGATTGCCGCCCCCCTAATACGAGCGCCCTAGGCCGTCGCCTAGTTCGCCTATATGAACGGGCCGGCCCTGCTCTATCCATAAAACAGTGGGGAAACGAAATATCTCTGGCAGAATTAGTGATACATTGTACTGTAGCTTCCTCTTTGAAGTCTCATTCAACCCTCTTAAAGATACTCTTAAAGTTTAATAACTCTAATTCTAATGACTTTGGGCCATCTTGAAAATATCTCCAGTTTTAGCGCTGCTATAACTCTCTAATACGACATTTTTGGGGTCCGCAGGCACTATCTATGGCTTGGTGTGGGGAACCATTAGCACTTTCCTAGATCTTCACGGATCCTCCTAAAGTAATTTTATTATAATTTTGCTAAGGTTTCCTCGTTATGTGGTAAGCAGAATTCGTGGCTCTGTTATAGTGTTGTTTTCTTTCAAGTTTCTTCTTACGACAAACTATTTTATATTAAAGACGAAAAAAAAAAAAACAATCTGCCTAGCCTTTTCCCAACTATGTTGGGGTCGGCTTTCAGTCTAACCGGATTTAGTTGAATACCAGTATTTTACATGGAGCGACTGCCTATCTGACCTCCACAACCCAGTAACTGGGTAATACGATACCCCTTGGTAAGACTGGTTGTCAGACTTTCGGGCTTCTGACGACCCGTAATGATGGTCAAAGATCCACGAATGACAGCCGGGACCAACGGCTTAACGTGCTTTCCGAGGCACGGAGAAGTCTCGATATGTAAAGATGGTCACCCATCCACGGACCAACCCCGGCAAGCGTAGCTTAACCTGGTGAATCGCCCCGTGAGGCTGTTATTACTTAGCCACGAGCTCCAAATAAAAAAAAAAAAACAAATAAAAATTTTTGTTCTGTTTGGCGTCTTATTGACAAATTTTACGATTATTATAAAAATGTATGAAAAAAATCAGACATTTGCAAAAAAAAGACATTGTTTTTTTTTCAATGGAGGCTAGTTTTTTTTCCACAATTTTCACTTTATGAGGACGCCTAATTACTTCCAATAATTATGGAGTTCGTTTCATCGCGATAGATCATTTAGTTTAAAAGTTACACCGTGTTGTTACAATTTTTTTTTTTTTTTTGTTATTATTGATTGTTTTGACATTACTAATAATTATAACCAAAGTTTGCCGATCTACTATTATTATGTACTAACACTAGTGTTTAAGATGTGTATGTATTTACTAACAAATGGATTGTATGATCTGTAATAAAAAAAATTGATTGATTAAATATTTTTGCCATCGATAAAATTAAACATTGATGGGAAAATCTATGCTTAATTTTCTATGACTCACACAGTACTCGTATAACGCGCGTGAGCACTAAGGAGGTAAATGGAACTTCAAATTTTTTTATGATGGGAAATTCTATCGGGCACTCAACTAGTAAATCTAAACTACTAAATCCATCCAAAGGTTGTCTGTAAAAGATCGCTTTCGATAAGACCGCCCATTGTGTCACCCAATGTAAAATTTCTAAATTAATGTCTGTAATTTTTATGGTGTACATAATAAAGAATATTCTATCTATCTGTCTAGTATCTACAGGAAATAATAATATGGACCAGTTTCCATGCAATTAAGCATACTTTCCCTCATAACATGATTAATATAAGTTTCCTATTTCGCTCTATTTCCCTTGACCAGTATGGCGGACTAATAAATGGCACAGACTGTTGCAGTGATATAATTTATTATACCGGACTCGGTTTCCTTGTAATATTTTCCTTATACAGTTTCGTATTCGGGCTAAAAATAGACAAGGAGTTGGTAGTCATCTTTTCTTAAGGTTACGCTAGTCGATCATTCTTCTAAACAAACGTGGTATGGTGATTACTCGTCTGTTTGGTGTACGTTCAAAACTAAAAATTATATCAATTTGTCTTGTCATTATCTAGCCCAGGGGTGTCCAACATAATCTTCTGGAGGGCCAGGTTTGATATTTTTGTAACCATAGCGGGCCAAAAGAAATAGCCAATGCCAAAGTGAGATTTAAATGTTGTAGGTATATTAGTTGTAATACCTACAAACATGTACATTTTACTCAAAGTCGATAGATAGATCATCGAATAACTGACATTGTGAGAATTTAATACTGTTCGCGTTATATATCTATTGATGTGTTATAAAGTTTTAACTAGGTCGCGGGCCACATGGTGGCCCGGGGGCCGTATGTTGGACGGGCTTGATCTAGCCCTATATGGAAGCAGAATTGGAAAAAAATATTAGTTTTGAAGTTCCATATTTCAACACTAATTTTACTCATCTTTGGGCGTAAATAAGTAACTTATGTAGTATGAAAATGGCAAAATAGAAACCGTACAGAGATATATTATATTATTTTAAAGTATAAATAATTTTATTTTGAGTAGATACATTCAGTAGTTTTTCCATAATATCTATACGCTCAAAGGTCTGTTCATGAAATTTTACGCGCTCGTTTTCGTTATAAATCATCGTCTATTTCACTAAATAAATATATAAATAAAAACTAGATAAATAAACACTACAAAAAAAAAAAAAACTGTACTAAATAGCATGAATATTAGTCACGCCACTAACGAGTTCGAGGCGACGACTGGCGGAACCTTAAGAGAAAAATGAAGATTCAAGCGGAATTGTAGCATTTTGGTTAAAAAGCCGGATAGGTTATATCAAATGTTGGAGTTGGCAATAGGTGGCAGTTATAGCGAATACATTCGCTTGAACATTCGCTTGAACTAAATACGGTTGGAAAACAAGGATTATAATAACATCATTTCATTAAAAAAAGACTAACTGACTAACTACTTATCAATCTGCCTAGCCTTTTCCCAACTATGTTGGGGTCGACTTCCAGTATTACCGGATGCAGCTGAATACCAGTATTTTACAAGAAGCATCCGCCTATCTGACCTCCACAACCCAGTAACTGGGTAAAACGATACCTCTTGGTAAGACCGGTGTCAGACTTTCGGGCTTCTGATGACTCGTAACGACTGTCAAAGATCCAAATGACAGCCGGGACCAACGGCCTAACGTGCTTTCCGAGGCACGGAGGAGTCTCGATATGTAAAGATGGTCACCCATCCACGGACCAACCTCGGCAAGCGTAGCTTAACCTGATGGATCGACCCAAACGGCTGTTATTACTTAGCTACGAGCTCCTCTGACTGACTAACTACTTATAAGTACAAATAATACAAAAACACAAACAAAAGGACACAAGCGTCCAAATTGCTGTCATCAGGAAACGTGCTCAGAAGACTGGCAGCATTGCCACGTTGAATGGCAATGCTAAATTTATTGGCCAAAGAAAGAAAAAAAAAATATTTTATCATCCAAATGATTATTGGAAAAAAAACATTACAAATTGCATACCGACCGCCATTGGAAATAGAGATCAAGTCATTGTATTAGGAGCTCGGTCGATCCATCAGGTTAAGCTACCCTTGCCGGGGTTGGTCTGTAGATGGGTCACCATTTCTACATACCGAGACTCCTCCGTGCCTCGGAAAACACGTTAATCCGTTGGTCCCGGCTGTCATTCGTGGATCTTTGACTGTCGTTACGGGCCGTCAGAAGCCCGAATGTCTGACAACCAATCTTACCAAGGGGTATCGTATTACCCAGTTACTGGGTTGTGGAAGTCAGATAGGCAGTCGCTCTATGTAAAATACCGGTATTCAGCTGTATCCGGTTAGACTGAAAGCTGACCCCAACATAGTTGGGAAAAGGCTAGGCAGATTGTCCCACTTCAGGACAAAGCCTGTCTATCTCTTTTCTCAAAAATGAAAACATGGATATTAAAATAACACGTCGTCCATTTCAAATTTCCGACATTATAACGATGGATTCACAAAAACAGCTTCATCTCAAAAAATAAAATCTTTTCCTCGACAGCAATAGGGTAGATACCCATAAAACCGTCAAGGCGTAACACTCAGAATAACGAAGCCGCTAAAAATACACGTCTCCGGTACTTTTGGTACCGCAGCGGGGGACGACTATTGTTTTAGTATCACAAAGCAAGATTATCTTCTTAGAAACATGGTATATATGGAGACATTTGCTGATTGAAAGGGATGATGTAGATGATGTTTTGAAATGGAGCAAATTTTGGCTTTTAATACGTTCTGTTTTCTAAGGGCGCTTTCTGTTGGCTTCAGCCAAGGATGTAGCAAAATGGGAAAATTGTGTGTAAAGTGGATAGGGTCCGTGATCCGCGGGGTAATTATGTACGCAACAAACTTCCAGTAACATATTGACAGTTCAACAATCTACACTAATATTATAAAGAGGAAAGATTTGATTGTTTTTTTGTTTGTTTGTTTGCATTGAATAGGCTCCGAAACTACTTGACCGATTTGAAAAAAAAGTTAGAGATCCATACTTAAACTCCAATAATGTAACCCAAGGTGTGAAAAAATTACCAAAAAACTTTCTTACATCGCGTGCGCTGCGAAAACTATTGATTATAGAACAAAATAATGTACTACGTCTTTGCAGAACATATAATTATCTACAAAAAATATCGCGACAGCATTCGTCTAACTATTATAGTTATGTCACAATAAGTGTTTTTTCATTAAAAAAAACATATATATATAAATGCCACCGCTATAAAAGCTCTTTTATTTATACTTTGGAATTAATCCATATCAAAATAAATGACTTCATATTTAAGTCTGCTTTAAAATCATTATATAACTTTTTGAATTATTCAATTTGGACATTCCATTCGAAAGATATCACAAGTTTAAAAATGTAAGTTATTTGAAAAATGTCGCATGGTTGTATGTGTATGGGAGAGTGTGTGTGTAAAAAATTATAACTGTTGAAATGTTTGTTTTAACCCGTACGAAGTCGGGGCGGGCTGCTAGTATTCTATAAACATACTAATTAAAATCTGGCTAAGTTATGCTTAGCCATAAGCCACTGTTTATCTGACTAGTGCTTAAGCAGTGGTCAGCTCTTAAGGAGACGATAACCGACTTTTAATGATTTTATACTGAAGATGACGTCTAAACGAGTAGTATTAGTGATTTGTAAAAAATATATATTAAATTAGAGCATTTTTTTAATATTTTAATATAGGCATATTTTTGATTATGTTAATATTACATAGTGAAATTAATTTGTAAAGTTATGTCTAACGCGGATAAAAAACTGAGAATGACGCAAAATCTATCAAGCGTATTTTTCTGAATCCTTCACCATTTTAAAGATAATTAAATTATTGATCTTTTGGTATACGTGTTTTATTAAAATACTTTTTATTTTACGTGTAATAAATTAATAATGCGTCTAATTTGGGACAGCGCTCCTTGATGGGCGAGTCCTATTACTGGCTGGACGTACGACGCGTTGCGTGAGCTCAGTACAGAACACGCAAGCTAACCACTCAAGGGCATATATCTGCGTCTTAATTACTGCTCCACAATTTTTTTCACTTTGAGTTTCATCATCATCATGATCAGCATACAACAGTCCACTGCTGGACATAGGCCTCTCCAATTGCACACCATTCAGCTCGATTCTCGGCAACTCTCATGCAGCTGCCACCAGCCACCCTGCGGAGATCGTCGCTCCACCTAGCCTGAGGGCGTCCTAACGTTTGCCGATTCGCGGTCTCATCTTTGAGTTTACAAAATTTATCTGTGGACGCCAATTTGATTTAATTATTTGAATACTTAACCGAAATTATAATTTTAAATTACCTTAAAGATGTTAAGCTATTGCATAGCTTTTATCGCGGGTTTTGAGCGCGGCGACCGAATCAAGAAATTCCGTGATGTAACGAAAATAAAACCTTACACCCCTCACTCCGCCTACTATGTAATGACGGTTTGACAACGTGATGTTGTCATGGGAACGTAATTTTTGTTTTATGTCGTCACGTCATCATCCCAAGTGTAGCGTTGACAAATAGGAAGTATGGAGGTTACAAATGCTATGCAATAGCTTTACCGCGGCAGTCCCCGAGTGCCACACGTTTTTTTTTGTTGAACATTGAGGTTATGTTATAACCTCAATTTTCGTTGGTGATGTATAAAATGACAATTTAAAAAAGTTATTCAAACAAAAATTGTTGGAAAAAGTGTCTACTTAAAGATAAATGTGTAACTAATTCCGTTTAGTGAGTGACTCCGGAACATCCGTATGAATGTAACCTGAACAGAGTTTGTTGACACTTTTATCAGAATATATCAACGCTGCGGTATTTGTTTTCTTTTTTCAAATATCGTAGCATCATGCTGAGATAGGAGCCTTTTAGGCTTCGCACAGGTCCTCTTTTTTTTTCTTTTCAATATTAAGCTATTGCATAGCTTTTATCGCGGGCTTTGAGCGCGGCGACCGAATCAAGAAATTCCGTAACGTGACGAAAATAAAACCTAACACCTCCCACTCCGCCTACCATGTAATGACGGTTCCCATGACAACGTGACGTTGTCATGGAGGTTACAAATGCTATGCAATAGCTTTACCGCGTTAGTCCCCGAATGCCACACGTTTTTTTTGTTACTTTTAATGTTCTTTGTTTTATTGTATTTTTTCAAGATTTTGTTAGTTTTAATTTATTTTTCATTTATCGTTGTATTTCCTATGCGTGTCCCAAATATAATATTTTTCTTTCTTCCTTCTTCCTCTCTTAATGAAATATTTTTGGAAAAGCCTATAAGTACCTTTTCTGCAACCATCTATTTAAAAATCCCAAAGACACAGCACAAAAGTAGGTACCTACAATAATCCACAAAGACGTCCAAGAAATCCAAGCTAACAAGCGACGGGAGCTGTATCGTCATCTGCGCGGGTAAGCGGAGCGAGCAAAGCGGAGCTGTAATCCGCTTGCTTCATTTAGGATTAGAAGGCAAACTGTTGCATGGTCTATTTTCAAGATTGTTAGTGCAATGCACTGGATTAAGACTAGGTTTTAGTGGAAATAGAAATCGGATTTTGAAACAGAATTTGTGTAGTCCTGCTGGCTATTTTGAAACAGAATTTGTGTAGTCCTGCTGGCTATTTTGAAACAGAATTTGTGTAGTCCTGCTGGCTATTTTGAAACAGAATTTGTGTAGTCCTGCTGGCTATTTTTAAAATTGTTAAGGGGTGTTGTTTTAGGTGTTTCTCAAAAGACCGTTTCAGACACCAATAATAAAATATATATATTTTTTTATTTGGGACACGCACTGGAAATGCAACATTAAAACCAGGGACCGAAAACCTTTATAAATTATGGTACAGGTATTGAAGAATTTAGGTTACTTCTACGATTAAGGTTACCACTATCTGGGTAACCCAAGAAGAAGAAACAGGTTACCGCTATTTAGGTTACCGTTTTAATACCGGTTACCTAAAAATTACCTTTATTACGAGAAAGAAACAGAATGTCGCAATGCCTGTCGGCATTGCGACATTCTGTTTCTTTAGAAAGAAGTACATTACCAGGGAGATCGTCGTGCGTGCTGTACTATTTATTATTACAAGGTTTTATTCAACTCGCAGTTTTAGTTAGCCAATTTACATGGTGTTCACATAATCTGACCAAGATTATATCTCGACTTTAAAAGAGACTGTGACCTCTGAGTTTGTTTCGGCGTTTCTTCTTAGAGTAGTCTTATAAGAAACGCCAACCTCATCAAGTTTTTAAAATATGATTGATGTATAAAATTGTTTTCTGCAAACACTTTTACAGTTTTTTTTTTTAACATATTCTCATTTGATGCATTATTGTATAGTGCCTGCATAACAAAACCCAATTCAGAGTTTAAAAAAAATCACATAAACCCTCAAGGGCACTTATGAAACGTCAGAAGCTAGGTGCACAGTTCCAATTGGCCGTTTCCTACGGAGAAGAGCCGGCAAGAAACTCCACGGTTACTCTTTTAAAAATAATTGGCTTTTACAATATTTTTAAATAAGAGTGTTGATAGGTATGGTAGGACAGTGTAGGTCTTTCAAGAGGTTGCATTTATAAGTAGGACCTGACTGATATCACAGTTATCCACGGAGCACGAAAATGCTGCACTAGCAGCGACTATGGAGATGCCTTTACGAATAATCGTGGCTAAGAATATACCCACAAGAGTTGATCAAAGGTTAAGCTACGCTTGCCGCGGTCGATTCGTGACCATCCCTCACAAATCGAAACCCCTCCGTGCTTCGGAAAGCACGTTAAGCCGTTGGTCCCGGCTGTCATTCGTAGATCTTTGACAGTCGTTACAGAAGCCCAAAAAACGAGATCCGGAAAGTGAAGTAACACATAACATCACGCCTGTAACCCCCGAAGGGTTATGCAGAGGTGTACCTATAGTACACCCACTTTTCACCAGTTATGTTTAAGTCCCACGTAACAGGGGGTGAGCCTATTGCCATCAACCGGGCACAAATCCAGACTCCGGGCTGCTATTGAGAAATTCCAGATGGAAAAACCCGATAACACTTTGCCCGACCCGGGGATCGAACTCAGGACCTCATACTCAGCAGTAGCGCTTGCGAGCACTAGACCAACGAGGCAGTCAAGGCAGGAAAGTAAAGTGTTTATAAGTATTCCCATCCTACAGTCCAAATTCAGAACCAACCCACACTTTATCCGTAAACAGTCCCGGAACCAATTAGACCAGTTGTTATTGAAACCGCAGACCCGTTCACTTAATTTACAACTTCAAATTAGAGTTTGCATTCCAACTACACAAATTAATTAATTTATGTTCGACATTAACACAGAATTAATTGGTATAGGAGGTCGGGTCCATACAATCTGTCTAGTCTTTTCCCAACTATGTTGGGGTTGGCTTCCAGTCTAACTGGATGCAGCTGAATACCAGTATTTTTTTACATGGAGCGACTATTTCTGACCTCCACAACCCAGTAACTGGGTAATACGATACGACTCGTAACGACTGTCAAAGATCCACGAATGACAGCCGGGACCAACGGCTTAACGTGCTTCCCGAGGCACGAAGGAGTCTCGGTATGTAAAGATAGTCACCCATCCACGGACCAACCTCGGCAAGTGTAGCTTAACCTGATGGATCTACCCGCGCGGCTGTTTTTCCTTAGCCACGAGCTTAAGACGCAGATATATGACAGCGACCTTGAATGATTAGCTTGCGTGTTCTGTACTGAGCTCAAGCAACGCGTCGAACGTCCAGCCAGTAATAGGACTCGCCCATCAAGGAGCGCTGTCCCAAATTAGACGCATTATTAATTTATTACACGTAAAACAAAAGGTATTTTAATAAAACACGTATATTAAACAAACAATAATTTAATTATCTTTAAAATAGTGCAAGTTTCAGAAAAATACGCTCAATAGATTTTGCGTCATTCTCAGTTTTTTATCCGGGTTAGACATAAATTTACGAATTAATTTCACTATGTAATATAAACATAATCAATAATTTAACATATATTTTTTCCAAATCACTAACACTACTCGTGTAGACGTCATCTTCAGTATAAAATCATTAAAAGTCGGTTATCGTCCCCTTAAATTAAATTTTTTAGAGTAAAATACAGCCATCAATACAAATGTAATATCTAAGTCTCATTAATGCAATAGAGCTCAACAGAGTAATTACAGGCATTCACACGGAGTTGATTCTAATAAATTAGTTCTGACAGCCCTTTGAACATTGCACTCGCAAACTAAATTGCTTCTGTAAACTGTAGATTGTGTTAATTTGACTGGAAATGGCTTTCACACTATCTAATTCTGTGTGATACGCTTGCGACAAAGCTGTGGTGACTCTGGCTGGACCACACGACACTGTAATAGAATCAACAGCTGTGCTGGAGATTTTGTTGTACCACTTCTTCTTCCCAGCTAAAGAACTAGGAAGTGGTGAAGAGTGCATGGGCGATTTGGGAGACTGTCTTATGTACTAATTTTGACTTTCAAAAAGTGTTGATTTTCAACCTAATTTGAAATAATGATTTTTGATTTTGATTTTTGACAGAGGTAAGATGCGATTTTAAAAATCCACACTTGTGTGGGCCACGTGATTTTAAGTCTACTAAAAAAATCTCAAGTATAAATTCAATGAATTCTAAAATTAACTAAGTTTCATTCGTTTTAAAGTATTTCTTATTACGAATACCTTGTCGGAGTCACTTAATTAAAAACTTATTTATATTTGTAGAAAACCGTAGGATAATTCACAGAAATTTAATTAATCAAAAGGAATTTTAAATATGGGAGGTAATTTCCAATTAGCATTTATCGTCAGTTCCAATAAGAATAAAAGTTTTGGCTTTAAATACCCTCCGAGGCAAGTAAATTCATTGCAATATACCCACGCAAATTCTGTACCTTCAGTGAAAAGTGATATATCTTGACTTATATCAGTTTTAATATTCTTAAACTAAGTTTAACAGAAAAAAAATGCAATTTTTTGGTCTAATTGGTACCCCTCTAAGATTAAAATTGAGCAAGCTTATTTTGGTGTAAAGTGATCTAACTAAGCATTTTTTACATTTATTAATGTGTAATAAAATACATTTTAAATAATATCAATGCGAACTGAACAAATATTTCAAGTACCTTAATGTATATTAATACAAATGTATGTGACTCTTATTCACGATCTATGTGAATTAGTACAAACTGATATAAATACACATAATCATCCAACACCAACCAATAAATAAATAATGTGTAAAATGGTTCAAGTCATTTTAAATTAATTTACACATAAAACGACTTTAATATTGTTGTGTTACGTGATACAACTGGATTTCTTTTTAAATTATAAAAAAACTATACAAATTAATCTGTTTCTTCTTACACTAAATCGTGCTCTAAGAAATTGT
Source organism: Agrochola lychnidis (assembly GCA_963680765.1). Taxonomy (NCBI): domain Eukaryota; kingdom Metazoa; phylum Arthropoda; class Insecta; order Lepidoptera; family Noctuidae; genus Agrochola; species Agrochola lychnidis. The sequence continues at coordinate 10,202,669 of OY796873.1, forward strand.
TTACCAATGTCAGTAATCAGTACTCATTTTAGTTAAGTAGACAAAGAGTCAGATTTTTTTAAAACTTTAACATAAATTTTCTCAAAATCATGATTTTCCAGTTACATCACTTTTCACTGAAGGTACAGAATTATCCTTTGAGAATTCATTTCACTGCATTCATCAGTCCGTTCCCAAAGACTGCCGATATTAGGCATCAGTCGCATCGTCTAGCAGACCGTATCAAGGATTTGCGGAATGCTGGCGATAGGGAATTGAATGTGCTCGTTTTGGCTCGAGGTAGGTTTCTGTACAGGGCCGTCTATGTGGGTACCACCGCAGTGCCAGATATTTTGTCGTGAAGCAGAAGTGAGCTCATTATAATATTTGCCAAAAGACGTTCACTGCTGAACATAGGCCTCCCCCAAATATCTCCACCGTGACCCGCCCTGCACCTCTCGCATTCACAGGACTCAACATTTTGCAAATTCAACAAATTGTGTGTCCAGAAAATTCAACTTTTTACAAATTCAAAATTTTGGCATTCTTTGCAAAATCATTGTAAATCAAATCATTATCTAAACAGATAGTACAGTTTTTATAAGGCTAGTCGGAATATTCTTGAAAAAAATATGAATGGTTGCAAAATCTTTTTTACATATTTTACCTTGGCTTCAAAAACCGTTCCACTGAAATTTTTTAACCTAAAAAAGCAATGTACGAGAAAAACAGCGTGTCGAGGGAATTTATTTTACTGACTTGAAATCTGCACCGAAATATATCAGAGAAATATCAACATCCACTACCTAATAAGCTAGAAACCGAACCGGGAAATACATATTAGCTTAATAGCTTTATTACTCAAACTCAGACCATATTTTATTTCAATTAAATCAATCTTTCTTCTTTGTCGTGTGATAACCTGGTGTCAGAGGTTTTATGTCACCCAAGGGTCTCTGACTTGGCCTCACATGCCGTCGCAAAATATCTCTCAGGCATGCCGGTTTCCTCACGATGTTTTCCTTCACCGTTTTTAAAGCAAGTGATAATTATACAATACTATATATAATAACTTAGTATCTGGGTGACCGAGGTCTGCTCTGGTGAAAATAGAGAATACTCATTTAATAGTAGGTATAGAAAAGTTCATATTAATTCCATGCTGCCATAATAGTAGGTACTTACTAATTCCATGCTGCCATGTCATTATTCTTGTTCTAAACTTTGGGCGACCGAGCTTTGCTCGAGTGAAAATACGGACAAAACGAATGTTCCCCGAACGAATATGAGACCTAGCTAGATCGATTTTTCGCCCTGTAAACCCCTGTATTGCAACTTTCATCGAAATCGTTAAAGCCGTTTTCGAGAACGGGATTATAAATATTGCTCATTAGAGCATAGGAGCATAGGAGCAGTGGTGGCCCAGTGGACTTACGAGTTTGTAGGTCTTAAGTTCGAACCCAGACAGGCGCTTTACTTTGTGTAAATTATTTCATCACCACTGCTCTCAAAACGGTGAAGGAAAACATCTTGAGGAAACCGGCATGTCTTAGAACCGAAAATTCGAAGACGTGTGACATCTACCAACCCACACTGGGCCCGCGTGGTGGATTACGGCCCACTCCCTCTCACAGAGAGGAGACCTGTGTCCCAGCAGTGGGAACATTTATAGGCTGATGATGAATAGTATAGGATATAGGGTGCTAAGCTAGTTGCCCATTCCAAAGCGTTGTAGGTACCTATGGAGAAGAACGGGCAAGAAACTCCATAAACACGGATTATCATGTATACAATAGGCATTGTATTCACCAGAGGTTTTAAATTTTACACTACAGACTACCTACAGTATTCTCTCGTTTTTCCCTTAATCCATTTAAAGGTTGTATATAAATAAAAGATCGCTTTTAGCGATAAGACCGCCCATTGTGTCCACTTGTGTACCGTCTGACTATTTTCGTAATGTTCCTCGGGAATCATCGCATTTCCGAATACAAACGAATGCCAATTTCTATGTCCATCAATTATTGGATTTATCGTGTATAATAATTTGAATTCAGAACTTAGTACTTTATTGTTGTTTTGTTTTTATTTCCCTGTGAACTATAATATAAAGCCGTAAAACTGTTTTCGTGCCTGTGACTTTAGCAGCTTTCCTCCCATTTTTAAAATAAATTACGATAAGTTAAAAGGGTACTAACAACTCTATATACTTCCAAGTCATTTGAGAGCGTCCGATTTGCACTAAGTGCAAAGGGCAACTGATAGAAATGCGACGACTGAAGAAACACGCAGTTTGCCGAGAAAATTGTTATTTATATTTGAAATTATGTCGTACATAACAAAAAGTAGTCTGTCTTATCTCTATCTAAAAAAACCCTCACACAAAGGGTTCCGTACCATATTAAGATCGAGCAAAAAACACCGAAAAACACGTTTAAGATTTTATCATTATAGATCTTGCATGGGGACCCCCCCCATGCAAGATTTATAATGATAAAATGTTTGTTATTTGCTGTTATAGCGGCAATAGAAATTGGAGGAGGGTTTGTGGTTAAGTAATAACAGCCCCACGGTTCAATCGATCAGGTTAAGCTACGCTTGCCGCGGTTGGTCCGTGGATGGGTGACCATCTTTACATACCAAGACCCCTCCGTGCCTCGGAAAGCACGTTAAGCCGTTGCTCCCGGCTGTCATTTGTAGATCTTTAACAGTCGTTACGGGTAGTTAGAAGCCCAAAAGTCTGACAACCTGTCTTACCAAGGGGTATCGTGTTACCTAGTAACTAGGTTATGGAGGTCAGATAGGCAGTCGCTCCATGTAAAATACTGGTATTCGACTGCATCCGGTTAGACTGGAAGCCGACCCCAACATAGTTGGGAAAAGGCTAGGCAGATGATGATGAGCGGCAATAGAAATATACAATCTGTGAAAATGTCAACTGTCTACCTATTACGGTTCACGAGATACAGCCCGCTGACAGACAGACGGAGAGCGGAGGTTTAGTATTAGGGTTCCGTTTGGCACCGTTCGGATACGGAACCCTGAAAAGCCACAAACAAACACAAGATACTTCATCCTGTCATCCGCTCCAATGGATCTAACAACGCCTGCAATTCTGTCGGGTCCCAAACGCGTGGGCTTGATGAAGCTATTCGGATTCGACCCGCCCACACCGTCGGCAAAGACATTACGTATGCAAATGGCGGCCGGCGTGTGTGTACACCCCCTAAGCGGGCCGACCGCTGCTGGTCTGTCCACTGCCTAATTTGGTGATGGCAAACCGTTTTAATGTAATGTTGCTTTGTGATTTTATTTCTTCATTTTTGTTTTGATAATGATACTGATTTGTTTTTGATAATGATACTGATTTAACTGACTCGTTGGTCACAAGCGCCACTGCTGAGCATGAGGTCCTGGGTTCGATTCTCAGGTCGGGCAAGGTGTTATTGGGTTTTTCCATCAGGAATTTCTCAGTAGCAGCCCGGAGTTTGGATATCGGTTGATGGCAATAGGCTCGCCCCCATTACATGGGCCTTAAGAGTACACTAGTCGGTAATTCTTCCATACAAACGTAGTATGGTGATTACTCGTCTGTTTGACGGTGTACGTTCAAAACTAAAAATTATGTCAATTTGTCTTGTCATTATCTAGCCCTGTCTGGAAGCAGAACTGAAAAAAAAATCGGTTTGAAAGTTATGAGCGTCGAAACTTCCATATTTCAACAATAATTTCAACTCATCTTTGGGCGTAAATAAATAACTTATGGAGTATGAAAATTGCAAAATAGAAACCGTACAACCGTACCATAATTTATTTAAAAGTTAAAATAATTTTATTTTGAGTAGATACATCCAGTAGTTTTTCCACAATATCTATACGCCCAAAGGTCTGTTCATGAAGTTTTACGCGCTCGTTTTCGTTATAAATCATCGTCTATTTCACTAAATAAATAATTAAATAAATTTAAAAAAACTAGATAAATAAATACTAAATAAATAAAACTAAATAAATAAATAACTGTACTAATTAGAATGCATATTAGCCACGCCACCGTCGAGTTGGAGCCGACGACTAGCGTAACCTTAAACATAACTGGCGATATGTGGGTGTAATATAGGGACACCTCTGCCTAACCCTTCGGGGAAACAAGGCGTGATGTTAATTATGTTAAATGTTACACAACAGACTACGTACAATATTGTTTCTTCTGCTCCTTTTAAATTCATCCAAAGGTTGTCTTTAAGACGCCGATATATACTAGTGACCTTGAGTGGTTAGCTTGCGTGTTCTGTACTGAGCTCACGCAACCCGTCGTACGTCCAGCCAGTAATAGGATTCGCCCATCGAGGAGCGCTGTCCCAAATTAGACGCATTTTTTTTTTTTTTACATAAATCAAAAAGTATTTTAATAAAAAACATATACTAAAAGATAAATAATTAAATTATCTTCAAAATGGTGAAGGTTTCGGAAAAGACGTTTGATATTTTTTGCGTGATGCTCAGTTTTTTATCCGGGTTAGACATAACTTTACAAATTAATTTCACTATGTAATATAAACATTATCTAAAATATTCACAGATTAAGTTATTAAAAAATACTCTTATTTAACATATATTTTTTGCAAATCATTAACACTACTCGTTTAGACGTGATCTTCAGTATAAAATCATTAAAAGTCGCTTAGTGTCGCCTTGAAGCAGTTCAGATAAATGTGATGTGATACGTATATCACATATCTTTTTCCCTCCATTTCGATAAAAAAACTTCAAAAGGAACTCACACATTCAAATTCAAAAATGGAAAAATATGACTTTTCCATCCGCGTTATTATCTAGCAAAGGTATTGATGCGCTCTGCCTAATACGTGTTTTGTGACGTCACATATCAAGCGGCGGGGTGTCGATAACTTTTACGGGACTCTAATGGCAGGGATAGTGAATTCTTGGCATGACATTAATAAATTGGTAATATAATCTGGTCAACATTACATCTGAAATCCCTAGAACGACAGGAGTTATTCGGTGTTTGGTATTACCCCGCGATTACATTTGTCTGACTTGCCAAAAATTTGTATCACAGCTTGTTTATAACAAGCTGTGCTACAGTATTTTTATCTCACGTAACGACTCGCGCTGTACTTGTGGTAACCAATTGTACAAACACGCTGAGAATGTGTGCGTGAAGATGAGTAGCGTCAGCACACACACACTTGTGACTTCGCCATTGTCTCGGACGGTACCGAGAGCTCCTGCGTTTACACACATTCACAGCGTGTTTGTACACTTGGTAAACACAAGTAAAGCGCGCGTCGCTTCGTGAGATAAAAATAGTATACTAGTGTTTTTTTATAAGACTTATGAAATTGACGGTTTCTCAGATGTGTATGTATTTTTTATACTATTGACAAGTTTTGAATACAACTAGTTTTTACAACTTATTTTAGGTGTAAACGATAAATGAAACTAGTAGACACAACTTGTAGAATACATATTTTATAACTTGGTGTCCTTAACATCATTATTATCAAAAACTATTATAATTGTAAAAAAAAAAAATTTTGTCAAGTAAATTCGAGAACAAAGTATATCAGGGATTTTAAGGGTGCTGAAATTTTAACCATGAAGACAAAATTAAAAAAAAATCCTCAAAAAGGTTCGCCACCCCTGCTCAATGACGTAGGAATGTAAAGCTTTTAGAACGTTTGTAATGGCTTCGCAACATTTTATTGATTTTATATTTCGGTTTTTAGCTGTACAATATTCGTGGTACATTTGGTTATGAATGAAATATTTTGACTTTTGTTCTCGTGTAATTTAAGGCATGCCCGTTTCATTCTCTAGGAGACAGAAAAGAGAGCTGTATATATTCATTTGAAATTTTCTTAATTATAATATTCCATCTACTTATTCCGTAAAAATCTCATCGTAAAAACCAAGATGAAGTGAACTGTCAATAGAGTCAATAGCTGTCAATAGATCCGTCCTCATCAGGCGGAGTGACTCACCGAATATTTCACAGAAACATTTTTAGGGTTCGGTACCTCACAAGAAAAAAACAGAACCCTTATAGGATCACTCGTGTGTCTGTCTATCCGTCTGTCACAGCCGAATCTAATGGACCGATTATACATATGTATTTCTGTGACCCAAACACGAACGTGTAACGTAAATCACTAATCACTAATTCACTATATCGTAATCAGTCACTTTTGGGGGCAAACAAAAAAAAAACTTTTGCTAATAGTACCGTGTGATATATCAAATGAAAGGGCTTGTTGCGAGGATCTTAAACATATTTTTTATACAATTTTAAAATAAACACTTTTAAAGATATACCTATGAGAAATTCGATGAAAATTGACCATTCCCCTTATCTCCGAAACCACTGGACCAAAAATTTTGAGAAAAAAATACGTAGTATGGCTTTTTACTTATAGATTACAGGAAAACCCATAAGAAGTCCATAGTCTTAAAATAACATGTAAATCTCTGATATATAAAATACTGTGCGTACAAACTTACATTTGCAGTTGGAATGTATGCAAGAACATGTTTTTCAACTACAATGTTAACTTTGTTCTTGGGATCATTCATCTCAACTACGGAACCCTTCAGTCATGTTCGCCGTCCAAGGCATATCCACGTAGACCCCGATGACCCCATAACCCTCCTCCAGGAGAGCAATAGGGAAACAAGTACAGTGTACAAATACAGACGCCTCCTGTCATTCCGACCTCGCCGCCGAGGTCCTTTGCGATCTCGACCGCCGCGCCCCCGAGTAAATAATACTCCCCCCAACCCTTGCTCGAAAACGAGGTGCCAGCAGTTGTTGCAGCTGTGCACGTAGCTTTAAATTCCCCGTCTAATAATAATGATCAAAACCCTTTGATCCAGCCCGTCCCATCTTTTGATGTCCTCTCTCCGGATAACGCCCTAAGCCGAGGCTCGTACCTTACAGGGGGTGCCCTTAGCGAGCGTTCAACCTAAGCTTTTTAGCTTAGTTTATGTGTGCCCTGGCTGGAGGCTTTGAGTGTAGCAGCTTAAGGCAACCACAGCATGCGTGGCATGACCACCGTAGAAACGAGTTTTGTCGACGGAAGAGTCATTTTTTACAAAAACAAAGTAGATAAAAAAAAAGTCGATAAAAAAAAAGTCGATAAAAACAAAATCGATAAAAACAAAGTCGATAAAAACAAAGTCGATAAAAACAAAGTCGATAAAAACAAAGTCGATAAAAACAAAGTCGATATAAACAAAGTCGATAAAAAGAAAGTCGATAAAAACAAAGTCGATAAAAACAAAATCGATAAAAAAAGTCGATAAAAACAAAGTCGATAAAAACAAAATCGATAAAAACAAAATCGATAAAAACAAAGTCGATAAAAAGAAAGTCGATAAAAACAAAGTCGATAAAAACAAGATCGATAAAAACAAAGTCGATAAGAACAAAGTCGATAAAAACAAAATCGATAAATCAAAGTCGATAAAAAGAAAGTCGATAAAAACAAAGTCGATAAAAACAAAGTCGATCAACACAAAGTCGATAAAAACAAAGTCGATAAAAAGAAAGTCGATAAAAACAAAGTCGATAAAAACAAAGTCGATAAAAACAAAGTCGATAAAAACAAAGTCGATAAAAACAAAGTTGATAAAAACAAAGTCGATACAAAGAAAGTCGATAAAAAGAAAGTCGATAAAAAAAAATCGATAAAAACAAAATCGATAAAAACAAAGTCAATCAAAACAAAGTCGATAAAAAGAAAGTCGATAAAAACAAAGTCGATAAAAAAAAGATCGATAAAAACAAAGTCGATAAGAACAAAGTCGATAAAAACAAAATCGATAAAAACAAAGTCGATAAAAAGAAAGTCGATAAAATCAAAGTCGATAAAAACAAAGTCGATATACACAAAGTCGATAAAAACAAAATCGATACAAACAAAGGCGATAAAAACAAAGTCGATCAAAACAAAGTCGATAAAAACAAAGTCGATAAAAACAAAGTCGATAAAAACAAAGTCTATAAAAACAAAGTCGATAAAAATAAAGTCGATAAAAACAAAGTCGATAAAAACAAAGTCGATAAAAACAAAGTCGATAAAAACAAAGTCGATAAACACAAAGTCGATAAAAACAAAGTCGATAAAACAAAGTCGATAAAAACAGTCGGTAAAAACAAAGTCGATAAAAACAAAGTCGATAAACACAAAGTCGATAAACACAAAGTCGATGAAAACAAAGTCGATAAAAACAAGATCGATAAAAACAAAGTAGATAAAAACAAAGTCGATAAAATCAAAATCAATGAAAACAAAGTCGATAAAAACAAAGTCGATAAACACAAAGTCGATAAACACAAAGTCGATGAAAATGAAGTCGATAAAAACAAAGTCGAAAAACACAAAGTCGATAAATACAAGTCGATGAAAACAAAGTCGATGAAAACAAAGTCGATAAAAAAAAAAGTCGATAAAAACAAAGTCGATAAAAACAAAGTCGATAAAAACAAAGTCGATAAAAACAAAGTCGATAAACACAAAGTCGATAAAAACAAGATCGATAAAAACAAGATCGATAAAAACAAAGTCGATAAAATCAAAATCGATGAAAACAAAGTCGATAAACACAAAGTCGATGAACACAAAGTCGATAAAAACAAAGTCGATAAAAACAAAGTCGATAAAAACAAAGTCGATAAACACAAAGTCGATAAAAACAAAGTCGATAAAAACAAAGTCGATAAAAAGAAAGTCGATAAAAAGAAAGTCGATAAAAAGAAAGTCGATAAATACAAAGTCGATAAAAACAAAGTCGATAAAAACAAAGTCGATAAAAACAAAGACGATAGAAAGAAAGTCGATAAAAACAAAGTCGATAAAAAGAAAGTCTATAAAAAGAAAGTCGATTAAAACAAAGTCGATAAAACCAAAGTCGATAAAAAAAAGTCGATAAAAAAAAGTCGATAAAAACAAAATCGATAAGAACAAAGTCGATAAAAACAAAGTCGATAAAAAACAAAGTCGACTAAAACAAAGTCGATAAAAAAAACATTGATAAAAAAAGTCGATAAAAACAAAGTAGATAAAAACAAAGTCGATATAAACAAAGTCGATAAAAACAAAGTCGATAAGAACAAAGTCGATAAAAACAAAATCGATAAAAACAAAGTCGATAAAAAGAAAGTCGATAAAAACAAAATCGATAAAAACAAAGTCGATCAAAACAAAGTCGATAAAAAGAAAGTCGATAAAAACAAAGTCGATAAAAAAAAGATCGATAAAAACAAAGTCGATAAGAACAAAGTCGATAAAAACAAAATCGATAAAAACAAAGTCGATAAAAAGAAAGTCGATAAAAACAAAGTCGATAAAAACAAAGTCGATATACACAAAGTCGATAAAAACAAAATCGATACAAACAAAGTCGATAAAAACAAAGTCGATAAAAACAAAGTCGATAAAAACAAAGACGATAGAAAGAAAGTCGATAAAAACAAAGTCGATAAAAAGAAAGTCTATAAAAAGAAAGTCGATTAAAACAAAGTCGATAAACACAAAGTCGATAAAAAAAAGTCGATAAAAAAAAGTCGATAAAAACAAAATCGATAAGAACAAAGTCGATAAAAACAAAGTCGATAAAAACAAAGTCGACTAAAACAAAGTCGATAAAAAAAACATTGATAAAAAAAGTCGATAAAAACAAAGTAGATAAAAACAAAGTCGATATAAACAAAGTCGATAAAAACAAAGTCGATAAAAACAAAGTCGATTAAAACAAAGTCGATAAACACAAAGCCGATAAAAACAAAGTCGATTAAAACAAAGTCGATAAAAACAAAGTCGATAAAAACAAAGTCTATAAAAACAAAGACGATAGAAAGAAAGTCGATAAAAACAAAGTCGATAGAAACAAAGTCGATAAACACAAAGTCGATAAAAACAAAGTCGATAAAAACAAAGCCGATAAAAAGAAAGTCTATAAAAACAAAGTCGATAAAAACAAAATCGATTAAAACAAAGTCGATGAAAACAAAGTCGATAAAAAACAAAGTCGATAAAAACAAAGTCGATAAAAGCAAAGTCGATAAAAACAAAGTCGATAAAAAGAAATTCGACAAAAACAAAGTCGATAAAAAGAAAGTCGATAAAAACAAAGTCGATAAAAAGAAAGTCGATAAAAACAAAGTCGATAAAAATAAAGTCGATAAACACAAAGTCGATAAACACAAAGTCGAGAAAAACAAAGTCGATAAAAACAAAGTCGATAAACACAAAGTCGATAAACACAAAGTCGATAAACACAAAGTCGATAAAAACAAAGTCGATAAAACAAAGTCGATAAACACAAAGTCGATAAAAACAAATTCGTCATACAGTTTTGTCGACGGAAGAATAGACAAAATTAGAGACTATGATTGTTTATCAGTCATTTTGTCTACTCTTCCGTCGACAAAACTCGTTTCTACGGTGGTCATGCTACGCGTGCAGGATTGATCGGTTAAACAGCCACGGTTTTCGGAACCAGCTGTGAGATGCCCCACAGAAAAAAAAAAAAATACGGAACCCATCATTGTGCGTAGTCCGACATGCACTTGGCCGGTTTTTTTTACAGAATTGACCTTCTGAAGTCATGGAGGGATAGTGAATATGTGCAATATGTACAGAAGTGAATATGTCAAAAAGATTTATATTTGACTGCACTTCAATAATCAGCCAATAATGTTCCCACTGTTGGGACATGACAGGCTTCCTCTCAGAGAGGGAGTGGGTTCCACCACGCGGGCCCAGTGCGGGTTGGTAGATGTCACATGTCTTCGAATTTTTGGTTCTAGGACATAACGGTTTCCTCACGATGTTTTCCTTCACCGTTTTGAGAGCAGTGGTGATTAAATCATTTACACAAAATAAAGTGACCTACAACTTTATAAGTCGTGGCCACGTTGTATTACCACGGGGCCACCACTGCACTTACTGACTGTACTTACTTATATGTATTTTGTATTTTTCAATGTTAGTGAGCTAAAAAATCACCAATGTGGAGCTCCAGTCCTTACCTAGAACAATAAAAGAAATACATTAATATAATTACCTAGATATCATCTAAGATTATATATGAAGAACTCTCAAGTTAAAGAAAAAATTAATTCATCATCAGCCTATAAATGTTCCCATTGCTGGGACACAGGCCTCCTCTCTGTGAGAGGGAGTGGGCCGTAATCCACCACGCGGGCCCAGTGCGGGTTGGTAGATGTCACATGTCTTCGAATTTTCGGTTCTAGGACATGCCGGTTTCCTCACGATGTTTTCCTTCACCGTTTTTGAGAGTAGTGATGATGAAATAATTTACACAAAGTAAAGCGCCTGTCTGGGTTCGAACCTACGACTGCTCTCTGAAAAAATTAATTGCATGGTAAAAAAAATAAGGAAAGTTTTTGTTTTATTAAGGCTGGTTTCATAGCTGTCCAGGAGACCCGCACGGGCCGCCCACACACGGGAGACCCGTACGGGTAGCGCTCGCAGTGCTCTGAAACGAGGGAGTTAGTACGATACGGTTGCTAGCGTTGTACGGGCTCTACTTGGAGCGGGTCGCGTACGGACTAATACGCGTCGCTGTGAAACAATGTTCTAGCGCTCACGTGTCTCCGTTCCGGGAGCCCATACGGACAGCTGTGAAACTAGCCTTACAACTGGAAAAACTCGACGTATAAAAAATTACGTATTGACGTGTGATTGCTGATATATGGCAAATAATTTTACCATCATCATTTCAGCCGAAATATTTCTGTTCAATGTTACCCTTGGACATTGACTTAGCACTCGGCCCGGCTCACGCGCGGTCCAGTTAAAATATTGATTCTCTCACGTATAAAACACTAAGAATTTATGTAATAGTGTGTGTTAAGTAATTGTAGTATATAAGCTGCAACATATCCTCAATAAATCAGATTTGAATTTTATATTCTTGTCTCATTACCCCTCACTGTGGCCTATTTATTACTACAAAAATATAGTCTTAAAACATCATACTCGAAGTCAATTACGTACATTCGATTACGCTGCGTTGATGTCACAAATATAACCGGTTTACGCGGGTTATTGTTGAACTGGAGACAGCCGGAGATAACCGGATTACGCCGGTTTAAACCGGTATTTACCCACGCAAGTCGCAACGTGTGTGTGTCGTAATTATTTTTAGATTGATGTGTCACGACATGCTGATGGAATATCCAGGGAATTGAGTTTCAAAATACGTTAAGGGGATTGAAATGGGAATGTGTGCAAATGTGTGAGTAAATTGGATTATTCAGCGTCCAGGGATTTTATTGGATATGGAATTGTTTCAATGTCAAAGTCAAACTCAAAGCATTTATTTCAATGAAACCATTTACAGGACTTTTGAATTGTCAAGGAATCGGTCAGTCAGAAATATAAAACTAGTTGCCCATTCCAAAGCGTAGTAGGTTCCAATGGAGAAGAACGGGCAAGAAACTCCACGGACACACTCTTAAATAACAAATTGTTACAAAATATTGGTAACATCATTCATGTTGAAATTATACATGTGAGAACAATGTAAAAAGACGTGCACGTTAGAAGCGTCCGTAATAAAAAGATAAAACAAAGAACAATTGAAAAATTAAAATAAATTAGAAATAAGCCATGGCAGCTAAGAGATGACCAGTCCCAACTGACGGCGCCCGTTCACGAACATGACGCATGGACCACCATGATGGATGCACCATTCAGCTCAACTATTTTGAAGGGAGTTAAATGATCCAACACACGCAAATCGAGTGAAACGAGAACCACACCAATAACTAATCTAATCACCATACCAGTAAAAAAGTAATTTAAAATGAATTCAAGGAGTTGATGTTCAACACGAAACCAATAAAAACATAGAAAAAATACTTTTTAGTGCTTATCGTAAACTCACTGCTCGCGTATAGATAGTGTCATCCACGAAGACGCGCCCCTCTCCGCGATTACTGTACTGTAAGCTGTACTTTAGTACGGAGCGGAGCGGAGTGGGGCGCGTCTTCGTGGATGGCACTAGAGTTTGGTCACGCTAAGTCTGCATAAGTGAAAAACGGTGAAATTTGAAAATCTATAGACGGCAACACCATCCTGTCATACGAAAAAAAAATTTGATACTTTGTTTTTTTTTTTGTTTTTGATACGTTATTTTGTTTATACACTGATTTATTCCTGGTAAGTCACTTAGCACGATGCAGTGTGGATTTGATACAGTTTTGTCATCGTATGGAGGTAGAGCATAGGTACGACATATATTATGTAAAAATCAAAAGGCAAAATCATTAGATCTACTTACAACCCCGAAACTGACATAACTGAGTGATGTAAAAGTATACCATATATAAAACTTTTTGGGGTTGCCCATTTATTCCATTGCAGACTTAAGTGCACAATTATTACAATTCGAATAAAATCGCTTTGCTACGCGCCGAGCTACGCGTTGCGTGTGCTACGAATATTGAAATTCTAAAAATATGTATTTGATGGACGCAAAATAAACATAGGCACTTTAAATCCACTTAATATGTGTAGCAATTAATTTTGTTCTCATAAACAGGGTGGATTTTTAAATTTTGTGCGATTTGTAACTTTTCTAGTAATTTAGTTTTTCCGGAAGTCTTTTGAAACTGCATCGAGTGGCATCATAAAAAACTTTTTACAAAAAAAAACAACCGACCTCCAAAAAAAACACTACAAAGTGAAAAATAACTTTAATTTCGGAAGTCGGTGTCTTGTGTTTTGTATTTCCGTTTTTTGCCACCGACTTCCGAAATTAAAGTTATTTTTCACTTTGTAGTGTTTTTTTTGGAGGTCGGTTGTTTTTTTTTGTAAAAAGTTTTTATTTTTCACTTTTTAGTTGTGGTACCTACCCCACACACATTCGAGTACCACCAGTACCCACTACCTGCTACCAGTGACAGAAACTTATCATATCATCTACATAGCACAAGCGAAATGCGATGCGCACACACATACACCGACATGATTAACTATTAGAGAAAAAACTTTTTACAAAAAAAACAACCGACCTCCAAAAAAAAACATTAAAAAGTGAAAAATAACTTTAATTTCGGAAGTCGGTGGCAAAAAACGAAAATACAAAACCCAAGACACCGACTTCCGAAATTAAAGTTATTTTTCACTTTTTTAGTTGTGGTACCTACCCCACACACATTCGAATACCACTACCTGCTACCAGTGACAGAAACTTATCAGATCATCTACATACTAAGTGGGAAAAAAATACGTATTTTGTAGCTAACTCAAAAACTATCATAGCAAAGTTAATAAAATTTATATGGGACCAATTCGAGAGCACACCCTTTCAAACAAAAAAATAATTTTCAAAATCGGTCCACAATTGACGGAGAAATCGGTGGACATACATAAAAAAAAAAAAAAAAACAAACATACGCGACGAACATATAACCTCCTCCTTTTTGGAAGTCGGTTAAAAATCAAAAGTGAGAATTGAATTTTTTTTAACTGACTACTATTTTTCTAAAATCTAGGAATGTAGTTAGCAATAACTTCAAAAGTTTGTGATAGTCTTTTATGAACGTTTCCCTGTGGCTACAACTGTTAAGGTAGTGCCTTTAAAAGCTATGGTTTCCTAGAAAAGCGGTGGCCGCCACATAGCATCCGCAATTAGGCTTGCAGAAAAAATATCGATATTTCGATATATCGATATTTCGATATTTTTTGTTCGATATATCGATATTTTTAGGTGATATTTATTATTTCGATATATCGATACAAAATATCAAATATCGAAAATGTATCAAATTCGATATATTTCCAATGTGAAAAAAGTAGATTTTTCAATTATCTGTAGCGTGACTTTGCTTGCTTGCTCGAAAAAAAAAAAGAAGAAATTTATCAACAAGGGAGTGGGCATATAAATAAATAAGCTAACATAGTAAACACAAACACAATAGAAGTTCATAAAGAAAAGATCTTTTCTTTTTTTTCTTTTCTTTTCTTTTTTTCCTTTTTCCGTTTTCGAAATCATTATTGTTTTTTTATTTAAATATCGATACTTTTTAGCACTTCTTGCATCCCTATTAACAATTAACCGGCGAATTATGTCACTGAAACGTTATTTGTGAAAGTAAGTTGGTGTGTTTTCCTAGAGAGCGATTTTTGACATCGTAAAGTCAAACCCCGCTGCCATCATCTTCATGACAGCTGTCACTGCAGCCGTTGTGTGGTGACCACAACTCTTTTAGGTAACCGTAGTTTGACTGCCCCGTTCCAAAAATCCATCCTGTATTAATATTGACAGGGATAATCCATTAGCTTTATATGTGTTTATTATTTTATTAACAAAAGCTTAAAAGCCTTTTATTTTATCAGCAGAGCTTAAAAGCTTTTGTACTTTATTTACGGATGACCGACGTAGAGAGGGACAGTTTTTAATAGCTTGGAATAAACGCTCTTGTTTCGAGCACATAGCTTTAAAGCTGGGGAAAATTGAGTAATCAGTGATCTTAACAATCGTATTTAACTCTAACTATGCCCCGCAGTTTCAAAGTCAAAGTCAAAGTCAAAATTATTTATTTCAATTTTATCAATTTACATTCAATAATTTATTTATAGTATTACTAGCTGCGCCCCGCGGTTTCACCCGCATAAGTCTCGATCCAGTGGGAAAAAAAAAGTATCCTATGTTCTTTTCCAGGACATCATCTATATATGTGCCAGATTTCATCCAAATCCGTTCAGCCGTTTTAGCGTGAAGGCGTAACAAACAAACTTACTTTCGCATTTATAATATTAAGGATATTATGTTACCTACCTAAATGTATTAATTGATCTCGTCATTATTAACATAGTTGTAGAATGTAATAGGTACTAACAAAATATGGACGAAAATAGTCTGAATTAATTTTTAAGTTATTGCATAGCTTTTATCGCAGGCTTTGAGCGTGGTGACCGAATCAAGAAATTCCGTAACGAAAATAAAACCAAACACCCCCCACTCCGCCTACCATGTAATGACGGTTCCCATGACAACGTGATGTTGTCATGGGAACGTAATTTTTGTTTTATGTCATCACGTCATCATCCCAAGTGTAGCGTTGACAAATAGGAAGTATGGAGGTTACAAATGCTATGCAATAGCTTTACCGCGGCAGTCCCCGAGTGCCACACGTTTTTTTTTTGTTTTTATAATCCTGGTCCTGGTCTACCCATGTGCCAAATCTTATCCAAATCAACCATTTTAGCGTGAAAGCATAACAAAAAAATATACAAAAATCTAATCTTTACTCTTTTATAATATTAGTTTGGATAATATAACATTACGCCTGTATTCCCGAAAGGGTTAGGCAGAGGTGAACAGTACACTCACATTTCGCTAGTTATGTTTAAACTCGGGTGAAAATAGATAAACATATAGTCCAGGTATTCCAAAGTTGTATCAAATTGCCGAGGCTGTGAAAATAGAGAAAACTAATTTTCCCAGATATGAGACCTAGCTAGATCGATTTTTCGCCCCCGTAAACCCCTGTATTGCAACTTTCATCGAAATCGTTTGAGCCGATTTCGAGAACGTGAGTAGAAATCTATATACAAACAAACAAATATATACAAATATTGCTCGTTTAATAGTATAGGATGTTATAGGGGCCTAGCTCAAAACGGTGAAGGAAAACATCGTGAGGAAACCGGCATGTCCTAGAACCAAAAATTCGAAGACATGTGACATCTACCAACCCGCACTGGGCCCGCGTGGTGGATTACGGCCCACTCCCTCTCACAGAGAGGAGGCCTGTGTCCCAGCAGTGGGAACATTATAGGCTGAACATTATAGCTGTAAATAAAGATATTCTTCACGTTTTTCTGATTTAAGATGAAAAACCGAACAAGTGCGTCTCGGATCACGCACAGTGAAGGGTTCCGTAGTTGGGATGAATTTATCCCAAAAACAAACTTAACTTTGTAGTTGAAAAACATGTTCTCCCATTCATCTACATACGTCACAGTCACAGTCAATTCTTAAACTGCAAATGTAAGTTTGTAATGGCAAAAAAACGTGGTTAACTACAAATTAACGATTTTCGGACGTTTTCCTTTTATTTGTGCTCTGAGACCTTGCTTTCTGTCAAATTTCATGATTCTAGGTCAACGAGAAGTACCCTGTTGATTTATTTGCGAGTATCAAAATGTGTCGCTTAAATGGCTGTATTTTTTTATTGCGTTGACTTACAAGCTTGATTTTTTTAGAGCTCCAAGAGATCACAGGCCTACGTATTTGATATTAATTTCAACTTGATACCTCCACGTGTTACTAAGAAAAAGTGTCTTGACAGACTGACAGACGGACAATGAAGTGATCGTGTAAGGGTTCCGGTTTTTACTTTTGAGGTACGGATTCCTAAAAACAAAGAAGTAAAATCGAAGTTAAGCTTTTTACTAAACGAGTCCTTTTACTCTGCGGTCTTTGACCACAAAAAGTGGTCACGTGGTCAGACTTGACGGTGGCACAAACTTTAAACAAACAAAACTGTGGTCAGTCTCACCATTTGGAACTAAAATATTGGTTTTGAAAACTTAATTTTAAGGAAGTTGGTAAAAGTATCTATTACTGAAGTGAAAGCTTCTTTAGGCGCGATGGGTATTTTTGAAATTGGAAAAAACAATTGAACTCGCGACACCGTTACCGACACCTCATTTTTGTAAACACGATTGTGCTCTTTATTTATATTACGTTACGGTTCAATGTTCTATGCAAGTATTTTTACTTTAAAGGATTTGGAAGTTTTTTTTAAATTGTTCAAGTTTTTACTTCTGTCGGCACTCCCGGAGTGCCACTGTTTTTTTGTTTTTGTAGGACGCCTCGTAGCTGACTTCGGAGGGCATGATTACTTAACCGGGCTATCCTGTGGCTGCCTTAAGCTACTAACTTAAAGCCTCCAGCCAGGGGCGTAAAATAACTTATATACAAGGCGAGCGCTCGCTAAGGGCACCTTCTGTGGGGTACGAACCTCGGCTTAGGGCGTCGCTGAGGACAGCAAGATGGGAGAGGCTTGTTCAAATCTGGATAATTATGATTAACTTGGGAATTTAAAGCTACAGGCTTAGCTTTGATGCGGGCTGGCGTATCGTTGAGCAAGGGTCGGGGGGGAGAGCCAACCTTTTTAAGTAAAATTTCTACATTTATATCTGTAATTCGTATGGTGTATAACTTAATATTATAAATGCGAAAGTGAGTTTGTTTGTTAAAATTTCACGCTAAAACGGCTGAACCGATTTGGATGTAATTTAGTACACAGGTAGTACTTTTTATCCCGATATTCTTACGGGATCAAGATTTATGCGGGTGAAACCGCGGGGTGCAGTTAGTACATAATAAAAAGTATTCCATTCTATTCTATTCTATATTGCGTTATGGATGTTTACTGAAATATCTTTATAATAAAGTTGTTTAACCATCGTTTTAAATGAACCTTGTGTAACACATTTAGATTTTAATTTGACCAACCTTCTGACCGGATCTTTGATGGTGACGATGTGGGATTATACAAAATACATATATATATATATGTTTATTTATCTCCACAAATTATATTCTTATACATAATAAGTTGACAGATATTTTGACAAAATTTCATAATTTGTGGGAGATCTGAAGTCTAAACTAAGCCTAGGCTTGTATTTTAGATCTCCAGGTCCCCCATTGTAACACATAGTAAAGAATTGTCAACGTGGTACAATTGCGAATGGTTGGTGGTGTGTCTGAGTGTATGTTTGTTAGAGTTTGTGTACGTGTGCTTGTGTGTGTGTGTTTATGTGTATGCCTACTTTTTTTTACATATTTCATAAATGTCAAATATGTGTAATAAATTAAGTACATGTGTATAGAAAATTAAATATAAATATAACATTATACGTAGATAGAAAAGAATATAAATATAAAGAATTTAATAAATAATATAAATTGTTGCAACAAATATACCTTGTTACTTTATTATCTCAAGGATTTGTTCCGATAATTTGTACCTATTATAGTTACTGCTCTGGTAGTTAAGCTTAGTAGCTTATTTTACATTAGTTGATATGCTCTTTGTCTATCTGATTTTATAGTACGCGTGTTTTTGCAAAAAACATATACCCTATAGCACTCGGCAAAACGTAGCTTTCAATCAGTGTAAGAATTTTTGTAATTTTTTTTATCAGTATTTCCAGAGATAACTGTTTACAAAAATAAATGTAAACAAACAATTTTTACCTCTTCTTAGTATTAGTTTAGGCTGGTAATCGTTTTTCCATCGGAAATAGGATACGATCTTCTAATATTACGCGCCGTGCCCAAGAGTACCGTTTTTTGCGTCAAGTCATTGATCTATTACGTGCCTATCGTGAGCTTCTTCAGGTATTGGCTCTAGTTTATCTATCAATACAATAACCGCGAATTCCACATCCCTCTTGTCGATAACCTCGTCAGCCAAGTCAAACAATTGATTATTTTTTAAAACTTTTTGTTAGTTCTTTATTATTTTTAGAATTAATTCAAGGACGGCTGAGTTACCTAGCTCTGTTCAGATGTTGCAGCAGGGTACTCATTTTTAATCAACACCATTCTAAATTTTAAAATAATTACCACGTAAAAAATTAAGTTAGATTAAAATTGCTTATTATTTAGAACCTGGTTATTTTTAATAAAGGAGCTCGTGGCTAAGTAATAACAGCCGCACGGGTCGATCCATCAGGTTAAGCTACGTTTGCCAGGGTTGGTCTGTGGATGGGTGACCATCTTTACATACCGAGACTCCTCCGTGCCTCGGAAAGCACGTTAAGTCGTTGGTCCCGGCTGTCATTCGTGGATCTTTTGTCAGTCGTAACGGGTCGTCAGAAGCCCGAAAGTCTGACAACTAGTCTTGCCAAGGGGTATCGTATTACCCGGTTACTGGGTTGTGGAGGTCAGATAGGCAGTCGCTTTATGTAAAATACTGGTATTCAGCTGCATCTGGTTAGATTGGAAGCCAACCCCAATATAGTTGGGAAAAGGCTAGGCACATGGTTATGTTCTTTTTAATAAAGGATTAAAAAAAATACTTAAAGGTATTTCGCCAAATAAATTGCCATAACTGCAAGTTCATTTCAGCAGGTCATACCCGCAGAATAACATTATCCAGATTACTTTCAAACATTATTAAACTTATTACTTTCAACTAAACTATAGCTTTAAAGTGAGTGAATGATCCAGTACATTATTCAAAGAGATTGCAGCAGATGAAACTCTCAGTGAAACTGCATAGCGATAGCGTTTGTACGCTAAAAGTGAGTTTGTTTGTTTATTTGTTTGTAACACTTTCATGCTAAAACGGCTGAACGGATTGGGATGAAATTTGGTACATGGGTAGACCATAACCTGGATTAGGACACAGAGAATTTTTATCCCGATATTCTTACGGGATCGAGACTAATGTGGGTGGAATCGCGGGGCGCAGCTAGTATTGTATAAGTTAGAATTTAAAGAGACAGAGAGGGAGAGGGAGAGAGAGAAAGAGATAGATAGAAAGAGAGAGAGGGAGAGAGAGAAAGAGAGAGAGGGAGAGAGAGAAAGAGAGAGAGGGAGAAAGAGAGAGGGAGAGAGAGAAAGAGAGAGGGAGAGACAGAGAAAAAGAGAAAGGGAGAGGGAGAGAAAGAGAGAGAGGGAAAGAGAGAAAGAGAGAGACAGAAAGAGAGTGAGAGAGAGAAAGAGAGATAGATAGAAAGAGAGAGATAGGGAGAGAGACTACTTGAGCGCAACACCGTACATCAACGGTAACAGCTTGATATTGACAGCGCCATTATGAAAACTGATTGTGAATGTGAATACCATGCAGACTAGATTTAATACATGATTTTATAACTGTTTTATGCCCTAAGCAAATGTCCCGCAGATCTGGTAGCGTTGAGTGACGGGTCGTTGAGCTCCCTAATAGGGTTGAGCTACACGATGACTGATGCATGCATGCTGTCTGTTGGGACAGGGCAAATCAAAGTTGCAATGGAAATATTTTGCAAATATGTAAATTGTAGTGACAAGGTAATTTCTGTGTTACGCCATATTTTGTACAATTTAACTTAATTTTGTAGAATTGTAGACTTGTAAAGTTTTGTGGTACAGGGGCCTGTGCGTCAGCTGCTCCAGTAGTGGTCCAAAGCAGCATCTCAAAGTAAAAAAAAAGTAATTTTATATAAGGGCAATTTTCGTAGTGCAAATGTGGTCGACTGTACCTACTAATGTTAAGCGCAAAGGTTAATGGACTTCTCATCAAGAACTGTTTACGAATGTACTCAGATTTGAAAGGCTATTAGTTAAACGATGAAGTGATCTGTGTTCAGTAACTGCCCAGTAACTGGGTTGTGGAGGTCAGATTGACAGTTGCTCCATGTAAATGTGTTCTGGTATTCAGCTGCATTCGGTAAGACTGGAAGCTGACTAAGCTGGGAAAAGGCTAGGTATATGATGATTCAGTTAATGTCTTTTTGGTTTCGTGGTCGCAAGCGTGACTACTAAACGTAAGGTCTAGGATTCGATCCCCAAATTGGGTCAAGTGTTACCGAGATTTTTTTTCAAATTAATTTTTTCTATTACCAGCCAGGAGTCAGGCTTTGTACGCAATTAATGACCTGCTGCATGCACTGACCTTATTGGTGCTGTTCTTCAGAGAGGTCAGGTACATACTCCAACCGGCATGCACGATCAGATGTATGAACGTAAACGATGCAAAAGAAGTATGTAAGGATCGTAGCAGATGGCGTTCTGTGGTTTCTGCCTACCCTCATGGGAAGAAGGCGTGAGTTTATGTATGTAGGTATGTGTGTGTATGTATTAATGGTTCTATGGTCGCCGATTTAATAATGATAAGCATAAAATATATTGTCATAATTAACATTGGCATAACGAAATTCAGCATAATGATTATTACGCATAATATTATTAAGCATAAAAGTTTTACCATAGTGTTCTTTGCCATAAATACAGTTGGCATAATAATAATGAAGCATAATTTTATAAACGCATAATGATATTTACACATAAAGTTTCTTTTAAATCAAAATAATAAAACTTATATAAAAACAGTCATGATCGCGGCTCAGGGGTGGCCCAATTGCCACCCCCACCTTAACCTAATCCAATAGTGTAATTCCCAAATTATAATAAATAATGTTAATATTTATGGCTCATGATTAATAGACGAATAAATATTATGCCTTAAAAATTTACGCAACTCGATATTACGCCAAAACAAATTAGACCAAATGACAGCTACGCCTTTGCATTATGCTAAAGTATTATTATGCGAAAACGTTATGCCAAACAATATTATGCCTTAAAATTTTATGCCAAGAGGGGATTCCCATCCCAAGGTCGCCTCCTCGTAATGGAATCGTCTCTACTAACTTCAATTTAGATCCAATATCAATTACGACACGAATTCGAGAAGCTTATTCGAGTCGACGATGTTTCGTATAATCGCAATCGCTTGTTTTGACGATGCCTTTGGCACGGAGGCAAGTGTCCAGACCGTTCAATGTCTGTTCGGCAGTACAACATAGCTGTTAATTCCGATCGCTTAGAATAGGTTAGTTTACCAGTTGAATTTCCTCGTTCGGACGCGATTTTACATTTATTGGGGCCACATGGCCGATGGCCGGTGGAGCAGACGATTTCAGAAAAAAAGAAAAAAAGAAACGCATTAATTTTTTCAACTGGGAATTTTACCGTTTCACCACATGGGCGCGGGGGGGGCATCGTTTAGCGAATGTCTACCTATGTTGAAAAATTGCCTATTTTTCATGGATTTTGGGTAATTTTGGCATTCAATATGTGGATTTTAAATAGCAATAACTTTTTTATTTTCAATAATAATTAAAAAAACGCTTTTTGGTAAGGTTTTTTTTTACATATTGTATAGGATGATACACTTTGAAAACCTAATATAATAGCTGTAATAATAGCTATGTTTCTTTAATATATAGATAAACAAATGTTTTAGTTAAGTTTTGGTTCTTTCATATTAAGTGGAGAAGAGTGTTGTATTTATTATATTCAGTGAGAGGGCAACACTGACTCCCCGGAACTGTTTGGTGAAAAACGCCATTTTGTGAGTTGATTGTATTTTCTGGTTCCTAATGAAACGATTGTTCATCTGAATAATAACGAGTGTATTAACTAATTACATCTCCAAAAAAAAAAACAGTAAAAACCTTTTTAAAAACAAGCTTTTAATGAACTAAAAAGTACAAAAAAAAACTTACGTACACATAGAACTTTAACATTTAACCGACTTCCAAAAAGGAAGAGGTTATATGTTCGTCGCGTATGTTTTTTTTTTTTATGTATGTCCACTGATTTCTCCGTCAATTTTGAAAGGGTGTGCTCTCGAATTGGTTCCATATAAATTTTATTTACTTTGCTTGGATAGTTTTGAGTTAGCTACAAATAACGTATTTTTTTCCCACTTAGTATGTAGATGATATTATAAGTTTCTGTCACTGGTAGCAGGTAGTGGTATTCGAATGTGTGTGGGGTAGGTACCACAACTAAAAAGCGAAAAATAAAAACTTTTTACAAAAAAAAACAACCGACCTCAAAAAAAAAAAAACACTACAAAGTGAAAAATAACTTTAATTTCGGAAGTCGGTGGCAAAAAACGAAAATACAAAACCCAAGACACCGACTTCCGAAATTAAAGTTATTTTTCACTTTGTAGTGTTTTTTTTTGGAGGTCGGTTGTTTTTTTTTGTAAAAAGTATTTTCTTAAAAGCCTGAGGCTTATCTTAAAGTATAAGAAGGACGTTCACGCCTCAAGCTTGGCATTGTCTTGGAAACTGAACAAACATATAAAAAAAAGCTTGTAATAAGATACAACACTATGTTTTCACAGTGTGTGTAGTAGTTGTATGAGGGAATATTTCGTGACTTTCACTACCTACTGAATCGACTTATATTTCCAAATACCCATTTAATGGTGCCGATACCCTTGTTCACAAAGTAAACTAAATTTAAGTTCAGTGCATCTTTTTCTTTCTATTTCATTAAGAAAAGGACAGAAGATAAATTTTAGTTTAGTCCTGTCAAATTAATCAGCGCTTGACGTAATTTTAGTCGGCAAGTTTTTAATCACGTGAACTTGTATGGAGAGTGACAGGCGCTGATTAATTTGACAGGACTAAACTAAAATTTATCTTCTGTCCTTTTCTTAATGAAATAGAAAGAAAAAGATGCACTGAACTTAAATTTAGTTTAGTTTGTGAACAAGGGAATCGGCACCAATGTCTATAAAAAGAAATGTCTAAATAAAGATCAACGAGATTAAGTCTATATTCATACGATGAAAGTTCAATTATATCGCCAAAAAGAATCCGTTCGCTATAAATAATTCAACGATCTGCAAAGATCAAACAGTAAATGTTCCGACTGTGTGTTCGAAGAACAATAAGGGTTGGATTCACGTTGTGAGCTTTTTTTCACGAGTTTTTTTTACATTTGAAGAGAATATTGACTTGGAGGGAATCGAGTATGGTATTAGATATGTATTTTTGTCGATTTTCGTGTCACTCAATTTTGATACCTAAGTTTTTTGGAATTACTTGGTAGGTAGCAGTTTGTAATCAGTATAAGACTCTTCAATTAAAATAGTGAATAATTGAAATTAGCATTTAAAGCATGCCATTGAACATATTATAATAATTTGGAATAACATAACATTAAATTTAAACACTTAACATTAAATTGACTCATTTTATTACACATTATGAGTATTTATGAGTTGTTGACACTATTCTGTAGTACAGACGCCAGCACATCAAGCTACCCGAAACTGTCAAATTTTCCCAATCAACTTTGAACCTTATGTATAAGCGATAAAGTTGAAAATCTATTAAATTAATTTGACAGATTGTAGTAGCTTGAAGTGCTGGCGTCTGTACATTTTAATTTTTGAAATCTAATTTGGACTGTTAATTATTTGAATAATGGATAAATTTATAATTATTTGACTAAATGTAATAACCTACCTACTTATATTTGTACGCCGTTAAGGCAAAACATGACTGTGATATAATTTAATTGTAACATCTTGCATGCTCATGTTTTGGACAAAACATCATCAGCCTATACATGTTCCCACTGCTGGGACACAGGCCTCTCTGTGAGAGGGAGTGGGCCGTAATCCACCACGCGGGCCCAGTGCGGGTTGGTAGATGTCACATGTCTTCGAATTTTCGGTTCTAGGACATGCCAGTTTCCTCACGATGTTTTCCTTCACCGTTTTGAGAGCAGTGGTGATGAAATAATTTACACAAAGTAAAGCGTCTTTTTGGGTTCGAACCTATGTCGTACAACTCGTAAGTCGCGGCCGTTACCACTGGGCCACCATTGCTTGGACAAATAAATGATCTTTATCTTATCTCTAACATGGAACGCTTAAACAAGTAGCAGTACAAATATGTGACATCGAAGGAACACCAGAACTATCTGCCGAGACAAGCGACGCTAAAGTATAGGACGCTGCACCGGCTTCAAAAATGTGTGCTTCCACAAATGATCCCATATACCTATGACGTTAGATATTTGTGGATGAATTATGAAATCAGATATTATTGATGAGCTGTTTTAATACTAATATGTATATTTATGCCATCCTTAGCATAAGGCAGAGACAAAATATGGCAGGGGTAACATATCGACGGTATAAAGGAAGTATAAGCGACATTTTGGTAAAAAATTAGTTATATATGCCATCCTATGTAAAATTTTCCGCTCTTTCGAATGCGCTTACTCCCATGGCTCTACGATGACTTTTTTGGCGTTTATGGCAGTTTATGCCAGTAAAAATACGTCAGTTTTTCAAAAAAATTCAAACTTTGAACGGCTCTCCTGAACATTTCAGTTTTTGTCGCTTGTACCCTATTTATTACCTTTTAACCGTCGATATGGGAAAGATAGCTTGGAATTAACTTTAAATACAAGAATGAATACTAATCATAATACTAAAAAGAAAAAGTTTGTGAGGATGGGTGGATGGTTGGATGTATGTTTGTTTGTTTGATCTTTCACGCGAAAACGACTAAACGGATTTGGATGAAATTTGGCAAACATATGGTTTATAATCTGGATTAAAACATAGAATATTTTTTATCCCGATATTCCCACGGGACCGAGACTTATGAGGGTGAAACCGCGGGGCGCTGTTAGTTCATAGAGCGATCTTGTTCAAGTTTTCACTTCTGTCGGCACTCCCGGAGTGCCATTGTTTTTTTGCTTTATAGATATAAAGCAAAAACTTGAACAAGATCGCCTTGGTGGAAGAAAAATACTTGTATAGAACATTGGTCCGTAACCTTATCTAAATAAAGAGCACAATCGCGTTTACAAAAAAAAATACTTCCAAAACCTTTAAAGTAAAAATACTTGCATAGAACATTGATCCGTAACGTAATATAAATAAAGAGTCGGTAACGGTGTCGCGACTTCAATTGTTTTCCCTTCTCAAAAATGCCCAACGCGCCTAAAGAAGCTTTTTTCACTTCAATAAATTGTCAGAAGAAATAACGAGCGGTAGAGAAGCATATCGACGTCAGACGTGCCTTACGAGTCACTGCATTGAATTTTACTGACAGACATTTCTTACTTCTTCAATACAATTTTTCACAATTTCATTTCTCTTTATCTCCTGCTTGTCCACGTCTTCAATAAAAAGTCGTCGAAACATATTTCACGCTTTCACTAAACACGTAGGCGTTTACAAGGTCTGCCTGACCTTATATTTGGAAATACACGAACTAGGTTCCATTTCAAATGTCATTGAATTGTTTATAATGAAATGGAAGGATCTGAGTCAAATCAGGCGTGTTTATAAGAGGATTATCTGCGTAAGGACGACGATATATCAAGATATATTCGTATTTTACAAGTATAAGTTCACCTCTCAATCAATCTGCCTAGCCTTGCCCCAACTATGTCGGGGTCGGCTTCCAGTCTACCGGATGCAGCTGAATACCAATATTTTACATAGACCGACTGCCTATCTGACCTCCACAACGTAGTTACTGGGTAACATGACAACCCTTGAATGAATTATGAACATCTTACATGTAATGACTGTCAAAGACATATGACATAGGCTTATCATGCTTTCCGAAGCACGGGGGTCTCGATATGTAGTGGATCTACTTAACGACCGCGGCAAGCGTAGCTTAATCTTCGTACAACCCGTGCGGCTGTTATTATTTAGCCACAAGCCGCTATAAGCTGAACGTCGAATCGTTGAGCTCCTTCTAAGTTGAGCTGCACGATTACTGACAAATGCGTGCACTGACTGGACAGCTCCACTTAATCTGGTGGTTTTTTCGTCAATGGACCATTTCAGACACCAATCTACATGGTCTTCATAAGAGACAGTCTATACTTTAAAAGAGATTATGACCTCTGAGTTTGTTTCGGCCTTTCTTCTCAGAGTAGTCAGATAGGAAACGCCGACCTCATCTAGTTGGTTTTAAAGTCAAACTTTTATTACATCGTCTCAAACTTTTTCGTCTGTGTGTTGCATGTCGCGTGACGGTCGGCCGCGGAGTAGGGATAAAGTGAAAGGCGCTCGTCAGAGCAGCCAAGGCCAATATGGCGGCGCCTATAGAAGTTTCACTTTTACCGTGGTTTCATAAAACCACACAATCCTTTTTTAAATATGATTGACGTGTTTGTACAAATCTACATATACAGAAATAAAATAATTTATTATCACACTCCAACTAACATTACCTCCCAAATCTATTTATAATCGAATATTTTATGGATGTTTTCAGGCCCTGTATAGGCCAGACCACCTGTGTTTGGCAGCACTATAAATATATTTTTTTTCGAAACTTCCTCGAAACCGAGAAAGATGGCGCACCTCGATCTACAAAGCAACTGAATTTTTTGAAACAAGTCGTCTTGAAGACCTAGACGAGAAGGGCCAAATACACAAAAGTCGCCCAAAGCTTTGTATATTGCACAACACATGCAAGATTTCATGCTCAGTCACATATACAACAAAGTGGTAAAGATTTGTGACATCACTAATTTTAGAACTAGCCTAGTCAAAAACATTGTTCACAAATGGCTGCTAGCCCAATCTTACAATGAATCCGAATCTCACTTAAAGGTAACACACCAACACATACACACACACTCACACACACCCCCTCTCACACACACTTACACATAATGCACTTTTCGCTCAAAATATTCTCCTATCCATCTTTATTACTGTTATAATTATTTTATTTTTGTATTTAACGGTTCTTAGTTTAGACAACGACTTAGTGTTTTGATTGCTATTTATTAATAACAGTTTTTCATGTGCTTCTGGATTTGTAGCAATAATTAAATATGTAATACGCATTTTCATATGGCAATACCACCCAAGGACTCCACGAGACAGGCTCGTCCTAGTGTGGAGTTCTTAAGCAATGTACTTCCTTTGCGTCTTATTTCACTAAAGAATGTAAACCTAGCTAATAATTGTAAGCAATTATAAAATAAATCAGGATATCTCAATGTGAATTTAAGATTTTATTAGTATTCAACTTGATTAGTAAGTTGGTTCGATAAAAGATGATACTGTGTTTAAATAAAGTTATGATTAAATACGTAGAAATTAACTTTTGTTCAAATACAAAACATTAATGATTAGTATAATAAATAGTTACCATTTTATATAAGTTTTTATCTACTCTCATAGCGTAATATTCGAATTATGAACTTCAAAACGAGTTTATATTGACATACTTTATAAACAGAATACCGAAATTTAAAAATAGAATTATATTATAACACTTTTTCTCTAACAAAATAATACTATGAAACAATTTTTTTTCTATTACGATACAGCGCTAATCCAAGAAGTTAATATCACCAAAGAGTTTCCATCAACTGTTGGCGGGGGACAGCAGCACCCGCTGTAGCGCATGTACGGCGATGTGCTGGTGCAGGCGACATTCATTTGTTTTGTAGTACTTACTGAATTTCGTGGGATTTTTTAATTTATTCTTGATCTTTAACTTTGATTTTTTATTTAGTATTTGTTTCAATCCCAATGTTTGAGAGTAGATAAAGTAGTGTATGAAACTGCACATAACTAGGTATTAAAACATTCGTGTGATACTGTATAGTACAAGGTTTTTACTAAAAAAAACAACCGACCTACAAAAAAAAAAAAAACACGACTAAGTGAAAAATAACTTTAATTTCGGAAGTCGGTGTCTTGGGTTTTGTATTTTCGTTTATTGCCACCGACTTCCGAAATTAAAGTTATTTTTCACTTTGTAGTGTTTTTTTTTAGAGGTCGGTTGTTTTTTTTTGTAAAAAGTTTTTATTTTTCGCTTTTTAGTTGTGGTACCTACCCGACACACATTCGAATACCACTACCTGCTACCAGTGACAGAAACTTATCATATCATCTACATACTAAGTGGGAAAAAAAAAAGTATTTTGTAGCTAACTCAAAAACTATACAAGCAAAGTTAATAAAATTTATATGGGACCAATTCGAGAGCACACCCTTTGAAACAAAAAAGAATTTTCAAAATCGGTCCACAATTGACGGAGAAATCGGTGGACATACATAATAAAAAAAAAAAACAAACATACGCGACGAACATATAACCTCCTCCTTTTTGGAAGTCGGTTAAAAAATAAACATTCAATCGTACACAAACAATGATACTGATCAGTAGTGCTATTCTGTAACCATCTCACCGTGTATCTTAAATGAAGTGAGGGTGAAGTGAGCTGTCAGTTGCTAAGGATTGACACTATTGGCAGCTCACTTCACCTAAGTTATCACGGTGAGATTTTTACAGAATAGCACTACAGCTCTTCTATACACAGTGAGACCTGTAACCAATTGCGTAATACATTTTCGGAAACAATTATGACAAATTTGTCTCATTTTGACAGTTCAACAACATCCATTGCATTATTTACGTTGTTGAGCAGATTTTTTTTCCAACTTATGAAGCAATGGATTAGCAATCTGTTTCAAATTGAAACAAATTGTGATTGATCGTGTATTACGGAATTAGGGTACGGGTTTTCAAGACCAAATTTGCTTTTGCTACTCATCATAAGTGGGATTCGTGTTGGTTCAGGCGCATAATTAAAACGTTGAAAATGACCGTTGGCGTGCCGTGTTTGAACATTAAAATAAAAACATGCAAGCGCTTATGCGTGATCATGGTGCGCGATTGCCAAGCCAAGCCGATTGACAGCAGAAGAAGATCTATGACGTCTTCAGTATCGAGCCAAGCAGCCTCTGGTCGCATCGGAGTCAAGACGTCGCGGAACTGTTCTCGATTCGTGGTGCTCAATTATTGTGTTAGTTGTATTTTGTGATCATTTTATTAATTGGTGATTTTAATAAACGCCGTCGCACCCAGTGTGTGTATAATTTAGCTAGTGTGATTCATTTGATAGTAAATTATAATGTGATTTGAACTGCAAACTGTTTCTCTATTGCGCACTAACCAACAATACCCACACTACGTCCACAGTAGTTAAAATATCGCTGATAATAACGAAAGACACATACCCGTCTCCGACATCACAAAAGAAAGTAAATTAGTCTGGGTCACTGTCGCTGGATACAGTAAAGAAAGACTGTTTAACTAACTCAAAATAAACATTTACCTAGTTAAATGTTTATTTTGAGTTAGTTAAACAGTACTAAAATCCATTACTTCAACACTCCATTTCAAAATGGTAACGAGAATTAAACTCCAACATTACCTCCCAAAGCTATTTCAGATCAAGTGCCGATCGATTACGTCGTTCAGTCGGATCGGGCGTCCCTTTCGAGAAGAAGGTCGTGGATTGGCATCAACAAGTAAGGGATGCTCGCTAAGCCTTCACAACGATGTACTGTGTCTATCGAGTGAGTTATTGACAGTTTTGTATCGATGCTTTTTGGATTATTTGGTCAGAGACGGAAGTTTTTTTGTAGAGGATCGGATTTTGGAGTTGTAAGAATTGAATTGTGATGTACAGTGTTTCATAAGAGTATAATCAGGTTTCATAATTTAAGTACCTGGTCAACCGAACTCGGTTCGGGTGAAAGTAGAGCAAACGAATTTTCCCAGTAATGAGACTTATCTAGATCAATTTTTCGCTCCCATAAACCCCTTTATTGCAACTTTCATCGAAATCGTTAGAGCCGTTTTCGAGAACGTGATTATAAATGTTTACTTGCATTTGCCCGCGGCTTCGAAATTGAAATTTTTATCAAATTCAGAAAGATAAAAATGGTTATTGTGGGTCATCCTTAGAAGATAGACATATGCCATCGCAGACATTTACTTTGAACTTTTTAAAATGAACAATACCGTAGAGCATAAATTTGATGTATCTTTTTCGGTTAACGCAGCGCACGCCAGTAAAGCTTCCAGTCGGCATGATTTTTTCCGACTTCTTCAACAATAATTGTCAAATGTCAGCCAATTTCCACAAAACCATAATTAATTATACACTAAAACCTTCCGCATGAATCACTTCGTCCATTGGTGAAAACCGTTTGAAAATCCGTTTGGTGGTTTTTGAGTTTATCGCGTTCAGACAGACAGACAGACGCGGCGGGGGATTTTGTTTTATAACATGTAAGGATATGGATATGTAAGAATACAAATATTGTTTATTTAATAGTGTAGGATATTTGGCTAGGTCTGATATCTGGGAAAATTCGCTTTCTCCGTATTTTCACCCAAGCAGAGCTCGGTCGCCCAAAGTTTAGAACAAGATGGCTACCTTAGAATAATGACATGGCAGCATGGAATTAGTAAGTACCTACTATCATGGCAGCATGGAATTAGTAAGTACCTACTATCATGGCAGCATGGAATTAGTATGAACTATCTTATACTATTAAACGAGCATTCTATATTTTCAACAGAGCAGAGCTCGGTCGCCAGGTACATAATATATACAAATATGGTTCATTTTAATAGTATAGGATAGGATAATAATGTCTTTTTCTGATGGTAAAATGCGAGTAGAAGGAAAATAAATTTAGTATCAAATATTAATCGTTGGCTGAATGTCGCCTACAGTCAGAATGCAATATTTACTTAACTTTTATAATCAAGGCTTCCATTTAAACTGAAGTTTAATAAAAATATATCAAAAGAGCTCTTTTGTCGTTTTGCTTTATGTATTTCAAATGAAACGACTGCACGCGGGCACGGACTAATTACGGCATAAAACAATGTTAGTTGAGGCACAAATGAATACAGATAGTTCACTGTTCAAAATCATTTAAATAAAAAGCGACTCTTGCTACGACACAATAAAGTGAAATTCAGGTCGCACAGCGCTAATTACCTACAGTTATATTCACTTAGAAGTTGCCTCTCTATCGCGTAACTCTTATATCTTCTGACTACGTTACACTCACTGAATTGGCCCGACAAGACGGGCCCGCCGCGTACTTGTAGCTTCATACCTAAAATGCGGAGTGAACCGTGCGGAGTATTCATCTGTGGTTGAGGGAACACAGCTGTTCAATAATTTACCGGAAGCTTTTATGAAGTGTGATAATAGAAACATATTTCAAACAAAACTTAAGAAACATGTAAAATGTACCTGTAACGTCACCAACACCCCAGAGGCAAATATTATAATTATAATTACTTAGATGTAAGCACTTTGTATCTAATTTTTAAGTGAACTGTTATCTAAGTTTTTATGAGAAGTAAATTCTTAAACCGAACATTATTTTTAGCTCACATTTACCGATAAAATATTTATTTACAAAATTAAAACACGCTTTAAGAATGGAAAAAAATGCTCTCATATTTTCTACCCTCCAATATTTAAAATTATAACCTTACTTTTATAAGTAGGCACTTTAAGAGGAAAAGTAATAAAAAATAAGGGATTAGAAAAAACTTGGGCAGGTTAAAGGCTTACTGAAGCCAGCCAAGGGACGCCTGTGTCTAAATAAAAACGTTGAGGAAAAATGGCGGCTGGCCTCAAAACATGTCGTTTTAACTTTAATGGCGATGTAAATCTTAATTGTTATCCGAGTGCTTTCCTTCTTAAGCCACTTTTGCTGTCTCTTGTTCACAAAGAATAGGCGGCCATCTGTTCAGATTTTGGGTGTCGTAAAGGTAACTTAGATTATGAGCTAAGATAATGGGCAGCGTCTTACTGTCTGCTTTTACAGTTAAATTTGCCAAGCGTGGTTGTGATGGCAACATCTATACCTATATGTTTAGCTTATCACGGTAATTGAAATACATAAACATAACATTACACCTTGATTCCTCGAAGGGTTGGGTAGAGATGTATCTATAAATACACCCACATTTCGCCAGTTATGTTTAAGTTATGTTTAAGTTCATGCTATAAACCGGGCACAAATCCATGCTCCGGGCTGCTATTGAGAAATTCCTGGTAGAAAATCCCAATAACACTTTGCCCGACCATTATTCTTGTGATCTCTATGGAGAAGAACGGGCAAGAAAGTCCAATAAAACTTTTCAAAATGCTACAAAATCCTAGGTACATTATTCTTCTTGCTTCTCTAAGTGAGAATATTGACTTTTTACAAAAAAAATACAACCGACTTCTAAAAAAAACACTACAAAGTGAAAAATAATTTCGGAAGTCGGTGTCTTTGGTTTAGAATTTTCGTTTTTGCCACCGACTTCCGAAATTATTTTTGTGTTGTTGAATGTTTTTTTTCAATTATACTCGTATTTTTTCGTGGTTTAGCAGCAATTTAACACGAAAAATACAGTACAGACTCATTCGGTTTTCTAATATTAGTGTAATCCCCTTGTGCTTAACTCCCTTGTAGCGTTGTGTGAGGTCTCAACCGTAATTAATCACAATTAGTAAGTTACTAACCACACATCACTAGAAACATGGCACAACACTAATTTCCTAAGGACGCTCTGCCATTTCGACTTCCGCTGGCTTACATAAAGGAAGGTATTCCTTGATTATCAAGATTACTTGTGCCCCGACCAAGGGTGAGTTCCACATTACTTTGGTATTTATACTAGACCCTCTGCACCGGATAACCTATATGGATTTCATCACCTATGTAGTTTCTGATTTCTCGTGTGTCAATGTCGGACACGCGGCTGGGGTTATCCGGTGCACAGGAGATGGTAATATGTATGTATTGCTACTGCATCAAGGCTGTGTAGGGCCTCACTGTGTGTTACAAGCGATCAGCGAGCCATCTGCTAATATCATTATTGCATTGTGTTTTATGCTCGCGTGTTCGCCATACTTAACCTCATTTCACATTTGTACATGTGCCATGCTATGTTTGCAAACTCTATGCCTGTAAGCCGCTGCGATGTATTGAGCTTCACCTACCATGCTTCCCACACCGTTCCTTGGCTTAGAAAGGGGAAGAAGCTAGCACATCGCATGCGGCTTGCTGATATTTGCACCGCATCTAACATGCGCTCCCTATGGCGCTTCCAGGGCTCTTTGTACGGGTTGAAGACACCTCTTACCCAATTCTGCACGTTGCTCGCATGCGTGGCTAACTGCACGCTACTGAGGTCCGACGTCCGGCCTGCCTGCCTGCAGCCTACCGCTGGGAGCCTGAGCTGTCAGGCGACCTCCACGGCTACTGACTACGTACTACCACGTGCCAGGGCCGTCCGGCCTGCTACGGAGCCTGTGCTGACCAGGCGCCCGAATCTACCACGTGCTACCAAGGACGGTACCCTTCCCCTTTTACTGTGTTAGTGCTCAGAACAAATCAGTGTGACCTTACCGCGACCTAGCCGTGTACATTCTAGTGTTAAAAATATATGTATTAACTTGTCAAGCTGTTTTACTACCTAAACCGTTAACGGCCTGCGCAGCCTACCCTGCGCAGCCCTAGCCGTTACACCCTCTCTACAATAGCTTCCTCTGGCCTTCGCATTTAAAACTTGTTTATTAAAATACTAGACAGTATTCAGCGAATATTAACTAAGAGCTAAGCTTTTAAAAGTTTTTATTAAAACTAACCACATATACTGAGTGTATTGCGAGGAATTATTTCAATTTTGCTCATATGTTAAATTGAAATGTGCGTTTGTACGTCACCATGTTTTTGAAATAGAAATGGGTGTACGTAGAATGCCGAAGCTAAATTTAATTTCACAGCAAATACTGGCAAACACTAAGGGAATATAGAAATAGAGCGCTTAAAAGCTTTTCCATGAAATTGTTTGACTCTTCGAAAGGCTTTTACTATTTATAATATTTATTCTCAGCGGTTCTTGAAAATATACTTTTTTTAAACATTAAAATCAACTATTTTCAGAGTAATGCTAGTAACTTATGCGAGCAACTTTTTGTTTTTCCGTATTAACCTTAACTTATGTCAATAATTCAAAAAAGCACTGCTTAAAATAGTTTTAAACTGAATTCTCAAATGGCGCCCAAGCTGGGACAAATAGTTTCAACCTTAAGTATATTAATTGCTAATTTAATGTCATGTTCCATTATTAGAATAGCTCATTCAGATGATATTTGCTTTCAGAACTAGTGATTCAGCCCCAAAACTTTGTGTTTCGTAGTTGGCGCCCAAGTGGGACCACGGACCGCCATCTAATTTATTGTCTTTATTAAGTTTATTCATACAATTACGTCGAGCTGCGCACAACGTTGCGTAATGAATAAAGTTTTAACGAGTTTAGTGTTTATTGATACACACTGTGATGTCGCCATTTGTCGAGGGGTGTTATAAAATATTGAATTACCCTCGATTTTGAAGTGTGTGGATATTTCAGAACTATGGCGATAATTTTACAAGGAGTTTGTTTGCAAAAACAATTGTTAGAAGTATCAACAGGGATTATCCTGAAGTTAAAGTCAAGATTGAAAGTTTTGCTTTCAATACCCTGAAGCACTAGAAATAACAAACATTGCACGAAGTTGTTGATTCTTGAAGCTTCAATCAACTGTTTTTACGAACCCTGTACACAGATATTAACAGAATAATAATCTGTTCACGTTAAAAGTTACTAAAATATACAAAATGTGATTTTGTCAACTATATATTTTTAAATCTATTACTTATGATATATCAGCATAAACCGTCTTACGGTCAACAAAACGTCTAGAGATGAGATAGATAGCTTATGCTATAAATACGGCTCTTATGTAGGCTTATTTTCCATTTATCATAAAACGCGACCCCCAAAACCATCTCAACAAACATTGCATCCATCTCACACCCATAAACCTTTCCATTTCCCTTCTATTCCAGTCAAAGCTCACGTGTTCTCATTTACTTCTCAACGTCAATCACGCGCTATCTCCACCACGGCCTGACACGTTATTTTCTTAGAAAAAAACAAATTACCCGCAACTTACGTACCGCACCAATAAGCAATAAAAACATCTCGAGAGCTTTGAGAATAGGCGGGAAGGGCACAAAATAGATAGTTTCAGAAGGTTAACATATAGACTGAATCGTACGTGCGTTTGCACTCGATGTACGTAAAGCGTGTCTATGTGTGTGTGCGTTTTCAGTGGTTGTATGGAGTCGACCTTCTATATGTATCTATGTTGTGTAGAGGGGGTGGCAGAGTAACAGGAGACGAAGGCCAGGGGAGGGGGGATACACCGCTTATTTCATGCATCTTTAAAAACGTGGGCGTGTATCCGTTTCATTCATTTCGTAGTCACTTACGGGGAAAATTCGTTATTTTGAATAAGAAATTATTGTTGTTGAGTCGATTCATTTGATTTGAATGGAGCTATTTCTTAACTGTTACCTTGGGAACATTTCCTGGCAAAAGAATTAAATTATTGTTTCTCAGAATCGTGTTCATTTTGATTTCATCGTTTTTTTTTACTGAATGCTGTAATTCTTCTTCTTTTTCTTTTCGTGTCGTTAGAGACTAACCTGGTATCAGAGTTTTAAAGCCGCTCATGGACCTCTGACTTGGCTTCAGAAATATATCTCTCAGGCATGCCGGTTTCCTCACGATGTTTCCCTTCACCGTTTTTGAAGCAAGTGATAATTATACAATACGCACATGAATCCGAAAAGTCAGAGGTGAGTGCCATGGGTTTGAACTCGAGACCTATGACTTGGTAGTCTGACGGTCACACCATTAGGCTATCACTGCTGAAAATGACTGTAGGTAATAAAAACACAAATGGAAAACAATTTAAAATAACTGCGACTTAGAAAGTTCCAAGAAATGGTTGCAAATTATATTCATTTATTATAACAATTTCATGCGTTTGAATTCTTATTCTACGGACATTAACAATATCATACAGACTTCTGTATTTACCTATGTTTAGCAAAATAGAGTAGATAAATTCCAAGTTTCTTGAAAGTTGGAGCATCGCTGACCTTTAAAAAATACCTAACGCTGATATATTTTCGTCTGAAAACTTCCTAAACTATTCTATTTGCGTACTCCACTAAGTGCTACAATATATGGCAACACTGTACTCGAACCCTCGTTTGGGTCTTTATTTGAATATTTTACTGTCGCAACACAGATTCTATTCGATGTAACAGTACAGTGTATTTATTAAGAGTTCATTTCTCTCTTGTTACGGAATATTGCAAATATGGTTTCCTTTTTTGTTCCGTTTATTAGCGGGTGGCAACATACTTTTAGTATTGCTGAGTACAGAATGGCTAAAAATAGGTGATTGAGCATTTGCCTAAAGAAGTTTTATTTGACATAATTCACCTTGAGAGTCGACGAGAAAGTGTTAATATTCGCGTCATAAGATTAATTTCAAATCTTTTTGGGTTCCGAACTTCCGACTCATCACCTGGAGACTTTCATGAAGGTGGAATTTTGGTTTTCGCGGAAGGCTGTATGACTCCACGAATTAGAGCAATACGTCGTCGACCCAACGTAATAAAGATTTCGTAGTGATGTTTTTAATATGTACTAGAGGAGCTTGTGGCTAAATTTAATAGCCGCACGGGTCGATCCATCAGGTTAAGCTACGCTTGCCGGGGTTAGTCTGTGACATTTTTACATACCGAGACTCCTCCGTGTCTCGGAAAGTACGTTAAGCCGTTGATCCCGGCTGTCATTCGTGCCTCTTTGTCAGTCGTTACGGGTCGTCAGAATCCCGAAAGTGGTATCGTATTACCCAGTTACTGGGTTGTGGAAGTCAGATAGGCAGTCGCTCCATGTAATATCCGGTCCGGTTAGACTGGAAGCCGACCCCAACATAGGAAAAGGCTAGGCAGATTGATTTTTGTTTTTAATATGTATTAGTTTATTGTTTAGTAAGATTATTTTGCGTATTTCATGTATGGGACTTAGTTGCCTTAAAATAAAGCTATTATTACTAATTATCTCCTTTATTTAATTGAAATACTTATCAATTACAAAAACATTTTAAAAAAAAGTAGTCCTCCGGTATCAGGAACAGGGTCCAAGCTGCCTGCGGTCAGGGCTCCAGAGAGAGGAATCTCCTAACAATGCGAGCCGCGTCCAGAAGAACCGCTTCCTGATTCAAGCCCTTGATCCAGCTGCCCAACGACAGTCTTCTTAGGTGTTGGTCGAGGCTCTTGGCTATTAAGCCATTGGCCAAAATACTTGATTATATTTTTGGAACGAAGTTCTCTAACGTGGCTTGTAAACTTTCAGAATTCGTCACGCTAAAAAGTGTTAA
This sequence comes from Agrochola lychnidis, assembly GCA_963680765.1. NCBI lineage: Eukaryota > Metazoa > Arthropoda > Insecta > Lepidoptera > Noctuidae > Agrochola > Agrochola lychnidis. Next base: position 10,241,333 of record OY796873.1, read on the forward strand.
TACTTGCGACTATCTTCTTCTAATTCAAAAAGAAAGAGAGAGAGAGAGAACACCGGCAGAAAAAACAAAAGAAAAGAATAAAGTGATTGCAGTGTCGTGGGATAAAATTGTATACATCGCCCCGGGTACACTGCATGCCGGAGGGAGAGAGAGAAAGTATGGATTTGGTCAAAATGAAAATCTAAGATGGCGGCAGCGTAAATTTTCACATTTTTCGTCATGGGTGTCGTTTTCATAGTTTTCGAGGGTGTCAATGTCGATAGTGACATTAAAATGTAAATCCAAGATGGTGATTGAGAAAATATTGTTTTTGTTTTAAATTATACGTGAGAAGGAACTTCGTTCCTAACGGGGGTTCCACGACCGCACACGTTTTTATTTTTAAGTAGGTTGTAAGGGGAAAAACGCGTTATCGGACGATTTCGTCCCTAGAGGCTGTTTCTGCGTTCTTCAATAGCTTCAAAGTAGAATGATCTGTCAACCTTGAACTCGACATTGTTGAAACATGAGCAAGAGTCGGTATTATTATATTAATAAGGTTGGCAAGGTAAGGCTTTGAGTGATATCACGAGAGGTGAAAGAAAATAAACGAGTAATACGAATAATACTAACGATTGCGATTTAAAACAGACTTTCATTTCAATAAATCCTCCAGGATTTCACGGTTCATATTTCTTTTGCGGCATTTAAGTATTAAATTGAATACTAAAGCAGAGGTTTGCTGAGAGTCAATATTAATCGTGGTTTCATAACTACTTCATTTTGAAGCTGAACAATTTACATTTCAGTGAGTCGATGAATAAAATTATAATCCTAACTAATATTATAAATGCGAAAGCGAGTTTGTTTGTCTGTTACACTTTCACGCTAAAACGGCTGAACAGATTTGGATGAAATTTGGAACATGGGTAGACCATGACTTGGATTAGGACATAAAATATTTTTTATCCCGATATTCTTATGGGATCGAGACTTATGCGTGTGAAACCGTGGGGCGCAGCTAGTGATAAATAAATCATGTTATCGGATCGTCAACAGCGTCGATGGCCGCCTCAGGAAACAGGTTCTCCGACTAACAAAACACTATTCTGTTCATTTTCGGTCATTTTATTTAATAAACACCTCTTTGTCATAGGAGTCACAGACAGTCCGCTGTGCAGAGCCTGCATGGAGGACGACGAGACAGCAGCTCATGTACTGTTAAACTGCCCGGTGGTTGCCACATACAGGGCCAAGGCCAATATTAGATTTAGGAAGACATATCACAATAACTTAGTATTTTGTTTTTATTTTTATTGTAATTATTATAACTCTCAGTTTATTGAAGTATCTTTTATTTATTTTTTATAAGTTACGCTTAGTTAATTGTACATAAGTACTTATATATATATAAAAAAATTGTTGTTTTTATGTACATATTATGTTCAGTTATATTCACACTCATTTCCTTAGTAAATTTTGCTTACCTGATTTAATTATTGCCACAAAGGGGGACGTCATTACGTCATTCGCGAGGTTTTTGCTGAAAATCAGCGCCATAACCGTAGGTTCGTCCGAAGTTGTGGCATTTCGCTGAGCAATGACCTATTCTTGCACAGTTTTCTTGTTACAATTTTTTTTTATTATTTCCCGTTACCGTTTTCGAGATATTTGAATTTTGTTTTTTTTTTGTTTTCTGCCTATTTCTATTAAAAATAATATCCGTAAATTTAATAAGTCCTCTGCCCCTAACGATAAGCAAGCTGAAAGATCGACCGTCACTTAGCCGACGTTCGCACGGACGAAATAAAATCGCGGCGGGATTTTATCGCGCACTGGATTTTGAACTCTCGGTGTTAAGCCGAGCGTTGAGAATCCAACGCATTGGAACGAACTCTCGTACATGAAAAAAAATAGCCGCGATTTTATTACGTCCGTGCGTACGTGGCTTTACTATTTTTTTGTTTTTTTTTTTAAATTATTTTCCGAATATTTTAAGGCTCCGTGCACAAAATTCACTCGACAGAGTTTAGGTAAATTCTTGCGATTCGTTTATGTTTATATTTATAACAATCAACATAAAAAAGCTATAAAAAAAAAACATGTATTTCAGACAAAAAAGTCCATAGCCAAGGCAATTTGAGGTTGTTAGTAACAATAATTTCGCTTACGGCTAATGTTAGTAACTAAAAGTAAAAAGAAGGAACTAGATACACCGTCTACCGTCCGTCCGTCTTCGTTTTTTACTTTTTGTATAGAAAACATGAAAAATGATTACCTACATGTTGAGTTTTATGGGTTTCAAAAAGGGGGTCGAAATTTTCAGCGATAGGACACACCATTTTCGAGATATAAGCAAAAGAACAGAAAAAAGATACAATACTGTTTTTGCACCTGACTGAGTTTTAATTTAGTGAAAATGGCAATTTCGCTATTCCGAATTTGACTTTTTACCTAAAGTTTTGATTGGTGCCGATTCTCTTGTACACCGAACTAACTAACTAAACTATCACTAAAATTCCTTAAGTTTGCCTATGAGAATCTAAAAGCAATTCTGTAAAATAAAACCTCTAAATTTAAAAATAATTTTGACACGTGTAAATCGAATTTGATAATCGCGACTCCACACGTGATACCTAACCACGTGAATCTTTTTAGAGCCGGAGGTTCGCAGGGGGGCAGCCTCAACGTGTTTTATATGGAATTTTTCACTTTTTGTATGGAAAATAAGAAAAAATATTACCTACATGTAGAGTCTAAGATTACTCCATACAAGTTTAGACGTGATTGAAAACTTGCCTACTAAAATTACGTCAATTTACGTCAAGTGCTGATTAATTTGACAGGACTAAACTAAAATTTATCTTCTGTCCTTTTCTTAATGAAATAGAAAGAAAAAAATGCACTGAACTTAAATTTAGTTTAGTTTGTGAATTTAATTATTTTGCTTAATTATTCTCTTGTACACCGAACTAAACTAACTAAACTATCACTAAAATTTCCTACTTTTGACTATGAGAATCTCAAAGCTATTCTGTAAAATAAATTCTCTAAATTTAAAAATAATTTTGACACATCTAAATCTAATTTGACAATCGCAACTCCACACGTGATACCTAACCACGTGAATCTTTTTAGAGCTGGAGGCGCGCAGGGGGGGCAGCCTCGACGTGTTTTATGTGGATTTTTTCACTTTTTGTATGGAAAATAAGAAAAAAATATTACCTACATAAAATTGGTTGTCATGAACTTTAAATTCACACCAACAGCTCGACTTCAGATTCAAAAACAGTACTGAATCTTTTTGTTTTTCTTTTGCTTATATCTCGAAAACGGTGTGTCCAATCGTAAAAATAATGAAAATTTCGACCCCCTTAATAAAACCCTTAAACCCATAACACTCGTTATGTAGGTAATCATTTTTCTTATTTTCCATACAAAAAATGAAAAAATCCATATTAAAAACGTCGAGGCTGCCCCCCCCTACGCGCCTCCGGCTCTAAAAAGATTCACGTGGTTCGGTATCACGTGTGGTGTCGCAATTGTCAAAGTCGATTTAGGTGTGTCAAAATTATTTTTAAATTTAGAGAATTTATTTTGCAGAATAGCTTTGAGATATTCATAGTCAAAAGCAAGGAATTTTAGTGATAGTTTAGTTAGTTTAGTTCAGTGTACAAGAGAATTGGCACCAATGGTGCCCTGTGCGCCTCCAGCTCTAAAAAATGCACGGGGTAGGGCAAACAAGTAACACGTGGATTCGCGAATGTCAAATACAATTTTAGTGTGTCAAAATATATTTAAAGGAGAATTAGCATAGAAGAATAGGCAGCCGCCATCTTGGATCTTTATTTTGACTTAAAGTAGTCTTCACTAGCTTTAAAGAACTTAGTTCCAAAAATACTTCACTTATTGCTACTACAGCACATCGGCGCGGCCATGTCGGTGACGCGAACCCATAACTTTATCCCACCCGGCAGGCAGACGTTGTTCTGCGACAAGAGCGCCACGCTGGTCCAACTATAGCTATAAACCATCCAAGTGACACAAAAACAATTTAAAAAACATCTAAATCAGTCAAGCCGTTTAGGATAAGAAGAATTACGAACATACGTACACCATTATTGTATTTATTGCCAGGCCTGCAAAATTTTAATGTTCTTCAAAAACAAGCAAAGTACTTTAAAATAAAATACGGATCAAAATGTGGTATTCGATGTACAATTTCTGGAATATGTTAACATCAGACACGTGCGTGCGTGTGTGCGCTGCGACGCAGTGATACGTCCTCACGCTGGGAAGGCCCATTCGCTACTGACAGGATGGGTTTTCCGCGATCGTTTATATAGTTCACTTTGCTATTTATTTACGAAATGAAGTAATTGTTTATTTATAAAATAAAACTTAGATTCTATTAAACGGTTAACTTAAGAGTAATAAGTAATTTTTAAAATTTCTTAAAAGTGTTTCTAAGTATTAGAAAAAAAAAACTATTTGTCTTGAAGTTTTCAGAAAGTTACGTTATTTCAAAAAATTTTTCTTCTGCTATATTTTGTATAAAAGTTGAAAAAAGTGGTTCCTCTATGTATGTACAAGTAGACCATAATTATAATGATGTTGATGAAATTTTCTTCTAACGAAATGATCAAACGTCAGTTTCGCGTTATTTTTTGGAAAACTTGTCGCGATTTTTAGTGATTTTCCACGAATCCTTAATTTATTTGAAAAATCCCTTTCCCCTATGTACAAGACAAAGAATTGGACTTTTCAAATCACAGAAATTTTGTTTAAATTCTGGTCCCCTTTCTCACAACGAATGATCAAAATTGATCAAAATCAGAGATTTCGTGCGGTGCGGCGGCACGGATCCTTAAATGTTTTTTTGTCTTTTCGATAAAATCGAAGATAGAATATATTTTATTCTCCTTCGTTTTTCACATGATAGATGTTATTATAAGTTTACGTTATTATTATTATTAAGGGCCGACTTTTCAAGCCTCAGTTAAGTCGTTGAATAGTTATCTAGCGTATGCAATTATTTGGGTGTTTATCAGGCGAATAAAAATTTTCAATTTTTCAATCGTATAATAGCTGAAGAATAGTTTATCTGTGGTCTTTGTTAACCATCAACTTCACACTATCATGTGCAATTGAGATGCACAGATACAGTATTCAACGTGTTAGACAAGAATAGAAACAAAACTTATGTTTGACATTTCTGACATAATCATAACATAAAGACATAATCATCAGACACTGACTATTTGACTATTGAAAAATCCAGAATCATGCTATCTATGGAATAAACGCTTTACGATTCTTTATCTGAGGATTGAAAAATCAGCCCTTAATAAAACACGAAATAAATAGCGACCGCATGACACTTGTATGAAAAATTCGTACCCAATTCTCTCTGCGGCGAACGACGAAAGAAAAAAAAAACATAAATAAATAAGCGCGAGAGAATGTGACAACCGGCGACGGCGGGCGTGTCTGAATAAAACCGGTTTATTCAGGTTAGCACGAGTTTTAAAATTATATTCTCTGTAATAACCAATAACCAAAATTAATTAGATTTAGTCGAAACCGTTTTTGTAATGAACCGATTAATCAATGAACGGTATTATAACGGTTTTAAGAACAATATAAACCGGTTTCAAGCCCTGATCTATCTATAAAAAATATCAACCTTGCATCCACCATTCCCTTCTGGAATCGTAGGCAAAAACAGCGACCCACGTGTGCGTGTCTGCGCCCCTGCATATTCTTTGGCCGTCGTTTTAGTGTACCGTGCCACCGCGCGCTTCCAGGAGTAGGGGTTTAGCTCCGCCCACATACGCAAGGTCAGTGAGTCTACTAATCACCTTAAGCCTATAGAACGTTTGGCAAGCGTTGTTGTGTCTGCTGATTCCTTTCATCTCGTTGCTAACTGACAAAAGCCTGATGTATTAGGCATGCCTGTTGGATTAAACCTCCACTTCCTATCAGAATTCAATAATACAGCGTCAAATTGTATCGTTACGTCACGGTTTATTTTTTATTGCTTTTTAGTGTTCCGTAATTATGTAAACTGCAGACGATGGATCGAAAAAAAACCAAAGTTACTTTAAACTAATTTAATTTTAAAAGTAAATTACAATAATTAATGTGGTGAAACCTATTCGATGCTAGAATATGGAATGCCAAAATTACTCATTAAAATAACTAAAGCTAAATGTTGAATTTCGCTGCGTCGGCGGCTCGTGGCTGGATTGAGGTCGTCGATGCAGTTTTTATGCGCTCGGCGTAAACTGAAGGAATTGCAGGGTCGGCGATATTCGTTAGGGATCCGTACTTAACACCTCCACCCGAAGATCAGCAACTATTTTTGATCATGTTAAGAGAAAATGTTGCTGGGACTTCATCTCGTTTCTTGGTATCTCTGGTCACATCTTCATATGTATGTATCTTAGAATTTTGCTGCTTTTCCTTGTCTACTCTGAGGTTCCAGCATTTGTATCTGCGGCTTATTACCAGAATAATAAGTATGGTTGCGCACAGTACGATGATGTAGAATGGTATGGTTGTATGATATAGGACAACCGGCTGAGTCTTATCGATCTGAATAGGGCTTTCCATTAATATCTTGTTCTGGATGCTGTGAAGTTCTTCCAAGTTAACTGAATTGAGACCGATGATGTGCGTGGAATCAACTATTTGGTTCATCTCGTTATAAGGGATCTTTAACAACTTTAGTGGCTGTCCTTTTATCTCGTTGTTGTCGTTAATAATTGTGAATTCTGTCGTTTGCAAGTAGCAATCCATGGGGATGGTGACGAGGTAACTTCCTTGTAGAATATTAAAGTCTTTTCTACCGCAGTATAATTGTACTTTTGTCGGTTGGGGCAATGAGAGAACGTAGTGTTGATCATCCAGTTGTTCTACTGCTTCTTTGGAGAGTGAAATTTTGGTGAATTGGCAGGTGTCTTCTAGACCTTGGTTGATGATGAGCTCTTGGATACAATCGGGCTTCGTCCGGATCTGGTGACTTGTCTTCTTTTCACAGAGATGGATGCTACTATACTTCGGGCATTCAGCCTCTATGTACACGAATGATTTCTCGTTTGTTGCTATATAGGGAGTGGGAGGAATAAGGGCGAGTTGTTTCTTATTAGGTACAATAGATAGTTTGTATAATTCGTAAAAGTCTTTAGAGACTATGGGGAAACTGTATACTATTACTATTCTTTTCTCAATAAAGTAGGAACCTGGTTTTATTAGATCATAATATTCTCGTAACTCTAAATTTAAAATTTGATCTTGATTGTATATTGATTTTAACCTATCTATCATAGACCTTAACACTTCTATATCAATCATGGAATGATGAGTACTGGACGCGCGTATAAAAGCCATTATATTTTCTAACCTAATTATCTCTAACATTAAATCTTCTACATTATTAGTTATGATTCCTAAGATTTGAGCAAACTTTGCAAATTTTATTAAGCTGTAATCTCTATAAGCACTTTTCTCTAGAAGTTGTTCTAACGTTGCATTGACTTTTTCCTGATTTTTTGTTATTTCGTCTAAGATGGTACTATGTTGGGACATCCATTCTTTACTAAGGCTGATGTGGTTATTGACTTCTGAAACTATTTTATTTTCGTTGTTTTGTAAGGTTTTAATGGCTTCGTCATACTTTAGGGCATCTAGGTAATCTAAGTTGCCAGTAACACTTTTTATTACTGACCCAAGGCTATCTACAAGGCCTCTTTTGACTCTAACAGGTTCCAAAGATTTTACTTGTTGTAGTACTTTGCTAAGCTTGTTAGTGAGATAGTCAATCTGATATTCATAAAGCATGTAGGTCTCATTAGTAAGTTTAGTTCTAAAAGTCTCAAGTTGCGTCTGTACTGAATTTATTTTATCTTCAATGTCGGTTAGTTTTATATACTGTATGAATGAGTGGTAATGTGTAGTTAGTCTGGTCTGTCCTAATCTGTATGGTAACAGTCCTGGTCCATCAGCTAAAGTCTCAAGTCTTATCTCTTGAGGGTGTGTCGCATGGATTGTCAGTAGCAGCAGGATCCTGTAACAATTGACTCGCTTTAGGTACACGTTTCAGCCGCGATTTGGCGACGGGGCCGCGTTTCTTCGAGGTATATATGTGTATAGGCAAATCGGCTAGTACTGTATCCTGTGTGTAACGTGGTGCAGCTTTTTGGCGACTGGCAAAAGGGTTTTTAATGAAAATTTGTTGCTGTGGGGCATATTCTATTTCGGCCTCGCGAGTTTTATTCCTATTGTCAATTAAGGCTGTACGATTTGCAAGAGATGACTCGTTAATGATTTCATAAACTTGTTTCATTTGCTGTCTATGATTCTGCGCATATTGTTGTAAGATGTGCTCAGTCAAGTCTATGTCGATTGGGTCCCTGGGGTCAAAATGTCCAGTCAATAGGTCAAAAGGTCTGCACTTAGTAAAACTATGGATAGAACTGTTATATGCTATGATGGCATATTTCATAAGATTGATTATTGGTTCGTCTTTATTTTGCAGTTTAAGAATTCTAATGTGCTCCAATAACGTTGAGTGAAAACGTTCGATATTACCATTATCATTTGGACTATGAGGTAGAATTTTATGGTGAATTATCTTATGAAGTCGTGTAAATTCGGAGAAAAGCTGATTTGTAAATTCAGTGCCATTATCAGTGATGATAGTCATAGGTAGTCCATGGTGAGTACAGAAACGTAGTAGTGCCTGTATAATGCTAATAGCGGTACCGTCTCGCAAATGATATGCTTGACCATATTTTGTGAAGACATCAATGAAAGTTATGTATTTTTCGTTCTGAACTGTAAATAGGTCCATGTGAATTATTTCAAGTGGTTTGGTAGCTGGAGACACTATGTTGAATTGGGGTCTAATTGGGTTCCTGTCGTATTTAGCTTGACCACAGATGGTACACTCATTAATAAACTTGGTGATTTGTTCTTTCATTTTTGGCCAATAATATTTTCGTGAGAGAGCTAAATGACATTCATTAATCCCACGATGGTTCGTCTTTCCGTCATGATAGTGTCGGATAATGTCTTGTTGTCGGAGGTATTCTTTAACATTCTCGAGTTCTGTCTTAGCTAATACTAGGTTAAGTGAGGAACTTCTAAATTTGTCTTGTATGATAGGTACTATTGAATACATAGCTAACGGTGGATTAATTAATATTGCTGTTTTAACCTTAGGGTTGACGTATTCTTTGATAGCATTGATAACGTCGCTCTCTAAGTTAGATTCTGAAATTTGGACTGCAATTCGCGTATGATTTTCAAAAGGTTTAGTTACTGTCGGTCGGCGTTTTATGTCACCAACTATGGTAAAATGAATCTGTCGATGAAATTTATTAAGAGGTTCATCTGTGATGGGGACTTCTAATATGGGATGTTCATTACTGGTGTGTACGGTGTCCGTCGAGGAGTTTGTTGGAGGAAGTGGTGCCTCTGATGGGTTGTTAATCATTGAGCTGAGATCCTTAATACTTTCGATTAATGAGTTGATCTCTTCTGTTTCCTCATTGTAGATTTCTACACGGGAAAGAGCATCAGCATTGGTATTGAATTTTCCTTTCTTGTACACTACGGTAAAGTCATATTCGCTTAGTCTTAGTCGCCATCTGGTCAGTCGTGAGTTTGGTTCTCTCAAATTCATCATCCACTGGAGGGGTTTGTGGTCAGTCAGTACCTTAAATTTTCTACCGAAAAGATAAGGTCTAAAGTACTTCGTGGCCCAGACTATGGCAAGCAACTCTTTCTCAATGGTACTATAGTTAAGCTCACTTTCATTAAGTGTGCGAGAGGCGTAACAGACGGGTTTGTCGGACCCTATTGGTCCCTGAGATAACACTGCTCCAATAGCGACATTCGAAGCGTCTGTTGTGAGATTAAATTCCTTTTTGAAGTCTGGGTATTGTAGAATAGGGTCATTCGTTAGCAAGGTCTTGCAACTTTCAAAGGCATTGACATATTCCGGGCTTAGGGTAATTTTACTACCTTTCTTTAGGCATAGAGTAAGAGGTTTGGTGATGCGGGCAAAGTCCGGGATGAATTTCCGGTAGTAACCTAGAAGGCCTAAGAATTGTTTGTTTTCTTTAGGGGTCTTTGGGATTGGATATTTTTGGACTGCGGAAATTTTGTCGGGGTTCGGCTTAATGCCGTCTCTGCTGATGATATGTCCCAGATAAGCAGTTTCAAGCTTCAGAAATTCGGACTTATCCATCTGAATTTTGAAGTTGGACTCTCTCAGTCTTTGGAAAACTTTTTCCAAATTATTCATGTGCTCTTGAAGAGAGGTACTGTAAACGATAATATCGTCCAGATAAACAAGACATATGTTATTTTGGAGACCTCTAAGAACATTGTCCATAACTCGTTGGAAGGTGGACGGTGAGTTTTTGAGTCCCATGGGCATTCGAAGGAATTCAAAATGCCCGTGTTCCACATTAAATGCGGTTTTTGATATATCCTGAGGGTCCATTTCGACTTGATAGAAGCCACTTGCCAAATCTAAGGTCGTAAAGTATTGGCAGTTTCCTAGTTTATCAAGGACATCATTGATATTTGGTATGGGGTATTTGTCGTCTATCGTTTTTTCATTCAATTTGCGAAAATCAACTACGAGACGCCATTTCTGCTTTCCAGAAGCGTCCATTTTTTTTGGCACAACCCAAATGGGCGAGCTCCATGCAGAATCGGAAGGTCTTATGATGCCTTGCTGTAGCATTTTGGAAATTTGGTCTCTAACTTCTTCCCGATGAACGAAAGGGTATCGATAGCTTTTAGTATATGCGGGAATTTCATCTGTTGTTCTAATACAATGTTTTATTTTGTTAGTAAATGTCAATGGTTCTCCGTCAATGTAGAATACATCCGTATAACGAGAGCAAAGCGTTAAAAGGTTGGCTTTTTCCTCTTCATTAAGGTGGTCCGTACGCAATCGCGATAAAACGTCATCTACGCGATTCGGTTGTTTGACTTGCGTGCACGTAACATTGAACAGTTCTGCACAGGTTGGCTGGTCTAGCGAAAATATTACGTCATTCAATGATGGATTTTCTACCTCTACATATCCACGACTATTAACTACGGTGGTAAAGCACTCGTGAATAGTACAATTGCAATAGACTTGTTCGCTTACAAAAACATCGCCATCCGGGGCATTAATAGGTATTCTAACTAATTTAGAGCTTTGTGCAGGGATGATATCCTCATATAAGTTGACGTTGCGTGAATTATATACTTTGATCTGGTTCGTAGCAGTTCGCGTTATTAACTGGAAATCCTTTAAATCTATTTTAGCCTCCCAATTAGATAATAGGTCTAATCCTATAAGGCCATCAAAGTAATCGTGGAAACGGTATACGAATAATTTTATGCTGTCGACCTCATTGAATTCATTAAAACACGGTAGCGTTATGGAATAATCATTTTTACTAACACCGTGTACATTTGTAACTTCGAAAGGGTCATAGTTAAGGGGGTAATCGGGGAAAAACTTTTTCACAGCCTCGGGGCTAATAAATGACTGGTTAGCGCCAGTGTCAATTAAAAATTTTAAAGGAGGGCAAGAAATTTCTATGTAGGGTAACTGTCTTTGGGTCTGTAAGTTGAGGTCTATTTTTGCTCTATGGACGTCTGGTCCGACTGAAAATTTTGGTTCTGATTTGCACGGCTAGGGCCTGGTTGAGGTTCTGTCTCACTTGTTACCTGATTATCACAAGTCACATTACAGTCAGTCATATTAGTGTTATAGTCGCTGTCATAGAAATTGTAATAGTCATTACAGTCCGTGTAGTAGTCATATCCTGGCTCATAGTAATAATCTGCGCAATAATAAGAACTATCAGGTGAAGCAAGTTCATTAAGGTTTAGCTCGCGCGTCTTAAAATAATTATTCTGTGGTGGGTTCCCGTTTCTTTGCCAATCATGCCCTGGCATCATGGGTAACGTTTTCGGAACGAAATGCTGAACACCGCTCATGGGTTTCGGTCCCGAATTTTGTGGTGGATTATTCCTGTATGGTAACCTAAAAACGTTACTTTGAGGATGGTAGTTTGGTAATGGTGCACGGAACATTTGTTGCGTTCGAGTAGGCATGCGATTTTGATATTGGTTAGGCATATTGAATTTAAAGGCCTGAGGTTGAGGTTGGTAGCCACGTTGTCCTACTGGAGTAGGCCAGTTAGGTACTGGGGGTCGCGGACCATTTAATGCGTTAAATGGCGTAGCAGGCATATTATAAGGTTTAAATATTTTAGGTGCACTTTGAGCTGACTGAGCCCTTGGGACATCATTACGTTGCTGCAGGTATATAATATTTAATTCTTCCTGTACGAACTCTAAAGCTTTCTCTATGGTTTCCGGACGCATGCACCGTATACGTGAACCTAAGGGTTCTTTTAATCCCCGTACAAATGCTTGCATGGTAACTTTCTTATAAAGCGTCCGTTTCGCTTCAATAGTAGTTTGTAAAGTCTCGTGTAATGTCACATAAGTCATTATTGTACTAAATAACGTTTGGCATTGATCGTAAAATTCCTGAGGGGTTCTATTACCCTGCGTGGCCAACGAGAGGTCATTGTATAGAGCCGTTTCGTCTCTCTGGTCTGAGAAGTTATTAATTAGAGCTGATCTAATACCTGCCCAAGTTTCAGGAATGCCATTCGAATTGATAGTAGATGCGGCAGGCCCTGTGATTTTGTTTAAAATGCCATTTAGAAGGCACAGATTCCCTAGCTCACTGCCTGGCTCGGGGCTTGCATACTGAGATACTATCCGGTCACAGATATTAATAAACCTGGTCAATATATTGGGGTTTCCGTCAAAATCGGGTACAAGGCGTAAGCCCTTAAAAATTACGTCGGGATCGTATGGCATTTTAGGTTCAAATAAACTATTCAAATTAAAATCTAATTCACTATCTAAATCTCTGTTAATATCTAGTATATGTCGGCGCGCCTGTCGCGATGCAGGTTCCCGGGGATAAGATGCTTCGTGATGAAAAATCTTGGACATAAAAGTAACTAGGAATAGAAAGGAAGCAACACGAGAAAGATTCTAGTGTACTCACATATATTTCATCTCTGGTTCTTCTCCGTGAATCGATGTCTGGATTCTCCACCGGCTCCGCAGCTTTACTGTAGATTCAGGATACTCGTGACGTGACTTGATAGCCGCTCGGGTGACTCGCGATCGTGGTTATCGATGTGAGATGACTCTAACGCGCTTCGCGAACCGGCCCGCGAGTATCCTACCGACTGCGCCAATTATGTAAACTGCAGACGATGGATCGAAAAAAAACCAAAGTTACTTTAAACTAATTTAATTTTAAAAGTAAATTACAATAATTAATGTGGTGAAACCTATTCGATGCTAGAATATGGAATGCCAAAATTACTCATTAAAATAACTAAAGCTAAATGTTGAATTTCGCTGCGTCGGCGGCTCGTGGCTGGATTGAGGTCGTCGATGCAGTTTTTATGCGCTCGGCGTAAACTGAAGGAATTGCAGGGTCGGCGATATTCGTTAGGGATCCGTACTTAACACCGTAGTAAACAAGGAACCCTTATAGTTTCGTCATGTCCGTCTGTCTGTCTGTCTGTCTGTCCGCGGTCTAGCTCCGAGACCCTTAGTACTAGAAAGCTGTAATTTAGCACAGGTATACATATTAATTACGCCGACAAAGTGGTAAAACAAAACTATGAAAAACATTTTTTTTAGGGTACCTCCCATACACGTAAAGTGTTGATGTTTTTTTTATTTTTTTTATCCCATGATGTGGGGTATCATTGGAAAGGTCCTTCAGAAACATTGTGAGTTTGCGAAAACCATTTTTGGATTCAGGGATCCGTTTGCGAAATATTAAGCTTTAAAGTGCTCATTTTTGTTAGAGTCAAGTGTCCCCCGCCCTGCCAGCTAAATGGTTGGTTTTGGATGTGTGAAAAAAAATCTCAGCAGTAGTTATATAACGAAATTAAAAGGAAAACTATCACAGCTAAATAGGCTCTACAAGTTAACGAGTAATAATCGACCAACTTAACTTTGCAGTTGCAAAAACATGTTTTCCCATACATTCCGTATGGGAGAACATGTTTATTAACTACAAAGTTAAGTTTGTTTTTGGGATAAATTCATCCAACTACGGAACCCTTCATTGTGCGTGGTCCGACACGCAATTGGACGGTTTTTTTAGTTTTTTGTCGTGTTTAAAATATATAAAAGGTTTATTTCAATTACAAAAATCATTTAGATACATGTTTTTGGAGATCACCTTTTAAGCAGGAATTGCTTGTGTTAGGAGATTTCGTGCTTCCATTTATCATTATCTACTGAGGAATTGCAATGTAAAAACTAAAAATAAATGGTTAAGTTTTAATTATACAAAATGTAAATGAGCGTTATGCACAGAAAAGGGCCAGAATGCGCGTATTCGTGTGATAATGGCTGAGAGTGTGAAGTGTGAGGGTGTGTAAAGTCTGACTTAAAATTAGCATATTTTGTTCTCCTATCGTAATTAATATCCTATCTGACATTGATGACGTGTTTAGATATCGACCCCCATCACGTCAGCAGTTTTGCTAGCTAATTTATTTTTACCCTGTATAGTAATCCACCTACAGAATGCAACGGTTCTTGATAAAATGGACGTCCAAAATCAACATTATACAAATAGTTTGACCCTACCCGGAATTTAGCCTTTCATCCCTTCAATTTTTCATATTAATTTGACCACGGGACTGCAGAAAATTTGACCGCATTATGTCAAAAATTCTTACCTACCCTTTCTGATCTTTCTAGGGCCTCGTTTTAAATAGAAAGCATTGTGGTAGCTAGTGATTAATATAGGCTGTGTATGCAAGGAATCTGAGGCTGCGTGGGACAAAGTATGTGAGAGGTGTTGACTACATTCCGCTTTTAATTGTTCGCTACACAAATGAGAATACTTCTCAAAGTTTGCCTGGAAAAATATGTAGAGTTACAGAGTTTTTGTTAAATAAAATAATGCAAAAAAGTAGGTCTCAAGTTCACAACCAGACAGGAATTAAAAAGAACTGCAAATTTTTTATCTGTCACCAATTTAAGTTATTTATAGGAATTTCGGGCGAATTTCGTCGATGAAACTAAACGTGATCGGCGTACTGAACTAGTTTTAATGGGTAAAATTTGCCCTTAGTATATTTGTGGTTTTGAGACACATACTTGCATCCTTAAATAGCCTTTTTGAGGTTCTTTTTTCTTTTGGTGGAGGTGTTTCTTCCATCGTGTCGGTGGAGAGTCCATGGAGTTTCTTGCCCGTTCTGCTCTCGCTCATTAACAGCATAAATAAGTAAGAGTCTATTGACTGCTCCCAAATTACCATGTTTATTTAAATCTTTACTTTTATTTATTTTTACATTCGTCCTTGACATATTTACTATTCTATTATTTGGCATTATATAGGTACCTACGATTTAATTTCAGCTTTTTTTTGTGACTTTTGTGGACATGATAATTATTCAGATTGATTACAGTTGTAATAGCAATCATATAATTGCGTTTTATTAAAATAGGTTTTTTACTTTTATTAATTTATTTATTTTTTGTATAGATTCTTTTCTACATATTTTGTGAATGTGAGAACGCTGTAGGCTTAGTGGATTGTAGACTTGTTGACCATTTTCTATTTTGTTAAGTATTTGGTACTTATTAAAAGACCTACACTGTCCTCCCATACCTAAAAACACTGTTATAATTATGAAAATATTGTAAAAGCCAATTATTTTTAAAAGAGTAACCGTGGAGTTTCTTGCCGGCTCTTCTCCATAGGACACGACCAATTGGAATCGTGCACCTAGCTTCTGACGTTTCATAAGTGCCCATGTAGGTTTATGTGAAATAAAATATTTTGATTTTGATTTTTTGATTTTTCTCCATAGGAACCTACTACGCTTTGGAATGGGCAACTAGCTTCATCTTTCTGACTGACTGACCCTTTGATCATTCAAAGTGACTGTAATTGGTTTTTTGAAATAAATGCTTTAAATTTGAGTTTTCGTGCACGCATGTGTCTTATTTTATTAGCCCCGTATTCTGCCACACATTTTACGCCATCTTATCTATTAGTTTCGTTAAGTTACAACATTTTTGAAGGAGCTCGTGGCTAAGTAATAACAGCCGCGCGGGTCGATCCATCAGGTTGAGCTACGCTTGCCGGGGTTGGTCCGTGGATGGTTGACTATCTTTACATACCGAGACTTCTCAGTGCCTCGGAAAGCACGTTAAGCCGTTGGTCCCGGCTGTCATTTGCGGATCTTTGACAGTCGTTACGGGTCGTCAGAAGCCCGAAAGTCTGACAACCAGTCTTACCAAGGGGTACTGGTATTCAGCTGCATCCGGTTAGACTGAAAGCCGACCACAACATAGTTGGCAAAAGGCTAGACAGATGGATTGAAGTTATAAAATAATTAGGTTTAAATTTGAAATGAAGCGAAACTCCAAAGCTCAACTACCCACATTAGTACCAACATAACTATAAGTTGTACGATTGTATCCAAACCGCCAAAGTCCAGTATTACATTGCAGTGGGGGCTAACTTTGTCTGTACGAGGAGTTAAGTTAAATAGGAGCTAAGCTATGAGCTTAGATGGCTGAGTCTGAGCTTTTCGAAATCTTTTGAAGGAGCATTTATCTGTGTAGAATCGTGTTGATTCTGCAAATTAAATTGAATACATCACTACACTGGCTTATCATCATCACCACATCAAGCCTGTCGTGCAGGCATGCTCCACTTTTTACTGTTTCCCGCCATTCGTGGTGAACTGACAGTCGTCATAAGTGACAGCGACCTCATTGCTGACGTGCATGAGGTAGTGTTTACATATCTATCATATAGATACACTTTTAAGCTATTGCATAGCTTTTATCGCGGGCTTCGAGCGCGGCGACCGAATCAAGAAATTCCGTAACGTAACGAAAATAAAACCTAACACCCCCACTCCGCCTACCATGTAATGACAGTTCCCATGACAACGTGATGGTGTCATGTGTTGTCAACGTGATGTTGTCATAGGAATGTAATTTTTGTTTTATGTCATCACGTCATCATCCCAAGTGTAGCGTTGACAAATTGGAAGTATGGAGGTTACAAATGCTATGCAATAGCTTTACCGCGGCAGTCCCCGAGTGCCACACGTTTTTTTTTTTTCGGTGTCATATTATCAAATAACTTCTCCCGCTCTGGGTGGAGCGGGAGGGCGTGTCAGACTTTTACTGACTAAAACCCACCCGTGTTCCTTCAGTTGCCTATATTGCCACGTTAACCCTTTCGGATTTCCCCGCAACCCTGGCAGAATAGATACATTACAATCTGTTTCGTTACGCGATTACTTCGCCAATTATGAATTGATATTGATGATTTTTTTTGTTTGACAGATCATACTTCAGAGGTGGTCCCATATAAATTTTATTAACTTTGCTTGGTCAGTTTTTGAGTTAGCTTCAATAATACGTATTTTTCCCACTTAGTCTATAAGGATGATATTATAGTTTCTGCCACTGTTATTTACATATAGCAGGTAGTGGTATTCGAATTTGTGTGGGGTAGGTATTATAACTAAAAAGTGAAAAATAAAAACTTTGTACAAAAAACGAAAACATTAAAAAAAAATTGTGATAAATAACTTCAATTTCGGAAGTCGATGTCTTTGGTTCTATATTTTCGTTTTTTTCTGCCACCAACTTCCAAAATTGAAGTTATTTTTTATTGTTTTGTTTTGGATTTCATGCCGTTTTTTAAATACTTACCTATAGAATTAGTGTAGTACACACGGCTACACATCAAGCTGTACATTTCCAGTATAAGCTGACCTCGCATTGTACGGAAATCCTATACGATGCGAGATCAGCATAAACTGGAATTGTATAGCTTGATGTGTAGCCGTGTGTACAAGTCCAAGAGCTAGTCCGGAAGTTTACTACAGCTATTCCTATTTATGGTGCGACATTTAAACTTTGTCTATGGTGGTCAACGCATTTGGCATAGGTGACCACTTATCATCAAATAGGCAAGTTAACAAACAAGCATAATATAAATAACAACAACTGAGATCCAAGAATAATAGTAATTTCTAAAATAAAATAAAAATAAAATTTAATCATTCTTTGCAACAAACCTTGTCTAATTTAATCTTAAAAACTTACACGTACTTTCAATCCAAGATTTAAATTTTTACCTCCAACTTTAAAAGTTTTCTTTACAAATCCATAAAATGGGAATTCTCAACTAAATGAGAAATAACTTGAAATAACTTGTGGTGTGTCTCATCTATCTAGATAGCAGACGCTTAAGTTGCGCAGTTAAGTTGGAATGCAAGCTGTAGAGAAAAGACAAAGTGATTACTTAGACAATTGTTAAAATGCAATTAGTGTGACGAAGTTTGCAACGTCTTCGAAATGTTCAAGTTGTTTAAGACATGGCGCACAATATGCGTCATGCGACTGCGACAGCTCGACGAGACTTGTCATACATTTTGTTCAAAGCTCAAAGTTTTTTAGGGGAGGTTGTTGCGAGTAAGAAGGCGAATAACGATCTGTGTCATTTATTATGGGACGCTGCTTATATACAGTACTAGTTCACATATATCAAAATAAATAAGGTACATGAATAAACTTAGGACAAGCACAATATTTAGCAATGTAGGTAGAATCTGCCGCGCTCCCTACATTGTGAGAGCGTGATGATGCAGCCGGCCGGTCCGCATTCCTTTCTCCTCGGCTGGCTTAGTACGCGCGGCGCGCGCTGGCGAACAGCCGTGTGTGCTCCTCAACTATGTATGCCTATACGTAAGTATGGACTGCTACAGTTTAAAAGCTTTTGTCCACACACTTGGCGTCAAGTACCAGAGTCGCAACGACAGGCTAGTCGCATGCTCTCGCTAATTGCAGCAGCAACAATACGCAGATGCCAACAACTCTGCGTCTTGTTTCAGCAACTAGACGTAGCGACAAGATGCACAGTTTGCGCTGGCAGTTAGTCTTATATACATGAAACAGCTGTTTTATGTAAAGTTGCTTTTGAAAATGGTCATATTTAACTTGTTTTGTTGTTTTTCCGAAGAAAACTGCAATTACGATGTTTTATTGCTGGGTAAATTGTTTTTTCTCGAAAATAAATGTTATTTTTAACGCAGTGGCAAAATATTTTAACAACACTATCGATATTGCTCTAAACTCGACCTGACATTTATTTAGAAGGCTCGTACTTCTTTTCTGATTCTCTCTTTTAAACGAATTGTTTTTTCAAAGTATTAGGAATAGGAAAGAAAGAAAGAAAAACGAAATGCCGCTTCATATAACTATTTGATGGCTTCGTGTATAGTCGTTTTAACTAAGACAAAACCCCAGTCACGTTAAAAAACAGTGCTAGTTACAGTAGCTACAAAGTATTTTTAAGCACAGTATACCTACTCAAAATTATGGTCTTAAATCGACAAATAATAACCTAAACAAAAATGTTTTACAAAAAAAAAAAAAAACATTTTAATGTACACGGAGCGCAATTTTTCTTTGTAATGGCGCCCAGTTGGGACTAAGATGCTTTGCCATAAAAAGCGATGTTAACATAATATCTTCATGTTGCTTCATTAAATTCCGTTTATAACGTAACTTACAACGAGTGACGTTACTTTGAAACAAAATATTCTAAGCATGCACCGCTTTTCTAAATGGCGCCCAGCACGGGACTCCATAATTCGGGTTTTTTAAAGCATTAAAAACACTGTCTTATTGTAAGAGTATAAAAGCGCACTTCACAATCTTTTACTTGATAGGATTAAACGTCTGTGTACAAGTAGCGGAAATAATGATTCGCGATTTTCTTTTTAAGGTTTTGTTAAGTTGGTTTTTAAAACACTTTAACTAACCGCTCCAAATGAAAAAGAAATTCTTTGAAGTAGGTACCAATAACTTAACATAAATTGCTTAATTTGTTTACATCTAGAAAAGATCAAATAAAAATCTAAATATATGTTTCTATATTAATTACTTATTTTTAAGAAAAAATAGACTGAAATAGTCTTATTAAATACGGTTCTTTTATTAGAATCTAAAAAAAAGATCTATTGGCTAAGTTAGCGACTCTTTGAGTAATTAACTAAAACCCATCCTACGGTTGGAAACACAAGTACCCATAAATAAATAGAGATTTCATAACGAGACATTCTGTCAATGATTATAGAATAGTTGCCGTGTACTTATGTAAGTACCTACACGGCAAATAACCTTGTGAATGAAAATAAAAAGACTAAATAAGGCTTCTTATAACCTTATAAAAAGAGGGTACACGAATAAAATTTTATCTAAATCAAATTATCCTTCCTTTCATCTAATACACGTATAAAACCGTTTCAAAATCAGCTTAGAATCGATCAATCACTTGTACTGGCACCAAGCTGATTTAAATTTAATTAAAAACTGGTAAAGATGCGTCTGTCTCTTTCTCTCACGTGCTATTTATAGTGGGAGAGAGGAATAAAAGATGTGGTTGTTGTTTTTCGAGTGCAGGTGAGCGAAACTCATCAGGTCTTTCTACTTCAGACCAGTTTAAATGCTTAGGTGGATAAAACATTAATCTTTGTTTCCAGTTTTATTGTTGTATGGTTAAAAGATTTATAAGATAAATGATGTGGTAGAAGTGTTGAAAGTTTACATCAACATTGGACTAATCTATCTAATACCTTTAAACGAGCAATTCTTGATTTTCATGAAATTTAGTATGCAGGGGGTTTCGGGGGCGATAAATCGATCTAGCTAGGTTTCATTTTTAGAAAACGTAGTTCAAAAAAAATGTGCAAAGCTCGGTCATCCAGATATTGTTGTTAAATAGTGTTAATATGTTTGGTGTCAATAAATACACTATTATATATAACTATATAATGCAATTTATCGATGAGTTGTTTCTTTAAAGTTGATTTTTCAGATAAAATAATACGGAAACTAGACTGAAATATTTATAAAAAAAACGTGTGGCACTCGGAGACTGCCGCGGTAAAGCTATTGCATAGCATTTGTAACCTCCATACTTCCTATTTGTCAACGCTACACTTGGGATGATGACGTGATGATATAAAACAAAAATTACGTTCCCATGACAACATCACGTTGTCATGGGAACCGTCATTACATGGTAGGCGGAGTGGGGGGTGTTAGGTTTTATTTTCGTTACGGTTTTATTTTCGTTACGGAATTTCTTGATTCGGTCGCCGCGTTCAAAGCCCGCGATAAAAGCTATGCAATAGCTTAAAAAAACACCGAGCTCTGCGTTCCTTCTGCATTGATAACTGACATAATTGCTTAGTATTTTATTATTAAAACCAAATAAAAGTTAAAAAAAAAGACTTTTAACCAATATTCCAAGCTTAATAATTTTGTTGGTTTTGTAAGTCGAGTTGCTCGGTTATTAAAACTACTTGTAACATGCACCGGGTCTCAATTTTATATACATAAAAAAACGCATTTAATTTCCAAACGACAATTCTCAGCGAATTTTGCCAATGTATCCTCTAAGCTCTGCAGTACCATTAGCCATTGAAGCCCTTATGTAACTACCCACATAATACAATTACAAAGTCGTATAGCTTCATTAGTCGGTAGAGAGCACTTACGGTAAACTAAAATGTGGTCAAGTTTTGAAATTTGACAAATGGGCAAGAGACCTGGAGAAGGATATAGGATAATTTCATCTTGGATCGCAGATGAAGTCACGGGCAAAAGCTATAGTATCATAATTGCGAAAGTAATTCTGTCTATCTCTTACCTTTTCACACTTTATTGTCCATTTCTCTTGTCTCCGAAACTATTAAAGCTAAAATTTTGAAAAAAAAAAATAAGAAAAATGGTTCTATACCTTATAGATTATAGGAAAACCTATAAGAAGTTTATGGTTTTGAAATAACATGGCAAATCTCTTAATATTGTGCGTACAAACTTACATTTGCAGTTGGAATGTGTGTTTAATAAAAGACTAACACTAAGTATTAACAGCAGCTCGGGTCGATCTGTCAGGTTAAGCTATGCTTGCCGGGGTTGGTCCGTGGATGGGTGACCATTTCTACATACCGAGACTCCTCCGTGCCTCGGAAAGCACGTTAAGCCGTTGGTCCCGGCTGTCATTCGTGGATCTTTGACAGTCGTTACGGGTCGTTAAGAAGCCCGAAAGTCTGACAACCAGTCTTACCAAGGGGTATCGTATTACCCAGTTACTGGGTTGTGGAGGTCAGATAGGCAATCGCTCCATGTAAAATACTGGTATTCAGCTGCATCCGGTTAGACTGGAAACCGACCCCAATATAGTTGGGAAAAGGCTAGGCAGAACGTACTAAAATATCAATAACTAAATTACCTTTAAGTGAAGGTTTCAGAAAAATACGCTTGATAGATGTTGCGTGATTCTCAGTTTTTTATCCGCGTTAGACATAACTTGGAAAGCGCTGGAGCAGTGGTGGCCCAGTGGTAACGGCCGCGACTTACGAGTTGTAGGTCGTAGGTTCGAACCCAGGCAGGGGCTTTACTTTGTGTAAATTATTTCATCACCACTGCTCTCAAAACGGTGAAGGAAAACATCGTGAGGAAACCGGCATGTTCTAGAACCGAAAATTAGAAGACATGTGACATCTACCAACCCGCACTGGGCCCGCGTGGTGGATTACGGCCCACTCCCTCTCACTGAGAGGAGACCTGTGTCCCAGCAGTGGGAACATTTATAGGCTGATGATGAGACATAACTTTACGAATTAATTTTACTATGTAATATAAACATAATCTAAAACATTCCTATATTAAGTTATTAAAAAAATGTTCTAATTTAACATATATTTTTTTCAAATCATTAACACTACTCGTTCAGACGTGATCTTGAGTATAAAATCATTAAAAGTCGGGAACTTAGTCTGCGACAAGTGCCCGAAATGGCTACCGTGAAACCTGGCAACTTTGCCAAAGGTTGTTTAATTTGCCATACACCGCCTTACGAGGCAAAATAATTTGTTACGTCAAAACTGTATTTTTTTTAACGTTTGTAATACTCTTAAATCAAATTAGAATATTTGATTGGCAACATTGTACTGTATAATACAACACAGCTCTCATAGAACTGTCATTTTTTGGCGGTTACTTTTTTCCCGCTCTAACTGTGAGTGACTTTGAGCTCCAAAACTTTAATGAAATTAAGTGGGATATACTTTGTGTAGATAAGTCAAACTTTAATACCACGTTCCTAATGATATTCTTTAATTAAAACCATGATAATTTACGTCTCTTTAACCAATTTAACCTAAGAAATCACTGTTGGCAAATATACCAACCCAATGCAAAGTTTTAGTAATGTTGACTTTGCCATATTTTTTTAGAGGCTAGGGCTGTCATAAAAAAGAAACTAAAATATCGTTATTTAGTTTTTTTCCTACTTACCTACCCCTAATTTTTCTGATGCAACCCTGTCAGCAATTTCTGTTTAATTTGAAAAAATCGAAACAAGGCGGGTGAATTTGCCACATTTTGGAAAATCTATTGCCAATGTAAAATATTATACAACTGTAGTATATTTTTATTGTGACCAAGCATGCGATAATTATGATTGTGATTTTTTATGGTAACTCTTTTAAATTTTTCCTAAATTTTGGGATGGCAATCTTACCACAAGTGATAGTTGACTTTGCCATAAAAGGTTTTTGACTAAAATATCACTATAGAATGAGAAAACAATAGATATAAGATTGTGTTTCAATAATGCATGAAATTTACTACATATCTCATTGGTTGCTTTTTATAACATCATAGAGTTTTTTTAAGAAAATCCTTTTCAAACTATTTTACCCACCGTAAAGTGGCAAAGTTGCCAGGTTTCACGGTACGTTTCTTGACATTTAGGTCTTTTAAACTAATTTGAAGTAGATAGCTTTATTACCTGCTACCCGCCACTCTTGTTAATATGATCGGGCTAATATGATTTCGCACGTAAATTAACATTGTACAATTCATTTATGATATTAATGTCTCGAATAGGGAGCTCGCTGAAGTATTAGTAATCTGTTTAGTGAAATGGAAGACAATGTAGGATGTGGCGGGGGTACCTTTTAACCTACGAATAATAATATTCGTAGCTTGATTTCGTAAGACTCAATCAATTCGCCAAGTCTTATATCCATGTTCATATCTTTATTTGCATTCCCAGGGGCTTGTAGCTAAGTAATAACAGCCACACGGATCGATCGATCAGGTTAAGCTACGCCTGCCGCGGTTGGTCCGTGGATGGGTGACCATCTTTACATATCAAGACCTTTCCGTGTTTCGGAAAGGACGTTAAGCCGTTGGTCCCGGCTGTCATTGTTAGATCTTTGACAGTCATTACAGGTCGTCAAGCCCAAAAGTCTGACAACCAGTCTTACTAAGGGGTATCGTGTTACCTAGTAACTAGGTTGTGAAGGTCAGATAGGCAGTCGCTCCATGTAAAATACTGGTAGTCAGCAGCATCTGGTTAGACTGGAAGCCGACCCCAATATAGTTGGGAAAAGGCTAGGCAGATGATGATTTTAATTTGCTTTCCATGTTTAAATAAAAAACAATGACTAAACAATGGTGCCGATTCCCTTGTTCACAAACTAAACTAAATTTAAGTTCAGTGTATCTTTTTCTTTCCCATGACAACATCACGTTGTCATGGGAACCGTCATTACATGATAGGTGGAGTGGGGGTGTTAGGTTTTTTTCGTTACGGAATTTTTTGATTCGGTCGCTGCGCTCAAAGCCCGCGATAAAAGCTATGCAATAGCTTAAAAATCTTGTGTTTTCAATAAAATCTTATAGTTATCTTTTCCACACTTACAGAAACTTGACTTATTAGTTGGAAAACAGATGGTATCAGACGTTAGTATAACATCAAACACAATATTAAAAGAAGATTTCTTGAAATCCTCACGTGCTGCTCCTCGTGTTCATAGAATCAAAAGTACTGAGAATTTTTATATATTAATGAAAAGCGGTTTTCATAGAAAATGAATGTAAATAAATACATTATTTCTGGTTCCAAGGCGTTACTTGGAACATTTTTTATTGCATACAATCTTTAGAACTGCTTGTTTTGAAGTGCGTTTGATGTCATTCGTGTTTAAATATATAGAAGAACGATAGATTACTGTAAAGACCTAACAAAAATAGCTATTGTACAATATGAAAGATCAATTATTCATTCATTTTAATATAAGAAATAAAGAAAGATTTCAAAACATAGAAAGTTCGTAGACTACGCAATGGTAGCTCGTAGCAAATTGCTACGCGCCGTGGCATGGCGCGTAGACAGAGCAAATCTATCTCTTCTAGTTAACGTGCGTGAGAATTCATATAATTTATTAATGTTAATGGTTCCAAGCCCTTGCTTATTCCGTTTTTTAACCGACTTCCAAAAAGGAGGAGGTTATATGTTCGTCGCGTATGTTTTTTTTTTTTATTGCGTATTGTATAAGTATCACTTGTTTCAAAAACAGTGAAGGAAAAAATCGTGAGGAAACCTGAGTGTAATATGCCTGAGAGATATTTCTCGACGGCATGTGAAGCCAAGTCAGAGGCCCATGGGCAGCTTTAAAACTCTGACATAGTCACTAACCACACGAAAAAAAGAAGACCAGGTTGTGTGCTTTTGGTTTGTTTTACCAGCCGCAGAGAATTCTTAGAGTTCGAGACCGATATGTACGTTTAGGTCCGTGACACACTGATCGTCGTGTCACTCGCGATGCTGTTGAGGCGTGCTACGCTTTGAGGATTCAGTTCGCCAGGATCGACCTTTCAAACCATCGCACTCAACTATTATAGTTATTAATTAGTACTCTCGGAGTTAACATTTTTAACCAGAACTGTTTCTGTCAGGATCATCATCTGCCTAGCCTTTTCCCAACTATGTTGGGGTCGGCTTCCAGTCTCACCGGATGCAGCTGAATACCAGTATTTTACATGGAGCGATTGCCTATCTGACCTCCACAACCCAGTAACTGGGTAATACGATACCCCTTGGTAAGACTGGTTGTCAGACTTCCGGGCTTCTGACAACCCGTAACGACTGTCAAAGATCCACGAATGACAGCCGGGACCAACGGCTTAACGTGCTTTCCGAGGCACGGAGGAGTCTCGGTATGTAAAGATGGTCACCCATCCACTGACCAACCCTGGCAAGCGTAGCTTAACCTCATCAGGTTCATCCATCGATCGACCCGTGCGGCTGTTATTACTTAGCCACGAGTTCCTCAGGAGTTTCTGTCAGGATAACTTAGGTTTATCTTTTTGTGATAACTAGCTGCACCCCGCGGTTTCACCCGCAAGTCTCGATTCTGTAGAAATGTTGGGATAAAAAAACTTTTTACAAAAAAAAACAACCGACCTCCAAAAAAAAACACTACAAAGTGAAAAATAACTTTAATTTCGGAAGTCGGTGTCTTGGGTTTTGTATTTTCGTTTTTTGCCACCGACTTCCGAAATTAAAGTTATTTTTCACTTTGTAGTGTTTTTTTTTGGAGGTCGGTTGTTCTTTATTGTAAAAAGTTTTTATTTTTACTTTTTAGTTGTGGTACCTACCCCACACACATTCGAATACCACTACCTGCTACCAGTGACAGAAACTTATCATATCATCTACATAATAAGTGGAAAAAAAAAACGTATTTTGTAGCTAACTCAAAAACTATCCAAGCAAAGTTAATAAAATTTATAATATGAGACCAATTCCAGAGCACACCCTTTCAAACAAAAAAATAATTTTCAAAATCGGTCCACAATTGACGGAGAAATCGGTGGACATACATAAAAAAAAAAAACAAACACACGCGACGAACATATAACCTCCTCCTTTTTGGAAGTCGGTTAAAAAGTAGCCGATGTCCTAACCCAGCTCATGGTCTACCCATATGCCAAATTTCATCCGAATCGTTCTACCGTTTTAGCGTGAAACCGTAATAAACAAACATACAAAAAAAGTTTGTTGTCTGTAAAGTCGGTTTACGGACGATAATTTTACGTGATAACGTCACAAGCCGAACGCTTAAGCCGATCGTGCCTCTCTATCGCTTGTTCCGCGCTCTCGCTTGCACGCTCGGCTCAGGCGGAACGTGACACTTTTTCGTGCGTGAAGCCGGCGTTCATCGATTTATAAGACGTTATCACGTCAAAAATTAAATCTTTTCTCTTTAATTTAGATATTTATTTGAAAGTTTACGTTATTTAGTGACTTTGCTTGCCATTTAATAAACATAGAATAGAATTTAGTAACGTTATAATTCGTTGACGTTTAGAGTTTGGGCTCTTTACAAAACACAGATTACAAAATATTATATATTATTATTATAAATCTAACTAAAAAATTGTGCTAAAGCAGTTACATTTACGAAGAGTGGTTTAAGAGTAAATTATAAAGTTTAACATACGTTAATAAAAGAGGAAACTATTGTAAAAATCTAAAATAAATTTAACTTGGTTTTATCGTATTTTTAAACAAAAAAGTGTCATCTATATATATATTTCTTTTATTTTTTTCAGACAAAATTTTAGTCCATATCTATCACATTTTCATTTACATTATAAATTATAATCTCACCGATAAAAATCCAAAATACAATAACCTTTAAATATTCATTGAAGACCAAAATAACTTAAATAAAATTGTCAAAAAATTATAAAAATGTTAAAATGATAAAATAAAATAAAATGATAAAATAAAATAAAATGTCAAATATAAAATTGTCAAAGAGTAAAATTTTATAAAAATGTATTCTATAAAAACCCTTTTTTCGATTTATTTATCTTTATTTAACAACCTAAACCTTTGGAGTATAGATTTCGTACGTTGTGTTGAAAGTAGGTAAGTGGTTCTAGGGTTCGCGAAAGTAAAGCAGTCTCATGGAAAATTCACGATCCGATCGAAATCCCGGCTCCCATTTTGTGCCCGTTTAACTGGAGATTTCTGTCATTCGCAAGCTTTCCGCATTTGTTAGGTCGAACGAACTATACACGGTCGATTTTTGAGTTGGGGCAGAAAGTTCAGGTACATTAACCGTTGTCGCTACAAGAAAACAGTCTTAAGAAAGCGGCGACACATGAATTCTTCATACAAACGTAATACCTAAATCATTTCATCATTTAGGAATATCGTATAGGTACCTACTTTTACAATGCTTGTAAATATGTGAACAGCATGTATCCATTACATAATTATTTTTTCTGTCATTGCTTCATTTTTAATTATTTTTACCTATTGTGGTATAGTAATCTTATTCCAGGTGCACCGTCTTCACATATAATTAATGTATACAAAATATTGTAAAACATTTTAAAAGACTAACGGTGGAGTTTCTTGCCCATTCTTCTCCATACGAAAACTACCTTTTGGAAGGGGTGACTAGAATCAATTCTATTTTTGTTTTTGACGTTCAAAAGTGCCTTTTTGTGCCTAATTAAAATAAATTATTTGACTTTGACTTATTTGTAATTTGGGCATATTTCCACCATATTATGTTGTTATTTGGATTTAGATAGTGTTTATCTAGGCTCCTACATGTTTTTTTTTCCAAAAAACTTTTTTTAAATGAAGATTAAACCAAAGTCATTCCAAAGCCTAGTAGTTTCCCATGGAGAAGATAGGGCAAAAAACTCTTTAAAACATTAAAAATATTTTATTTCACATAAACCTACATGGGCACTTATGAAACGTCAGAAGCTAGGTGCACGGTTCCAATTGGTTGTTTCCTATGGAGAAGAGCCGGCAAGAAACTCCACGGTTACTCTTTTAAAAATAATTGGCTTTTACAATATTTTCAAATAACAGTGTTAATAGGTATGGGAGGACAGTGTAGGTATTTCAACAAGTACCAGCTACTTAACAAAATAGAAAATGGTCAAAAAATCTACAGTCCACTCAACAGCGTTCTCATATTCACGAAATAGAAAATAATATATCTAAAAGATAAATAAGTTAATAAAAAAATAGGAACCTATTTTAAAGGAAATGACAAAATTGTTATTATAACAGTAACAAATCTAAATTATTATCATGTCCACAAAAGCCACCAATAAAGAGTTGAAATTAAATAATAAAAATAACAATTAGGTAATTTGGTAGTAGTTAGTAGACTCTACTATTGGTACATATGCCTCTGCCTAATAGGATTGAAAGTCAGTACATTCCAACATCAAATTCACCATTGGTTTGGCTATAGTTTCGATTAAAAAACATGTTTGTAAAATCAAATAAAAATTACAACAATGTCTTATGTATCAGGAAATCTGTGAATGTATCGCTAAACGATGATAATTACAGCAATATCCTGCAAGGATAACTTTTTGTTACTAAAATTCACGTAGCATGAACAAAAAAAAGCGGCCAAGTGCGAGTCGTACTCGCCCATGAAGGGTTCCGTAGCAGCAAGTAACATTGAATGAAAGATTTATGACGTATTAAAAAAAAACTGCTAGCTAGATCTTGTTCAAACCAATTTTCGGTGGAAGTTTACATGGTAATGTACATCATACATTTTTTTTAGTTTTATCATTCTCTTATTTTAGAAGTTACAGGGGGCGGGACACACATTTTACCATTTTGGAAGTGTCTCTCGCGCAAACTATTCAGTTTAGAAAAAAATGATGTTAGATACCTCAATATCATTTTTGAAGACCTATCCATAGATATCCCACACGTATGGGATTGATGAAAAAAAAATTTTTGAGTTTCAGTTCTAAGTATGGGGAACTCCAAAATTATTTGTTTTTTTTTCTATTTTTGTGTGAAAATCTTAATGCGGTTCACAGAATACATCTACTTACCAAGTTTCAATAGCATAGCTCTTATAGTTTCGGAAAAAAGTGGCTGTGACATACTGACGGACAGACAGACAGACAGATAGACAGACAGACAGACAGACATGACGAATCTATAAGGGTTCCGTTTTTTGCCATTTGGCAACGGAACCCTAAAAAGTAAGTAAAAAAAAATTGGGTGACCTCTCGTTGATAACATGCGTGATGTTATGTTAAGTTCTGTATTGGCTTGATATTAAATTTTCCATTTTACAATAGGCAACGCCCCACCAACCACTATTACTTGCTTCTCTCATTATTCACAAATTTTGTCAAACCTATGTCACACGTCAGGTCCAATTTCAACTAGGTTAGGTACTATTACAAAAAGCTAACTTAGGTCAGACACGAAACCTGATCAAGCATACCTAACCTTTATCTAAATCTTGAGATCAGATCTAACCTTACATAGTGTAAATAATGTCTCCCAGAAATAACATCTCGACGACATCTTCTCATTGTTAGAACAATAAATTGTATTGTGCTTTCTTATTTTATTTACTTACGTCATTTTTAGGGTTCCGTACAGCACTAACAGGATTAGCTAAGGCTCTACTGTCCGTCCGTCTGTCATAGGGCTGTATCTTTTGAACCGAAATAGGTGGACACTTGAAATTTTCATAGAGTGTTTTACTACAGCAGACGCAACAAATAATGACACGTTAACGTTTTTCCATTGTTTGTCTTATTTGTTTTAGTATATTCATGTATTTATGTATATTTTTATGTATTTAACTAGCGAACGTCACGCGGTTTCACCCGCATAGTTCCCGTTCCCGTGGGAGTACGGGGATAAAATATAGCCTATGTTTACCGGAGATAGTCTAGCTTCTCAACAGTGAAAGAATTTTTCAAATCGGTCAAGTAGTTTCGGAGCCTATTCAGTGCAAAATAACAAACAAAAAAACAATCAAATCTTTCCTTTTTATAATATTAGTGTAGATTAGGCATATATATCATATTTATAGTTTGTAATAGGAATATATGTATCTTGATATTTGAATATTTTTTTAATTCTCAATTTTTCGTATTTGCACCCTACCGCTGTTTGTCTCTGCATCACCCAAAGGTTGACTGCTAGAAAATGCCTATGGCATTAAGTCCGCCTCTAAACATTTCTGTGTTTGAAGTATTAAATAAATAATAACAATAAAATACCCAAACAAGAAACATATTTTTTACAAAAGTATAAAAAAAAAAGGATTGTGTGGTTTTATGAAACCACGGTAAAAGTGAAAATTCTATAGGCGCCACCATATTGGCCTTGGCTGCTCTGACGAGCGCCTTTCACTTTATCCCTACTCCGCGGCCGACCGTCACGCGACATGCAACACACAGACGAAAAAGTTTGAGACCATGTAATAAAAGTTTCACTTTAATAAAAATGTGGTATAAATACGGTAAAAATAGTACGGTGGTACGGAATCGTTCGTGAGCGATTTCGATTCGCACTTGGTCCGTTTTTGCATGATTGTGAAGTGGGAAATGTCAGGGAGTGGGAGTGGGCGTGAGCTTCACTGAGAGCGTGGGAAGTATTGCGTGGACCCATTTAGGACGTTTACTGACTGGGTGGGTTTATGTTTCATTCATTTCGCAGACAGAAGAGATAATGTGGATTAAAAATAATGTAATGTGTCGGTTGCTTATAAATTTAAATAAGGGGATGATGGTGGAAGTTAGAAATAAGGAAACAGAATCTATTTCTTCGTTTCAGTAAGAAACAGAACTATGATGACACATGTGAAGTACCTATGTTATTTTGTATATTACCTACGTTTATGTTACATATTTTTTAGAAGTTCACCATGTAGGACGTTGGCAATTTTTTGTTTTTAATGGGCGCTAGTGTTTGTGATACAATGATTTTTTCATTAGTATCCCAAATGAGACATGTATTGCTGGAATGTTCTTCTTACTTTAAAAATTGTTTTTGTGAACCGTAAATGTGTTTTTTCCGAAAAAAATAAAAATGTATATGTCGTAAATCACGTTTTTCTAGGACGCCATTTTTATTCCATACGGTATAGAGAAGTTTGAAAATCGTTGTCGAAAAGGTATTTACTCGTATTAAACGTGGGCTGCAGCTAGTAAGACTGCATAATAACACAAAGCTACATCCCCTTTTTATTTTTTAACAAATTTTGAATTTACTTTAATATACAATAAAGTCTGTCAAACTGCATCACAGTTTGTCGGCAGTTGTTCTCGTCTAGCAACGGATTACAAATTTTGAAAATCAATTTTCTATGACTTAATTATGCTAAATCTATAACTAATATTATGAAGAGGAAAGATTTGTATTTTTCTATGTAACGAATAAACTTAACTATTGGACCGATTTGAAAAAATCTTTAAGCAATGGATAGCTATATTATCAGCGAGTAACTTTGGCTATATTTTATCCCCGTACTCCCACGGGAACGGGAACTACGCGGGTGAAACCGCGTGACGTCCGCTAGTAAACTATAAAATAATAAGCCGACAGTCGAGATAAAAAAACAGTGGCACTCCGGGAGTGCCCACAGAAGTGAAAACTTGAACAAATTTACTGTGCAGGAAATAACGTATCGCGCGTTGATGTCTTTTTAATGGTCAAAAGCTGGTGTCGTAACAGTGTCACGAAATCAATTGTTTAGTCCCATCTCAAATATGCCCAACGCGTCTAAAAAAGTTTTCACTTTAAAAATCTCGACTGTTGGTTTACATTTTACTGTAGGTATATCTCGACTTTTAATTATAATTTGACTGAATACATTTTTTTTTTGGTGGGAAATTATCAAATAACTTCTCCCGCTCTGGGCGGAGCGGGAGGGCGTGTCAGACTCTTCCTGACTAAAACCCAACCGTGTTGCCATGTTGCCGGGGGCCACGATCTCCCTTTCGGACTTCTTCGCAACCCCGGCAGGCATCGGCCTTAGCGGACCCAGTCAATTCTGCTGACATCTCTTTGAGGCGCGCGTGGAACACAAGCGCCGTCGACCCGGGCCTGGTCCTTATTGAACGGTGAGGTACCCATTGCTGATTGTCCGCAAGCCCGCGCTTACGGTGGCTGGAAATCGGCCTGCGATTCCCGACGCCCAGGGCGGCGGTTAGTGGCGTGAGGGCGCGAAATTTGCCTCTCCCTCACGCGTTCCGCCTCCTCCTTCGCGAGCATTACTGCTTTGCAGAAGAAGGTGACGGCCTCCCATTTCCTCTCGCTCCGTACCATGGCCTGAACCAGGGCCGGACGCGAGAGATCACTGCTGTTGATCGCCTCCTCGAGGACACGGCGATGCTCTGTCCAAGCCGGGCAGACCTCCACCGCATGCTCCACCGTGTCCTCCGGGCGATCCACACAATGGTGACACCCGGGCGTTTCCTCCCACCTTATTCTGAAGAGGAACCTCCCGAAACAACCGTGTCCGGTGAGGACCTGCGTCAGGCGGAAGGTGAGGACGCCGTGGCGCTTTTCTAGCCACTCCTCAAATAGGGGACTTATCATCGCAATTGTGGCATGCCCAATGACTGAATACCTACTACATTAGACAAATGAACGCGAATTTGCAGTAGGGCACGAAATCCTTGCACTCCCTATAAGTGCAAATAAACCGGGTACTGAATGAATAAAAGCCATAGCTTTGAGCGAAACGTTTGTTTAAGTGCCGGAACGGGACCGGGTCGGTAGCACTTGTGCCGGAACGAAACCGGTAGCACTTGTAGCTACTAATGCTGACAGCGTGTGGTAACGGCTTGTGATGGAAACATACGGAAAAGGTGTGGAAACACAAGAATAGCTTAATCAGCCTATAATGTTCCCACTGCTGGGAATCAGGCCTCCTCTCTTCGAAAGGGAGTGGTCTTTGTTCTCCTACGCGGGCCCAATGCGGGTTGGTAAATGTCACATGTCTTCGAATTTTGGTTCTACGAGTCGCCGGTCGCCGGTCCGGGATGTTTTCCTTCACCGTTTTGAGAGCAGTGGTGATGAAATATAATAATAAAGATAAGGCCCAGGCCCGGGTTGACGGCGCGTTGTGTTCCACGCGCGCCTCTAAGAGATGTCAGCACAATTGAAGGGTGTCTATGCATGTCGGAGCTGCGGTTTTGTCCGAAAGGGTTACCGTGGCCCCTGGCAACATGGCAACTGAAGGAACACGGGTGGGTTTTAGTCAGTGAGAGTGTGACACGCCCTCCCGCTCCGCCCAGAGCGGGAGAAGTTGTTTGATAATATCCCAAACAAAAAAAAAAAAATCTTGATGAAATTATTTACACAAAGTAAAGCGCCTGTCTGGGTTCGAACCCACGACCTACAACTCGTAACTCGAGGCCGTTACCACTGGGATACCACACTCACTGGAAACGCAAGCAATTAACTCAAAATATTGCACAATTTTTCAGGAAATTAGGTTCTTCAAAGTTTTCCGTGGCTAAATAATAACAACCGCACAGGTCGTTCGAAGGTTAAGCTACGCTTGGCGAAGTCGGTCCGTGGATGGGTGACTATCCATTACATATCGACACTCCTCCGTGCCTCGGAAACCGCATT
The DNA here is from genome assembly GCA_963680765.1 of Agrochola lychnidis. Classification (NCBI taxonomy): domain Eukaryota; kingdom Metazoa; phylum Arthropoda; class Insecta; order Lepidoptera; family Noctuidae; genus Agrochola; species Agrochola lychnidis. The sequence goes on from OY796873.1 coordinate 10,275,735, forward strand.
AAGCCGTTGGTCCCGGTTGTCATTTGTAGATCTTTGACAGTCGTAACGCCCGAAAGTCTGACAACCAGTCTTACCAAGGGGTATCGTGTTACCCAGTAACTAGCTTGTGGAGGTCGGATAGGCAGTCGCTACATGTAAAGTACTGGTATTCAGTTACATCCAGTTAAACTGGTAGCCGACCCTATTATAGTTGGGAAAAGGCTAGGCAGATTGTAGAGTGATTGTAGTTCGTCTCAATATGAAAGGAGAACCTAAAGGTGTCCTATTACTGAAATAAGTGTTTTTAAAGTGAAAACTTCTTTAGCCACGTTGGGCATTTTTGAGAAACAATTGAACTCGCGACACTGTTACCGACACCAGCTTTTGACCATTAAAAAGACATCAACGCGCGATACATTATTTCCTGCACAAAAAAATTGTTCAGGTTTTCACTTCTGTCGGCACTCCCGGATTGCCACTGTTTTTTTATAATACAATGGGTAAGCTCTTTGCTTACATCTCACCTGATAGTAAATGATGATCAGGCCGAAGGTGGAAGCGAGCTTTACCCAGAATCCTCAACCACAGAGGAACTGGCTATCTTATCTCTAACTGCCGAAACACAACAATGCTGTTAACATTGTTGTTATGGCGATCGACTTAGATACGATGGTGGTAACTAGCCAGGCAGACTTAGAACAAGCCCTGCTACCAACGAAACCAAGCAGAAAATTTTGCCCCTACTGGGAATCGAACCTGGGACCTCTGGGACTGAGAAAGGTAGTCATACCACTAGACCACAGAGGCAGATAATATGGGTTTGACAAGACAATCTAAAGTTGAAAACTTATCGAATCAACTCTAGCCTTCATTTCAGAACTCTTAAACTTAAAATTTGCTCACTTAATTGTAAACAAGTTGCGAAAACACGGAAGCAGTAGCGAACAATAAACGCGATGCTACGCCAAGAAAATTGATTGAGACAGATCTTGTTGAGAACGAAGTTTTGTTTGATAAATTTCTTCAACCTGAACTAAGTTTCAAGTGTTGTACATTGTTGGATTAACGCCCCCACCTTGCCCCCCGTACTTTCCAGTACTTTCAAGACTCATCGAGTACATTGGTACACGGCCGGTACACGCGACTTAAATCACTATTTTTATTGCTATCTAGGGTCTAATATCGTCTGTGGGCTGTCTCACTCTATGGCCTGACGGATATTATCGTCAATTAGAACAAAGTTATTCAAAAAAAGGATTGTATGGTTTTATGAAACCACGGTAAAAGTGAAACTTCTATAGGCGCCGCCATATTGGCCTTGGCTGCTCTGACGAGCGCCTTTCACTTTATCTCTACTCCGAGGCCAACCGTCACGCGACATGCAATACACAGACGAAAAAGTTTGAGACGATGTAATAAAAGTTTCACTTTAAAAATTACAGATAACCACGAATAAAAAAATAAAAAATTGTATGTTACGTGTAGCGCGCGTCAATGTCAAACCGCGGGGCTTGACAATTACAACGTTGCTTATGGAAGATAAGATTTCTTATAAAACGTAAGCGAGTAATTTTATTTATTTTATTAGCCTATATTGTGTCCCACTACTGGGCAAAGGCCTCCACTTTTTCCTTCTAAATCTCTCTGTTTTGTGCGATTTTAGGCCATGTTGGCCCCGCAAAGATGATTAGATCGTCACACCACCTTCGCCGCGGTCTACCTCGACAGCGATGTCCTCTTTCATGCGTCCAGTGAGTGACGATCTTTGCCCATCTCTCCGGGTGCATTCGTGCGACGTGGCCGGCCCACTCTCACTTCAGCCTGGCTGTTTTTGAAGTGAAAATTTGAGGTGCGTTGGGCATTTTTGAGATGGGAAAAAACAATTGCACTCGTGACACCGTTACCGACACCTCATTTTTATAAACGCGATTGTGCTCTTTATTTATATTACGTTACGGATCAATGTTCTATGCAAGTATCTTTACTTTAAAGGTTATGGAAGTTTTTTTTTTTGTAAACGCGATTGTGCTTTTTATTTAGATAAGGTTACGGACCAATGTCCGATATAAGTATTTTTGTTCCACCAAGGCGATCTTGTTCAAGTTTTCACTTCTGTCGCGACTCCCGGAGTGCCACTGTTTTTTTTCCAATATCCGCTACTTGAGTTATGGAGCGCAGGGTGGTGTTTCTAACGCAGTGTGTTCTCTTGACACTTTTATATTGTTTGTTATTTAATTAATTTTGAAGTGTCTACATGACTATTAAGCTACGGTTTTCTAGAAGAGCAGTGGCCGTCACATAACGTCTGCAATTTACCGTCGAATGACGTCACTAAAACGTTAGTTATGAAAGTAAGTTGGTGTGTTTTCCTTAGAGAGCGTTTTTTGACATCGTAAAGTCAAACCCCGCTGCCAACATTTTCACGACTCTTTTAGGAAACCGTAGCTTTTGTAGTACTATTTTCAAGTACCTGGGCGACCGAGCTCTGTTCTGGTGAAAATAGAGAATGCTCTTTTAATAGTATAGTACATACTAATTCGATGCTGCCATGATAGTAGGTACATACTAATTCCATGCTGCCATGTCATTATTCTAAGGTAGCCATCTTGTTCTAAACTTTGGGCGACCGAGCTCTGCTCGGGTGAAAATACGGAGAAAACGAATTTTCCCAGATTTGAGACCTAGCTGGATCGATTTTTCGCTCCTGTGAACCCATATATTGCAACTATCATAGAAAACGGCTCTAACCGTTTTCGAGAACGTGATTACAAAGATACATTATGTTCACAAATATTGCTCGTTTAGTATAGGATAGGATAATGGCGATCACGACTTCGGAAGTGCTAAACCTGGTGCCAAAGTTAGCTTCAAACATTTGAAAACTAATATTTGAAGACTTTGGAAGATGCATTCAAGATGTTCCCCACATGCTCAAATACACGTGCCACATAATATGGCGATTTTGAAGGTGTTTGAAGTTCTTTTTCTGGTTACAATCTTCTACTTAATTCACAATAGCGCTACTGCTAAGCACTACAAAATAGCAAAAAAAAAAAAAAATGGTGGTATTCCGGGAGTGCCGACAGAAGTGAAAACTTGAACAAGATCGCCTTGGTGGGAGAAAAATACTTGCATAGAACATTGGCCCGTAACCTTATCTAAATAAAGAGCACAACGGCGTTTACAAAAAAAAAAAAACTTCCAAAACCTTTAAAGTAAAAATACTTGCATAGAACATTATTGATCCGTAACGTAACATAAATGAAGAGCGCAATCGCGTTTACAAAAATGAGGTGTCGGTAACGGTGTCGCGAGTTCAATTGTTTTTCCCACCTCAAAAATGCCCAACACGCATAAAGAAGTTTTCACTTCAAAAACTTCTTTTTCATACATTTTCATCTGTTTAATATTTATTTTTGTATGAAACAGCGGATATTTTTTTAGATATTTCAGAGTTAGTCCTATAGTGAAAGTTGCTCATAATCATGAGTACTTTCACGCCTTAAAAGGTTAACAGTGAATTAAAAATCACCGAGTATTCAGCCTACAACACCACTTTAGTTTTAAGACACAAAAAATTCAAAAATTTAAAAAATTCAAAAAATTCAAAAATTCAAAACTCATTTATTCAAATTAGGCTGAGAATCAGCACTTTTCGAACGTCAAAATTACATAAGACAGTCCCCCAAAAACGCTCACCTTTCACCACTTCCTAGTGCCTTTAGCTATATTACAATATATTAACAATATTACATAGAAGTTTATGCAAGGGCGTAAGTGTCAAGTGGTACAAACATGAACTGAGTTAATCCGCTTAACCCCCGTACGTTACATTAGATAGTGGAGTTTACCGACTGAAAGTTACATAGCAACAACCGTAGTCCACAATTTGATATCCGTCCATTATAATTATACTGGAAGCGGAAACAATTTGGTCTGTGGTGACATTTTGTATGGGATTTGGCAGTTGCAGCATTAAGGACATCGCTTATAATAATAGCAACACTTTGACACGGCAAATAACTTGTCATTCAAGTTAGGATTTTAAATCAAATCCATTAAAGTCTATTTTACGATGGCGATACAGAATAGTGGACGGCTCGCCGGCCTCTCACTGCCAGCTAGCCGTCACACGTAAAAATAGACTTTAATGTATTTGATTTAAGATCCTAACTTGAATGACAAGTTATTTGCCGTGTTGGAGCGGTGCTGTTATTATTAGCGATGTTCTTTAGTCTCTTAACCTTACTTTTAAATTCGAATTTCAAGTTCGCTTTTAATTGTGTGCTGTCACTTCAGTGAGGTTCCAATAGTGAACTTAAGGGCCTTATCACACTGGCGCTTTGCGAGCGTGTTTCCAGCGAGGCGATTATGTAACGTGCTTACTGCGAGTGCGTAGCGTACCATGCCACGTGTGGGCAAGGTGTTTGCACAAGTTGTGAGTGACTGTGTGAGTTAGACAAGTGATTGTACAATTTTGTGAAAACGTGGAATAAACGTCGCGTAGTCGCGGCAAACTCGCTTTGCACCCGAAGAGAGCATGTTCACAAATTGCCTCGGTGGAAACACGCTGGCAATATGGAAAAATAGTGAACTGTTTAAAAAAGCTTCAGAGCAACGCTATAGATCGACAAGACAAGAATATCGTCACGAATTATGTCTAAGAGCCTCAAAGACCGCCCTTATGCACAAAAGCATCCTCTGCATGGCTCCGAAAATATAATAAAATACCAAATGACATCAAAGATTTAAACTTGACATAATTTAAACGGAGACTAAATAATTTTTTTAATTGAAAAATGCTACTATACCATTGACGAATTCCTTCTTGACAAAATGATAATTTTGTATTTATGTTTGAAAATTCAAAACTTGACTTATTAATTGTGTTCTGAATATTTTTCATAATAATTAATTGTATTCTAAATGTTTACTTTAAAAATTGATTGTATTCTTAATATTGAAGTTTTTGTTAATTTGTATGTAATATCGATTTTAAATTCTTAAATTGTTAAATAGTGTAGGGCGTGTATGGGTAGTTTTTTGAGATACCATAACCTAACTATAAGACCTACTGTATCATCAAAAATCACACTAATAAATACTTTGACTTTGATAGAAAAGCACTACGGGGTTAGTGATCTGCTAAGGTGATCAAAGACTTAATCAGGCTTTCAGTTTTTAATAAATACAAACCGTTCGCCCGATAGGATTCATCTCTTCATACTCATCGGCACAATGTCGAACTTCCATACAAACTTTCATCAAAGTCAAAGTCAAATCATTTATTTCAAATAGGCCCATGTATTGCATTTTTGAACATCAAAAAATACAAAATAATAAAATTTATTCTAGTCGCCCCTTCCAAAAGGTAGTTTTCGTATAGAGAAGAATGGGCAAGAAACTCCACCGTTACTCTTTTAAAATTGTTTGTATATGTACGTACATTTGTTAAATAATTATTATATGTGAAGACGATGCACCTAGAATAAAATTACTATACCACAATAGGTAAAAAAAATTAAAAATGAAGCAACGGTAGATAATTTAATATGTGATAGATACATGGTGCTCACATATTTACAAACATTGTAAAAGTAAACGATTTTCCTAAAATTTTACATTCCCTTTAGGGAATGAATGTTCAAATATCCTCCCTTATTGCTCACGTTCGTTACATAAGGAATTCTTGTGCAAAGTTTCAAGCTTTTAGATCCTACGGTACGGATGTGCGTTGTCTGTCAGTGAATGATTTTAATTAAGTAGACAAGTCTTGTGCTCAGTGGGATTTCTCATCGGCAAAAATGACAAATGTCCGTACAAAATTTCATCCCCTATTGAACCCTTTTAGAGAAAGAATTTTCAAAAATCCTTCCTTATTTGCTCACTTTTGTTACACTAGGGAACTATTGTGCAAAAAAGAAACACTATAATGTAAAAAATAACTTTAATTTCGGAAGTCGGTGTCTTTAGTTTAGAATTTTCGTTTTTTGCCACCGATTTCTGAAATTAAAGTTATTTTTCAGTTTGTAGTGTTTTTTTTGGAAGTCGGTTGTTTTTTTTTTATAAAAAGGTTTTATTTTTCATTTTTTAGTTGTGGTACCTACCCCAAATAAATTACCTGCTATGTAAATAATAGTGAGAGGATTATCATATCAGCCACATACGAAGTGGGAAGAAATACGTAATATTGAAGCTAACTCAAAAACCACCCGAGCAAAGTTAATAAAATTTAAACAGAACCATCTCTGAAGTATGACCTACCAAACAAAAAAAGAATCGTTAAAATCAATTCATAATTGGCGGAATAATCGCGTAATAAACATTTAAAAAAAATACAGTGGCACTCCGGGAGTGCCGACAGAAGTGAAAACTGGAACAAGATCGCCTTGACAGAAGAAAAATACTTGTATAGAACATTGGTCCGTAACCTTATTTAAATAAAGAGCACAAAAGCGTTTACAAAAAAAAAAAAAATACTTTCAAAACCTAGATAGTAAAAATACTTGCATAGAACATTGATCCGTAACGTTTAAATAAAGAACACAATCGCGTTTACAAAAATTGTCGCGAGTTCAATTGTTTTTTCCCATCTCAAAAATGCACGAGCTTAAAGAAGTTTTCACTTAAAAAAAACACATACATCCGCATTGTCGGTTAAAAATAATGTTACTAGACTCAACGGTTTAGGTTGTGCGTTGTCTGTATTTTTTTAATTCAGTAGATAGCAGCTAATGGACTCTTTTTTTTCTGACCAAGCTTTTAAACAGCTATCGCTTTTGTTCCTAGTATTATTATACCAGTGAGAGCAAAAAATTCTAAGGTGCACCTACGTCATAACATAGTTAAGTTCTACTAAGCCACACACTAAAGTTATCGCGGCGTACACGCTCATAAAGTTAACCCGTGTGTTTCCAGTCTTTATTACGAAAACCCTGCTAAGTACCTCCACGATGCAATGGACAAAGAAACAGAAGTATCACCGGTTACAAATATTATCGTCGCGTGGTAACGAGAGACAGAATAACAAAACATACAAACAAAGCATTAATTTCAAATGAACCAATTACAGGTACTTTTGAATTGTCAAGGAGTCGGTCAGTCAGAAAGATGAAGCTAGTTGCCCATTCAAAAGCGTAGTAGGTACCTATGGAGAAGAACGGGCAAGAAATTCCACGGACATTCTTTTAAATCAAAATATTGGTTACATCATTCATGTTGAAATTATACATGTGAGAACAATGTAGAAAGACGTGCACGTTAAAAGCGTCCGTAATAAAAATATGAAAAACAAAAACAATTCAAAAATAAAATAAAATAAAAAAGTTGGAATGGCCACGAAAAATTATAATTAATGGGGTTATTGGTCAAGTTTACAAATACTCCCAGAGTTTGGTGAGATTTTTCTCCAAAATATGTAGTAGAAAAAACACGATCAGATCTATAATTAATAAAAAAACTCATAGGTCTCGAGTTCGAACCCAAGGCACGCACCTTTGTTAGCAGAACTGACGGGGTCCGTTAGGGCTGATGCCTGCCGGGGTTGTAAAGAAGTCCGAAAGGGATATCGTGGCTCCCGGCTACATGGCAACTGAAGGAACACGGGTGGGTTTTAGTCAGTAAGAGTCTGACACGCCCTCCCGCTCCGCCCAGAGCGGGAGAAGTTATTTGATAATTTTAAAAAAAGGCACACACCTTAGACTTTTCGGATTTATGCGAATTGTATAATTATCACTTGCTTTGATTAACGGTGATGGAAAACAACGTGAGGAAACCGGCATGCCTGAGAGATATTTCTCGACGGCATGTGACCCCAAGTCAGAGGTCCATGGGGGCTTTGAAACTCTGACACCAGTCTTCGTCACTAACCACACGAAAAAAGAGAATAAAAAACTAAGGTAGTTAAGTTCTAGAAGAATACGAGTAAAAGAAAGGTTTATAATATTCGAGAAAAGTGTGAAACACAAAATACCACGCCTGTATATCCTTGGGGGTTAGCAGAGGTAGTACAAATACAATCAATCTGCCTAGCCTTTTCTCAACTATGTTGGGGTCGGCTTCCAGTCTAACCGGATGTAGTTGAATACCAATATTTTACATGGAGCGACTGCCTATCTGACCTCCACAACCCAGTAACTAGGTAATACGATAACCTTTGGTAAGACTGGTTGTCTGACTTTCGGGCTTCTGACGACCCGTAACGACTGTCAAAGATTCACGAATGAAAGCTGGGACCAACGGCTTAACGTGCTTTCCGAGGCACGGAGGAGTCGAGTGGTATGTAAAGATGGTCATCCATCCTCGGACCAACCCCGGCAAGCGTAGCTTAACCTGATGGATCGACTATTCCATCTAAAGTGGACTATTCGATCTACAAAATGCGTCCATTCCTGTTCGCTTGACATTTTTTGTATAGATTCGATCACGCCGGACGCACTTTTCTCGGACACTAGCTTGGCATAGCTTAACCTGATGGATTGATTCGTGTGGCTGTTATTACTTAGCCAGAAGCTCCTCCTCCCAAAGAGTACAACCACAATTTTGTCAATCTATGCCCTACCCAAACAAAATTGCAAAAAAACCCTCTCAGGTTTTTTTTTAGGGTACCGCTACCCTAAAAAAAATGTTTTTCATAATTTTGTTTTACCACTTTGTCGACGTAATTAATATGTATACCTATGCCAAGTTACAACTTTCTAGTACTAAGGGTCTCGGAGCTAGACCGCGGACAGACAGACAGACAGACAGACAGACGGACATGACGAAACTATAAGGGTTCCTTGTTTACTACGGAACCCTAAAAAGTGGTTACAATACCAACTGTTTACTGCAGCTGCCATTTGTCATGCCATCAACGCAATAGAAGTCAAAATCGGTTGAACGGACTGTTAAAAAGGTTTCTTTAAATGTCTAATCTTATTTCAAATGGAGTATAGTTTCTTATAAATTTGGCTTTGGCTTTGGCTCTATATCCAGAAAACTAATAGATGTAAGTGCTGTGCAAGGGTGTAAGCTGTTTACCCCTTTCGGACTTAACCTTTTGCTCTAACCCTTTCACATGGTATAATCCATTTAAATAACAGCTGCTGTTTGCTACAAGACGCCTTCTTATCTAAGTTGATGTTTATTTTGAACAACATACACTAAGTGGGGACTAACGCGGATTATGTGAACGTCTGTGTCAAGACGAGGACTTGTTGAGTGGAGAATGGAGAGAGAAATGGAAAAATAAAAGACATACAAATAAACCGTCTGTCACCAGGCTGTATCTCATGAACCGTGATAGTTAGACAGTTGTTTTCACGGATGATGTATTTCTGTTGCCGCTATAACAACAAATAATAAAAAAACAGAAATAAAATAAATATTTAAAGGGGCTCCCATACAACAGACATGAATTTTTTGCCGTTTTTATATAATTTACGGAACCCTTCGTGTGCGAGTCCGACTCGCACTAGACCGGTTTTTTTAATATTTTTATTATGATCTTTTATTTCATCTAAATACTTATAAATTATATTTTTAAATATTAGAATAAAGAAAATATAAAAACATTTAAAAATATAAAAAAAATAGTAACCCACCGGTATCGGGAACAGGGTCCAAGCTACCGGCGGTCAGGGCTCCAGAGAGAGGAAACTCCTGATAATGCGAGCCGTGTCCAGGAGTACCGCTTTCTGAATCAAGCCCCTGATCCAGCTGCCCAACGAGAGCCTCCTTAAGTGTTGGTCGAGGCTTTTGACAATTAAGCCATTGGCTGATACGACTATCGGCACATTTTTAGGGTTCCGTAGTAAACAAGGAACCCTTATAGTTTCGTCATGTCCGTCTGTCTGTCTGTCTGTCTGTCCGCGGTCTAGCTCCGAGACCCTTAGTCCTAGAAAGCTGTAATTTGGTATAGGTATACATATTAATTACGCCAACAAAGTAATAAAACAAAATTATGAAAAACATTTTTTTTTAGGGTATCTCTCATACACGTAAAGTGGTGATGTTTATTTTTTTATTTTTTTACCCCATGGTGAGGGGTATCATTGGAAAGGTCCTTCAAAAATATTGTGAGTTTGTTAAAACTATTTTTGGATTCAGGGATTCGTTTGCGAAATATTAAGCTTTAAAGTGCTAATTTTTGTTAGAGTCAAGTGTCCCCCCCCCTGCCGGCTAAATGGTTGGTTTTGGGTATGTGAAAAAAATCACAACAGTAGCTTATATAACGAAATTAAAAGAAAAACTATCACAGCTAAGTAGGCTCTACAGGTTAACGAGTAATAATCAACCAACTTAACTTTGCAGTTGCAAAAACATGTTTTCCCATACATTCTGTATGGGAGAACATATTTTTCAACTACAAAGTTAAGTTTGTTTTTGGGATAAATTCATCCTAAATACGGAACCCTTCATTGTGCGTGGTCCGACACGCACTTGGCCGGTTTTTTAATATTATTATTAAGTAAGTAGGTACCTATATTTCAACAACTCAAGCACGCAGTTCAGCTCTCAACATCGGGACTTACCGCCGACGAACCGAAAAAGCGCAAACCTAGGATCGTGGTTGTAGGTGTGCCAACTATTTTGGCTGAAACTGAAGTCTTCAGGTACATTTAAGAACAGAACGTAGCTGACAAGTTTCCAGCGATGCCTATGGAGTCCTTTTTGAGCATGGTTAAATTAAGCCACAAATCTGGGAAGAAAGATGCGTCGACCTGTAACTACGTCATTGAAGTAAAAGCGAATATACGTAAAGCCCTATTATCCCAAACAAGGCTTTTTATAAATTGGACGTCCTGCCCTGCTTTACCCTGATTTTTAATACTGAATAAATATTTATTATTATTTGAATAAGTATAAGACAAGTAAATTATACTTATTCAAATTAGGGAAAAGCGGAGTCTTCTAACACAGGCTTATTTGTTTAAAAGGAGGATCCAATCACTAGTTGTTAAGGTTTACTTGTTAAAATAATAAACTATTTTTCATTTTTATTTTCAAACCGGCCAAGTGCGTGTCGGATCACGCACAATGAAGGGTTCCGTAGTTGGGATGAATTTATCCCAAGAACAAATTTAACTTAGTAGTTGAGAAATCTCCCATACATAGATATACATCACGGTCTAATCTCCAACTGCAAATGTAAGTTTCCAATCTCAATTTTTTTCTACCCTCGCTTAATCATGTTTAGGTCGGCGCGGCAGCAATCGAGTTAAGTCGAGCGACTTTCTCCCGAACATAATATTTATCTATACACTGTGAGTCTTTATAATATCATCATCATCATCATCAGCCTATAATGTTCCCACTGCTGGGACACAGGCCTCTCTGTGAGAGGGAGTGGGCCATAATCCACCACGCGGGCCCAGTGCGGGTTGGTAGATGTCAAATATCTTCGAATTTTCGGTTCTAGGACATGCCGGTGTTCTCACGATGTTTTCCTTCACCGTTTTGAGAGCAGTGGTGATGAAATAATTTACACAAAGTAAAGCGCCTGTCTGGGTGCGAACCTACGACCTACAACTCATAAGTCGCGGTCGTTACCACTGGGCCACCACTGCTCTCTTTATAATATGTACATATCGAAATGAGGGAATCTATGCTTAATTTTATCGACGGAAAAAATATATAAAAAAACTTTTCCTTTTCTGTTTGTAGTCTTATTGAGAAATTTTACGATAATTGTAAAAATTGATGAAAAAAACAGATTTTTGCAAAAAAAACTTGTTTATTTTATTTTATTTATTTGGGAAAACAAACAGTGACACATTACATTTTATACGAATAAATAAAAAATAAAAAATACGGCCAAATGTGCAACCAACAACATTTTCCACGGAATACAAATAAAAATAAACTTTACAAACCATGCTATTTAAAACTAAAACTAACAAACTACAATAATTTAATTAGAAAACATTTTTTGTGCTAAATAGTAAAACAAATTTTAGCAAACAAAGAAATACCTATCAAGGCATGCAAATCTTAGCAGAAATTCTTAAGTTATTTTTATAATGAGTTAATGACTAAGTGTTTTGAGTACAATATTTTTGAATTTACCAGCAGAAAGAGCAAACATATCAATATGATGGAATTGCTTGTTGTAGTTATCAGTTAGTCGACGCAGAGGTGCCCGCATACCTGCGTTACTGCGACAAGAGGTAACAGCAAACAGTGGCCGTGCGCGCACCCCGCGGCATACTGTCGTTCTAGGAACTATGTAACTTATTTTATTACGCATATCAATACAGTCATATACATTGCTACACAAATCAAACAAAAATACCGTCTCTAGGAGAGTGCGTCTTGATTTTAGACCAAGTAATTTATACTTCTTAAGTAAATCATCACATGATAAAACTGTGTGGAAGCAACGGTAATGCATGGCTTTTAGGAACTTTCTTTGAACCTTTTCAATACGTTCTGAATACTTATTGTAAAAGGGATTCCACACTGGCACTGCGTACTCGACCTGTGATCTGATCAAAGACTTATACAGATGTAAATAGGTAGAGGGGCGCACAAATTCCAAATTTTCAATTGAGGGTAGTTTTTTTCCACAATTTTCATTTTATGAGGACGCCTAATTACTTCCAATCATTATAGAGTTTGTTTCGTCGATAGATAATTTAGTTTAAAAGTTACACCGTTTTGATTTTAAAAAAAAAACGTGTGGCATTCGGGGACTGCCGCGGTAAAGCTATTGCATAGCATTTGTAACCTCCATACTTCTTATTTGTCAACGCTACACTTGGGATGATGACGTGATGACATAAAACAAAAATTACGTTCCCAACATGACAACATCACGTTGTCATGGGAACGTCATTACATGGTAGGCGGAGTGGGGGGTGTTAGGTTTTTTTCGTTACGGAATTTCTTGATTCGGTCGCCGCGTTCAAAGCTCGCGATAAAAGCTATGCAATAGCTTAAAAAAAAACCTAAAAAATACATTAACATATTTTTAAATATTTTTTACCATCGATAAAATTAAGCATATATTCTCTCATTTCGATATGTACACATTATAAAGACTCTCACACTGTAAAATATATTAAAATGCATTTTACTTTCTATTCTTAAACACGTTGTCAACATCTCTTTAAGTACTTCCCTATCGCAGGTATGCTAGAAGCGATTTCTTTAAAAATAAGCATCACCTTTGGACGTATTTTTATAATATTTTCATCTTGTCTGTTTATATATGCGTGTATATAAATGTACAATCAATAAAAAGATTTTGCTGCCCGGTTTTGCCAAATCAGACCGATCTGAATATTGTGGAGCACCCCTTATTCACAATCTGTAAAATCAATCAAGTTATCGTAAAAAGGCATAATTAAAGTTTTTGTTATACAGCGTAAAAACTATAGAAAAAAAACCGGCCAAGTGCGTGTCGGACCACGCACAATGAAGGGTTCCGTAGTTGGAATGAATTTATCCCAAAAACAAACTTAACTTTGTAGTTGATAAACATGTTCTCCCATACGGAATGTATGGGAAAACATGTTTTTGCAACTGCAAAGTTAAGTTGGTTGATTATTACTCGATAACTAGTAAAGCCTACTTAGCTGTGATAGTTTTCCTTTTAATTTCGTTATATAAACTACTGCTGTGATTTTTTTCACATATCCAAAACTAACCATTTAGCTGGCAGGGGGGGGGGACACTTGACTCTAACAAAAATTAGCACTTTAAAGCTTAATATTTTGCAAACGGATCCCTGAATCCAAAAATGGCGTTAAAAACTCATAATGTTTTTGTGAGACCTTTCCAATGATATCCCACACTATGGGATAAAAAATTAAAAAATAAAACATCATCACTTTACGTGTATGGGAGGTACCCTAAAAAAAAAATGTTTTTCATAATTTTGTTTTACCACTTTGTCGGCGTAATTAATATGTATACTTATGTCAAATTACAGCTTTCTAGTACTAAGGGTCTCGGAGCTAGACCGCGGACAGACAGGCGGACAGACAGACGGACATGACGAAACTATAAGGGTTCCTTGTTTACTACGGAACCCTAAAAACTAATCATATCCAAAAATCGAAGCTCAACTAACTACCCACACGCAACCCACAGGAAATTAGTATCTACCCACATTGGATTATAATATCAAACGTTTTCAACAAACCTTAAATTCTTCACAAAATATTCTCCTTATGTTGACAGTAAATTCCGATTCAATCGACCCGGGACCAATATGGCGGACCCCTGGACCATCTTTTCAGGTTTTCCTAACAAAATCTTTTAGGATAGCCATTTTATATTTTAGGAACGGGGACGCATACTCGTAAAAATATATTGGTGTTAACATTGTGAGGTTGGTCATAAGAAAAGATGTTTTTTTTAAAAGGACGGGTTTATTCAGATTCTGAGAACTTATATCTATGTTGGTTTCCGCAAAATTTCAAGTATAAGTTTACCGGCGTTCCTCTCCTCGGTCCACAGTACCAATGAATTAACTAGGAACATTTTATCTTCCTCACTGGCCGATTTTGAGGTACCGTGCCTGACCGAAGCGTTGAACGCTTGGAAAATGGCTTGTCCCAATACGGATCTGCCCGACAACCCCTCTTCCCAGAGACGATGGGACTTGCCGCTCTGCAGTATTATACGGAACACCCTGTTAAACACGTCACCTAATACTGTTGAGCGCGCCCGTCTGCTGGCTGTGGGAGAATGGGAGTCAGGCTTGTGGCTTCAGGCGCTCCCGTCATCCACCATAGGCACTATGATGGATGACTCATCGTTTCGGCTCGCTACGTGTCTCCGCTTGGGTGCACCTTGTGTTGCTCCGCATCGGTGTCATTGCGGTGAAGCTGTCGACAGTCTCGGGCACCATGGCCTGTCCTGCTGCAGGAGCGCAGGTCGCATAGCACGGCACGCCAGCATCAACGACATTATTCGTCGAGCCCTTGCCACCGCCGGCGTACCAGCGGTATTAGAACCAAACGGCTTGGTACGTGACGATGGGAAGAGACCAGACGGGATGACGTTGTTGCCTTGGAAGATGGGTAGGCCTCTGGTGTGGGATGCAACCTGTGTCGACACCCTTGCGCCATCTCATGTTCCTAGCACAGCGGGCTGTGCTGGCGCCTGCGGCTGCTGCGGCTGCTGAGACCCTCAAGCGGCGCAAATACTGTAACCTTATTGGTAACTACAGTTTTGAGCCGTTTGGGGTCGAAACGCTCGGATCATGGGGCCCGAGTGCGCGTCTCCTTTTTAAGGAAATTTCTCGCCGACTGGTCGACACTTCACGTGACCAGAGGGCTGGCTCGTTCTTTGGCCAAAGAATTAGTATTGCCATTCAACGTGGCAATGCTGCCAGTCTTCTGGGCACGTTTCCGGATGACAGCGATGCGGACGAATACTTCGACGCCTAAGTGTCGTTTTGTTTTTATTATTTTTATTTATACAGATAGTTAGTTAGTCTTTTAATTTAGTACCTAATGTAAATAGTTAGATTTTTTTTTTTATCTTTATATGTTAATTAATGTAACTGGTTTTGTACCATTTTTAACAAGAAGAAACAGGTTATATTGAATATTAAATGTTGGTTTTGAGGTTTTGATTGGAAGGTTATAAAATCGACATAGCTCACAGAATAAGTAAGCTGAAGTGGTAGTGAGCCGGCCATATCAGCCGTAGAACCGATGGCCGTTGAGATACACGTGTTCTTGAGTGGAGACCGCGAATTGGCAAACGTAAGGTAGGACGCCCTCAGGCTAGGTGGAGCGACGATCTTCGCAGGGTGGCTGGTAGCAGCTGGATGAGAGTTGCCGAGAATCGAGCTGAATGGCGTGCAATAGAGGCCTATGTCCAGCAGTGGACTGCTGTAGGCTGATGATGATGATTATAGAATAATGGGAGATTATGCATAACCGTAAAATATCCAATTCTCTAATTTCTACTTATAATGTAAGTAAATTGAATATGTGAAAATGCTGTGAAAATATTTGTGACTATCAAAACAGTCATAGTATAAAACAAAGTCGAGTCGATGAAGTCCAGACTAAACTCTGTTTGTGTTAAAAACTAGTAAAAAAAACGTCTGGCACTCGGGGACTGCCGCGGTAAAGCTATTGCATAGCATTTGTAACCTCCATACTTCCTATTTGTCAACGCAACACTTGGGATGATGACGTGATGACATAAAACAAAAATTACGTTCGCATGACAACATCACGTTGTCATGGGAACCGTCATTATATGGTAGGCGGAGTGGGGGGTGTTAGGTTTTATTTTCGTTACGTTACGGAATTTCTTGATTCGGGCGCCGCGGAGCTATGCAATAGCTTAAAAACTGGAATAAGGACTAGAACCTATTAGTAAATATGTAGTGAAAGTTAACATTTAAAAGAAGTGATACATTTGCTCTCGCTACGCCATGCTACGGCGCGTAGCACTTAGCTACGAGCTACGATCGCGTAGTCAATGGACATTTTAGGTTTTCGAAAGTTTTCTTCTTTTTGCAAAGTAGATATTAAAATGACTGAATACAATATTGATCTATCTATATCTATAGAAATTAAAGTCGCTTTTTAACCGACTTCAAAAAAGGAGGAGGTTATATGTTCGTAGCATATGTTTTTTTTTTTTTATGTATGTCCGCCGATTTCTACGTCGAAAATTCTTTATTTGTTTGAAAAAGTATGCTCTTAAATTGGTCCCATATAAATTTTATTAACTTTGCTTGGGTAGTTTTTGAGTTAGCTACAAAATAGGTACGTATTTTTTTCCCACTTAGTATGTAGATTATATGTTAAGTTTCTGTCACTGGTAGCAGGTAGTGGTATTCGAATGTGTGTGGGGTAGCTACCACAACTAAAAAGTGAAAAATAAAAAACTTAAAAAAAAAAAAAAAAACAGACTTCTTATTTTTCACTTTGTAGTGTTTTTTTTTGGAAGTCGGCTGTTTTTTTTTTGTAAAAAGTTTTTTCGTGTTTGTCTTTATGACTGTATTGTTCTTCTAAACAGCGCAACTGATTTTGATTTTAAGATTCTCGCAGACAGGCGCGACGCGACAGCGCGATGCGACTCTAGTAAGAAAATTTCATGGAAATTGTTCTACCAGAATCGCGTCGCATCGTCCATCGCGCCTATCTGCAGGAACCTTTATACGTGTAGGCTCGCCCCCTATTACATGGGACTTAAAAATAACTCGCGAAATGTGGGAGTACATACAGTATACCTAGCTTCTGACGTTTCATTAGTGCCCTTGTAGGTTTATGTGAAATAAAATATTTTGAATTTTTGAACTATAGGGACACCTCTGCCTACCCCTTCGGAGAAACAAGGCGTGGTTATGCTATGTATGTGTACAAAATAAGTTTTCGTAAGTTTCTTAACATAGCAACAGTTAACTAAAAGTAAAAACACAATTTCACTAAATAAAATATGTATTTATAAAATCCATCCACTTCAAATCACTAGAATATTTGATAATCATAATAAGTAAACCTTGAAAGCAGATTAACAAAAAAAAAAAAACGGCCAAGCGTGTATCGGGCTCGCATACGAAGGATTCCGTACCACCGTACAAATAGTTAACACTACCTACATAATTTTTTAATACTTAAGTTTAAAAAAAATCTTGAATGGCCCCTTTAATTAATAATAACTTTATTTAATTTTTATTATTAGTTCTAATAGTGGCAATAGAAATACCCAATCTGTGAAAATTTCATTTGTCTACCTATTACGGTTCCTGAGATACAGCGCGCTGACAGACAGACGGACAGACGGATAGCGGAGGCTTAGTAACAATGTTCCATTTGGCACCATTCAGGTACGGAATCCTAAAAAACTAGCCAAGTGCGTGTCGGACTCGCACAGGAAAGGTTCCGTATCACCGTACAATTATTTTATTTTTATTATTTTTTGTTATAGCAGACATAGAATACACTCTATAATTTTAAATGTCTACCTATTACAAAAAATACAGCCCTGTGACAGACGGATGAACGTACAGCGGAAATTGGGTTCCGTTGGCACCCTTTGTGTACGGAACCCTAAAAAACAGCCAATCGATTTTCGTCTCATATCTTCCAAGTCTTCTTTAAGAAGTTTTTGTAAATTTCCCGATAAAGTCATTAAGATGGCTCGCAGTACCGGGAGGTACCGTAGTATCGGGAGGTACCGCAGTACTTATCGGGATTGGGAAGCGTTCTTTTTTATTATGCTATTACCGGTAACTTGACTTGCGTTGTATCGAGCTTGGAAATATACTTGCCTATACACTCGTCTTGCTTAGTAGGATCGATTACTACAATGTAATAATATCCTCCCAATTGAGTTTCAGTTTCGGTGGCTAATCTCAATGGAGATTAGTCATATTTGCAGGAGATATTTAAGTGCACAATTGTTTGTGCATCTACAGGAACACTCCCTCTTCCCTCACTCTCATAGTCCGATGGGACGACCACCCGACATGACCGGTTTACATACTTTCCGAGGCACGGTAAATTTCCAAACTCCGGGTTGCAATTGTACAGTTCTTTAGTTTTTTTAACCGACTTCCAAAAGGAGGAGGTTCTCAATTCGAGGGTTTTTAAAATGAAAACTTCATTAGGCGCGTTGGGCATTTTTGAGATGGGGGAAAAAACAATTGAACTGGCGACACCGTTACTGACACCTCATTTTTGTAAAAGCGATTGTGCTCTTTTATATTACGTTACGGATCAATGTTTTATGCAAGTGTTTTTACTTTAAATGTTTAGGTAGTATTTTTTTTTTGTAAACGCGATTGTGCTCTTTATTTAGATAAGGTTACGGACCAATGTTCTATACAAGTATTTTTCTTCCACCAAGGCGATCTCGTTCATGTTTTCACTTTTGTCGGCACTCCCGGAGTGCAACAGTTTTTTTTTTTTGTTTTTTTTGGTATGTTTCTTACGCGATTACTCCGCCAATTATGAATTGATTTTGATGATTCTTTTTTTGTTTGGTATGTCATACTTCAGAGGTGGTCCCATAAAAAACTCCTTCCTTTTCCCGACCGACCGATACCTTGACAATTCAAAAGTGCCTGTAAATGGTTGAATTGAAATAAATGCTTTGAGTTTGAGTTTGAACGAGGCAGTTTACTACTAATTATTTCTCACTTAATTTACCCCGAGCCCAAAAATTGCTCAATTCTTCATAATATAGCGCCTTTTTAATGCTGAAACCTCAATTTTTCCTCGCTGCCGACATTTTACCGGGATTAAATATAATGTTCTATAATAAAGAAAGTATTCTTGGTTGCTTCCACAAAATGTCGACGAAAATAGCGAAATAGATGGTCTATTTTAAAGATAAGAAATGTTTAAAAAATACTAGCCTTTGACTACGTCTTTGGCGTAAAAAAAGAAGTTTATGTCTGCCCTCGTGGTATTAAGTATCTTTGTGCCTTTCATGACGGAGAAGAAAAAAGTAATTTTATACTTTTAATAATGTTTTTGTACATAAAATATATTATAAATAATATTGTGTACAGGTTTCAGTTATTAGATCATACTGCATTGTGTTACTACCAAAGCTCATCTAATTTGTGTTCATATATAAAATATGTTAAATCTGTATTTTTGTAAAATAAAGTTATTTTTTTATTTTTTATTATTTAAGTGGAACAGGTTACTAAGTATAACAATGTCTATTGTAGGTACTGCAGAGTCTGAGGTCATGAATTAGCTAAAAATTAAATGATGGTGCTGCGTCGTTATATATGTTATTATCGCATTGTGTCACATTTTTAAAGTATAAATAAATATATTTTTAATTCAACATGTAAAAAAAACTCTGTCCGATCCGTGAGGGTTTTGATCTTATTATTATTGAAAGTCAAAAACTTATTGCTATTTAAAAACCACATTTTTTACCAAAAATACCTCAAATCCTTTAAAAATATGCAAATTTTCAATAGAGGTCATAAGTTATTAGACACTGGCTAAACGACGGCCGCCCGCGTCCTATATCATAACCTGGTAAAATTACCCATTGGAAAAAAAAGATAACGATTTTATTTTTTTAATTTTTTCTTGAATTTTACCACATAAATAGACTCTCAGTACGATACCTAACAACACCCTCACGGATTGGACAAAGTTTTTTTTACGTGTTGTATTAAAAATATATTTATTTTACACTTTAAAAAATGTGACACAATGCGATAATAACATATATAACGACGCAGCACCATCACTAAATTTTTAGCTAATTCATGACCTCAGACTCTGCAGTAACTACAATAGACGTTGTTATATTTAGTAACCTGTTCCACTTAACTATTTCTAAAGAGCCAATAAAAACAGTGTTGCCAACCCCAAATAATGGATTACGGTATTCCCAGTTTATAAATACGGTAGATTTCAAAAAAATACGGTAGATTTTAAAAAGTGGTGTAAATTAAATTATAGTTTGAAACACAAAAAGAAAAATACGCTTATTCCATATTTTAATTAGTCTGAATATGACAAAATAACTGTGTGATCATGATCATTTTTATACATTTCAGTATTATATCTACTAAGCATCAACTCAACTGTGAGAGAAACGAACGACCTGTACCCTAATGTCTTTCAACGCAGATTTACTACAACGCAATTACGCAAAGAATTACCTTGAATGAAGAAAGTTGGTAATAAATACGGAACCTTAAAAAAGGTTAAGAAGTCTGTCAAATTAGACAACTCTATAGTTTTTACGTATTACATTGGTCCAAACTTTTATCTATGGTTGGGGAATTCCTCCTAGTCCACTGCTATTTAAAATATTACCATGTTATGACATAAAAATACGCTCAATAATCCATCTGCCCCATTACGGTGATTTTTGACACCGTAATTACATTGTTACGGTAGGTGGTAGATCTGTGCTGATTACGGTGTTTTTACCGTAATTACGGTGTAGTTGGCAACACTGCATAAAAAACCCTGTAAGAAATCGCATATGTTTCACCTCTCAATGAGGCATCCTCAGGATGACGATTGACTTGTCGCGAACCCGAACACGGCGTGTTGCCACACCGAGCGCTGGTCGCAGACGTGTCTGCGATTATCGTTTTTTATGGCTCTTTAGTAATAGTTAAGCGGAACAGGTTACTAAATATGTCCACGTCTATTGTATTTTATAATGAATTTCCGCAAGGTAACGTCTTAATCAATTAATTATCCGCAATAACTATCGTCTAATTGGGTGTCGTCGGTTTTCAGGAGATTAGTATTGTGATTCAATTCAATTCAATCATTTTCAAAACCGATAGGGAAATCGTGGCCCCCGGCAACAGGGCAACCGAAGGAACACGGGTGCGTTTTAGTCAGTAAAAGTCTGACACGCCCTCCCGCTCCACCCAGAGCGGAAGAAGTTATTTGATAATTTCCCACCCAAAAAAAAGGGATCCATATAGTGTTAGTAAAAACTTAGCCTATGATAGTAAACTCAATAATTTATAAAACAATAATCAAATAACATAAACAATAATCATATAATGTAACGTAACATCACACCTATATTTCCTGAAGGGTTAGGCAGAGGTGAACCTAATAGTACACCCACATTTCGCCAGTTATGTTTAAATCCCAGGTAATAGGGGCGAACCTATTGCCATCAACCGGGCACTTATCCAGACTCCGGGTTGCTACTGAAAACTTCCAGATGGAAAAACCCAATAACATTTAGCTCAACAGTATAATTATAATTTAAAATCAGAAACTTTTTTACAATTTTTTTTTTTTTTTCACTTTTTGGTGGATTGGTTTGTAATTTATCTAAGTAACAATAGCCCTATGTTAACTGTTCATCAAAAATACCCAAATTGCTATAGATGTGCCTATAATATTTGAAGAGTTCCCTCGATTTATCCAAGATCCCATCATCAAATCGTGACCAAATTGAAAGTATACCCTTTCAAACCAAAAAAGAATTTTTCAAATCGGTCCAGCCGTCTTCGAGTAATCGGGGAATATACATAAAAAAATTAAAAAATATCCCGACGAATTGAGAACTTGGAAGAAATCGGTTAAAAATAATAATACGTTTCTACAATATTCAATAATAAAAATGTTGAAATGAACATTGACTTCTGTCGCTGACTGTACCATTGGAAATAAATATCTCTAAATGTCAATAAACTCTATTGAAATCGAGATGATGTGTCCTTTCAATAGAATCGTATTATTTTTGCATTTACCTGACTGCTGGAAACCGATCAGTACTTCTTTGTATTCGTGCAGTGCAGTTGATAGAATAGCATTAAGTGCAAATCCAGCAGAAAAAGAAAAAAAGCAACCGACTTACAAAAAAAAAACACTACAAAGTGAAAAATTAATTTCGGAAGTCGGTGTCTTTAGATTATATTCTAGTTTTTTGCCATGGACTTCCGAAATTAAAGTTATTTTTCAGACACTAACCTACATGGTCCTCATGTGGCTTGACTAAGATTATGTCTGGATTTTAAAAGAGACTGCGACCTCTGACTTTGTTTCGGCCTTTCTTCTCAGAGTAGTCAGATAGGAAACGCCGAACTCATCTAGCTTATTTTTAATATAACGTCAAAAGTGATGCCGATATCCTATTTACAGAATAAACAATTTCATTTCAAGCGTGCGGTTCCTTCTCTGTATGAGAAGAGGCCGTTGCTCGGCAGTGGGACAATAATAGGCTGGTTTTATTTATAAATGATTCCAAAGATAAATCTCTCAATCCTTCATCGATTGGAAAGCACTGGGACAATATCTACTAGTCGGGAAAGATTCCTTTCAATTGTCTCACTGCCAAATAATTGTAAAACTTCAATGGCGCGCCCTCCTTTTATTATCAATGAATCTGTCTAGCCTTTTCCCAACTATGTTGGGGTTGGCTTCTAGTCTAACCGGATACAGCTGAATACATGTATTTTACATGGAGCGACTGCCTATCTGACCTTCACAACCCAGTACCTGGAGAACACGATAACTTTGTTAAGACTGGTTGTCAAAGATCCACGAATGACAGCCGGGACCCACGGTTTCACGTGCTTCACGAGGCACGGAGGAGTCTCGGTATGTGAAGATGGTCACCCATCCACGGACGAACCCCGGCAAGCGTAGCTTGTGGGATGGATGGATCGACTCGTGCGGCTGTTATTACTTAGCCACGAGCTCCTCTGGCGCCCTACTTTTATCCGATTGCAAAAACAAAAAGTTCTGTATTCGACAAGTTTTTTATTTTCATCGATTATCTCTTGACGTCAATTCACAAGGTTTCTGCTGACAACGTATTAATCCTAAGCTTATCCGTAGCATACGATTTTGAGTCTTATTGGTTAGAGATTAAAGATTAGCGTGGGCTATATTTTTGAATCATAATTCAGTTGTAATTATCCTCAGGGAGTGATGAAGAGTAACCTAATTGGAGATGGTGTAAGGTTTCATTGATAGGGGTCTTTTTAATTCGTTATTTTGGAGATGGAAGTATAAGATGAAGTCTGAAAGTGGCACCAGTGACTGAGAAGTGTGGAAATTGGTTAGTTAATTGATTCAGGCGTGACCTTGCGGAAATCCATTATAAAATACAATAGACGTGGATATATTTAGTAACCTGTTCCGCTTAGCTATTCCTTAAGAGCTATAAAAAACCCTGAAAGAAATCGACACGTGTTTCACTTCTCTACGAGGCATCTTCAGGATGACGATTGACCCGTCGCGAACCCGAACACGGCGTGTTGCCATACCGAGCGTTGGACGCAGAGCTCTGCGTATTGTATTTTTGGAAATTGGTTGTCATGGTATGGACATGTGATGCGGAAGAATAAGGCAAATGTCGTGAGGAAAGTTTTGAGTATGAATGTGGATGACTATAAGAGTAGGGGAAGACCAAAGAAACGATGAATGGGCTGTGTGGAAGATGATATGGTGAGAAAGGGGGTGACTACCGAGCTGACGACTAAAAAAGAAGTATGGAAAAAGAGGACATGTAGCGAAGACCTCAAATAAATTGGGATAAGGGAAGGAGAGTGATGATGGAGTATAACAAGATGGTACCAAGCGTGTGATGACCTGGTTTAGATATTCATGTATGGTTTAGTGGTATGGCCGTGATCTCTCGCATGGCGGTGATCTCTCGCACTCGGTCCTGGTCCAGGCTAAGGTACTGAGCGAGAGGGCATGGGAGGCCGTCACCTCCTTCTGCGAAGCAGTAATGCACGCGAAGGTGGAGGCGGAACGCGTGAGGGAGAGGCAAATTTCCCGGTCACTGTACACTGTGCACGGGCTTTCGGACGGTGAGCAATGCTTAGCTCACCGTCCGTTAAGGACCAGGCCTTAGTCAACGCCGCGTTGTGTTCCACGCGCGCCTCAAAGGGTCCGCTAGGGCCGATGCCTGCCGGGGTAGCGGGTTTGTCCGAAAGGGTTACCGTGGCCCCTGGTAACATACAAGCAACTGGAAGGAATACGGGTGGGTTTAGGTCAGTAAGAGTCTGACACGCCCAGAGCGGGAGAAGTTATTTGATAATTTCCCACACAAAAAAAAGGTTTAGTGACATTTTTGTAAATTAGCAGACCTTTCTGCTAGCAGTCTTTTTGAAAGCAGTGGTAGCTCAGTGGTAATGGCCGCGATTCACGAGTTTTAGGCCGCAGGTTCGAACCCTGACAAGCGCTTTACTTTATGTAAATTATTTCATCACCACTGCTCTCAAAACGGTGAAGGAAAACATCGTGAGGAAACGGACATGTCCAAGAACCAAAAATTCGAAGGCATGTGACATCTACCAACCCGCACTGGGCTCACTCCCTCTCACAGAGAGGACGGCTGTGTGCCAGCATTGGGAACATAGGCTGATTATGCTTGTAAATTTTGTCGTATGACTTAGGACGTCCCTTAACCGATACAAATCCTGTAGTTTCACTAGCAAATTGAATTTGTGAAGATGATATTACTTTCCCAACCAAACTATTTCACAAGGAGATCTACAGTCTACTGTTATCATTTACAACACAAAATCTCTCCTTTTACACATACACGTACAATACAAAGTACCCAATAAAAGTTATTTACAGCCCTATTTTACTACAGCGGCTGAAACCCCACCCTAGATATCAGTCCGCACTTATTTACGACTTATTAAACTTTGTTATATATTCTGCCTCCGAGATTTGTACCATAAAGTCGATACAGAAGGCCAGCTTCATACAATGAGTAAAAACAAGCAATACTATTGTATAAAATCAAGTTTTTCTAACTTAATAGACAGCTGTGCTACTGGGGAGTTTGTTGCGCCACTTCTTCTTCCCAGCTAAAGCACTAGGAAGTGGTGAAGGGTGGGCGTTTTGGGGGACTGTCTTATGTAATTATGACGTTCAAATTGTGGTGATTCTCAGCCTAATTTGAATAAATGACATTTGATTCTGAATTTGTTTTTAAGCACACTTTGAGAGGATCTCGATCCATCAGGTTAAGCTAAGCTTGCCGGGGTTGGTTCGTGGATGGGTGACCATCTTTACATACTGAGACTCCTCCGTGCCTCGAAAAGCACGTCGTTGGTCCCGGCTGTCATTCTTGGCTCTTTGACAGTCGTTACGGGTCATCAGAAGCCCGAAAGTCTGACAACCAGTCTTACCAAGGGGTATCGTATTACCTAGTTACTGGTTTGTGGAGGTCAGATAGGCAGTCGCTCCATGTAAAATACTGGTATTCAGCTGCATCCGATTAGATTGGAAGCCGACTCCAATATAGTTGGGAAAAGGTTAGGCAGATTGATTGCACCCACAGGCCGCGTCCTATTTGAAAGCGATCGTTGCGCAAATTCGCGATCGATCGCGTCCATAATGTCACTTTTAATTCGGAACACCGGAAAGCGCCCTCTGTCAGCACGACCATACGTTCTGGTTCACCGAACAAAAGGTTCGAACAATCGTGTATTTGCGAGATGATCGCTTTTAGATAAGATAAGATAAGATACGTCTTTATTTGCCTTAAACATGGTGCCTTAAGAACGTTTATTCTGAAAGTGAACAACGTCGCAAATAGATGTCAAATATTTCGATATTTTGATTAATTTGGCAATATTACTGTACGGAAATAAGAAATGTGGCTAACTAGTGAACTAGAATATTAATAATGAATTTCAAATATAACACTGAATTTAATGTTGTAACCGTTTTTGGTGGAAAAAAGGCACTTGGAAAGTTTCCAAATAATTTTTTTACGTCTAAAACTAAATATTCGGTGTTACTATATTAATTATTGCATTTCATAACCACATTTATTAATTTTTGACAGTAATAATGGCAAATTAATCAAAACGGGTAAATATTTGACAGCTATTTACGAAATTGCCAACTCTTAAGATAAACCGTTTAAATTGTACGCGGGGATAGACGCTGCCGTACGGCGACTTCGAACGAATACCAGTCGCGACTGCGCTTGCAGTCGCTGTACGTCAAGCGTATCTATGTGTGCGTGCGTTTTCGCTCGTTGTATGGCGTTGTCCTTCTGTTTCTTTCTGTTTTGTGTCTGTACTCTTCATTCAGACAGGGATTTGTATAGTAAAGTGGGCTGACAGATGTAAAAATGTGTAGGTACATTATGAAGGATTGCAGCTTTTTTGTAGGCATAATGACTGTAAATCTACCTAGCCTTTTCCCAACTATGTCGGAGTCGGCTTCCAATCTAACTGGATGCAGCTGAATACCAGTACTTTACATGGAGCGTCTACCTATCTGACCTCCACAACCCAGTAACTGGGTAACACGATACTCCTGTTATGATTGAGTTATGATTCTATTTATTTTAATTAATGTGAAAGTGTGTGACTGTTTTGTTATGTCACGTCAAAACTACTGAATCTATGTATAAATATTTTGGGTACAAATAAAAATATGTGACCACTGAAAATCAGCGCTGTGCTGTGGGTCCCCATAGCACAGCATCATGCTGAGTGGAAGCCTTCTTGTCACAGTCATGACGTGCAGCAGCTGCCGCATATTTCTGTTTTGTGCTCGTGATTATTATTAAATCTATTGTTTTATTTTATTGTTCTCTTCTTTTATGTACGTGTTTCTGTGACAAATAAACTTATCTTTCTTTATTTTTATGTAATCACTATTGAAAACTAAGACAAGAAATGGTCTTTAAAAGGGACATATTGTACTGATCTTACTTCTAATGATGGATATTTTTAAAATTAATTAACCGTTAAAAACTTTTTGCGCGTCTAATGATACACACTTTTAGTAATAATTGAGCCTCTTTTTAACTTTTTGGCCTTTCCTCACAGTTGGTTGCAGCAAGGGAATCCCGACCAAATGGGTTAGGTTAGATTAGAACTGTGAGCAATCGCGCGCGAGCCGAGCAAGCGAAGCGAGCGGTGCCTAGGCAGCGGCCGGCGAGCGCTACATCCAAATTGGACACAGTTTCTTGGCTATTTAACATTTTTAGTACCCCAAAATACTACTACTACTTGAGGTTCACAAAAAGGAGCACAATCATTATTTTATAGTGTTCAATAATATTTGTAGGAGCGCAAAATGGGAATTATTAGAGGATCGATTAAATATATGCCTTTAAAAAAGTTTAAAATCCGTGTCAAATATCGTGTAAGGCCACACTGTATTAAGAAAATAGTCAAAGTTGCCGAAAATAGAAAGGCTTTGAAAAGTATTTTTAGGCAGAAATAGACCCTAGTAATCTGGATTTTCGCTTCATTCAAATTATCACAGTACCCACAGTCAAAAATAAAAGTATACAGGTTGATCGACGCACAACCAATACCATGGATTCAATACATGATTTTGGATCCCCAAATGGAAAATTTTCGTGGGTTATAATATTTTTTTTGAAATGAAAACTTCTTTAGGCGCGTTGGGCATTTTTGAGATGGGAAAAAACTATCGAATTCGCGACACTGTTACCGACACCAACTTTTGACCATTAAAAAGACATCAACGCGCGATATATTTTCTTTTATTTTTTATTTTATTTATTTATTCATATAACAATTCGCATTGTGTTTGAATTTTGTAGTACATTAATTAATATTTTACAGCTAAAAACAATAAATTATGAATATCAAACAGTAAATTTCACTAAAAATAAAATCAATAACTTATATGATAAATTAATATGTCAATAGATTGTAAATAGTAATTATATAAATTATTGTAAATATTATCATGTCAAATTCGTATAAATCTATTCTCTAAAATGCAAAAAATCGAACAATGTCTTGAATGTATATTTAATGTCAAAAAGGTAAATTACTAAATATAAAAACTATTCACCATCATTTGTCACCAATTCAGATATAGAATATAAACATTTATTCAACAGGAATGCTTTAAGTTTGGCTTTGAATAGTGTACCTTTGTAAATCAATGATCTTAAGTCAGTAGGCAACTTATTAAATAATTCTACTGCTTGGTATTTAGAGCAATGTTCAGCAATATTAAGTTTCGGCGCTATTTTATTTTTTATAACGTTTCTTCTAGTTTTCTCTCTAAGTTCACGTTCTTCCTGTGATTCGTGCTCGTGGATGTATTTCGCAAAGTGGCTGAGTAGTACTAAAACATATAAACTTGGCACTGTTAAAGTACCTAATTTTTTAAAATATTCTTTACATGACTCTTGTTGTGGAATTCTGACAATCGTTCTTAATGCACGTTTCTGTAGAATGAATGCTCTTTGGCAATTATACCCGTAACTGCTCCCCCAAAACATAATGCTGTATCGTAATCTGGATTCTACTAATGCATAATATACAGATTTAAGTTGCTTAAGATTAATTTCGTCCCTGAGGCTTCTTAGCGCATAACAATGGATTAAGGACATTCGAAACATTGAGACATGATAACGACATGATTGACATTGCCTTTTTTTACCGACTTAAAAAAAGAAAAGTATTTCCTGCACAATAAAATTGTATAAGTTTTCACTTCTATTTACCACAACAGTAGCAAAAACTCTTGGCCTGCATCTCACCTGATGGTAAGTGATGTTTAGGCGGAAGGTGGAAGCGAGCTTCACCCGGAATCTTCAACAACAGAGGAACTGGGTGTTTTACCTTCAACTGCCGAAACACAACAATGCTGTTAACATTATTGTTATTGCGACAGACTTAGATAAGATGGTGGTAGCCAGCCAGGCGGACTTAGAACAAGTCCCACCTCCAACCAAACCGAGCAGAAAATTTTGACCCCACTGGGAATCCAACCGAAATTTGGGTCAGAGACAGGTGGTCCAAAGAACTACACCACAGAGGCGGGTTTCATAATTTCAATCAACAGTTCCACACGGAAAATCGTTGCTGAATTTCACAAAGTGTACATTTATTTTTGCTCGTAACTATACATAGGTACACAATAAATTAATTTACGCCATTTTCCTTTACGTTTTGCGGTAAATAATTTAGGATTCAGTGGGTGGAAACTTTAGGAAATTGAAGGCCTGGAAACCGCGCCGCTTCAACGAACAGTTCTTGGGGTTTTGTTCGACAGTTTATTTGTAACTAGTTTCTGCCCGCGACCTCGTTCGCGTGGAAGTTGTAAAACACCACAATATTAAAACAACAGCCACATTTTTATAAAAAAAATTGATCTAGCTAGGTCTCATATCGGGGAAAATTCGTTTTCTCCGTATTTTCACCCAAGCAGAGCTCGGTCGCCCAAAGTTTAGAACAAGATGGCTACCTTAGAATAATGACATGGCAGCATGGAATTAGTAAGTACCTACTATCATGGCAGCATGGAATTAGTAAGTACCTACTATCATGGCAGCATGGAATTAGTAAGTACCTACTATCATGGCAGCATGGAATTAGTATGTTACTATTCATGAGAATAGTATAAACTATCCTCTACTATTCAATGAACATTCTCTATTTTTAACCGACTTCCAAAAAGGAGGAGGTTATATGTTCGTCGCGTATGTTTGTTTTTTTTTTTTTTATGTATGTCCACCGATTTCTCCGTCAATTGTGGACCGATTTTGAAAATTATTTTTTTGTTTGAAAGGGTGTGCTCTCGAATTGGTCCCATATAAATTTTATTAACTTTGCTTTGATAGTTTTTGAGTTAGCTACAAAATACGTATTTTTTTCCCACTTGCTATGTAGATGATATGATAAGTTTCTGTCACTGGTAGCAGATAGTGGTATTCGAATGTGTGTGGGGTAGGTACCACAACTAAAAAGTGAAAAATAAAAACTTTTTACAAAAAAAAACAACCGACCTCCAAAAAAAAACACTACAAAGTGAAAAATAACTTTAATTTCGGAAGTCGGTGGCAAAAAACGAAAATACAAAACACAAGACACCGACTTCCGAAATTAAAGTTATTTTTCACTTTGTAGTGTTTTTTTTGGAGGACGGTTGTTTTTTTTTGTAAAAAGTTTTCACCAAAGCAAAGCTCGGTCGCCCAGGTACTATATATATCTTATGTACTCGTCTGGAATCGCCAATCTGTCTTGAGCCCAGAGGCCTTTGCCCAGCAGTGGGACTGAATAATAGGCTGGTATTATTTTATATTTTTTTAATAAATCTAAATTAATATAAAAACTAATATTCTATTACGGTGTAAAGGTCAAAACAGAAGGATTATATTTAAAACGGGCAATGGAAATATAAATCTTTGAAGGGCCACTTAATTTAACTCGAAAGGCGCTGAATTAAATAAATTAGGCATATTTTAATACTTACCCATTTGGGTGTGTTTAATTTCGTTTGCCTAAAATTGAGTGGCACCTTTATTTAAATAATTGTGTGAATAAGGTATTATGTAAAGGTATAATACCTATCTAATGTATGTACCTATTTTTAGAAATTAAGTTAGTATAATATTTAGGGGCTAGTAAACCTTAATTAAATTGTTATAACTAGTGTTGGGTATCTCAGCACACGTGCTAGCACAGTTGTAGCTACTCACTTGGATCAAAAGAGTCACTCACTCTTTTGAGTTTGATGTGCTACCACACACCACAGGGCACAGATTAGCTACACAACATTTTGTACTCGTATTATGAGTATGAGTTTTGAACGAAACGAGTCACTCACTCAATTGCAGGTCTATTTACGATTCTAAGCAAAGGAGTTACGGTCTTAGTTTAATTTTGTCACGGCGTGGGCCTACTCCACTGCGTATGTGTACCGTGTCGTGCTGTCGTAGCTACACACTACACCCGCGACTCGTGCGGCGAGTCGAGCGAGTCATGTGCCTCACTGACACACTCACAGCACGTACGTGCTCGCAGGCCACCGCAGCCTCGCCTCATTCGTGGTAGCACAGTGTGCTAGCACACTTTGTGAATTGAGTGCCTCGCACGATCCTCATTTTAAAAGAGTGTGCTACCCATCACTAGTAATAAGGACTAATTTGGGGTGTAATGGTGGTTTCAGTTTGTTGCTTTTGCTTCAACGCTCATTTTTACTATTTTAATATTTATGAGAAAGAGGAGCTCGTGGCTAAGTTATAACAGCCGCACAGGTCGATCCATCAGGTTAAGCTACACTTGCCAAGGTTGGTCCGTGGATGGGTGACCATCTTTACATATTGAGACTCCTCCGTGCCTCGGAAAGCACGTTAAACCGTTGGTCCCGGCTGTCATTCGTGGATCTTTGACAGTCGTTACCCGAAAGTCCGACAACCAGTCTTACCAAGAGATATTATTACCCATTTTCTGGGTTGTGGAGGTCAGATAGGCAGTCGCTCTATGTAAAATACTGGTATTCAGCTGCATCCGGTTAGACTGTAAGTCGACCTCAACATAGTTGGGAAAAGGCTAGGCAGATTGATTGATACTGACAGCTAATCTATACCATACTCTATCTACGGTAATATTAAAGTTCAAACTACGTCAATATCAAATGAAAAGTGTACCTCTAATACAAAGTATCCTTTCTGCTTTGTTCTCAAATCTAAGAATAGAGGGAAAACTAGCAACGTCATGCTTTCCTTCTCAAATAACTCGTAAAAGCAGACCGAGAAAGTTTATTGGTTTTAAAAATAGTTTTATGTTCTTTGCTTTCAATTCCAGAATGAGGAACACAAAACTGACATTTGCTTCGACTGATTTTATGTTTTGTAAAGATACAGTATTAGGTATACATGCATTATATCACCACATTTACCGATATAAATATAATCCATGTATATAAAATTCTCCTGTCACAATGATAGTTGCCATACTCTTCAGAAACGGCTTGATCGATTTTTATGAAAATTTTATAAGCATATTTGGTAGGTCTGAGAATCGGTCGTTATCTATTTTTTATACCTCTAAGTGATAAGGGTGGTCCACCCCAAACATTTATATGGCAAAACAACGTTTGCCGGGTCAGCTAGTGATGATATCGGCGAGCTACCCATTGCTCACCGTCCGCAAGCCCGCACCTACGGTGGCCGGAAATCGGCTCGCGATTCCCACCCCGGGCGTCTCCTCTTGTGGCGAAATTTGCCTCTCCCTCACGCGTTCCGTCTCCTCCTTCGCGAGCATTACCGCTTCGCAGAAGGAGGTGACGGCCTGCCATTTCCTCTCGCTCAATACATGGCCTGAACCAAGGCCGGACGCAAGAGATCACTGCCGTCGATCGCCTCCACGAGGACACGGCGATGCTCCGTCCAAGCCGAGCATGCCTGAGAGTTATTTCTTGAATGTGAAGCCAAGTCAGAGGCCATGGGCTTTAAAACTTTGACACCAGGTTAGTCACTAACCACACGAAAAGGAGAATAAAGCCAAGCCAACCAAGCTATTGTCTACCATGTGTAAATTTAATATTAAATAAAATTTAAATTGTCGTGATACTTATTCTCAAAATGGCAGAAATTAAATGTTTAAAATCTATAAACAAATTATGAATTAAATTCGCTTTTCGTGTCTGTCCGTGTGACCGCATTGTTCTTCTAAACCACGCAACAGATTTTGAAATGGCTTTTTTCATCATGTAGAGAATTTATTCCGGAAGGTTTAAGTGTAGGTATTTTAAGGCGACGATAACCGACTTTTAATGATTTTATACTGAAGATCACGTCTAAACGAGTCGTATTAATGATTTGGAAAAAATATATGTTAAAAATGAGTATTTTTTTAATAATTTAATATAAGAATATTTTAGATTATGTTTATGTTACATAGTGAAATTAATTTCTAAAGTTATGTTTAACGTGGATAAAAAACTGAGAATCAAGCAAAATCTATCAAGCGTATTTTTCTGAAGCTTTCACCATTTTAAAGATAATTTAATTATTGATCTTTTAGTATATGTATTTTATTAAAATACCTTTTGTTTTATGTATAATCAATTATTAATAATGCGTCTAATTTGGGACAGCGCTCCTTGATGGGCGAGTCCTATTACTGGCCGGACGTACGACGCGTTGCGTGAGCTCAGTACAGAACACGCAAGCTAACCACTCAAGGTCACTGGCATATATCTGCGTCTTAATATTACACTTACCTACACGTTATAAAGAAATCTCTGATTAATGATGTCGAAAAACTTTCTACGAATCACCTCAAAATTGTCAGTTTAACAATTTTCTCTAATCTTAATTTTTGACTGATTAATTTGAAAATACTTAAAGGTAAGAAAACCCTAATATGTTTATAATGTTCCACTATCAATCAGCGAAACGACGCCATCTTATCTCAAATTGCAAATAAGAAAACTCCATTTAATCCAGACAAAGGAAAAGAAGGACAGATTTAATTTGTCAGCAGCCCATTCAGTACGCAAGCACGCCAGAACAATAGTGTTGTTAATGAATAGCCTTCCTTAGGTCATACTCGAGAGTCGAGACGATTATGTTTTTTTTTTTTTCAAAGGCATTCTGAAGTAATACCTTTGCCGCAAAGTGCCGTGTACGGTTTTGTAAAAAGTTTTGCAATTCTTTTTTTGAACTGTGTCTTCTTTAAATGGAATTTGTTACTGGTTTTCTTTAAGAGCTGGATCTCTTTTGTTTTTTTAATAAAACAAAAAATAATGTTGAAGACTTGATTCGATGCTTAAGTATTTATTTATGTTTCGAATTACTTACGGCCAAGATTTGCTCAAGATGTTTAAAATAGGGTTCCCGATAGGTACAATTCCGAAGACGACCGCAGGCCGCTATCGACCGCTACCATTTGGAAGGGGCGACTAGAACCAATTCTACTTTTTTGTAAAATTTTGACGTTCAAAAGTGCCTTTGAAGGGCCTATTTGAAATAAATGGTTTGACTTTGACTTAGGCGGCAGCAGTAGTCGACGTGTCGCTGTGACACGACAGGTTTCTATGAAACCGTCGCCGTCGTGTCGAGCTACGGAAGGTGTACTATAAGATTGCGGTGACCGCGCGTAGTGTCCGCAATTTACCGTCGAATGACGTCACTGAATGTTATTTATGAAAGTAAGTTGGTGTGTAAACATCCCGCTGCCATTATTTCCAATATCATCATTTTCCGGGAAACCAAATTCTTTGCTGCCTGCTGGAACGGTGACAGTAGCGGGTATTCTAATCCATATCGACGGTTGAAAAGCTAATTGATCTAAGCGACAATTTGTAAAATTTGCTCCTGCAAGTTTTATGATTCGTCCTCCTGGACGGATCATAGTTATTCTTTTTTTGAAAAAAAAAATCATAAAAAACAACTATTTGATAGACTTTTATTTACAAAAAAAACAACCAATCCATCCTCCTGCAAGTTTTACAAAATGTCGCTTAGATCAATTAGCCTTTCAATTGTTGATATTATATCAGATATTAAATGAAAATGCATAAGTTTTACGATACAAAACAAATAACAAAATCTAGTTTCATTTGGTTATTTGCCTCCAAATTAAATTGCCGGCTTTGTTATTGAATAAAAACAAAGTGGATATTGTTATAAAATCTGGATGATATTTTTTTCAGAATGCACTCTATCGAAATTAAAAAGTAAGACCTTTGTTGAACAACATTTTTTTCAGAAATATTTTGTTCTCTTTTTCTCATAACTTTTCAATCAAATTAATGTTTTCACGAACAAGTATATTTTAAAGTCAACCCACCATTTTGAAAAGGCGGTTCAAGAATAAATTTCTTTCATATTTATTTATAAAAATTGCTGGAATTTACATTATATTTGTACCTAACAGAATTGAAAAGCAACCTTTTGGCAGGTAGGTAGGCATTCGAAATAGATTTCATTGTTGACGATAAGACAACAAGACCTACCCTAAGTTGCTTGACGTTGGGTCTGATTGGGTATTCACATCGAAAATAATTTATTGGAGGGCCAAGGAAAAGATGGATGGATTGTGTGAGGAATAGAAAACAACAATAAAATAAAAAATCAGCCAACTGCGAGTCGGACTCGCGCACGAAGTGTCATGAAAAACATCACGTTTGTTGTATGGGAGCCCCCTTAAATATTTATTTAATTTTAATTTTATTATTTATTATTAAAGTAAAAATACAACTGAGTATTTTGTGAATATTTCAAGTGCCTACCTGTTGCCATTGTTGATATCGAGCAAAAAAGGGCAAAAAAATCACGTTTG
This sequence comes from Agrochola lychnidis, assembly GCA_963680765.1. NCBI lineage: Eukaryota > Metazoa > Arthropoda > Insecta > Lepidoptera > Noctuidae > Agrochola > Agrochola lychnidis. Next base: position 10,311,175 of record OY796873.1, read on the forward strand.
TTGTATGGGAGCCCCCCTTAAATATTTATTTTATTTAGTTTTTAGTATTTGTTGTTATAGCGGCAACAGAAATACATAATTTGTTAAAATTTCAGCTATCTAGCTATCGCGGTTCTTGAGATACAGCCTGGTGACAGACAGACGGATGGACAGACAGACGAACAGACAGCGAAGTCTTCGTAATAGGGTCCCGTTTTTACCCTTTGGGAAAAAAACGAGTGAGTCTTACAGTAGTCGCATATGTTATGTAAGATCTGACATCTCATCTGACAGCCAACTCTAGCACCGCACGCTCTCATTGGTTAAATCAAATAGCGCGCGCTTGGGGGCTTCCTGTTACACACTTCCGTCCCCTTTCACGAAATCACTCCCACAGATTTGATTATTTAGATTTATATTTTGATTTAAATTGCAGGAACCGAGTGGAAAGATGTTCACATCAAAAACAAAAAAAAAAACTTGTGGGAGGCTGGTGTGTAAGCTAAGCCGAAGCCTGTATGGATGGACCAGGGCCTCAAGTCTGCTATTACAATAGTGTCAGAATGGTCTATCATTGATTTCATAATTGTTGATTTTGACAAGTTTGGTAATCTACTAATATAATGGCGTCATTATGACTTTCCAATGGTCAGCCACTGACACTCCATTGAAAGAAATGGCACTTATTGGTAATCTCGTACATAATGACAAATGAATGACTGACTTAGGCGGTATCATTGGTCGTATTGTACGACAATGCCATTATAACACAATTCTATTACGAGACCATTGACCGACCAATGATCGACCATTATGAATTTAGCAGATTACGAACTTTTAGCAAAATGACAATGGGATCGTGTTCGAATGACGAATTTATAAAAATAGCAGACTTGGGTCCCAGGTCTCCGCCCCAAGTATCTAATGATGGTTTCCCGTAAACTAAAACTAGACAATAATTTCCATTTTACTGATAGGAAGGAGGTCGTGGCTAAGTAATAACAGCCGCACGGGTCGATTCATCCGGTTAAGTTACGCTTACCGGGGTTGGTCTGTGGATGGGTTACCATTTTTACATACCGAGACTCCTCCGTGTCTCGGAAAGCACGTTAAGCCGTTGGTCCCGTGGATCTTTGACAATCGTTACGGGTCGTCAGAAGCCCGAAAGTCTGACAACCAGTCTTACCAAGGGGTATCGTATTATCCAGTTACTGGGTTGTGGAGGTCAGATAGGCAGTCGCTCCATGTAAAATACTGGTATTCAGCTGCATCTGGTTAGACTGGAAGCCGACCTCAATATAGTTGGGAAAAGGCTAGGCAGATTGATTATAGGAAGGAGTGTACGTCTGGAGTGTGTGGGTGTGAGTGATGAAGAAGTTGGTGAGTGTTAAACTGTTTGTATATATGCTTGTGGTAAAGATAAACATAAACGGAATGCAGTGACTGTACAGAATCCGCTGGATGCGAGAAGCATAGAACCGGTCGAAGTGGCGATGCTTGGGGGAGGCCTATGTAAAGCACTGGGTAAGACCGTTTTTCTGACTTTCAAGCTTCAGTCTCGTCCTCACCGAACACGGCTGTTTCGGAAGGTTCCTGTTCAGGATAAGGCGAGTGGAAACGCCCGGGTGTCACCACTGTATGGATCGCCCGGAGGACACAGTGGAGCATACGGTGGAGGTCTGCCCGGCTTGGACGGAGCATCGCCGTGTCCTCGTGTCTGCGGTGGAGATCTCTCTCGTCCAGCCCTGATTTGGGCTATGGTACGGAGCGAGAGGAAATGGGAGGCCGTCACCTCCTTTTGCGAAGCAGTAATGCTCGCGAAGGAGGAGGCGGAACACGTGAGGGAGAGGCAAAATTCGTGCCCTCACGCCCCTAACCGGCGCAGGAAAAGACGTCATGGGCGTCGGGAATCGCGATCCAATTTCCGGCCACCTTAGGAGCGGGCTTGCGGACGGTGAGCATTGGGTAGCTCGCCGCCCGATAAGGACCAGGCCCGGGTCGACGGCGCGTTGTGTTGCACGCGCGCCTCAAAGAGATGTCAGCAGAATTGACGGGGTCCGCTAGGGCCGATGCTTGCCGGGGTTGCGAATAAGGCCGAAAGGGAAATTGTGGCCCCCGGCAACATGGCAACTGAAGGAACACGGTTGGGTTTTAGTCAGTGAGAGTCTGACACGCCCTCCTGGTCCACCCAGAGTGGGAGAAGTTATTTGATAATTTCCCACCCGAAAAAAAAAGCTTCAGTCTGAACAGAGCAGGTGCAGCATAAACTCGACACTATTTTTATAAGAAAATGTAGATTTTATTACAGTCCTAGTTAACTTCTTCAATATTCTTGAGATGAAATGAATACTCTTAGCAGAGTCGGCCACATAGCCGAACTAAGTTAAACATTGAACAGAAAGTTGGTTGTGTTCGCCACGGTTAATAATTGCTTCTAAACTCATTACATAAGTTATATCTCTGACATGTTTTGTACAACTGACAACTGTCTGCCTCGATGTTGTTCTCATCACCCGGGATCGGAATATCGGTGGTCATTACAAATCCGAACATGAAATATTTTTTGGTATTCAATAATCTTGAAGTAAAAACTTCTTTAGGCGCGTTGGATATTTTTGAGATGGGAAAAAACAATTGAACTCGCGACACCGTTACCGACACCTTATTTTTGTAAACGCGATTGTTATATTAAGTCACGGATCAATGTTCTATGCAAGTATTTTTACTTTAAAGGTTTTGGAAGTATTTTTTTTTATTGTTCAAGTTTTTACTAGAAACATTCAGTTGATTAATATTATTTTGTGATAAAACTTTATATTGTTACATGTTATTCAATTTCATCATTACATTACAATCGTATTATTTAAAAAAAGCCTATCTACTAATTAAAAAAAATATAGTAGGATTCAAATTAATTGAAAAATGTATTCAATTGATTAATACATTTTATAGGGCGTATCTATAAAATGTATTAATCAATTGAATACATATTTTAGTAGATAGGATAGGCTGGAATGACGCCCAGATTCCGATCTCTGGTGATCACAAGTATGACAGATAAGCAGTGGTGACCAAGAACCCCAAATTTTTGGTCACCACTGCTGACAATATTTAGTAACATTGATAAATTAATAATAATGATTACAAAATTACATAATTTTGATTTAATTTTAATTTGATTTAATTTTAATTTAATTTGATTTGATTTAATTTAATTTGATTTAATTTAATTTGATTTAATTTGATTTAATTTGATTTAATTTGATTTAATTTGATTTAATTTGATTTAATTTGATTTAATTTGATTTAATTTGATTTAATTTGATTTAATTTCATTTAATTTAATTTAATGTTAATTTAATTCTGAGTTGATGTTGATTTAATTTTGTTTTGATTGTAATTTAATTTTTGGTTCTAATTTAATTTCGATTTTAGTTTTGATTTTAATTTTATTAAAATTTTTGGTTTTATTGTAATACTGTTTTTATTTTAGTTCTACTAACATATTTTTGTAAGTTCTTATACTAATACAATATGGATGTTTTTCCGAAATAAATTATTTGAATTAATTGTAACAGCGAAGTATTTGACAGCTATTTGCTACGTTGCCAGCTTTCAGAGCGTACCCTCTGAAGCTTGTGCCTTTGTCGACCCCATAATTGCTAACTATCAGATTAATGATAGTGGAGCTTGTGGCTAAATAATAACAGCCGCCCGGGTCGATCGAAGGTTAAGCTACTCTTGCCGCGGTCGGTTCGTGGATGGGTGACCATCCATTACATATTGAGACCCTTCCGTGCCTCTGTAAGCACGTTAAGCCGTTGGTCCCGGCTTTTATTCGTTGTCAGAAGCCCAAAAGTCTGTCAACCAGTCTTACCAAGGGGTATCGATTACCCAGTAACTGAGTTGTGGAGGTTAAATAGGCAGTCGCTCCATGTAAAATACTGGTATTTAGCTTAATCCGGTTAGACTGGAAGCCGACCCCAATATAGTTGGGAAATGGCTAGGCAGATGATGAAGTGATGTTTGCATTTTAAAATGCTTCACGTTTTGATTCAAAACTAATTAAATTAAAATACAACAAAACTCGAGTTCGCGAATAAAAGCTATTTAACGAGCAATTAATGGTAATGTGTTAATGCCTGTGTGTTGCCATTATCGTCCATAAATTCGAACAATTAAATTGAATTTACTATCGGCTTTGTTTTAAGTCGGAACATTTATGTTATTATATATATATTGTTGATTATGTTTTGATGTTTGTAAGCACATAAATATAACATAACATCACTCCTTGTTCTTATGTTCACAATAGTTATAATAGGTGATTTGTTTATGTAAAATTGTTTTTGAAGTGAAAACTTCTTTAGGCGCGTTGGGCATTTTTGAGATGGGAAAAAACAATTGAACTCGCGACACCGTTACCGACAGCTCATTTTTGTAAATGCGATTGTGCTCTATATTTATATTACATTACGGATCAATGTTCTATGCAAGTATTTTTCTTTAATGGTTTTGGCAGTTTTTTTTTGTAACCGCGGTTGTGCTCTTTATTCAGATAAGGTTACGGACCAATGTTCTATACAAGTATTTTTCTTCCACCAAGGTGCTCTTGTTCAAGTTTTCACTTCTGTCGGCACACCCGGAGTGCCACAATTTTTTTTTCTCACAAACTATGGGGTAATTGATATCTTTAACAGTTTTTACGTAAGACAGAAGATTGACAATAAATGCTTGAAATACAAGTCAAGCGGCAAAACGCAGAGTTGCCCTATGCAAGAGCAATTTACCGTAAAATAGAGACAGTTGCATCAGCAAAAACAACGGAGCTCAGGGTCAGGCTAAGCCACATACAATGTAGGTCTAACCTTCAATAACTTGCTGTGTTTACTGCTAACCTAGTACCTAGCTAACTTATACTGCATGTTTTGTAGTATCGTTGTTAGTTTTATCATCAGAGCAAATGCACTTACAATCTCAGCTCAATGCGTTTCAGAATTACTTAAAAGAAAGAAATAAAAATAAGGACAAAATATTAAAAAAAACTTTTTACAAAAAAAAAAACAACCGACCTCCAAAAAAAAAAAACACTACAAAGTGAAAAATAACTTTAATTTCGGAAGTCGGTGTCTTGGGTTTTGTATTTTCGTTTTTTGCCACCGACTTCCGAAATTAAAGTTATTTTTCACTTTGTAGTGTTTTTTTTTGGAGGTCGGTTGTTTTTTTTTGTAAAAAGTTTTTATTTTTCACTTTTTAGTTGTGGTACCTACCCCACACACATTCGAATACCACTACCTGCTACCAGTGACAGAAACTTATCATATCATCTACATACTAAGTGGGAAAAAAAAAAACGTATTTTGTAGCTAACTCAAAAACTATCCAAGCAAAGTTAATAAAATTTATATGGGACCAATTCGAGAGCACACCCTTTCAAACAAAAAAAGAATTTTCAAAATCGGTCCACAATTGACGGAGAAATCGGTGGACATGCATAAAAAAAAACAAACATACGCGACGAACATATAACCTCCTCCTTTTTGGAAGTCGGTTAAAAATCACAACTGTCATCTTTGACAGTTGCATAAAACCAGAATACCTGCGAACGCGGCTTTTTTTACCCGACTACGGCAAAGCCAAAAGGAAGGGTTATGATTTTAACAGTCTATGTATGTATGTTTGTATGTATGTATGTTTGTATGTATGTATGTATGTATGTATGTTTGTTTTTACGTGTGTTCCACCGTAGCGCCTAAACTACTAAACCGATTTTGATGAATGAGGTATCAATAGATTTGTAATAATGGTCCGGGTGACATAGGCTATATAATTTTTCCCTATATTTAATTTGATGGACTTTACACGTAAATTTCTAACCTCGAAAAAATTTAAAATGGGATGATCATGACATGTTTGGTATCAAAAGAAAGGTCTTGACGAGCACATTACAAATATGTATATAATATTATATTTTCAAAGTAAATAAATATGTTTAAATCGTTAAAAACAAGCAAAAGTGAGACTGCGCTACGTAGTATTGCAAGATGTTACCAACGTGCAGTTAATCAAATCTTAATAAATAGTAACGATTTGTAATTCCACTCTTATGAAGAAAAACAAGTACAACGAAATATTTATATTTTGGATTTCTTCGAAGCTCGATATCGATACATGGTGTTGACGTCCAAATAAATCGCTCTATGGTTTCGTCCAAAGCACTATGCACTGCTATTGGAATTTAAAATAGGTTAATTACTGAACTATTGTATTACTCTTATTTACGTTTATCAAGTGTAAAAACGGAAAAGTATAAAATAAAAAATAAAGTTTAATAAAAAACTGTAACCCGACTACCTACGGGAAAATGAAAATGATCTAAAAAGTACGAAACAAGCAAATATTTCAGACAGAAATCAAGACATAGGTACAAAAATGGTCAAGGTAAAGCCGTCGTCGCATGCCATTATAATTTTGTAGGTGTTCCTGGCACCAACATGGTATATAGGCATGCGACCACGGCTTTACCTGGACCATTTTTGTACCTATGTCTTGATTTCTGTCTGAAATATTTGCTTGTTTCGTACTTTTTAGATCATTTTCATTTTCCCGTAGGTAGTCGGGTTACAGTTTTTTATTAAACTTTATTTTTTTTAGTTCATGTTCTTTATGGCACCTGTTTAGGTCGTGAGATATTCGAATATCAAAAAATATTTGGCCTAGGTTTTAAGGGAGAGGCGTGAAAATTGATTCGCTATTACAATCTATACGGGGTGTCAGGGACATCGACGCGAAAACTAAAACCATGGGTTCAGTACATGATTCTGAACGACCCTGCGTCAACGCAGGGGGTTCAGACTCATGTACTGAACCCATGGTTTTAGTTTTCGCGTCGATGTCCCTGACACCCTGTATTAGATGGCTAAAACACGGAAAATGGGCGCAGTGTGTCAATTTAATAAATTATATTTATTTGTGAAAATTGGTTCAAAAAACACTTCTTATCCGACGACTCTGAGAAGAAAGAATGAAACAAAGTCAGAGGTCACAGTATCTTTTAAAGTCCAGACATAATCTTGGTCAGGCCTTATGAGGACCATGTAGATTAATATCTGAGATGGTATTTTGAGGAAAGTACCATACAGATTTGAGTGGCCTGTCCAGTCTTTGCACGCATTTGACAGTAGGCAATCGTGTGGCTCAACTCAGAACTTAAGGAGCTCAACGGAGAACGGTACTAAAGAAGGTAAAAATTAATTTACATTATCTATAGTTTCATAGTCCTAACTCAACTGACGACATCATTAAAGTAAGTCATCGCTGATTCAAATTTCGAAACAGTTTGAATTTCGAAGCGAGGAGCAGATTTTCTTCAACTGCAAGAGCTGCGGAGCACGTGAATTCTTTAAAAACTCTTTTTTTAGGCAAATCCTGCGGCATAATCGCATCAGCCTCCGTCTGTGGTTAGCGAGGGTGTATACTTTTATAGGCTTTAACTACCAAGGTTGAGCAGTTCTCATGGAGTGAAGGATCTAAAGCGGAACGCAATGATGCTGCTTGTGCTATCCCGGAAATGATTGTTGTCAAAATACCATCGCTACTCAATTCTTCTTTCTTGCCCTATTCAACTCCTAGCTTATCTACTTACTATTTGATATCGATGGCCGTTTAGGGATCTCGTGCACTACACGGCCACAACTCCGGCCAATCGTGGCCGTTTTTGTATGTTGTGCGGCTAGTTATGGTCGTTGCGACCAAGTGTGTGATTGGTATCGGTTTCTATAGTTTATCTGGTCATGGTCGTGGTCGTGCACGAGATCTCCTATTATCACCTCCGTTCTCCTGTTTCTTTTTCCTAATTTTGTAAGGGTCAGCGTAGCAGGTCATCTTCTTCCATACATCTCTATTAGTAAAAAAAAATACAATAAACTTTGTTATATTTAGTAAACTGTTCCGCTTATCTATTCCTAAAGAGCCATAAAAAACTGTAAAAATCGACACGTGTTTCACCGCTCAACGAGGCATCCTCAGGATGACGATTGGCTAGAGCAGCTAGCGGTTGGTCGTGGCGTTCAGCGCTTGTCAGCAGAATCGACGGGGTCCGCTAGGGCCAATGCCTGCCGGGGCTGCGAATACGGGCCGATAGGGAAATCGTGGCCCCCCGGCAACATGGCAACTGAAGGAACACGGGTGGGTTTTAGTCAGTAAGAGTCTGACACGCCCTCCCGCTCCAGCCAGAGCGGGAGAAGTTATTTGATAATTTCCAAGCCAAAAAAAAAAGCGCTCGGTGTGGCAACACGCCGTGTTCGGGTTCGCGACAAGTCAATCGTCATCCTGAGAATGCCTCGTTGAGAGGTAAAACACTTGTCGATTTCTTATGGCTCTTTAGAAAGAGCTAAGCGGAACAGGTTACTAAATATATCCACGTCTATTGTATTTTATTATGGATTTCCGCAAGTTCACGCCTCAATTAATTAATTTTCTCTATTAATCTTTATATATAGTCATCATCTCAACATTCACCCTCTTTCTAACCACCATCTTTCACACAAGGTATCTCGGTGCAGTTCTGTGTCTGTCTACCTCCATGATTTGAAATTAACATAACATAACATCACACCTTGTTTCCCCAAAGGGTTAGGCAGATGTATTAATTACCTTTGTAGGTACACCCACATTTCGCCAGTTATACTTAATTTCCATGTAATGGGGGGCGAGCCTATTGCTATCAGCTGGGCATAAATTAATAATAATAAAATGATTATCTTCCTCCATGGGAAGAAGAAAGAAAGAAAGAAAAATACGTTTTTTTCTTTCTTTTTGAAGTTTATTTTTTTTCTGAAGACGTGAGTTTATGTATCTTTCACACAAACCATCCACCGTTTCTTTGGTCCCCTAATCTTAAAATTATCCACACTAATACTGCAAAATCTCCTTACGAGGACAAAGTCATGAGAAAAGTTTACCACTCATTCCTTTTGACCATTTATCTGATAAACCAATTCTTCTCCAATTTTTCGTACAAAGAAAGTGTCCGAAAATTCCCGAAGTTTTTGGGCAAACCTTTTTCAAAGAGACTTCTTGCGCAGAAAACACGACATTTTTTCGTCCAGATCGATAAACCAACATAATAAAAATACGACGTAATCCAATAACGCCGACCCTTAATGAAACCTATATTCAATTGATTTATTATTGAATTCAATAACCATAATCCCGGCTTGTTCATTGGAGAACACAATGAATTCAATTGAATGAATGAATTCAATTCATCGAGTTTTCATTTGCAAACATTAATATCACTTAATGTGACTCATTTTCCCGTATTTTCAATCATATTTTGTTTGTTTAAATGTCAAAGTTTTGTTAGCAAAAGTTTAAATTGATTTTCTATTGGGTTATTTGAATGGGATTTTTATTCAATTGGTTTAATCGAATAAAATCAATCGTATTCTATCAATCAATCTAATAAATCGTCTTACCGTTATATATATATATTTTTTAACATAAATTCATCAGTTGAATAAATTTTATTTAATAAATTAGGTAACCAATTTAATCCTCGTGTATTGCAAGCTAAATGTAACAAAAAAAATTCAAGCGCACCTGTGCTCGTAAGATTGAACAAAAAACAAAAAGTAATATCGGTCGCAGAATTTTAATTTTCTTTACGAAAATACCACAAAAAATATTAAATCTTAACTATGTTATTTGAAACAGATATATATATGCCTTTACGTGACTTAATACTTCTAACCACGTAAAAGGTCCGGTCCGTCGACTTTATAGGTAAATATATTTTTCAACAAAAAAGGATAAAATGTTGCGCGAAGTATGAAATAAAATATTCTATGATCTTAAAAAACTCACCTGTTGTCGGCTGGAAGTCGCCCACCTGATGCCACAAACACTCTCCTCGCAGTAAAAAAAAAATACGCGCGTCGATTAATTAAATTTAAATCGGTCAAAAAAATCCGAAAAAACAAAAAAAATTAAGAATAATTTACTGTCTTCGTTCCAAAAATTTAAATCAACGTCAAAAGTTCATATCTGACGCGCGTTCGAAAATGGAAGTCAGTGTTCGGATTTGAAAATTATTGTCCGTTTTTATCGGTATTGTCGGAAGGAGACGTGCGCGAGCCAGGCCGTCGAGGGTTAGACTGAAATGTGGGCTGAAAACAGGGGCTGTAGCTACATGGGTCTATGAGTGGGTGTCTCTAGAGCGAGATGGGAAGATGTTGATCTTGTCTGAAAGAACGAGATGGGTAGAATGTCGTAGGGGGAGCACCGTCACGTACTAACTCTGCGTGCCAGGAAGAATTCGTAGGCGTTCATAATTGTACCTTTGATTGAGGTTTCCGAATTTAATAAGTTGTCTTCGGTGACATTCTGTCATTTGGCATGACTGCTGGAACATGATGAATAGTCCGCGCTGATCTTATTGGACAAGAAGTCGAAATAAGTCAAGTATTTCTTTTACTAGGAATTGCTGCAAGATTTTGTTCCGTTTTTTTTTTTGTAATTTTCTTTGTAGCGTTTAAACGTTCTGTTTTTGGGATTTCTTTCGTTTGCTTCACGAATCAGACTTTATTAATCATGTCACCTTTATGATGCCTTTAAAAGCTAAAGTTATTGTCTGTCTGAATTCTATTCTTCCTGGACAAGGCTTTGTTTCATTTCTGCAAACTAACTAAGAATCTGATACTGTCTTATTGTATTGTTCTCTGTTACCGAGATTTTCAGTATATAACTAAGTTTTCTGAGAAATAATGACAGTTGGATGAATTATTACGACAAGAATATCATGTTACTTTGGGATTCTCGCTTCCGCGTACTTAATTTAAGGAAATTTATAATGAAGCCCGGCTGTTTTATCAACTTTTTAAGGCTCACATCAAATAAAAAAAAGTTGTGGCACTCTGGGGGTGCCGACAGAAGTGAAAACTTGAACAAGATTGGTGGAAGAAAAATACTTGTATAGAACATTGGTCCGTAACCTTATCTAAATAAAGAGCACAATCGCGTTTCCGAAACCTTTAGAGTAAAAATACTTGCATAGAACATTGATCCGTAATGTAAAACTATAAATAAAGAGCACAATCGCGTTTACAAAATTGAGGTTTCGTCATGGTGTCGCGAAATCAATGGTTTAGTCCCATCTCAAAAATGCCCAACGGGCCTAAAGAAGTTTTCACTTCAAAAACAAGACAGCGCTGTTAACAGTGACGTGAAGCTGGTTTCGAAAACATGCGTGCACTTAGTGAGGTGTAGTTTGATTGTAAATGGTTGCAAATGTGTGCAAACACGCATGCGCAGAGGCGGAGGTGTAGTTTTGGCATGCTTCACTGTATTGTTTGGTCCGAGTTTTAAGGTAGGTAAAACATTTAAATTAAGGTAGATGTTTTTGTAAAGGTAAATCTGACAATAATATATCTCTTGCTAGTGTAGTGTTAAAAATTGTTCTCTGCAGACCGTTCATTAGAACTTGTCCCTTGCCGTCATGTTGGCCCTATTGCTTGTCAAGCTTAGTTTCAAAACTAATATAGTTCAAAATGGCGACTGAGAGAACAGTATTACCATCCGCGTCATTGGTTAAGTTATAATATTATTATAGTCTAATTTAAACGAGCAATTGAAAACATGCGACAAATTGAAATGGGAGATTCAGTAACTGTTAGCTAATCATTATAAATTGTTATTTCCGAAACATAAATTGTGAAAAAAAATCGTCTTAGATAGTGCAAACCAAATTATTGTCTTCACGTAGACACGATTTTATGGCGTTCCAGTAAAATTTAATTTTAAAACAAACAAAAAAATTCAAGTATCAATTTAAGGCTCGTTCAGACCAGCGCGACACGCGACGCGACACAAAGGCACCGTTCGTCGAGCGCGATTTATTTTTGACAATTTATATTTCGGAAATAACAATTTATAATGATTAGGTAACAGTTACTGAATCTCCCATTTCAATTTGTCGCATGTTTTCAATTTCATCCGGTATATAATCTGAATCTCGGAAACGGCTCCAACAATTTTCATGAAGGGTTTCGGGGGCGATAAATCGATCTAGCTAGGTTTCATTTTTAGAAAACTACCAAAATAAAAATACCATTCATCCAGATATTATTGTAATAATGAACGCACAGTATACATGATTTCGAAATTAGAACCGTGTCTCGTTGTGAATCCGTGATGAACTACTTTAAAAAAAAATGAGTTCGCTTTCGAATTGTGTCACTCGAGTGAGGTTCCAAGTGAACTACAGAAGCTCGGGTCGACGGCGCGTTGTGTTCCACGCGCGCCTCAAAGAGATGTCAGCAGAATTGACGGGGTCCGCTAGGGCTGATGCCTGCCGAAGGTACGAAGAAAACCGATAGGGAAATCGTTGCCCCCGGCAACAGGGCAACCGAAGGAACACAGATGGGTTTTAGTCAGTAAGAGTCTGACACGCCCTCCCTCTCCGCCCAGAGCGGGAGAAGTTGTTTGATAATTTTCTAAAAAAAAAAAGTGAACTACAGAAATGTCCATTCTGATATAAGCGATATCGCTGTCGCGCTCGGTAACAAATGCTAGGGCTACATTGGTGCCGATTCCCTTGTTCACAAACTAAACTAAATTTAAGTTCAGTGCATCTTTTTCTTTCTATTTCATTAAGAAAAGGACAGAAGATGAATTTTAGTTTAGTCCTGTCAAATTAATCAGCACCTGTCACTACTCCATACAAGTTTAGACGTGATTAAAAACTTGCCTACTAAAATTACATCAATTTACGTCAAACGCTGATTTATTTCACAGGACTAAACTAAAATTTATCTTCTGTCCTTTTCTTAATGAAATAGAAAGAAAAAGAGGCACTGAACTTAAATCTAGTTTGTGAACAAGGGAATCGACACCAATGTCGCGATAATGCGAATTTAGACTTCGCGCACTCTCTGTTGCTCAGCGAGACGTCGAGCGGTTTGCGAGAACGAGTGCACGAAGTTTAGTTCGCCTTATCGCGATAGTATAGATAGTGCCATCTAGGAAGACCCGCCCCACTCTTCTTCCTAAACGCGATTACTGTACTGTGATGCTGGGGTTACATTGTTGCGATAACGCGAACTATACTTTGCGTGCTCTATGTTGCTCAGCGAAACGTCGAGCGGTGTGCGAGAGAGAGCGCGCGCAATGTAGTTCGCCGCGCGAATTAACAAAATTTCAATCACAATCCAAGAATTTTGAAGGAAATTGCAAATCCATTGCTTTATAGGTTTGAAAAATTTGTCTGCTCAGCAACGTAAATAACGCAATGAACGTGGGTGTATTGTCAAAATGTAACCCATTGCGATCAATTGTCATTTTATGTTTGTTACGCAATTGTTTCGCTGGTCCAAAGTAACTAATCATAAGGCGAAGCAGTATCGCTACCGAGAGCAAGAGGGATATCGCTTAAATCCAAATAGGCTGTGGCAGCATCTAAAACGCTACATGCGAACCACGCATAATCATGACGTCACGCAAAATCCTACATCGCGCAAGCGATGTTTACCGCGCGACGAACATATCGCCGCCCCCGCAGAATAAACGCGTAAGTGCTATTGCGGTGGTTTTGATGTTAATCAATGATGTATGTAGTGATGTGTTTTGACCTATAATACATAATGAATATTATGTAATTTTACACTTGCGCGTTTATTCTGCGGGGGCGGCGATATATTTTATAAGGCAAAAAAAATTCGAAAAATTTCGATATGTCAATTTTTTTTTTGTTCGATATATTGAAAGTTTTAGAATAAAATATCGAAAATGTTTCAAATTCGATTTATTTGTCGCCACTGACTAAAACCGCTGGGAATCAGAGCCGTATTTTTTTTCATTTTCCGTTTTCAAGGTGATTTCGAGGTAGGAATGCAAGAAGGCGGCAAAAAATATCGATATATCGTTTTTTTTTCGATGTATCGAAATCGATATTTTTTAAATATCGATACGATACATATCGATACATTTTGGCACTTCTTGCATCCCTAGATTTTATATGTCAGAAATACGTTACTGAGTTAATCGGGACGCCAGCGCCGCCGCCGCCTAGCGGCGTTCGACAGAGTCTACAACATAACGCTCGGACCGGAACAGTGTTGCCAACCCGTACGATAATTATGGGGGCGTATGATAATTTGGCCTATGGTAGGATGTACGATAGTGAATGTCTAACGTACGATAATTTTGTGATTTTCTGAAAAAAAATTCAGTTCTATTATCAAAACGTATTTGTTAAATACGCAAAAAATGACAATGTCTATTGTCAAGTGTGTCAATAACAATAAGTAAGTATCTCTCTCTTTAGTTTTTTTATTTTATTTTACAGTGAAAACAAAAATTTCAACTAAAAACTATGAAAAACACCACTACTGGTGAAACTTGGCATATGCTTCCCCTTTGACTCTAGTATAAAATTATCCATCTTTCGATAGCTTGAATTAAGGGTTTTTATTTTTGATTTTTCTTTTGTACAGACTCCAGCACATCAAGCTACCCGAAACTGTCAAATTTTTCCAATCAACTTTGAACTTTAGACATCAGCGATAAAGTTGAAAATCTATTAAATAAATTTGACCGACTGTAGTAGCTTGATGTGCTAGTCTGTACGATAATTTTGTACAAAATACGATAATTTTGAAATGGGAACTCGATCATTTGAACTTTTGGAGTTGGCAACACTGGACCGGAACTAAGCAGGCACAGTTCATCGGTGGCAGTCAAGCAGTGAACACGTTTAGAAACAGTCGCAAATTCCGAATAGTCGTGTCGTGTACCTACAGTGTGTGAATTGCTAGTGTGATTAATTTGATAGTAAATTATAATTTGATCTGAACTGTAAACGGTTTTTCTATTGGGCAATAACCAACACTACCCCAAGGCTGATAATAACGAAAGAGACACCTACGTTCTCCGTCATATGGGCATTTTCACAAAAATGCATAGGTGTGTGTTTAGCCCTGTCCCTCGAAAAGATAGTCGTTTTTCTTTTCTAATATTAGGTACCAGTATCAACAAAAAACGATTACCGTTAGTTTTAGTAGACATCTAGTTATTATTCCATTAATAACTTAACTCCCCAAGTACTCGATTATTTAAATTAAATATTAATTAAGTGATAGGGAGATAGCATTTTGACTTGTCCCTGGACGGTGCAGCTATATTGAACATACAATAATTGCATTTTATCCTTAGAATTGACTGCAGGTATACTATTTTATTTCTTCAAGAGATTGTGGTAGACTATTTTAAAGCATAATTCAAATATTCTATCTTAAATTTTTTAAATTATGGAAATTTTATTGTAGAAATTAAATTGTGAGCAACCTGACACGTCAAGTTTGTTACCGTATTTTTTCCATGAACATAACTAAAATGTTGTTAGATTTTATTCATATAATAACAAAATCAGAAGCTTTAAGTCATCCACTATTTTGTATTCGTCAGTTTTGCCCGAAACACTATAAATTGCGTTGCGCAGTAGCACTCATCGCTCGGTAGAAAACTTTCTGTCAAGGTAAGTTACCAAAATGTTGTATAATTTAACATGTAAACAACATGATTGTGGTAGTTATTGAGAGCTTTAACATGTAGCTCCATAAATAAATAGTTAATGACGAATCACTGCAATTGTACCTATTTAAATTTAATACAAATCGCGCAAAGGTAAGGTAACGTTACGTCAGTTTTGTGTGGTAACATAGAGGCCTGACAACCTAAGTAATAAAACTGACTGTTAGGAATATTACACATGCTACTTTACCAACTTGGTCTAAAGGAGGTTATGATATCATAGTCTTTATAAAAACCAGGCGCGGTCCGAGGGGGGGGGGGGTCCTGGGGGTCATGACCCCCCCAAAATCTTTCACGTTGTATGGAGCCTGAATGATTTACTTATATTACTAACTTTTAAAACTACTACAGCCACGGGTTACCGTGGCTCAGATACCTCCCTAAAACTATTCCTCGGCGGCACCCATGGTGACCCCCCCAAAATCTTGGGCTGCGACCGCGCCTGATAAAAAGAAGTGTATACTTATATTTTCATAATCTAAATTTTGAATCCACGTCTTGCATTTTAAATGTAAATTCGTACTGAGCAGTTAAATATTTTATTAGCCTGCAATTTTGTGTAGATTTTGCTTGATTAAAAAAATAAAACAAACTCAACAAAGTATCTCATTAGTATAAGAAAACATAAACTAGTGTAAATGCTTCATAACAATTTTGTTACCGTCAGCTTTGTTACTGTCCCCCTAATTTTCAAGTCAAAATCTTTTTTATTGATAATTTAAAGCATTAATTACTTAAATTCCGATGTTAATTAAATGACAAATTTAATAACAGAATAAGTTTTATATTCATAATGTATGCTTTCGTATTTTAAACTCAATAATAGAATATCGTAACGTTCGAATGTCATCACTGGTAACAAAATTGTAATTATGAGGCATTTTTCTTGGTTATTTTATAATATATCGCATTTTCTCAAATTGATTTAGTAGATCCAACTTATGTTCTTTTATTAAATATTAAAGAAAATTTGATTGTTTTGATTGTTTATTTTTTAATCGCATTTAATTTAAGTAACAAACCTGACGAAATATCCTTGACTTACCCTCTATTTTATTTTATATCTCATGATTACGTGATTAATTATTGGTTTTAAGCTGGGAATCATAAAATATAGAATTTGAGGCAATGCAAACAAGTACAATCTCGCATAAAAAAAGAAGTTGAAATTACATCTCACTTCTTTTATACCCTATAACTTTTTGTGAAAATGCCCATATACGACGTCTCGACATCAATCGTTGGGCAGTTGCCCGCCAGGCACAACACCCGTCTGGTCGGAGGATCCTCCCTTTTCTATGGTGGATGAGTGAACTTTACACCCTGTTCCTCATACCTTTATAAGGCACCATACACTGCAGATTTTATATTTAGCTAAAATATCAAATTAACCTATACTCCGTTTGAAATAAGATTAGACATTTAAACAAACCTTTTTTACAGTCCGTTCAACCGATTTTGACTTCTATACCGTAGGCATAAGGATGGCATTAAAAGCAAAAAAAGTGGTTACAAACCAACTGTTTACTGCAGCTGTCATTTGTCATGCCGCCATCGCAATAGAAGTCAAAATCGGTTGAACGGACTGTAAAAAAGGTTTAGTTAAATGTCTAATCTTATTTCAAACGGAGTATAGGTACATGTTTAATAAAAAAAGCAATAAATGTTCTAAGTATTTTTTTGTTTTTCTAATAAAAAAGTTAGCCATCGTAAAGAATCCACCTAAAATATATTTGCAATATTCTTTATTAGTTTTATGACGATCGTTTAAACAATTTATTACTTGTCGAAGTTATGAAAGACGGTATTAGGTAATTACATGGATTTATAAAAGTATAATAGCTTTTGCTCGCGGCTTTGCGGAGTTATCTCACGGGATCGTACTACCATGGGATAATTTCCGAGTTCCACGTGAACTAAGCCGCGGGAAAAAGCTATTCGGGTATAATCGGCTCCAGTCGGTCAGTGACGTTGACTCGCGTATACTCGGCGCTGAATCACGTATCTCTTCTTCAATCGGTCCCTCATTACTGAGAATCGACTCCGGTCCAAAGTTTCCATCACGACCTGCTGAAATTTGCTTGAGGACGTAGCTTCTTTTACTTGGTCGGACCATCGTGTTGGCAACCGGCCTCGTGCTCTCTTTCCTTCGGTATTGCCAACAATGACCAGCTATTCAAGGCTGCTATCTCCCCTTCGCATTATGTGGCCGAATATTTTTTGCGTTTGGCTGTCCATGGAATTCGAAGCATTCGCCTTCAGCACCACATTTTGATTGCGTCTATTCTCTGTCATTCGTGTATACTCGGCACTGAAACGCGATAACTCGGCGCTGAATCGCGTATACTCGGTGATGAATCGCGTATACTCGGCTTCAGACGTAAGTTTTCATTTCTATCGTGTATTTATATACACACACGACACACCCACTTTTTAGGGTTCCGTAGTAAACAAGGAACTCTTATAGTTTCGTCATGTCCGTCTGTCTGTCTGTCTGTCCGCGGTCTAGCTCCGAGACCCTTAGTACTAGAAAGCTGTAATTTGGCATAGGTATTAATTACGTCGACAAAGCGGTAAAACAAAAATATGAAAAACATTTTTTTTTAGGGTACCTACCTCTCCTACACGTAAAGTAATGATGTTTATTTTTATCGCATGGTGTGGGATATCATTGGAAAGGTCCTTTAAAAACATTGTGAGTTTGCGAAAACGATTTTTGGATTCAGGGATTGGTTTGCGAAATATTAAGTTTAAAGTGCTAATTTTTGTAAGATTCAAGTGTCCCCCCCCCCCTGCCAGCTAAATGGTTGATTTTGGATAAATGGAAAAAATCACAGCAGTAGGTTATATAACAAAATTAAAAGGAAAACTATCACAACTTAGTAGGCTCTACAAGTTAACGAGTAATAATCGACCAACTTAACTTTGCAGTTGTAAAAACATGTTTTCCCATACATTCCGTATGGGAGAACATATTTTTCAACTACAAAGTTAAGTTTGTTTTTGGGATAAATTCATCGCAACTACGGAACCCTTCATTGTGCGTAGTCCGACACGCACTTGGCCGGTTTTTAACTCTATTTTCTTTGAAGTTCGGAAGGTTTTTAACAAGCATCCTGTTTTCTTTATTACTTTTTCACAAACATGCTTGGAAATTCTAACATTATTTTGACAACCTTCTTCGAGATAAATCAAAATTGCCGTACTGGTCAAAAACAAGCGAGTGCCCGGCCGGGAATGTTACTATGAAAACTCATATCTGTCGTGTTATTTAAAAATGGAACAAACTTTTTACTTCAACACATGGCAACCAAGGAGGTAACTTAGTAAACATTTTATTTCAATTTCGAACAGGCTTAGCAAATACAGCTGTTTAAGGGGGAAGCGTCAGAGTAGCCCGCGAAATTCAAATTTTCTTACGTTTTTTTGCATTTTGCAGGCCAGTGTCAGGTTTATGTTGATTAAAATATGATTCGCGGCCGTAACAAATATGGCTTTACTCAATTATAATCAGCAATAGTGATTAAGAAGAAGATAAAGGTACATTTGACATCTTTGCCAACTTATGGAGTTTTATGAAATTATATCGTGTGAAAATTGTCTTTGATTCTGGAATTTATAATTAATTTACTTAGTTTGAATTTCCGCGCATTTTATTAGAAAATTACTATACAAGCCTTGGCCGCAACCAGGCATTGATAGACTTACGTATGTGTGCCTCGGCTTCTCCTCAGCCCACATTTTCACGATCGTCCTTCAATGCCCTAATTGCTGGCCGCGACAGTAATGTACTATTTCTTATATAAGTAAAATAAGTATCATTTTTATTTTTTAACTTAGTGAATAATGTGACGAATGAAACTGAATGTTGGCAAGAAAGTACCTCATCATCAGCCTATAATGTTCCCACTGCAAGGACACAGGCCTCCTCTGTGAGAGGGAGTGGGCCGTAATCCACCACGCGGGCCCAGTGCGGGTTGGTAGATGTCACATGTCTTCGAATTTTCGGTTCTAGGACATGCCGGTTTCCTCACGATGTTTTCCTTCACCGTTTTTGAGAGCAGTGGTGATGAAATAATTTACACAAAGTAAAGCGCCTGTCTGGGTACGAACCTACGACCTACAAGCCTACAACTCGTAAGTCGCGGCCGTTACCACTGGGCCACCACTGCTCTCTCAAGAAAGTACCTACCAAGTCCTAATTCCCATTTCGAGGAAAACAACTAAGGCCTGTCTCGAAATTCCACTGTTTCGAAGTCAAAATTATATGAAGTGAAGTTTTAAACTTATTTCATCAACTTGAAATAGAATTTCAACAATGAAAATCCTATCTGAATGTATGTTGCCGTCAAAACTCTCTTCACCAGTCAAAACCACATTTGACTGCTTTCGGTCAAAATCTTTATTAAGTTAAAACGAATATTCTCTCTTCAAAACGAGTTTTTACGTCACTACCGTAACAAAACTGTTTTGTACACACAGTGGCTCTGACTCGGCTAAAACTTAAAAGGTTAAAGGTGTGCGTGTGTTTTTAAAAGTGTCTCAATAAATACTTACTGACCAACGAAATAAGTTTCTAAATAGCATAATCAGCCTATAATGTTCCCACTGCTGGGACACAGGCCTCCTCTCTGTGAGAGGGAGTGGGCCGTAATCCATCACGCGGGCCCAGTGCGGGTTGGTAGATGTCACATGTCTTTGAATTTTTAAGCTATTGCATAGCTTTTATCGCGGGCTTTGAGCGCGGCGACCGAATAAAGAAATTCCGTAACGGAATAAACCTAACATCCCCCACTCCGCCTACCATGTAATGACGGTTCTCATGACAACGTGATGTTGTCATGGGAACGTAATTTTTGTTTCATGTCATCACGTCATCATCCCAAGTGTAGCGTTGACAAATAGGAAGTATGGAGGTTACAAATGCTATGCAATAGCTTTACCGCGGCAGTCCCCGAGTGCCACACGTTTTTTGTTCTAGGACATGCCGATTTCCCCACGATGTTTTCCTTTACCGTTTTGAGACCAGTGCTGATGAAATAACACAAAGTAAAGTGCTTGTTGGGACCTACAAACTCGTAAGTCGCGGCCGTTACTGCTGGGCCACCATTGCTTCATGGTTTCTAAATAAATGTTAGTAATTGCAAAAAGAGTTTCAACTAAAAACTAGTTTTGACTGCAAGAATCGCAGACAAAACTAGTTTTGACCGGTTGAGAATCTGGACCGTGACTCGCCTAAGTTTTGGGAAATTCTATGTGGTTTGGTTTAAATGTTGATAATATAGAGGCTCTTTTAAAACCCTTGATCAGTTTTGAGACGGTAAAGACCTTATTACATTCAGGTGTGTATAGACTCATTTAAGACACAGATATATGACAGTGACCTTGAAAGGTTAGCTTGCGTGTTCTGTACTGAGCTCTCGCAACGCGTCGTACGTCCAGCCAGTAATAGGACTTGCCCATCAAGGAGCGTTGTCCCAAATTAGACGCATTATTAATTTATTACACGTAAAACAAAAGGTATTTTAATAAAATACGTATACTAAAAGATTGATAATTTAATTATCTTTAAAATGGTGAAGTTTTCAGAAAAATACGCTTGATATTTTGCGTCATTCTCAGTTTTTTATCCGCGTTAGACATAACTTTACAAATTAATTTCACTATGTAATATAAAAATAATCAAAAATATGCCTATATTAAAATATTAAAAAATGCTCTAATTTAACATATTTTTTTTTCAAATCACTAACACTACTCGTTTAGACGTCATCTTCAGTATAAAATCATTAAAAGTCCGTTATCGTCCCCTTAAATGTAACAAAACATCTAGCCGCTCTAAATGCGTGTATGCACGAACGAACAAAACATCGAACACGAACACGAACACGGAACATTTGGTTCGTACGTGTGAACGTAAAGGCGCTGGCCCATGCTGTGCACGGACACGCGGCGCATTTTAGCTACGTGGGTTCGTTTGTTTGACAACGTGGGTCTAGGTACGTTTCCACTGAAGCACCCACGACTATGTCACCACGTCCCACCTCCCACAGTGAAGCTACGTAGGCAGACGCACGCTTCCGCGTACTGCGTGCATAGCGGTGACAGCGTTGAGCTTCGTGGGCGCCTTATTCGAGCAAGCCTTGCGTGTAGTAATGACGGCATTAATCTTGTATTCGTGCGTAGCGTGTTCGTGGGTTGCAGTGGACGTTATCACATACATTTTCTTGCAAAGCGAAGCTAGACACACGTGCGTAGCCTCTCCGTGCGCACCGGTGGGGCTCCGCCTTTAAGGGGACGATGACCGACTTTTAAAGATTTTATACTGAAGATGACGTCTAAACGAGTAGTGTTAGTGATTTGGAAAAAATATATGTTAAATTAGAGCATTTTTTTATATTTTAAGATAGGTATATTTTTGATTATGTTTATATTTCATAGTGAAATTAATTTGTAAAGTTATGTCTAACGCGGATAAAAATCTGAGAATGTCGCAAAATCTATCCCGCGTATTTTTATAAAAACTTCACCATTTTAAAGATAATTAAATTATTGATCTTTTAGTATAGGTACGTGTTTTATTAAAATACTTTTTGTTTTACGTGTAATAAATTAATATTGCGTCTAATTTGGGACAGCGCTCCTTGATGGGCGAGTCCTATTACTGGCTGGACGTACGACGCGTTACGTGAGCTCAGTACAGAACACGCAAGCTAACCATTCAAGGTCACTGTCATATATCTGCGTCTTAATTAGCAAAGCGGACACGAACGTCATACGAACACTGTTCGACTTGTGTTCGTCTCACCGCTCACATGCCTCAGGCGGTGACTAACAGTCGCGCGGTTAGTTACCGCGGGAGATATTATAGTGCAGGCGTGTGTGCGTAGACACAGGTACACTCCCTCTTCCCTCACTCTCATAGTCCGATGGGACGGTAATCCGACACGACCGGAGAGAGATCAGGCGCAGGACCAATGGCTTAACGGGCTTTCCATGGCACGGGGGTATCACACCGCCAACTTCCAAACTCCGGGCTGTTACTAAGAAATTTCTAATGGAAAAACCCAATAATACTTTGTCCGATCTGGGAATCGAACCGAGGACCTCAAGCTCTCGTGGCTCTCATCGGATCGACTGTACACACGGCTACACAACAAGCTATACATTTCCAGTTTATTCTGATCTCGCATTGCATAGGATTTCAGTACAATGCGAGGTCAGCTTATACTGGGAATGTATAGCTTGATGTGTAGCCGTGTGTACCTCTATATCAACAATCTGTGGTTATAAACTCAAAGCATTTATTTCAAATAAACCAATTACAGGTATACTCCGTTTGAAATAAGATTAGACATTTAAACAAACCTTTTTTACAGTCCGTTCAACCGATTTTGACTTCTATACCGTAGGCATAATAAGGATGGCATTAAAAGCAAAAAAAGTGGTTACAAACCAACTGTTTACTGCAGCTGTCATTTGTCATGCCGCCATCGCAATAGAAGTCAAAATCGGTTGAACGAACTGTAAAAAAGGTTTAGTTAAATGTCTAATCTTATTTCAGACGGAGTATAGGTACTTAGTACTTTTGAAATGTCAAGGGGTCGGTCAGTCAGAAAGATGAAGCTAGTTGCCCATTCCAAAGCGTAGTAGGTACCTATGGAGAAGAACGGGCAAGAAACTCCACGGACACTCTTTTGAAAATGTTGATAACATCATTCATGTTGAAATTATACATGTGCGAACAATGTTGAAAGACGTGCACGTTAAAAGCGTCCGTAATAAAAATAATAAAACAAAAACAATTAAAAAATTAAAATAAACCGTGGCAGCCAAGAGATGACCAGTCACTCATAAATTCTTAGAAAGTTATTATGCTTATATTAACCTATAAGGATGTAATATTTCTTATTATATCGTTTTTCTTTGTTGAGTAGCTACAAAATTATCTAAGTTTTCCTCCAAGAAACAGTCAGCTAACTTTCCTATTTTTAGACTGATTAAGGAATTTGCGTGGGACGTAACTATAATCATTTCTGGAGATTGAAACCGTTTTAATAGAGATTTTATTTTAGAAATAATTTAATTATTTGAAAAGGGTAGCCCATGTACGCACGGACGTAAAAATATCGCGGCGGGATTTTATCGTGCACTGGATTTTCAACTCTCGGTGTTGAGCCGAGCGTTGAGAATCCAACAGAGTGAAAGAAAATTGCGTTTATTGACATTAAAACAGAAAAAGACACCTTAAAACTATAAAAACAAAACAATGATTATAATGCCAAAAGGGCCTCAGCTCAGCATAATGTCAGATGGCAACACAAAGTGTACCTGACGCTGATTTTCAGCTGCAACCCACGAGTGTCATACGCTAGAATAATAATAAATACAAATAAGGAAGTGTCAGTCCGTTTTAATAAATATATTAAAGGTAATACCCTAAAGGATCAGCAAAGTATTGTATAATGATGTAATGTTTGATAATGTACGCACACAAACTTACTTTTAATTTTTTTGTTTCTTTTATAAAAAAATAAATCCAGATATGAGTTCCAGGATAATGCCGGTTGTATAGGTATTGTATCTGTGTTACTAGCTAGTTTTTAAATACTTCAAACAACAACAACAACAACGACACAATACAACAACAACACACAAAACAACAACAACAAAACAACACAACAACAACACAACAAACAACAATACAATATAAACACAATACAACAACAACAATACAACAACAACACAACAACAACAAACACAACAACAACAATAACAACAATATTGTAATCTGTGGAAAACGTAGTGGCTAGCATATTTGTTTAAAATGTTATATTTAAGATATTATGACGGTTTCTTATTGTGCTACTGTTTGTTTTTCCTTAAATAAATAAAGTAAAATAAAGTAATATAAGATAGGATAATATAAAAAAGCTCATACTAAATCAAATAAATGTTGTGACATAGGTACATGTGTGCAACCCAGCGCGTCGAAAAAACACACTGTTGGATTTTCAACTCTTTGCGCTGACCAGAGCATTGAAAATCAAGTGAGCGAAAAAAATCTCGCCGCGGGAAAAAATCGCCCGTGTTACCTGGGCTTAAAATTGAGTAACTTTTTAATTAGTTTTCCAACGAAATCATTTATTTAAGTAGAATTCGTTAATTTCTTTTGAGTGAAACACTAATAAATACGCAGTTATTGGAACGATGTTTTTATCGCAACTTATACACTTTACACTTAAAAAATACAATAGACGTGGATATATTTAGTAACCTGTTCCGCTTAGCTATTTCTAAAGAGCCATAAAAAACCCTAAAAGAAATCGATACGTGTTTTACCTCTCAACGAGGCATCCTCAGGATGACGATTGACTTGTCACGAACTCGAATATGGCGTGTTGCCACACCGAGCGCTAAACGCTCGCGTTAGCTACGTTTATAATGGATTTCCGCAAGGTCACGCCTGAATCAATTAGCTATCTTAACCACTTCACACTTGACGAATGAGATCAAACACTGAAGTTGTGGCGAGACAGAGTGCTTCCTTACCCAAACCAGTTCAAAATTCAAAAAAAATCAGAATTCAAAAGTCATTTATTCAAACTAGGCTGAGAATCAGCACTTTTCGAACGTCAAAATTACATAAGACAGTCCCCCAAAAACGCCCACCCTTCACCACTTCCTAGTGCCTTTAGCTGGGAAGAAGAAGTGGCGCAACAAACTCCCCAGCAGCACAGCTGTCTGTTAAAGTCAGAAAAAAAAAATGATTCTATACAATAGTATGCAAAATTATTATGCAACACAAAACATTATTTTAATAAAGTATAAATTATTGGCCATATGTCAGCTAGCACACGCCAATATACCAACCAAAAACATCGAGAACTATACTCAAGCAGAATTAAAATAAAATAAAACTAAACGTAAACAGAACTAAATATCTAAATAAAAGCCTCCAGGCATAAAGGGCGTGCCCGCTTACATAAAGCTGTAATTGGAAGTTATAAATGATAAACTAGGACCATCGATGTAAAATAAATGAACAGTTAATTACTAGTAACAATAACAAAACCATGATCAGCAAGACGACCATTCACCACAAGCAGCACCCGTTCACGAGCATAACGCAGTCGTTCCACTTGCTGAAGATCTCCCACCTGGACATGAGCTGTCTTGGGTAACCTAGAAGTCCTTAAACAGTCTCCGGACCCAAGTTACCTGAAGCAAGGATAACCTGTTCAGGTGGAGATTCATGGTTAAATGTGGTGCTGCTCCACAAACGATAACACATTTAATATCGTGTCCTGCGTGACCTGTCAGCTGCACGTTACAAGAACTGATGGACGCTAGTGATGGCGACAAACACGTAGACCGAGTCATTTAGATTGCCATCGATACGCTAAGAGGAAGACCGAAGCGTTGTGCTCGTGAACGGGTGCTGCTTGTGGTGACTGGTCGTCTTGCTGATCATGGTTTTGTTATTGTAACTAGTAACTAACTGTTTATTTATTTTACCTCGATGGTCCTAGTTTATCATTTATAATAACTTCCAATTATAGCTTTAAATAGCTTTATGTAAGCGGGCACGCCCTTTATGCCTGGAGGCTTTTATTTAGATACGAGTATTTAGTTCTGTTTACGTTTAGTTTTTATTTTTTATTTCTGCTTGAGTATAGTTCTCGATGTTTTTGGTTGGTATATGTATTGGCGTGTGCTAGCTGACATATGGCGAATAATTTATCATTTAAATTATGTTTTGTGTTGCATAATGAACTTACATTAGCATTTTGCATACTATTGTATAGAATCATTTTTTCTAACTTGAACAGACAGCTGTACTGCTGGGGAGTTTGTTAAGCTACTTCTACTTCCCAGCTAAAGGCACTAGGAGGTGGTGAAGGGTGGGCGTTTAGGGGGACTGTCTTATGTAATTTTGACGTTCGAAAAGTGCTGATTCTCAGCCTAGTTTGAATAAATGACTTTTGAATTTTGAATTGAATTTTGAAGAAAATGTAACATTTGACCGTCACGATACTTTTGTTCATCATAATCAGCTTATAATGTTCCCACTACCCCCTATTACATGGGACTTAAACACTACTGTCGAAATTTGAGTGAACGTTAGGTACACTTCTGCCCAACCCTTCGGGGACTACAGGCTTGATGTTGTGTTTATACCTTTTTAAGGTTCCGTAGTAAACAAGGAGCCCTTATAGTTTCGTCATGTCCGTCTGTCTGTCTGTCTGTCCGCGGTTTAGCTCCGAGACCCTTAGTACTAGAAAGCTGTTATTTGGCATAGGTATACATATTAATTACGCCGACAAAGTGGTAAAACAAAATTATGAAAAATTTAGGGTACCTCTCCTACACGTAAAGTGGTGATGTTTTTTTTTTAACCCATGTTGTGGGGTATCATTGGAGAGGTCTTTCAAAAACATTGCGAGTTTGTAAATACTATTTTTGGATGTAGGGATCCGTTTGCGAAATATTAAGCTTTAAACTGCAAATTTTTGTTAGAGTCAAGTGTCCCCCCCCTGCCAGCTAAATGATTGGTTTTGGATGTGTGAAAAAAATCACAGCAGTAGTTTACATAACGAAATTAAAAGGAAAACTATCACAACTAAGTAGGTTCTACAAGTTAATGAGCAGTAATCGACCAACTTAATATTGCAGTTGCAAAAACATGTTTTCCCATACATTCCGTATCGGAGAACATATTTTTCAACTACAAAGTTAAGTTTGTTTTTGGGACAAATTCATCCCAACTACGGAACCCTTCATTGTGCGTGGTCCGACACGCACTTGGCCGGTTTTTTGTACATGTAATTTCCACCAAATACTGTATTTCTAAAAGTACACTTTATGAATGGTCGCTCGAACTGAATGAAGGCGTAACTGCACTTCATTCATTCGTTCTTTTATGAATGGCTCGTCGGCAGCGATATCTTTTTTTATTCGCGATTCTTTGTGGAGCGTTCTGTGCATGGCTTTGAAATGGCATTCGATATTTGAAATGTAACTTTTAGTGGTTTAAGTGAAAGCGGTGTTTGGCAGTGCGTAGATTTAAATAATGCCTTTCATGCTTGTGCGTAGATTTGAAAATGATTGAGTGTTTATCTTCGTTTAGTTTTGAGAATAGCTATCCCTCACACAGTTTTTTTTTGTTTGCCTAAAATAAAGGTTTTTTAGTTTTCTTAAATAAAAAATGTTGGTAAAGTCATATTTATTTTGTTACTGGATGTTTAGGTATGTATTTTAATATCTTCAAAACATGTCTCCTAAGGTAACCCCCAAAAAGCGTACAATGAATGAAAGGCAAAAAACCGGCCAATTGCGAGTCGGACTCGCGCACGAAGGGTTCCGTACCATTATCTATAAAAAAAACCGGCCAAGTGCGTGTCGGACCACGCACAATGAAGGGTTCCGTAGTTGGGATGAATTTATCCCAAAAACAAACTTAACTTTGTAGTTGAAAAACATGTTCTCCCATACGGAATGTATGGGAAAACATGTTTTTGCAACTGCAAAGTTAAGTTGGTCGATTATTACTCGTTAACCTGTAGAGCCTACTTAGCTGTGATAGTTTTTCTTTTAATTTCGTTATATAAGCTACTATTGTGATTTTTTTCACACACCCAAAACCAACCATTTAGCCGGCAGGGGGGGGGACAGTTGACTCTAACAAAAATTAGCACTTTAAAGCTTAATATTTCGCAAACGAATCCCTGAATCCAAAAATAGTTTTCCCAAACTCGCAATATTTTTAAAGGACCTTTCCAATGATAGCCCTCATTATGGGGTAAAAAAATAAAAAAATAATCATTACCACTTTACGTGTATGAGAGGTACCCTAAAAAAAAATGTTTTTCAAAATTTTGTTTTACCACTTTATTGGCGTAATAAATATGTATATCTATGTCAAATTACAACTTTCTAGTACTAAGGGTCTCGGAGCTAGACCGCGGACAGACAGACAGACAGACAGACGGACGTGACGAAACTATAAGGGTTCCTTGTTTACTACGGAACCCTAAAAACGGCAAAAAAATCATGTCTGTTGTATGGGAGCCCCTTTAAATATTTATTTTATTCTGTTTTTTAGTATTTGCTATTATAGCGGCAACAGAAAGAAATACATCATTTGTGAAAATTTCAACTGTCTAACTATCACGCACGGTTCATGAGATAGGTACAGCCTGGTGACAGACGGACAGACAGACGGACGGATAGCTGAGTCTTAGTAATAGGGTCCCGTTTTACCTTTTGGGTACGGAACCCTAAAAAAACACACAGTCAACATCTAAATTAAATCCCAGATTGGCACATCAGGAATAGAACGCGATTCATTCAAAAAGTTGGTCTCGAAACTCGGATGTCTGCTCCAGCCGTTTCAAAATAATCTGCCTGGCTTACGTAGGCGGTAATCTGCGCTTCACAGCCTCTACCTACGCTAATAAAATAATTTTTCGTCTAGTTAAAACTTCGAGTAATATTCATTCTTATTCCACGTCAGTGAATTTCTTCATTAAATTGTTTGTTATGGTCTTATGCGCTTAGAGCGTGGGTGAGGTTTATTTGTTTTTTTTTTTGGGGTGGTCATAAATCTGAAGTCTGTCAGAGCTTTTTCGATAAGTTTTCTCTGTCATCTCATCTAAACTAATCCTTAATATTATAAATGCGAAAGTAAGTTTGTTTGTTACGCCTTCACGCTAAAACGGCTGAACGGATTTGGATGAAATTTGGCATATATTTAATAGATGATGCCATGGAAAAGAACATAGGATACTTTTTTTTTTCCACGGGATCGAGACTTATGCGGGTGAAACCGCGGGGCGCAGCTAGTATATAATAAAGAGAAAAGATTAGCTTTTTTGTATATTTGTTTGTTACGCTTTCACGCTAAAATAACTGAACGGATTTGGATCAAATTTGGCACATGAGTAGGCCATGACCTAAGTTAGGACATAGGATAATTTTTATCCCGATATTCCCACGGGATCGAGATATATGTGGGTGAAACCGCGGGGCGCAGCTAGTGTTTAATATATTGCCCGCGACTTCGTCCGCGTGGAATTTCTTGTTCCCCCGCCCCACCCCCTCGCATCGCATCGCCTGCGCTTACTTCATTTTCGCCTAAAGTTCTATCTGACTTTTTTCTTTTTGCTCGGCTCCTAAGGGTCGTAGCGTGATGTTAAATAATTTTCCTCAAGAAAGCTAGATACCAAATGCAAAATCAATTTTTAAAATCTGACTTGCAGTTCCAGAGACTAGCGCGTTCAAACAAACAAACAAAAAGATAAAAACTCTTCAGCTTTGTTATTAGTATATATAGAATATAGAATAAATATAAAAATATTTAGTTAAAATGGTTTGGGCTACGTTCGGAGGAGCTCGTGGCTAAATACTAACAGCCACTCGGGTCGATCTGTCAGGTTAAGCTACGCTTGCCGGGGTTGGTCCGTGGATGGGTGACCATTTCTACATACCGAGACTCCTCCGTGCCTCGGAAAGCACGTTAAGCCGTTGGTCCCGGCTGTCATTCGTGGATCTTTGACAGTCGTTACGGGTCGTCAGAAGCTCGAAAGTCTGACAACCAGTCTTACCAAAGTAACCAGTATTACCCAGTTACTGGGTTGTAGAGGTCAGATAAGCAGTCGCTCCATGTAAAATACTGGTATTCAGCTGCATCCGGTTAGACTGGAAGCCGACCCAAATATAGTTGGGAAAAGGCTAGGCAGACTGCTTGGTAGGTGGACTTGGAATTTGCCTCTTTCGATTAAAATGTTCCACTCACTCCGTTTTTTATTATTGTGGTGTAGTGATTCGCCCCTTGCGAAGGGGCGAGTGGAAAATTGACATTTAAATAATTATTTTAGTGTACCGATTCGCCCCTTGCGGCGTTTCCTTTGAAATTTAACCAAAAATATGCACATATTATGAATAACGCCATGTTTGATTACTTTAATAACTCTATAGTTTAACGTCTGATGACAATAATAATGAATTATTGTAAGATCATGTTTGATAGGTTTCTGTAAATTCACTTAATGTGCGCTTTTATGATTTTTAACTTGACGATATTATCGTGAACGTCCACGGCATCACAATAACATGGCGGTAAAATGTAAAACACGTGCACGTTTTAACGTTATCATCATCTGCCTAGCCTTTTCCGGGGTCGGCTTCCAGTCTAACCGGATGCAGCTGAATACCACTATTTTACATGGAGCGACTGTCTATCTGACATCCACAACCTAGTTACTGCGAAACACGAGACCCCTTGGTAAGACTTTAATCCTTAATATTATAAATGCGAAAGTAAGTTTGTTTGTTACGCCTTCACGCTAAAACGGCTAAACGGATTTGGATGAAATTTGGCACATATATAGATGATGCCCTGGAAAAGAACATAAAATACTTTTTTTTTCCCACGGGATCTAGACTTATGCGGGTGAAACCGCGGGGCGCAGCTAGTATTTAATAAAATTAATTTATAAAACAAAAGGCCCACGCTTCGTTTGTTAGTGATGAAATGAATTCAATTTAACTTCCTACCCACGCCTTCCGGACATACATCTGTTACCTTCGCAAAATATGATGTTAATTAAAAATATCCTCCAGTTTTAAACCTCGTGCAGACAGGCGCGACGCGATTCTAATAAAACAATATCTAAGAAAACTTCACGGTAGAACAATTAGTCTGCATGAACCTTTATGACTAATTTAATTTAATTATGAAATTTATTTATAACTAGCTTCTGCCCGCGACTTCGTACGCGGATCCTGTTGCTTATGCCAGCGACAACGGGGTCGTCAAAATCGAAGATCGAATAGCGGACAGTTGCGCATCACGTTCCGCACTTGTCTCTAGAGACCTAGAAGCAGATGCGTAGATACGCTGAGAACTCAAGCGCCATTCTCTATCCGTGAACGTCTCCAACTCGCGAGATAATGCATGACGTTCACGACCAGCGGTCAGTCACGCATCATATTCTTCACTGGTCTCTAGAGACCTGGATGTAGATGCGTAAATACGCTGAGAACGCAGGCGTGCTTCGCGATCCGAAGAAGTTTCCACGGAGCGAGTTGCAGCTTGATGTTCTCGAACAGCATCAAGTCTCTCCTGACGCTCTTCGGTAGATTCTTAGGATCTTATGATCCTCAATCTTTTAGCTCCTTTGGAACATTGGGAAAGATTTGACCTCCTTCTAGGCATGGTTATAGTTTTATTATGAAGTTACCTGATCAATTAAAATCTAAGTGACTGCTCCCCTGCGTTACCGGGTAGGCTACCGTGTCACGAAGATAAATGGAAAACGAAATTAAACACTCAAATAACATAAGCCCGAAGGCATATTTATTCGATAAAATAATATAAAAAATAAATGGGAGTTTTGGCCAGTAGAGTCAAATTTTCAATGATATACCATCGTCATCGAATATCAGTCCTAAACTGTTACCGCCTTCACCGCGTGGAGGTACTCCCAGCTTATGTTATTTTATAATTATATAGTAAAATTTGTGATAGCTTTGATATCCACATCACATGTTTCTGATCTTCGATTTTTATACGGCAACAGAAAATGCCCATCAGACCGAACAACTTTTGCTAAGACGTCATTCCTATATATGTTATAGTGTAGCTGAGCGCTTGGAATACTACAACAGATGTTCCAGATCTTAAATTTTTATACGTCAACAGAGAGTGCTCATTAGGCTGAACAACTTTTGCTAAGACGTCATTCCTATATATGTTATTGTAGTAAGTATAGCTGGGCTCTTCTTGGAGTTCCACATCAGGTGTTCCAAATCTTCAAATTTATTCTCTCAGCAGAAAATGCTCATCACGTGGAACAATTTTTGCTATGGTACCATTTTTGTATCTCTTATAGTTTAGCTGGTCTGTTGCGGTTCTGCATCAGGTGTTCAAGTTTCTAAGATAAATTATAGCCTATATGTTGCCCAGACTTAATACCTATACAAAAACAAAAAAAAAAAAACAATCTAATCCATCCAGTAGTTCCGAAGATTAGCGTATACAAACAAACAGACATACAGACAAACAGACAGATTTTTTTTTTTTGGATTCTTGCTCTATTACTGTTTCTAAACCCCCCTCAATTATTTATTTTTTAATATATTCAGACACGGTTTTTTTACTGTTTTATTATATGTATATAGATTTCATTGAAATTCACGGCAGTAGTTTATATAACGAATTTAAAAGGAAAACTATCACAGCTAAGTAGGCTTTACAAGTTAACGAGTAATAATCGACCAACTTACATTTGCGGTTGTAAAAACATATTCTCCCATACATTCCGTATGAAATAAAATGTTTTTCAACTACAAAGTTAAGTTTGTTCTTGGGATAAATTCATCCCAACTATGGAACCCTGCATTGTGCGTGGTCCGACATGTACTTGGCCGGTTTTTTTAATTTATATTACGTGTACCTACTACAAACACGTACTGTGGACCAATAAGTTGGCTTTTTAAAATAAATGAATTTGAATAAATTTGAATTTATAAATAAAATAAATGGACTCCATTAAGACGCCGATATATGCCAGTGACCTTGAGTAGTTAGCATGTGTGTTCTGTGTAGATTTCTCACAACGCGTTGGACGTCCGGCTAGTAATAGGACTCGCCCATCAAGGAGCGCTGTCCCAAATTACACGCATTATTAATTTATTATACGTAAAACAAAAGGTTTTCTTTATTTAATCTACTAGCGGCGCTCCGCGGTATCACCCGCGTAAGTCTCGATCTTGTGGGAATATTGGGATAAAAAGTATCCTATGTGTTAATCCAGGTTATAAACTATCTGAGTGCCAAATTTCATCCAAATTGGTCCAGCCGTTTGAGCGTGAAGAAAAGACATACATACATACACTCACAAACTTTCGCCTTTATAATATTAGTGTGATTCTAATAAAACACGTATACTAAAAGATACATAATTAAATTATCTTTAAAATGCTGCAGGTTTCAGAAAAATCCGCTTGATAGTTTTTACGTGATTCTCAGTTTTCTATCCGTGTTAGACCTAACTTTACAAATTAATTACACTATCTAATTTAAACATGATCTAAAATATTCACGGATTAAGTTATAAAGAAAATGCTCTTATTTAACATATATTTTTTCCAAATCATTAACACCACTCGTTTAGACGTGATCTTCAGTATGAAATTATTAAAAGTCGTCTTAAGTTATTTCGGGAATGCGAGCGGTAGTTAATAGTTTCGTCATAAATTTTCAATATGCATGTGGGTTGTAGGTTCTGGAGTGGCGACCGCGTACCGGAAGACGTAGCTTTGGAAGGCCTCCCACAAGATGGACCGATGACCTTGTGAAGGCCGCAGGAATCCGCTGGATGCGGAAAGCACAGCATCGGTCGAAGTGGAGGTACTTGGGGAGGCCTGTGTCCAGCAGTGGACGTCTTTCGGCTGAAATGATGATGATGTGGGTTGGCTAGTGTTATCCGTTACCATTTATCGAAAATCGGAACTTTTTAGGGTTCCGTACCTCAAAAGGAAAATAACGAAACCCTTATAGGATCACTCGTGTGTCTGTCTGTTTGTCTGTCCGTCTGTCACAGCCACTTTGCTCCGAATCTAATGGACCGATTAAGTTGACATTTGGTACACATATCAATTTCTATGACCCAAATACGGACGTGTAACGAAAATAAATGAATTTTGAATATGGGTTCATTTTTGGGAGCAAACCGAATAATAAAAAAATAAACTTTTGCAAGCTGTACTGTGTGACATATCAAATGAAAGGGCTTGTTGTAAGGTTCTCATTTTATTTTTTATAATTTTGGAAATAAATATTTTTAAAGAATTTTAAGAAAATTTAAGAAAATTTTCCACCTTATCTCCAAAACTACTGAGCCTAAAATTTGGAAAAAAATACAGAAAATTGTTCTATACTTATAGATTACAGGAAAAATTATAAGAAGACTATGGTCATAAAATAACATGGTAAATTTACCAATATTGTGCGTACAAACTCATTTGCAGTTGGAATGTATGGGAGAATATGTTTTTCAACTACAATGTTAAGTTTCTCCTTGGGATAAATTTAATTCATCCCAACTACGGAAACCTTCACGGTGCGTGGTCCGGCACGCTCTTAGCCGGTTTTTTTAAATCTTTAAAGCTTTGTTCACATACTGGGTGTCATGACAATTATCATAAATTAGAACAATTACATTTAAGTAAAAAGACGTAGATAGGTTACCTACCCAACATTCGATTTAAAAAAACGGCAAACTGCTCTTCAATGACACGTGGAAGTAGGACGGCATGTCGTAATTATCGGGAGCGAAAAAGAGACAAGATGATGAAACTTGGCTAATTAGCCAAGTTTTGACGTGCCACTTGCGGAGCGTGTATAACCTATCTACCTCTTTTTACTTATAATATGTAATAGAGAGAGCAGATCATGCAATAGAGAGAGAGAGAGCAGATATATGTAATAGAGAGAGCAGATTAATTTCCTTCAGCGACTTTCAGGTTCTCGAATGCTGAGGTTTGAGCTATACGTGTGTTAGGTTAGGTTATTATAATAAAAAAATAATTTAAAAACACAACTGCCCTGCCAAAAAACGAACTAAAAAGTAATAAACAAGTTGTATTAGTTAATCTGTATATATAAAGCGAAAGGTCACTCATTTACTCGCTGAGTAAACAGATAAATAAAATTGTCATTGCTGTCGGGAGACCGTTGTGTTGTTGTGTGACATACTTTTTAATCTAAGAGTGTTTTATACATTTCAATGACAAGTTTTATTTTTATTTTAAAACATGTAATGCTAGGTGGCTTTAATATTTACGCACTAAAGGTGGTTTTATACTCTCACGGCGAGGCGAGGCGAGGCATGGATGGCGTGGGGATGAAATGTTTGTTTTGCATGTACACCCTACCTATGTGAAATGTACACCAATACATTATATAGTATTGGAATATACTTATCAATGCCTTCAATTAGATACCCATATTGTAATAAATGAAGATTTTTTTTTACACAGTTGAATATAGCCGCAAATTTAGACTTTTTCAAAAAAAAAAAAATTGCCTACGTCAGTCGGGATGATGTAAGGGAATCCTTACATCATCCCGACTGACGTTAGAATTAACGATACCCCTTACATCCACATGAACCCTGAAAACATTACACTCCTTTTTGGGCATTCGTGTAAAAATTGGGGCGTAGTCGTCAAAATCAAATCAAATCATTTATGTATTTACCACTTAATGATTTAATAGATTTTAATAATTTATTTGTCATTATTAG
Source organism: Agrochola lychnidis (assembly GCA_963680765.1). NCBI lineage: Eukaryota > Metazoa > Arthropoda > Insecta > Lepidoptera > Noctuidae > Agrochola > Agrochola lychnidis. The sequence continues at coordinate 10,347,054 of OY796873.1, forward strand.
CAAAACATAGCGCACTACCATTTTTTTAAAGATTTTTATATATATGCACCCATATTTCACAAAAAATAAATAATAATAAAAATTAAAACGAACTATACGTCTGTACATAAATAACAACTTATACTTAATTAGTTAATTAAATAAAAATATAAAAACTATTAACGAACTAAAATATGGCGTCGACAAATTGGTAATGTACCCAAGAGACTGGCCGCATTGCCACGTTGTATGGCAATGGCCATGGCAAAAGCCAGCCCTTGTGTCACGGGAAGTGTCTGGACTGTTTTGGAGATTTATTAAATAGACCATGAGCACTTTGACATGAAAGCTTGGGATTGAGCTGCTCGCTCTGCTAAGCCTTGTGATAAAACCGTAAAACTTGACATTTCAATTATTATGTAAAATCATCAAAATATACGTTTTATATACACATTGACATTTTTGAAAATTATATTAAAAATTACATGATTACCTACTTTGTAAAGTACTATATTATTTTAATTATTGTGAATGTGAGGACTATGTGGATATTATTATTTTTATTTCTCTGCTAGTTTTAATAATGGTCGGGCAGTTTGAGTAGTTTATGCGGCCTACCCAAATGTCTTTTCTTTGGTATTGTTTGTCGAGTTGAGCTCCATGATTACTGACAAATCCTTGCCAGGTCAGGACCACTCAAATCTGTGAGGTTCTTTCCTCAAAAGACCATTTCAGACACTAATCTACATGGTCGTCATATGGCCTGACCAAGATTATGTCTGGACCTTAAAAGAGACTGCGACCTCTGAGTTTGTTTCGGTCTTTCTTCTCAGAGTAGTAAGATAGGAAACGCCGAACTCATCTAGCTTATTTATATATTTTTTATGTGACGTGTAAAAGTGATTCCGATATCCTATTTACAAAATAAACAATTTCATTCCACCTCAAGCCCCGAGGGTTTCAATCCCAAATGGCTCGAAAATATAATTACCGATAAGGTTATTATATTTCTGTAGCTTGTGGTTTACCGCAGCTGCAGCAGCAGCGCCAGCACAGCACGCCGAGCCAGAAAGATGGGATGGCGCAAGAGTATCGGCACACGTTGCGTCCCACACTAAAGGCCTACCCACCTTCCATGGAAATAAAGACCATCGCCATCGTCGCGTGCCAAGCCATTGGGTTCTAATACAGTTGGAACGCCGACGGTGACAAGAGCTCGTCGGATGATGTCGTTGATGTTCGCGTGTCACGCTAATCGGTCCGCACTTCGGCTGCAAGACAGGCCGTGGTGTCCAAGGCTGTTGACAACTTCGCCATCACAGTGACAGCGATGAGGAGAACAACATGGAGCTCTTAGTCGCTAGGAAGCAGCAAGGCGGAAAGTAATGTCGTCGAACAAAGTGCCTATGTTCGACGACGGTAATGCATGAAGCTTAAAGGACTTGTCAACCCCAAAAATAAATAAAGATTAAAAAAAAAGGACTTGTCACACTGAAGGCGTTCTGCGTCCTGCGGTCCGGTCAACTCGAACGCTACCCGCACCCTATGTGAACTTAATCATGGTCAGGGCAACCGGTCAGCAAACCGGGTCGGTCAACCGGTCAGCGATCCAGGCACGACAAGCGGTTAGCGATCCGGGCACGGTAACCGGTCAGCGATCTGACGGGTAGGGCAAACAGCGGCCATTTTATATTTGATTGCGTGTAGTGGTGGACAGTTCTGTTGCAGTTTCAATTGAGAAGAATGATTACCGACGAAGAAGTATTTTTAGGGTTCCGTACCTCAAAAGGAAAAAACGGAACCCTTATAGGATCACTCGTGTGTCTGTCTGTCTGTCCGTCTGTCACAGCCAATTTACTCCGAATCTAATGGACCGATTAAGTTGAAATTTGGTACAAATATGTATTTTCGTGACCCAAACACGAATGTGTAACGTAAATAAAAAAAAATTGAATATAAGGGTCACTTTTGGGGGGCAAACAAGAAAATTTAAAAAAAAAGTTATGCTAACAGTACCGTGTGACATATCAAATGAAAGGACTTATTGCGAGGATCTTAAAAATATTTTTTAAATAATTTTAAAATAAACATTTTCAAAGATATTTAAGAAATTCAATGAAAATTTACCATTCCCCCCCCTTATCTTCGAAACTACCGGACCAAAAATTTTAAAAAAAATACATAGTATGGCTTTTTACTCATAGATTACAGGAAAACCTATAAGAAGTCTATGCTCTTAAAATAATACGGTAAATCTCTCAATATTGTACGTACAAACTTACATTTCGTCGCTCGGCATCCAATAGGCCCATCTCTCTAGCTACTATAATATCAATATCAAAAGTGTTTGACAGTCTGCTTAATACACAAATAAATAAAACTGTAAATGTTCATGACAACTAATTCGGGTTTCGGCGTGGTTTCTCAACAGAAAGTGCAGTGTTGTGTTAAGCATACTGTCACATACTATACTTATACACAGGGTGGGACGCCGATTTATGCTAGCTTCCTCGACTTATTCAAGACTTGATCTGGTTGCTTATGACGTATTGTGGAGAAAGATGGAGAAGGATAGGTTGCCAATGGAGCTTAAAAACATTTTTAAATATTGGTACCTATGGTAACCAGATCAAGTGTACGATGGGCTGGAACTTTTTCCAGGCCATACAGGTTGGAATGCGGGGTGAGGCAGGATTGGCGAGCTCAGCAGCACCAGAGTGGGTTGCTATACAGTGTGATTCTTCATAATGTGCACATATCGAAATGAGGGAATCTATGCTTAATTTTAACGACAGAAAAAATATTTTAAAAATCTAAATATTTTTTTATACTTTCATGGAATTAAAAAAAAATTGTAACAAAACTGTGTAACTTTTAAACTGAATCAGCTATCGTGATGAAACAAACTCCATAATGATTGGAAGTAAGTAGGCCTCCACATAAAATTAAAATTGAGAAAAAAACTACCCTCAATTGAAAATAAACATGTTTTTTTAGTAAAAATCTGTATTTTTTTCATCAATTTTTACAATAATTGTAAAAATTGTAAAATTTATGAATGCCCAAGAGAATAAAAAAAAACAAAAAAAAATTTTGACCTTTTTTCCGTCGGTGAAATTAAGCATACAATCATTTCGATATGTGCACATTATGAAGACTCACACTGTATAGATGGTATTTGTGTAAATAATATTAGCTTTGCAGACGATATGGTGCTTCTGAGCGCCAGCCAGTATCCCATAGACAAAAACTGTTAGTCGCAAAACTTTCTGAGTGACCTGGTAAAATAAGCTAAAGTTCATAAGTTTACTAATACAATAAGTCCTTGTTACTTGAATAAAGAAAAATATATGGATGACTATTTTTTTTTGAACGATGTTTTCTAAAAATGAAACCTAGCTAGATCGATTTATCGCTCCCGAAACCGCATACTAAATTTCATAAAAATTCTTGGAGCCGTTTCAGAGATTCAGGTTATATAATATATACATAAATACAAGAATTGCTCGTTTAAAGGTGTTAGATTATTATTTTTTCTACACGTTCAAATAAGTGATCCTGCAATAAAAAAAAACCTAAAAAATTACACATTCGCGGTATTGGATGCCGAGCGACGATTTGCAGTTGGAATAAATGTTAAGTTTGTTCTTGGGATAAATAAATTCATCTCAACTACGGAACCCTTCATTGTGCGTAGTCCGACACGCACTTGGCCGGTTTTTTCATTCAAATTTTTCATAAAAATGAACTGCCCGGACCGCCGCCCGCTGCCCGCCTGCCCGCAACCGGGTAGCCCTTCTGCGTTCTTCCCACCCCAACCGCCTGCTCGGTGCATTCCCTATGTTCTGCTTATGCTCGCATAATCAGATCGTAATTGATGGTTGATATTTACATAGGGTGCGGGTAGCATTCGAGTTGATCAGACCGCAGGACGCAGAACGCCTCTAGTGTGACAAATCCTTAAGACCCGACTCTCAAAGTACCCACAGCCAGCAGGTGCGCACTCTCCGCATTAGAGCAGATGTGTCAAGTAAATTGTTCTGTACTACTCTGCAGAGCTCATTCCACCGTCTCTGGGAAGATGAATTTTCAGGTAGATCTGAATTCGGACAAGCGAGTTTCCAGGCATCCATAGCCTCGGTGAACCACGGCATATCACATCAGTGTGGTGGCGTGGACTGAGGATATGAAAGCCGGTAAACTAATACTAGAAATTTTGCGGACGCCACGACTCAAATACAAATTGCTTTACGTGCTTTCTGAGTCACGGAGGGGTCTCGATATGTCACTGATATTCACCCATCTACGAACTGACCTCGGTAAGCATAGAAAACACCTAGATAGTCTACCACAGGTAAACAGTAATGTCTACCTAACAGATTAATATTTGAGTTATGTACAACCTTTAGAGCAGAAATATATAATAAAAGTACATATTTTAATATCGGCTTTGTGTACCCTAAATTTATTGGCGGCTCCCTCAACTTTAATAAATATCCTGTCTAAATTAATCTTATCCGTTCAATTTATAGCTAGGGGGTTAAATGCCCTCTTTAATATAAGTTTTATGGCGGAGAATTTGATCTTTCGGTATCGGTAGAGGGTTCATCACTACTGAAGACCAATAGATGTGCATCTGGACCGAGGGCCTATTTCTTGGAAGGAAGTTCTTCAACGCGGCTTGTAAACTTTCAGAAATCATCACGCTAAAAATTGTTAATACTTGCGACTGTCTTCTTCTAATTCAAAGAGAAAGAAAAAGAGCGAGAGAGAGAACGCCGGCAGAAAAAAAAACAAAAGAAAAGCGTAAAGTGATAACAGTGTCGTGGGATAAAATTGTACACATCGGCCCGAGTATTTCATGCCGGAGAGAAAGTGTGAATTTGGTCAAAATGAAAATCCAAGATGGCGACTCTGAAAAATTTAAAAATTTTCATGATGGGTATCGTTTTCATGGTTTTCAAGAGTGCAAAAGCCGATAGTGAGGTTAAAATGAAAATCCAAGATGGCGGCAGCGAAAATGTTCAAAATTTTCGTCATAGGTGTCGTTTTCATAGTTTTCGAGGGTGCTAAAGCCGATACGAGTTCAAAATGTAACAGTGTGAAAGAACTTCGTTTCTGATGGGGGTCCCTCGACTCCACACGTTTTTTTTTCTTGCGATTCAATTTGAGACTTATAGGGAAATTAGTTAAAAATAGTAAAAACTTAAAGCAGGTCCATTCATTTCTTAAAATTGAATTAAAACTTTTATGAAAAAATCACTTGAGCTCTCAATACAGACGCTTGCATAAAGTGGCATACCATAAATCTCAGAAAAGTAGTATCTCTGTGTTAATAATTTTATTTTAGAAATTAGTTAAGATTTTTTTAAATCTTTTAAGAAATTTTTTACTCACTAGAATAATGACGTTACAGATTTATGGCAGCATAACTGGGTCACTCAGTCTGTACTAAGGAGTCTTCAAAACGTCATGAATTTAACTTTAGAAATGCATAAATATGCCTTTTATACAAAGTGGCATCGGGACATTGACGTGAAAACTGAAACCATGGATTCAGTACATGATTCTGAAACCCGTCCGTTGAAATTTTCAGGTCGGTTATTTAAAAAAAATCAGCTGTTTCATACATTTTGACCGCGTAGGTATTGCACTTTTCTATGAAACAGCTGATTTTTTTTTAAATAATTGACGAAAAATTTCAACGTAACGGGGTTTTTAGAAGTTAGCAAATTTGTAAGAAAACACCAGTCGTTATTCTCACTCACAAAGGACATTCGCCCGCAACATCGCAGTGTTAGACGCCAAAATAAAAATGAATTAGCCTTACCAAGCTCAAAATTAACTATGTTCCATTCAGGACCTTTAGCCATGTGCGTGAAAATATATAATAAGCTTCCAAATTAAATTAAGGACATAGAGTACGAAAATAAATTTAAAAACAGTCTCCAAAAATACCTTATATTAAAATCGTATTACACTCTAAAGGAATTCTTTGACGATAAGTAAATCTTGACATTGAAATTTTGACCTGTACACAATACACACAGCACCTACAATCTTGACTTACTACCTACCTATGATATGATGAGTTGTTTCATGATTATTATTGTCATCGCTATTTGTTTTATTTTTTTTATTTTTTTATCTTATTTTAATTTATAATGGAAATGACGACCAATTAATTGTTCTTCAGATCCTATCCTATATTTTATCATGATAATAACTTATTTATATTATATTCAAATGATAAATGATGGACATCTAATAACCATGTAAAATTAGTATTAGGTAATTGATTATGTACAGTGGTTTTAATATTGTGACACTGTAGCACATTAAACTATGTATATTGCTGTGCCCTAGCAGGGTTCATGTATGAAACCAATTTAAACTTGTAATAACTTTTAAACTACATGAATGCAATAAATGATGATTATGATTAGAATCATGTACTGAAACTATGGTTTTAGTTTTCGCGTCGATGTCCCTGCCACCCTGTATGTCTTTTAATAGATAGAGAATAGCTTAGACAAGTCACAGAAAGGTGTGGACCTTCAAACTGAACAATTTTCTCCACACCCTTAAATATGATGCTGTATAGGCAACCTTGCAATATCCTATACTCCATTTGATAAGATTAGACATTTAAATAAACCTTTTTTACAGTCCGTTCAACAGAATTTGACTTCTACTGCGTTGATAGCATGACAAATGGCAGCTGCACTAAACAGTTGGCATTGTAACCACTTTTTTGCTTTTATTGCCATCTTTATGCCTACGGTATAGAAGTCAAAATCGCTTGAACGGACTGTAAAAAGGTTGTTTAAATGTCTAATCTTATTTCAAATGGAATAAACTATATTGGGGCTTGTGGCTAAGTAATAACAGCCACACGGGTCGATCAATCAGGTTAAGCTACGCTTGCCGCGGTTGGTCCGTGGATGGGTGACCATCTTCACACACCAAGACCCCTTCGTGCCTCGGAAAGCACGTTAAGCCGTTGGTCCCGGCTGTCATTCGTAGATCTTTGACAGTCGTTACGGGTCGTCAGACGCCAGAAAGTCTGACAACTAGTCTTACCAAGAAGGTATTGTCTTACCCAGTAACTGGGTTGTGGAGGTCAGATAGGCAGTCACTCCATGTAAAATACTGGTATTCAGCTGCATCCGGTTAGACTGGAAGCTGACCCCAACATAGTTGGGAAAAGGCAAAGCAGATTGCGGTCAATATACTAAGCTGGGCTGGTATTAAGATATTTCTGATGCAAAAACTCAATAACACTTTACCCGATCCGGGAATCGAACCCAGGACCTCATGCTTAGGCATCTTCAATACTTCCGGTAAATCGATAATGTACCTAATTCAACCTCCATTATCTTCCCGAATACCTCTAATACCAATAACCGAATCTATTTATCAAATCAGACAAGACAATGGCATGCACAAACTGAATTCTAATCCGTACGCCTACATCTCAGTAGCTATTATTACAAGTAATGTGAAGAGCAAAAGGTCCATTTTATTTGAAATGAATGGTGCTGGTCCATATGTCGTGTTCGTGAACGGGCGCCGTCAGTAGGGACTGGTCTAGGGGTTACCATCTATGTAAGGGAGGATGCCTGTCTAGGATGTACAAAATGCCTAATTTTTCAGAAAAATGCCTATCTGTAGTAAAAAAAACTGTACGTCTTAAAATAAATAATACGCAGCAGATAGTTTTAAAGATGTATCCATTCAAAATGAAAAGTTCAAAAGTATGAATAATTTACTAACACTAAACGAATTTAGAAAAATGTAACTTACCACACTGAGTGATATTTTTCCGAAGTAATTTTCGTCAAAAATTCATTTTTCTCGGACTCTAGTATCAAGCGATTCCTTTCTTTACTCAACTGTGCACTTATTAGGGAATTTCAAAAATGCCTGTCTCAGCTTAGCGCCGGCCGCACGTCTGTCTTAACCGTAAAATGCCTGTCAAATCCGGCAAATGCCTGTCAGATGGTAACCCCTGGTCATCATTAGCTGCCATGGCTTATTTTGATTTTTGAATTGTTGAAGTGAAAACTTCTTTAGGCGTGTTCACACACATACATCCAAATCCAACGAACACACTACGACGTTTAAGTAACAACAGCTGCACGGGTCGATCGATCAGGTTAAGCTACGCTTGCCGCGGTTGGTCTGTGGATGGGTGACCATCTTTACATACCAAGACCCCTCCGTGCCTCGGAAAGCACGATAAGCCGTTGGTCCCGGCTGTCATTTGTAGATCTTTGACAGTCGTTACGGGTAGTTGGAAAGAAGCCCAAAAAGTCTGACAACCAGTCTTACCAAGGGGTATCGTGTTACCTAGTAACTAGGTTTTGGAGGTCAGATAGGCAGTCGCTCCATGTAAAATACTGGTATTCAGCTGCATCCGGTTAGACTGGAAGCCGACCCCAACATAGTTGGGAAAAGGCTAGGCAGATGATGATGACACTACGACGTTTAAAGTACATTTTTTTTAAACTGAATGGAACTGAAGGGCTGGTGCTCACACGAGCTGTTGTACCATACACGGCGATCAAGATGACGTTCAATTCATGGACCTTTGGGTGCCGCTTTAGACATAGAAAACTTTTGAAATTTAGAATTTTCGATATGTGATTTTTCAAAACTTTGACGTGGTTAAATGTGTGGTGCTACTAATACCATCCATACGTTAATATCACATAAAAGGAGGTATACCAGAGTAATTTTTTTGTTTGTTATTCCGGACTTTGAGTTTCTATGAGTATTTAGTGGTATGAGGAACAGGGTGTAAAGTTCACTCATCCACCATAGAAAAGGGAGGATCCTCCGACCAGACGGGTGTTGTGTCTGGCGGGCAACTGCCCATCAGTTTGAAGTTGAAATCTTGTATGTGTGTCGATCGCTCGGTAAACTCTAACTGCGCGATGCAGGATTTGTGTTACGGCATGTCTTTGATGCGTAGTTCGTATGTGGCGGTGTAACCGCTACAAGTATGAAGCTCAATTTTCAGACCACTATGCGGCGCGGGGACCGGGAGGCGACATCATAATCAGTGCAGCATCCGACACGACCGCGCTTGGATATGTCTAAAAGGTATGCCTTTTGACCGGTACCAGTCCGCTTGCTTTACTTCAACCTGAGCTTGAACAAGGCGCGTTGGGCATTTTTGAGATGGGGAAAAAACAATTGAACTCGCGACACCGTTACAGACACCTCATTTTTGTAAACGCGATTGTGCTCTTTATTTATATTACGTTACGGATCAATGTTCTATGCAAGTATTTTTACTTTAAAGGTTTTGGAAGTTTTTTTTTTTGTAAACGCGATTGTGCTATTTATGTAGATGAGGTTACGGACCAATGTTCTATACAAGTATTTTTCTTCCACCAAGGCGATGTTGTTCAAGTTTTCACTTCTGTCGGCACTCCCGAGTGCCACTGTTTTTTTTCTTTTTGTTACGGACGCTTTTAACGTGCACGTCTTTCTACATTGTTCTCACATGTATATTAATTTTAACATGAATGATGTAACCAATATTTTGACAAAAAAGAGTGTCCGTAGAGTTTCTTGCCCGTTTTTAGGGTTCCGTACCACAAAAGGAAAAAAACGGAATCCTTATACGATCACTCGTGTGTCTGTCATAGGCGTCACAGCCAATTAGCTCCGAATCTAATGGACCGATTAAGTTGAGGTACACATGTATTTCTGTGACCCAACCACAAACGTGTAACGTAAATAAATGAATTTTGAATGTAGGGTCACTTTTGGGGGCAAACAAAAAATAAAAAATAAGATTTTTAAACTGTACCGTGTGACATATCAAATAAAAGAGCTTGTTGCGAGGATCTTAAATATATTTTTGTTTTTAATTTTAAAATGATTTCATTTAAAGATATTTGAGATATATAATAAATTGTAACGTAAATTGTACGTGGTCCGGCTCGCTGCACTTGGTCGGTTTTCTCCATAGGAACCCACTACCCTTTGGAATGGGCAATTAACTTCATCATTCTGACCTACCGACCCCTTGACAATTCAGAAGTGCCTGTAATACGGTAGTTGCCTAGGTAAAAAAAAAGAAATTCTATTTAGTCCGTCTTTCAGATAATAAAAAAATATTAGACACGTATTTTTTGCTTTATCATATTAATCAAAAATAACTTAGAAAACACGCATCAAAATTGGGGACTGAGGGCTTGCTACGTCACAACGCAGTATTAAATCTAGCAACGCGTAACGTCATGCTACAATTTAACTCAATGTAACGCCGTAATCTTTTGATTACGTCAAAAAAGAAAAAATACGTTTTCAATATTTTTTAATAATTTACCTGCTGGATAAAAAAAATTGGACACAGGCCAGACATTATTGGTTTATTGGAAATAAATGCTTTTGTTAAAATACTGACTGTGGCCGATGTCTCGCCCACTCTTATGGAAATAAGACGTCAGTTTATGTATGTATGTATTTTTGAAAAGTTACTTAGCTATGAACACTTTCTAAGGATTTCTTTAAATATTCATAAAGTGTAGATGCTACGCGTTCGTACGAGCTACGTCGTAGCGAGGAGGTGTGTCTTAGCAAGGAGTGTGTCTTAGCGAGGCGCACGTATTACCTTTTGTAAACCACGAAAGTATGTAGGTGTATTTAGAATGTTAAAGAGGGTGCATTGAAATACCCTTATTACTTCAATGTACGGATTGACAGCGCACCCTGAGCAGTCAGTACGGCTCCTACTTTACTGACTGGCACTGTATTTTTCTTCAATAGTTCGTAAAAACGACAATATTTACGTATAAGATAGTTAATTGATTCAGGCGTGACCTTGCGGAAATCCATTATAAAATACGATAGACGTGGATACATTTAGTAACCTGTTCCGCTTAGATATTTCTAAAGAGCTATGAAAACCCTGAAGGAAATCGACACGTGTTTCACCTCTCAACGAGGCATCCTCAGGATGACGATTGACTTGCCGCGAACCCGAACGGCACGGCGTGTCGGCAACACACCGTGTTCGGGTTGCCGGTGTGGTTTTTTAGAAATAGCTAAGCGGAACAGGTTACTAAATATATCCACGTCTATTGTATTTTATTTAACTTTTTATTTAAAAGAGTGTCCGCGGAGTTTATTGCCCTTTCTACTCCATAGATACCTACTACGCTTTGGAATGGGCAACTAGGTTCATATGATGGCCTGATTGGCCGACTCCTTGACAATTCAAAAGTGCCTGTAAATGGTTTAATTGAAATAAATGCTTTAAGTTTGAGTTTATATGCCTTTTAATAGACGGAGAATAGCTTAGCCAAGTCACAGAAACGTGTGGACCATCAAACTGACAAACACGCCGTGTGTTTCCACACCGAGCGCTGAACACAGAGTGGCATACGTATACAAAACTAGCAACGCCCTGCGGTTTCACCCACATTTGTCTCGATTCCATGGGAATATCTGGATAAAAAGTATCCTATGTGTTAATCCAGATTGTAAAAATTATCTGTCTGCTAAAGTTCATCCAAATCCATTCAGTAGTTTTTGCGTGAAAGAGTAACAAACATCCATCCATCTTCACAAACTTTTGCGTTTACAATATTAGTATGATTGATTTTGTCGACACCAAAAATAAGTTGGTATTACATAGTATTTCTCATAGAAACTGTGAAAAACATTTTTTTTTATGCGGTTGTTAAACTTAAAACAACAGTTACCAAAAATATCCCATATCTCAAGAACTATGCGACAATGAGCTCAACTGTCATCAATGAGACACAATAGAATTTTAATTGTTATCGATCTCTAGGAGAGCTCGTGACCGGGCTTGCGGACGGTGAGCAATGGGTAGCTCGCCATCCGATAAGGACCAGGCCCGGGTCGACGACGCGTTGTGTTCCACGCGCGCCTCAAAGAGATGTCAGCAGAATTGACGGGGTCCGCTAGGGCCGATGCCTGCCGGGGTTGCGAATAAGGCCGAAAGGGCAACATGGCAACGGAAGGAACACGGGTGGGTTTTAGTCAGTAAGAGTCTGACATGCCCTCCCGCTCCACCCAGAGCGGGAGAAGTTATTTGATAATTTCCCACCCAAAAAAAAGGAGAACTCGTGACAATCAAGGGGATAAGTCCATCATAAGTTACCTACTTCTTTATTATAAAAAAAAAAATTAAACACACTAGGAGGCCGTGTCCTATCTAAAACGACCGTCGCATGAACACGCGATCATCGCGTTCATTTTCTTTGGCGTACCCGAAAGGGTGGTCGTGCCTACAGAAGGTGCCTTCATTTTCCGAACAAAAAAGTGACTTATGAATGCTACGGTCGCATATTTGAGCGAACGATCATTTTGGTTAGGACGTGGGGTACGATATCGATATTTTTCATCAGCAAACATAATTATTTCTTCCCTCCAGTGATCAGATCTCGTAGTTTCCATAGAGTTTGTAGAACAGGTCCCAGAATGCTATTCTGTCATGGGTCGGTCTAGATCCCAGGAAAAGGTCAAAGTTTATATCTAGGTATGGATGCGTTGTCTTCGAAATCGGGTCCCATTTGATCGGGAGCAAGTCCGTTGTCTCAGGCGTGGGATCTCTGTAAATGAATACATACAAATACATTAAGAGGACAAGGGACAATCGCTTTTAAAACGTTTCGTAATTCTGTCGTGGCCATCTTAGAATCGATAATTTCATGAAATGAACATCGACCGCTGGTCACATCATGATGTGGCCTGGTCAGATCATTGAATACTCAACGTTTGACGATATGACCAGTTAAACGCACGACTACTTCATGATGTGGCCAAACATTAGTGATCATATCGTAAAATAGTTAGATTATCCACCGGTAGAGGCGTTGATGTCGCTTTGTTTTTGTTGTGCATCATGGCGGCGGCATACAACAAATCAAACAAAGACCACACAAAAAAAATCTAAAAGTCTGAAAAGCTACTTCCAAGTTGGTCGCAGTTACTTGGCTATTTTTGAATTGTGTATTTCTATTGCCGTTATAACAAAAATTAAATAAAGTGTTTTTTGCTTGACCTTGGTACGTAACTCTTCGTATGCGAGTCCGACTCGCACTTGGCCGGTTTTTTTTAAGTTTTGTAATTGTCTTATAAAAATAACAAGGAACTGTGTTTTAATCGCTGAGATTATTCATAAATAGGTATAAAAAATTGTAGAAACACACTCACCCAAACTTAGCAAAATTGGTCCAAATGGTTGTCATCCTATCAATGATGAGCTGGTCTTCGGGAGTCGTTTCTCCGCCAAATATTTCGTAATCAAACAAATAACCAAGCTCGTCAGCATGAGTAGCTCCCGTTGAATTCATGTTTAGCCGCACCTTCATCAAGTTTCTACCACCACTGTACGAGAATATGTAACGATACACAGTGCTTGCACCATTTTGCAAAAGCAGGTCCGCCACTCTTTGGGTTGGATAACCGAAAGAGAAATCTGATACAAAGTCGGAAAGACTCCCTTTAACATTCTCAGTGATTTTATCATCTCCTACAAAAAAATGTCTGATAGCATCCACTGCTTCATCTAAATCATTATTAAAATCAAATCCTAAATTTAGATAATCTGCAAAATTGAATATTTTGTAAAATTCGTCATCTACAAACTCAAAGCCGATAGCAGACTCGTTGTCATTGTATCCAATAATAACAGGAGTTGTTATCGCTTTTGATGAGACGATATTCCTCGGATGCTCTGTTATGAAATTTTCAACACCTTCAAACTTTTTCTCTATGCACGGTACAGACGTTAGAAAATTATTACCCTGTATAGTAATAATTGCATTGCTCAAATCGTTAGCTACTTTAATTATTGTATGTGCATCAATAGTTGAAAGAAATTCCAGAGCTTCATGTATGTCTGAAGTATTGAAAGCTAATTCTCTGGCCAGTTTAATAGGTACCGTATTATCAGATACTCTTCTCCAAATGGGTGTTAAGGCAGGGCCACTCTGAATGATTGCTCTTTCGAATAATTTTTCGTATGACGATAAAAGATGAAGATTAACAGATATGCCACCAGCACTTTCACCAAATACGGTTATTTCTTTTGAATTTCCTCCAAAAGCTTCGATATTCTCGTTGATCCATCTCAGAGCTAACACTTGATCTTTGAGTCCTTGATTTCCTGGTACTTCTGGAATGTCGAGACACATAAAGCCGTAAACACCAAGTCTATAATTGATTGCTACTACAATGACGTCATGTCTCAGTAAAAAGTTTGGAGAACTGCTGTCACTATCAGCGCTGCCTTTAGTAAAACCACCTCCATGTATCCATACCATGACTGGCAGGCGGTGTCGAGAGTCGGCGATACTTGGCGCATAGATGTCCATAGTGAGACAATCTATTGTACCGATTGGTACATCATTCTCAACTTGAGGGCACGCGTTTGACTCATAGGCTTCGAAGATGTCATTGAAGCCAGGATGTGGTTTTGATTGCTGTGAAACAGTTATTTTTTTTTAGTTTCTGTATGATATTGATGACCTTGTTTATTAAATTGCAGATTATTCAAAATTAAATTATACGGGGTGGCAGGAACATCGACGCGAAAACTGAAACCATGGATTCACATCAGATTTCTTTTTTAATAACCGTAGTTAAATTTCAACGCAGGGGGGTTCAGACTCATGTACTGAATCCATGGTTTCATTTTTCGCGTCGATGTCCCTGCCACTCTGTATAAATGGCTAAATGAAAATAATTTCTATAATATAAAGGATTTTTTTGAACATAAATTAAAATGTTTGTAAATTCAAATTTGTTTATTCGTTGAAGTTTGCATGCTTTAATTTTTAAGCAAAACATGTATTATCTCATATTCTTTAATAAATGTATACCATGTTTTACGCAAATAAATTATCTTATCTTATCTTAAATAGAAAAAACATGTTTAAGACCCATAATAATAAATTTAAATTTATTTATATACTGGTGGGGTCGAAACATAGGAAGATTTTTTTTAGATTTTTGCAAACACTCAATTTGGCCTTGAGTGAGGCCAAGTTAAGGCCAAAAGTGAAAGATTGTTTATGTTTCTACCTCAATAGAAAATCAACAGGTATCTATAAATACTAAAGCTTACCCCAAATGGATTATTTTCATCCACCACCGCATAGGGTACACCCAAAAATTTGGCGTACCCATCTCCAAATTGCAGCCCTCTAATCAGGCCTCCTTTAGTAGACACTAGAGGGTCTATTCTGGGTAGTCCTTGCACTGCAGCACATATTGAGATTAACACTATTACAGACCACGTCATGTCCAAATTGTCCAATCCTTGTGACATTACTGTTGGAATTTCCCAACTATTAGCCATATCGCGGGAGTTAAGATAAAAGATAAAACATCATCTCGAAGATCTAACATTTCGATAAGTGATGTGACAATCATTAAGACAGATATTTGTGTTTCTATCATAGGTACAAAGATACGCGTGAAAAAAAAAACCGGCCAAGTGCGTGTCGAACCACGCGCAATGAAGGGTTCCGTAGTTGGAATGAATTTATCCCAAAAACAAACTTAACGTTGTAGTTGAAAAACATGTTCTCCGATACGGAATGTATGGGAAAACATGTTTTTTCAACTGTAATATAAGTTGGTCCATTATTACTCGTTAACTTGTAGAGCGTTAACGATTGAGAGATTTACCTTGTTATTTTAAGACCATTTGATTTTTATGCATTTATTTTGTTGTTTATGATTTAATTAATTTAAAGATTTCAATGAATTTTAATTTGTAATATTATTGATAATTTTAAACATTTTAGTAATTTAGTTTCCGATTTTTTATTTTTATCTTAGTAATAGTATGATTGTGATGTGTATTTGAATACTAACATAACTCTTAAGTATATCTACTAACAAAAATATGGATCAATGTGTCTGAAGCAAATAAATAAATAAATAGACTTCTTATAGGTTTTCCTGTAATCTATGAGTAAAGAGCCATACTAGGTTTTTTTTTTTTAATTTTTGGTCCTGCAGTTTTGGAGATAAGGGGGGGAATGGTCAATATTCATCGAATTTTTTAAATATCTTTAAAAGTATTTATTTTAAAATTATATAAAATATGTTTAAGATTTTTGCAACAAACCTTTTCATTTGATATGTCGCAGTCACAGAAATACATATTGTACCAAATTTCAACTTAATCGGTCCATTAAATTCGAAGCAAATTGACTGTAACAGACGGAAAGACAGAGAGACAGACACTCGAGTGATTCTATAAGGGTTCCGTTTTTTCCTTTTGAGGTACTGAACCCTAAAAAAAATTTGGAAATTATTTTTTAAAGTCACCACACTATCATAATCTTGTTTACATATCTACCTATCACGTCTGTGGTGTTTAGATATTATAATTTAACTTGACCTGTATTTTCATCAATCTTCTTCACGTGACCAGACGGCTGGCCTATTTTTAACCGACTTCAAAAAAGGAGGAGGTTCTCAATTCGACTGTATTTTTTTTTAAATGTTTGTTACCTCTGAACTTTCGACTGGGTGAACCGATTTTGATGATTCTTTTTTATTTGAAAGCTGGTACTTTCCGTGTGGTTCCATATAAATTTTATTAATTTTGCTTGGATGGTTTTTGAGTTGGGTTCAATAAATAATACGTAGTTTTTTCTCACTTAGTATAGGGATGATATCTTAAGTTCCTGTCACTGTTATTTACATAGCAGGTAGTGGTATTTGAATTTGTGTGGGGTAGGTACCATAACTAAAAACTTTTTACAAAAAAAATCAACCAACTTCCAAAAAAACTTTGTAAAAAGTTTTTTTTGACAAAAGAATCAGAAATGCCATACAACGTGGCAATGTCAATGAATGTCAGATATTTTTCCCAATGATTCTTTCCCCTCCTTTTTCACCTACTTTTTTTTTAGCTTATCTGCCTAACCTTTTCGCAACAATGTTACGGTCGTCCTCCAGTCTAACCGCATGCAGCTGAATACCAGTATTTTACATGGAGCGATTACCTATCTGACCTCCACAACCCAGTTACTAGGTAATACGATACCCCTTGGTAAGACTGGTTGTCAGACTTTCAGGCTTTTGACGACCCGTAACGACTGTCAAAGATCCACGAATGACAGTCGGGACCAACGGTTTAACGTGCTTTCCGAGACCCCCCGTCTCGGTATGTAAAGATGATAATCCATCCACGGACCAACCGCGGGAAGCATAGCTTAACCCGGTCGATTGACCCGTGTGGCTATTATTACTTAATTCCACTGTTAGCTTATTTATAATGTAAATATTATCATGTCAATTAAAGTGGACCTTCTCTTTGTTTATTTTTCTGTACTACTCCTATCTCCGTAACCCGATATCTTTCAACTATTGCCGCTGAACACATTCTGATCTGATTTGTTACAAAGCCCTCACGTATACATACAGCCTTTATGTAATGATATATTTTATTCAAATCCTATATTTTATAGACGAAATATTATGAGGTGCGCGCCTTTCCAGTTCTTTTAGAAATACCTTTTAAATTAATATTTTCAGCATGCCAATCCTTTACATATTTTTATCACATAGTTTCTTTGAGTATTGGTAATTGTTCAATGTTACCTTTGGACATTGACTCGGCACTTGGCCCGGCTCACGCGCGGTCCAGTTAAATTATTGATTTGGTGGCATCTCACACGCATAGAACACTAAGAATTTATGTAATAGTGTGTGTTAAGTAATCGTAGTATATAAGCTGTAAATGATTGTAAATAAATCAGATTTGAATTTTATATTCTTGTCTCATTACCCCTCACTGTGGCCAAGACACCTTTAGCCATCTCTGATCAGTCTCGTGAGTCTGCGGGACTGGCAGTGAGTGTACCCTTCCCGAACCTGGAAATCCTGTCTACCATCCGTCTGTAACCTTAGGTCGCATGGTGCAGACATCCTGAACTTATTTATATATTTATCTATCACACTAGGTATATGATAGGTTAGGGCTGTAGGGCTTATAGGGCTTAGAGTCGTAGGGACTGGTAGGCTTCTAGCTCTTAGCAACTTCCTTTAACTTATCATATATTTTCATATATTATCACACCCTTGACAGTATTGCGGCCTTACGTGACGTTTATTAAGGGTGGATGTACAGTAATACAGTCACTGAGATGTTGACAACGAAATTTCAAAAAAAAGGTCGGGCTTTGTAGAGATTTGTCTCTGTCACTCAAACGTTTGACAGTCCTTTTCTGAAGCTTCAAGTGTCATATTAACATCCGGGTACTATAGACCAGTGTTTTTCAACCTTTTTCATTGCACAACCCCCTTAATATGGAAAAATATTTCTCTGCCCCTTACCCTCCGCTGTTTCTAACTTGAATTAAAGTCTGTTACTTTAGTAAAAGAGTGTCCGTGGAGTTTCTTGCCCATTCTTCTCCATAGGTACCTACTACACTTTGGAATGGGCAACTAGCTTCATCTTTCTGACTGACCGACTCCTTGACAATTCAAAATTACCTGTAATTGGTTTATTTGAAATAAATGCTCCGAGTTTGAGTTTTGAGGTACCTTTTGGTTAAACAGAATAGGTACCCATAATTAACCACGCAATCTTTAAAGTTAACTTGTTTCCATTTGGAACCCCTCCTTCTTGTAAGACTTCGCCGATGTCTCAAATAAAATGCAAACAGAGAAATCGCCTAAATTTTGAAAACGATGTAATCCTATGTGTAGCAAATCCAGAACCGCAATGGGAAACGAGAATAACCAACATAATTATTATTAATGTGAATGGGTGCGACTTTTCCTCGTCACATGAATGATTCATGTGACTTGTAGGTATTTGTTGATTGGGGTTAAAAATAAATAAATAAAATCATTTTATTTCAGATAACAAAAAGATCCATAAATTGTTAGTAACATGTATGCACTTAAACCACTATTGTTAGTAACTTAAAACTTAAGACGAATTTGTGAGAAGACCACCCAACATCTAGACACAATAAGAAATGGTATTGGTCTAACTATGGTATGAGTCTTCTCACAAATTGCCTTATTATGGCAGAGGAAGTATCTGCTGTCACAGCCTTCAGGATACTATTATGACTGCCTCTTATCCTGCTCAAGAGTGAGGCCGTTTTTTTGCGGATGATGGCATGAAATCCGTCGGTATGGGTTACCGCGAACATTTCAGAAGCACTGCAAAAACGAGGCAGTCGCAACAGCATCCTAAATACATTGTTGTATTGGACGCGTAGAACACCCAGCGACCTTTTCGAGTAGTTGACCCAAAGATTACCGGTGTGCTTTAAAAAGCGTAATCTTAATTTGGTCAGTACACCGAGCAAATCTTCGTGCCAATATATTACCCATATTAACCTAAGCCTTAAATTAACTGTTTTTTAATAAATATAACATTATGAACTAGTATAGTTTTATATTTATGAGCTTTAAATTTTAAAGTAACGGTGACCCTCTTAAAAATCAAAAATCAAAATCAAAATCAAAATATTTTATTTCACATAAACCTACAAGGGCACTTATGAAACGTCAGAAGCTAGGTGCACGGTTCCAATTGGTCGCTTCCTATGGAGAAGAGCCGGCAAGAAACTCCACGGTTACTCTTTTCAAAATAAATTGTTTCTACAATGTTTTCAAATTACAGTGTAAATAGGTATGGGAGGACAGTGTAGGCCTATCAACAAGTACCAGGTACTTAGTAAAATAGAAAATGGTCCACAAGTCTACAGCCTACAACGTTCTCACATTCACAAAATCTAAAAGAAAAGAATCTATATAAAAGATAAACAAAATAATAAAAATAAGGACCTATTTAAACCAAATGACATGATTGCCTAGTGGCATGATACAGCTGTAGTCAGCTGTAACAAATCTAATTATATTTAAAAAAAAAAAAATATATATAGAAAATTGTTACTTAAAGAGAGTGTGGTTGTTGCACATGTTGAAAACCACTGCTGTAAGCTACTATATTGCGTTCATTATAACTTGTGCCATGACTCGATTGGAAGTACTGTTCTGTCAGTCGCCACTGTACGGGGTACAGCTTTACGAAGTCGACTGTACAGTATTTCTGTTTTCTTAA
The DNA here is from genome assembly GCA_963680765.1 of Agrochola lychnidis. Lineage (NCBI taxonomy): Eukaryota > Metazoa > Arthropoda > Insecta > Lepidoptera > Noctuidae > Agrochola > Agrochola lychnidis. The sequence goes on from OY796873.1 coordinate 10,367,128, forward strand.
TGTCCCTCGGCAAACTTCGTGTTGCCCTTTGCACTTGGTGCAGACCGGACGCTCTCAATCGACTTGGAAGTATATAGAGTTGTTAATACTCTTTTAACTTCATGTAATTTATTTAAAAATGGGAGGAAAGCTGCTAAAGTCGCAGGCACGACAGAGAGGAAAATAATTTTACAGCTTCTTATAGTAATCAAAACAAAACAACAATAAAGTACTTAGTTCTGAATTCAAATTATTATACACGATAAATCTAATAATTGATGGACATGGAAATTAGCATTCATTTTCATTCGGAAATGCGATGATACCAGAAAAAAAGAAATAGAAATATTTTACGTGGCTTTTGGCTGTTTCTTGTAAATTTTGAGCGTTCAACCTTTCCATAAGCCATCAAAGAGCTTTGCTTCCTATATGTCCTCTAAAATAATAATATATCAGTGCCTAAGTGCTAATAGAAACTACAAAATTCCTGAGTTGTTCACACAAATACCTACTAATATTCTGGTACGCTGGGAATTAATGGAATCTTGGCGGAATTTATTAACTTGGCACACTACCCACGTACCAATACGTAGAGGCTCTTAGTGTAGTAGATACAAACGTGTTACATGGATATTAGATTGTATACATGGTGCCGTCAAAGATAACTAACTTTGCAAATTTTATTACAAAATATAATATAATATAATATATATTATAATATATATTTCGCGATGAGAGAAGACAGAGTGACACCCACATTTCTTCGGTTATGTAAGACGAGGGGCTTGTGGCAAAAGAGGGTCTCGTGGCTAAAGAGGGGCTAGAGGCTAAATGATAACAGCCGGAGACGAGAAGAGATGTTTTTCAGCTAGGGTGTATTTACCGATGCTGTGCGATTGACGATTTTCTTAATGATGATTTACTAACTAATTGACATACTATTACCCTGATTGACATAATTATTGTGAACCTGGTTCGCTTACTTAGTCTTATTTTTAACCGACTTCAAAAAAAAGGAGGATGTTCTCAATTCGTCGGGATATTTTTTTTTCTTTTATGTATGTTCCCCGATTACTCGAAGACGGCTGGACCGATTTGAAAAATTCTTTTTTTTGTTTGAAAGGGTATACTTTCAAGTTGGTCCCATTGTCATTTGGTCACGATCTGATGATGGAATCTTGGAGAAATCGAGGGAACTCTTCAAATATTAAAGGCACATCTATAGCGATTTGGGTATTTTTGATGAGCAGTTGACATAAGGCTAGTGTAACTTATATAAATTACAAATCAACCCACTAAAAAGTGAAAAAAAAAAAAACTTTTTTACAAAATATACAACCAACTTCCAAACTACAAAGTGAAAAATAACTTTAATTTCGGAAGTCGGTGTCTTTGGATCAGTATTTAAGTTTTTTAACACCGACTTCCGAAATTAAAGTTATTTTTCACTTTGTAGTTTGGAAGTTGGTTGTATTTTTTGTAAAAAAGTTTTTTATATTTTTAATTGCTCTGACCACACTGACATTTTTACTAAATTTTTTGTAATTCCAATGATCTGCATATTTCTAAATTTTTTATTTGGAATTGTAAACCCTTTTATTTTACCGTCACGTGGGTGACGGTAAAATATGGAGTACTTTATTATAAAAACACCTATGTACTATACCCATTTTTTGCAAAGAAATAAATGATTTGATTTGGTTTGATTTGAGATGCGTCTGCATGGCTTGAGGTGGAGTAGATATGTGTGCTGGCTAGCATTGGAACAAATTTACAAAATTGATCAGAATCAGTCGATTTCGTGCACGGCCTAGTAAACATAAATACTAAAAGCAATTTTAAAAGTATTTCTGTTTTTAGTTTTTAACATCCACGAGGCGATATTTTTTTGTTAGTTTGTTTGAATAAACGATATTTTTTAGAATTCAATTTGATGACACCAATAAAACTCGCTGATTGCTTTCAATACTGAAAAAAATCCATTCCATATTCAGTGTAATTTTTGTAAGTAGGTATGATTTTTTTCCGCATTGTGTCAACGCAATTTTATGCAATTTAAGCAAAAATCTTCCTTAATTGAGTATCAATAAGAATTATAATTTGTCGAGATACCTACAGCTCTGTCGATCTAAGGGCTAATGCATACGACGGTTTGTAAACACACCGTCGACGCGCGTATTTCGCGCTGCAGACGCAATTTGTATAGATTTTTCGCGATACACGGAACGCGCGTCGACGTCGCGTATAATAAATGCTGTTTACAATGTGTGCAAAGCCTTAAACTGCCCCTAAATGCCAATGAGCTTGAGTGGTTAGCTTGCGTGTTCTATGCTGAGTTCACGCAATGCATCGTACGTCCAGCCAGTAATAGGACTCGCCCATCAAGGAGCGCTGTCCCAAATTAGACGCATTATGAATTTATTATAAATAAAACAAAAAGTATTTTAATAAAAAAACGGATACCAAAAGATAAATAATTAAGTTACCCTTAAAATAGTAAAGGTTTAAAAAAAATACGCTTGGTAGTTTTTATATGATTCTCAGTTTATTATCCGCGTTAGACATAATTTTACAAATTAATTACACTATGTAATATAAATATAATCTAAAATATTCACAGATTAAGTTATTAAAAAAATGCTCTAATTTAACATATATTTTTTTCAAATCATTAACACTACTCGTTTAGACGTGATCTTCAATATAAAATCATTGTATTTTTTTGTATCATTATTGTTGCAAGTAATTGTATTATAATGTTATGATACAGTTAAAGATTCAGATTTGCATGCCATTTTTTTTTTTGGGTGGGAAATCATCAAATAACTTCTCCCGCTCTGGGCGGAGCGGGAGGGCGTGTCAGACTCTTACTGACTAAAACCCACCCGTGTTCCTTCGGTTGCCCTGTTGCCGGGGGCCACGATTTCCCTATCAGTTTTCTTCGAACCCCCGGCAGGCATTGGCCCTAGCGGACCCCGTCAATTCTGCTGACATCTCTTTGAGGCGCGCGTGGAACACAACGCGCCGACGACCCGAGCTTGGTCCTTATCGGACGGCGAGCTACCCATTGTTCACCATCCGCAAGCCCGCGCTTATGGTGGCCAGAAATCGGCTCGCGATTCCCGCCCAGATTTGCATGCCTCAAGGCGTAATATGGTTGAACTATGCTCTATTTTATTTTTAACAACTTTATGTAATCACCCTTATTAGCAAATTTATGATTTTGAATTTGAAATGTCGGTTATTGTCGCCTTAAGGCTAACATGGATACAAACACCTATCAATCCCGGGCCTGGTCCTTATCGGACGCTGACCTTTAAACCCAGTTACTGGGTAACACGATAACCCTTAGTAAGCCTGGTTGTTAAGACTTTTAATTCCCATTTAGCGTTCCTAAAATATTGTTGAAATATTGTTTTTGTATGATTGTGCTTCTTTTTCTGAACCTCAAATAATTCGAATTTTGGGGACCTATTAATATTAAATAGGAGTAACTGCAACCAATTTGGATGTGATAGAGATTCATTTATTTAAAAGGTCAATAAGTCTTTAAAGAATCAGTAAAATATTTCCCTTTAAAAAGTCTATAAACCTTAAACACGATGTGAAAAAAAAATAAAGCCCCAGCCTGTCCCATCTTTGATGTCCTCCCTCCGGTAAACGCCCTAAGCCGAGGCTCGTACCCCACAGGGGGTGCCCTTAGCGAGCGTCCACCTAGTTTATAAGTTTAGTTTGTAAGTCCCTGGCTGGAGACTTTGAGTGTAGCAGCTTAAGGCACCCACAGGTTTGCTCGGTTAAATAGTCATGGCCTCAGAGGCCAGCTATGAGATGCAAAACAAAAAAAAAAGTGAAAAAAGCCGTTCCCCTAACTGCTATTCCGGCACGAGACTTACGTATGATTAAACATTATCCTTACTTAATATTGTAAAGAAAAAGTTATGAAAATTCATAATATTTCATAAGCAATAAAACCAAAAAGGATACATTTGTTTGGTTTCAGGGTTCGGCACATGGCGTTAACACAAGTTTCAAGAAAAGTCGAAGCGAAAAAAAAAGAAAAACCGGTCAAGTGCGTAGTGGCGTAACTATACAGTTTGAGGCCCGTGCCAAATTCATCGGAGGGCTTTTCCTAAAAGTTGGCAACGTCGCAAATAGCTGTCAAATATTTACCTGTTTTGATTAATTTGCCAATAGTACTGTATAGAATTAAAAAATGTGGCTAACTAGGGAACTAAAATATTGATTATGAAATGCAATCATTAATATCGTAACACCGAATATTTAGTTTTAGATGTAAAAAAAAAAGTATTTGGAACCTTTTCAAGTGCTTTTTTACACCTAAAACGGTTACAACATCAAATTCAGTGTTATATTTGCAATTCATTATTAATTCTAGTTCGCTAGTTAGCCACATTTTTTATTTCCATACAGTAATATTGCCAAATTAATCAAAATATCGAAATATTTGACATATATTTGCGACGTTGCCCACTTTCAGAATAAACGCTCTTAATGTAAAGAAGCTCAACCAAATTTTTTATAAATCACCACGTTAAGTACGTACAAACGCAATTGTAATAATAATAAAATATACGGTTTATAATAAATCTTATAATATAATAAATATAATTTGTTAATTTTCTTGTAACTTTTAATTTATAGAGCGTATTGGACTGAAAACCACAATTACTGCTTTATAAAAAAATATATTATTAAAATTGCATTTTTCGGACTTTCTGTTCAGTAAAAGTGTTCACATCATTAAAATTCGAATTTCGAGTCATGGAAGGTTCGATGGATAGATTACCTAATTAACTTGCGTAACCTTTACTGTTCAACAGAATTTCTTAAATATTTTTTTGTAAATTTTAATTTGTTTTAAAAATGATCACTCGGCACTAGCCGTAGTCACAGGAATGTTTACAAATAATATAAATAGCATCGAAACGTGGCATCTAGTTAGATGTAAGTAACGTTTTAAATGTTACCGAATTTGAAGATTAGGATCAAAAGTGAGTTTTTACACTAGCGGACGTCACGCGGTTTCACCCGCGTAGTTCCCGTTCCCGTGGGAGTACGGGGATAAAATATAGCCTATGTTACTCGCTGATAATGTAGCTATCCATTGCTGAATGAATTTTTCAAATTGGTCCAGTAGTTTTTAAGTTTATTGGTTACATACAAAAATACAAATCCTTCCTCTTTATAATATTATTAGTATAGAAGTATAGATAAAACTTGATAATTTATTCCATCTTTTGATACTTTGTCGAAAAAATATAAATTAGAAAAAAACTTTTTTCACTTTTTTTTTTAACTTTAATTCCGGAAGTCGGTGGCAAAAAACGAAAATTCAAAACCTTAGACACCGACTTCCGAAATTAAAATTATTTTTCACTTTATAGTGTTTTTTTGGAAGACAGTTGTTTTTTTTTTTTTTTTTGTAAAATGTTTTTATTTTTCACTTTTTAGCTGTGGTATTTACCCCACACAAATTCGAATACCACTACTTGCTATGTAAATAACAGTGAGAGGAACTTAACATATCATCCACATACTAAGTGGGATAAAAATTTATATGGGACCACCACTAAAGTATTACCTACCAAACAAAAAAAGAATCATTAAAATCAATTCATAATTAGCCGAGTTGTCGCGTAACAAACATACAAAAAAAAATACAGTTGAATTGAGAACCTCCTCCTTCTGGAAGTCGGTTAAAATTTTTTATTTCTACAATAAACTTACCAAAGGAGATGTCCGCTTTTTGTATGGAGGTTGGTTTTTTATTCCGAGAAAAATCTAACCAGCATCAAACTACACATAAATGAAAGCGACAAAAATATGGAACTAGGAACCACTGAAATAATATTTTTAGACCCCTCCATTTAAGAGAAAAATAATAAACTATTTAATGTTACTACATATATTTTATTTGTTGATGGCAACCCAAATACACACTTTGACAATGTCTTATTTGACAGATAATTCAATTCATCTGTCAATTATGACATTTCACACTCTGTCATATTTGACAGATGAATAGAATTATCTGTCAAATATGACATAAAGTGTTGATTGACAGACCTCAACCTTATTCATCCGTCTGATCCGTCACACTTTCGCTCTTGCCTTTGTGTTATCCAGTGTTATCGTATTTTAATTTGTGCTTACCTCTATTTGATTTACCTGATTTTACGGACTTGGCTTTTACACAACGGATTCTTCTATTTTGCACATGATTAGGATACTGGTAGCTTATGAACCTTTAACCCTGACGACTTTGCTTTTTCATAACGGTAATTTGATATTGCACGCGATTAGGACTTCGGCATTCTAATTTAAAACCCCGTATGTAAGTACTGTTCTGTATTTCTATTTAGCTCCATACGGGTTTTATTTGCACAATCTTTGCCACTTAAGCAACCATTAACTTCCTTTTCTATTTTCATTTCAGATTATTGTTACAGTAATGGCTCACTGCATGAATTGCAACATAGCAATACACGCTACTCAGCAGTATGAATATGACGCTTTAAGCATGAGCCCTGAGATAGTCTCAATAATTGAAGAATGGACTGCCCAAGAGGTAAGGTATTCTTTAACTTACATTGTTAGGTTTTTTTTAATAATTTCTAGCTGGGGTTTTGCTAAAAAAGATTAAACAGTACTACTGCTTAAGAATATATAGAAAAACGATATTGTGTTTTCAACAAATTATTTTGTTTTTAGGTAACTGATGGAGATCGCATTTGCCAAGAATGCATCAACCTTTTACTGACAGAAATAAATAACAGAAACGAGCACAACATTGGTGACCGACAGCTGGGTCATCAATCAGTATGTGTTTGTTGTGGCATTTCTATCTCAAGAAGAACAGGCAGGCGCTCTCGTCCCTTACTTGATGGTCATCCTGAGCAGGCTTATATAGCTAGCATCATCAACCCCCGTCAGGTAAATGAAAATTAACACATAACACATCATGCCTTGTTTCCCCGAAGGGTTGGGCAGAGATGTACCTGTAGCAGGTACACCCACATTTTGCCAGTTATGTTTAGTCCCGTATAATAGAGGGCAAGCCTATTGCCATCAACAGGGCACAAATCCAGACTCCGGGCTGCTACTGATAAATTCTAGATAGAAAAACTTAATAACACTGTCCGACTCGGGAATCAAACCCAAGACCTCATGCTCAGCAGTAGCGCTTGCAACCACTATATAAACAAGGCAGTCAATTAAATATTTACTCATTCACACTTGATAATTATATCTCTGATTACTGGAACACACAATAAATGAAAACTTAATTTCAGATCCCTTCTAATGCTCGAGCATGTAATGCCTGCTGGCAAAGGGCTCATCACAATATTCACGAAGTGATGGAACCACCAAGACAGGCACAAGTGATTGTTGAAAATGTTGAAAGTGGGTCTAGCTCTGTGGCTGAACCTGTAAGTGCACTCAGTTCAGAAATTGATATTGAAAATGTAGTTCGAAATGAGAACAGGTATATTGAGTTAGATGGTTACAGCCGAACCCCGGATTCAGCAAATCATTGTTTTGTTCCTGAGTGTACAAATGTGGAACGTTTAAGAGTACCTATTTATCTTAAAAAACAAATATTAATGGACTATAAATTATATGTCTCACCGAATGCCCGAGTATGTGAAGAACATGCAAGTGTTTATAATTGGGAACTGTTGAATGAATTTCAGTTCACAACACAATTTACCCTGAGTCATATTGTAGAAATGTTAGATTTATTAAGAAAAAACAAAACTAACATTATTAATTTTGAAAATGTGGAAAATATGAACAACCAGATTTGTCGTTACTGGACAGGCTTGACTGTATTGAATTTTTTAACAATACTAAGCTGTATTAGTAATCAATTATCAGCCGTGTGTCGAAAACCAAAAACAGCTTTAGGACTATACCTCATGAAAATAAGAACTGGGGAGCCAATTAGACGAATTGCATCATTAATCTGCATAAATAAATCTGTAGCATGCACCTATATGAAAAAGGTACGTAACTGCATGAAAGAATTTTATGTACCAATACATTTAGGTGTCATTCATATTTCTCGAGCAAATCTGTCCAGTAGGAATCTTTTAATCCCACAGGGTCTTTTTGGAACAGCAGAAAATAACCCTATACTTATATGCGATGGAACCTATATATACTTACAGAAATCGTCAAATTATCTGTTCCAAAAAAAATCATATAGCTTACATAAGTTTGCAAATCTTGTTAAGCCTTTTTTGCTGGTGGCCACCGATGGCCACATTATAGACATATTTGGTCCATACGCAGCCACAACATCTGATGCTACAATTATGCGACTGCTGTTCCAGAATGAAAATTCCAATTTAAGGCAATATTTTAGACAGAATGATGTATTTATTCTTGACCGCGGTTTTAGAGATTCTATCCCATTGCTCACATCTTTGGGATATACTGTGTGTAAACCAGAGACCCTAAGTGTAGGGGAAACTCAATTATCGACCGAGAAAGCCAACAAATCACGACTAGTGACACTGTGCAGATGGGTTATTGAAGTTGTAAACGGTCGGTTTAAACGGGATTTTAAAATCTTTCGAAATAAATATTTTAATATAGGGTCTAGAAATCTTATGGATGATTTTAAAATAGCAGGAGCCATTTTAAACCATTTCCATCCTGTTTTGACTGACCGTACTGATGCCCAAAATATACTGGAAAGAGCTAGTCAGAGAATGAACATGCCAAATGCTTTAGCTGAACATGTGATTGGGCATCAGCTTAATAGACGCCGAGCCAGTTTCGTCCAGATAAATGGTCAAATACCACAGTTGAATATGTTCCCCACTATGGACATGTCAGATTTAGTTTTATTTAGCTTAGGAATTTATCAAATTAAACAGGCTCGCTCTTATTATGGGGAACATATTCGGCCGAATGGTACTTTTACTGTAGAAGTAAGTGAAGATGTAGAATTGATAAACATTCCAGGCATTTCGTTATCACATGAGACAGCTTTGATCAGAGGACGAATAAAGTCACGCCACATCAGTAATAGAGTGTATTATACATACATTTTATTGAAAGTGGCAGAGGCTAGTTGGCAAAGTTGCATTTCTGAGTATTATTGCAGTTGCATAATTGGGAAAAGGACTGTTGGAAGCTGTGCTCATGTAATGACAATTGTCTGGTATCTTGGATGGGCTCGGCATCAAAATGATATATCTCCACCTGCTCAGTTTCTCGACAGTATTTTAATAAGAGAAGACATTGAAAATGAAGAAAATTAATAAATGAATATTTAAAATTAAAAAAACTTTTATTTCATAACAAAACTGTAACACTTGCGTCCAATTATAGCATATTAATTCAGTTTTTAAATACCTAGCATACCTAATTGCCGAATGGCTTTTCATTCGCTTCCAATCTCGATTCTAAGTCACAATAAGGAATTCTCCTACGTAATTAAAAAATGTTCTCGATCAGTAGATACTATTATCATTTACTCCTGCTAAGCAACCTGTGGACTATGCTGAAACATGCCATTCTTGATAAACGGGGTGTTGGTAAAATATTGCAACTTGCACATGAACATTCGAAGTAGCCATAATCTTATAGAGTGTGCTTTCAGTTTTGAAGGAATAATTTTATACTACACTGACAATATACCATTTCATCTTATTTCCTAATGGTACTGTAAATAATATGATTATATTAATGTTTTGTTTACATTGATGATTCTATCCATTTGTCAAATATGACAAATAACGCAAGGTACTGTCAATCAGTTGACAGTAATATGTGTCAATTTTGACAAGTTTACTATTTTTTGGGGTGTGTTCACTTTAATAACTTGGATAATTGGAAAGGTTCGTTCGTTTTAGGAGTAAATTAACACTAAAATAAAAAACGATTTTTTTCAAAATTGGAGGTATTTAAAAAAAATTGTTAAAGCTAAAACCACTAGTTTTTCGGATGTCTATCCAAATATATTTAACTTATCCTGGTTAGAATTATTGTATAATAAAAAACCATTTTCGGACATGTCCTTTATAAGCTGCAAAATGAACATACACCGCATTTGGGTCGATATTTCTTATAAGTTTTTGAACTCCGCCATAAGTGCCTTTCATGTTATCATCACCATCACAATATCCTTGTCCATAGCGCTTATTCTGAGGAATCTTTTTGTCATTTATGGATTTTAAAATCTGATTGGACATTCCTATAGACCAGTTGGGTGCTATTTCAGATTGGATGCACGTGACGTAACGCTAAAAAATTTTTTTTCGGATTCTTTGTACGATAGAGAATATAGATCCGTGGGTTGCGCTCCCTCGATCCTACCCGCTTCATTGTTCAAATCAACAAAATATGATTTTTATATGAAATATGCGTATTTTTTTTACGTTTGCACGAATAACTTGGAATCTGAGGATTTAGGCCAAAATCTCATTTGACAAAAGTTGTTTGCAATAAAAAGTACAGAAGATATGTGGGTTTTAATATCCCGTTTTTTCAATTAACCATGTTAAAATGGCTATGTTTTATAAAAAAAATCGAAGAAATGCAAGAAATTTCTCGAATTTTTTAAAGTTATTAATAATCATCTTAGCTTAACAAAACTTTAGCTCAAGTTACCTCAATATATCATAAGTAAGCCATAAAATTTTCAGGGCGATCGCTCATGCGGCTTTTGTTTAATTGTTATGAAAATATGGCAGTGCATTTGAACAATGAAGCGGGTAGGTTCGAGGGGGCGCAACCCACGGATCTATATTCTCTATCGTACAAAGACCCAAAAGAAATATTTTTTATCGTTACGTCACGTGCATCCAGTTTACACTGAGCTTTTACAGCATCCAACTGGTCTACTAAGGCAGTTTGATCCTTAACCTCATGAAATCCTAAAAATTACTCTTTTATTACTAGCGCCTTTGTAGTGCTGTTTCCATTTTTCTCGATCACACAGTAGCGATTGATTTGTAATGGAAATATTGTTTAATAAATACAGTAAGTTAATTAACGAAAGGCATTCCCGCTAACCCGCAATAGTATGGCGTCCATACATGCTTAAAAAATATTTTCATTCAAAAACAAAAAGTTTAATTTTTTTAATAATAAAATATTCACAAAAAGTATTAAATTGATACGTAAAAACCGGCCAAGTGCGTGTCGGACCACGCACAATGAAAGGTTCCATAGTTGGGATGAATTTATGCCAAAAACAAACTTAACTTTGTAGTTGATAAACATGTTCTCCCATACGGAATGTATGGGAAAACATGTTTTTGCAACTGCAAAGTTAAGTTGGTCAATTATTACTCGATAACTAGTAAAGCCTACTTAGCTGTGATAGTTTTCCTTTTAATTTCGTTATATAAACTACTGCTGTGATTTTTTTCACACATCCAAAACCAACCATTTAGCTGGCAGGGGGGGGGGACACTTGACTCTAACAAAAATTAGCACTTTAAAGCTTAATATTTTGCAAACGAATCCCTGAATCCAAAAATAGCTTTCACAAACTCGTAATATTTTTGTAAGACCTTTTCAATGATACCCCACACTATGGGATAAAAAATTAAACATCACCACTTTACGTGTATGGGAGGTACCCTAAAAAAAATGTTTTTCATAATTTTGTTTTACCACTTTGTCGGCGTAATTAATATGTATACCTATGTCAAATTACAGCTTTCTAGTACTAAGGGTCTCAGAGCTAAACCGCGGACAGACCGACAGACAGACACAGACAGACAGACAGATGGACATGACGAAACTATAAGGGTTCCTTGTTTACTACGGAACCCTAAAAATTCGTGATAAACTATTTACATACCTACAAATTTGTACGGAACCCTCGATGCGCGAGTCCGACTCGCACTCGACCGGTTTTTTATAAATCCAACCCACTTTGGTCCATAAACTTACCTCTTCCCTTACAAACTACTTGCATGGGACTAAGTGCGAATGGGACCAAGTGCGAATGGGACCAAGTGCGAATGGGACCAACTGCGAACGCGGTACGAAGTGCGAATGGGACGAAGTGCGAATAACCCGTTATGACTTGTAGAGACCCGCTAAATGACGACCGTCCGCGCCCCATGTGATTACTTAATACGTGGCGATTTTTTAAATCTTTTTTCAGAAAATTACCACAATAAATAGACTCTCAGTACGATACTTAACTACACCCTCACGGATCGGACAGGGTTTTTGTTACACGCTGTATACTTATTATTTTATAAATAGTCGTATCAAATATAATGAATTAAATGGTGCGGTTATTAAATATTTTTCATTTACCAGAGTTTTCCAGATTTTGAACCAGAATAGCAATGAGCTCATTCTGTTATTTTGGACTAATTTTTAGGATCTTCCTGTGCTCACTTTCCTCTTAGGCCCTCTCCGGCTGGGGGCCCTGGCATTTTGCCCGTCCTGCCACAGTTTTAGTTCCGTACCACCGTAAAATATTTTCTAAAAACGTCAAAAAATACACGTTTCTTGTAACCTTTTTTTTTGCGGCCGTAATAGAAGAATATTTATATTTTCTTAATGTCCCTCGGGTATCATCGGATTTCCGAATATAAACGAATACTAATTTCCATGTCCATCAATTATTAGATTTATAGTGTAAAATAATTTGAATTTAGAACTAAGTACTTTATTGTTGTTTTGTTTTGATTACTATATAGAGCTGTAAAACTATTTTCCTATCTGTCGTGCCTGCGATTTTAGCGGCTTTCCTTCCATTTTTAAATAAATTACATTTATACTTCCAAGTCGATTGAAAGCGTCCGGTGTGCACCAAGTGCAAAGGGCAACTAATGCAAATCCGATGACTGACGAAACACGAGGTTTGCCGAGGGTTATTAGGATCATATTTTGTCTGTACATATTCTGTGAAAATCTCAAGTGTCTACCTATTACGGTTCAAAATATACAGCTCTGTGACGAACGGACAGCAGAGCAATAGGATTCTGTTGCCACCCTCTGGGCACGGAACATTAAAGTTTCAGTTATGAAATAATCGCGTTTCAGTTACATGTGATTGAAAAGTTAAGCAATTTCTTACAAACTCGTGATTGAACTTGAAGTAATCGCGTGATTCAACTTGGAAGTTGAAGGTTGTTTTGAACAAAAGAACAACGTAATAATAACATTACACCTGTGTTGCTCGAAGGGTTAGAAAAATAAATAAAATTTGTTGGTGTAATTAATTAACTTTGGTGATTTGTGAATGTTGTGGTGTTACACATCGATGGCCGCAAAGTATATAGGTACGGTTATATACAAAATCATGTCTTTTCAGAAGAGCGTTTTGAACGCAAAACTGTGATAAATTAATAAAAGAACAAAATACAATAGACGTGGATATATTTAATAACCTGTTCCGCTTAGCTATTTCTAAAGAGCTGAACGCAGAGTGCACTCTGCGTTCAGCGCTCGGTGTGGCAACACGCCGTGTTCGGGTTCGCGATAAGTCAATCGTCATCCTGAGGATGCCTCGTTGAGAGGTGAAACACGTGTCGATTTATTTCAGGGTTTTTTATGGCTCTTTAGAAATAGCTAAGCGGAACAGGTTACTAAATATATCCACGTCTATTGTATTTTTTATTGGATATCCGCAAGGTCACGCCTGAATAGAAGAAAAAACGAACTGAACTAGAAGAAAAAAAGTTTAATTGTTTTGAATGATCTTTTTAGAGGCGGGCAGACAACTAGGTGATTGGAAGTTGGCAAGATCGCCTCTGCGGTTTCACCCGCATAAGTCAAGATCTCGTGAGAAAATCGGGATAAAAAGAATCCTATGTCCTAACCCAGGTCATGGTCTACCCATGTGCCAAATTTCATCCATATCCGTTTAGCCGTGTTAGCGTGAAACCGAAACAAAAAAAAACAGTGGCATTCCGTGAGTGCTGACAGAAGTGAAAACTTGAAAAAAAATCGGCACCGCGGTATTCAACGCGTTGATGTCTTTTACTCCACTGTGTCGGTAAATTGCGTTACAATGTCGCGAAATCAGTGGTTTAGTCCCATCTCAAAAATGCCCCGCGCCTAAAGAAGTTTTTACTTAAAAAAAAACCCGACTGCAAAAACACATAACTGAAAAGAGAAAAACCAGCATTATAATCTATACAGGGTTACTGGTAACTCGACGTATTCCTTGCAGGACGTCATAGTAGGGTTAAAATGCAACAAATTAAGCCACCAAATGTTCTACCGAAATTCAGTAGTTTTTGAATTAGTTAAGAGTTTTAGTTTTTTTATGAAAAATCCCAGATTAAATCATTTGAAACCAATTTAAAAATGATTTACGGCGCGACTGTACTGAAATTTAAGTTATTATCATAGTTGACGCCGTAGCAGACCTTTGTTAATAAATAAAAGTTCAATAATGCCTAAAACTTTGGCAAATATCAGTAACCAAACATTTTAATTTTTTGTAATTTTTGCTATTACTTCATAAAAAAATGTAGTCTAGTGCAAAAAAAAATGCTACACCTGGTGTACAAATTACTAAGAAAATATCCTTGTCTTATCAGCTATCCAAAAAGGTATGAAAGTTAATACAAAATCATGGACTACATTATGAAAATCGTTTTTGATTTAGTACAGGCGTGCGTTATACAAAAAGGTGATTATTCGAAAAATCTAAAACAAAATCGTGAACATTATTATTCTTTTTAATAAATATTAAAAACTTTAATTACACACATTTCACACGTCTTGTTCGATGTGCTGCCCTCGGTTTCGAATACATGTTCTTATTCGCTTCCTTACTTCGTTTTTTGTTATTCTTGATGTGATTGTTGCCCTCATCTGGTCCGCCGCATTTGTAATTCTCTCCCTTAGTTCTTCAATTGAATTTACTGGGGTCACATAAACTAGATCTTTCATATGACCCCAGACGTAAAAGTCTAGCGGCGTCAGATCAGGGCTTCGTGCAGGCCACGGAATCGGCCCACCGCGCCCTATCCATCGGTTTGGATAGTTTTCATCCAGCAATTGTCGAATTGTGATTCGGAAGTGGGCTGGACATCCGTCATGTTGGTAAATCATGTTTGCTCTTCTTTCTTCCGGTACATCCGTGAGCAGTGCTGATAAATGATTTCTGAGGAAATCTTCATAAAGTTCCCCATTTAGTGTTCGGGGTAAAAAATGTGGGCCAATTAATTTGTCGTCAATAATACCCATCCAAACATTAAGCGAGAACCTTCGCTGGGATGCGGTTGGTTTCAGTTTTTTAGGGTTTGCTTCTGCTTTCGGTGCCCAGTAATGTAAGTTGTGGTAATTTGTGATACCATCACGATCAAAACATGACTCATCGGTCCACAGAATGTTTTTTAAAAAGTTTTCGCTGTTGGCGTCGGCACTTAGCATAAAACGACAAAATTCAAGCCGTCTCGGCGGATCTCCTTCTTCTAATGACGACTGGTTGGTAATGGTATGGATGTCGGCCTGACAAGCGAACTACAGACCAGACTTTCCACTGTGACATACCAAGCTCACGTGCTACGATGTTTGTCGATGTGTTAGGATCGTCAATAAAACGTTGAAGAATAAGCTCCTCGTCCTCAGCCGTGTATCTCCGGGAACGACCAGTGTCAACTTGCCTGCTTCTTTGGACGCTGCCAGTTTCAGATATTTGCCGATAAGTCGATCCGAAGACACTAACGTGGGGGAGTCGGCGGTTGGGAATGCGAAGTTGATATTCTCGCCGCGCCTCAGCAGCGTTACCGTCACAAAGTCCGTAACAGTACATTATGTCAGCGTATTCAGGATTAGAATATGCAGCCATAGTCAGCGCTTATGAAGGCACAGCACAGCACAAGAGCAAGATACGCAGCAACAGTTAGGGAAATAGCCAGTAACAAAACACGAGCTTGCGCGACGTAGAGTTGAAACTAACTAACGCTGACGACCAAATTTTGCAAAATCGCACCCCCTGTCATGCCGAGAGAACAATAGCGACCAATCACAAAGCTCCCCGAGTGTTTGGAGTTCAAGCGCAGGTAAAAACTACGAATAATACGAATACGAAACAATAGGTTGACCGTCTCGCAATTTTACCTGCCCCCCATAAAACTCTTCTCTTCCCTGGCACACATGCAAAAGTATTGACAATCATACCTTTCTGAATAACTGATAAGACAAGGATATTTTCCTAGTAATTTTTACACCAGGTGTAGTATTTTTTTTTTTGCACTAGACTACATTTTTTATGAAGTAATAGCAAAAATTACAAAAAATTAAATGTTGGTTAGTGATATTTGCCAAAGTTTTAGGCATTATTGAACTTTTAATTATTAACATAGGTCTGCTACGGCGTGAACTATTATAATAACTTAAATTTCAGTACAGTCGCGCCGTAAATCATTTTTAAATTGGTTTCAAATGATTTAATCTGGGATTTTTCATAAAAAACTAAAACTCTTAACTAATTCAAAAACTACTGAATTTCGGTAGAACATTTGGTGGCTTAATTTGTTGCATTTTAACCCTACTATGACGTCCTGCAAGGAATACGTCGAGTTACCAGTAACCCTGTATAATTTTGGTATTGCAGGCGGGACAAACAAAATTTACACCATCATTTCAGGTTATTGGTTTGTCCCGCCTGCAATACCAAAATTACATAGATTCTAATTCTTGTTTTTCTCTTTTCAGTTATGTATTTTTGCAGTCGGGTTTTTTGTTTTTTACCCGACCACCCCAGAAGGAGGATAATGTTTTTAAAATATATTTTTTTATTTCAAGCTTTTACTTTTTACTCATTACTAGCTTTCATTTGATATCAATAAAGAAGTTTTTTTTTAAACCTACCCCTCCCTTTTTTTGTATTTGCAGATGCAATATATAAATATTATATAGCCTATGTCACTCCCACAATTATAGCAAATCTAACGACACCTCACATGTTGAAATCCATCAAGCCGTTTAGGCTACAGAGCGTGCCAAAGAAATAGACATATATACATACTCTCGAAAAACATTACCCTCCTTCTGGGGCAGCCGGGTAAAAACAAAGAAACTTACTTTCGCATTTACAAATATTACTTAGGATTTCATGTAGGCAGCTGGGAGGACAAATCCCATAGCGAATTGTGGCGTACTACAATCAAGGTCTGTCTCTCATTCTTATAGCAAAATCAAATAACACAAGTTTCACTAACCGCCATGCCACTTCGTAAATGAAATAATATCTCGCAATTTGGAAGCTCCTCCCACGCTTCCATGTCGGTTTGTTGTGTAAGCAACAAAACTTTCAAACTGTTTATACAAGGTCAATTTAAATTAGCTAGCTAAACTGCGCAAACGTGACAAGTAAAAAAAAAAAATCTGATATAAAATGTCAGATTTTCAATTCTGTTTTTTTTTTCTGTGTCCACCACACAGTAGTGATGTGTATCGATGCGGAAGTCAACGAAGCCGGAGGTGGAGGTGGGGAAAAAGATCAATAATTATTTATTACCCGACTGCCCCAGAAGGAGGAAAATGTTTTGAATAAAATAAAATCTACCTAATCATATTCATAGTCAAGATAACGCTTCTTAAAGCTTATTGCTAAGTGTTTTACATGTGCAGCCTATGAATTAACTATACTCAGCGGGCTATCAGCGCCCTACGGGTCCAATATAGTAACGGGTTCAGGTTGTTGATGGGGCTGCCCCATTTCTGCAGTATAGCATAATTTAAATAGCAGGTACGACGCACTGGTTGAATACCTTAGTTTTCAAACATTGCGGTATGGGTGAAAAGAATTGACACAGTTTTTCAAACACTTCTTGGATGAAAAGAGATTTTTGTTATAGTGGTTTTAATTTTAATGGCACTTTTATTTTCACCATTCACGCCGATTACGCCGATGACGCCGCCGTCGCCGATAAAATAAACGTCAGACGCCGTCGCCGCCGCGCCGGTAAAAAAACATCGGAGCACACCTCTAAGTCGTGCGTGAGACTACTGGGCTATCACGACATACTTTATAATCGAATTAAAATTCTCTCAATAAGACTCCACCCTTTCTTTTTTTGTTGGTTGGGAAATTATCAAATAACTTCTCCCGCTCTGGGCGGAGCGGGAGGGCGTGTCAGACTCTTACTGACTAAAACCTACCCATGTTCCTTCAGTTGCCATGTTGCCGGGGGCCACGATCGGGCTTTCGGTTTTCTTTGTAACCCCGGCAGGCATCGGCCCTAGTGGACCCCGTCAGTTCTGCTGACATCTCTTTGAGGCACGCGTGGAACACAACGCGCCGGTCTGGTCCTTTTCGGATGGCGAGCTACCTATTGCTCACTGGTCGCAAGCCCGCGCTTACGGTGGTCGGAAATCGGCCTGCAATTCCCGACGCCCAGGGTGTCTCCTCTTGCGGCACCTTAGCTCACCATCCATGCCGATTACGCCGATGACGCCGCCGCCACCGATAAATTAAACGTCAGACGCCGCCGCCGGTAAAAAAACATCGGCGCACACCTCTAAGTCATGCATGAGATCACTGGGCTATCACGACATCCTTAATATTATAAATGCGAAAGTAAGTTTGTTTGTTATGCCTTCACGCTAAAACGGCTGAACGGATTTGGATGAAATTTGGCACATATATAGATGATGCCCTGGAAAAGAACATAGAATACTTTTTTTTTCCCACGAGATCGAGACTTATGCGGGTGAAACCGCGGGGCACAGCTAGTACTTTATAATCTAATTAAAATTCAGGTGGAGATTCATAAGACTCCGCCGGAGTGAAAAGGTGATGCTGTTCCACAACGATGGGCCACTTATGCCCGTTTTCGCCGACAACTAAGTGACACTTAAATGAATCCCTAAATAAAAGTGCATTGTTGAATTTTCAACTCTCAGCGCTGAGCCTAGCGTTGAAAATCCAACAGTGCACTTTATTTAGGGATTCATTTAAGTGCCACTTGGTGAAGGTGAAAACAGGTTAATGTCCTGTCCTGCGTGTCCTGTTGTCTACACGTTACAGGAAATGATGGATGCTACTGACGGCCTCCATCCAACTTTCAGTCAATATCTGGGTCGACTCCATTTAGATTGCCGTTGACACACTCAGAAGAATTTAAATAAGAAGAGAAGAATTAGATCAAGAAGTCATTGACAGAAAATCTAGAACGCTTTTTTTTCTGGCGTCCCGCGATGTCTTTTTTTATTTTTATTGAACACTAAGCTGCTTATTCAAATTAAAATAGTGGTTACCTTGGTTCTTAGAATAAACTGAAGTCGAAGAAAATTAAAAACATCAACAGATTTGAACCTCAGACCGAATAAAAACGAAGACATAGCGCTGTCAACAGTGAAGTGAGGCCGGTTTTGTAAACATGTGTGCACTTAGTGAGGTGTAGTTTGAATGTAAATGTGTGCATGTGAGCGTGTATGCACAGATTGGAGGTGTAGTTTTGGCATCATCATTTCAGCCGAAAGACGTCCACTGCTAGACATAGGCCTCCCCCAAGCACCGCTACTTCGACCGATTTTGTGCTTTCCGCATCCAGCGGATTCCTGCGGCCTTCACAAGGTCATCGGTCCATCTTGTGGGAGGCCTTCCAACGCTACGTCTTCCGGTACGTGGTCGCCACTCCAGAACCTTTCGACCCCATCGGCCATCCGTTCTGCGAGCAATGTGCCCTGCCCATTGCCACTTAAGTTTGGCAATTCTTCGGGCTATGTCGGTTGCCTTGGTTCTCCTGCGGATCTCTTCATTTCTGATTCGATCACGTAGGGAAACTCCAAGCATAGCCCTCTCCCAATGGAGAGCCAAAGGGCAATCACTTTGGGTGACTTTTAGCCTTCTGATAAGGCCCATTGTGAGCGAACACGTTTCAGTACCATAGGTCATCACTGGCAACACGCACTGGTCAAAGACTTTCGTCTTGAGACACTGTGGTATGTGGGACGAAAAATTAATTGCGTAGCTTCCCGAACGTTGCCCAGCCGAGTCGGATTCGACGATTGACCTCTTTTTCGAAGTTGGACCTACCTAGCTGGATAGTTTGTCCTAGGTAAACATACTCGTCCACAACTTCGAGCGTAGCATCTCCGATCTTCATGAGAGTGGGTGTCACATGGGCATTTGACATGACCTTTGTCTTGTCCATGTTCATTTTAAGACCCACTCTTGTTGTCTCTTCTAGTTTTGGCACTGTATTGTTCGTAGCGCTATATCTTGGTTTTTTACCTGGTCTGAGATTTAAACATACCTAATAAAAATAATACTCATCAGTCACGCCTACACGTTTCTATCCCAGATTTACTCGACACTACCCCTCCCCCTCAAATATCAATGAACGGTGAAATACCTCAACACCCCGAGAACTCCCCTTTTATAAAACTTGTGGTATTAAAATTTTATTCCTTCGTCAATATTTGGTGGGACGATAATTTGTTGTTCTACCCTACTCAATGACAATGTAAGAACGGTTGACAGTTGTCGAGTGGTGCTTCGGAGTTCGATTATCGATGACAATATTTTTGGAAGCGTGTAAGCAACGTCAGGAAAAAAAAAGAAGTTTTTATTTATTTTACAAGCTCGGGCTCGTGGCGCACGGGTCGATCTAAGGTTAAGCTACACTAGCCGAGGTCGGTCCGTGGATGGGTCCATCCATTACAGACCCAGACCTCTCCGAGCCTCGGAAAACACGTCCCGTTGGTCGCGCGGTATCATGTTACCATGGGTTTTGGAGGTCAGATAGACAGGCGTTCTATGTAAAATACTCGTATTCAGCTGCATCTGGATAGACTGGAAGCCGACCGAAACATAGTTGGGAAAAGGCTAGGCAGATTGATTAAGATTCTAAGAAAGTGGAACAAACTTCGGTAAAGTACAGACGCCAGCACTTCAAGCTACTACAATCTGTCAAATTTATTTAATAGATTTTCAACTTTATCGCTGAATTATAAGGTTCAAAGTTGAATGGGAAAATTTGAGTTTCGGGTAGCTTGATGTGCTGGCGTCTGTACAATCAACACTATTATAAGTTTTAAAATAATTATCACGTCAAAAAATTAAGTTAGATTAAAATTGCTTATTAGTCTTATAGTCTAGATTGTAAGTAATTAAAACCTGGTTCTTTTTAATAAAAGATAATAAAAGATAAAAAAAATAAAAACTTACTAACTCAAAACATATTTATTCATCTTTAATTCAGGTACATTACCCATTATTTTTTTAGTACTGTGCATTATCTATTGTCTATTAGACAATAGACAATGCACGTTTATTTCAATACCATAACCCTCTTTCATCCTGTCGGGTCGGGTAGGAGCATGACGTCAGCGGAGGCAAGTACTGCAGCTATCGACGACCAAGTAAATCCAATAAGATTAAAGGTAAGACGATACGGAGAGCTATAATATATTGCTTTTGCTTTTAAGTATACAGCATGTGTGAGAAAGGTGTGGTATTTAAGGGTGTGGTATAGACCAGGGGTTCCTAAAGTTTTATGATAACGGAACACTCACGAAATACAAAAACTTTGATTAGAAACATTTTAAAAGTGAACCACTTTCCTTCTTTACTTTAACTTTTAAGGTGAAGAGTGAAATTATTTCACTATTTTATCTGTAATTACTTTATAGTTTCGGTATTATGTCCAACAGTTGTTTGCGCGTATCTGGGGTAGCATCCAATCTCGACCTGAATTTGTTTTTGGTATAAGTGCAAGCTGAAAAACCTGTTTCACAACGATACTTTGTGACAAATGGGAGCACAGTTAAGATAGCCTTTTTGGCTACTTCAGGGTATTCACTCCTAACACAAACCCAAAACTCATTCTGGATAAACTTTCAAGATCTATGAATGCTTCATAATCCAGGATGATCAGCATCGCATCAAAATTATATTTTTATACTGTGGTATTATTTAACATTTTTATTTGAATAATTTCGTGGAACCCTGGTGACTTTTGTGAGTTTAAACCCACTTTAGGAATCGCTGGTATAGACCATCAAACTGAACAACTTTCTCAATAGTATCAACATCGAAATTGCGGAAAAATAATCATCCGTCCCATACATGTGGGTCGTGTTGCTATTAATGTTGATTAATTTATTCGCGATTACGATGTTGGCCCCATGAAGAAAGTTGTTCAGTTGGATGGTTTGTACCACACCTTTCTGATATTTGCTGTATACAATGTCGCCCCGCCCGCATAACTTTAAAAGGGGTCTATCATGACATATAAAAAAAAAAAAAAAATTTTTAATCCCCGTATGATTTTATGAACATACACTTGCTTTTTTTTTAAATCACTGTTTTTTTTTGGAAATAATTGTTTTTACCTCCGTTTTTTTGCATAGTCGACAAATTTTAATAAAAATGTTAGTTAATCCGATAAAGTAACTCATAAGCTTTTAGAAATAATAAACAGAATCTAAACCGAGTCAATAACATCGGAGATATGGCAAACGCTACCTCAAAACATAAAAAATTTAATAACATTTAAAATATTAAAGATCACTCTTTTAAAGTTATTTTTCGATATTTTTTCATGAATATTTAGAAAAATGCGGACGGGCACAAAAGCCTAGGGGCGACATTGTATTACAGAATAGATGCGCAGGTTTCTAACCCACAAATCACAATTTCACGACGTTGTGGTTTAGAAAACTGGTTGATAGGATCGTTTTGAATTTTCTTGTGCGTTCAAGACTACTTTTTTGAGCCATGGCTAAAATTAAGTAGGTACTCGGTACTTATTTAAATCTATATCTATACTAATGTTATCATCATCATTTTTTCATTTCAGCCGAAAGACGTCCACTGCTGGACATAGGCCTCCCCCAAGCACCGCTACTTTGACCGATTCTGTGCTTTCCGCATCCAGCGGATTCCTGCGGCCTTCACAATGTTATCGGTTCACCTTGTGGGAGGCCTTCCAACGCTACGTCTTCCGGTACGTGGTCGCCACTCCAGAACCTTTCGACCCCATCGGCCATCCGTTCTGCGAGCAATGTGCCCTGCCCATTGCCACTTAAGTTTGGCAATTCTTCGGGCTATGTCGGTTACCTTGGTTCTCCTGCGGATCTCTTCATTTCTAATTCGATCACGTAGGGAAACTCCAAGCATAGCCCTCTCCATTGCCCTTTGGGTGACTTTTAGCCTTCTGATAAGGCCCATTGTGAGCGACCACGTTTCAGTACCATAGGTCATCACTGGCAACACGCACTGGTCAAAGACTTTCGTCTTGAGACACTGTGGTATGTGGGACGAAAAGATATTGCGTAGCTTCCCGAACGCCGCCCAGCCGAGTCGGATTCGACGGTTCACCTCTTTCTCGAAGTTGGACCTGCCTAGCTGGACTGGACTAATATTATAAAGAGGTAAAATTTATTTGTAAGTTTGTATGTAGGGGGTAATCTCCGGAACTACCAGTCAGATTTGAAAAAATATTTTTGGATTAGGTAGCCCAATTCTTGAGCAAGGTTATAAGCACGCGGACGAATTCGCAGGCAGAAGCTAGTTAATAATATCGACGAATATGTTTTTTGGGTGGGAAATCATCAAATAACTTCTCCCGCTCTGGGCGGAGCGGGAGGGCGTGTCAAACTCTTACTGACTAAAGCCCACCCGTGTTCCTTCAGTTGCCGTGTTGCCAGGGGGGCCACGATTTCCCTATCAGTTTTCTTCGAACCCCCGGCAGGCATTGGCCCTAGCGGACCCCGTTAATTCTGCTGACATACATCTCTTTGAAGCGCGCGTGGAACACAACGCGCCGTCGACCCGGGCTCTGTCCTTATCGGACGGCGAGCTACCCATTGCTCACCGTCCGCAAGCCCGCGCCTACGGTGGCCGGAAATCTTCCTGTGATTCCCGACGCCCAGGGCGTCTCCTTCTGCAGCGGTTAGGGGCGCGAGGGCGCGAAATTTGCCTCTCTTTCACGCGCTCCGTCTCTTCCTTCGCGAGCATTACTGCTTCGCAGAAGGAGGTGACGGCCTCTCATTTCCTCTCGCTCCGTAGCATGGCCCGAATCAGGGCCGGACGCGAGAGGTCACCGCGCATTTAGGTACCTAACTGCAAAAGCATCTCAAAGTCATTTATTTACTTTAAATACGGGAATACAAAAGGCGGTAAATAAAAAATATTTTTTAGTATTATTTTTTTCAATTAATTTTGCCGTATTTTGTCAAATTAGGGTTCTAATTTCAATGTTTTTTTTTTACAATACTATCTATTAATTTTTAATTTTTACTAAACAACATAAAATTTCAATAAAAATACGCATAAAAACAACAGAATAATTAATTATATCTACAATCACAGATTATCTTATTACCTTACATAAAGCCAAGATTTGTTGTAAATTTTATGGTGAGGCGGTTTCGGAAAAATTTCAGCCCCTGCAGCTAGGTTACGGCTCCAAAGGGGGCTGTGAGGCTGCCGTACACGCCTTATCGACCTACCTAAATTCTGGCAAAGGAGAGGTCATCCTGAAGGTTGACATAAAGAATGCCTTCAATTCAGTGAATAGGGACACCTTGCTGGCAGAAACTAAAAAAGAAATACTCCAAATTTATAGTTTCCTTTGGAAATGTTACAGACACCCTTCTAAATTACTGTATCGGGACAACCTTTTGGAATCTGCTGTTGGCTGTCAACAAGGCGACCCCCTCGGGCCAGTGATTTTTAGTTTAGCCATTCATCCAATTATTCGACAGCTAAATTCCAAATTTAATGTCTGGTATCTTGATGATGGAACCTTGGGCGGCGATGTAGAAACTGTTTTAAATTACCTAAAATACTTAAAAAACGAACTTCATTCCATTGGCCTTGATCTCAACCTTTCGAAATGTGAACTATACTTATCGGACAGTACCGACAGACAACTGACACTTCCCAAATTTAACGAAATAGCTCCAGAAATCAAAATTATTGAAAAAAGCTCTCTTCGTCTCCTTGGGTCTCCAATCTTTGAAAATTCCTTTCCCGCTTTTATTGAGGAAAAAATACAAAATTTCAGCAACGTGTCGGAAAGACTGTTACAAATTAATATGCATTCGGCCATCACCCTTATTCGTTACTGCTGTTTCGGCCCTAAATTAACTTATTTTCTTCGCGCTTCCCATTTATGGAAGCACACTCACCTTTTAGAAAAAATGGACCAAATTATCCGACACACATTAACTTCAATTTTAAATGTGGCCATGGACGACCGAGCTTGGGCACAAGCTACTCTTCCCATTCGTATGGGAGGCCTCGGCGTCCGCAAAATTTCGAGTATTATTCTACCGGCTTTCATATCCTCGGTCCATGGCACTGAGAAATTAATCAGGAAAATTCTAGCTTCCACACTGATTAATTTTGATGTGCCGTGCTTCACTGAGGCTATGAATGCCTGGAGAATCGCTTGCCCGAACTCTGATCTACCCGATTATCCATCTTCTCAAAGGCGGTGGGATGAGCCGCTCTGCAGAGTAGTACAGAACAATTTACTTAACACGTCTACTACTATTGCGGAGCGTGCGCGCCTGCTGGCTGTGAGTAAGTGGGAATCGGGTCTATGGCTTCATGCACTACCGTCGTCGAATATAGGCACTTTGCTCGACGACACCACTTTCCGCCTCGCTGCTTCCCTACGACTAGGAGTTCCATGTTGTTCTCCTCATCGCTGTCACTGTGGCGAAGTTGTCAACAGTCTCGGCCATCACGGCCTGTCTTGCAGCCGAAGTGCGGGCCGCTTAGCGCGGCACGCAAACATCAACGACATCATCCGACGAGCTCTAGTCACCGCCGGCGTTCCAGCTGTATTAGAACCCAATGGCCTGGCACGCGACGATGGCAAGAGACCGGACGGCATGTCCTTATTTCCATGGAAGGTGGGTAGGCCTTTAGTGTGGGACGCAACCTGTGTCGACACTCTTGCGCCATCCCATCTTCCTAGCTCTGCGTGCTGTGCTGGTGCTGCTGCTGCGGCTGCAGAAAACCTCAAGCGGCGTAAGTATAATAACCTCATTGGTAACTATACTTTCGAGCCGTTTGGGGTTGAAACCCTCGGGCCGTGGGGTCCGAGTGCCCATGGCCTCTTCCGTGACATCAAAACGGCTATTTGACACTTCCCGTGACCCAAGGGCTGGTTTTTACCTTGGCCATAGGCTAAGCATTGCCATACAACGTGGCAATGCGGCCAGTCTCTTGGGTACATTACCAGTCGACAGCGATGCGGATGAATTTTTCGACGCTATATTTTAGTTTGTAAATAGTTCTAGTTAAGTTAGTATATAATATCTATTATTATTTTGTAAATAATTAATAATTAATTAACTTTAATATTATGTTTGTTTGTAGTCAAAACGATTTTAAATTTCCGGTGCCTCGGACGAATTTAGATACGTTGATCGAATAGAAAAATGTGAATCATTGAACTCTTCATATATCGTTGAAAATAAGAAATACCGAAAGAGACATAAAGCGCTTAAAAAATAGTCAAATTCA
The DNA here is from genome assembly GCA_963680765.1 of Agrochola lychnidis. Taxonomy (NCBI): domain Eukaryota; kingdom Metazoa; phylum Arthropoda; class Insecta; order Lepidoptera; family Noctuidae; genus Agrochola; species Agrochola lychnidis. Next base: position 10,393,562 of record OY796873.1, read on the forward strand.
ACTACATTTCCGACAAAGTACCACCATCTTTAAACCTCGTAGAAAGCACGTCTCTCTTCAAATTACTGGGACATACATTTACGAAGCGAACCTCCCCTCTTGTGTCGAGACGCTGTAACTCCCTACAATTGCCTTTGAAGTTCCCTTTGGCTCGAAGTGAGCTTTGATACATGCAAAGAAAAGATTGTTAAGACGTGGCAGTACTCATTTTATAATGGTCTATGATTTTGTTACTGAAATTGGGATGTTTGACTAAAAGTATTTGATGCACGATTTGAATCTTTTGAAATGTAGCATTTCTTTTGCCACTCACAAAAGAAATGGAATTAAGTATCTAAAAACCTGCCAAGCGCGAGTCGGACTCGCATACGAAGGGTTTGTTACGGAACCCTTCGTGTTGGTTCCGTTACAAAACCCTTCATGTTGGACAAGTTATAGGTCTCGAGTTCGAACCCAAGGCACGCACCTCTGACTTTTCAGATTCATGTGCGTATTGTATAATTATCACTTGCTTCAAAAACGGTGAAGGAAAACATTGAGAAAACCGGCATGCCTAAGAGATATGTATCGACGGCCTGTGAAGTCAAGTCAGAGGCCCATGGGCGGCTTTAAAACTCTGACACCAGGTTAGTCACTAACCACATGAAAATAAGAAGAAGACCCCGCTGGACAGGCAGCCCCTTGCTGGCTGGCAAATTTTTTTACCTTGGCATTAGCATTCTCATACAGTTCGTGTCAATATTCAATTGACTCATTCATTCACTCACTGACACAGACAACACTCAGCCTATATGGCTGGGTCTTGAAGTTTTGCGGAACAGTTCCTTAATACCTAACGAAGGTGAGACAGGATTTTAGAAAATTCATCCCCTAAACGTGTTTAATAGGGGATGAAAGTTTGGATAGATGTTCGACATTCATGCCGATTGGAAATCAATCAGGCGCTCGGTTTGCAAGATTATAAACACAATATAAATATGAACAGTATGGAAACTAGGTCTATTTGTTGCCAACGCTCCATTTTTAAAAAGGTCGCGGTGACCACTCGTCTCGACGCGGCACCCGAAACTGACAGCACCGCGACGATCGCTTAGAGTCTCGTCAATGAGTGCGTCTGTGTGAGTGTGTCGTTTTGAACGTTTTCTACGTAGTATCTGTACTGTGCATATTTATACTGTGCTATAAGTGTCTAAGTGTAGAGCAGTGGTGGCCCAGTGGTAACGGCCGCGACTTACGAGTTGTACGTCGTAAGTTTGTACCCAGACAGGCGTTTTACTTTGTGTAAATTATTTCATCACCACTGCTCTCAAAACGGTGAAGGAAAACATCGTGAGGAAACCGGCATGTCTTAGAACCGAAAATTCGAGGACATGTGACATCTACCAACCCGCACTGGGCCCGCGCGTGGTGGATTACGGCCCACTCCCTCTCACAGAGAGGAGGCCTGTGTCCCAGCAGTGGGAACATTATAGGCTGATGATGATGATGATAAGTGTCTACTGCTATCTATGCGTCTCCGAGCTATTCTCAGCTTTTTTTCACAGCCTTCGATTATTTAAATGTCTAGATAAAGTGTCGCGCTGCAAAAGAACTAAAAAACAAACAAGCCAACTTTGTTATCCTAGTGTGCGTGACAGCTACATACTATACTCTCGCCAAGTCATTGTGCTTTTCTGACTAAGTCCGTTCTTAAGGTAACTGCGCGGTGCGGGAGGGGGGTGTGGTTCGTCAACTTATGACAATTGTCACCCCTCCCGCACCGCACACGGACTCAGTTAAGCGGTCGGCCGTGCATTTAGCGGCTAACAGTTGGACGCTATTTTTTCGACGAGTTCACAGCTTTGGCTGTCTATCTAGACATATTTATACAATATGTAAAAAAAAACCCTGTCCGATTTGAAAGGGGCATCTATGTACTGCAATAATATTACCAATTTTTTTTTGGATATTATTTTGAAAAAAAAGAAATTTTGCTGTTTAAAATTCACATTTTTTGGACCAAAATTAACCCACGTCCATTAATTAGAAAAAAATTCAACAGGGGTGATATGTTTTGATTTGTAGAACCCGCTAAATGGCATAACCCGATAAAATTTCCAAAAAATAAAAATGTGGGTAATTTTTTTTTTTTAGTTACCACTCAAATAGACTCAATACGATTCCTAATAAGATCCTTATTTTTGTTGGAAAATTATCAAATAATTTCTCCCGCCCTGGGCGGAGCGGGAGGGCGTGTCAGACTCTTACTGACTAAAACCCACCCGTGTTCCTTCAGTTGCCATGTTGCCGGGGGCCACGATCTCCCTTTCGGACTTCTTCGCATCGGCCCTAGCGGACCCCGTCAGTTCTGCTGAAATCTCTTTGAGGCGCGCGTGGAACACAACGCGCCGTCGACCCGGGCTTGGTCCTTATCGGACGGCGAGCTACCCATTGCGTCCGCAAGCCCGCCTAATAACACCCTCACGGAAGTTTTTGCATGTATAGGTTCATAGCATCTCTTTTAGTACCTCACAGTCACAAAGCTTGCATTCCGACATGATATTTATTACTAGGTACAATTGTGAACTATTTGCTCTATCGACAAGAGGATAAGGTTTTCTTAACACGTCCATTTGGAAAACAAACATGATGCGAAAATAATGAGTTTTTGTCAAACAATTTTACATCAAAATCTGAATTAACGTAAAAAAAAAGAAATTCTATTTAGTCCGTCTTTCAGATAATAAAAAAATATTAGACACGTATTTTTTGCTTTATCGTATTAATCAAAAATAACTTAGAAAACACGCATTAAAGTTGGGGAGTGGGGACTCGCTACGTCACAACGCAGTATAAAATCTAGCAAGGCGTGACGTCAAGCCACATTTTAACTCAATGTATCGCCGTAATCTTTTAATTAAGTCAAAAAAGAAAAAATACGTGTTCAATATTTTTTAATAATCTACAAGACGGACAAAAAAATTCTTGGACACAGGCCTATTGTTGGTAAATAATAACAGCCGCACGGGTCGATTTTCAAGGAATCCATTACATACTGAGACCCCTTCGTGCCTTATGACAGCCAGGACTAACGGATTAACGTGTTTTCCGAGGCACGGGAGTTCTTGGTCACCCATCCACGGACTAACCGCGGCAAGCACAGTTTAACCTGAACGACCCGTGCGGCTGTTATGAACTTTATAAATGTTCACAAAATAAGTCATCTAAAGAGAAATGCACTGTACGCCCATGGCTTCACTAGTAGTAAACGATTGGTATATTGGTTATGGTTCTAAGAATTATGGTAAGTATTTTACTTTGATTTTTAAAATATCTTTCTTCAGAATTCTTGATTACGTGTGAGACACACAATGAACTATGAAGTCGGTAGACATTTTCAGAAGTCAAGATGTTGATTTTAAAGATTGTAAATGGTAATAGTGGAATTATTATAATATTTCTCTGTGTAACAGAAGAAGTCTCCAGAGTTGAAGTCAAAGTCAAATCATTTATTTCAAATAGGCACATGTATGGCACTTTTGAACGTCAAAATTAACATTATTATCATCATCATTTCAGCCGAAAGACGTCCACTGCTGGACATAGGCCTCCCCCAAGCACCTCCACTTCGACCTATTCTGTGCTTTCCGCATCCAGCGGATTCCTGCGGCTTTCACAAGGTCATCGGTCCATCTTGTAGGACGCCTTCCAACGCTACGTCTTCCGGTACGCGGTCGCCACTCCAGAACCTTTTGGGCCCATCGGCCATCCGTTCTGAGAGCAATGTGCCCTGCCTATTGCCACTTAAGTTTGGCAATTCTTCGGGCTATGTCGGTTACCTTGGTTCTCCTGCGGATCTCTTCATTTCTGATTCGATCACGTAGGGAAACTCCAAGCATAGCCCTCTCCATTGCCCTTTGGGTGACTTTTAGCCACCAACATTATAATAAAATTGATTCTAGTCGCCTCTTCCAAAAGGTAGTTTTCGTATGGAGAAGAATGGGCAAGAAACTCCACCGTTACTCTTTTAAAATGTTTTACAATGGTTTTAATAGGTACCTACGTTAGTTAAATAATTATATGTGAAGACGATGCACCTGGAATAAAATTACTATACCACAAAGAATTAAAAATGAAGCAACGACAGATAATTTAATCATGTGATAGATACATGGTGCTTACATAATTACAAACATTGATGCCGATTCCCTTGTTCACAAACTAAACTAAATTTAAGTTCAGTGCATCTTTTTTTATATTTCATTAAGAAAAGGACAGAAGATAAATTTTAGTTTAGTTCTGTCAAATTAATCAGCGCCTGTCACTAGTCCATATAAGTTTAGACGTGATTAAAAACTTGCTTACTAAAATTACGTCAATTTACGTCAAGCGCTGATTAATTTGACAGGACTAAACAAAAATTTATCTTCTGTCCTTTTCTTAATGAAATAGAATGAAAAAGATGCACTGAACTTAAATTTTGTTTAGTTTGTGAACAAGAGAATCGGCACCATTGTAAAAGTAGACGATTTTCCAATAATTTTACAATTAAGAAGTGTGATTGGACTCTTATTTTTTTTAAATTGACTTGGTTGGTACTTATTATTATGTTACACATACATGTCACACCTCTGAAACTTTATGTTTTTGACCAGCTCTAAATTAACAAGCCATTTTGCTTATGTACCTATTGAAAAATGTTAAGTTGACATAAGTAGATAAATTTTCCCCTAGAGGTATATAGAGGTAGGTAGACTATTTATTAAAGAGAATAAAAAAAACAGTGGCACTCCGGGAGTGCCGACAGAAGTGAAAACTTTAACAAGTTCGCCTTGGTGCAAGAAAAATATTTGTATAGAAAATTGGTCCATAACACTATCTAAATAAAGAGACCTTTAAAGTAAATATACTTCCATAGAACATTGATCCATAACGTTATATAAATAAAGAGCACAATCGCGTTTACAAAACCTTTAAAGTAATAATACTTGCATAGAACATTGATCCATAACTTAATATAAATGAAGAGCACAATCGCGCGTTTACAAAAATGAGGTGTCGTCAAGTGAAGCGAAATCAATTCAAATTCAAATTATTTTATTTCACATAAACCTACATGGGCACTTATGAAACGTCAGAAGCTAGATGCACGGTTCCAATTGGTAGTTTCCTATGGAGAAGAGCCGGCAAGAAACTCTTTTCCGTTGGTTTAGTTCAATGTATGCGTAACCCCAGCAAAATGTTGCGGCTTAGAGAAATGAGAGTATTACAGATAATTAGTTCATAGTTAGTTGCAATTTGTTCAAGTATAGCAAAATTTGTTCAAGTTGTATTTTCGAAGTTATTCGAGAAAAACTGATTTTGCTGGGGTAACGTTACCACAGCAAAATGTTTTTCAAAAAAGGCATTTAGCCTGGAACCAAGTACATGAAAAGATAGCTTTTGATGAGTTGTAAATGTATACCAATAGCAAAATTTGTTCATCTTATAGTTTTTGAGATATTCAAGATTTTGCTGGGGTAACGTTTTGGGATTTTCAAAATCTCGAAAACTGTTCATCGCAGAAGTTTGAAAAAAATACCAGTTATAGGCCTTAATTTGTTCAAACATAAGTATTTCGATTCATCAACAAATATGTCGCGCGTTGATGTCTTTCTAATGGTCAAAACCTGGTGTCAGTAACAGTGTCGCAAGTTCAATGGTTTAGTCCCATCTCAAAAATGCCCAATACACCCAAAGAAATTTTAACTTCAATAAAATAAAATACGGTCAAAAAGTTCCTCAAGCCGCTTGATCTTTGTAGACTGGAAATAAAATACTTCTAGTTATTTTATTTTCAGAGGTCGATCTTCTGACCCCTATTCACACTATCCGGCTGCCGCACAGCCAACGCCGCCGATGAATTTTGCTACCTACAAGTACGGATAGACTTATCTCAGTCAACCGATTATTAAAACCGTTTCAATAGGCCTGTGTCCTAACATTTTTCTTGAAGATTATTAAAAAATATTTAACACGTATTTTTTTCTTTTTTAACTTAATCAAAAGATTACGGCGATACATTGTGTTAAAATGTGGCATGACGTCACGCCTTGGTAGATTTTATACTGCGTTGTGACGTAGCGAGCCCCCACTCCCCAACTTTAATGTGTGTTTTCTTAGTTATTTTTGATTAATATGATAAAGCAAAAAATACATCATCATCTGCCTAGCCTTTTCCCAACTATGTTGGGGTCGGCTTCCAGTCTGACCGGATGCAGCTGAATACCAGTATTTTACATGGAGCGACTGCCTATCTGACCTCCACAACCTAGTGACTAGGTAACACGATACCCCTTGGTAAGACTGGTTGTCAGACTTTTTTTGGGCTTCTAACTACCCGTAACGACTGTCAAAGATCTACAAATGACAGCCGGGACCAACGGCTTAACGTGCTTTCCGAGGCACGGAGGGGACTTGGTATGTAAAGATGGTCACCCATCCACGGACCAACCGCGGCAAGCGTAGCTTAATCTGATCGATCGACCCGTGCAGCTGTTATTACTTAGCCACAAGCCCCAAAGCAAAAAATACATGTCTAATATTTTTTATTATCACGAAGACGGACTAAATAGAATTTCTTTTTTTTACCTTGGCAACTACCGTACTCAATTTTTGTAACTTTTCTCTCGTGAACGTGCCTTTCTATTACCTTATGCTCGTAATGTCTAAGCCGTGGGCCGTAAGTTGCGCGTGCCCACGCACAGCTTAGATTCAATGGAGTAACGTAAACTACAAGCTTAGGTAATCTCATGAAAGATGCTATTCAATCTTATTTTAGTTGCACGATCATCTAGAAATTTACAATCCTCAAAGAGAAATGCAACTGGGATTTATCTTTTCTTCGGAAACCATTAACTGTGGTATTTATGGATGTGTAACGAGGACAAGACAAGTGTGTTTGGGCCTTTAGAAGGGGTTTAAGACAAACAGCCAAACAGACGCTAGTTGCAATAACTAAGCTAGGGTACCCCGACCAAATCGATTAGGTTAGGTTGGAACTGTGATCAACAGCGTGCGAGCCGACCGAGCGAAGCGAGCGGTGCCGCGGCAGCGGACGGCGAGCGCATCATCCAAGTTTGTCGCAGTTCCTTGGCTATTTAATATTTTTTTGACGAAAAATTGGAATTCTTTATGGTTAGCAAAAAAAGGCACAAGCTGTATATTCAATAATAAGTTTTGGAGCGATACACGCAAAAAAAAAAATTGCAAGTTAACAAGATTGTGTCGGGGCGGCCTAGGACGCGCTGAACTTACATTTTTAACTATATAAGCCACTCCTATTTGGATATATTTTAACTTCCTAGCCGAAAATCCTCCTTTCCTTTAAAAAGAACAATAACGCGATACATTTTATAGCTTTTTTATCAGTATTTGTTCACACCTGAGTGATAAATCAAGTCTGATTTACAATACAACTGCTATCGACAGCTTTTTTCCCTTTTCCACAGTGTGGGTTCCACAGGGTTGTAAAAGCGTAGAAATTCTTGCAACTGAGTGGGAAGTTTTATTTTCTTTTGGGTAAGTTTTGTGTGGGCGACTTTCCTGAAGCGATATTTTATTGTTACATTTTGTTTTGGGACGATGTTAATGTATTATGTAGTGGAGTTGTATTTGTATTACTGAGATTTTTTTTATATTCGTAAGTAGAGAGTAGAGTAGCAGAGCTCGAGTCGAGTTTGAGATGTTATGGGTAGTCAGAAGTTCAAAATTGCGACCAAGTGCGAGTGCGACTTTAGGCGACCGAGCTGATATAATTTACCATTGACATGCATGTAAAAATAAATTATAATTGATTAATTAATTATATGTTAATAATATGTGTAATTGATATTATATTTAATTGACATTATAAATTCAGAATTATTGCTAAAAACGAATACATTTCTACACCAATTTCATTGGTAGGACATAGAACTCGACTAAAATATATAACATAAGACCTTTATTGTAATACCTGTGTTCACGAATAAAGATTGATTGATTGAGCTCTGCTCGCGTGAAAACACGGAGACAACGACTTTTCCCAGATATGAGACCTAGGTAGATCTAGTTTTCGCCCCCGTAAACCCCTATAATGCAACTTTCATCGAAATCGTTAGAGCCGTTTTCAAGAACGTAATTATAAATATATTTAAATAAATATTGCTCGTAAGTAAAATATACACTTATCCTATACTATTTATAGGATAAGTGTATATTTTACTTATAGCTAATATATAAGATGTTGGCGAAGTAGAACTTGATGATAGTATTTTTATTTCTTAAAGGTTACGCTTAACACAAGACACTAAAAATAAAAATTAGTAATCAAAGTCACTTGAAATAGACACGGAGGCAAGTACAGCCCTAGCCTAACTGATATATTGTGTGATGAGATGACTGATGACCGTCGAAATGAATTTAATTAGTGCGCCAGAATTGGATAGGTATGCCCATAAACATACATTGCATTGCTATTATGTAGGTAGTATGTACTAGACAACAAAAAAGATACGCTTTTCTTTTATAATATGGTTTGGACTGATCATCTTAGATACAATATACCTACAAGCTATCACTAAAATATATACAAAAAAAAACGTGTGGCACTCGGGGACTGCCGCGGTAAAGCTATTGCATAGCATTTATAACCTCCATACTTCCTATTTGTCAACACTACACTTGGGATGATGACATAAAACAAAAATTACGTTCCCATGACAACGTTTACATGGTAGGCGGAGTGGGGGTGTTAGGTTTTATTTTCGTTACGGAATTTCTTGATTCGGTCGCCGCGCTCAAAGCCCGCGATAAAAGCTATGCAATAGCTTAAAAATGTACAAGTATATAAAAAAAGGGGAATCGCTGTCAATTCCGCCTTAGGCACCACTCGCCGCCTCCGACACTGTACATTTCTGTGCTTCAAAAATCTGCCTAGCCTTTTCCCAACTGTGTTGGGTTCGGCTTCCAGTCTAACTGGATGCAGCTGAGTACCAGTATTTTACATGGAGCGACTGCCTATCTGACCTCCACAACCCAATAACTAGGTAATACGATACCCCTTGGTAAGACTGGTTGTCAGACTTTCGGGCTTCTGACGACCCATAACGACTGTCAAAAATCCACGAATGACAGTCGGGACCAACGGCTTAACGTGCTTTTCGAGGTACGGAGGAGTTTCAGTATGTAGAAATGGTCACCCATCCACGGACCAACCCCGAAAAGCGTAGCTTAACCTGATGGATCGCCCCGTGCGGCCGTTAGTACTTAACCAAAATTCAAAAGTCATTTATTCAAACTCACCACGAGCTCACTGTCCTACATTTCTGTGCTTGAAGTATTAAATAAATGATAATAAATGGGAAAAGTGTCCAAAAGGCTGGCAGTATTACCACATTGGATGAAAAAGGTCTTAAAATAGGCCAGCCCTCTGGTCTCGAGAAGAGTCGATTAGCACTCGATGAGCACTCGGACCCCACGGCCCTATTGTTTCAACCATAAACAGTTCAATCGTATAAATAAATAAAATTGAAATATCAAGTAACAAAACTCATATAAAAACAGATTCATAAAAGGATACAGACAGAATACCAACCACAGACAAAAACGAACACTCAAAAGATAAGGTAATAAGGCAGGACTTCCCAACCGGTGGGGCGTCCCCCCTAGTGGGGCGTAGATATATCTTAAGGCTTTTATTTATTTTCCTCCACTTATGTGAAACTGGATTTTCAGCATTAGTGCAGATTAAGACTAAGCAGCGAAATCGTCTAGCAGTCGATAATGATTTGATGATAGCTCTTTCAAAAACTGGACCAGATATCGACCAACTGGTTCAAAAAATGCAGGCGCAAACATCGCATTAATAAAATAATTATGACTATTTTACATTTGTGTTAAGTAAGTAACACCAAATAAATAATTGATTTAATAATTTGTGTTTTTTATTAAAGCAATGAAGAAAATATAGAGCATGAAAATATTTTTCATAATCCAGGGGGGCACCATGCAAATAAGGTTGGAAAACCCTGTAATAAGGTATTTGCGCCGTTTGAGGTTTTCGGCACCTACAGGAGAGAACAGTATGTAGGCAACTTACATAAAATTCCTCATTGAGGTGGTCTCTCAATGAGGAATTTTCAACTAAATTCCAAATAATCATATTATACATAGAAAATTTTTGAGCAAACGATGGATGAACTGTGTGAAAGATGTTATATATGGCCATACTCAAAACTTTTCTCTCCACCGTTATCGGTATCCCAAAGCCCGGCAAGCCCAAAACCGAGCCCTCCAGTTACCGTCCCATTAGTCTGCTCAAGGTTCTCGGAAAAATCTATGAGAAGCTTATTTATAAGCGACTCAGAGATTACGCCGAGACCAAGGGCATCATCCCCAACGAACAGTTCGGCTTTCGAACTGAGCACTCTAGCGTGCATCAGGCCCACCGGATAGTAGAACATATAAGCGCTGGTTTCCAACGCGGTCATATGACAGGCGCCATATTCTTCGATATCGCGAAAGCGTTCGACAAAGTCTGGCACAACGGCTTATTATATAAGCTTTACAAACTCGGAGTGCCGGATCGTCTCGTGCTCATCTTACGAGACTATTTGTCGAATCGCGTTTTTCGATATTGCATAGCACCTTGCACTATCCTCTCCCCGTCCTATTCGTGCAGGAGTCCCTCAGGGCTCCGTGCTAGCTCCCCTATTATTCACGCTGTTTACCAGCAATATCCCTAAGAGTGTGAAGGCGCAGTTGGCTCTGTTCGCAGACGATACGGCCATCTACCTTAGGGGTATTTCTCCCGATAACTTAGCCCGCATTCTTCAACGAATCGTCAATAAACTTGGCAATTGGTTTCGAAAATGGCAGATCGAAGTTAATCCCGATAAAAGTCAAGCGGTTCTCTTTACCAAACAGCGCACGACTCTTAGAAATCCCCTCCCCCGACCACTCACCATGTTCGGCAAGCCTATCCCTTGGAAGAAGCGAGCCAAATATCTAGGTGTCGTTCTAGACCACCATCTCTCTTTCGCAGAACACATAAAGCAGGCCCGCTCGCGAGCCACTTTCGTTCTCGGTAGGCTCCATTCCGTCCTAAATGTAAGTAGCAAATTGTCACTAAAGTGCAAATTGCGGATCTATACGGCTTGCATTCGCCCAATCATTACTTATGCGGGTTCCGTCTTTGCTCTTGCAAAACCCCATCATATCCATAGGTTACAAACCCTTCAAAATCTATTCCTCTGTAGAGTTACCGGCTCCCCTTGGTTTGTGAGGAACGAGAGCCTCCATATCGATCTTAAAATCCCTACCATCCATCAGTTCCTCAAACGCGCTTCGAAGCGTTTCTTTGAGTCCGCGGCCAAACATTGCTACCATCTGGTTGTCGAGGCCGCCAATTATGTCCCCAGTAAAATCAGTTATGTTCGCCGACCAAGGCAAAATCTTACCGACCCAGACGACACGATTACCATCCATCAGGAGTCTAGTAGGGAAACGAGTACGTTAGGACACAAGTACAGACGCTTCCCGTCATTCCGACTTCGCCGTCGAGGTCCTTTGCGATCGCGACCGCCGCGCCCCCGAGTAAATGTTACTCCCCCCGACCCTTGCTCGAAAACGAGGTGCTAGCAGTTGTTGCAGCTGAGCACGTAGCTTTAAATTCCCCGATTAATAATCATGATCAAAACTTTGATCCAGCCCGTCCCATCTTTGATGTCCTCCCTCCGGTAAACGCCCTAAGCCGAGGCTCGTACCCCACAGGGGGTGCCCTTAGCGAGCGTTCACCTAGTTTATAAGTTTAGTTTGTAAGTCCCTGGCTGGAGACTTTGAGTGTAGCAGCTTAAGGCACCCACAGTTTTGCTCGGTTAAATAGTCATGGCCTCAGAGGCCAGCTATGAGATGCCCAACAGAAAAAAAAAAAAAAAAACTTTTCTCGCGACCTTTTCCTCATTCCTTTGCATCACATGCCCATACCATGACAACCGATTTCCATACAACTTTTCAGTCACCGGTGCCAGTTTCTTATGCTGGGGGGGGCTACTTTGTCGCGTTATCGTGAACTAAACTTTGGGCGCTCTCTCTCGCACACCGCTCGAAGTCTCGTTGACCAACAGAGAGCGCGCAAAGTTCACGATGACGGGACAATTTAGCCCCAGCAATACAAATTATTTACCGGAGGATTTAAAGAAGAAGGAACATTTTTAAAACAAAACTTAAGAAATATGATATAATTACTTATACTCCATACGTTTAGTTATTTAATTATAGGTAAACAAAAAACCACGTGACGAGACAGCTGTCAACTAACCGACTAAACGTAATACCTGTCACTTCAGTTGTCATGTTACGTCACATTTGTACTCTTCAATTTAGCAACGTTATAATTCGTTGACGTTTAGAGTTTGGGCTCTTTACAATAGACATTCCTTCCTTCGCACGTTTTCTCCTAACACATCTGACATTGGCAGAATTGTTGACATCAGCACCATTGCCATAGAGAAAAATAGAATAGAATAGACAGATTACAAAATATTGTAATAATATTATAAATCTAACAAAAAAATTGTGCTCAAGCAGTTACATCTACGAAGAGTAATTTAAAAATAAATGATAAAGTTTAACATATATTAATAAAAGAGGAAACTATTGCAAAAATCTAAAATAAATTTAATTTGGTTTTATCGTATTTTTAAACAAGAAATTGGTGCCGATTCCCTTGTTCACAAACTAAACTAAATTTAAGTTCAGTGCATCTTTTTCTTTCTTTTTCATTAAGAAAAGGACAAAAGATACATTTTAGTTTAGTCCTGTCAAATTAATCAGCGCTTGACGTAAATTGACGTAATTTTAGTTGGCAAGTTTTTAATCACGTCTAAACTTGTATGGAGACTGACAGGCGCTGATTAATTTGACAGGACTAAACAAAAATTTATCTTCTGTCCTTTTCATAATGAAATAGAAAGAAAAAGATGCACTGAACTTAAATTTAGTTTAGTTTGTGAACAAGGGAATCGACACCAATGTCATCTATAAAAACCCAAACCACTTGATGTGAGCTCATTTTATGTGAACTGTTTTTTATAAGTTCTTATGAGAAATAAAAAAATCTAAATTAAATAATTAAAAGATTTAAATTCTTTAAACCTAAATCTAGAAAACAAAGACAAACAACTAATTATGCATGCAAGATAATAATTAAAAAATTTAACACGGACTTTCATTAGTCGTCAAGGCCATTGCTAATTTATTTCCGTAACGAATTTTTTCAGGCCAAAGCCATTTTTCATCTGCAGTCAGACACTGGTGTGGCCTGCCTTGGGACTGAATATTAAGGGTCATTTATCACTACGAGGAGTGCTGACATTGGTGGGTTAATTTTAAAATAGGGTCTGGATTTAAAAGTTTTGAACGAACTTTAAAAATGGATTGGGACACAAATTGCTTAGGTACTGCTTGTTTTTTATCAATGAAAATAAAATTAGGGATAAATTACACGTTGTTAACAGAGTAGGTAAGATCGATAAAGTGTGAATAGGTACTGCAATAAAATTACCTAAATGTAGTAAAAAATCTTATTATTATTGAAAATTAAAAAAAAAAAACAACCGACTTCAAAAAATGAACACTACAAAGTGAAAAATAACTTTAATTTCGGAAGTCGGTGTCTCGGGTTTTGTATTTTCGTTTTTTGCCACCGACTTCCGAAATTACACTCGGGAATTAAATTCGGTTTCTATTTACTCCCTCGCTAAAGCTCGGGTGTAAAACTACCTCGTTACAATGGGTTATTTTAGCCCCTCGTATAACAATCTACTATTTTTAGTGTCACTGAAATATGTTAATAATTTTGATAATATATTTTTACATTTTTAAACGATGACCCGTTATAGCGTGGGTTTTTATTAGAAGTCCGTGGGTGTTACGTCTTAGATGCTAGCTTTGTCAAGATTTTTCAAATAAACTTATATCAGGAAGATCTCTCTTTATGCATTATTAGTCGCTTCAATATTACCTCCTACAACGTTTTAATAATAATATGCTTGAAGGCAAAAAACCGTGGGACTTCAATAATACGAAGCGTAATTTTAAATTTCCAAGACATGTCCGCTCTAGTGGCAGTTCTAAGGCTAAGCCTTATACTGCAATTACATCTACAGAGTATATTATATCTCACATACATATGTATTTAATCGAACCTCAAATAATTCTCATTTTGCTTTTCTAAAAATATTATTGAACACTCTAATGTAATGAACGCGCCTCTTTTTATGATCCTCAAAGAATTCCCGTTTTGGGGTCCTAAAAATACTAAATAGTCAAGTAACTTGGATGTAGCGGCCACTGCCACGGCACGGTTCGCTTCGCTCGCTCGCTCGGCTCGCGCGTTTTGTCACAGTGCTAACCTAACCTAACTCATTTGGTTGGGGTAACCTAGCTTTCTGCGACCAACTATGAGAGAAGGCCAGAAATTAGAATTAGGCATCATTAGAAATTCGAAAATTTTTAGAGGTTCATTCATTTAAAAAAACTTTTTTACAAAAAACACAACCGACTTCCAAACTACAAAGTGAAAATTAACTTTAATTTCGGAAGTCGGTGTCTTTGGATCAGATCAGTATTTTAGTTTTTTGACACCGACTTCCGAAATTAAAGTTATTTTTCTCTTTGTAGTTTGGAAGTCGGTTTGTTTTTTGTAAAAAAGTTTTTTTTTTTCACTTTTTAGTGGGTTGGTTTGTAATTTATCTAAGTTATGTCAACTGCTCATCAAAAATACCCAAATCGCTATAGATGTGCCTTTAATATTTGAAGAGTTCCCTCGATTTCTCCAAGATCCCATCATCAGATCGTAACCAAATGACAATGGGACCAACTTGAAAGTATACCCTTTCGAACAAAAAAAAAAAAATATTGTTATAATTGCAATTTTCTCGCAGAACTAAAAGACCTTCCTACTATTCTGCAGGCAAAGCTTAATGTTGTCAAACACTCGTCACGCGAGCAGTCTGCAAATTACCAGCAGAATTAAAGAATATTCAGAATGTAAACATGTTTAAAAATAAACTCAGGGCTTTGTATAATAAATAAAGCTTATTAGAGCATTGACGAATTTTGTAATGACAAAAATCTTAAAACTAGTATCAAATTAAACTTAAATTAAATATGTGTACCCATTGCTTGACTTTGTTGTACATGCATGCGATGATGTTAATCTTAATAATTCGACAGACGTTCTAACTTCGATGATGGGTGAGGGACGAGGTTGCTTGTATTATAATTGTTTCTTTTGTGTACCTACTATGCAGATATTTCGGCACAAATGTATTTTTGTTATGAAATAAATAACTTGAACTTGAATTCATTATTAATATTCTAGTTCACTATACTCCGTTTGAAATAAGATTAGACATTTAAACAAACCTTTTTTACAGCCTGTTCAACGGATTTTTACTTCTATACCGTAGGCATAAGGATGGCATTAAAAGCAAAAAAAGTGGTTACAAACCAACTGTTTACTGCAGCTGCCATTAGTCATGCCACTAACGCAATAGAAGTCAAAATCGGTTGAACGGACTGTAAAAAAGGTTTAGTTAAATGTCTAATCTTATTTCAAACGGAGTATAGTTAGCGATATTTCGTATTTCCATTCAGTAATATTGCTAAATTAATCTAAACAGCGAAATATTTTAGATCTATTTGCGACCTTGCCAACTTTTAGAATGAACGCTCTTAATTAAATGTGACATTAACAATATAACAATGAAGATACCTTATTGTATTATATTCACGTCTGCCAAAAAGTTATTTAGCTTTAACTTTAAAGCTAAATATAGACCAAAACTTAAGAAGACGCGATTATTTCGTGACCCAAATTCGACACAACTGTTATAGAATACATTTTGACTCCGAAGACGCTGTTATTTCTCTTGCTACATTATTGACTAAATCTTACAGAGAGATCCATTGAAGACACACTTTCTTTGTAAAAAGAATATTACTGAGACAAAATACATTAGGTAGTGAAAATATTGCTTATTGTCTAGGTGAACCAATGCAAGGTCACCGAGGTCGTAGGTATCTAGGTCATCTAGGACGTGACCTAAATTGCAGCTTTTAGGCGACGATAACCGACTTTTAATGATTTTATACTGAAGAGCACGTCTAAACGAGTAGTGTTAATGATTTGGAAAAAATATATATTAAATAAGAGCATTTTTTTAATAACTTAATATAGGAATATTTTAGATTATGTTTATATTACAAAGTGAAATTAATTCGTAAAGTTAAGTCTAACGCGGATAAAAAACTGAGAATCACGCAAAATCTATCAAAGCGTATTTTTCTGAAACTTTCACCATTTTAAAGATAATTTAATTATTGATCTTTTAGTGGATGTGTTTTATTAAAATACCTTTTGTTTTATGTATAATAAATTGATTAATGCGTCTTATTTGGGACACTCAGCGCTCCTTGATGGGCGAGTCCTATTACTGGCTGGACGTACGACGCGTTGCGTGAGCTCAGTACAGAACACGCAAGCTAACCACTCAAGGTCGCTGGCATATATCTGCGTCTTAATGGACAAAAGTTGCTGTTTAATATAGGGTGGGCCCATTGCCAGTTCCTTTTTGGTAGACAATTTGTGGTAAGAAAAAGCGAAGCAAAAGGAGAATGTAAGGATCGTAGCAGGTTGCGTATTGTAGTTTCTGGCGTGAATATTTATGAATCGCGGTAAGAAAATCACGAATGTTCTCAACTTTCGGACATTGTAGGTTAGGTATGATCGTCTTGATTTTTGAAAGAAACATATATAAAAAAAAAAAAGAAAAAAAAAATCGCTGTCCCCGGCGAATAAAATGGTAATGTGTTATTAGTATTACGATAGTTTTAACTTTATTGCATATTCGATATTTAGAGGTCCGATTACACTCTGTCAATTTTTTTCATTCATTTCCTACGGTATTTCAGAAGTTACGAGATTTTAAGGTGTATTGTAATGAATGTAAAAAATCACTTTTCAAATCAAATCAAATAATTTTTTTTATTTTTTTTTACTTTTCGTTTTGGTATTTGAACTATTCCGATACAATTCCGAATATACATATATTGGTTAATAAGATATTGCGGCTAAGTTACAACAGCTGCACGGGTCGATCGATCAGGTTAAGCTACGCTTGCCGCGGTTGGTCTGTGGATGGGTGACCATCTTTACATACCAAGACCCCTCCGTGCTTCGGAAAGCACGTTAAGCCGTTGGTCCCGGCTGTCATTTGTAGATCTTTGACAGTCGTTACGGGTAGTTAGAAGCCCAAAAAGTCTGACAACCAGTCTTACCAAGGGGTATCGTGTTACCTAGTTACTAGGTTGTGGAGGTCAGATAGGCAGTCGCTCCATGTAAAATACTGATATTCAGCTGCATCCGGTTAGACTGGAAGCCGACCCCAACATGGTTGGGAAAAGGCTAGGCAGATGATGATGGTTAATAAGATATTCTCAAAAAACTGTTTTTTATTTAACCAGTAAAATTTGGTTTTTACGATTAGGATTTTATTCGCTGGGGACAGCGACATTAGTATGTAGGTACGGTATGAATAAAATAAAAAAACGTGTGCGGTCGGGAAACCTCAGTCAGGAACGAAGTTCCTTCTCACGTATGAATTAAAACAAAAAGAAAATTTTCGCAACTGCCATCTTGGATTTACTTTTCGACCCCACTATTGATTTTAACATCCTCGAAGACTATGAAACGACACCCATGACGAAAAATTTGAATATTTTCAGAGCCGCCATCTTGAATTTACATTTTGACCTCACTATCGGCTTTAACAGCCTCGAAAACTATACTACTAACTAACTATGAAAATGACACCAACGACGAAAAATTTGAAAATTTTCTCAGCCGGCGTCTTGGATTTTCATTTTGACCAAATTCACACTTTCTCTCTCTCTCATGCAGTGTACTCGGGCCGATGTGTACAATTTTATCCTATGACACTGTAATCAGTTTACTATTTTCTTTTGTTTTTTCTGTCGGCGTTCTCTTTCTTTCTTTCTCTTTGAATTAGAAGAAGACTGTCGCAAATATTAAGCCGCGTTAAAGAACTTCGTTCCAAAAACTGCTTCGAATTAATCAACACCACGACACTTTAATCGGTTTTTCCATCAGGAATTTCTCAGTAGTCCAGAATCTGGATTTGTGCCCCTATTTGATGCTTGGGACTTAAACATAACTGGCGAAGTGTGGGTGTACATAAACCCTTCGGGGATTACAAGCTTGATGTCGTGTTATGTTGTAACACTTATATGACATTTCAAATACCTCATATTTGTTTACAAAAACAGATAGGTACCGAAAAATACTTTACGTAATCAAATGAAAAACGAGGGTACTTAACGAAAAGCAATATTTCCGATCCCGAAAAATTACAACATATGGAAAATAAAACACACGAGTAATTCTAAAAACTTGTTATAATATTCGATGAGTTTTTATGTTCGGGTCCGTAGCGGAAAAATATCCTTTCAAGCCTTTTTGACCAAAGGTCGGCTTTCGAGAATAAAGAATAAGAAATTCAGCATCTATTTTACACATCGCTGGCTCGATACGATCTGGTCTATCAACCACAATATTGCTTCTTTATATTACAATATAATTCAGTATTAACTTTAATAAAGTAAAAGTAAAAAAAAAAGTAAAAAAGCTTTATTCAGTTCACAAAAACACGGTACAATAAAAAATAAAAAAACGACTAACAGATGAAATAGGAGTCCCACACTAGGATTCCCTGTGTCGTGGGGTCCAGTCTCTTCCCAAGTAAGGCAAACAATTATTTATTAGTGTGAACTAGTGAATTAATTTGAAAAAAAAAATTAAATTAAATATAATTTAAAAAAAACAAAAGAAACAATAATTAAAACAAAAAAAAAAAAAAAGAAATAGATTACAAAAACGTTCAGGTGCTTTCGGGTGTTAGTGTGTGTGAAGTGAGCGATGTGTGTGGGGTGCGTGGGGGTGTAAGTGGTAAAAGTGGATTGCGTGACATATCAGATGTTACGACTGTATGTGCAAAAGGTCTTCTGTTTGGTCATAATTTTTGGGATGCAACCAGTTAAATATAGTATTTTTACAGCTGGTGTACGTTAAGTTGAGTATAGTTCTATTGTGGGAGTAGAATTTTGAGTAGAGATATGACCCAAGAAATGCAAAAGATCTGTTCGCAAAAAAAGAATGTACTCTTGGCCGATCTCACTTTAACGTTCTGGATGAATGACGGGCCAGTTCTTTAGCATGCCTAAGAAATCGTAGCTGACCCGAAACAATAAAGAACTGTCTCACACATAATAATATTTATTCTTATAATTCGTTGTATAGTTGTCTTTTACTCTAAGCCCTGTTTATTTTATTTTGTTACCTACCTATTTAATAGACAAATCACTGAACCTGACTTGATTTTCGTACATCTTTTTTCGGGTGACGGTGTGGGTCCTCCATTGCTATGGCATCATGCTGAGTGGAAGCCTTCTTGTCACAGTCATGTCGTGCAGCTGCCGACTAACTTCTGTTTTATGCTCGTGATTTATTATGTACTTTGTGTTGTTCTCTGATTAATCTTGTCTTTTATGTATGCACGTGTTTCTGTGACAAATAAAACTATTTTTCTTTCTTTCTTTTTATAAAATATACAATGACCAAAAAATGTTAAGTTATTCTACTAAATATGGCGAGAAAAATGCTAGATCTCAAACTCAAACTCAAATCATTTATTTCAATTAAACCATTTACAGGTACTTTTGAATTGTCAAGGAATCGGTCAGTCAGAAATAGGTATGAAGCTAGTTGCCCATTCCAAAGCGTAGTAGGTACCTATAGAGAAGAACGGGCAAGAAACTCCACGGACACTCTTTTAAATAAAAAATTGTTACAAAATATTGGTTACATCATTCATGTTGAAATTATACATGTGAGAACAATGTAGAAAGACGTGCACATGAGAAGCGTCCGTAATAAAAAGATAAAAAAAGAACAATTCAAAAAAATTAAAATAAGCCCTGGCAGCTAAGAGATGACCAGTCCCAACTGACGGCGCCCGTTCACGAACAGGACGCATGGATTAGCACCATTCAGCTCAACCATTTTGAAGGGAGCTAAATGATCCAACACACAGAGAGAGAGAGAAAGAATTGATACTCTGTTCACTTGGAACAATATCGCGAATATTGTGTAAGTTCACTTGAAACCTCATTCAAGTGAGCGCACACAATTCGAAAGCGAATTCATTTGTTTTTAAAATAAATCATCGCAGAGTCACAACGAGACACCGTTCGAATTTCGAAATGAAGAATGACTTTACCACATAATCTTACTGCCTGGTTGAAACTATACGATTTTTTTTTAATTAATACTGTTATTTAGCTCAACACACATAAGGCGGGTGCGTGTCGGGCGCGGGTCGGGACGGCTGTACGGCGGGCTTAATTCCTTGTATTTATATGGATGTTAGCACACGAAACGCGTGCGCGGGTCGGGCGCGGAGCGAGTCGGATCGCGTGAGACGCGAAGAAAACGAAAACCCGCCTTGTTTGTGTATTGAGCTTTAATTTTTGATTGATGAAAATAAATACTATGTTCATGTGATGTAATATTACTTTTCTGATCATTTTAAGTCTCATTCGTATATTATCAAGATGTAAAAGAAATGGTTGAAAACAAAGACCTCTAAAAGAACATTACAATGAAAACAGGTCCTAGAATACTGTGACAAAAAAGAGGATTCGTGATGGCAGTCCTATTTTAGTTTAAGTTGATTGAGTACACAAGGATGCTGTGACTCTATGTTTTTACATTTTTATTTTTTATGAAGATCCAAGCGACCTCACTCTAAATCAGATCGAAGATCACCAAAATTAACAACCAGCCATTACGTCCCAAACTTTTGTAATTCAAAAATCGGTTACGAATATCAGCACCGGGGTATCAATCATGAGAATTCGGAACTTATCGGGGTCCGATCGCAAAACCAATTTCGTATTTGGAACGGTCCTCCCCCCCTCCGCCCCGCCTACGTCGCGTGGCATAGCTACGTAGTATAAGATTCATTCTGAAAGCACCAGTTGCTCTATGAATGGGCCCATTCAATACTGTGGTGGGTCGTACGCATGCGTGCCATCGATCTGTCGCGGCCGCGCGGGAGGAAGCGCCGCGCGTTTTCCAATGTCACTGGTGGGTCGGAAGTCGACACAGAAGGTGATTTTTATTTGGTGATTTACTTATCCCTGATATTGAGTGGAGTGATACAGAGTGGATGGAGTGTATGAAAGATGATATGGCTAGAAAGGAAGTGGATACCGACATGACGCCTAATAGAGAAGTAAAGAACCAAAATATATGTTTCCCCGAACCCAAATAAATTGGGAAATGGGCAGGAGAATGGGGATGATGCCTGTGTCAAAAAAAGAAATTATAAAACGCATTAAAGCTGGGGAGTGGGGGTCGCTACGTCACAAGTAAGTATAAAATCTATTTACTTGTGACGTCATGGCACATTTTAACTCAATGTATTGCCGTAATCTTTTGATAACGTAAAAAAATAAATGTCTAATTTTTTAAATATTTTAACATACATACATATTTACATAGCGCCTTCTTTCTATTGGGGTAGGCAGAAACTACAGAACGCCACTGATCTACAGATGATCTTCAGAAAGGTCAGGTGTGTAGTACTCACAACCGGCGTGCGTGTATGACCAGATGTATGAACGTAGACGAGGCAAAAGGAGTATGTCAGGATCGTAGCGGGTGGCGTTCTGTAGTTTCTGCCTACCCCCATTTAGAAGACGTAAATTGGTTTGTAATGTATGTATTTATTTATGTTAGTTTTTACAAAACTCCGGAAATGGTGAAGAATAAGGGAAGGCATGATCATTTATCGCAGTGACTAGGCGAACTATAGAAACAGATACAAATTCCGCACTTGGTCGCAACGGCCAGCTAGCCGCAAAACGGGCCACGGACTACGGACCAGCACGAGTAGCATGACAACCATAGAAACGGGTTTTGTCGACGGAAGAATAGACAAAATGACAGATAAACAATCACAATCTGTCATTTTGTCTATTCTTCCGTCGACAACTGTTTCTATTGTGGTCATGCAGGACTGGCTGGAGTCGAGATCGGGGGATCTTTTATTGTAATATTTGACGTTCAAAAAATGCTGATTTTCAAAGAGGTTTTAAAACCCACCCGTGTTCCTTCGGTTGCCCGGTTGCCGTAGGGCACGATCTCCCGCTTCGCAACCCCGGCAGGCATTGGCCCTAGCGGACCCTGTCAATTCTGCTGACATCTCTTTGAGGCGCGCGTGGGACACAACGCGCCGTCGACCTGGGCCTGGTCTTTATCGGACGGCGAGCTACCCATTGCTCACCGTCCGCAACCCCGCGCCTACGGTGGCCAGAAATCCGCCTGCGATCGGCGTGAAGTTTCCCTCTCCCTCACGCGTTCCGCCTCCTCTTTCGCGAGCATTACCGCTTCGCAGAAGGAGGTGACGGCCTCCCATTTCCTCTCGCTCCGTACCATGGCCTGAACCAGGGTCGGACGCGAGAGATCACCGCCGCCGATCACCTCCATGAGGATACGGCGATGCTCCGCCCAAGCCGGGCAGACGTCCACCGTATGCTCCACCGTGTCCTCTGGGCGATCCACACAATGGTGACACCCAGGCGTTTCCTTCCGCATCCTGAACAGGAACCTCCCGAAACAGCCGTGTCCAGTGAGAACCTGCGTTAGGCGGAAGGGTAGGACTCTTCAAAGAGGGGACCTCTACCTTACCCTTCGAGCATTACAGGCGTCAGTTTATGTACCTATATGTCGTGGCCAGATCTTAGAATTGATCATTTTATGAAGTGAACATCGACCGCTGGTCACATCATGATGTAGTCTGGCTAGATCATTGAATACTCAACGTTTGATCATATGACCAGTTAAACGCACAACTACTTCATGATGTGGCCAAACATTAGTGATCATATCGTAAAATAGTTAGATTATCCACCAGTAGAGGCGTTGATGTCGCTTTGTTTTTGTTGTGCATCATGGCGGCGGCATACAACAAATCAAACAAAGTAAGGTGACCACGCAAGAAAAGTCGAAGGACTTTTATTGGGTTTCCAAATATGATATTATGGAAAGCGATCAATTTGGAAGTAGCGCGCCCTACCGCGGCGTGAAATAGAAAGAAAGAAGAAAGAAAGAAAAATAGGTTTATTTGTCACAGAAATACGTGCATACATAAAAGACAAGAGTAATCAGAGAACAACACAAAGTACATAACAAATCACGAGCATAGAACAGAAATTACTTAGGCGGCAGCTGCACTACATGACTGTGACAAGACTTCCACTCAGCATGATGCAGTGCTATGGGGGACTCACAGCACAGCGCTGATTTTCAGTGGTCACCCGAAAAAAAAAGATGTACGGAAATCAAGTCAGGTTCAGTGATTTTTCTATTAAACATGTAACAAAACAAAATAAATAGTGCTTAGAATATAAGACAACTATACAATAAATTATAAGAAACATAAAAAAACTATCCGCAGGCATCACCCTACGTGCATAAATAATACACATACCTAACTAAAACATATTATTACTACACGAGGATATAGAAGTGTTTTGTCTCGTGAAATGCAACGTCATACATAAAATTAGTTTTTAAAAATTATAATTTTTTGCTCCCGACCATATGGGTTAGTTAGGTTAGAACTGCGATCAACCGCGCGCGAGCCAAGCGAGCGCAGCGAGCGGTAGCCGTAGCAGCGGCCAGCGAGCGCTACTACCAACTTGGTCGCAGTTATTTGGCTATGTTTACCACACTTTAACCCATGGATACCCTACATTAATGATACGGCCAAACGTCGACTGACATTTATCATTAAACGACTTTTTAACGATATGGCCAGTTTTAGCTGGCTATTCATGAAATAGGCAATTCTAAGACCTGCCCACGACTTAAGTATGCATCTAAAAGAAAAATAAAAATAAATTTGATAATGTTTCGACACGCGAACCAAATGGAAAGGCGCACCCATCCGGAATGTTACGATTTTGGCAAATAGTGTATATGTATACAAGATATAGGTTCCCACACATACATACATTCATGTATACCACATGCATGTTATGGTAATATAAATTGGTTCTATTAATAGATGCGTCTATTTAAACGTTAATAATGTAATTGTAGCGACATCTCAACAAAGCCTATAATGGAGTGGATTTTGAGAACTTTGTCATGTTTTAAGTCTAAATTGAATTCCAGTGGAGTCCTAAGGCCTTTTAAAGTTATATACTATACACAATATAAAAATTTCACGATCCTGGTAGTAGATTTTTTAATGAAAGAAAGAATGAATAACTTTTATTAGGATACAGTTCGTGAAATACAAATAAATAATAATAGCTTCACCGTCGTATCTCTACGTTGACGTCGTGGTGGACGCGCGCTCCTGAACTCTGGGTCTGCTCCGGCAGTTTACTTTGCCGAAACAGGTCTAGGTTGAGGAGCCAGACCACGAGAGATACATAAACCCGCAGGGCAGAATGTGGCGAGCTGTTGGGCAGTAGCGACTCCACGGACCCTATCTCCCGGGAGAAGTCCTGTTCCTCACCTCTGGCTTGCCTTTATGGGCCGGCTGGAGTGGAGATTCGCAAGAGAAAACGTGCTTGGAGGAAGGAAGTATTCCAGTAAGACGCTGGTAGGGATCTTGACCGTACTTTCGGGATTGTCCTGATAGCCATGGACTACCTCTCCACTCCTCATAAGCACCTCAGGACATGTTGCCCCCTTTTCGCTACGTCACTATGTGCTAGCGACGTTTCCGGGGCCCATTATTTAGTATGCAAGTCACCCCCTGCCATTTTATCCGTGTACAATAAAACATTGATCAGGCAGGGGACATAGCTCTTCCATAGTTTTTGAGGTAACTATTAGTCACCCAAACCCATAGCCCAATATGTTTTGTTTCTATGTAGGTACTGCAATAGTTCTGCACCAACTTGCATAGTGCATACAGGGATAATCGTCGGTTGGTGCCACATTCCATTCAAAATTGTCTAAGGGGCCTCTGCGAGTTGGCTTTGGCCCCTCGTACACCTTCCAAAGGTCCGGGACCCCTGGGTCCCGAGAAATATCAAAGATATAATAAATAACACCAGTCTATTATTGTCCCATTGCTGGGCAAAGGCCTCTTCTCATACAGAGAAGGCACGAGCATTGATCACCACGCTTGTTCAAGACGGGTTGGCGATTTCAGACTTATATTAACTACTAGGACTTAGGGCACGACATCTTTAGAAATTATAGCCTATGTTATTCAGTGATAATTCAGCATTCTACTGGTGAAAGAATTTTTTAAATCGGTCCAGTAGTTTTTGAGTTTATTCATAACAAACATACAAAAATCAAATCTTTTCTCTTTTCATTTATATACTAGCGGACGTCACGCGGTTTTACCCGCGTAGTTCCCGTTCCCGTGGGAGTACGGGGATAAAATATAGCCTATGTTACTCGCTGATAATGTTAAGTATGTGTAAGCTATCCATTGCTGAAATAATTTTTCAAAACGGTTCAGTAGTTTTTAAGTTTATTCGTTACATACAAAAATACAAATCTTTCCTCTTTTAAATATTAAAATACTAGCTGCGCCCCGCGGTTTCACCCGCATAAGTCTCGAGCCCATGGGGAAAAAAAAAGTATCCTTTGTTCTTTTCCAGGGCATCATTTATATATGTGCCAAATTTCATCCAAATCCGTTCAGCCGTTTTAGCGTGAAGGCGTAACAAACAATCTTACTTTCGCATTTATAATATTACTAGCTGCGCCCCGCGGTTTTACCCGCATAAGTCTCGATCCCGTGGGAAAAAAAAAGTATCATATGTTCTTTTTCAGGGCATCAGCTATATATGTGCCAATTTCATCCAAATCCGTTCAGCCGTTTTAGTGTGAAGGCGTAACAAACAAACTTACTTTCGCATTTATAATATTAAAGATACTATAGATTAGTTAAAAAGTCCAGGTTTCTTCACGATGTTTTAAATAATGCTACAGGTATTTTCTTTTTATAAATTTAGAGCGTTTACACACTAATATCTTCTTTAAAATCACCTATATAGACTACAAATAAATTTGTGTAGTGCACACATCATAAATTTTCTTACGAATAACTTTGTTTAGGGATTTCGTGGGATGATAGAATATGCGGGAGATTATAAAAAATAAATTAATCTGCCTAGCCTTTTCCAACTATGTTAGGGTCGGCTTTCAGTTTAACCGGATGCAGCTGAATACCAGTATTTTACATGGAGCGATTGCCTATCTGACCTCTACAATCCAGTAACTGAATGATAGATACCCCTTGGTAAGACTGGTTGTCAGACTTTCGGGCTTCTGACGATTCGTAACGACTGTCAAAGATTCACGAATGACAGCCGGGACCAACGGCTTAACGTGCTTTCCGAGGCACGGAGGGGTCTCGGTATGTAAACCCCGGAATGCGAAGCTTAACCTGATGGATCGACCCGTAAGGTTCTTATTACTTAGCCATGAGCTTCTGCGGGCAGAATTATATAACGGGTGAAAAAAGGCGCTTGAATTTATGTCTATAATTTTATGATGTACATAATAAAGAATATTCTATCTATCTATCTATCTTAACAAAGCCGAGACTCATTTATTTGTTCTTCCCGGCATTATGATCATGTAGTGGACCATACCTGGGAACCTGCCGGTTATGGAGATATTGAACGTCACAGTTTCAACTTTTTCCGACGTTTTTTTTCGAATACATAATCACCCTATAACGTTCCCACTGCTAGGACACAGGCCTCCTCTCTGTGAGAGGAAGTGTGCCGTAATCCACCACGCGGGCCCAGTGCGGGTTAGTACGAATTTCAATACTAGTATAATAAAATGTATTTTAACTACAACCCTTGTACCGTTGCATACACCCTTAGGTACATTGTTTTGCGTGCGTTACATTAAGCGTAAACAGTCGATCTTTCAGAACAAAACTAAAAGTCAAAGCTTCTCTAACTCACCCTATCATCATCATGATATCTCGGAAGCGTATTTCTAATCTATACAAGGCTAGAACGCAGCCATAGGAAACTGTCCGCGAATATATTGTAATGCTATTTTTAAATCTGTGATTACAATGTATACACTTGCGTATTGCTCGTGTATAGTTTGTAACGTGGGCGCGCGCGTCCTGGTTCCAAACTATACTACATCACTTACGCCTGACAAGAGTTTTAAAGATAAAGTCTATAAAAAAAGAACAAAAGTGTGAGCTGGGTGAAATAGCTTAGGTTGGGTTAGGTTAGAACTGTGACCAACTGTGCGCAAACCGAGCGAGCGAAGCGAGCGGTGCCGTGGCAGCGGCCGGGGAGCGCTACTTCCAAGTTGCTCGCAGCCAGGCAGGTTATTTAATATTAGCGCAAGGTGCATTATGTCACAAATAAGTTGGTTACCAGTTCACAATTTCTCGCAATCTAAACACGATTAGTCCGTATGCGTACTGGCACTATAAGCATATTATAAGATTAAAGACTACGTTGAAGACAAGGAAGTCTGGCAATAATTCCTTCTGCACATGTGGCTTCCCTGGTACCTCATTAACGGCATAATAATGTAAATGTCTATTAACTGCTCCCAAATTACGATGATTATTTTATTTTACTTTTTTTTTTTTACCTACTTCATTGACATAATCTCTTCAGTATTTGACATAATATACCTACAATTTTCTATATATATTTTTTTTAATCAAATTAGATTTGTTACAGCTGACTACAGCTGTATCATGCCACTAGGCAATCATGTCATTTGGTTTAAATAGGTCCTTATTTTTATTATTTTGTTTATCTTTTATATAGATTCTTTTCTTTTAGATTTTGTGAATGTGAGAACGTTGTAGGCTGTAGACTTGTGGACCATTTTCTATTTTACTAAGTACCTGGTACTTGTTGATAGGCCTACACTGTCCTCCCATACCTATTAACACTGTAATTTGAAAACATTGTAGAAACAATTTATTTTGAAAAGAGTAACCGTGGAGTTTCTTGCCGGCTCTTCTCCATAGGAAGCGACCAATTGGAACCGTGCACCTAGCTTCTGACGTTTCATAAGTGCCCTTGTAGGTTTATGTGAAATAAAATATTTTGATTTTGATTTTGACTGTATATTATGGAATGAGGTAGTTAATTTGGTCACGAGAGTATTTGCGTACTACTCTTGTATAGATTGGAAGACCTTAGTAAAAAAGTGATTTCCAATGTATACGCGGTTAGTTTCACACAATTGCGTTCTGGCCTTGTATAGAATGGAAAGACGCATCTCGGTAGTCCCCCCCTTTCTAGCTATATCATCTTTCACATAATCCATCCATAGTTTCTTTGGTATATTATGTAAATATGTGCATTTCTATCAAGAAAACTAGATAATATGCAAGAATGTATTTGATGCTATATTATTGATTCTAAGGGCTTGTTGTTAAATAATAACAACTGCACGAGTCGGTCAATCCGGTTAAGCTACGCTTATTGCGGTTGGTCCGTGGATGGGTGACCATCTTTACATAGCAAGACCCCTCCGTGTCTCGGAA
Organism: Agrochola lychnidis; assembly: GCA_963680765.1. Classification (NCBI taxonomy): domain Eukaryota; kingdom Metazoa; phylum Arthropoda; class Insecta; order Lepidoptera; family Noctuidae; genus Agrochola; species Agrochola lychnidis. The sequence goes on from OY796873.1 coordinate 10,422,229, forward strand.
AGCACGATCCCGGCTGCCATTTGTAGATCTTTGACAGTCGTTACGAGTAGTCAGAAGCCCAAAAGTCTGACAACCAGTCTTACCCAGGGGTATTGTGTTACCTAGTAAATAGGTTGTGGAGGTCAGATAGGCAGTCGCTCCATGTAAAATACTAGTATTCAGCTGCATCCGGTTGGACTGGAAGCCGACCCCAATATAGTTGGGAAAAGGCTAGGCAGATGATGATTATTGATTCTAAGTAGTATTCTAGAATTACTTTGTAGATGCGATATTACAACACACTTTACGTTTTTAACTTTTAAAGATTGTGTTCCCAGTTGATAATGAAAAAAGTTGTGCGGCCCATTCATTGTGTCCGAGCATTCTCTAAACTAAGGGGATTTCATGAAAAGCGTTTGTATATACCTATATTTTTATATTTTTTTTGTAAAACTTATAAAGTTAAAAATATACTTGACATTTTGATCTTTTTGTTTGCAGAGAGGAGTGAGGAGCTCGTGGCTAAGTAGTAACAGCCGCATGGGTCGATCCATCAGGTTAAGCTACGCATTCCGAATGGTCTGTGGATGGGTGATCATTTTTACATACCGAAACTCCTCCGTGCCTCGGAAAGCACGTTAAGCCGTTGGTCCCGGCTGTCATTCGTGGATCTTTGACAGTCGTTATGGGTCATCAGAAGCCCGAAAGTCTGACAGCCAGGCTGCATTCGGTTAGACTGGAAGCTGACCCCAACATATTTGGGAAAGGCAAGGCAGATTGACTTTTCTTTTGCAGAGAAATATTTGATTATTGACTTAAAACCAAATTTTAAAGCTTTTTTTCAAAACGGGTATTACTGAAGCGATCGAAAAAGCATTTTCAATGCTATAAAGCTTCCCAAATATTTAGCAATTAAAAAACTTTACTTCAAAGGGTTTAATAAAAAAAAAAATGTCATTAAAACCTCGTTGGTCGATGGTTCGATTGGGGTTGGGCAAAGTTTTATTGGGTTTTTCTAATTGGAATTTAACAGTAGCAGCCCGGAGTCTGGATTCGTGTCCGGTTGATGGCAATAGGCTCGCCCCCTATTACATGAGACTTAAACATTACTGACGAAATGCGACGTAGTAAAGGAAAACCTCTGCCAGTGGTGGACTTAGCCTAATGGGGGTCTCCGACCAGGTATTGTAGTAAAAGTTTGAGTAGTAGTATAATTTAAGAGCGAGCGAAGCGAGCTCGAAATTTTCAGCACACTGCCGCGAAAAGGCTAGGTTTTTTTTGACTATTCATACAGAAATAGGAAATACTTTATCGACTTATACTGAAAAGTAAGAGCACTAGACGAATGTAGGTAAAATTTTCTTTAAATTATTTTAATACTTAAAATGAGCGTAACTTAATTTGTACAAGGACTATTTTTTATCATTATATTAAAACGAATAGCATATCACGATTGTAGGAGGAAGGCGCCGATGTCTGTCACACAGTTAATACTAGCACAGACATCGTCGTTAACTCTATCTTTAAAATGCTCTAAACTCTGTACATTGTGTTTTTGTTTAGGATACATGAGTTGTATCAACATTATTGTTAGTAAAAAATATTAATAAAAAAAAAGCGAGTGAAATGATTTCGAAAATTCTAGGCACCCCGCCCCGCATAGGTAAGGTAGTATACATAAATTGGAGTTACTTTGTCGATTTACCCAGAAAAGCCTGAGAAAAAAGAGAATGTAGGATGCAAGAATGAGCGCAGCGAGCTCAAAATTTTTTGCGCCCTTAGTTTATATTGAGCATACGTAGGGAGTCCGAAACTACAAACTGCCTTTAAGCGTTTTGGGTCGCTATTTAGGTAGAGTGTATTAGGGTACTCTTATTGTCGTAAATAAAACTAGACTGTACAGAAGAACGAAATCAGATAGACTATATTTTATTTCCTTTTTTATACTATTCATACATTGATACTCTTAGGCACTAGCATGTTACTTAACAATAAATCGACCAATAGCGATGCGCCGTAGGGCGCGCCGCGCGAGGGGCGCGGGGCGCTGCGTTGCACGCGGCATTATTCGCTGCGAAGGCAGCGATCCCTTGGGAGAAGCGAGCCAAGTACCTAGGTGTGATCTTAGACCACCGTCTCTCCTTTTCAGAGCACATAAAGACGGTTCGTTCGCGAGCCGCTTTCGCTCTAGGTAGGCTTCACTGTATCCTAAACTCACGCAGCAAATTGTCACTAAAGTGCAAATTGCGTATCTACACAGCGTGTGTCCGTCCCATAATGACCTATGCGGGAGCAGTCTTCGCCCACGCCAAACCCCGTCACATCCATAGGATGCAGACCCTCCAAAACAGATTCCTTCACAAGGCCACGGGAGCCCCGTGGTACGTCAGAAACGAGATCCTCCATCTCGACTGTAAGATCCCTACGATCCACCAGTTCCTCAAACGCATGGCAAAGCGCCACTTTGAGTCCGCTCCTCGACATCGGAACCCTCTGATAGTCGAGGCAGCCAATTATGTCCCGTCCCAAATCAGTCAGATCCGCCGTCCGAGGCATGTACTCTCCGACCCAGATGACCCCATTACACTCCTCCAGGAGCAGAATAGGGCCACCAGTACAGTGCACAAACACAGACGCCTCCCGTCATTCCGACCTCGCCGCCGAGGTCCTTTACGTACGCGATCTACTCCCCGAGTAAACGAATCCCCCCCCCGACCCTTGCTCGATAACGAGGTGCCAGCAGTTGTTGCAGCTGAGCACGTAGCTTTAAATACCCCGAATAATAATCATGATATAAATATAAATTTGATCCAGCCTGTCCCCTCTTGCTGTCCTCCCGTCAGCGATGCCCTAAGCCGAGGTCCGTACCCCACAGGGGGTGCCCTTAGCGAGCATTCGCTTAATTTTAATTTAGAATAGTTCAAAAAGCTCCTGGCTGGAGGCTCTAAGTGTAGAAGCTTATGGCACCCACAGGAAAATCCGGTTAAGCAGCCACGACCTTAGTGGTCAAAACTGCGAGAAGCCATTATTAAAAAAAAAAAAAAAAAAAAAAAAAAAAAAAAAAAAAAAAAAAAAAAAAAAAAAGAGCTCGGTCCTTTTCGCCGTGAGCCGTCGTCGAGTGAAGATGTTCATCTGCGTGGTCTCGAAGCGTGAAGATACGGAGGGTGCTGGTGCTTCTGCTTATTTGCTTGTGCTTACAAACCGCTTCTTTCGAAGCGAACCGGCGAACGAGTGCGGCGTTGTGATAACGCTCGTGCTGCGTCGATTATCTTGTTTCTTTATTAAGATACTCGTTACTCGTCTTTATCAAGACGATTGCTTCTCTATTTCTTGCGGACTGTCAAAAATGTGGTAATGGTTCAGTGGTATGTGGTATATGGTAGCTGGTTCAGTGGTATATGGTAGCTGGTTCGGTGGTATGTGGTATACGGTTCTCTGGTGACTGTGTGACAGGTACTGTGTCACTACATGCCTTTTACTTAATGAACATATTGTGGCCTTCACTTGAGGGGCTCCCCCAAGACCGGGGGCCCAGGGCGGACGGCACCTGCCGGCCCCCTCAGTCCGCCAGTGATCTCTGGCCATCCCTTCAGGGAAACAAGGCGTAATGTTATGTAAAAGCTAAATCCAATTTTTCAAAACTGAACTTTAAAAAACAACAACAAATTTAATATCCCGAAGAAAGTCAGAGTTATACGCACATTAAAATACTTTATACAGAAAAAGGCATAATTATCTACTGTAGTAGGAATTTGTATCAATTTTCATAACACTCGGCAAACTAAATTCTTATTGCATCGAAAGGAAATAACAGCTTTGTTAAATTACATCGTCTAACGCAACAAAGCACTGAAAGCGATGAAGCTGCTTTTGCAACATTTTGTTCCTTTGTGTAAATTTCATACGTGTCAAGGTATATGTCGGAAATACGTCACTGAGTTGACTAATCGGGGCGTCAGCGCCATCTAGCGGCTCTCGACAGAGTCTACAACATAACGTTCGACCGGGTTAAGCAGAGTTTGTCGTTGGCGGTCAAGCTGTGAACTCGTTTAGTAAGTCCCATGTAATATCTCGGGGTGAGTCGATTGTTTGATTGATTTAAAAAATTATTATAACAAAGTGCATTTAATAAGATCTTATTCTGATGGTGTACCTTATCATCATCTGCCGAGCCTCTTCTCAACAATTTTAGGGTTCCAAGAAGCACCTGAATACCAGTATTTTACATGGAGCGACTGCCTATCTGACCTCCACAACCCAGTAACTGGGTAACACGATACCCCTTGGTAAGACTGGTTGTCAGACTTTCGGGCTTCTGATTACTCGTAACGACTGTCAAAGATCTACGGATGACAGCCGGGAATTCTTGGTGGAAAATTAGACTCGGACCAAGACTGTAAGGCCTAGGTCAAATTCTAAAGTATCACATTATAACTTTATTTCTAAAACTGTTTCGTACATTGATTTAAATTGGTTTCATATGCTTTTTTATTATTTTTTGAAAGCTGTTTACTTCTTGATTTATTTGAGGTTCCGTACCTCAAAAGGAAAAAACGGAAACCGTCGGAGTCCTTCTGTCACAGCCAATTTTTTCCGAATCTACTGGACCAATTTTGGTACACATATGAATTTCTGTGACCCAAATACGGATGTGTAACGTAAATAAATGAATTTTGTATATGGCGGTCACTTTTGAGGGCAAATTGGAAAAAAAAAAAAAAAAAACAAAATTGTGTACTTGTACCATGTGATCATGCATCAAATGAAAGAAGTTGTTGTGAGGATCTCAGAAAAAAATAATATCTATTAATACTTTTAAAGATATTTAAGAAAATAAATGAAAATTTACTATTCTTCCCCCTTCTCCGAAACTAACGAGCCTAAAATAAAAAATAAAAATACAGGAAATGGATTACAGGAAAATCTACAAGAAATCTATGGTCTTTAAAATAACATGGTAAATCTCTCAATATTGTGCGTACAAACTTAAATTTGCTGTTGGAATGTATGGGAGAACATGTTTTTCAACTACAATACTAAGTTTTTCCTTGGGATAAATTTATCGCAACTACGAAACCCTTCATTGTGCGTGGTCTGACACGCACTTGGCCGGTTTTTTTCATTAGAGCGAGCGTGTCAGTTTATAATTCTAATCCATTGTATTTTAACTAGATTCTGCTGACTATTTAGGAAAAAATACGACCTAAGACATAACTTATCTATTAACAGAAATGATTTCTGTATTCTTGGCAAAAACTACTTAGATAAATCAGAATAACCAAGCGCCATTCCGGTAGAAAGTATTCCGGTTTGTAGCTAGATGGCGTTGGCGTCAAATTACATCTCGCTATGGTTCCTTTCTACGATTCTGCATAGGCACGAAGCCGCTATATATACGACATCTATGAATTCTGTCACAAACTACATAGAGATACAACCATGGAATTAGTATGTACGGGGATTACTGATCCATCCAACACCCAGTGCGAGTGCTTTTGATCAGACCATATCCCACTTGCTGGAGTGTTCTAAGTGCCCGTTCACCTGCACCTCGGATGACTTAAAGAATGTCACTGATGCTGTAAACAACGTGGCCACCTAACTGGGCTCAAATAATATGATAACAACAAAGAAAAGTATCGGCACGAAGAACAACTGATTGTTAATTCTACTAATTAACGTGCAAACTTGGGGGCTTGTAGCTAAGTAATAACAGCTGCACGGGTCGATCGATCAGGTTAAGCTACGCTTGCCGGGGTTGGTCCGTGGATGGGTGACCATCTTTACATACCAAGTCCCCTCCGTGCCTCGGAAAGCACGTTAAGCCGTTGGTCCCGGCTGTCATTTGTAGATGTTTGACAGTCGTTACGGGTAGTTAGAAGCCCAAAAAGTCTGACAACCAGTCTTACCAAGGGGTATCGTGTTACCTAGTCACTAGGTTGTGGAGGTCAGATAGGCAGTCGCTCCATATAAAATACTGGTATTCAGCTGCATCCGGTTAGACTGGCAGCCGACCCCAACATAGTTGGGAAAAGGCTAGACAGATGATGATGAACGTGCAAAGTTAAAAACTGCTTTCCGAGAAGCGATGCGATTGCGATTTTGGTTTTTAACTGCCTTTTTTCGATTATTTTGGGGTTCGGAATCACCGAGGCCTTTTTTTTTGGGTGGGAAATTATCAAATAACTTCTCCCGCTCTGGGCGGAGCGGGAGGGCGTGTCAGACTCTTACTGACTAAAACCCATTCGTGTTCCATTAGTTGCCATGTTGCCAGGGGCCACGGTATCCCTTTCGGACTATCCCGCGACCCCACTTCTTTGGTTTGGATAAATTGAACAGACTTTTTTTATGACCCGTTCTAAATGTTGTTCCGTTCTAAAATCTAAGTCTTCTTGAAAACAGTCAGAATCAAACATAATTGTTTTATGTATAAGAACCAATGTATTTTCAGAAATTACTCTTTTAGACCTTTCATTAGATACCAAACAAGATTTAAACTATAATTTAAAAAAAAATCGTTAACACTGCATCCGCTATAAGACACGCCATGTTGGATTTTATGTGATGTCATTATAACCAACGCGGACTCTTTTAAGCACTTAAAGTATATAATTTTATTTTCTGTGGTTATAAGTGACGCTTCGTGCTGAATAATTATGCTTGCTGTTCCAGTTGTTGCACTGAGTTGGTTTACAGTAAAAATAAATCTTATAAAATTAATAATACGTATAAAATAAGAAACTAAATCATTTCAGGGCGTTGTTGACGCTGCCATGCTGGTGCAGTGCGTCAGCGTCAGACACGTTCGCAGACGCACATGTGAATGTCTACCCCGCCGTGCTCAGTGCAAGCGATGCGCCACGGGCTTCGGGAGCTTTGCAGTCAGCATCAGCATTGGCAGAAATACCCATTCGCTTTTTTACTTCTATTATTAAACAGTTATCTACAAAAGAAAAAAAAAACTTATTTACTTAATAAACAGTATGTATAAAAGTAATAACTAACTCTTGGCTAAGTTACAGTCATACGTGTCGCATCGATCAAAGTTAAGCTATGCCTGTCGCGCGCGGTCGATCCGTGGTGGATTTGTGACCATTAATTTCTTACCGAGAACCCTCCGAGCCTCGAGAAGCACGTTAAGCCGTTGATCCCGGCTGTCATTCGAAGATCTTTGACAGTTCTTATTCGTAGTCAAAGCCCAAATGTGGAGAAAACCAGTCTTACTCAGGGATTTTTTTGACCTGTGAGACAATAGAGTTTACCGCGCGATTGACATCCAGATCCCGACTTCAACCGCTGGGCAGTTGCCCGCCAGACATCCTTTCCTCATACCTCTAAAACAATACTAATCGATCACCAGAAGTTGTGGACCAGTGGTGCACATTAGCACTAGATCGCAAGCACTAGAAGTTATGGGGAGAGGCCTTTGCCCAGTAGTGGGATGATACAGGCTTATAGTAACAGCAACTAATCGATAACCTAATATTCTCAATGACCGTCTTTTTGTGTTGTGCCCCTAACCTAGTAGCCAACTTGGATGCAGTGGTTGATCACAGTTCTAACCAAACCAACTCATTTGGTTGAGGAGCCTGGAGCCCTAGATTAGTTACTGCGAACAACTTCTAATTGACCTATGACCGAATTCCTATTTCTGAAAATCTAATCGACCCTAGGCGGGGTGCTAACATTATCGAGCTTATTTCGCTCGCTCTTAGGCGAAACCCTAAAATTTTCGACCTCGCTTCGCTCGCTCTTGCATTCTACAATCTCTCAATTGTAAAAAAAAAACATTTATTTCAGGTCCAAGACCCATATTAAATACAAAAACAATACACATATTTGTCAATTTTATTAAATAAATGTCACTATTTGAATCACAGATCAATAAATGTCAAAACGCTTACAGCAAAATAAAAATTAAATTAAATACGACAATGAATTAAGTGAAGTTATGTCAAAAGCAAAAATTTTAATCATAATATTAATAACATTAAATAAAATGACAAATTAAGCACCAGCAATATGCCCGCTACAACAATGCCCAACGTAGGGGCAATCCAGTCGCTGAGCAATCATCGCCAGGACAGTGTTGGAGCTACCCCGCACCCTGCGCACCAAGGACGCGCACCGCTTGCGCATGGTGGCGTGGAAACAGTCGGTGCGCGCTTCCGCAAACATTCCTGAGGCGCTGCAGAAACGGGGCAGCCCCAACACTGCCCTGAACGCGTTGTTATATTGGACATGAAGGGCACTGTAAGCAGCTTGTGAATATGATGCCCATAGGCTAAACGTGTATAGGGAGGTGCAGAAAGCTTTGAAAAGCGTGATTTTAACCTGATTTGAACAACGTGCAAACCTACGGGCTATCACATATTTGCTCTCTTAGACAGCGCCCTCCGCTCCCGCTCAATGTCGGCATGGTCTTTCAGATCGGCTGTTACCCAGTGTCCCAAGTATTTAAATTGGTTCACCCGTTCCTTAAAGGTTCTGTGCATTAATCGGCAAAGTGCCGAACTCCTGTTTCCGAAAATCTAATTGACCCTAGGCAGGGTGCTAACAATGTCCGTGATACCGCAGGACCACCAACGCCAATCGCTACCATATTTAGTAAATAATTAGTACCAATTGGTACTAATTAGTGCTCGAACGACAAAATTGGTACCTTAGTAGTTTTCGAGAAACTCGACTTTGAAGGTGGTCCGGCGGTAGTCACGCTCCTTTCAGCAGGACCACCATAAGCGCCAAACATCCTACATCATCTTAATTCTTAAGCTTCTTTGTATAAATCGACATAGTTAGTCCTCTTTTAGTATGAATGGACAAAATAAAACATATCACATTCGAGGCGAAATGCAAAATTATTTAGTTCGCTTCGCTCGCTCTTGCATCCTCTAAATTCTCTTAATTGTGAAGCAGAAAACCCGATCCCACACCTACTTGAACTCTCGCTAATGCAGGTTTGACTGTATAGGTAGAAAAAATGTTAAGATGGAAATAAAATGACAGTTTATAAGGATATTCTCGTTTATTTCCTAGAACTCATGAGGTAAACAATACTAAACTATAATTCATACCAATTTCAAACAACCTGATTTTATTCGGACACAACCTACAATTGTGTAAAATATTCGTTAGACAAAATTTTGTACCACACACATTCTGTTTTTTTTTTTTTTAAACACGGTTTTTAACACTCCATTCGATAATACTTGCAGACAAAATACTGTATTCGTAGGGACAAATCATTTAATTTAAATTAACGAATACTAAAATTAAAGCTACGTATTCTAAAATACATAAATACGCGATTAAATTATGTTTTTTTTTTATAAAAAAAATGTTGTGAGAGAAAAACTTAAAGAAAGTGAAAAATAAAACAGAGAACATAAAATTAGATAACAAACAACAAAAAATAGTGAGTTTAACGCCGATTCGTAACAGAGCCAATTATTTTATTATCTCCTTTAATAAACTGTGAATAAAGTTAAAACTAAGTTTATAATAATTATCCAGCCTATTTATTGTCCCACTGCTGGGCAAAGGCCTCTTCTCATACAGAGAAGGCATGAGCATTAATCACCACGCTTGCTCAAAACGGGTTGGCGATTTCAGACTTATATTAACTATACGTCCAGGTTTCCTCACGATGTTTTTCCTTCACCGATGAAGTATATAACTTTATTCAGAGTTTATTTTTCAACCTTTAATTGCTTTATTTATAAGAGATGTTTAGACCAAAACGTTTCAAGATATTTTCTTAATTCAATGTGACTAATTCTCTATGGCACGGCCTATTCTGATTAAAATAAAATACATGGGAAGGTAAGTACTATAATTATTAGTAATTCGAATTTTAAGGGGGAAGCGTCAGGGTAGCCCGCGAAATTCAAATTTTATTACTTTTTTGCATTTTGCAGGTCAGTGTCAGGTTTTATATTGATTAAAATATGATTCGCGGCCGTAACAAATATGGCTTTACTCAATTATAATCAGCAATAGTGATTAAGAAGAAGATAAAGGTATCAAATGTCATGATTTCATGAAATCATGACATTTGACACCTTTGCTAACTTATGGAGTTGTATTGCTGATTGTAATGATTGACCTGAAAAATGCAAAAAACGTAAGAAAATTTTAATTTCGCGGGCTACCCTGACGCTTCCCCCTTAATTGTAATCATCAATTTAATCAGATTTTTTAAAATAAATAATTCAAGTTGAAGGAACTTCACGAGATGTAAAAATTAATATTTTATTTTTCTAAAATTATATCAGTGTTTTACATAAATTAAAAACACCGTCACATGAAATTATCTACTGAAAAGAAACGATTTTTTTACTCGACTGCAAAGAAGGGTTATGTTTTAACTGCTGAAGATGAAAGTAGATTATAAATTAAAAATTAAGTTATGCTCAAAGAAAATGACGTAATATAGGAACAACTGGATAGAGCTTAATATGCTACAAATACTGATACATGCTAGGAGTAGGGTATAAACAGTTTTGGTCACAAAAACGGTCGACAGTCGACCATTTTCTAAAAACTAAATGGCTCAAACGGATGCCAGGAATCAAAAACAGGAATGCAAAAGGTATATTTTAGAAGGACAAAAATATATATCTAATACTGAAATAAAAATGTGTTTTTGTCACAACGAGACTTTAGATTTGTCAGTGAGAGTTGACAGAAAAATCTCAAATTTCGCTGCAACAATTTAAACAATTATAATTATTACTTAAATGAAAGTTTTATGGCATTTTATGGCTACCTCATGAATCACAAACATTAGCACTCGATTTTTTTTTTCTGTACACTAATGTCCTAATCAATTTTTTATACATTAATATTTTTTTTACCAATATTTCTGTAACAATTACATTTTTATTAACATTATGTTTTAATATATAATCTAATCTTATTTACAAGTTGTATTTTGTTATAGAATTGACCATTTTTTATTAAATATGTTTTTTTTTATTAAATATATTTTTTTCCATTGTAAAACTAATATGTTTTGCGATAATTTCTGATAGTGAGGTGTATTTTGGCCGTTGAACGAATTTATTATTTTTGAAAAATGAGTATTTTTCTATCAGATATTATCTCAAAATATGATATTGTCATGACTTTTACCCTTCAGGCACAAAGTGGTGTTCTTAACCCAAATTTTATTGCCTTAAATTTTCTTTAATAATTTCACGAAGTTCTACATTTAATAATACTATTCGTAAAAATGTCTTTTTCATGGGGAAGTAATAAATATAAATATTTTATATAAACTAATAACTAAGATTGGTCAGGATTTAGGAAATACACACTTTTAAATATAATTGTATCTTTGTTCTACCAACAGCCTTTGCAAAAGCCTAAAATTTCTGTATTAGAAACAGTGAAGATCATTCCTTGATAATATTAGCTGCCATTTTAAATCGTTTTGTCCAAAGATTGTTGTTAAAATAAGATAACCATGCATGCATCTGCACCTACGGGTTATTCACATTATTTGTTCATACATTTGTAGGAAAATAGTCTAAACATACGCCACACTATTCATAAATCGCTTCAATAAATTCAACAATAGTTTTTAACTAATTTTGTTTTGGCACAAAACATTTGCCACTATGTTTCTTTCCGGTTTGTGACTAAGGCACAAGTTTTGGGGGACTACTAATTTAAATAGTTTTTTTTTTTAATAAAGGCTTATTTACGACGTAAGGGAATTCGTCTGTAACCGTCTTTATGGTTCTAGTAATCCATTGACGTGCCCTATCTATACTCCATAGGTTTAGGTAGTTAAATAAAGGTAAACAAAAAAACCACGTGACGAGACAGCTGTCAAGTAACCGACTAAATGTAATACCTGTCACTTCAGTTATCATGCTACGTCACTGTTGTACTCTTCAATTTAGCAACGTTATATTTCGTTGACGTTTAGAAATTGGGCTCTTTACAATAGACAGATTACAAAATATTATAAATCAGACAAAAAACATTGTGCTCAAGCAGATACATCTACGAAAAGTAGTTTAAGAATAAACGATAAAGTTTAACATACATTAATAAAAGAGGAAACTATAGTAAAACACTAAAATAAATTTAATTTGGTTTTATCGTTTTTTAAACAAGAAAGTGTCATCTATAAAAACCCTTTTTACGATTTGTTTACCTTTTTTTAACTACCTAAACCTATAGAGTATAGTATGGTTTAATTGTCAAGTCAAAATTTCTACATTACATCCTTTTTCCTTTTTGTTTTTCTAAAATACTAGGCACTTTCGAAAATAGCCTGAATTTCAGACAAAAAAGGGTTATTCAAATTCACATTTTTTTCACATTAGTCAAATCCATGTTCTATTTTGTCACTTTCAAAAATTCACTTTGTAAAAATTCTCTGGTCAGTTGGTACCGCTGGTTGACGGTCCTAGGTTCGCCTCCTGGTGTTTGTACTTGTGTGACGTCATCTGGGACAGGCCGAGGACTGCAAAGCCGCATTGTAGGCAGTGGTAGTGGGTTTGTTTCTTGCTGTGGATGCATTGAGGCTCGTAGCCGCAACCTGTGTTAAAAAAAAATTATAAATTACTTTGGTCCAGTGGTTGCAAGTGCAATATATGCTGAGCAGGGGTCCTTGGTAGTATTGCAAAGAACTCGAGTCTTCGAGTCCTATATAAACGGACTCGATTCATTACAACAGGACTCCAAGACTAGAGAACTAAATTCTCAACGAGCTCTTGAACATGAGAGCTCGAATCTCTTTGTGCGCTCAAGTCCTTTTTATGTGGCGAGTCGCACTCAAGTCCTCTTCGTGTATGAGTCTAATAATTGAATTGTTACATTTACAGGACGGGGAGAAAGGCTCGGATGCATAGTTACATCATTACCACTAATTTTAACTTATCAGCTGTTCGAGTCTTTTCGAATGATGACCTTCAAATCTCATCTTCATGCTCTGAGTTTTTCTTGAAAACTCGAGTTCATTTTAAGACTCGAGTCCTTTGTTAAGACTCGAGTGGCTGTTAAATGACTCGGGCTCGGCTTGACTTAGACTCCGAGTCTTTTTAGCACACTGAGTCATGCATAATTGAGTCTAGTCTTTAAAATTACGACTCAAAGACTCGAGTTCTTTACCACACTAGTCCTTGGTCCTAGGACCCTCCGCTCAACATCTGTGTCACAAAAACCAGTCAAGTGCGTGTCGGACTACGCACAATGAAGGGTTCTGTAATTGGGATCAATTTATCTCAAATACAAACTTAACATTGTAGTTGAAAAACATGTATTTATTTTAAAATTATATAAAAAATATGTTTAAGATCCTCGCAACAAGCCTTTTCATTTAATATGTCACACGGTACTGTTAGCAAAACTTTTTTTTTAAAATTTGCCCCCAGAAGTGACCCCTATATTCAAAATTAATTTATTTACGTTATACGTTTGTGTTTGGGTCATAGAAATACATATGTGTACCAAATTTCAACTTAATCGGTCCATTAGATTCGAAGCAAATTGGCTGTGACAGACGGACAGACAGACAGACACACAAGTGATCTTATAAGGGTTCCGTTTTTTCCGATTGAGGTACGGAACCCTAAAGTAATAGTGATAATTGAATTTGAAAACTTACCCTTACTAGGTGGAAACTTCTCAAATCCAGCTGCTTGGATAGAGTCAAGCTTCTGATGCTGCCGACGATGAGCCACCACTTTGTTGGTGTCCGTGCACACGAAGTCACATTTCAGACAATGGAAGTGAGATGCCTTGTTCTGTCCTGTTCCATGGGCAAAAGAAACGTCCAATTTAGTATAGTTTAGGATGGTCCTTGAAATAGGACCAGAAATAGTAAAGATTGATGGTGAGAAAGAGGTAGTAGAAGACGATAATTTTGAAGGAGAAATGAGATTAAAATGTGATACTGGATCGAAAGCTGTATCTCTTGTTTATATTAATGCAAATAAAACCAAGCTTATAAAAGAACCTTTAATTAAGATACAAACAGAATTTTAGATAGAAATTACAGCAAGATATATTGGATTTTCAGATTTGGAGGTCTTAAGTTCTTAATTACAAAATTATTAATTAATAGGAGGGTATGAGTAAATGGTATGTATACTAATGTACGTACGAACGGAATAATTACCGAATGTCGAAGCGTGGGGACACTCGGGTCGCTTGCAGTACACGTTGGCCCGGTACTGCTGGAAATCTCCGCCCATTAGAGTGTCCAGTCTAAAAAGAAAATAGTTGTGTTATCATCTAGAAACCCTTTTTTAATGTTATTGATAATAATTGTTAAATTAATGGCTTGTCAGTTAAAATATCATCAAAACGATGACAATTTTAAGATTTTTTTTAAGCCTCTGACGAATGACACTTTCTTAAAAAATGTTAATTTCTTTAAGAAAATGAAAAAGTAAGAAGAATTTAATTTACCTTTCGTGTCTGGCTGTATGTTGAACGAATCTGGTCTTGTCACAGAAGGAATAGCCGCAATCCTTTCTCGTGCAATGGAAGTGGGTTTGATGTTCCCTGTAAATATAGGCACAATTATTTAGAAGATGCTGTTGATGTTTAAGTAAAGATTGTCCTTCTGTAGTCTTCGGCTCATACTTAAAATCTCTAGTAATGGCTAAAGAAGATTCGTAGTTTGGTAAATTTGGTAAATCGATTTCATTACCGTGTAAGATAAGCAAAAAGAGTTAAAAAAAAACTCAAGTTGCTGTTAGTATGAACATAAAATTGACGCTGCAAAGAGAATTCAACATGTTCCCAATAAAAATGATATTGTATAAAGCCTCGTATCCACTAGGCAACAATTGACGCGCAACACGTGACGCTCAACATGTTCGGTAACGTTGCACAACAGCGCGCGATGTTGCCAGCTGGCGCGCAATATGACGCAGGGCTTATTGTTTGTTTCCGTGCAACATGCAGTTGAGCATTAAATGTTGTCGAGTGGAGACATGACGCGCAGAAATGTCCATAATGTGGTGTAACGAACGAGTGCTCAAATTAATTGAACTGTACCAAAAATATAAATGTTTATGGGATACTGCAGCTGCTCAAAATCAACACTAGTTCCCCTGGCGAAATGTTGTCGACGACTGATCATGCGTAGACAGACAACATTTCTAAACAAAAGTTCCGCGCTAACTTGCAACATGTTGCGCGTCAAATGTTGCCTATGGGATACGAGGCTGCTGGCGCTGATGAAACAACACTAAATGATGATAAAGAAGATAAAACGAATCCAAACGAACCTGTATCCACAATGCTGATAAGCGCAGTCCTCGTTGAATCGGAAGCGGAGGTATCCCTCAGGGATGGGCTCGTCCTTCATGACGCGCATGTGTGGACCGCGCGTCGTGTGCGTTCTCCTGCTGACAGTACACACAATGTTAGTATGGAGTCAAAACTTTGAGGTCTTTAAAGATAAAGAAGAAACATAACGAAGATGGTACAGTGGTAAGTATTAGAGGGGATATAGAAAATGGTGTCTGATGAGATGTTAAATTTTGGGAACAAAAAGAACAGCATTGTAACTCTAACAATATGAAAAGAATTTAAAGAAAGACCACAAAGAAATAAAGCACATTTGAAGGGGATATAGAAAATGTTTTGTTTGGTGATAAAACTAAATACATACCTAGTATAAAAAGAGTTAAGAAAAAAAAAGCAAGAGCATAAAGAGAATTTCTAAATAAAAAATAGATGATGATCACATTAAATACCTGTCTTTGCAGAAATACAAGTCTCAATGACTAAGGCTGAACTACCTAACAATAAATAGAGACAAGGCATAATAAACGAGAAAGCTTTCAAGGAATGCAGACTGATTCAAAAGGCTAGCTTTCAAAAATAGTGTAACAATGAAAGAAATGTCTTCTATAAAGAACAATACACGGTACAGCATAACAAATTACAAAAGGTCCCTGATAACTTCTGGCTGTAAAAATATTTCTACTCACGTCTTAGCTATCATTTCAGCCTCCTTGTCCAGACCTGGTGGTAGACCGTGACCTTGGAGCAGACTCTGTTCCAACAGCAGCTCCGGAGGGTACAGCATTGTTGGGTATAGAGGAAATGGTGAGCCACTGGAAATAAGAAAATTAGTATAAGAATCTTGTTGTTTTATTTTTTTAGCCACAACGTGTAGCTCTTGGCTTGCATCTTACCTGATGGTAAGTGATGATCAGATCGAAGGTAGAAGCGAGCTTCACCCGGAATCCTCAACCACAGAGGAACTGGCTATCTTACCTCTAACTGCCGAAACACAACAATGCTGTTAACATTGTTGTTATGGCGACAGACTTAGATAAGATGGTGGTAACAGAAAATTTTGTCCTCACTTGGAATCGAACCTCTGGGTCTGAGACAGGTGGTATACTGCTTTCATACATCGGAATCAAAGAAAGAACGAGTATGCTAAACGACAGTAAGCCTTAAACAAAATGTAATCTTTCCAAACTAAAATAATATGTGCCTGTTTCATAGTCACTGGATTTGATATTGCCAGACCTGCTATAAAATTTTTTATATCAGAATTTGGACAAATTTTACGGCTAGGTAGGTCAACTGTTGATCTAGGGCTTAGAAATGGAAGCAGAAGCATTTAACTAGAAAAAATATTATGGTAACTATCAAAAACCGGCCAAGTGCGTGTCGGACTATCCACAATGAAGGGTTGCGTAGTTGATATGAATTTCTTTATCTCAAGAACAAACTAAACATTGTAGTTGAAAAACATGTTCTCCCATACATTCCAACTGCAAATGTAAGTTTGTACGCACAATATTGAGAGATTTACCATGTTATTTTAAGACCATAGACTTCTTACAGGTTTTATTGTAATTTATGAGTAAAGAGCTATACTATGTATTTTTTTTTAATTTTGATCCAGTAGTTTCGGAGATAAGGGGGGAATAGTCAATTTTCATGGAATTTCATAAATATCTTTAAAAGTGTTTATTTTAAAATTATATAAAAAATATTTGGTTTTTTTAAATGTGGGTGTACCTTCTACAGGGACACCTCTGCCAAACCCTTCGGGGAAACAAGGCGTGATGTTATGTTATGTTTATAAAAAATATTTTAGAGATCCTCGCAACAAGCCCTTTCATTTGATATGTCACACGGTACTGTTAGCAAACCTTTTTTTTCTTGTTTGCCCTCAAAAGTGACCCCTATATTCAAAATTCATTTATTTACGGTACACGTTCGTATTTGGGTTACAGAAATACAAATGTGTACCAAATCTCAATTTAATTGGTCCATTAGATTGGCTGTGACAGACGGACAGACAGACACACACACGAGTGATCCTATAAGGGTTCCGTTTTTTCCTTTTGAGGAACGGAATCCTAAAAATGGAATTAAAAGTTCTAAATTAGACAAACGATCTACTTACCCTTGAGAGAATAAAGCAACTTGTGCTAGTCCTGGAAGACCAGCCAAGGATGCTGTATATTGCTGCTGCATCTTCAACTGTTCCTGCAGACTGCCTTTTCTGCCACCTGCTAAGTACTGCTGCAGAAGCAGGCTTTGCACTGCCTGTACCTAGAAGACCAGATGACAAATTAGTATCAGATGACAACGATAAGGTAGATTTGAAAAAAAAAAAATGGAATTTATTTGATAAATTGAAAAAATCATCATTTTGGAATTTAATTTGATAAAAGACAAAAGATGTATCGACGCTTTAAAAGTCAGACAACACTTTATCGTAGTGTTAACTAAAAAATGTCATCATGGCGTAATGATTTTGGCATATTCATGTGTCTGATTTTCCAAGATTTGTTCTAAGAATCTGAAGATATTATTAAGAAAACGTTACAATAATATGAAGTGACGAAATATGATGACTGCCTCGTTGGTCTATTGATAGCAAGCGCTACTGCTGAGCATGAGGTCCTGGGTTCGATTTCCGGGTCCGGCAGTGTTGTTGGGTTTTCTATCTGAAATTTCTCAGTAGCAGCTCGAAGTCTGGATTTGTGCCCGGTTGATGGCAATAGGCTCGCCCCCTATTACATGGGACTTAAACATAACTGCCGAAATGTGGGTGTACCTGCTACAAGGACACCACTGCCCAACCCTTCGGGGAAACAAGGCATAATGTTATGTAATATGAAGTGACTTATTACCTGATCAGCAGGGTTTGGAGGTCTCTGGCTGTGACTAGGAGAAGGCGCCTGACTGGTCGACGATGATGATGCAGTAGAAGGTAATATCGAAATCTCAGGATATTCCCTTTCCAATGTCTCCTGTGCGCAAAAATACAATCTTAGTTGAATGGTAAAACTATGAGGTCAGAGGATGTGAATGATAAAACCAGGAATATTAATTTGAATGTACCAAACGTTTCTCACATAACAAATGAAGACATTGACGCAATAAAAGACAATGGCTTTACTGTTCACAGTGTACATAACAGTCCCAAATTAGCTAACGTAGAAGCTACATAGCCAACTACTTTGAGGGACTTTCCTTACATTGAAATCAAGATAGATCATGATAATATACTAACAAAATATATTTTGAGAAGGATACCGCTAATGTGTTTATTAACCAATATTTTTATCGGAAGGTATAATAACTATTTTAAGGTAACTTTACTCACCTTAGTAGCAGCTAATCCAACTGGACCAGGCTCCATGGTATTGCTATGCTTCTTTACCATGTGACTGAATAGCAGCTTCAAGTCTACATAAGCTTGACTGCAATGAGGACAATGGTAATGCAGGTTCATTCCCGTCGAATTCTTGTTCAGGGGACAAGTTTGATCATGGCATGAAGGTGGAATCGTAGGGCCTGTAACCTTCGGGGGCTCAAAGTTCTTCTTCAGGTCGTAATCCAAGCGAGGTTTCATGTCCTTGGATGGAGAGGCATCGTAGATACTTCTGGGTGATGGTGATGACGTGTTACTGCGAAGGTGTGACGATGGGTAGAAGGTTCCTGTCGCTTTTACTACTAGAATAAAAAATGTTTCAAGATCAGTTAAAGGAACATCATTTTCTTGAGGATAATAAAGTAATGGGTAATTTGAAAGATATGAACTATTTATTAATACATGAAGTTGCACAGAAAGACACTCACCGGACACGCTATCTTGTTCTCTTTCAAACTCACTCTTGATTGTAAAGTTTGCAGGCGTAAAAGACTCATTAGGTTCCTTCATAGAACTAATACTATCCACCGATGCCCTTTCTTTCAAAGAATAGTCTTTTGCTTCTTCAAACTGCTTCTCCTGTTCTGTCTCGCATTTAATCACTGGGGTTCCTCTCCCATGCTTATGAGTAGCCAAGGCTGAGTATTGAGTCAAAATTGCTGGGCAATTATTGCCTTGAGCACAATGGAAGTGGGAGCGTAGTTGGTTCTTGAAGCAGCTTTTTCCTCCACACTGGTCGAATGAGGTGAAATAGTCAAAGCCTTCTAATAGGGGGCTGACACCATGGGCTTCTCTCATATGGGTTTCCATGATCATATGGGTTTCACCAGCAAAGCTGCAGTTAAAGCAGTGAAGGTGGAGTCGTGTCAAGCGGAGCTGGCAGCTAGAGTATGACGATGAACAGGTGTCAGGGCTGGTGAAGACTTCGAAGTGCTGGAATTTTATACGCTGTGGAAAGAGAAAAGAATATAAGCAATGGCCTCCTTTAAAAAAAACCGACCCAGTGCGTGTCGGATCACGCACAATGAAGGGTCCCATAGTTGAGATGAATTTATCCCAAATACAAACTTAACATTGTAGTTGAAAAACACATACATTCCAACTGCAAATGTAAGTTTGTACGCACAATATTGAGAGATTTGCCATGTTATTTTAAAACCATAGACTTCTTATAGGTTTTCCTGTAATCTATGGGTAAAGACCCATTCTGGTATTAAATTAAAAAATTTAGGCTCAGTCGTTTCGGAGATAAATGGGGGGAATGGTCAATCTTCATCTTTTTTGTTAAATATATTTTAATGTATTTATTTTAAAATTATAAATAAAATATATTTGAGATCCTCGCAACAAGTCCTTTCATTTGATATGTCACACGGTATATATAGTTTGTAAAACCTTTTTATTTTTTATTTGCCGCAGAAGTGACCCCCGTATTCAAAATTCGTTTATTTATGTTACACATCCGTGTTTGGGTCACAGAAATACATATGTGTACCAAATTTCAACTTAATCGGTCCATTTAATTTGGAGAAAATTGGCTGTGACAGACGGACAGACAGAGACACGAGTGATCCTATAAGGATTCCGTTTTTTGCTTTTGAGGTAGGTACGGAACTCTAAAAATGTACAGTTTTATGTTAGTAGAGTTAAAACGTAGGGTATACTTACAGGAAATTCCTCAATTGTAGGAATTACCGGCGAAGGTATGATCGGTGGTAACTGGTTACTTTTCGGTAACTTGAACGATGTAAATATGGCTTGAGGAGTAATATTATCAGTCCACACCTCCACCACTCTGTTCTTCGGTGGTCTTCCTCTTTTCCGGCTGAACATTTCATCTAGAGAGGTTGATGGGTTCACATGCTGTGGAACTACTCCAGGACTTGGTCCAAGATTCAATTGAGCTTGTAAGTTAGGCGTTAGTTGTGAGGACAAACTTGGTGCCATTTGAGCTAGCTGCGCCAAGTTCGGCGGAAGATTCGGAAGACTAGGCACTTGGCCGAGTTGAGCCGCCATATTCGGATGCAACTGAGCCGACAATTGCGGCGTAAAGTTCGGAGCAAATCTCGACGCTAAATTTGGAGACATAGGGCTCAGAATTGCATGCTGGCGATGATGTTCAAGACGCCTGAATGGGTGTTCTTCAGATGAGAGGATGACTGCTCCACAGTTCTCCCAGGTGCAGTGGTAATGGGTGATGTCCCTTATGTGTTGGCAGGCTGAGTTGCCGCAGGGGTTGTGCCGGGTATACGTCACAAAGTAGGCGTCAGTTACTTGGTTCTGTTGCTCATGTTCCATAACGTGTTTGACCATGGTAGTGTGGCAGCTGTGGATACGAAAATAGAAATATTACAAAACATTCAACAAGTAAAAGGCAAGCTTGGGACTTGTGGCTAAGTAATAATAGCCGCACGGGTCGATTGATTAGGTTAAGCTACGCTTGCCGCGGTTGGTCCGTGGATGGGTGACCATCTTTACATACCAAGATCTAGCTGTGCCTCGGAAAGCACGTTAAGCCGTTTGTCCCGGCTGTCATTTGTACATCTTTGACAGTCGTAACGGGTAGTTAGAAGCCCAAAAGTTTGACAACCAGTCTTACCAAGGGGTGTCGTGTTACCTAGTAACTAGGTTGTGGAAATCAGATAGACAGTCGCCCTCTATAAAATATTGGTATTCAGCTGCATCCGGTTAGGCTGGAAGCCGACCCCAGCATAATTGGGAAAAGGCTAGGCAGATGATGATTCAACAAGTAAAAAGTTATTTCATCAATAGTAAAACCAGAATAATCTTGTTGCAGTATTGAAAGCTTACCTATGAGCCATCTTGCAGCCATCAGCTAAGCAGTGGTAGTGCTTGTTGAAAGCGCTGCATTTGTTGCATTTGTCTTCAGCCTCTTTAGCTCCATTGAAAGTTTCTATGTACTTCCTTGATGCCTCTTCAACTAACGCTGGATTCTGTAATTTAATTAACTTATTGAAATTGTTTTTCATAGTTAAATCGGTCTTTTGATCTACTTTTAGCCTATTTGTAAGTTTGCTTTCAACTTTTGTGCTCTCATAGTTACGAATTTCAACAATAATATCCCGCTCAATATCATAATATGGCTCTATTAACTCTAACAAAACTTGAGTGGCATAAAATCTTTCAATTAGATTCCTGCCACGTCATTCCATACAATAATCACTTCATTATTATGACTAAGTGTAAAATTGCTACTCACGAATGGATGCGGGTAGTCCGAATCCATCATTGGATTGGACATGTCGTCATCAATATGGAGATTCCCACCAGGAGAATACATGCTTAAGTCTGCACCTTGCTGCATCAGCGCGCTTTGAATCACCGATGTTGGGAGCCTGTTGATAACAATATTTGATATAGTAATGATTTAGACTGTCTCGTTGGACTACTACTATTTAGAATGAGATTCTGGGTTTTTCATTGCAAAGTATTATTCGGTGTTTCCATTAGAAATTTCTCAGTAATAACCAGAAACTTGAAAGTTGGTGGTGTGACACTCCCGTGCCTCGGAAAGCACGCAAAGCAGTCGTATTGGGTTGCTGTCCCATCGGACTACGAGTGAGGGATGAAGGAGCGCACACATTTGTGCAATGTATTATAAAATATTTCTCTGTTGAGATTGGCCGCAATCGAAATTCGGTCAAGAGGATATTATTATTCTCAATATGTATTTCAATTGAAGATTGTGACTCAAGATTTAGTGGCAATGTCATTCATGATGAGATATGTGTTCGGAATAAATATGTGTGATTTAGTTGCTAAGTACTTGAAGACGTGCGTGATTAAGTGGATGTTACTTTTGCTATTATCTCTTTCAATTATAAAACGCTATCTGCCAGCGTTCCTAGCATCCCTTTTTGCTTCGTTACAAAAAGCATCAACTAATATGTTTTCTCTTGTATCAACTTGTGGACATTGTACGAAAATTTTTATACATGAAATATTTTGTTTCAATTTGAATGGACGTTCTGTGTACACATTCGTTTGAAAACTGATAATATTTATTAAACTGCGATCTTCTTGCTGTTATTAAACCCAACATTGTATTATTGTCTTCCTAATATTGTTTGTATTATTCACAAGACTTGTTGGTATCAGGCAGGCGATGGAACAGTGACGATATTAGCGGTAGCTTAAACTGCTCGTCCATTGTTCCTTGTTGCTATGGTTTATGGCATGGTCCCCCATCTTTGGATAAATTTTGCTTACAAAATATAGTTTCCTTTTATAATTTCCCTTTTGGATAGTGCATATCCGGAGACTGCTAAACAAGCATTAATTTAGCAGCTTTTGGATAAAAGTTTACGCTGAGCTCGTGGCTAAATAATAACAGCCGCACGGGTCGATCCATCAGGTTAAGCTACGCTTGCCGGGGTTGGTCCGTGGATGGGTGACCATCTTTCCATACCGAGACTCCTCCGTGCCTCGGAAAGCACGTTAAGCCGTTGGTCCCGGCTGTTATTCGTGGATCTTTGACAGTCGTTATGGGACGTCAGAAGCCCGAAAGTCTGACAACCAATCTTACCATAGGGTATCGTATTACCCAGTTACTGGGTTGTGGAGGTCAGATAGGCAATCGCTCCATGTAAAATACTGGTATTCAGCTGCATTCGGTTAGACTGGAAGCTGACCCCAACATAGTTGGGAAAAGGCTTGGCAGAGGGGGGATGAAAGTTTATGCTGATGCTGAATGAACGCTGAACTAAAGTGTTAACATTGGTCCTATTATATCGATCCAGAGTTACTGGATTGAAAATACTGTACTCACCCAAAACTCATTTCCTGTTCCTTCCTCTCATGCTTCCTCTTGTGTGTGAAGATCTGGCTGCTGGAATGCAGCACATAGTTACAATGAGGCCTGATGCAGTGGATATGGTTGCACGTCTTGCTGAACCTGCAGTCGCGGTACGGACAGGCTTCATTCTTCATGTACTTCTTGAAGCCATCCTTGGAAAGAGCTTCATCTTTTATGTGGTAGGTCTTGTGTTTTTCTGTGAAGAGGTTGATTATGGGGGTTAGGATTGTTGCGAAATCTTCAAAAATATTGAGATGCATAAAAATTCTTGAGTAAAAGTAAGTATCATCAATTGTTTTAACTTAATCTAATTTTTTTATAAAAATATTCTATTGTTTATTCTAGTTGGATACAGGAGTAGAGGAAGACCAAAGAAAAGATGAATGGATTGTGCTTGACAGGAGAGAGAGGACTAATATGGCGGCTAATATGTACGTATCTAAGAAGACACGCTGGGCCGACCCCTGATAAATGAATTGGGATAAGGGCGAGAGAGTGATTATGTTACTTCTCCTTGAAATATTAAAGTGTCATATTTTATACATAATTAGGTAATCATAACAAATCAAAAGTGTTATCAGATTTACCATACTCACCCATGTCAGCCTTGTTCTTGAAGGTGTAGGTGCAGCCAGGTCTTCTGCAGTGGAAGTGAGTGGTCCTCTGACCAGCGAAGACACAATGAGGAGCAGCACAGCTCTCAGTGGCCCTAAACCTCTGGAAACCCTCCTGGAGAATAGCAGAGTCCTTCCTGTGGTAATTGGCGTGCATTTGCACGTCTGATGTTGATATGTATACCTGGAGAAAAAAGTATATCAAATTATATATAGTGATTAAAATTTTTTTGGTAGTTAGACGCCAGAAAGTCTGACCACCTTACAAAGGGGTATCATGTTACCCAGTAACTGGGTTGTGGAGGTCAGATAGGCAGTCACTATGTAAAATACTGGTATTTAATTGCATACAAATAAACTGGAAGCCGACCCTAACAAGATGGAAAAGTTAGTCAGATGAGGATTTTAAAAAAAATGTTAAAGAAACGTAAATTAAATGCTAATTCGTGGTTTTATTGCCATATTCACACTTTTTTTAATCGGATAATTGTGTAGACTTCAGAGTTCATGTGTATGTTACTGCATGTAATTTTTTTTACTAAACAGCCTCCTAGAATCATTAATTGGCTATTGTATCTCTAATTAATTAAGTAAGTAAGTACCAACAGCCGCTCGGGTTGATCTGTCAGGTTAAGCTACGCTTGCCGGGGTTGGTCCGTGGATGGGTGACCATTTCTACATACCAAGACTCCTCTGTGCCTCGGAAAGCACGTTAAGCCGTTGGTCCCGGCTGTCATTCGTGGATCTTTGGCAGTCGTTACGGGTCGTCAGAAGCCCGAAAGTCTGACAACCAGTCTTACCAAGGGGTATCGTATTACCCAGTTACTGGGTAGTGGAGGTCAGATAGGCAGTCGTTCCATGTAAAATACTGGTATTCAGCTGTATCCGGTTAGACTGAAAGCTGACCCCAATGTAGCTGGGAAAACGCTAGGCAGATTGATTGTATCTCTAATTAATTCAAAGGGAAGTATATAAGTTCCCGATAAGTGAAATAAAAACTTTGGAAAAAGTTGCAAGGTAACAGTTACGTTTCACTCGCTATTAGTTTGTAACTCCTCCGTAACGCTTGAGTAGCTGGCTTAAATATTGATGACATGAAGAAATGAATACCAAGACAAACAATTATTTCGATAGTTACTAACGCTAATTTGTAAAAGGATCACCATGATATTTCTTCTTATAAACTTCGTCGTCCGTATAAAATATCGACGGCCACCACGTAAAGTATCGAAACTGTAAAACCTCTACTTTACAGGAGAGCGATTCTAAGTTAAGATTTAGATTTTTGTCTAACATGAAATTCGAAAATTTTATATTATCGATGTATCTAAATTGGAAAATTTGACCGTTTTATACTGTCTACTATAGTTTTTGATAATTATTATACTTTTTCTAATATTACACATTCGATAGTTGGTTACTGCTGGTTACTTTTTTACCGAATATACCAATTTCGATTTTGTTCAATTGAAAAACAATTGAGGGTATAAAATTAGTACATAGTTTTTATATAAAATCATACATCTTTATCTCTACTTGCTATTAATGCAATAAAACGAAAATGACTTTTTTGTAATTTCGGTAGTATACGTGGGGGCCGTCAATATATTCTATAGTGTTGGGTTGAAGAGGACCAAAGGAAAGGCTGTTTTAAAGATTTTAATAATAAATTTACTATCTTTTTCTTTATGTATTTGAAGGTAAAGAGAGATGGGCAAAGATCGTCACTCACAACGCCGTCGAGGTAGACCGCGGCGAAGGTGGTGTGACGATCTAGTTATGTTTGCCAACATGGCCTGAAATCTAACAAAGCAGAGAGGTTTGGAAGGAAAAAGGGGACGCCTTTGTCCAGCAGTGGGACACAATATAGGCTAACAAAAAAAAAGAAAAAGTCTAATGTGTGTTTTGTTTACTAATAATAAATAAATTAAAATGGATGTTATTTTATATGAAATTGATAAACTTCAACACCATCTGACCGATAACTCTGTTCGTGGCTAAGTAATAACAGCCGCACGGTTCGTCTGTGGATGGGGCATCTTAACATATCGAGACTCCTCCGTGCCTCGGAAAGCACGTTAAGACGTTGGTCCCGGCTGTCATTCGTGGTTCTTTGACAGTCGTTATGGGTCGTCAGAAACCCGAAAGTCTGACAACCAGTCTTACCAAGGGGTATCGTATTACCCAGTTCCTGGGTTGTGGAGGTCAGATAGGCAGTCGCTCCATCTAAAATACGGTATTCAGCTGCATCCAGTTAGACTGGAAGCCGACCCCAACATAGTTGGGAAAAGGCTAGGCAGATGATGACCATCTGACCGATAACTATGTCACATGTATATTTTTTCATGGAAAAGGGTTTTTTTATAGGCTTGTTTTCCGACTCCTACGCGAGCGAAGCCACGGGCAAAAGCTAGTATTTTTATTATTATACCCACATAAGACAAAAAGTTTGACATTAATCTACTGAGCTTATAAGCTCTATAGCTGCAAACGAGATCAATACGTCACTTCCCGTGTCTACAGTAAGTGAGTTACCGATTATATCTAGAGGATGGGCAGCATCCTGGCTTTGTGGTTGTATCATCATTCTACAATCACTAATATCTTTACCATGGAGTGCATCCTTTCAATAACTGAGAAACACAGTCGAGTCTAAATTGTTTAAAATTAAAACCCCAAGAGACTGCTTCAGTGTCCAGATACAAATTATCTACAAGATAAATTCAAAATCCAACTATCTTTGTACAAAACTATCTACTGAATAAACCTTAAATTTATCACGAGATAGTGAAATGGACACAATTTATATTGTTCCTAGTCGTTTTTTTTTTCAGGGATTTAATTTTACTTATCAAATTAAATAAAGTTGTATTTTATGTTTTAATCACTAGTCTATATTATCTATTGTAACTATATACTACGGGAAGGCCAAACGCGATCAATAAGTAAAATAATCAAAATGATGATATTGATTAAAATAGTGATAGAGATGAAATAAAAAATGCTGATGATGATAAAATAAAAGCTTACCTTATCACAGCCATCTTGTATACAGTGGTAGTGAGTTTGACTGCGGTTATGGGGGCAGTCGGTAAATCGTTCAGAGCAGTCATCTAAAGGAGAATATCTCATGAAGCCATGGGCTAAAGACTCATCCCGTTTCTTGTGCCACTGAGGAGAAAAATAGATTTGGTTAATTAGAAGAATCATGTAGGTATTGACTTACTGATGATGATGTAGAAAAGAGTAATATTATTGACAAGAGATTTAGAGATATTGTAGAAAAATAAGAAAAGAGAACAGAAAATGAGAAAAGTAGATAGAAAACTGTTGTAGCATGAAACGTATTATATAATTTATAGCGCAATCAGTCTATGAACAATGTTTCCACTGCTATGCTACATTATATCCCACTACTGCTTCTTAGGCTTACCTTGAAGTGTCTGATCATCTCTTCTTTCTTGCAGAAGACCCTAGCCGTGCAGTCCATGCAGTGGAAGTGTTCCCGGTAGCCCAGGTCCTTGCAGTATGAGGAGCCACATTCCAGAGTTGAGCTGTACCTGTTCAAACATTCAGAAGATCAGTAGAAATATACACTATATTTGGGTTATCTACACCATGGGAGCATTGAGGGCCAGTAATGTGTGTATGTGATCTTATTATTATTATTGTTTGTTCATTGACTCATTAGTCATTAGAGTCACTGTTGCCATTTGAGTTCAGATCAGTTTAAACAAACCCATTCGTACAAAACTTATTAAAAATCATTACACAAATTAATATCCATGTGTATTGAAGCAAAAAAAAATACACATCACGTCATCATGACTTCTGATAACAATTTAATAACTCAAAATTGATCACGAGAAAAATTCACGCTCCACCGTACACTATAAAAAGTGACAGCTAAATTATATTAAGAATAATTTCAGTAGCTATACCTCTTAACATATCTGGAGTAGTCAACCGTAGTTTGCAAAGAATTCTTCCGTGCCTGGTCCAAGTGATTCAACGCAGAGAGCAGACCTTAACAAAAACGAAAAACACGTTGATACAAACAAAAAACTATATTATGCTAATACATATCGAAACAATCATAACTAACAATACATTCATCCATTCCTTTTCCGTCAAACTTATTCTTTTGTTTGGAACAGCCAAATCACCTCCATGCATCATATTCAAACGAACAATGTAGTGTTTTCATCATATTTTAAAACTAGCGAGTCTTTTGGTTTGGTTTCGTGCGCGTTTACGTTACACGCTTCATAGTTAGAAGTTTTTAGTTCAAAAACAACTTAAACATCGGGCGGGTTGTATAAGCGGCCCCTCCCCGTATCAAGTTTTGGAGTATCAAATAAATTATTATGGTAATTAATCAATGTTTTCTCCTAGTCACTGCGGAGCGGCCCATTGTGAGTGATCGTTGACTCTTCGTCTACGTACACTGGTGCACGAAACTGTTTTTGTGTATCGATTCGTTTTTTAACGAGACGAACGATGTTATCTTTTAAATAGAAACGAATGTGTGGATCGAGAATACGAGTCTAACACGTTGAAATTTTTATTTGGGAAATTGAAGCGTTTCTTATTGATGCTACGGTTAAGATTAAGTTTAATGCGCTTGATAAATGAGTTCGCGATTTTGCGAATAAAATAAGTTTTCGATTAGTGCCCCGACATGGTTAGTTTTTAATACCTACTTGATTCATGGCATTCTAAATTATTCTCAAGTTTGAGAGCGAAAAGTAGGGATCTAAAGAGTTTGAAAAATACCTATGAATGAAGTAGGATAATATATGTTTGGTCCTAAAATCAAGACAGAGCGCTGCGAACAATAAAGTGAAGCATGCCAAAACTACACCTCCACTCTGTGCATACACGCTTACAGGCATACTTTTACAATCATTTACATGACACTACAATCAAACTACACCTCAGTAAGTGCACACATGTTTACGAAACCGGCTTCACGTCACTGTTGACAGCGCTATGTCTTGGTTTTTTAGTTGGTCTGAGGTTTGGACCAGTTACTTTCTGCGCTTCTTTGTCCACCAACAAAACACTTCTCCACTCATGATTACAAGACATACACGTATGTATTGTATTGAAAACTCGCGTGTTAAGTTTTAAAGAGAATTAAACTTGAGACGTTGATGTCGAAATACCGTCGCTTTTTTTACAAAATCGTTTTTGAAAGACGAATTAATACCTATACTTATGTAGATTAGAGTTGAGAACACAATGGATGTTAACATGTAGCTAGATAATTTGTGTGTTACATAAGTCGTGCATGAATCGTGATTGTAATAACGGACGGGGTTTTAGTGAGAGCAAGTTATTATTAATTAATGGGGGTACACTTGCTTCGTGTGTTTAGGGTTGGCGAAATTATGTGTTTATAATTCGGTGACATTTATGTAGAATCCGCTATATACACGCTTATGAAAGAGCTGTTACGCATGCAAGTTTCAGAGCATGTAGTTTTCATGTTTGGTTATTCTGTTTTCAAATTCTACTCAGTTTGAAAAATAAAGAAAATTTTGACAATAATCGTGATGATTTTGGTCATCCAGCAAGAATTTTGTAATCTCAACATGATTTTTAGTCTAGCAGCCCTAATAGATTTGGATGTAACGGAGTTAATAGCTCACGACTTGTCGGCAATAGTGCGAATACAGAAAAACAATTGTACATCGACAGTACTTCGTGTTTATTGCCTCTAATTTATGGAGATTATAGATAAGATTAGAACCAAATAAGACAGTTATCGAAAATAGTAAATTATAACACGGTTATTATCAAAAAGAAAATACGTGATAACACACGAACAAGCAATAAAAAATTGGGGCAATATCTTCAAAATATAGAAATGAATGTCCAATTTAATGTAGCAAATATTTCAATAGCAATATACCTATTAATAACATTAAATAAAAAAGTAGCTTGGATTTAACTTGAGTAAGTTATAAAGGCGATTGAAGTCGATAAAAAGTGATGTCCCGTTAAGATGATTTTATGCAAATTAATTCGCTTCACTACAAAAACGATTGATTTCTTTCTTCAAGTAACAACTAGGTCTCAACTTAAAAAGAGATTACAGTCATTCTAAAATAGCAAGAGCCTCCAAACCTACCATTACTTTAAAAATTCTCATAATTCAAGCAACATATTACTTTTTTGGAAGAGGAAAGCATACTCCGTACTCCTAATTAACATGCCCATATAAATTTCATATCGTCCGGAATATTAAAAATATACGTGGCGCCTTAAATTTCAAATACTGATGGTACCAAAAAGACAATGGGTGTTCGAATCAGATAAGTACGGACATAATAAACATCCATAATACGGTGGTAGGTTTTTTAGGAAATTTCGTAAGATATTGTGCCGGTTCATTCAGCCGAAACAATGGCTCCTCATAATGTCCTATATAATGGGTTTTTGAACTCGCTCAACGGAACCACGAGTGAACGAAAGTTCTTAGTACTGGGATTTATGATTCCAAGGAAATCGGGTGGGGACTTCCTTTTGAATTTGATTGTCGTTGACAACTGAATGCTGTAGGGGTCATTGTTGTTAAAGATGGGTATATCACCGGTGATGTTTGTAAAGATTGCAAAATTATAGAACATAATATGAAGTTAGTACGAAGAGATGATAATGAAAGGATTGATAGAGATATTGGAGTACTTCACGGTTTTATTTGTAAGGCTAACAATGGCATATCATATCACCAAGAAACAAATAAAGCTGAACCGCAACTCAAAATGATCAAATTGTAGCAATAACTCTCAGCGGATCCATAAAATTGATTCGTTTCAGTCTATCTAGGTTCATTTTTTTAGCAGATCAGGATGTAAAATAAACAGACAAAGTGGATACAAATGTACATAATGACTATACAGATCAACGCAACTCTAGAAATAATCATGACTATACGTATAAAAACAACAAAAAGCCAGAACTGAGTGTTGGCAAAAAATAAACAACGAAATCGATATAATTCACACGATTCTTGAGTTCCGACGGATGAGAGTAACACATTGCTCGGCTTTATCTTATGAAACTATTAAAGTAATTTGCATTACTCATTTTGATGCTGCTAAAGTATTCCGCAGTAGCCTTTTAAAGGAATCTTTCTAGATAAGCTGTCTGTTTTGAAGAATCGTTCTGACGCCTCCACCATATTTATAAATGATAATCATTTTATCCTCAAACACAGACGATTCGTTATTTTCGGCAAAAAATTATACCGAACCCAAACTACGTGAGTGCACTCAATAATTTTTAAATTTCCTGAGACAGCTGTGACCCGAGTATGCCTGGGAATCCACATAATCCTTCTCTGGCATTTAGTTAAGTGAAAAACGAATAAATGTCAATGTGTACTGTTCCGTTTTGGACACACTTTACAGTTCTATGACTAATTGAAATTAAAATGTCACTTAAGATTTAGATAAACGGATTTGTGTGGCCGATTTTAGACTGTTGTTCGAAGAATATTGGGTTCAAATGCTTCAGATCAATCAAATATGGGATTTAAAACTGTTTCCTAGAATTACTTTAGATTATTTTTCTGATAGACTGTTTTTGTATTTCGTTGTTTCTTAATGTATGAGTGATCGGTCAATTATAATCAGAATCAGATTTTTTGCTACACTACCGTTAGCTACTTGTTTATAAACTCGAACAATCTATAATCATAACCATTGAATGCTGTAATCAATCTACTCGCAAAACTACTTTTCCTACAATGTCGATCACCAATCATTTTACAAATTAAAAACGGATACTTTCAAAACGCATTTGATATCTCTCATTAATTATTCCATTGTCTTCACATCGACAATCAGATCATCGTGCAAGAGTTCAATAACTGCATCAATTTCTTGCATCAGTACCCGTCTTCCATCTAAATTGACATTTACTCTCTGCAAGTATGTCTAAAATGTAAATGCGGTTACTACACACACCAATTCACGTGTGTTCGCAACTATTTGCGCTTTTGTAGCAAATGCTGAATGATCTTCAACTTTATTACAACTGTATAAAGAAAAACTTGATTTGTCCAACTGCAAATTCAAAACATCTTTGGGAATACATGTCCAGTTTAACCTGATATGTAATGTTGATTACTTTATTAATGTTTTTATTGAAACGAGAGATCAACTTAAGTTGGGCTCCGCGGTCAATGTGATAGTACATTAAAGTGAGGCTGTATCGTATAGGAGGTAATGAGGCGGGGCGATGGGTGTACGTACGGACAAAGATCTGACTATTGACATACACGAGATCATCTATGTATAAGTATCTACTTAGAATTCTTAAGCTTATTAACAAGTTATGATGTCGAAGACTTGTTTTGTGACTTAAAATATTAACGGCCACAAAAACAGAAGATGAAATACTTATGTATAGTCTTCAATAGAGAATGTTATTGAATACAGTACATGTATGGAAGGTCTCGCATATCTAATTGAATAAAAATATGAATCTCACATCCCAATTTGTTCAGAAACGAGATGAATCATATCATTCCTTGGAGCGTTACGTCAATTGATGACCAATTTGAGTATACTGTTAGAATCATCTCTTGTAGCCAAATTTGACCTTTATGTCCAGGAATTATGATTGTAAATTGGGTGTGATATGATTTCTAAGGATGTATAACACGTTTGTCATATTCCAAGTACTTTTTATTACAATATTTCGTTTCGAGATGTACAGATAAGGGGCGATGTCTAGTTGTCTAGTTTTATTTCTCTAAGGATCAGTTCTTATTGTGTTGTGTATTAAAAATACGTTTTAACGTTTTCCTGTAACGATGGTACATATTTTTAACAGATATTCTTATTGTTCTGTATCTTCGAATCTTTTTGTTATAATCTACATTATCGTCACATGATTTTAGTGTTACATATTTCTAAAGTGCCATTTTCCTCATGATGTCTTAGGTAGATAACAAAAATCCTCGGGGCTTTCCAAGGTTCCATTCCCGGCCCCACTTTATTTAATCTCCGAAAAGTCAAGGTGTCAATCAAAATCCTAATGATAACGGTGAAATCTGTAACTCGATCTCCGAATCGTCTTATTAAGACCATCAGTTAAGTTATAATTGCCGTGTATTGTGTACAGTGTAGTTAATTGTCCATATTAAAGTTAGTAATGATCATTAATTACTTGCCAATATGATTTCAGACGTTTACACGGGGCAGGCGGTCGTAAACTCTAGTCGGCGGATGAAAGAGCCGAGATAATTATGAACGTACGCATACGTAGATCAAATCGGGATCCATCGATCGATAAGGGATCTAGATATGTTGCACCGGTGATCACTTGTTCGTATTACGTTTGTTGATGGCAATTTTATGTGCAATGTAACGCCGGATGACGTACGCGTTTTGTTACATTGATTTGTTTATAGTTAGTTATGGCGATGAAATTGATTATCTATTATTAAATCTCTGTCTGAATTGTGCGTTTTATGTGCAATTATTTCTGTGTCATTACACAATAGGTACTTCCGTATTAATTCTGAATCAGAATTCTGGATAAACTGTACTTTTATGCGTTAACTGTACAATTTTATACTCCTAACCTTTCTTTCATTGGAAAACAATTTCATCAACTGTTTTTATACCTTCTTTTGATACAAAAATAATTATTGATTCATATAAACCTATAAAGTGTAAAATAAATCTAACAATGTCTATGTCGATGGGAAGAGATTCGCCGTCACACACCATGCGACTGCGTTGCGTTGTAGATCTTCGTCTTTGTTCGGGCATCTCCGTCGTCCGCCGCACGCGCTGATTGGAGTAAATGATTCCGCATGATCTTGTTTGGTTTTGTTCTGTTTACTCTGTCTCACTTGATGGTTTACGGTTTTGTTTTTAGTTTTGTTCGAGCAGTCAATTAGAACGGACGTTTTTGTTTTAAGAAAGTATTGACATAGATTTTTCGTGGGTTTAGAGATAGGACTATCACAATGTTTTTTCATAACACAAAATTTTGAAAAAAGTTACGAATTTATTTGGTTGCTAAAGAATAAACTTTTCATGATTCTTATCGCTAGAATGCCATATACCAAATGGAATCTGACCTAAGAATGCACAGGAAGGCAGAAAAGCAGAACCTACATTATATCATTAATAAAGAAGGAAACGAACGACATAAAACGTAGTCGCACGCGCATAATGCCAACTGCACGTTCAGTTTTCTCAACACCTCACTGGTCTAAACTTCGGGGCGTGGTTTCCAATACAAAATAGGTAATTGGCTTGCGAATCGAATATTTTTGTGCTGCTAAATGTCACGAGCAATGCGGTCACACGATATATAAAGATAAGCGCGTCATTCATGGGATTATAATGGAAGAGTATTCAGAAACAGACTGTCCCGACAATTGCATTTTTGTTCGAATCAGGAGATATGTCATAGAGTTTTGACTTGACGATTTAATTTATTTATGTATTAAATATGATGTAGCCAATTTAAGCATGAGATTGCAATCCAAAAAAACTATTAATTAATTAAACTTCTACTCTTGACACAGGAAACGAAAAACAAGATGCACCTATCAATAAAAACGTTATAGATCCAATTAAAATTGAGAATTTGGAGACTCCCACTTACTACCTCAAATACCGATGGTATAACCACAGTAAATAAGGACAATTACGTGTCCACAAGGTGGGCTAACTTACTACATGAACATGCACTAATTGAAAGAAAAAAGGAATTAAAGCTAAGAACACAGAGCCACAGCTTGATGGATAGACGAGCGCCGAGCTTCGACGTCGCGGATCGATTATATGGATTAATGCGGCGATAATCGATACTTTTTGCTCTTTTTTCGAATCGATTCTTTTTGTTTCCGAGCAGGTGATATCGACTGCTCCGTGTAGGTACCACTCGTATGTATTATCTTTAGTTTATGGATCTCATTATCGATTTAAAATATCAAGATTGTAATAAATCTTTTGAAATTTTGTTGCGTTTCGTTCTTGAATTATAGTTTTTTAATGTGCTACGTTTTTATTAATCCTGTTGTGTTATTTCTTCTTATGGTTTCCTTCCGTCGTCTAAGTTTTTCATGAAAATGCTTATAGTAGCGTATCGTGTCTTCCAAAATACTAGACCACTCCCGAGAATCGACCCAAGAAAGGAGTTGGCCCATTCCTAAACAATAAACACCCAGACAAAACAGAACTAACTGATGAAATAAACGCTAATTGACGGTTTATGGACAATTAGTTAAGAAACTCACTCACCACACATAAATGAACGACTTCTGACAACTTCTAAGCTATAAATTATACGCTGAAACTCGGAAATCCGTAACCACTGCTATTAAATGTGACACTACATCTTAACGTAGAATTATATTAAATGGATGAAAGCCAATTCAAAATAAATCATAATATGGAAACACGACACGTTTGGGCTCTTCAATCTTCTATTTATCTTCAAAAAACAGTAAAGTTCCCATATGTATGTATTAAACAAGAATTCTATCAACCGTGGTCTAGACTGCAGTAATTTCTATATTTATGCGTTTTACTAATGTAGGGAGACTTATGTTTGGCAAGGGATTTCGTCGTGTTTGTATAAAATTGTACTTGCCAAATTAAGACGGCCGCGTCTCTATTGTGAATTACTTATGATGCTGCTATTAATAACGATGGTATCTAAAGCAGGTATAGCAATTGTAATTTTTATTTCTTCATCAACAAAATAATAAATTTCTACAAAGCCTTTAATAGTAACATTAATAAAATAATGTTCTTCATTCTACTTGATATGCAAAACAATGCATATTTCATTAGCATTTGAAGGATACGCGGAAAAAAATCACATATACACCTTATGCATGTTCATTTCACAAAAATGACAAGCGGGTATTCAAGGTAACTGTCAGTATGCTAACATGTTATTATACATTTTGAACAAAGATCTATGACAAAATTGATAGTAACAAGGTTTCATAAACAAGAAACAATAATTTGTATGAAAAAAGACTTAAATAAGAAACATCAAATATAAAGGCACTTCTAAGAAATGTTAGCGAAGAACTACAAGAAATGGATAAATAACATTCAAGTGTGTACAGGAATGGTAGGATAAAATAAATAGACATCGCAAAGCAAAGAGCTTGTACCGTAAAGGTACCTTTTACCTTTTATAACATAAAAACGACCACTAAGGCGCGTCCGGGTCATATAATGCATTATAATTTTATACAAAGATACAAACTGCAAGAGTCAAATGAATATGCAAAAGCGACTTGCATGTAGTGCGATTGAGTTATTGTGATCACTTGTTCGTGTGCGTAGAAAGGAACGTCGCCATTCTATTCGACCTGCGCAGGAGTGCGTAAACGTACGCCTGTGTGTTCTGCGCACACGCATCTGAAGAAATGCATATTTTATGACGTCTACTCACATTCTGTGCGGTGCCACAAAGAAATTATACGCGCATTAAATCCGTGGAGGTGTGATTTTTTTTTATTCATACTTTTTTTGCTTGTGACCTTTACGAGAGTTTTAGATAGGTTTTATTTAAGATGAAGCGAATTATATGGACGATACGCTTTGTAGTCGAAAGTTTGGTCAGGAATTCCGATTCGAATTGTAATAAAAAGAACTACATAAAATAATCTTTTCGAATTAGTAACATCCTCCTTTTTTGAAGTCAGTTTTAAGGGTCTTCTACTCAGGTCATATTTCGGCGAATTGAAATAGATTTTCCGATAGTCTTTATCACTTTAAATGTTCGTCAATGACAGGACAATGTAAAGTATAGCTCGAAAACCCATAACAATAGGTATTATGGTTTGAAATGACAATGCCACATAAATAGTTACAGGTTGCGAAGTTGCCAATATTCACGAGCTTATGAATTATTAGATATTAAACGATTCATTTTTGGCAAAGGTTTTTATTTAATTTGACAGCAATATTAGTTATACTGGGCAGTCTATTTATAAATAAATAGAACGAGCATTCCTCGCCATGCGTTGGCAAGTTCAGACCGTTTTTTTTTTAAGTTTTTTAACAGTGTTTTTCTTCAGTGATGTCCAAGATTCAGTTTGAAGATACATAATAATGAGATTATTTGTATTTTTTTTTTTTTTTTGTATTTATCTGATTAAAGTTCTACTCTTGCTTGGGAAGGCGTTCAGCACGCGTAGCATGACCACCGTAGAAACGAGTTTTGTCGACGAACAATAGACAAAATGACAGATAAACAATCACAATCTGTCATTTTGTCTATTCTTCTACGGTGGTCATGCTACACGTACAGGTGGGACAAAGAAAATTGGAAAAAAAT
Organism: Agrochola lychnidis; assembly: GCA_963680765.1. Lineage (NCBI taxonomy): Eukaryota > Metazoa > Arthropoda > Insecta > Lepidoptera > Noctuidae > Agrochola > Agrochola lychnidis. The sequence goes on from OY796873.1 coordinate 10,459,631, forward strand.
CTTTGTTAAAATAACGACTCCACAGCTCCTATTCCCGGGAGGATACGCAAGCAAGCGTCTATGTTAATTACCAAAGACTGCTGATGTGCACATGTGCCGCTCAATGGATGCTCTGTCCTATGTTCAGCAACTCCATAGCGGAAGGATTCGCTTCCTTTTCATGCTGACCGGGAGATTTAGAGTTCCTTGATATCTGGGTTGTAGATTAGTAAGATTAGAGATAGATTGATCAACTTTCTACCTACTTCCTTTAGTTTCGCGGGTACTAATATGACATTATTTTAATTTAATGTTCAGCGGACTAGACACTATCTACAAAATGACATTACATTCAAGTAATGTCATCATTACTACTGACAGTGTGGTGGTTGGAATGATGATGTGATTTAAATATTTTAATAGTTTTTACTCCTTTTGCTCAAAAAGTCCGTCATTGTAGCGTACCAGAGCGGGGAAATTATAGCATATCTTGCTCTAGGGGAAAAAGTAATTTTTGTCTGTAACCAACGAGCCTACAACAACGAAAAAGTCTTTATTCTTATGTAAAACTAGCTTTTTACTACCGCATACCGGGATAAAAAGTTTCCTTAAGAATTCAGATTGAACAAATTGTACATTTTTTAAATAAAATAAACTATTTAATATTGTATTGGATTATTTTATTTTCTCGCAATCGTAGTGGAAAGTAGAGTGTAACACACGGCGCTAAAACCCATTATAACTCAGTTTCTATTTACTCCCTCGCTAAAGCTCGGGAATAAAACTACCTTGATAGAATGGGTTGTTTTAGCCCCTCGTATAACAATCTACTATTACGTCAATATTGGAAGAAATGACAGTAATATTAATGTCATTATTACTGATAGTTTCTGGTCCGCTATTTAGTATAATAGAAAAAGAGAGAAGCAGAGAGAGGGAGAGGGTTAAGGGTACAGTGTAATTTTGTACGACCACGTTTTAGAAATCACTAAGATATTATGGAAGTAATAATAATAATATAAAAGCGTAACGATGGAGTTTCTTGCCCATTCTTCTCCATACGAAAACTACCTTTTGGAACGACTAGATTTTGTAATTTTTGACGTTCAAAAGTGCCACACATGGGCCTATTTGAAATAAATGATTTGACTTTGACTTTGAGTTTACTCTAAAGAAAAGCTGATTCGTCTCCAGATCTTTCAATTACTTTTTGAAGTGAAAACTTCTTTAGGCGCGTTGGACATTTTTGAGATGGAAAAAAGCAATTGAACTCGCGACACCGTTACCAACACCTCATTTTTGTAAACGCGATTGTGCTCTTTATTTATAAAACGTTACGGATCAATTCAAAAGTCATTTATTCAAACTAGGCTGAGAATCAGCACTTTCGAACGTCAAAATTACATAGGATAGTCCCCCAAAAACGCCCACCCTTCTCCTTCTGCCCAATGTTCTATGCAAGTAATTTTACTTTAAAAGTTTTGGAAGTGTTTTTTTTTTATAAACGCGATTGTGCTCTTTATTTAGATAAGGTTACGGACCAATGTTCTATACAAGTATTTTTCTTCCACCAAGGCGATCTTGTTCAAGTTTTCACTTCTGTCGGCACTCCCGGATTGCCAATGTTTTTTAATAAGTATGTGGTGGACGAGGCCAAAGCCATTTGGGAAGAGTCTTATATCCAGCAGGAGGTCCTGGTTAAAAGTTAATCATGGTACTCCAGAGGCAAACATTTTGCTAGAAATTTTCAAAGCATATTTAATAATCTGAAGGGTGAGGTCATTCAAGCTATACTCCGTTTGAAATAAGATTAGACATTTAAACAAACCTTTTTTACAGTCCGTTCAACCGATTTTGACTTCTATTGCGTAGGCATAAGGATGGCATTAAAAGCAAAAAAAGTGGTTACAAACCAGCTGTTTCCTGCAGCTGCCATTTGTCATGCCACAAACGCAATAGAAGTCAAAATCGGTTGAACGGACTGTAAAAAAGGTTTAGTTAAATGTCTAATCTTATTTCAAATGGAGTATAGGTGAAAAAAATAGGGAGAGCCATTTTGGACATTAACAATTAAAGCTGACGCAGACAGGCGCGACACGACTCTAGGTGGAACAATTTCCATGAAATTTTCATATAATTTTCTCTACCAGAATCGTGTCGCATCGTTGCGTTGCGCCTATCTGCAGGAGCCTTTAATGAAACTCTACTTAATATAAATATGACATAAAAGCTTTTATGGAATAATGTAATTGCCAGTAAACTAGTAGTCCGGTCACATCCGTCACGAGAATTAATATTCGTGACTACTCAGAAGAACATTGATCTTTATAAAACTGTACTTTGTTATTACCAATAACTTTCCAGATTGGAGTTATAAATTAATAAATTCCAAAATATAACATACAGGAAATAACCTAAAACTTGACTAGATAAATTATAAACTTGAAGTACGGTTAATTACAATTATTAAAAACAGTCAGTCAATAAAAAAATTCGATCCGATTTCCGAAAAAATCGAAAACGATCGCGAATTGTTAAAAAAATCGGTAAAATATCAAAAGCAAGTGCTTCCGGCTACGGGATACTAACTGACCAATAAAAAACGACAATAATTAACAACTACTATAACTAGTTTGTCAAATTAAACGATTTTTACGACCAATACAATCCATATAAGAATTGTGTTGTAAATGTAAAGAAATCGTTTCAATCGAAATCTAATTTAAAGTACAACAACCTAATCGATTAGAATGGATTAATTAATCGATTAGAATCGTTTCGGCTCGATCTCGACTAAATTAGAACATACGTAAGTAATCACGTACATTTCTATTTAGACCGGTTAAGCGCGAGTTGTCGCAAAGAAGTGGTTCCGTATATTTTAACTAGTATTGATAAATGTTTTATGTCTTCATTACAGTAAAAACATGATTGTGTCTTGGAGCGTTTGTTAATTGTTACTCCGTATTTTTCTTTTAATTATCTAAAGTACATAGAGCTACAAGTCTAGCCACACAAGTCATAAAATATGAAGTAAAAGCAAGGCATATTGTCCACAGTTTTTTCTATAAGTTGTGCTTTAATTATACTTCAAGGTCGTATCGTCTTCTTTCAGATCCTTTTCTGCAATACCTACTTTATAAAAACATAAAAATAATTATTTTGCAAAAAAAAAAAATGCAAAATGAATCAAGCTTTGTTGGGGTCGGATTCCAGTCTAACTGGAGCAACTGCCTATCTGACCTCCACAACCTAGTGACTAGGTAACACGATACCCCTTGGTAAGACTGGTTGTCAGACTTTTGGGCTTCTAACTACCCGTAACGACTGTCAAAGATTTACAAATGGCAACCGGGACCAACGCACTATGGAAAATGGTCAGTGTCAGCGGTTCTTAATTCTTCGACAAGATGAGCTTCTGTGTACTCACGTAAAGCCCGTAGTCCCTGCACATAGGCGTTTTTTATATGCTCGAAGCCATATTCTTGGAGTAGAAGAGTGTTTTTTCTCTTCTTGGTAGATTCTGAGGAGTCTCCATAAGCCACGCATGCTCTTTTTTGTTGGCCAGATGTTGATGGCGTAGAATATTGTTCAGAATCCGGTAAATTTAACGAATACATTGAGTCCAACCAAGTACAATTCTTCTGTAAAAATGTTTCTTTTTTCCGAGGTGCCAGGGCCCAGCGCTTGTTGAAAATAGGAAGAATGTGCCTTTGTATGTCACTAATTATAAAACACAAGTTGTTTTCAGAAACATTGAGCTTTTCCACTAAAACTTTGGATAATGATTCCATGGTCTTGCCACCCTCGTTATAGTGGATTATGAAGTCTCGTTTGGTACAGCTGAAGGAAGACATTTTAACACTTCACAATCTGCAGAAATAATAGGCGTAGATGAGATTTGCTTCACTTGAAGTTACACTGATGTAGATGGTTCGAATAGTTTTTGCTTCCCTTTATATACTCATTTTACAATATCGAATTGGTACCTACATCATTATTATCTTGTAATTTCCCACGCAAACCGAGTGCAAATTTGATAAAGTCCCTTTGTTATCACGAAATAATGAAGAAAATATCCAAAAAGTTCCATATTGTTTATGTGAATGGTGTCAGTGGTAAACCGCAAAAGATACCAATTTTCGGGTTCTGACTTTTATCCGTTTTTTTCTCATATCTTCTAAAACCGCAAATATCCGCAGCTGATTTTTTTTGCATTCTATTTATGAATAGTTAGACTACTAGTCAACATAAAAAATAGCGCTTGGGCAAACGTGGGTAACACTGAAAACCTTCGACGAAAAAAAATATAAGTGAAAAATAAGGTATGTCACTTTTTAAGTAATTACTGAAATATTTTTCTTTACTTTTAAAATCATTAAGCTGTATCGCAAAAAGCATAAAATAACCTTTCTAAAAATGTACAATTCTGCATATCTGTACCAAGTATTTTTTTCACAATATGGTATTGAAACATGTATACGCAAAGACTTGAGTTTGGCACTTCTGTCTTCTATGTATTTCTATCTATGAAAAAAAAAATTCGCGTATTAAGTGATTTTTTTTTAATGAATATTATAATTTGACTATTAGAGAACCTAATAAAATAGCCATATTAGCCAAATTATGATATTCGTAAAAAGCATTTTTGATATGCGCTTGTTCTACCATTTTCCATAGTGCTACGGCTTAACGTGCTTTCAGAGGCACGGAGGGGTCTTGGTATGTAAATGATGGTCACACATCCACGGACCAACCGTGGCAAGCATAGCTTAACCTGATCGATCGACCTGTGCGGCTGTTATTACTTAGCCAAAAGCCTCTCAAGCTCTATTTATATGAACTAATACCATGAAGAGGTGAGTTTGTATGTAGGTTATGATTGTTTGTATCTTCGGAAATACTGTTCCGATTCCAAAAATTCTTTCACTAATGGGAAGCTACTAATAGAAGTATTTTTGAGCGTCATGGGATATTAGATATATTTTAAGTCAAAACAAGAAATTTCACTCCGAAAAAGTCGCTCGCAGAAGCTAGTTCAAAATATTTATATTTGAAACTATCTTGTTAATAATACGGAACCCAAATCAATGAGCAATCGACAAATAATCCGATAAAAAATGTCGATAAATATCCATGAACCTCGTAATAAACAAGAGAAACATAAGAACAACGCGTTTTAATTATTGTAATTAACAGATTTCTGTATAAATTATAACTCTATCGCCTCGGGAACACTTCGACTAACACAATTTGTTTAGAGTAGGACAAAGATACATTCTGCCGGAGTTAGAAAGAGAGGGAAGCTAACCGAAATGAAATAATCGGCGATTATAATCGGACAATCGGTTGTCACTTTTCGATAATTTATTTTATGAGTCCAGATATAAATGGGAGTAATTCTTATGCGAAAGTGCTTTTATTGTTTTTTGAATTTTGTTGCGGATCTTGTAATGTTATTTCTCTCGTCTGGCAGAAATAATATTGCCAAAAGGAGCTCGAGTTCGATTGAAGGATGTCGCAGACAGGCGCGACGTAACAGTGCGACGTGACTTTAGTAAACCAATTTCTTTGAAAATTTATTGGAAATTGTTCTTCCAGAATCGTGTCGCACAATCTCGATGCGCCTGCTTTCGGGAGTCTATGATTAATCTCTGTAATTATTAGATATTGGGAGCTGTAGTGACCCAATGCTATCGACCACGAGTTCGCACGGACGTAAAAATATCGCTGCTTATTTTTCGCTTAGCGAATCCAACGGTATGTTTTTTCGATGCGCTGCAATGCACTCTGTTGGATTCTCAACGCTCGGCTCAACACTGAGAGTTGAAAATCCAGTGCGCGATAAAATCTCGCCGCGATATTTTTACGTCCATGCGAACGTGAGCTTATGAGTTCGAACCCAGACAGGAACTTTAGTTTGTGTATTTAATTTCATCACTACTGCTCTCAAAACGGTGAAGGAAAACATCTACCAACCCGCACTGGGCTCGCGTGGTGGATTACAGCCCACTCCCTCTCACAGAGAGGAGGCCTGTGTCCCAGCTGTGGGAACATTATAGGCTGATTATGTATTTGTTATAAGTTATAAACTTATAACTCAAACTCGATTGTACTCGAATTACTAAAAACAATTGTTAAAATTTGTAAAATCTAAGATAAACAGTGGCACTCCGGGAGTGCCGACAGAAGTGAAAACTTGAAAAAAAATTATCGGAACCGCGGTAATCAACGCGTTGATGTCTTTAACTTCTTTAGGCGCGTTGGGCATTTTTGAGATGGGACTAAACCATTGATTTCGCGACACTGTTACGACACCAGCTTTTGACTATTAAAAAGACGTCAACGCGTTGATTACCGCGGTGCGTCGAGTAAAAGACATCAACGCGTTGATTACCGCGGTGCAGATTTTTTTTCAAGTTTTTACTTCTGTCGGCACTCCCGGAGTGCGACTGTTTTTTTTTTATTTGGTCTGAGAGTAGTCTTATGATTACTACTATTAGCTATTACTTCAAAGAATAACAAATATACAGGGTGGCAGGGACATTGACGCGAAAACTGTTACCATGGATTCAGTACATGATTCTGAGTCCCCTGCGTTGAAATTTACTGTCGGTTATTTAAAAAAAAAAAATAACGTGTGCAATTCACACGTGGTAGAAATGAAACCTTCAAAAATTAAAAAAATTAAATTTGTACGCGCACAAACACGTATTAACACACGTACAACGCTGAGGCCCAAGCAAACTCCCACTATGCCTTGTGCCCCTGAGCACAAAGAGAACCACGAACATAAGAAACACTGTATAATGCTTCCTATCTCATTTTCTCCCACGTTAAATCTTATGAATTTATGTGTCTGTCTCTTTTTACTGTCACTTTTTCGTTTCATCGACTTTCAAATCACAACGATGCTAAAGAAGTTTTCACTTCAAAAAAATATCTGTTCCATACATTTTGACCGCGTAGGTATTGCACTTTTCTATGAAACAGCAGATTTCTTTTTTAATGACCGACAAAAAAAAAATTAATGATTCAGAATCATGAACTGAATCCATGGTAACAGTTTTCGCGACGATGTCCCTGCCACCCTGTATAAATAAAACCACGATTCAGTACATTATAATATTATTATAGTTATGTATATATTTTAATTCCATACTTATGTTAATGTACGATTACAAACGGTCTCAGATGTGCCTCAGCATTAATTTCCAATGAATTGTCATTGAATTTATTCGCGAGACAAACCGAAGGGCAGACATGTTAATGAAGCTAAACGTAATGACTGAATTAACTACGAAGGTTATGTATAAGCACCTTAAGGTTTACATGGGAAAATAAAAATGATTTGACTGGTAGAAACTGGCTTTCTACGATATTAACCGAAGAAACAAAAAAAATTGATAACACCAATACCAAAATTAAAAAAACTTTAGTCGGTGTCTTTGGTTTTTAATTTTCGTTCTTTGTCACCGACTTCCGAAATTAAAGTTATTTTTCACTTTGTAGTGTTTTTTTTGAAGTCGGTTGTTTTTTTTTTTTTGTAAAAGTTTTTATTTTTCACTTTTTAGTTGTGATACCTACCCCACACAAATTCGAATAGCACTACCTGCTATGTAATTATCAGTGACAGGAAGTTATCATAATATCATCCACATACTAAGTGAGGAAAAAATACGTATTATTGAAGCTAACTCAAAAACTACCCAAGCAAAGTTAATAAAATTAATATGGGACCACCTCTGAAGTATGATCTACCAAACAAAAAAAGAACCATCAAAATCAATTCATAATTGACGGAGTAATCGCGTAACAAACATACAAAAAAAAAAACAACATTTAGTCGAATTGAGAACCTCCTCCTTTTGGAAGTCGGTTAAAAATAATGAAAAATAGCCCCAAGTATAGAATCACAACAATCTTTATATACATAATTCTTCTGTGAGTGTGTATGTCACTGAACTTCTCTCAAACGACTGGACCGATTTTGATGAAATTTTTTGTGTGTGTTCAAGGGGATCTGGGAATGGTTTAGATTCACAATTTTGTCCGCTGGACAATGTTTTGACAGGACAACGTCTGTCGGGTCCGCTAGTATATAATAAATTACTGAATTACATAAAAGATGACGAGAATACAAATTCATTCTATAGCAAACTTAGATTACTTTTATCAGGGAAATGTTATTACACAGTAAACGAATTTATGACGGATAAAACTTTTTTAGATGTTAGGTACTTCATAATGTTTTTTAGTTTTGTTAGATCCGGCCTGATCAAAGACATAAATATTGTATATTCCAGTGACATTAAATCTAATCTATTTTATTTTGTATTGTATTGTAAAATGACTTTATATTTAACCTATTCCTTATTTTATTCTAAATTACTAATGCCATCTGACTAAATATGACTATATGTGTTATTGTGTTTGATTTTATATTGTCTATTCATCATCATCAGCCTATAATGTTCCCACTGGTGGGACACAGGCTTCCTCTCTGTGAGAGGGAGTGGGCCGTAATTCACCACGCGGGCCCAGTGCGGGTTGATAGATGTCACATGTCATCGAATTTTCGGTTCTAGGACATGCCGGTTTCCTCACGATGTTTTCCTTCACCGTTTTGAGAGCAGTGGTGATGAAATAATTTACACAAAGTAAAGCGCCTGTCTGGGTTCGAACCCACGACCTACAACTCGTAAGTCGCGGCCGTTACCACTGGGCCACCACTGCTCTCATATTGTCTATAATTGGAAATCATATCGACGTCTTGACATGTATTTTTATTTTATTTTTATTTCTGAAATGTATTTGATTGTATTTTAATAAGTTTTGACTAAATTTATGTTCACAAACTCAACAGCAAACCAACATTGTTCTTTGCAGTGCCCTGACAGGGTTCATGTACAAAAACCGACAGTAAATATTGTAAAATGTGTTATGTGCATGAGAGCAAATAAATAAATAAATAACTTCTCCCGCTCTAGGTGGAGCGGGAGGGCGTGTTAGACTCTTATTGACTAAAACCCACCCATGTTCCTTCAGTTGCCATGTTGCCAGGGGCCACGGTATCCCTTTCGGACTTTCCTGCGACCCCGGCAGGCATCGGCCCTAGCGGACCCCATCAGTTCTGCTGACATCTCTTTGAGGCGCGCGTGGAACACAACGCGCCGTCGACCCGGGCTTGGTCCTTATCGGACGGCGAGCTACCCATTACTCACCGTCCGCAGGCCCGCGCCTACGGTGGCCGGGAATCGGTCAGCGACTTTCAATTAAACCATATACAGGTACTTTTGAATTGTCAAGGAGTCGGTCAGTCAGAAAGATGAAGCTGGTTGCCTATTCCAAAGCGTAGTAGTAGCATAATATTCAAAATATGATCTCTACAGAAAATAAGGAATAAGAGGAGTTCGTGGCTAAGTAATAACAGCCACACGGGTCAATCCATCAGGATAAGCTACGCTTGCCGGGGTTAGTCTGTGGACGGGTGACCATCTTTACATACCGAGACTCTTCCGTGCCTCGGAAAGCACATTAAGCCATTGCACCCGGCTGTCATTTGTGGATCTTTGACAGTCGTTACGGGTCGTCAGAAGCCCGAAAGTCTGACAAACAGTCTTACCAAGAGGTATCGTATTACTCAGTAACTGGGTTGTGGAGGTCAGATAGGCAGTCGCTCTGCATACAATACTGGTATTTAGTTGCATTCGGTTAGACTGGAAGCCGATCCCAACATAGTTCAAAAAAGGCATGGCAGATGATTAAATTTCTTAAGAAATAAGCAGTGCCTTTGTACTCAAATTATAATTATGTTGTATCTATATTTTTTTACTATGTGTAAATAAATAATAAAATAAATAAATGATTATGAGTTGGAAAATATCCTTAGTTTTCACTCTCCTTCATAAAGAGAGAGGAGGGGAGAGAAAAAAGGTAGGCCATTATGAAGCAAAGGGACGTTTATTCATAATTATAGCCGAAAGACGTGCATTGCTGGACATAGGCCTCACCCAAGCGTCGCCACATCGACCAGTTCTAAGGGGCGATCAATCAATCTGCCTAGCCTTTTCCCAACCATGTTGGGGTCGGCTTCTAGTTTAACCGAATGCAGCCGAATACCAGCATTTTACATGAAGCGACTGCCTATCGAACCTCCACAACCCAGTAACTACTGTACCTACTCTTTGATAAAACTGGTTGTCAGACTTTCGGGCTTCTGACGACCCGTAACGACTGTCAAAGATCCACAAATGACAGCCGGGACCAACGACTTAATGTGCTTTCCAAGGCACGGAGGGTCTCGGTATGTAAAGATGGGTTAAGAGGCGATCATAACTGGGATAAGCCCGGTAGCCTAAACTTATTTATTTATTTATTTACTTGCTCTCTCTTGCTCTTGCTCTCTCATTTTTTGTGTTTCACATTTATCTATTTTTATTTTATTATATATTTATTTTCTGTATCTATCTATCCGTGACATCACTGCGGGCCCTATCAGAATACCAGCGCTGCGACATTTATTTGTTTTTAAGTGTCGCAGCATTATGCTGAGATAGGAGCCTTTTGGCCTCGTACAGGACCTTCTGCTTTTATTTTAATTTTACTTTGTTTTTTTATTGTTTTTTTATTATTTTTATTAATGTTCTTATTGAAGGTGTTTAGTTATTAATTTGTGATTTCCTGTGCGAGTCTCAATAAATACTTTTTCTTTCTTTCTTTCTTTCTAACACATTTACAATATCCACTGTCGGTCTCTGTACATGAACCCTGTCAGGGCACCGCAAAGAACAATGATGGTTTGCTGTTGAGTTTGTAAACAACTGTCTCAATCTTAGTTAAAACTTATAAAAATACAATCAACTCTGAAATAAAAGTAAAATAAAAACACATGTCAAGACGTCGACATGATTTCAATCAATATCAACAGCAATATACAATATAAAATCAAATACAATAACACACATTGGTGCCGATTCTCTTGCAGTGTTAAGAGCAGCCGATGTGTAAAAAATCTCATCCTGAAAACTGAAGTGAAGTGAGGTACGGAATGCCAGAGATTGACACTATTGTGACAGCTCTCTTCCAACTCACTTCATCTCAGTTTTCACAATGATAATTTTAAAGAATAGACCAGCACTGTTCCTCGGTCTAGTGATGTGACCTGCTTACGCGACATGTCGCAAGTGACTGCGCGAGTCGCACGACAATCACTGCGACACACCGGACGCACTGAAACTAAACTATTATACGTAAATGGGAAACGGTGTTTGTCTATTAATGCAGTCCCCTCGCGTATACAGGATAAACGGCACAATTGGAAATGTGTGCGGAGATTTTAAATTTTCGATTGGATTTATACGTTGAATCCAAGTCGAGTTTTAAAAACAAATGACTGTCTGCCACGTTGGTAAATTTATTGATCGTTAGTGCAACTGCTGAGCAGGGTATCATCCAGTGTTACTGGGTTTTGAGATTAGGAATTTCTCATTACTAGTTAATTGATTCAGGCGTGACCTTGCGGAAATCCATTATAAAATACAATAGACGTGGATATATTTAGTAACCTGTTCCGCTTAGCTATTTCTAAAGAGCCATAAAAAACTGAAAGAAATCGACGTGTTTCACCTCTCAACGAGGCATCCTCAGGATGACGATGGACTTGTTGCGAACTCGAACACGGCGTGTTGCCACACCGAGCGCACTCAGCACTCAGCGCTCAATTGAACTCGCGACACCGTTACCGACACCTTATTTTTGTAAACGCGATTGTGCTCTTTATTTATATTACGTTACGGATCAATGTTCTATGCAAGTATTTTTCTTCCACCAAGGCGATCTTGTCCAAGTTTTCACAAGTGTTTTAGACATACAGGTCCATAATTCCCCCTTGCCTATTCCCATCACTTTAAAAACTAAAAATAGTCGTAAAACACATACAAGAGCCCGTCTATTAACGTCACCCCGAGCTCCCTGCGCCCGCGCTGGCAATTGAGTGAATTCGCCTCTATTGAGCAGATTAGTGCGCCGAGGTTTGTACAATTACTGGGGGAGGTGCGGGAAGTAGGGAGCACTGATTGTTAACTTAAAACTGTAAGGATTTTTTGTTGTGTTATTTTTATGAGTAAGAGGAAAGAGATCAGAAATTGAAATTAAGGTTTTTTTTTTATAGAGGATTTACTGTTAAAACTATCCATCCAATTAGAGTATTCTTACACGAAAAAGAAAAACAGTTTTCTGTTGACAACGTAGAATAGATTTTATGGTGATACTCGAGAAGTCAGAGTTACTTTAACCAGCGGTAGGGCTCTGTCTCGAATAGGGTCGTAGCATTATGCTAAGTGATGGCCGTTTTGCATGCATGTGACGCATATTTTCCCCCAAATTGTTATTTTCGTGTTTTTGTTCTTTCTTTGCGTCATGTGACGCATGTTCGCAAATAAAGGTATTTTCTTTCTTTCTTTCCTTAAATTTACACAATTGGCAGTAAAGTTTTTGAAATGCGAAATTCGTGGTCCAAGAAAAGCTCTATTTATTCAGAAAATATCATGAACGCAAGTAGTGTTTTTCGATGTACCATATGTGGGTACTACTTCTTCTATACACTTCTGCTGAACCCTACAGAGAATATAGGCTTGATGTTTTTAGTAGTAAAGTATAAAACAGCTGACACCTTTTTCACAAAAATAGCCGTTAAGACGCAGATATATGACAGTGACCTTGAATACCTTGTTAGCTTCCGTGTTCTGTACTGAGATCACGCAACGCGTCGTACGTCCAGCCAGTAATAGGACTCGCCCATCAAGAAACGCTGTCCCAAATTAGACGCATTATTAATTTAGTATACATAAAACAAAACGTATTTTAATAAAACACGTATACTAAGAGATCAATAATTAAATTATCTTTAAAATGGTGTAGTTTCAGAAAAATACGCTTGATAGATTTTGCGCGATTCTCAGTTTTTTATTCGCGTTAGACATAATTTTACAAATTAATTTCACTATGTTATGTAAATATAATCTAAAATATTTCTATATTAAGTCATTAAGAAAATGCTCTAATTTAACATATCTTTTTTACAAATAATTAACACTACTCGTTTAGACGTGATATTCAGTAGAAAATCATTAAATGTCGGTTATCATCGCCTTAAATGATTACAACTTCAGCGCCTACAACGGGACATTATATCATTAGTACTGCTTATAGAATCATTTTACCCAATCATCTTTGGGCTAGGAGTTAGGAGGCACCTGCTGGATGAACTTTGGACTTCACACACAATTGCAGATAACACGCACTAAGGATAGCTGCTTAGGTCATAGAGATAATAGGATAAGATGTGACCTAGGTCTTGAAGAATCTCGGGATTTGTAAATAATATTTTTCTTTCCTGAATTATTCAGAAAATAGTTTTGTTGTTTCGTTTTTCTGACTACGTTCTCTTTCTAACTGCACCTACACTAGAGTGAGTAATGTAATAAATAGCCTGTAATGTTCCCACTGCTGGGCCACAGGCCTCCTCTCTGTTAGAGGGAGTGGGCCGTAATCCACCACGCGGGCCCAGTGCGGGTTGGTAGATGTCACATGTCTTCGAATTTTTGGTTCTAGGACATGCCGGTTTCCTCACGATGTTTTCTTTTACCTACCGTTCAAAGCAGTGGTGATGAAATTATTTACACAAAGTAAAGCGCTTGTCTGGGTTCGAAACTACGATCTAGAAACTCACAAGTCGCGGCCGTATTATCTATTTTCGGTATTATCCTTTTGGTTTTCGGAGTTCAGGAAGGTGCTAATTGTAAGCTTATTTCTAGTAAATAATAATCTATCCCGTAGGTATGCTAAAAGACAGACACTGAATGGTGAACATTTTTAAATGGTCAATTCTTAATGTTATTACTGACTTCTATCGAAATACTTAAGAAGGTACTGCTGTTTGCCAAGTCCATTGTCCATATACTGGTGCCGATTCTCTTGTCACAAATGCCTCTAAACTAGACAAAAAATCACCAAAATTTAGTTTATTCTTTTCAAACGACGATTTCCCATTCTGAAATAGACTAAAGTGACATAACATAAACTATATTTTAGTTTGACAGCATTAAGATGGTACTGAGATATTAATTTAGTGAAAATGGCAATTTTGCTATTCTGAATTTGACGTTTTTACTAAAAATGTTGATTGTGTAACTAAATCTGACTATTTATAATCGCGATTAAAAACGTGTGGAATAAAATTGGTTATCATGAACTTTAAATTCACACCAATACCTTGACTTCAGGTGCAAAAACCTTGCTCTAAGGCAAAAACAGTACTTGCTTATATCTCGAAAACGGTGTGTCCTATCGCAAAAATAATGAAAATTTCTCAACTAACTCAACATATGGGTAATTTTCATACAAAAAGTGAAAAATTTCTTCAAAAAACACGTCGAGCCGGCTCTAAAAAAAATCACGGGGTAGGGCAAACAAGTACCTATCACATGGAGTCGCGATTGTCAAATTCGATTTAGTTAGTAAATTTAGAGAATTTATTTAGCACAATCTATCTAGAATCTCATAGCCAAAAGTAAGGAATTTTAGTGATAGTTTAGTTCGGTGTACAAGAGAATCGGCACCACTGTCTATGTAACTTTTAATCGTACACTCATTATAATTGATGATATGCCGTCAACAACACACTATCTCTTCAAAAAAACGCCTAGAGGCAAACATGTGTATAATAAGTCGAGTTATCGCTATTTTCACAAACTTTCTCGTACCACAAATATTGTAAACCCACGGTTCATTGTACTTATAACCAAATATTTGTGTGGAATCGTTAATTAAGCCAGAAAATGTACCAAATGAGTGATCATAGAATAAATTAGAGTTGTGTTATTTTTCACGGTACGGTGTAAGAATGCGGCGTTTTGTGGATACCGAACGGTGTGTTTTCAATGTGTTTGACAAACGCATAATTATTAACTGTTAAGCTCTTGTTTGCATTCATAATGAGCTTTTTGAAAGAAATGTGTTGAGTTGGGAGTCATCACGAAATAAAAGAAGTTGTTATGTTTGTCGAAACACAAAACGAGGTTTGCTTCCATGTTTAGTGAACTAGGGACTAGGGATTCATCCATTTGTTTTATCCGACTGTGGTGAAGCTTAAAAGGAGGGTTATGTTTATAGTTTTAGAAAATAATTTGCTCATGTAGTATTTAAAAAAAGTAACTATTACATGGGGTGCGGGCGGCCGTCAATTAGCGAGTATCTACAAGTCATAACTCCTGTGGAAAATTAGCAAATTTTTAATGGATTTGGGGTAATTTTGCTACAAAAAATTGTGAATTTTAAATAGCAATAACTTTTATTTTCAATTATAATAAGAGTTTTTATTACATATCCTATACTATTAAATGAGCAATATTTGTATGATATATATTTGTAATCACGTTCTGAAAAACGGCTCTAACGATTTCGATGAAAGTAGCAATATAGGGGTTTACGGGGGCGAAAAATCGATCTAGCTAGGTCTCATATCTGAGAAAATTCGTTTTCTCCGTACTTTCACCCGAATAGAGCTCGACTGCCCAAAGTATACAACAAGATAATGAATAATGACATTAGAATAATGACATGGCATCATGGAATTAGTAAGTACGTACCTACTATCATGGCAGCATGGAATTAGTATGTACTATACATGGGATTAGTGTGAACAATCCTATACAATTAAATGAGCATTCTCTATTTTTACCAAAGCAGAGCTCGGTCGCCCAGGTACAGACGCCAGCAGATCAAGCTACCCGAAACTGTCAAATTTTCCCAATCAACTTTGAACCTTATACTTCAGCAATAAAGTTGAAAATCTATTAAATAAATTTGACAGATTGTAGTAGCCTGATGTGCTGGCGTCTGTACTATTTAGCATCAACATAATCTCTGGGAACGTACCGCGCCATCTGTCATTTGAGGCACGAACTAACATGGCCCTGTGAATACATCATAAGCCAATTCTAGCCACTCTAGCCACTCCGTCTGATCATTAGCCCTATTGTTTTATTCAGCTATTGCAATATTACGCAGGTGTGTAGGTACTTAGGTGGTCAGGTATTTGATGTACCTAAACAAAGTGTAGGCCTTTCAAGTCTAGCTCAGCCAGCTAGTATCTAGCATCAGGCACTTATACGCAAAAAAAAAATCTGCTGTTCCCTACATTTATGTTCGCATAACTCGTCAAAATGTAGGGAACAGCAGATTTTTTTTTCGCGATTTCAGGTTTGGTCCCATAGTAAAAGTTGTTCATAGTGATGAATAAAGTCACGTGTTTAAGTTTACGCATAGGTTAAAAAAAATCCTGTAGTTGTCTGGCATTTTTGCTGAACTGGGCCTCTTTGGTGCAGCCTTGAGGCACACTCCCCTACTGTCTGCTGTATAATTATATTGTGTGCTTTTTGGTCTGTGTTAAAAAAAAATTATTTTCTTTCTTTTTCATTCTAGTCATAACTTGCGACCTTGTAAGATATTGGGGGATTATAAATTTAAAATGTTTTTTTTTTTTATAAGGAGCGATAACTGTCACATCACCCTAATCTACAGGTTGTATCAGAAAGTTGTGGTCAAATTGAAGAGTGTAGTATAGATCATCAAACTAAACAACTTTATTCATGGGACCAAAATCGTAATCGCGAAAAAATTATATTATTAACTGTCCCTTAGAAAAAAAAGTGAAAAATAAAAACAATTTACAAAAAAAAAAAAAAATTATGAAGAAAACACAAAAAAGTTAAAATTAACTTCAATATCCGATGTCAGTGTCTTTGGTTCTGTATTTTCGTTTTTTGCCACCGACTTCCGAAATTGAAGTTACTTTCACTTTTTTGTGTTTTTTTTAAGTCGTTTTTTTTGTAAAATGTTTTTATTTTTCACTTTTTTGTTGTGATACCTACCACACATAAATTGTTATACCCATACAAACTGCTATAAGTAAATAACAGTGACAGGAACTATAGCATCATCCATATAGACTAAGTGGGAAAAATAGTATTGAAGCTAACTCAAAACTCAAAAACTATCCATGCAAAGTTAATAAAATTTATATGAAACAACCTCTGAAGTATGACCTACCAAATAAAAAAAGAATCATCAAAATCAATTCATAATTGGAGGAGTAATCGCGTAATAAAAAAAAACTCCTTTTAGAAGTCGGTTAAAATTTTTTAATACCTTACTCGACGCAAATGTATGGCGCGGCTGATTATTTTTTTCGCGATTATCTACGATGTTGATGCTGTACATCATACAACATAAGACCTAGTTTACAATTTAGTTCTAATGTTAAAATTCTGAAACCTCCATCCTAATTGTTGCTAATCTTCATAAGTATGGTTCAGTGACATTTAGCGAACGTCGCAAACTAACTAAAGGTACTAAATGATCTGCTTCAGTGATTACGTAAAATGATTTCACAATTGTTCTGTTTTCAGTCAATTTTTGTTTAGAAACCAAACTTCGATAGTTTTTTACTTAATAACAACTTAATCCACACCCCCTATAAATCCGTTTTTGACATTAATGTCAGTAAATCGAGACAGTAATTAATGATAACACTTTTTAGAAAGATGTCGTACCTGCTTTATTAGATATTTTAAATGAATGGGTACCCGGAATAGACTAGGTATATGCCCTAGATTCGAGTAATTTGCTCATTTTTTACCGCTCCAAATAATCCGTAAATCTTTTAAATCCAAACATTTATTTATTACAATTTATAGTCCAACATTGAAGGTGAAAGCTCCAGTTATCTACACAAGACTAATCCGAAAAATCGAATTATGATTTTATATAAATAAGAAGAATGTTTTTTAATTTTTATTTTTATTGGACAATAAATCATATTTTGCGTAATCGGTGTCTAATAACACTAATAAAATTCTTACGGTTCGTCCGATTCGATATAATTTCGCGAATTATACAGGCAGGTAATTAAACAGTCGTATAAGATTTTTTTGGTAATTCGATTACTCACCGCTCGCCTGTAGTTTCCTTTCTTGAGAGTCGTCTGCATCCATCGAAGATTGCTTTTGGAAGAAACCCTAAAATAAAAAGTGTATTGAGTTTTTAATTGATACCCGTTTTTCTTGTTTGTTTGGGATTGATCGAATTTTAGTATGATTTTGAAGTTAATTACTGCCCGTGTTCCTGGGCATAAGCGAGTTTTATTTTAAATGTCATTGAATTACGTTTTTTACCAACAAAAATGCGGTTCCTTATAGACTAAAACGGATCTCGATTATTATTTTCTGTTCTCACAAGCCAATTTACATAATTTCGTTTCTATTCTTATCTGATCTAACAATTTTATTGTACAAACAGACCTATTATCGAACAATACACACCTGCATTTGTAAATTAGCTAGATCCTCTAAATTTTTCCTCATCAGAAGGTTTTGTTGCTCAAACTCCGAAACACTGTTGGCGGCGCTCGAGGTCGCCGATTGTTCCTTATTAACAAAAAAACAGATACTTATCATTCTTTTTAAATCTAACTTTACGTTCTATTATAATCGCATACCATTCATACGTGTGCAAATGTCCGGATTATTGTCAATTTCAAAGAATTGTACTTAAGAATTTAAATATCATTGAACTGACTCGAATTCGAAAAGGAATAAATAGGTATTTTATTTATCTGCCTCGCTCATACAGCGCTAATAAATCTTCTTATGGCAAGACTAAAGTGATGATATTAAAAAATATGATGATTGCATGTAAAATAAAACGTTTCGGGCACTTTGAATATTTTCTCAGACCATAATAAAAACTTTTAGCCTTCTGATAAGGCCCATTGTAAGCGACCACGTTTCAGTACCATAGGTCATCACTGAGAACACGCACTGGTCAAAGACTTTCGTCTTGAGACACTGTGGTATGTGGGACGAAAAGATATTGCGTAGCTTCCCGAATACTGCCCATATGCTTGGAGTTTCCCTACGTGATCGAATCAGAAATGAAGAGATCCGCTGGAGAACCAAGGTAACCCACATAGCCCGAAGAATTGCCAAACTTAAGTGGCAATGGGCAGGGCACATTGTTCGCAAAACGGATGGCCGATGGGGTCGAAAGGTTCTGGAATGGCGACCACGTACTGGAAGACATAGCGTTGGAAGGCCTCCCACAAGATGGACCGATGACCTTGTGAAGGCCGCAGGAATCCGCTGGTTGCGGAAAGCACAGAATCGGTCGAAGTGGCGGTGCTTGGGGGAGGCCTATGTCCAGCAGTGGACGTCTTTCAGCTGAAATGATGATGATGATAAAGAAGTAGTTTATTATTTGTTACCTGTCCATCAGTATCTCTTGATACGCTAAGATCAAGAGTTTGTTCTCCATCATCAGAGCCACTTCCATCTTCTTCCTGACCTTGAGATCTGTTGAACAGCCTCATTGACTGCTGGTTTATTATTTGTAACGCTCTTTGTCTGAAAAAAACAATAAGAATTAGATATATACTCTGAAATTACAAGTCGATAATCTTAAAAGTTGTTTTATTACCTCTGTGCTTCGATGTCATTATCAGGTGTTTTCGGTGGTGTGATATTAGTTGAACCCTCATCTTCTGTAGCTGATGAGGATCTTCTCATACTCCTGTCAGTTCCATCCTCCATTCCAGAATCATGCCGTCTTTTTAAACCTAAAGGCAGCTGCGTGAACGGTTTACCTAAAAAACCAATATTGTTTAAGACTTCATCAAGAATAGATAAAATCACAATAATCTAGTTGTCAAAATGTTTGGTCGTAAAGCTAAGAAGATTATTGTCATAAATTTTATAATAGTGTGAAGTTATTAATTTATAATGAACTCACCTTGAAGAGCTTCTAAAGCTCTAATCTGTCCACTGATAGCATCAGCAACTTCATTAGAAGATAATCCGTATATCCCGAGCAATTCCTTCATGGTATTCATAGCATAGTCTCTCAATATTCTATTTGTAGCATTTGATGCGTCTCCATTCTGCTGCGTCTCAATCGTCTCCATCTGTTCTTGGTTCTCCTCTAATCTTTCATTTGCATTTATATCCTGACCCTTATCCTCATCCGAATCCGAGTCCCTTCTTCTCGGAGGCGAGTTAGTCTTTATTAGTTGAGAAATAGCAAAAGGATTTTTGGCACAAAACGTCTTATTTTGTAAATTACTAAAGTTTAGGACGGTCCGATCTCTCTCGGCGCCCTGATTTATTTGTAAACTATGTATGTACGAATGTTGAAACGAGTCTACTTTCTTATCCTCCGGTAACCTATTTTGGTAATTTGAGTCTATGTTTTCATTGGAGTCAGTGCTTAGTCTTCTGCTGAGGTCGACTGCGCCGCCTTTGAGGAGACTGAAGTTTTTGACACCAATTTTAGCATAATTTCCATCATCCTTATCATCTTCACCGACGTTTTCTGGGGTAGTTCTATCGTTTCCGTTGATAGGACTGCCCGTGTCATCACAGTTTGCTCCATTGGAGTCGTCGGAGAAGGCGGTAGTGTTTGGAGCACATCTGGGCTTGAAATTTTTTCTCTTGTTTCTTTTTGGCATGTTGTAGTAAGGGGACATGTCGGTGCTGTGCTCCTCCTGGTGGTCTGACGACTCCGGCCATGACGACGCTTCATGGTGAAGGTACAGAGGTTCCTCGGGCGTTGGCTGTAGTCTCTCATGGATAGATTCCTGGTGAGCAGCCATCGCAGTAGTCATTGCAGTATTTGGACTCTTTCGAGGATCACAACCTGAAACGAGTCCGTCCTGCGAAGACAAACGAATACGTTCAGTTTTATATAAACAATCAAATTGAACTCAATACATTTTAGCGTCCAATCATAACAGTGATTCATTTTCGTTCAATTTAAATTGAAACAATGTGTTGAGAAGAAACAATAGTCTTTTGTTGACAATAAGATTAGCTGAATACTGTGGAATGTTTTGAATTTAAATTTTCTCTTCATTGTTTGGAAATAATAAAATTGATTATTAGCACATTTTGTTACCTGGGGAGAAACTTCATGGAGCTATCATTTCCTGATTGGCTTAATAAATATTTTAATCAGTCTTCATGATCAGCCAATAACTGTGCATCATCTGAAACAAAAAAGAAACGCGTGTAAGTAAATATGTCGGCAAGCTTAACGGCCAAACAAGTTCGTTCCAAAATTTAGTAAAATTACATATCACGATATAAAATATACGCTAGATAATGTAGTCTAGTCATTAATTCCATATTATTACTATAAAATTACTTTTATAATGAAATAGGAGCTAAAAATCAGTTCTGACACGGAACATTATTAGGGCAAAAAATTCTTCAAACACCAAAATTTCGCGTAAACCAATTTGTTGTTAAAAAACGTTCCGTTTTCTGGCCGTATTGACGTAATGCTCTGTAATTTAAAAATAATTATACGAAAAAAAATCCACATCAAGTAACACGCATCGATCAAGTGAGTCGGTATGAAATTAATTATATTCAACATATTAGATCTATTTTCGAGAAAACGAGATTGCTCGAAGCGAGGCGAGAAAAAAAACTTGTATTCATGTCGAAATTGGTAACGTGGTTTGGGTGTACAATTACTTATTAAAAACTAATACAAAGATACGGCCTTCGGCTTGCAGGTCACAATAACTATCGATCTTTCGTTATAGTAAGTGGAACGTCTCAAAATCGGTGTGTTTACCCTACTTTTTGATTTCGGACGTTGACTTTGAAATGTTTGGCTCTCAGTTACATGTTTGATCGTTATAAGTAGCCGACATGTAATTGGATGAGTTATTTCAACTTTCCGTTAAGTTCGAGATTTTAACTGGCTTCTCGTGTGTGTCAGTTAGAAAGTCATTATTGTCGATAAATAGAAATTGTTATACAATTCTTATTACAACACTATAGGTAGTCAATTTATTCGACTATTAATACTTCGCCTTTTGGCAGGTTTTGGTTAAGCTACGCTTGCTGCGGTCGGGTCGTGGATGGGTGACCATCCATAATATACCGACATATCCGAGCCTCGGAAAGCACGTTAAACCGTTGAATGAATGAATTAATGATATATTTATTTGCAAGAATATAGGTAGCTAACATGAATTCTTAAGATCTATGGGTTTTAGTATATTTGTTATTTCAGCCGTGCAAATATTTAGATTTTACTTCTTGGTTATACTGCATGCAGTACACTTGGTCCCGATTTGACACTTGTTAGAGGTAGGCAGAAGTCAGGTCAAATGGTGGTGGTGGAGGTCAGATAGTCAGTCGCTCCATGTAAAATACTGATATTCAGCTGCATCCGGTGAAACTAGAAGCCGACCCCAACATAGTTGGGAAAAGGTCAGATTGATTGAAATACTTATGCTAATAATAATTATTAAAATAAGGAATAATGTTATGAAAATTCTATAAACAAAAATCAATATTTCAAAATTTTGAAATACGGTTTGAAGAGTTGAACGAATGTGACATAAAAGTATTTGAGTTGTTGAACCCCTCATCCGGCTGTATCTCCGGTTTTGACATTATAATAAGTGAATGATCTAATAACACAGCACATGTTTTAGAAGTATTGTCATAAAAAACTTCGTCAACGTCTGTTTAAATCATCAGCTTTAATGAACACGGTTTTTTTTATTGGAATGTACGTTTTATGATAGAAATAAGAATTGAGTTTTTTTTTAAAGTTCTTTTTAAATATTTGACACCGACATATGCATGCAATGTGAAAATTTTAGGGAAAATTATTAGAAACTAAACTGTTTATAAAAGCAATACCTATTACGTTGTTTGTATTTCAAATAACTTTCTTATTAATATAAAAACAATAATACGTAATACATTTAATAGTTATTAACTTCTTAAGAACCCACTTCTGAGAAGTATTTTGATTTCATTTGTTTTAACCCTTTTAAAGTTTTGACAGGTTATAAACCGTGATTTGCATCACAAAAACTTAAGTAATATAATTTTTGTGGTTTGCAGGAAAATGTAAGTTAATAATACCCTTGATTAGGTTTTTTCCCGTTTCCCTTAAAATCACTAATCGTAGGTTTTCCCAAAATTCAATCATTTTTTGTTAAGATTTAAGAAGAATTTTCGTATGAGGAAATTATTTTGACATAACACTTTAACAAGTTACTCATTATTTATAATTTCGGAGTATCTACATTTTTTGTTTCTAATCTCTTGAACGATAATCGGTACCTCCCCCCTTCACTAGGCATGTGACACTGTTGACAGTTGTAAATTGTCGATGTCATGTATCGATATTTGTGATGTGTAGAGACGGGATATTATCGATATGTCCATCTGAGACCTTTCAAACTTGATATTTGTGATACGTATGTCGTAACAACAAAGTACCAAAATTAGTAATTTCGTAACTTGTTTAAATATTGATCTCATGTTTGACATTTAGTTGTGATTCTATTGTATAAGAAAAATATTTAGCTATGAAAAGTTTAAAATAGTTAACTACTACTACACTGTCACTTCTACCGTCTGTTGGTTACTAAATATGTCTATTGTATTTTCTAAGAAAAGTTTTGTTCAAGTATCAAGATTTTACAGAAACCGGTTTGATTACTGAAACTTATAAAATACTCAAGAAGTATAAAAGTTAAATGATAAGAGGAAACAATAACACACAGCATTGTCTTAAAAATACTAAGAATACAAATCAGCTGATTTTCCTTCTTCGCTCGAACAACAAACGGGCCATATTATTGCTCAATTCAAATGAAGTAATCAACAATAATATACTTTTCTCTTACTCATATCATCGCGCCATAAAATTATAAAGATCAGCAGCCATTAAGGGCCACATTGTCCTTTTGACGTCGCGAGTAAAACCATAGTGGATGCTAACAGCTACTTTAAAGGCAGAACCGCTCCATTTTGGACACAGCCTTGGTAGGAACAATATCCAATAATAACAATAAAACGATCGCAGTTATGCGCGCGCGCATTATTAATATTGATCGGGATTCAACATGGCGGCCAAGATGGCGTCGCGAATAGCGGAAACGGATTAAATTGAAATCTAGATTGGGTGCGATCTAGTTCTGTTTGTTTGATGATTTAATTTAGATATGTTTCATACATAGGCTTGTATGAAAAAATTATGTCATTACTTTTTTGTGGATCAAGGTTTTTTTTTTTGTCAGTAAGTATATTTGATTGAAGTCGAGCCAAAAATAAGCTGCTTATCTCCTTCTCCAAAGATGCAGAATGCTTGCTATGAAACTGTAAGAAACATACCACAAGAAGGTGCGAGATAACATAACATAATTCAAGCCGAATCAGAAGCATAATCAGCCTATAATGTTCCCACTGCTGGGACACAGGCCTCCTCTTTGTGAGAGGGAGTGGGCTGTAATCCACCACGCGAGCCCAGTGCGGGTTGGTAGATGTCACATGTGTTCGAATTTTAGGTTCTAGGACATGTCAGTTTCCTCACGATGTTTTCCTTCACCGTTTTGAGAGCAGTGGTGATGAAATAATTTACATAAAGTAAAGCGCCTGTCTGGGTTCAAACCTACGACCACTGGGCCACTACTGCTCCATAATAGGGGGCGAGCCTATTGCCATCTGTCGGGCACAAATCCAGATTCCGGACTGCTACTGAGCAATTCCAGATGGAAAAACCCAATAATACTTTGCCCGACCCGGGAATGGAACCCAGGATCTCAGTAGTAGCGCGTAGTAGTTATACTAGTTAACATATCACTACTTTTTAGGTAAGTTTTTGTTGCTTCACGAAAACTCAACAGGTAATCTGTTGTATTAGGTTCAAAGCACACAATTTCCTTTTAAGATTGCACTTCAGTGAATAGAAACGTTATTCTTCATATGAGAATTCAAAATAATCTATACTCTATACATTGTAATATAAGACAAATGACGTTTACCACCCTTTCGTTATCTAAACTAAGAGAAAAGATTTGATTTTTTGTACATTTGTTAGTTTGTAATGAATAAACTCGAAAACTACTGTACCGATTTTAAAAATTCCTTCACCAGTAGAATTCTATATTATCACTGAGTAACATAGGCTCTAATTTATAAAGATATCACGCGGGCGAAACCACTGACGGCAGCTAGTTTCGATACAAACGCATTATAGAGTCTATTATTTGAAATGAAATGAAATTGTTTATTCTGTAAATAGGACATCGGAATCACTTTTACACGACATATAAAAAAAAAAAAATATATATAAGCTAGATGAGTTCGGCGTTTCCTATCTGACTACTCTGAGAAGAAAGGCCGAAACAAACTCAGAGGTCGCAGTCTCTTTTAAAGTCCAGACATAATCTTGGTCAGGCCATATGAGGACCATGTAGATTAGTGTCTGAAAAGGTCTTTTGAGGAAAGAACCACACAGGTTTGAGTGGACCTGTCCAGTCAGTGCAAGTATTTGTCAGTAATCGTGGAGCTCAACTCAGAACTTAAGGTTTCACGATAAGTTCAAAGCAACGTATTCTTTTTGCCATTTATATTAAAAAAATAACTCTAAAGTGCATTCATTTTAACAATTTTATGCACAATAACTGCGGGTCTAAAACGGCCACATTAGCAATTCCTCTAAAAGCAATTCATTTTCTGATTTCCCAGCAATACCTCACAAATATTTTAGCTGAATCATATTCAATTCAATTCATAACAGAATCATATTTGGTGCAAATATTGTCGCATTAAAAAATGAAGACCGTAATTTTACCGGATAATTTTTCTTTACAGTTTCTATTAATCAAATGAGAGTTTATTTTTTATTTCTAGTTTAAATGTTATTTCATTTTATTACAAAACTGTCAAACAGATGAATTGCGTAATATGAATTGTATGCAGATAATATTATGAATTGTCAGTTTGTGACAGTTTGTGTGATTCATAATATTATCATATATTGTGATTTAGCCTTTATTTGTCTAATGTAGTGCAGTTTGTATGTAAATGGAGTATAGAGAATTGGAAACATTATGATGTTTCATACAAAATTCTAAGGTTAATTTACTACTAAATATTGGTAGTAAACACGGCTCCTTAATCAATACGGATACTAATCACCTTTTCTTCAACAAAGAAAAGTATTTTGGGAACATTCATCAACTTTTGTCATAAAAATATATTTTCACAAAGCGTTGATTACGCTATTCAACGTCTTTTTCTTTTATATTATATCTTATTGCAAAATAAAAGATAAAACAGTCCCATAATGTCGCAATTCTAAGTTATTTTTTCATTACAACCCGATCAGCTGATTATGACAACTTTTAATCTTTTTATCTTATCTTTAAATCCTAATTACGTATCATAAAAGATTGCACAAGTTAATGTTTTAAATCTTTTTTAGATTAATTACATTTTTCTGACCTTTGCCATTGACTTTGTGCAAGATTTTTGTGTTCTATTAAATGGCTTTATAGACACATAATAGATAATAGAATAGACAATAGGTTTTGATTGTGGTGTTGTTGTAATAGTTAAATGGATTGCAATAAATAACTGTTTGACAATTGGAAAGTGGACAATAAGTTACATGTAAGTAAGTACTTGTTTTGGCCATAATTCGTTTGTTAGTTACATGCGAATATATTTGAAAATGGGAAATATTAAGTAATTGATCCTCTAAAAACTTATTTACGATATACGCTTTTTAAAATTCATGACTCTTTTCATACTTATTGAACATCTAATGATGCACGTTTTTTTTTACGTAAATGAGCTACTTTTAACTATCTGGCCTTTTCTGACAGTTGGTTGCAGTAACTAAGCTAACCACGACCAAATGAGTTAACACGTTCAGTGCCGGCCCTCCTGGAGGGTTCACCTAGTCACATATGGTATGCCGGGAGCCCTCGCGGATGGCTCATTTTAAATGTAGGTTTTTCTTAGCGAATACAGCATTAAAAACCGTGAAAATAAAATCTGATATATATTTTAACAAGATTTATACTAATAAATATTGTTAAAATATATATCAGATGTTATTTTATATGCGTTGGTTTTAATTTTTTTTGTTCATGGTTACAAATATTTACTAAAGTAAAGTAAACATTTATTTGCATAGATTGCACAGTAAATTAGATGTGACAGTTAAAATATGGGTGATCATTGTACAAAAAAAAAAAGTTGTAAACTACGTATAGCGACCAGACCCTCTGAAAACACAATTTCACTTCGTTTTACAGTGTTTTATAACACGGTTTTAAATCTAATGCCGTTGACCGTCCGCGATGGTAAACTTTAGCGCAAACGTAATGCCGGTAACCCTCCCGGAGGGTTCACTTCCAATATGTATGGCGGCATGGCGTATGAGTGCTATGAAAAGTGGGTGGAGTCGATAGTGTTGAGTTAGGTTAGAACTGTGACCAAACGTACGGTTTACCTTCTGCATATTTTTTCTTAAAACCTCATAAGCCTATTGTAATTGTCGCAGGGGTTACAAACAGCATTGTCGGTTATTTTTTCGGGCAATCCGGGATTTTGAACCCTTTTGAGTAAAAAAAAGCGGGATTCTTTCGTCGAAAGCAGGAATAAGAAAACGTAAATTATATTACTTTTCCATTTATTTGTGTTTCAAATTAAGTTTACAATGATGATATAAAGCAGTAGAAAATGTATTTTAATGAGAGTACGTTACTTTACTATAGCAATAATCAATTAGTTTGCCCTGTAAGGCAGTTAAATCTTCAGAGGAATATAATATTAAATAAGTTATACATTACTTATGAATTGCTTATTTATTTTTTTATCCCCGAAAATCGGGACTGAGCTTGTCTCGCGCGGGACTTGTAATTTTAGACAAAAAATCGGGACATCCCGCCAAAATCGGGACGTCTGGCAACGCTGGCTACAAATCGGTCCTGCCTACCCAAAAATGAACCGTAATGAAACCCGCTACCAAAATTGGTTGTCCGCAAACAAGTTAAACAATAGATTATGATTAAACCACATTCCTGAGTTATTAGAAATATCGTCAAGGTCCATTTTGTACTAAACGCATGTGTGTTTTTGTTGCAATACTTTGAGTAGCGACAGCAAAAAACGAAAAACAATTTTACTACAAGAATAATAATTTAGAAAGGAGAAACTAATAAGAAGTCTGAACGAAAAGTTGTTTTTAAGGTTCCGTACCCAAAAGGTAAAACGGGACCCTATTACTAAGATTACGCTGTCCGTCCGTCTGTCACCAGGGTGTATCTCATGAACCGTGATAGTTAGACAGATGAAATTTTCACAGATGATGTATTTATTTCTGTTGCCGCTATAACAACAAATACTAAAAAACAGAATAAAATAAATATTTAAGGAGGCTCTCATACAACAAACGTGTTTTTTTTTTGCCGTTTTTATAGATAATGGTACGGAATCCATCGTGCGCGAGTTCGACTTGCACTTGGCCAGTTTTTTGTGTGTTTTGCGGTAAACATAATTTGCCAAATCTCAAATGAGCAAATACCGTTGCAATTGCTAAAGTTAACAGCTCCATAATGCAGTTATCACACAAAATTAATTTACACAATTAACCGTGTTATGACAGATTGAGTATTTGAAAAAAAAGGAAAAAACCATTAATACAAATCAAAGACTTACATCTAGAAAAATAAACTTTGACAAGACAAGACGACCTCACAATAAGCTTGGATAAATAAAAACACATTTACCCGAGTAAATGACCAGTATGGACAAAAAAACCTTGGTGTCATTAATCATTTTCCGTTAAAAACGTATTACAATATAATATTTCTCTTACTGGCTGTACAAACTTCGCTGCAGCAAAAAACGAAACGTAGGTACGCTTCGTAATTTGAATACCATAGATTTTTGAACAATTCCATTCTTGTTTTGAATCTAGATAAGTAGTAGAGGAAATATTTTTTGTAACAGTCTTTTGATTTAAAAGACTGGGCCATCCCCATAGGTACCTACTACGCTTTGGAATGGGTATCTAGCTTCATCTTTCTGACTGACCGACCCCTTAACAATTCAAAAGTTCCTGTAATTGGGTTATTTGAAATAAATGCTTTGAGTTTGATTTTTAACCGACTTCAAAAAGAGTTGGTTCTCAATTCGACTGCATGGTGTTTTTTTTTGTATGTTTTTTACGCCATTACTCCTCCAATTATGAATTGATTTTGATGATTCTTTTTTTGTTTGATAGGTCATACTTCAGAGGTAGTCCCATATAAATTTTATTAATTTTGCTTGGGTAGTTTTTGAGTTAGCTTCAATAATACGTATTTTTTCCCACTTAGTATTTGAATGATAATGATAAGCTCCTATCACTATTATTTACGTAGCAGGTAGTGGTATTTGAATTTTGTGTGGGGTAGGTACGACAGCAAATTTTTTTTTGTAGTCGGTTGTTTTTTTTTTTTGTAATTGATTTTCATTTTTTTTGTGCGTTATACTTTTGTTGCTAACCATACGTAATAGGATATAAAAATACCTAACAGAGACATTAGAATGTTAATTCAACAAAATGTTAATCTGACAGCTTGCCGTTATGATACGCTGGTAATTATTTATTTAATTTACAATCAATGTAACTGCAATGATTTACGTTACTTAGTTGAGCTAACATGACATAACATCACGACTGTATACCCCGAAGGAGTAGACAGAAGACTATAGAGAAAGCAATAATTATAAAGAATATCCTTAAATATATAATTCTTCTGTGAGTGTGTATGTCACTGAACTTCTCTCAAACGACTGGACCGATTTTGATGAAATTTTTTGTGTGTGTTCAAGGGGATCTGGGAATGGTTTAGATTCACAATCGGACCCGATAGGTGGCGGTATTCGGTCAGGACAACGTCTGTCAGGTCCGCTAGTATAAATATAAAGTTGACATTTTATTAGTTATGACATTATCAATTACCATTTACAATAATATTTATTTAGTCTTAATCTGACATTATACTTGATATCTTGAACTGACATAGGTATTGCTTTGACTTCATTAACTAATTATCATTTTTACCATGAAAGTCCTAATGCATGCATCTTATTTGTTGTTGCTGTAGTTTTTATTTAATTAGCATTGTGTAGAACAAAATTAAATCACCATAAGTAATGGTAGAATGTAAAGGGGCCATTATAATTTTAAGATCATACATTGTAAACCTACATTCTGGCAAATAAATGAATTTGATTTGATTTGAAAGCCTACTGCCATTTAATACCAGGCTCAAGTCCAGAATCCTACTAAATCCGTACATCCGGGATTCCGGGGCTACTGAGAAAAAAGAAGAACACAACATTTATCAATAATTGGCATAACTATAAATTTAGTCACCCAATAGATCTTACTTTACTGGGTGTCTGACTGTCTACTAATAACAGGTGTATTCAAACCAAAGATATAAATTTGTCTAGAATCTAGATAGATAATCAAAGCTGTGAACTCGTCAAAAAAAAAACAACCGACTTCCAAAAAAAACACTACAAAGTAAAAAATAAATTTAATTTCGGAAGTCGGTGTCTCTGGTTTTGAATTTTCAGTTTAAGCCACGGACTTCCGAAATTAAAGTTATTTTTCACTTTGTAGTGATTTTTTTTTGAAAGTCGTTTGTTTTTTTTTTGTTTTTATTTTTCATTTTTTAGCTGTGGTACGTATCTGCTATGTAATTATCAGTGACAGGAAATTATCATATCATCCATTCATTCGAAGTGAGGAAAAAATACGTATTATTGAAGATAACTCAAAAACTATCCAAGCAAAGTTAGTAAAATTTATATGAAACCACTTTAAAAGCATATACTTTCAAAAAAAAAAGAATATTCAAAATCGGTCCACAATTGACGAAGAAATCGGTGGACATACATTAAAAAAAACATACATACGCTACGAACATTATAGGCTCCCCTTTTTGGAAGTCGGTTAAAAATATCGTCCAACTGTTGGCCGCTAAATGCACGCACACTAGAAAAGCACAATGACATGGCGCGAGTGTAAGACGTAGCTGTCACGCACACCAGCATAACAAAGTTGGCTTGTTTGTTTTAGTTCTTTTGCAGCGCGACACTCTATCTAGACATATAAATAATAATCAAAGATTCAAACCACTACTTTTAATTTAATTCTGACACTATTCTATCTAAAATCTGAAGCTCAAAGCGTGCGATTTTTAATCAATAAAAACAATATTTATACCGAAGCTATACCCACGGTTTTATATAAAATACTTAATTATAGTTAACAAAAACTTTGCCTGTGGCTAAAACACATAAATTGAGAATTTAAAACTTGCCGATTTCGTGTGCGTAATAAAACTATTATCTATTGTGTGTCTTTGTCTGTCTTTTGAAAATAAATAATCAAAATATTTTTGAAAATGGAAATTTTATTTTATGCTGTAATAAAATTGAGCTTTTCAGATAGTAACAGGCAATGATATTATCACACTAATATTATAAAGGCGAAAGTTTGTGAGTGTGTATGTGTGTGTGTATGTTTGTCTCTTCTTCACGCTCAAACGGCTGAACGGATTTGGATGAAATTTGGTACACAGATAGTTTATAACCTGGATTAACACATAGGATACTTTTTATCCCGATATTCCCACGGGATCGAGACTTCTGCGGATGAAACCGCGGGGCGCAGCTAGTAAGTAATAAAAAGAGGCAGAAGCTCCTCAAGTAGTACGTTAGAACTTGGCTAATTAGCCTAGTTACGTATCTCTTGTCTCTTTTTCACTCCCGATAATTACGACATGTCGTCCTACTTCCACGTGTCATCAAATAGTATGACATTGTGCAGTTTTTGAAGATCGAATGTTGGGTACATTCGATCTTCAAAAACTGCATAATGTGCATTACCTACTGATAACCTATATCTATTTTTTACTTTTTTTAATTAAGACACATTTTTGTTGTAATAAAGATTCAAAAACTGGTTTTAAAAGCAGGCGGAGACACGTGCGCAGCTTATAGAGTCATGTATGGAAAACAGATAAGATATACTAGTTGCGCCCACGCCGCTAACTCGATCTAATTAAATTATAATATCGATACGAAACCTATTGAGTCGATTGCTTTTCTGATAAAAATTGTAATCGAGTTTTTTGAGAATACGCAAGTAAGAATTTAATTTAGAAAGCTTTAACAGTAATTTGGTAAGCGTAACATATAATTTGTTTATCTAACGCGCAAATCGTAACTAGTTTTATTTTATGATAGTAACTATCTATCAAAATTGATTTTAGAAAGAGTGGGTTCCTCTAGTAATTTGTACAGAACACTAAACACTCTCTTTCACGTAAAACCCACTACAAGTTCACTATCATCATACATCTTACCTAAAATTTTAAACTGTCATAATAAAAAAAGAATATTCTAATTTCAAACATCGTCTCCACTCGGTCAAGTTCGGGAGCGCAGCGATAATTCAAAGGCGCGTATTCCAAGTGATCGTTATAGGCCGTAAAGTCACCAATAAAAACGATTAGCGGGCATTTGAATATTCAAATGCCGAACGCCGCTTCCAAAATGTGAATGAAATTTGTTACCGGCTGGTTAGAGTGACGGTTGCATAGAGAGGACTTTATATTATTTTTTCTTTATTTGTTTTATGTTTCTGACTGCGTTTCTTTTAGAAGTTAGATTGAGGAAGAAAGGTTGCAGTCGATATAAACTAAAAAGTAAAGTAAGTCATAATAATCAGCTGTATTTAGCCGCCCAAGATACAGGATTTTCCTAGTTTGGGGGCAGGGTACATTTCTTCTTGGACTTTTGACCTCACTTTTGTAAATTACACTTAAGTTTGTTTACCTTTCTGTATACCTATCTATTGTCAAAGTTTATGTTTTTTGTGAATAAAGAATTTATTATTTATTTATAAAAGTCAAATATAACGCCAAAAGACTCGATAAGGTTGTGTTTTTTTTTTAAACATTTAAAATAAAACATTATTTTTACTACAATTCTATTTGTCGTAAGAAAACACAGCATTTTTCACAAACACATCGTCTTAAAATAGTTCGTAGCAAAGATAAAGATTTTGACGTAAACCAAGCTAATGGTTCTACGTCGTAGCGTCTACGAGATTCGTAGCTCTACGCGTAGAAGCGGAACTGCGCATACGCAAGCATTCTCGCTTATTTGTCGAACATAACTGATAAAAACTCTTTTAAACAGACTTTTATGTTATAATTGAACTATTGAACATTCTTTTGTAACAAAACCGCTGCTTCTAACCATTAATTTTTATTAAAAAAAATAAACTATTACAGAAATATTCTCAGAGTAATTTAGTGAAGCTTTATAATTAATTACTTCGAGATAATAATTTACCTTTTAAAGAAATCAAGTTTCTATACTAAACGAATGTTTTTATACATTTTTGGAAAGAGCTAAGAGGGACGCATTAATCAAACTTGATATATGGAACGATGCAGTAATTAAGCTTAGAGGTTCTAATTGGTTAACTGTAAAAGATGGAGTTTATTAATCATTGATGTGTCATCAAATTGGCAAGTGTTGCCAGTAGTAAAAATAATTGTTAATTTGTTGAAGTATTCCCGGATATTTGGTTAAGTAATGTTTAATTGAAGCTATCGTGCAATTTCGTAGTATTTGCAAAAAAAATATGATTATGTGGTTATGATAGAAGTTGTTGCATGATTGCTATAAAAACTGTAGTTTTTAATAGATTCATTATATAAGTCGAGTATGTGTATTTATAGAAAGTTACTCTTTCCACGAAATTATAACTACGATTTTATAACTAGCGATATTACAAAGATCGAATGGACCAACTACTGTTCTATGACGTCACAATTCATTAGCTACTGGCCGAATAGCCTCCCTTACACAACATGAGCCTCACAAAATAAAAAGTTAAAAAGTCAACGTTCTAAATTTATAAAAAAAAGCGTTCGAATTATGATTTAAAACGTGTTCCGGTGAAACTGGCCGTCGGACATATCTAGCGGCATTATACGCGCGGTAATGAGTGTGCAGAAGGGTGGAAAGGACATTAGAATTTACAATTGAAAAGGAAATCAACAAAATGTATGAAGTTAGAAATTAAAGAAAACGTAAAAGGAAACGCAGAAATAGAGTACGCACATCATTCGCATTGAACAAAAACAAAATGCTAAAAAACAGCCAGACAACAACAGAAAGATAGATTTATAGAGTTGTAAATTTACTTTCAATCGATTCCGAAATGTAAATAGATAAAATGCATTAGCTACAAAATATGAAAGCACTTTTCATGTCTATGATACAGTTCAAAGATAAAAGCTTCATCAATATAAAAAATTCCGATGTCCGCTTCGCTCTCGTGTCTAACGAAGATAGTGTACTTTATAATAATATAATGTTTCAAATATTTCAAGGCTAACCGTTCTCAGCTGTCAATCATAATAAGCTATCTCACTCTTTCTAACATACATATGTCATGATATATCTGTCCTACTCTACCGTACGCCCGATCGACCGCCGCGAGTTCTTTATTTGAAAATTTGATTTTAAATGTGGAATGAATAAGCATTATCTTAAGGAATACGTTCTTTTATTTGAATTTTTAATTTCTTTTTTCGGTTCGACTACTGGCTTTGTGATTATTTTCCTTTATTCATTTCGACCAGAATTTTTGTGCTTCGAGATTTATTAGGAGATGTAAATGTGTTCGACATGTGTTCGTTTTTTATTCGTTTCCAATTGACGTCGGGCCTTTATTGTTTGGGAAAATTTCGTGTTCTCATAATTACAGTGATTTTTATTTCCTTTTATGTTCTATCATTACTTGAGATCTATTATCGAGATTCGCGGTAACTTTCCATCTTCATTTGTTTATGTAAGTGGATACTTTCGGAGTAATGGTAAAGGAATTTGTTCAGGAATTTGTCTCGTGTGTTATTGTAAGTCAAAGTCGTCATATTTAATAGAGTGTAAGCGCTGTTTCAGCGTCTGGACGTCGGCCCACGTGTTGTGGCTGTATCTAATTACTTTAGTTTTAATTGTTAACGAGTTAGCATTTGCTGTTTTACTATAGAAGGTGAATGACTGATGGATGATGTTTGCATTAAACTTTTTCGATAAAAAGGCGTGGTTACGAGCCTTTAAATTTTAAGACTTCATCTTGGAAGTTAAATTACGATCAAACCAAACTGCCATTTTGCCAGATGCGGGTGATATCAATATTAATTTTCACAAACCAATTTAGCTTGGGATTGAAGACTATTCAATTGACCCAAAGGGTAATGTCGAGGGCTATGCTTGGAGTTTCCCTACGTGATCGAATCAGAAATGAAGAGATCCGCAAGAGAACCAAGGTAACTGACATAGCCCGAAGAATTGCCAAACTCAAGTGGCAATGGGCAGGGCACATTGCTCGCAGAACGGATGGCCGATGGGGTCGAAAGGTTCTGGAGTGGCGACCACGTACCGGAAGATGGACCGATGACCTTGTGAAGGCCGCAGGAATCCGCTGGATGCGGAAAGCACAGAATCGGTCGAAGTGGCGGTGCTTGGGGGAGGCCTATGTCCAGCAGTGGACGTCTTTCGGCTGAAATGATGATGATGATTCAATAGTTAGATCAATTAAGTATCTTACTAATGGTTGCTATGCAACTAAATTTGAACTCTAGAGCAAGTTCTGGACACATTAGGAAGCTTCTAAAAGCTGGTCCTTCTCTTAAAATGTGAAGCTACGGAAGCTACACACATTATCGTTAAATGGAATCATTTTAGAAGTTCACATCGCACTTTAATACGAACCAATTATAGTTTATTCAATTGCTTGTTCACAGAACACCAATGATAAGCATTAAGACCACCTAAAGTACAGACCTACCGCATCATTACCTATAACGAATCCTACGCACAAATCTGCGAATTGTCCAACGTAATATAACACTATAACACTTATATATAAACAATACAAAAACTGTTATTGTTAACATAACACTGTATACGGTACGGACCTTAAGTTTCTTCTCAGAAGCACTCCCCATATCAAAACATCACTAACAAACTTACAAATGCACTCACACAAATAGATTCAGTTCAATTTTACATTTTAATCCAAAGGTCTTAAAGCTTATATCTGCTTTAACGAACGCAAAATTATGTTAGTAATAATTTGTAGTAATTTAAAGTTTGAATTTGAAATTGGAACTGCTGGCCAGATATAAGCGTGTTCGAGGATTTTATTTTTAAACGGTTAAGGTTCTAAATTCAAAGACAGGTCGGTCGTCAACTGCATTGCTAGTGATGTGCGATAGTGTCTAATAGGCCGTTCTTTAGTCGAACAGAGGCTGTTTATTTAACGGGTGTTGATTACAACATTATTCAAAATTCGTTGGTTTGAACATTCTTTG
This sequence comes from Agrochola lychnidis, assembly GCA_963680765.1. Taxonomy (NCBI): domain Eukaryota; kingdom Metazoa; phylum Arthropoda; class Insecta; order Lepidoptera; family Noctuidae; genus Agrochola; species Agrochola lychnidis. Next base: position 10,495,950 of record OY796873.1, read on the forward strand.
CGAATGTGACGTTTCATAATTCACGAATTCCATCTGTAGGGATGTGCGAATGTATATTCCAAAATCAGAAAAAGTGTTTATTCGAAAAAGTTATATTGTTTATTCGAATTCACCTTGATTCTTCATTCATCTATTCAGCAACGAACGTATAACGCTACGTGCTAAGTACGACAGACACGCATTTCTCTTCCTTCGCATAACACACCTATTTAAAACTCTGCGATACAAAGAAACGTACCACAATAATCCGAGAGCCTAATTAAAAACCACAGTGACAGTTTGCTGTCTGCCAGCGAAGTCAATAATTTAATATTAATTGTAAGCGGAAAGTTACCTATTTATTATGTAGTTTAAGTGTCGATTAGTCCGAAGTGGATACGTAGAGGCACGGTACAGCGCGAGACATGTTTTTAATATTAAAACGTTAGTTTTCCACCTCATCCAGCGCCATTTTCCTGTCATTGAAGGACGAAGTGACAGACTGGACACTTTGAAATGCGTTTGCGCAAACTGTGCATTGAATTATTAATGTCATTTTATTATGGCTATATTATGTGGTAGGCGTTTTGTGTCCATATTCTGCCTACTTACCTAAATATAAATGTGGAATACAATGGACGTGGATATTGGTTTGTATGTAAGGTTATGTAGTTCAATGGTTCCGTGGAGCTATTTTTATGAAGGAAGTTCAAGTCTGGCTTTCTAGTTTCTTCTACATACGATTTGTAGACTGTGTTTTGTTTCTGTGGGTACCTAATCGAAAAATCTTTGACTGTGAGTTGAATTTCACAATTTTCTAAAAAAAGATCTTATAGGGTATCGTTGGTCTAGTAATCGTAAGCTCTACTGCTGACCATGAGGTCATGGGTTCGATTCCTAGGTCGAGCAAAGTGTTTTTGGGTTTTTCTATCAGGAATTTATCAGTAGCAGCCCGGAGTCTGGATTTGTGCCCGGTTGATGGCAAACATACCTAACTGGCAAAATGTGGATGTAGGTACTGGCTAACTCTTCAGGAATTACAGGCGTGATGTTATGTTCTGTATAATAGGTATATACCAACTATGTGGTGATTAGAACCTTTTATATCTTTGCAAATTAAACAGTTTTATTGGTAATCTCAGCGTTTCGGTGTGCATCTACCAAAGTCCAGTACTGTATCCACGTCATTGTTTACTTTAGGCGCAGTCGCCGCACTTCAATAGTTTCTTTGTACATAAATATTTAGTTAACATTTCAATTATTTTATTTACATTTTTATTCTCCGAATTAGCACTTGAACTGAGCTCGGATTTCGGTAAAAACAGTTGAGTTGTTCTTTTAATTAAGAGAATAATAAGTTTAAATATTGTAACGTGCTCTTGGTCTGATGAAAATCGTCCGTAGCTACAGAATTTTGTAGTTGATGAAAGAGTTATTCGAATATGTCGAAAAAGAAAATAAAAAAATTCAACATCTCTCAGAAAAAGTCGTCCAATGTTGGACAAAAAAAATGCCCAGCTAATTTAAATCCCTAAAATATTTTTTATCAAAAGGAAGCCCATTTTATATCTACATAACAGAACTTTTCTAATCACAACAAACATCTTTGACAATGCTGTAAGCCTCGACTCACGCGCAGACACGTCAACCGGCTTATTGCACAACCACTGATCGTTGCCAACCACACACGATGGTAGTAATCTGCTTATTTTTATAATTGAGTAATCAATCTACAGTTTTAAGACTTTTAAGTGATCATGGTTATTTATTAGATCTACATTCATAAGGTGTATTTAAAAAAATACGAAAATCTTGTGTTTTTAGCGCAATAAATAAATTCGATTTTATTTTTCAACCTTCGTCTTGTCTTGTGATGAACTTTTAGTATCGACTTGTAAGTACATAAATAAAATGCAAACAAGAATAACATGAGGCGCTCAATCAAACCAACACACTGACGTGTGAATCCAAAATACTGCATCTCAGAAATACCTATTTCGTGAAAAGGGCTTTTAAAACCATACATATAATTAAAATACAGTGTTTTGTATGTGATCATATCTCCTTCTACATACTATAAAATAAAAAAATATTAATATAAGGATATGTAACTGCCTCGAAATAACCGAATGAGCGCTATTAAGGCAAAACACTGTAACTCACTGTGTATTGGATTTACAGGTCAGCACAATTATTTAAAAAAAAATCGTCCCGTCGCCGTCGTCGACAGCCTCTTAAAAGCCTACATCACAAGCAAAGTTCTAAACAGTAACTAATTATATACTTAATATTAAAAACCACACACGAGCCTCAATCTAAGCCTCCAAGCAAATCTACACCTAACGAATATTAAATAAAGATTGTAATTACTAATTGGCTATACGTTGTTAAAAAATGGCAAACAAATTAAATCGCTTTGTCTTTATTCTAGGTCAGTGCTAACGGTGATAGTATTCATGTAAAGTCTAATTGTGTTCTGAATTGTAGGTCTAAAACATTAATTTAAAGTTTTAATAGCTTTCATAATGTTTCGGGCCTACAGTGTACCTATTAGAAATCGAACTATCTAATTGTAAACGTGTAGAGAATGGAACGTTTTCGTAATTCGAATTTGGAACTGTTATAAAACAATTCTGAACTTTAATTATTCGACATTGAGTATTTTTATTTGATTAAAGAAGTTATTCGGGTTTGTGCAATTTAAATTAGGAACAAAAAATTAAATTCGGTCATTTTCAACTGTTTTTTTTTCTTCTGTCCTCTTTCTTTTTGTGGAGTTAGAGGTACCGTATTATTATTATTGAATAACTTTTTATCGAAGCTTAAAATTGACCTCAATAAGCGACACGGACAGATCAAACGCCAAACTGACAAATACCCATCAGGGCATTACGTCTCGCCACAATTTAAACAACGGATGAAGAAATTCCAAGCAAGTTTTAAGATTACAATTTCGAGTGGCTAGATAATTCACTATTTAGCATACAAAGGAGAATTACCGTCGAGTTGTGCGTCCGTATGTCACACAGTTTATATATAAGAGGCCACGCCTTGTAGCTGTCATATGTAGCCTAATTAGGCATGAGTTGCGTTGGGCAACTATTAGATTTTATTATGAAATTACGTGCAGTATCTGTGGTGATATCCTGTGGTTATCTGGATTCTCTGTTACTTGCTATGAATAGTGTATTAGACAGATAACGGTAAAATGACGTAACACATAGACAATAGAAAAAGCAAGACCTAGACTTGTGATCAATAACAAATATAGCTTTTTTAAAAATAAAGTAAAGTTTTATGACCGAATAATCAAACATGATTTCCGAGTAAACATTAATTTATCGACGAAACAACTAAAACAATCATTAATAAAACATTAAACCCGTAAAAGTACATATAGGAAACGTGACACAATTACTATTTCAAAAAAAGATATCTGTCAACTGTCAACGCGTCCACAGACAATAAAATGGATACAGTACATAAATATATAGTTAATAAGCGATCACCAGGAAGGCGCAATACTCCGAACTAGTGTCATTAAATTCCTCACACTTTCTTATTTAAATTCATAAATATCCGGTGTAAGTGTATTGTTATTGCTACACACGTCACGTCCGACCGATTGCGCACAAACACACACACATACCCACAGACACACATTTTATATATACGCACTTAATAAATGTAGGAGCAGTTATTATGAAGATGGACATAAAGCTTCATAGCAATTGGAATACTTTCATTAGGTTAAGTTTTTTAACGGTCGATTTCGAATTTAGAACCTAAAGATTGAAAGTTTCCGGTAAATAATCTATTTTAGAAGAAGAGGAAAAGAAATCGAACTGTGATCTTTTAAACGAGTTTGTTAATGTTTTATTGGCGCAAAAACTAGGCTATTTGTACAAAAATTCGCAATTGCACCAAATAACGAAACCTATCTATCAAAATAAATGTTTTTACTAGTAATTGACAATTTTATTACATATCAATAACTTGTTTTATAAAAATCGTAACTAGGTCGTTGTGTAACCGCTAACTATCTACATGCAACATTTTGTAATTCTGTTTTAATAAAAAACTGCAAAGATCTATTCAATATTTTGCAAAATGGTTACAACCACATATTTATCCAGTGAACTTGGAGCTCTGTTTCCTATAAATTAACTGTGACAAGGGCTCAAATAAAACTGGCCAGTACGCAATGTATAGTACAATGAATTCCATTTGCTACACAATAGAGCACACACGATTCCAAATTCAAATTTTTAACTTTATAAAAAAAGAACAGTTCGCTAGTGCTGTAGCCGCGGAGTATTATTCGAATAGACACGCGCGATTAAATGGATAAATAAGTACAAGTTTTTGTGTTGTATGAAGTTTAGTAAATCGAAATTAACGTAACTACATATCATACATAGTTGATGGAATGAACAAGTTTTTTATGCTGTTAGAAAACAAAGTATCTTACTTTGTTGCTCACTAGATGAATAACGACGTTAATTAGCTAATAGCTTCCTCTTTTTGCTTTGGGAAAATCGCATAAATCACGCCCCTGCATAATAATCGTTACGGTCGAATAGACAAACATTAAACGGAATGGATTTTTTCGATGAAATAAAAAGCACGTCACTAGTATAAGTTCGGACGCGCGAAATTCAAACATGGTTCGTATTATTCGAATTTCGTATTCTTAATTCGAATTCAATTATTATTTTCAATTACCGTAGTGCCCGCGGCTCGAGCACCGTGTGCTATTGTCCTACAATCCTACATTATTTTTTCGTTTTGAGCGTTGGTTGAATAGTGAAATTTTTACGTAGGCTTCAAACATTACATTCATTAAGTAGACGAAGGTTTTAAAGTTGAGGTAAGAAGTAAGAAACAAGAGATCGTGACTATTTTTTTAAAAACAATGACTCTAATTGCAATCAATCATTGCAATGACATTGTCTGCTGCCTTTTAAAATGGCTTTAATTAATTTTGTCTTATCGTAACAACTATGTCACTACATAATTCATATTGTAGTTGATAAAAAACAATATCTAATATTTTTATTCTAATCTAGTTAATTATCACCTGGAGGCTTGCGTGACGTCACCGTTCCAGTTTCGACAAGAGCGTACATTTTTCAAACAAACAGACAGTTTCGGATCAACTCAAGATTAATGATCTTACTAACAGACCGAGTCAGATTTCGCAACACACAAATTACCGGTACAAACCACTTTGGCAATAAACAATTCGACCACTCGATTAGGAAAAAAGTCGATTATCGGGTTCAAAAATACGATTACATCACTATTCTGTTGAATTACCGCGTAATATCAAGAAATCGATTTTAGAAAAATAATTCACTCAAGGAAACTGTCAGTCTTTGTATTGTTGTTTCTTACCAGTTCTTAAATTTATTAGAGTTACAAAATCATAATTTAAATCAAATTATCGCAGATGAACTTCGTTTTTCAAACAATTTCAATCACTGGCTTGTTAATTCTAAGAAATATTAAAGCTGTACAGTTTGAAGAAATTCAAAAAAGGAATAACAGACGCCGTTGGTAAACAGAGCTGTTATTATAACTGGGGGAAAAAAATCTACCGAGTTCGTCGACTCCTATGTTCCCAGCCACTCGAACATTTTATAGAGAAAACACTTCAAAACTTATATTACTATTTCCATACTTTAATTACGTACTTACACGCCCACATGGACGCCATCGCACACACACGCACGCCGAGTAATTATAAGATAAACATATGGCCTTCTTAACGCACCAACTCGAATACTTATAGGAATATTAGGTTACTTTCCTGTGCGTCAAAAGTTCTGCTGTAAAAAAGTTGTTGAAAAATAATTATAGGAGGTTATTTATTTCAAATTAATTAATTAACGTTTGAATGTTAGAAATGTTGTCTAATTAGAAGAATGTTGTATGAAATGTGGTTTTAATCTCTACGTGTTTAATTTCACTATTTAAAACTCGGCTGCAGAATTTAAAAAAAAAACTGTTTGGGCTGTGATGGAGCGTATCTGATGTAATAAAAACGAGGTTCAGTTAGATATTACAATTTTATCATTATTTGTACAGACAATAAAACAATAAAATATTAAAAAAATTCGTTATAAAAGTAATTGCTCATTGTTGTATCTATGGAATTGTGACTGGCACGCGTCACGTCGCAACAGGAAAAAGAACCCGTTCCACATTCAAATTGGAATAGAATTTGAATAGGTACGCGATTGTCATTGGTTGACAATCAATCATTATGGTTTTTGAAATTCGAATTCCTCGACATACGTGAGGTTCGATTTGATCAGTGAGTGGATAGTTGCCGCCGGGGCTAGTCGCCCATCTGATAATACATTGTTAGTTTTTGTTACGAATCCTGTTCTCGACGATTTCTTTTTGAGTACAGACGTAATGTTTATTGTGATTAGATGTATGATTATGGCGGAATTACGCGAACGTATGGTAGCGACCGATTGTTTCTGGAGAATCAACTTTTAAGATTTTTTATTCGAAAACAGGCTTCGTGGAACTTTAATAGACATCTGTATAATATCAAGTAAACTCTATTCGTTACTAAACGACGCTTTATATGTAATTTAAGAGGCCAGCGGTTGCTTGATATCAATCATACGAGCCCAACGGAAGTCGACAGTCAAATGTATCGAGTGATTAGACTTTTTTGGCTAATGAAGTCAAAAACGGGTTCGGTTCAAACTACTCTAATTAAATACGTCAGGTTTAAAAGTAAAACTACCATATTAATTCGCAAAAACGTGATAAACGGAAATTTTATGGACTGGAGAATCCCATTCATTGGTCATGTACTATAGTCTAATTACTCTAAGCTATGGTCTAAAGACGCTAAAAAGAAAACGAGGAAGGCCGCGGACGCACTGGGAAGATACTTATATTTTAAGAAAGATGTGGACCAGACTGGAGGAGACAAACTAGAGATAGGGAAAAATGGAGAAAGTTGGGGGAGGCCAACGTCGCAGAGGCGACTTCCATAAATAAATCATTTCACGTGTTCACATTAATAATAATATTTTAATACTTACCTATATTCATTTTTTATACTTTATTTTGCTCACAAGCACCTATGAATAATAAATACAATAATTGTAAATATGAATTTAACTCAAATAATAAACAATAATAATAATGGATAATGCAATTTCAAAATGTGTAATAAACTAATAAGTGATCATGATAAAATAATATGCTTAAATTATTCCATGTATTTATGGGTGAACTAGCTGTGCCTCGCGGTTTCACCCGCATAAGTCTCGATCCCGTGGAAATATCGGGATGAAAAATATTCTATGTAATAATCCAAGTTATAAACTATGTGTGTGCCAAATTTCATTCAAATTCGTTTAGTAGTTTTTGCGTGAAAGAGTAACAAACATCCGTCCATCCTCACAAACTTTCACATTTATAATATAACTAGCTGCGCCCCGCGGTTTCACCCGCATAAGTCTCGATCCCGTGGGAAAAAAAAAAGTATCCTATGTTCTTTTCCAGGGCATCATCTATATATGTGCCAAATTTCATCCAAATCCGTTCAGCCGTTTTAGCGTGAAGGCGTAACAAACAAACTTACTTTCGCATTTATAATATTAAGGATTTGAAATAGGATAAATGCTTTTATTCTATATGGTCTTAAAACGCTAAAAGCTATAAACCTGAAGGTGTAACTGTTAGGTATTTTTTATTAGAACGATAATAATGGACAATGTAATTTTATAACATCACGTCTGTACCTATTTCCCGAAGGGTTAGACAGAGGTGTACTTATAGTACACCCACATTTCACCAGTTATGTTTAAGTCCCAGGTAATATCGAGTCTATTGCCATCAACCGGGCACAAATCCAGGCTCCGGGCTGCTACCGAGAAATAACAGATGGAAAAGCTCAACAACACTGCCTGACCCGGGAATCGAACCCAGTACCGCTTGCGACTACTAGACCTACGAGGCAGGCAGGCCTATCGCAAACCAACTGGGCACAGGGTGCTGCTGAAATATTCATGGTGTTTTACCTTTAGTGGTATGAGGAACAGGGTGTAAAGTTCACTCATCCACCATAGAAAAGGGAGGATCCTCCGACCAGACGGGTGTTGTGTCTGGCGGGCAACTGCCCATCGGTTGAAATCGGAATCTTGTATATGTATATGTCGATCGCTCGGTAAACTCTAACTGCGCGATGCAGGATTTGTGTGACGTGGTGGTGTAACCGCCACATACCCAATGACACTCTCTTCTTTCATTTCATTTCGTTTTCATTTCATTTAATTTCATTTAGAGTGGTTTCGCACTACGTCCGATCCGAATACGAGAAATGTCGATCCAAAGTAGTCATAGTACTATTTTTATGAGGGGTTGCGCACTAGATCCGATCTTTGTCCGTCCGAATTTAGAACATTCCCAATTCGGATTGAATCCTGATCTTGAATTTGGATTCGAATCGGACGTACGTAGTGTGGAACCGCTCTTAAGGTAGCTCGCATCGCTCGAACTCATTGGTGGCGTGGCTAATATGCATGTATTTAGTAAAGTTATTTATTTATTTACTTTTTATACATATATAGAAATAGACGATGATTTATAACCAAAAACAAGCGCGTAAAATTTCATGAACAGACCTTTGGGCGTATAGATATTATGGAAAAACTACTGGATGTATCTACTCAAAATAAAATTATTTGAACTTTTCAATAAATTATCTATCTCTATACGGTTTCCCAGCGACCCAGACAGGCGTTTTACTTTGTGTAAATTATTTCATCACCACTGCTCTCAAAACGGTGAAGGAAAACATCGTGAGGAAACCGGCATGTCCTAGAATCAAAAATTCGAAGACATTTGACATCTACCAACCCGCACCGGGTCTGCGTGGTAAATTACGGCCCACTCTCACAGAGAGGAGGCCTGTGTCCCAACAGTGGGAATATTTATAGGCTGATGATGATGATGATAATACGGTTTCTATTTTGCCATGGTCATCCTGCATAAGTTATTTATTTACACCCAAAGATGAATTAAAATTAGTGTTGTAATATGGAAGTTTCGACGCTCATAACTTCCAAACTAATACTTTTTTCCCAATTCTGCTTCCATACAGGGCTAGATAATGACAAGACAAATTGATATAATTTTTAGTGTTGAACGTACTCCGTCAAACAGACGAGTAATCACCATACTACGTTTGTATGGAAGAATGATTGACTAGTGTACCCGGTCCCTTAACTTGAGGCTCGAACCGAGAAGTGTCCGTTTAAAGTGAGTCCACCATAACAAAAATTTTGATAAATTAAAATAACGTCTAATTAAGTTATCTATCTTACATACCTTTTTAAATATTTTCTCAGTTAAATATTGACGAAAGGTTATTCACTAGAATGGCGATTTTGTTTTTTTTTTTTAGTTAAGTAATAAGTTAATTTGTAATCATTATTAAAGTTTAGAAATAGGTAACTACTTTAGAACGAGATTTAAAAAAATTACTCCTTTTGTTTGGGATACTCCACAAATTTTTGCAACAGCACACAATAACGAGAAAGAAAATGTCAGTTTGAAATGGAAACTAAGAATTTTATCACTTATAGATTTGAATTTGAATGTAATGGAAATACCTCTCTGAACAAAACAACCACTTTTTTTTTTAAATATCGCTTTCTGATGCAGTCTAAAAAGTACAGATGATGTAAATCAACCCAGAAAAAGATTTAAAAAAAAAAAAAACTATGGAATGTGGAGATATCTCCCTTTGAACAGACTCTCCTCAACCCATGCTCAGCAGTAGCGCTTCTTACCACGAGGTTAGATCAACGTGCCTTTCATATACAAATAGATCTACAAAGTAGGTAGGTATATAAAAAAACAAGTAGCCACCTATAACAAGTACCCTTAACAGTTATCTTCATCAAAGTATATTTATTTCTGTGCTCCAACCTTAAGAACGTCAAACACTTAAACAAGATGGCGCATGGCGGGAAAAAATTTACGTCTGCGTATTGACAGAAAGATTTTGTCATTTCAATATTGTTGAGGAACTTAAGAGCTGTACTTGTGGTTCGAGAAAGTGTTTTCTTTGTTTTCCATTTTTACTGGCAATGGAGAAATTTCTGTCATATTTTTTGTGAGATGTAAAATTGCTTTAAACAAAAATATCGAAGACGTAACATCCACCAACCCGCACTGGGCGCGCGTGGTGGATTACGGCCCACTCCCTCTCACAGAGAGGAGGCCTGTGTCCCAGCAGTGGGAACATTATAGACTGATTATGCTACCGCCTATAAAGCATAATTGGCCTTTAATAACTGCTGATAAATTAAAACATTTCCTTTTGATTATTTAACTAGGTAAGGTTCGATTCTATGTCTGTTCAGTTCCATATCATGAAAGACTACCCAATAAAAGGACTATCCATTATCAGGAGCTCGTGGTTAAGTACTAACAGCCGCACCGTACGATTTATCAGGTTAAGCTACGCTTGCCGGGGTTGGTTCAAATTCAAATTCATTTATTCGTGTGATTTTTGGTACATTTTTACATGAGATCTTAATATTAATATTCAAATTCGCTCTTCAAAAATCTACCTTAAAGGTTAAGTGGTACTTAGGTACTTAAAGTGTACACACTTTCACATAATAATTAGTTATTTATAATAAAGAATAATCAAAATATTAAAATAAAATAATTACAAATAAACACAAAATAACTTGAGACAGAAAAACAAGCAAAAAAAAAAAAAGAAGATAATAATACAATGTCAAAATTAAATAAATGTCAATGTCAAATAACTTACAATTTATCATTAAGGAATTCGTCAATAGTATAATAACATTTTTCCAATAATAAATGTCTTAATTTGTTTTTAAATTGAATAATATTTAAGTCCTTAATTCCATTTGGCAATTTATTAAATATTTTTGGGGCCATGCAAAGTATTACCATTTCTACATACCTCCTCCGTGCCTCGGAAAGCACGTTAAGCCGTTGGCTGTCATTCGTGAATCTTTGACAGTCGTTACGTGTCGTCAGAAACCCGAAAGTCTAGACAACCAGTCTTACCAAGGGGTATCGTATTACCTAACTACTGGGTTGTGGAGGTCAGATAGGCAGTCACTCCGTGTAAAATACTGGTATTCAGCTGCATCCGGTTAGACTGGAAACCGACCCCAATATAGTTGGGAAGGCAGATTAATATCTATTATCAAGTAGAATAGCCCAAATTCAGGGTGGGTACTGAAAATAGCTTAACGCTTAGTAACAATTTTTCTAAAATAAAAGAAAGAATGAAAATACATTTATGACAACTTATTTATAGACAAAAAGGCCCACAACATAATTATAACTAGAGATCGGATATTCGGATGCATATTTACCATGGGTGGGCCGAAATTCTGTTCACATTCGGTTCAACCGAATTTCGGCAGCTTGAACCGAACTTCGAAATTCGGTTTAGATGCCGAACATTCGGCACAAGAAAAATAATACCTACTTGCACTATTTTGACTGAAATTTAATAGAATTAGCATAAACATTACTGTAAAATAGAATTATGTTTAGACCACGCGGTGGAAGCGCGGTGTGTGGGCGGTACCCCGCCCAGCAATAATTGAAGTAAATGCGTAAACGGGTCGTGTCGCTCTCGAGAAAGCGCGCGAAATTGAACCGAAGTTCGGCCGAAGTTCGGATTCGGTTCAAACCACATTCCGCCCATCTCTAATATTTACCTAAAGTTGAAGTGTTGGCTATTATGGAATGCACTTTTGTATCGAAAAAATGCCGGGATTCCGGAATCGACAAATTTAGAGTCCTGATTTTATAGAATGTAATATATATTTACTTACGTTCAGGTGTTGGCTAATATGGAATAAACTTTAGTATCGATCGCAAAAATCTCGCGATACCGGAATTGATAAATTTAGTACTTTTTGACTATAAAAATGCTAGCTTATGTTGTAAAATAGGTTGCCAAATTGGCATAGCACATAGCGACAAATAACTTGGTGCCTTGAGTTTCGTTAAAAAATATTTACAGTAGGTTTATAAATTTTTATGTTAACATCGCCTATGTAATCTTCATAAGAGGGCTGATAAGTCGTTTCCATACCATGTACCTATCCGATTAGTTGTGCATTCCCAGATTTTATGGAATTCCGGGATTTATATTACGATTTTTTTTATTAAGTAGCCACTTCTACAGGGTGTTTGGCAGAACGTTGAACATACGAAAATGGTGGATAGGTGGGGTCATCTGCTACTTACTCAGCCCTAATTTATTTAGCCCTAGCCCACTGGAAATTAAAAAAAAATTTTTTTTGCTCTCTTCTAGTTTCACCACTTTCTTAACTTTTAAGTGTAATTTTTATTAAAAATGGCTAAAACAGGCTATATTTTTGTATTTTTATTTTAAATCTTTAATGTTGGCAGATTTTTATTAAATTATTGCTTTATTCAGATGTTAGCTAGAAAAAAAGTTAAGGAGTCCTCAAACTTACAGAAAGATGTAAAAATACTTAAATCTTAATTTCAACTTTCATTTAAAAAAAAAAACCAGGGGGCCAGGGCCGAATAAATTAGGGCTGAGTAAGTAGCAGATGACCCCACCTATCCACCATTTTTGTATGTTCAACGTTCTGCCAAACACCCTGTATAATTACTTAGCTTAAAATTAACTTTAGGTAAATATGCATCCAAATATCCGATTTTTAATTATGACACAAGTAAATCAACCACGGCATTGATGCGTAAAAGTAAGTTTTGTTTAGCACCAATAAAATGTTGTATGTGTGTTTATAATAAAATCCCAAAACCTATTAGACAAATGCCTACTGCTCTGTTTAAAATACATTTAAAAAAATATCTCCTAGGTAAATGCTATTATACCATATCGGAATTTTTAAATGACCGCAATTAATTAAATAGATTCCTTTAATAACAACACACGCACACAAATAAGTAATACCTAGCTGTAAATACCTAGTTCATATTTTGTATTGCTTAGCTATGGAAGAGCGGGGCTCCCCAACACAGGCATCACTTGCTTACAGGGGAGCTCCAAACACAAATATTCTAGATGTAAACTTGTTGAAGCAATAAACCATTTTGTATTTATGTATTTTGTAACATTTTCACAATTTGACAAAATCAAATCTCGACAATCTCAAATCTGTAAAAACCAATATTTTATTTTAATTTTTTATATTTTTTTCCCCCTTTTTAAATTTAGCATTAGGATTGTTTGTTGTTTAGACTCAATTTTTTATCTCATAGTTGTTGTGTAGACTCAATTTTTTTATGGTATATTTAAACCAAAAATATGTTGTTTTTGTACGCCATAAATGGCAAAACATGCAGATCTGCCTTTTATTTTAAGACCTTGCACATATTATTAAATTTGATGTATACTCATGTTTTACAACAAATATGCAAAAAAAAAACAAGAATTTAAAAAAAATGAAATGAATGAATGATGATCGAAATGGGAATCAAGTAGAAGTAACTACTACTGATAGGTTCAATATAATATAAAATATAAATATAAAAACCTTATTGTTCAAGTAAGCAGTACAAATTCAAATAGCACTAGCCTCCACACTAGGATTCCCTGTGTCGTGGAGACTAAGACAGTAACTGTTATATCAAATTATTCTATCACCAACATGATTATCTAAAAATATAATCACCATTACTGGAAAAGTAACTTCAAATTTCAAGGTAAATTTTTACGCAAAAAAAAATACACAAATCCGCCATTTTGAATACCAACCATAACAAAAAATAAAAATACTAAAACACACCTCCACATCATTGTGCGTCAAACGTTAAGCTGTAAATAACTGCGACTAAAAAATCTATGGAGCTATCTATAAGATGTTAATAACTGTTTTCCATCAAACATCGTTTCTAATCGAATTCTGACAGAGTATATTTAGAGCAGCGTCAAGTACCGTAGTCGCCGTAGGGTATCAACAAATTGTATGTATGACCTGCATGAGATTGTTACGTGATTATTTAGCGGTAGAAATGACAGTTTTTGAAGTGAAAACTTATTTGGGCATGTTTGAGTTGGAACTAAACCATTGGTTTCGCGACACCATGACGACACCTCATTTTTGTAAACGCAATTGTGCTCTTTATTTATATTACGTTACGGACTAATGGAACATACAATTATTTTTCTTCCACCAAGGCGATCTTGTTTAAATTTTTACTTCTGTCGGCACTCCCGGAATGCCACTGCCATTTTTTGTGGATTTTAGGCGTGGTTTTATGAAGAATTCATGTTCTATGGTCTTTTCTTCACCTTCGGGTAAGTTCGGTTGTGTTTCGTTGACAGTGCTTATCGGAAACAAGCTTTTGATGATGAAGACAGAATGAGACTTTATTCATAAGCAAAATAGCTTGTTTAAAACGTCTGCAAAAGACTTTCTGCCTGATTATGATTAGTGTTGAAATCGGAGTCTTTGCTAAATTAATCGTAAATTTCAAGCTATCTGACTCTATCACTATAGAGCACAAATTACTTTAAAGAATCTTAAATTATAGACCTGTACCCTAATTGCATAACTTATTTTCGAAAACAATTTTGCCAAATTTGTTTCATTTTGACAGTTCAAAAACATTCATTGCGTTATTTACGTTGTTGAGCAGATTTTGTTTTCCAACTTATGAAGCAATGGATTAACAATCTGTTTCAAATCGAAATAGATCGTGATTGTGTTGCATTACGCAATTAGGGTACTGCTTTGGCTTTGCCGCAGATTGATTTTATTAAAGATTTTTACGTTTGCACACGTGGCTGAGTTAAGCCACGTGTGCAAACTTAAAAATCTCAAAAAAGATCGAACCAAAGACTAACCACCGCAAAAAAGTATTAGTTCATGGTCAGTAAAACTAAAATGTTACTGCTTCTGTATGTAATTAAAAATAATTTATTTAACCAAACTAGTTTCGCAACAGTTGCAAGTATATGTTATACAAAATTACGATAATTATACGTTTTATTTGCATAAAATTGCTTAAAGCTTAAAGTTCATATAAATAACAGGAACTTTTGTTTCTGATCATTAGTTTTTTTTAATATGTAACAACTTCGTTAGTGATCGATTTCATTTTCATATTATGACATAAGTGTGCTTGAGTTCTCACGATCGATGTACTTGTTTCCAAATTCGAAAAGGATTAGTTGGAATTTCTATGCGTCCACTGTGCAGGTGCGTTTTCGAAATTCGAATTAAAGAACATGGACAGTATGGTTGAAAAAAATATGGAACAATGGGTTTTTCTCAAACATGCTTGGAAATTCGAACATTATTTTGACAACCTTCTTCGAGATAAATCGAAATTGCTGGTCAAAAACAAACGAATAGGCCGGCAAAGTTACTATGAAAATCCATATCTGTCGTGTTATTTAAAAATGGAACTAACTTTTTACTTCAACACATGGCAACCAAGAAGGTAACTTATCAAAGATTTTATTTAAATTTCGAATTGGCTTGGAAAATAGGGCTGTCTAAAGTAAAGAAGAAACAAATGAATTATAACTATATTGGCGCGTAAAAATTTTTCTCTTGCATTGATTCTGGAATTTATAGTTAATTTACTTAGTTTGAATTTCCGCGCATTGTTTGAGAAAAATACCAAGTGATGGACTCACGTATGTGTGCCTCGGCTTCGCTTCGGCCCACATTTTCATGTTCGTCCATCAATGCCCTAATTGCTGGCTGCGACAGTAATGTACTATTAATATAAAAGATTACTAGAAAGCAAAATTTTGTAGATTGAAGAGCCTTAGTTCGGAATTATAATAAGTGGAAATTGGAGTTTTATGTAAACTAGAGCTTTTGCCTATAGCCTTGGTTGTATGAGATTAAAAAAAAAAAAATACAAACTAAAGAAGAGCCCTGCGGATGTCAAATGTGACAACCGCGTTGTATGCGTGAATGACTGAGACGTTTGCTGTCCCGGACGCAAAAAGTCAAAAGTCAAATAATTTACTTCAATTAGGCACAACACTTGAACGTAAAAATTTACAAAAAATTGATTCTAGTCGCATATAATACATACAATTTGCCGCAGAAATGTTTTCACTATAGTCTAGTTATCTAGTCCGGACATGTCCGGCTTTTTGGCTCCCCGTCCGGACTATGTCCGGCTTTCTCATTTGTCCGATTTTTTGGATTTTCTTTAAAAAAGATGAATTTTTACTGAAAAAATAAGATTAAAAAGTTAAATGACTTTTTTGCAAATTTCAAGCTTTTTGTCAGGAACTTTCAAATTTCAAAATGGTAACCCTAGTTGCGGATTAAAATTAATCCCTTCCCAGGCATTACTTTGATTCAATCAATCTGTCTAGCCTTTTGCCAACTATGTTGGGGTAGGCTTCCAGTCTAACTGAATGCAGCTGAGTACCAGTATTTTACATGGATCAACTACCTATCTGACCTCCACAACCCAGTAACTGGGTAATACGATACCCCTTGGTAAGACTGGTTGTCAAACTTTCGGGCTTCTGGCGACCCGTAACGACTGTAATAGATTCACGAATGACAGCCGGGACGAACGGCTTAACATGCTTTCCGAGGCACGGGGGAGTCTCGGTATGTAAAGATGGTCACCCATCCACGGACCAACCCCAGCAAGCGTAGCTTAACCTGATGAATTAATCCGTGGAGTTGTTATTACTTAGCCACAAGCTCCTCTTTGTTTGCAAGAGGTAAATCCTAACAATAATAATATAGTACCTTTAAACAATAATTAATACTATTAAGGCCATAGTGTCACAATGCAAATAAGTCTATATAGTCTATGTTCTATCGGCTAAAAGATATTTAGCTCCAGATAAAGCTAATTATTGCCCAGTTAGTCCGTGTTTGGGCAAAAATCTGTCCCTACGTACTGCGAGATTGTGAAATGATTATTATTTGAGTTACAGAATTTGCTGTTTAATTGTCCGATTTTAAAGCAATCTAATATATTTTGCTTTAGAATAAATGATCACGTTTGTATACGATGTTTTATGGAGGAATTAAACTTCATGCACGCTGTGATAGTGGATGGGAATTGTTGCGAAAAAAAATTGCTGATTTATATAAATTTATCCAAAAGAGACTGCAACAACGTATACAAAATATGGTAAAACATTTTAAAAGAGTGACGGTGGAGTTTCTTGACCATTCTTCTCCATACGAAAAAAAAAAAAATTCTGTTCTATGCTCGTGATTTGTTATGTACTTTGTGTTGTTCTCTGATTACTCTTGTGTTTTATGTATGCACGTATCTTTGTGACAAATAAACCTATTTTTCTTTCTTTTTCTTTTCTTACCTCTTGGAAGGGGCGACTAGAATTTATTTATTTATAAAGGCTTATCAACTAAACACACACACAGCCAAAGTCTTTTTCATAATATAGATCTCGCATATATCTAAATTACAGGAAAGCACGACACTATCAATTAGCGTACTAGAACATTATTTAAAAAAAGAAAAACAGTTCTTTTTTTTTCGATTTTCTAATCTTGTAAATTTTGACGTTCTGCAGTGCCTTAAGTGCCTAATTGAAATAAATAATTATTTTCACTTTGACAATCATGTAAAAGTCCATCGCTGAAAAACACTAATAATATAAGTAATCTATTCAGAAGCTTTCTAGGTTATCATTGAGAAATCGTAGGTAGCCATAAACCAAAACTTAAACTTAACTGATTGGTGACCACAGCATAAAAAATAATCAGTTTGTCAAAGATTAATTTTCAAAAGATATTAATGGGTCGTGAATTCGTGATGTGTTTGACTGAAAAATAAATTAATTTTGACATCTCAAAATCTATCAGCCGTAAATTACAATTACTCTAATGATACTTTCAACTATTTACCCTAATTGCATAACCATACAACACACGACTGGATCATTATTTTGTTCTTATCACGATCTTCATTTCTTACATCATATGGGTACATGTCACGTCAACGCATAAAATTCTTTTGATCTATGGCCGGTATCTAAACGCATGTGATTGGTCGAACAGCGCATGAAATTAATTACCTGATGCAATAATGTAGGTGAAAAAATACAGTAGCTAAATGCAGAGTGGCGATTTTTTTGTCGTGAGCGATATGGGATAAGTGCTGCAATTTGTCGTCGGGCGAATTTGTGTCGCGAAAAATGAAATATGTTTTCAAGTTTTGATCGAATTATTGTTGTTCACTGTATAATGTTATAAACAAGACTCAAGTAAAATTATTAGTAGTCAAGTTAGAAACTGGATTATAAAATTCATTATCGAAGATGAGAACTAAGTTTGGCAAAAAAATTGTAACTTTTGAAGGAGCACAATTATACTATACAACAAAATACCCTCATGTATAAAAAAATTACACTCATTCAAAACAAAATTAACTGAATATTGAATCACAAATAACACCCTTTCTAAAAGCTGAATGCATTGGATGGGTACCTGTACCATAATTGCTACCGTGACGTCTGTGACGAACTTTACATTTATAATTTATTTAAAGCATTGTTCTCATGTAAGTGACTTTCGTGTCTTTTTTGAGAATAAATATCTTTAAACCTAATAAACTTAAGCCAATCATTAACATTCAGTTACCAAAAAATCACACATTCATCAATAATGATTTCTAATGCCCCAATCTGTACTACTTTTAAGTTCATCACCAGACCGACGATTTGTCGCGTGGGTGTACTGGTCTCGTCATTCTGATAGCGTTACTCTGTGGTGTGTGTGGTAGCAACCAGTACCAACGTTATCGGAGTCGTGGATCGAACCTAGTATTATTTTGAGAAGTAATTATTAATGTAATGGCCACCGAATTTCAGGCCAATGCAAACCAACAATGGCTAATGAATAATAGAAAACTGGACTGTCCAAGTAGCTGATATCGAACTAAGATAAATGATGAATGCGTTTTCGGTGGAGCTTATTTTTTTAAGTAATTATCTCAGGAATTTGTTTAGCTTTCTTTGCCGTTGTAGTTAAGTAGCGGTTTAAGTTATTAAGTTGCTTGATTGACTTTTAAGGGTTCCGTAACCAAAGAGAACCTATTACTAACCCGCCGCAGTTCGTCCGTCTGTCTGTCAGCGGGCTGTATCTCATGAACAGGTAGACAGTTGAAATTTGTGTGATATAGATAGACATAGAGTGTGTATTTCTATTGCCACTATAACAAAAACATAAATAAAATTAAAATTTAAGGGGTTCCCCGTACAAAAGCATAATTTTTTTGGCGTTTTTTGCTCGACCTTAATAATTGCTTTATCTCTTGAACCCTAACAGGTAGACACATGAAACAATGTTACGGAACCCTTCGGCTGGTTTTTTTATTAAGTTATTATTATAGTTTGAGGAGCTCTTGGCTAAGTAATAACAGCCGCTCGTGTCGATCCATCAGGTTAAGCTACGCTTGCCGGGGTTGGTCCGTGGATGGGTGACCATCTTTACGTATCGAGACTCCTCCGTGCCTCGGAAAGCACGCTAAGCCGTTGGTCCCGGCTGTCATTCGTGGCTCTTTGACAGTCGTTACGGGTCGTCAGAAGCCCGAAAGTCTGACAACCAGCCTTACCAAGGGGTATCGTATTACCCAGTTACTGGGTTGTGGAAGTCAGTTAGGCAGTCGTTCCATGTAAAATACTAGGCAGATTGATTTTTTATCATTATAGTTCAAGGTAGTAAAAATTATAGGGGTTGGTAAAAGTTGGTTTAGAATTTTGCAGTCACGGTACGAAACAAAGTATTTCTTCTTCTAATTTTGGTTTTTAAAAATAGGAAACCACTTAGCCAAATGGCAATCAGATATACCGTGAGAATACCACCGCCTCAGGACGAGTGAAAACATTTGCCATGCGTAATAACCATTGGTAAAAAATGGAGTTGGATGATTTCGTTAAAGAATCCACAGGCCGGCTCTCATATACGAAACTCCGACGTAAATTTGACAAAAGAATTTTATGAACGTATAAATTCGCAATGTCGGGGAACGTCATTCGATCGGTGCAAGTTAAGATGATTGCATATCGACGGAATTCGACGGGCCGATTTCGGAAACGAAATGTTTATTTATCACTGAAATGAAATGAAATTGTTTATTCTGTAAATAGGATATCAGAATCGCTTTTACACGTCATATAAAAAAAAAAATAAGCTAGATGAGTTCGGCGTTTCCTATCTGACTACTCTGAGAAGAAAGGCCGAAACAAACTCAGAGGTCGCAGTCTCTTTTAAAGTCCAGACATAATCTTGGTCAGGCCATATGAGAACCATGTAGATTAGTGTCTGAAAAGGTCTTTTGAGGAAAGAACCACACAGATTTGAGTGGACCTGTCCAGTCAGTGCAAGTATTTGTCAGTAATCGTGGAGCTCAACTCAGAACATAAGGAGCTAAAAACGACGAACAACACCAAAGAAAGGACATTTGGGTAGGCCGCATAAACTACTCAAACTGCCAGACCATCACTAAAACTAGCAGAGAAATAAAAATAAGATCCACATAGTCCTCACATTCATAATAATTAAAATAATATAATACTTTACAAAGTAATCATGTCATTTTGAATATAATTTTCAACAATGTCAATGTGTACCTATATAAAACTGGTATATGTTGATTTTACATAATTTTTAAAATGTTTAGTTTTATAGTTTTATCACAAGGCTTAGCAGAGCGAGCAGTTCAATACCAAGCTTTTCTATCTTCTAAATAATCTGAAATTGTATAGTACCCTTTTTTACAAAGTTTGGTTTTCATGGAGATTTTAAATCGTTTAATGGGTAAGTTTCTGTTGCTATTTTTTAAAGTGGGTATAGGAGAATTTTGATGAGATTTCTTCCTAGATAAGCTGCCTTAAAAAGCAAATAACACGGTATTTTTATGATGAATAGATCAATCTGCCTAACCTTTTCCCAACTATGTTTGGGTCGCCTTCCAGTCTAACCGAATGCAGTTGAATATTTGTATTTTACATGGAGTGACTGCCTATCTGACTTCCACAACCCAGTAACAAGGTAATACGATACCCCTTGGTAAGACTGGTTGTCAGACTTTCGGGCTTCTGACGATCCGTAGCGACTGTCAAAGATCCACGAATGACAGCCAGGACCAACGGCTTAACGTGCTTTCCGAGGCACGGAGGAGTTTTGTTATGTAGAAATGGTCAACCATCCATGGACCAACCTCGGCAAGCGTAGCTTAACCTGATGGATCGACCCGTACGGCTGTTAGTACTTAGCCACGAGCTCCTCCTATGATTAATACAAATATTTTAATTAATTCATCATTTAAATGTTTTAGTCAAAGGGACGTCGTAGCTTTTCAAACTGCCACAATTTTTTCACTAGTTAGGTAAGGAAGTTTTCCTGAAAATACACACTTGCGAAAATCGAAACCGAATTTTCCATTTGCAAATCCGTCACTGAATCAACAACCTATCTGCAACAGCCCTAACTCCAGATTCGGCGAAACATCGTCTTTTTGCCGCCAGTTCTCAAGTCGTTCAATTACGTCCGAAATTAATGATTGAACACATTTTTAACGTATATGTATTCACATAAACCCACACATAGAAATGAGGAGCCTCTCACAATAGGATTACAACACCATAAATGGACAAGCACAACCAGTTATGATCGCTTATGATTCGCTTATATTTGCTGCTTAATATTTTTGTTGCTCTTTTGTTTCGAATAGACTGTGTTCGTGCATTTTAATTCAGTTTTAGTGATACATGAATTATTATTATCGTGCCTTTGCAGTCGCTTTGTGTTATATTCCAATATGGCGGGGGAGTTCGTAGGGGTGCGAAAAGACGAAAATAATTTTGGTGTACTTTATTTCTTTACTGTGGTTTTCGCATTAACGAACTATTTTTCATTTTTGCGAAAAACTTTTAATGAGTTATTTTGAAAGCAAGTACATCAGTCTTCATTGTTGCAGTAGCTAATTAACTAAGAATACAAAATTGCAGTATAAAAAGAATAGGCGGGAAAAATAGCATGACGGAATTCGTGCGTGACATTATGACGACGGAAAAAAGAGTGAAAATATTATCGATGGCGATCGACTCACATCATTCCTGGAAAATGGTTTTAGTTTTTTAACTTCTTTTTTAACTTTCTTTGTAAGGTTACAGATGTTTGGTATAATATTAATTGTTCTCGTCACACACTATACACATTTTAAGTTCATTAAAAGTTAATTGAGAAGTCACCACTTAACTTTTGCATTCAATAGGAATGGATGTTTTGTGACATAATTGACGTTTATTTATGGAATTTGTAAATTATATTTTGTAGCACAAGGTCTTAATAATTAAGATAAGTAAGAAATAATAGGTATTCTGGTGGAGTCCAACCTTAAATAGGCACACGTTATCTCAGATCAGAATCGAGTAACAAATAGACAAAAAACGCAAGATACAATATGAATTCTTAATCATAAAAATTGTTATTCATAATGATACAACAATCTATATCCGTAATGTTACCAACGCAAAAAAATAAGTTTTTTTTTTCAATGTCGTTTACGCAAAGAGACCGCTTATGAAACTTTGTAGTAATAAAACTTATGTTTTTACAGTTTTTACGCACTTCTATTGATCGGCCGAGCCATTAAAATATCAAACGGAAGCTCATAGAAACATATCTATTAAATAAATTTTAATAAACCATGTTAAATGAAAAAAAAAATGTGTACATAATAAAATTCGTTGTCCGGACCAATATTTCAAATTAAGAACAATTCAAATCAAATCTTCGAATTCTCGTTAGAGCAGGACGCCCGTAGGGTTGATGACCCGTTGAAATGTCAGCACATGTCTGCCCCTCTCGCACGAGTAACTTACACATATCTTCGTCCCTCTCAGACGAAGAGATGTTGATCTTGATACGTCACATTTTTAATAAACGAACTCCGTATGACATGGCGCACGGAAATTCGTTCCAATGATTAATATGGCCGCTCCATTCGTATAAGAAACTAATATAACTTTGTTTTTAAACGTTATTAGAAATATTGATAGTTCCATGTCATTGCTCGTGTTTGTGATCACCCGATAAACGTTTCGTAGATAGAAAGTATGACAGAACTAAATTGAATACATGAGAGAATGAGCGCGTAGGCAGCAAACGCAAAAAACGTATGGAATCGACCGTCTGTTTTACAAATCTATGCCTGTATGTATATTTAGGTTTTATTGTTTTTTAGGTAACGAATCGTAGTTAAGTGTGCCTTCGCGTATCTACGTACATCAATTTTCGCATGGTTGGCTATTAATTAGAACGGTTCTCTGTAGACGAGTCCGCCTCAATAACGTAATAATCTTGTCGCCGGTGGCGTTTCTGGCTTTTGCTCGAATTCTTATTTTAATTTTGACATTAATAAGTGCGGCGGTACGTGTAACAAAACAAATGAAAAACGAGCGCGGAGATCCAACACAAAAAACGTTAGAGATGTGAGTACTAGACATCACACCGCGTTTCATTACATCTCAAATAAAAAAGTTCATATTTGACGTTTAACAAATTGTTCCTTTTTCAAATCGACCAATGAGACCATTGTGTTCACTCCTAATGGCGTGTTCTATTTTCAAATCTCATTCTCTTTTCAAATCTCGCTCGCCTTTCAGATTCATTCGAATTTGGAATGCGTCGGTTGGATACATCCGTACGTTTTCCCACACGGCTTTTTAGTTAAATGAGTTGATTAATTGGACGTTAGTCTTAGTTTGTGCGCTGATTGTTGCGTCTCGGTCTTGTCTCAATGTCGCAAGGTCCGCTCGTGTCGCTAGCAAGGTACAACATACGTACCTACGCCAACAAATAATTGCTGTGACCATCGCAGACATGACAGAGTGGGCCCGCTAACAAAAGTGAAACATCGATATGATATATTGCCATCACATAAATTGGCAACATGTCCGCGCGGGTGGGCATAGAGTATTAAACTTTTTAATCTAAAATATGCATCAGCGAAATCCCCGAAACGGCCAAATGTCGCGTATCTAGCCGAGCGGGAGATATTGCCGAAATGCATAAACATCAAAGGGGTTTTTGTTAAAAAAAGATTTAAAATTGAAGGGCGCGTCCCCATATAGGCAAAATGGCGTCCGAGATTATAATAACGATTTTAAAAGTCCCCTCCGTTTTTTATTTTTAGTTTTTTTGGGAAGGGTTGGTTAAGTGGACTTGGGGACCGA
Source organism: Agrochola lychnidis (assembly GCA_963680765.1). Lineage (NCBI taxonomy): Eukaryota > Metazoa > Arthropoda > Insecta > Lepidoptera > Noctuidae > Agrochola > Agrochola lychnidis. Next base: position 10,520,164 of record OY796873.1, read on the forward strand.
CGGAAAATTTGACACTACAATGTTTCAAAAAATAGGGTGTAAGTTTTGCATGTTTGTGTCCGAAATTTGGGAATCTTTATCGAGGGAATAGACCGATCGATATTGCGAAATTTCAAGGGACTCGGAGACCCTTTACCAGGCTATGGAAATCATATTTCAATCCACTGTTACGCTGCAATGGTTTTGGAGATTTTAACAAAAATGGAATTGAAATAAATTGATCCTCATTCAACTATCTTCTAATTTGAATCTGATAGAAACCACAAGCGCGAAAAAGAAAAATCTTGTAAGATATGTGAAAATGTTTAGAAAAGCATTACTTTAACATTTTAAACTACTTCTAAGATAAAAAGTCAGAATCCGAGCACTTACTATAAACTAAAGCAAAACAGACCTCCGCAATATTAAATCAAATTATAGAAACCAGAATATCATCCATATAGAAAGAATCAACCAGTCCGTCTTGTCTCCTCATCCTGACCCTTCCAGCCTTGGACTACAAAACGTATCAAAAAGATACAATTAGATCCCATCTTAACCCTACAATGCCAACGGTTCAATACAACATGGTAACTAAGACCGAGGCCGCAGTGATTCGACCAATTTAAGGCCAAATCCGTACCAATTGTCGTCAGAGACGCTTTTATCAATAAAAATAAAAATCCTTCGAGGAAGTTACCAATTTGTTCGGGCGTTTCACGATGATGGTGATTTACGAACAAGTTTCGACTCTATTTGTGGGACTTTAAAGTTGAAAGTACAGTCATCAGTCGTTTTGATAGATTGTGAAATCAATTAAATTAGTACTTTATTGATGGGCTCTGTTTATTGGTGCTACTCGTTGATTTTAATACAATGTTATGTTTTCATCTGCTTTGATATTCGACTTGAGTATTTAAATGTCGAACGTTGAATCAATTACTATTGCCATACTTTAGATACATTTTAAATTAAGAACACAGAATTTAAATTATGTTTGTAATCACAAATGTCACTGAAATCGTAGCTTTTAAAATACAGCGCAGTATAAAGCAACACTTAACTAATGTTGTGTAAATAACAGCCGTTTATATGGCAACAATTATGTATTTGATTTCATTGATTACCCACTTAATTACAAAATAGGACGTACAATAGACACAAACATACCTAATTATTATTTCAAATGCGATCTATAATCCTTTTAATTTGATTGCCCATTCCGTATTCACGTCCCGTTATTTGACGCAATAAGCAATACTCGACCATAACCAGCAACAATAAATAGAACCAACAAAATTATATTTTCCGTCTATAAAGGTAATGGCCGTTTGATACACCGAAAACGGCGTAGAAAGTAGAAATAATAATATATTTGACGTATCACGAACGAATATTTTCACCGAGACGTGAGCGGGAACTGAACCCTAGTCTTGCATACTGATTGCTTAAGTTATTGCGACTTTTCCGAACGCATATGTTTCCTCGACACGTTTTCTGTGGAATCGCGCGATTTTAAGTCGGGGCCACAGCGTGCAATGCTGTGCATTTTGAATGCAGGCAGGCACTTATAGGGTTAACTGACGTCGATTTGTTGTATAATTGATTACATTAGATTACATTACGTGTGCCAGCGATAGATTCAGTGTCGCGATCATATTTATTATGAAATTGATTAACACTGCAACAGAGTATTTTGCTTGTTCTGAAATGTCATAAAATTGACAATAATCCAAATTACATGAAACGAATGAACGAAAATTTTAAATGAATTTGAAATTAAATTTTTGAGATTTGACATTTTTGAGCACGTACACTGTTGCTACCTGTATTAAATCAATTGTTCTATCATCCTATACAATAAATTACATACGTAATATAAAATTTAAATAACCAATAAACTGCCAACATAAATATCAATAAAAAAATAGAAACCGATTGTCGACTTCATCCATTGTGAAACAGTTGAGCGCATGCGTAACCCGCATATTAAGAACCGTCGCTAACTACCAGCGAAAACGGGAAACAATCGCCGTTCCATATTTGAAATCGGCCGTTTGAATATGGAACTATTTAAAATTTCGAATCCGTTTGCGTTATCGCCGCGACGTGTTGGCGTTTTCCGATTGTTCTTTTTATGAATTTTTTATTTTAGTGTTGTTCCTTACTTATATCCGTTTAATGATAGTTTTAAGTAACGGTTGATAGTTCTACTTTTAAATAGAGAGGCATATCCTGGCGGTGTGCTTAAAGCGCTCGCGAATGAAAGAACATGTCGTTTATGTCCAAATGACCTGCCATTAAGTCATGTATGAGTCGAAATGGATATATAACTTGTCCATTAGGCAGTTCTAAAGTTTAAAATTGAACTAGCTTTACCTCTATTTGTCTTAGTTTTGAGTCTATGTGCTCTTTTTCTTATGCTTTAAACCTTTAAAGCTAGTTGTTCTAATTATTTGTAGTATCCGTTATTAACTCCTAGAAGCGACGTATTAATTTCAGCGGTTCCGTCGACACAAAATGTCAAGTGAGACATCGATCAGAACGGCAAAAAGTAACAAAGTATTAAAGTTTTTTATTATTAAACATTATCCGAATATGTTTCACAAAGGTGGAACAATCGCATTGTTTTAAAATCCCACGGTGCAATCATCGGAGGGATTTTTATGCGATTCTATTATAAGTCAGTTACTTTGTAACTACAATATTGTATTCATTATATCGAGAGCTTTTTGTACGGCGGATAGAGTTCGGAATTTGAATAATCTGCATTGGATTGTGCAAGGTTTCGAATTTTGAATTTAAAAAACGAACAGCAGTGGAAGCTTTTGAATTATAGTTACCTGCCTACTTTCGAAGTATAAACTGCTGAAAGCACGCAGTAACATGCCAAAAGTTCTGTAAAACCTCAATACTGTCTACGTTTGAACTTTTCGCTCTTGTACGAATTAATTTACCATTAAACTTAAAAGATCGATCACAAATCTTCATAAAAATACGGCGTAAGTATAATATGATGCATGTGCTTATTTTTTCCAAGTGAATCCGCAAGAAAACGAGCGAGCAACTTTCGACAATAACATTTCGAAGGCGCGTAGTGTCCGCCACTCGGCCGGAACATAAATAATGTTAATGCTGTATAAAAGGCGTTTTTCGATGAATTTATTCCCAAAAACGTCCGCTTTTGTGGCGAAATCAGGCCCGGGAAGTATAAAGTTGTCCATAAATAATTCATGACATACACTTTTGGGACTTAGTGACTGTAACTTGCACTCCTGATAAAATAACATTTCGACTTCCCGAACTGTCACGATACGCAGTTACAAACGTTTTTTTAACTTTTCACCCAACACCGTATAGGGCAGTCATTAGTCTGCCAGTTCGTTAGTCTGTTACCCAATCTTAATGTATTTTTTCAAATTAAAATTCTCACAACACATTGTTGTACTCACAATCGATATCTAATCTCGACCGACGATTATTAACGACAATTATCTTCGAAAAGTAAGTACAGAAAAAAATTTAATACTTCGTTTTGTGAATACAGATGAACAGACAAAGAGCTGGCTAAACGCAAGTCACTTCATACGAATTACCGCCGCTTTGTTTCAACGTTCGACAGACAAAAACATCATTTTTAATATCAATACGCCCGGTTTCGATTCGATACTCGAATGTAATTATACACATTCGATTATAATTATTGAACGAATAAAGCTACATTCTAATTAAAGTGTCGATGCTCCACAAAACCGTTGTGAAAAAAAAGTTCAACGCTCCAGAAATTCCGATTATGAAAATTAAAGAGCATTGCGTTTTTAGCGCCTTTTATCGACGTGTAAATCCTTTTTGGTCAATTGATCATTCGGCACCAATGTTTTAAATGTTGAATTTGGAATTCAAATTATGCAATGTTATTAATAAGCTTAGTAATGTCAATAACGTCCTAGGACGTAAATCCTTGTTTGTTTATTGGCAAAAAATTTAAAAATAATTGCTTTGCGGTGATTTCAAAAGCGCAATGTGAGCTTTGACTGATTAAATTGCCCATTACATCGATTGACAATATTAACGTAAGCCCAATAACTGAGGGTGCCTAGGTAACGCCCTACGTTGATGCGCTTAGGGCTCTAGGTTCCATATGGTTGATTTAGCAGCCCTCGGGCAGCAAAAGCCATAGATATAACTACTGAATACTCTTTTCGGCTTTGTCTGCTGATCATATAGGAACAGGCAAATGAGATTATGAAAGGGGTCCGGTCACATCAATTATTTTTGTGAGCGCTTAGCTTTCCATTTTTTAAATAAACTCATCTTTCATAGGGAGGGGATTTTAATAAAATTACAGTTGGTACAAGGGGTAAAAAATTCTAACAAGAACGTATTTTTGGTAGTCGTAGTGTGGCGGTAATTTAAAACTTTTAATCAATTCAGACAATTCTTTTTCTAAGCCTTTTTTTTTAAATCACGATTTTCGCAGACTTGAAATAATTATCAATTAAGTCTCAGGTTCGCAAAAAAAAAACTGATAAATTCACATTGACATTGCAACGACCGATGCACTGAAGAATTTGAAGATACCATCAAACCAGTGGCTCTACTTGATTTATTGGACTTTATTATCCTGGAATAACTTCATTCCTTCGAAAATGTTGGTACTTAGAAAGGACCAAAATTTAAAAATAAATGAGGACGAAATAGTTCATTCATCGGTCATTGTAATCATCGATTCGAAATTCAAAATTGACATTCGACTGCAAGAGTGACAGTTGAAGATTGAAGTTTATGTCATCGTTAACTTTTAAAGATGATGCAATCAGCTCTTATTTGTTTTTCTTTTAAATAAAGTGTATTCGTTTTGTACTTTCGTTTTTTATTAGTATCTAGTTTCGACTCACTGTTTCCGAGTAGGGTTCGTGACAAAACGTCGTATTTGAATCGATGAAATCGGTCGCCAATTTCTAAACATGGTGTCCGGCAAAATACCTGGAAACAAAAATGAAAACATTAGTCTGATACGGAATAAGATGAGAATTCTGTTTACGAAGGAAATAATATAGGATTGCTCTGGATTTTATTAGAAAATGTTTTAGTTGTTAAGTTTAACACGTCTGAGAAATTGAATGTCTTCTTAGAATCAGACTAGAGTCTGCAATAGTGGTTGGAATGTTTCAAGATTTATTATAAGATAAATGCTATTTAATTTTATACCTAGTTTTCCATATCGAACAAAAGACAGACAAGGGTCTGTTTAAAACTATCCTAAATTGACTAACCCCTTAGTTTGATGGTAGCTAAGTAATTAGAATTGAATTTACCCTCCTCATCGTATTAAACTTACGGGAATCGTATTTCTCAAGTCGACACTTTGGTCTTCGAACTTGTCCCAAGACGTCCATTCGCAAAGCGCGGATCAATTTCAATTAATTTAATTAACACGAACCACAATTAAGTTCCGAATTCAAACGTTCGACCAATAAGAGATCGATCGCCTTCCAAATTTAAAATCAGATAGCCGAACGCCGACACAATGGAATGGAACGAGCATGACGATTCAAATATTTTCGAAAATGGAATATTAAGTGAACGCCATTATGTGAACGAATGATTACTAGACGGTAACATGTTATTAAAAGAATATATTTCGAATGTGACTACACACGTGTAGTACATAGGAACTACAAAAAATAAAAATGTTAAGACTTGTTTTTCCCTTTTGGGATGAACAGGATTCGAAAACGATTTCAATGCTATTGTAGTGAGTAGTATTCGTTGAATGAACGTCAAGTTAGATTTGCATGTTCGACATTATCTAGAACCTTATTTCCATTTGTGTGGTCTCCAATAGTCTCCATATTACAAATAGGACAAGCGATTAATAATCTCAATAGTGTTACGACATAGTATTCCAAGAACACGTTAGTTTCCTCTGCAGGTACATCTCATACATACAAAAGGGTGTCTATTATCCACACGCCTCGACTCCGGCATTCGATATTATATCGATTATAATATCATAATAAGAAGTCCCCATTTGCGTATTGGGGTCAACGACTTGCGTATGCTGGCCGCGTGTGATGCTATGCGTCAAGTGACCCCTTAATGCGACTTATTGGTTACTCATTTAAAGTGCACGCGTACAGACTAAAATAACACCAACAACGAGAATATTTCACACTGTTTATTTAGTTCCCGACATCGAGGCATTTTTGTACTCTGTGGCTTATTGGATCCACCAATTCTTATAAGGGAATATAAATTATGTAATAAACATGAATTGCTCGTCTTTTAAGCATCAGCCATAAAATTTTATCATTGAAACCTCAAAAAAAAAATTAATGCGAAGATTATAAATGCTGTGTGCACGAGTGATCGATAATGCAACTATCTACGATGTGGTAACATGACTGTGTCATTGAGAACGCCTATAGAAAACGCCTACGCGTGTCGAAACAAAAACAGATCGCACAGTTCCACAAAACATCATTAAATTCAATATTTCGTTTAAAAAGCACTCCACATATCTGGACCATTAATCACTAAAACTACCGACCTTCAAGGAGATACATCGGAATAAAATCGCCAATCGAAATAAAGCACTTAAAGCGAAACGTCATTATCGCACAACATAAATAAAAAACGCAGAAATCGAACGCAAAAATTGAATATCGAACTCGATTTAAAACAGAATACGAATTTTAAAAATACGAGCGCGGCCGAGCGGCATTAATTAAAAATTCTCGGTAGAATATTCAAAAATAGAATTCGCATTCGAACGCTCCTTGTACGGATCCCAAGTTTGAATTTGGAAGGAACAAAAGGAGGAGAGCGCGGGAGCAACCCTTTTAGCGCTGATAATCTGTTGGTCGGCCGTGTTGCGGGACGTTTTTTATTTGTTGTCACTTTTTTGTCCGAACCGAGATTGTACACAACATTCTTTACTTCGAAACGGAGCTTTTTAAAACTCGCCTCAAGATTTATTTCTTTTTTATACGCCTTTAATAACGAGTCCCCGTCCGATTTAATTGACGAATGGTCACGAGCGAAATGTTCAAACAATTTTAGAGGTCAATTTTGACTCGACATTTAGTAATAAGTATAACGTTATTAATAATTACTTTTACTTTACTAGAGCTTATAAAACGAGACTGGGTTAGAAATGAGAGAGAGCTGTTCTGTGATTGAAATTCGTGTAAGGAATCGAATATAAAGCGACCGGTACCAAGTTTGAATTGCTTCGAAATATAAAAATTTAAAAATAGAACGCAATCCTTCCGCCCTCGGTCGGGCGGTTAGTGCTTTACATGAAATATTATTTTATGGAATCAACATCTGCGTCTGTGGCGATGTGTGCGTGTGTAATGGGAGCGAGCGCGAGAGGGTTTATGTACACAAGTGAAATTACTTAAAAGTAACACGCCTCAAGTGGATGGGAACGTTTTCAGAACTCATTTCTTTTCAGTTTAATTTTAGAATCACATGTTTGCTTTTCAAATTTATTATCAAAGTTTATTAAGAGTTATGTCATAAATTTCGGATTTATGAGATGGCTTTAACGAGTAACTGATATATAGCTACGTCGACTGTATAAACATGAAGAGATTAGATGATACACAAGAATGTATAACATAATAATATTATGTAAAATAAAAATAAAAGTGATAAAATGGCTAGTTCCCTCTCGCATCATAAAATTCGTTTTACAATCCCGTCCGAATCGTCAAATCACTCGTCGCGGGTTCATTTTTTAAAATTGGAACGAAAAGTGAAACCCTTCCATTTTTAAATTGCTTTCGTCATGCGCTCCCTTTGCCACTGTTGAGTTCAACAACAATGCGTGGATTTTTTTAAACTTTAATGTCATTTGTCAAAAATATATTTGAATAGAGAATGTTTAAAATGTTTTTTTTTTGCCGTGTCCACTGTCCGAGGGTTGGATTATATATTTCGTTTGTAGCAGAAAACGTCTGTACTTACTGATTTTATATTTGATTAATCGTAGCTAAAAACGACTCTACCATAACTGCAGTAGAGAAAAACCAAGAAAGATTAAAAAGAAAGCCGAATACAATTAAAGCAAATCATTTAATTCGACAAACGCAAAACGAATCCATTTCTTACAAAACCAATGAATCAACAAAAACGTCAGAAAACGTATTTTTTACTTCCATTAGTCGATTAAAACCGTCATCTCCGAATTCATCCGAAAAACTAGTTATTGTGATATCGTCAGCTGTGTTAGTTTAGAGATTACGGCTTTTTTGTCTACCCTCCATTTTAAATTTAACTCTTTTGACTATTTTAATATTTCTCGAACAATTTTAGCTTGGGGCGAGGGTAATGTTTTCTGATATAAAGGGGTACGATATTTTTAGTAGTTAAGTTTACATTATGCGGGCGGCGTTAGATTTAATATTTCTGATTGAATAGCGGACAATCTTTATTGAAAGGGTTCATGGATTTTAGAGATTCTTTTTAAACTCATTTTTATGGCTGCGTAGTGAATTGTATAGTGGTATTAGGAATTCTTTTGTAATAAGTAGCGTACCGTAAATAATCGTTGATATGAAAAATTCTCTAGACTTTTCCATTTTCCTAGAACGTGGATTAAAAATATGAAGATTTAAATTAATGCTTTAATCAAACAAAATACAAAAAAAAAACTAAATTAATTCTACTTGCAACAATACAGGCAATAATTAGTAAGCATGATTAGGTCCAATATTAAAAAAAAAAAACATCTACGATTCGATTTACGAAAACAATTAATCCTTTGACTTGTCAATATTATTTAAAAAAGGAAACCCTTACACAATTAAAATCGAATAAAAACGATTCGAAAAAAGAATGAGATCGGATTCGTAAAAAAGTAGGGTGAATGTCCTTGTGGAGGGAAACCCGCTACAACTGAGAACATCGATTCGTTTGTCATACATCGACGTTTTTGCTGCGTGGGTGGCATAAGAACGTCGTACTAAAGAAGCATTGGAAATGGAACATGAAGGGAAGTTGGAGTGTTGTAAAAGGAAGTTCAGTCGAACACACGTTGGGTTTCGGTTTCATAATACATTAGGTGTCTTTGTTAAGTTTCAGTAAAAAATGCGGTACAGATGTGTTTGATTTTTGTATGTTCCATATACGGGTGAGTTAGAGGTTGGAGGAAAGATGAATATTAATTTTTTTGGTTCGGAATTCCGGTTTTTTATTGTTAACGGATTTAGTTCATGGAATTTTAAATTGTTAGGTGTGCCTGGAGATTTTGGGAATTTCCGTAACGCTACGGAAAATGATATATTCGGAAAACTTTTCCAAAAATGGAAACCTAAAACTTATTCAGTATTTTTTTTTTGACGTATTATAATATACTTAAATGCAAAATTTACCGGAAAAATCTTTTATAATTTTCAGTAGATAAAAGTAACAGTTTTCAGAAGAAATCATAAAAATCTGACGAAGAACAAAGCCTCTTTCAGACAACGAAACATTCCACTAACAATTCACCAATCACATCTTACTTACAACTTAACAAAATAGCACATACTAAAGTAAACATAACTCACTAACTTGAAGACAATCCTCATAGTTTACGAGATAAGTGTTAATAAAACAGTTGTAAACTCTCTTTATTATCGCTTCAACAATAAACACTACAATTTCCACTTTGTTACGTCTCCACAACTCGTGATTTGCTGAATTGTTAGTTCCATTTTGTAACGGGAATTTCAACTTTGTTACGAGGTTGTAAAGTCGTTTTTTGGTTGGGAGAATAAGCTGAAGACGTTGTCTTAACAGTGTGTGGTTAAAGTAATGAGTAAATTATTTTGTTAACGACAACAAGTATTCGTTTTGTTTTATTTTGGAAAAACTTGACTTAATAATTATGTTTTCGAACAGTTTTGTGTTCCTAATCTTTGAATAAAGTTTTGAGTTTTCTTAATAGCAGGTACGATTCTGAATAAGAAATTTATTCGAAATTGAAAGAAAAAGCTTGTGCTCAAAACTAGAACACTACAATTCGAATTTCAAACTTCTTTGCCCTTATTCTAAAAAGCAATTCAGAGTTGAATCTCGATTAAGAACTGACGGATCAGCATCGTTCTAGAATACGGACCTTAATTCCTAATTCAACACTTTTTGTTCAAAGTTCGAAATACAAATTGTTTTAACTTCGTAGATCTTCGTAGTTCGTAAGTATCACCCGAAGTAGATTGTGTTCTGCAATCGAAGTCGGGGCAGACGGTCGGCTATTTGCGGAGATACGTTTTGTTATTCCAAATGTAACAATTCTGTTACGTACTCCCTGCTAATGATGTTTGTGTCAATATTTAGCTTACCAATTGTAGTTACTTTATGTTTTATAAATATCTAATTTTAGATCAAGCTATTGTCCAAAGTTTAGAGTCAAATCGACGGCCCCCACGTATACTATCGAAATTGCAAAAAAGCCATTTTCGTTTTATTGCACTAATAGCAAGTAGAGATAAAGATGTACGATTTTATATAAAAATGTACTAATTTTATACCCTCAATTGTTTTTCAATTGAACAAAATCGAAATTGGCATATTCGGTAAAAAAGTAACCAGCAGTAACCAAGTAAACTATCGAATGTGTAATATTAGAAAAAGTATAATAATTATCAAAAACTATAGTAGACAGTATAAAACGGTAAAATTTTCCACTTTAGAAACATCGGTAATATAAAATTTTCGAATTTCGTGTTCGACAAAAATCTAAATCTAAACTTAGAATCGCACTCCTGTAAAGTAGAGGTTTTGCAGTTTCGATACTTTACGTGGTGACCGTCGAAATATTCTACTCAAAAGTTGTAATTTTCACAAACTATTCAATTTTACATTGAATGTCGTTGCTTTCTTAAACTTTTATTGATAGTTTAGGGCACATTGTAATTTATGTCCTAGACGATATTAAACAGAGGCCCTTCACTGATTGAACTTAGGTATAAAAGACGAACATAGAACCTCCTCCTTTTTTGATGTCAGTTAAAAAGAAAACGTAGCGAGATTTGTTCCCACCAACTTTTAAACCGTAGCGTTTTAAAACGCCAATACGTCATGAAGATACTCATACGTTAGTTTCATCCCCTAATCCTCCACAAATCCAGACACATTAATAACAACAATATTTCGTCGCTACCTAAAATAGTTCATAATATTAATTAACCTGCGTACGTCGCGTATTTCATTTTAATCGGCGTTTCTCGTTTTCGCACAACGCGCGAGAATGCGCCCGGGCACCTGTCCCGCACTCTGTTATGTTGCGCACTTTGTATGCGTACCGCGGACTTAGAAGTTATTGTATTGTTTTTTTAAACGCACGTCAAATTTATTACGATAGCGGAATGCTATCCATCTACATTTGCTAACATTTTCTTCATAATTTTTCTCATGAAATTCATTAACAGTCAAAGCAGATAAGTAAGTGTTGGTTTTTGTTTCTTTATAGACATCTACAAAGGACCTGCAGGTTTACAGCAGTAATGACGGTTGTGTAGATATAATAAAATACATCAAAAACAATAAAAATGGAGTCGACCACTGTACACGTTAATAGACTACGCGGAAAGCGAAACGATAAATCTGAGTGCATTTTTCGCAAACGCATAAAATCCGAACGCACCTATTATTGAATCGGAGCTGCACTGACGAACCTATTGCTATCTCATTCTGTCTCAATGCGCGGGTCTCCCTCGCTCGGTGCACGCGCCGCTATTGTGTCTGGCGCTACTCGGTGAGGAGCGTCCAACTCGCTCCCGCGCCCTAGCTCCGTCACTTTCTAACGCATGTCAATGCATTTTATTGTCGACGTTAATGGCTCTGATTACAAATGTAAATTTTCAGCGCGCGACGGCGTTGGTTGGACTTTTTTCTGTTCGATTTCTCTCTATGGTATTAAATTGTAGCAGAAATTAATAGCGCACATTTATGGGCATGCTCGACTTTTTTTAATTTTAAATGTTCTATTGTTGTATTGAATAAAAACGGGTTTTAATAAACGATTTACAATAACTCTGGATTGTCGCTTTATGGTTCCGAAGTCCAATCCAAGTTTCTGTCGCAGTGAATGACTAAACAGAAGCTGTAAACATGTGAAATTGATTGCGAGTGAGCTGCATTAAATTAACAACAAATGATTAGTTAATCCGGGGAACAAAGCGCAGCCAATGCAACTTAGACCAAAATAAAATAGCGTTGAGTACGCTACGCACGTCGAACGCACTCTGACGGACAGACTTACCTATTATTCGCATATCAGGGCACTTTATTTATAAAACCCGCCCAGTTTCTACTGACATATCCCCTTTGAGTGATTTTCTTACAAAAGTCAGTGTGTGGGGGGCGCATCGCGGATCTCGTTTAGCTGGACGCGGCTACAACGGTTTCCCAACCGAATACCGTTCGCAAAAGATCTCACACGGCTGCCAATTTTCAGAAAGACAGAGCTAAAATAATTGCTGCAAACGCGCCCTATTTCGAGCGGCGCACTACAGTTTAGATACGATTTAATTCTAGAACATTATTATCCCACTGTTCATTGCAACCAGTGTTAGGTGCGAATCGCGGACGGATCATTTGAATCTCGAAAATCGAACTTCCTATTTCAAAAACTGTCTGTTTCGTTACGTTGGTTTTGTGAATTCGAAATTTGAAAATTACTTAACGGTTCTACGGTTTACATTTACGATTCTTTCAAAGTTACAATGTGAAGACGTTATTGAAACGTTGAGACATCTGTTTCCATAACAATGAGTATAAAGTTAAACACAATAAAAGCTTTGATCTGATTACGAAGAATGCTCATTACAGTGTTACTGAGAACAGTGTGTTTATTTTCACGCAGATAATTTTAATGGACATTCGTCTGTTTCACGGCTCGACGTGACACCTTAGATTATAACAGCTAACAGCATTTCAACTGAAACTAACGACTCCCATTATAACCTGACTGCTGCATTAAACACAAACAAAATAATTGTCACATTCACATCAAACATATATAGGCTATAAATCCAAAGAGACGACGCAAATTTTGGCAGTATGTAACATTGGCAACGTTACAATACATTACACGGAATGCAATTTCTGTTTACTTGCATTTCTTATGTTACTTTGCCATGCGTCAATAGAGCGTGCGTGACATTTTTTATTTAGTCATCCCTTCCCTAAAATAGTCCTAACAAAACATGTGACGTGACTTATTTACAATTGAGTACAGGGTTAATAAATTTACAAAATGAAAAACTATAAAGTTAATAAGCAGTTCATAGGCACAGTAGTACGTCACTATCGAGACGCATTCGACGTAATCTTTATGGACAGTGGATGCGAGGCGAGTGCGCGAGACGAAACTATCCATCGACGCTCATACTTACACCAATAACCAGACGCAACAACAATTACATTTGCACACAATAACGAAACGTCAAGAAAGAAAGCAAAATAATCTGCTTTTCTAAATTCGAATACAAAGAGACGTCCGAAATACGAAAACGTATCGGCCAATAGCGCTAGAGCGTATGCCAACAATTAGGAATGCGTTCTATTCTACATTCAAACGCGGGTGTCATTTGAATTTGGAATAAATTATAATTGTATCAATCAGGCGCGTGTGCGGACACGGCCGTGTCGCGTTACGTTCGGATTTTAAAATCCTCCGAATTATGCACGGCGCGCGTATTAATTAAATTTATATATGAACGACAGTGATAGAATTTATTCAGCGGCGTTATTTATAAATTCGTCTAAATGTCACGGGAACAATGGAGTGTCCGTGTCTATTTAAGATTGATGAGTAACGAATAATCCCTCTTGTTGTCGGAAGGCGGAAAGTCAGTTGCGTAACGCTCCGGACTCTCGTATGAGAATGTCAGATTACGGCCGGTATTATTTTCGGTAAACGATACGTATCTCTGTCTGTTCGGATTCGACGTTGCGTTTAATAGTTTAAGCATAGTAAGTATTCGGTCGGCCGCGGACTAATCTTGACTGGCAACCGCGATTTCACCCGGAGATCAATGGATCAAAAATTTTTTTACGGCTCCACGGCGTTGCAGAATTTTAATGAAAATCGAGATTGCTTCTCTTAAGACCGAAATATTATCGTGGATTCTTAATCGCCGCTAAAAGTCGTCTTAACAATTCGTCGGATGCATTCATCAAAAATAAGAAAATAATTAATACTCGGTTCGGAACGAGAAACGAAACATTTAGAACGGACATAACAATAAAACAATACGCCGCTCGCAAACCGAAACAAAACACAGAAAAATATGAATTCCGATCGGAACGGGCCATGGAAACAAAAGATGGCGGATTTAATGAAATGAAATAAAATATAAATTCCTTTTGCAAGCGAGAATTCTTACATTTTTAATTTGGTAGCGTGGAATGGGGCTAAAAACGGTCAAATTCCAGATTCATAAGCGACCGGGCGGAGGATGGTGATAGAGTGTGGAGCGAGTGTCGCGCCCGAAAACGAATATTCATTTTATTGAAATTCAATTCTACCGTGCGTCGCCGCGTCGGTGTGCTGAGATGTTTTTTTATAAATAATTAATTACTTTTCCGATTTTAAATGAATTATTGACTTTATCACCTGTGGGGCGCATACGGCGCGCCTAGCCTCCGAAGTAATTTAATTAGTTTTGGTGTCAGAAAGATTAAAAAGCTCCTGAGCAGATTCGTGATCTATACGAACAAGTTACTGGCATAAATTAGCTTCATGTCACAAAAAGGCATCTCGGTTCTCTTTTTGAATTTTAAATGTAGTTTGCATTCTTGCAAGCATTTATTCTTTTTAGATTCAAATGTAGAATGTAGGTTTGAATTTGGAAGTGCAACAATTAGTTCTAATTCGAATTCTATGATTGAAAGTTAATGATTCGCGACTTTTCTTGTAACCGTTATCAATATCTACCTACAAATGAAAGATATGAAAGAATATTTATAAAAACAACCTCGTGATGCGTTCCTGAACGGAACATATAATAAGTGTGGCAGATGCTGTTCAATATTGAGACGAAACAGACCGCCTTCCAATACGATGACTAATTCCAAGCGAATTGTTTATTTGTTTCAGCTTTTATGAGTAAACGTTGTCAGTTCACGGGAATCTTTACGATTATATCGATAATGTTGGTTTATTGTGTTGTTTTGTTGTTGGACTTTTAGGGTTCACGGTGTTCTGGTTTAATGAGTGGGTTTTTGACCACGAAAATATTGTTTAGGGAATCCTGAAAGTAAAACATTCAGTTTAAATTCTTTCTTTCCAGACGCCAATTTATTTGTAATGACAGATCATCATTATTCTCAAAGGTCGGTAGAGTCTCTCTTACTGGTCTAGGTAGAGAAAAAATTTAATTTAACCTGGATAGAGTCTTTTTAATTGACGTAGAGATCAAATAATTTAAAAAGAAGTTGAACAGTAATGCTTAAATCTATAAGGCTCCAGAGACATGACAAAAAGTTCAATTTTTCTAAGAGACTGGTGCATTTCATTCATTCATTCATACATTCATCAAATAATAATTTTTGTAATCATCTCTCTTTTAATTCACATCCCTAATTCACCTATCAGTTCTAAATTCAAAAACATTCCGCGATGACAATCAGCCATCATTTTTTTCAAAAATTCAAACGTCGAATTCCGAGAAACAAAAAACGTTACAACGAACAAGTACCAACATAACAATTTTAATATTTTAAACCGATACTGCGCAGGAGTAATAAAATCAATCATATAACAAGATACCAACAATTTTTACATTTGCCCTCGGTTCGAATTTAGCTTAAAAATAGACGTTTTGAGTGGTTTCCAGGCAGATAAGTTGTATTGATGTGTTTCAAGCAGACGGATGGATGGTCCATATTTTAGGGTTCTTCGTGATTGTAGGATAATCCTCGTCTTTAATGGTTTATGTTTATTTATGGAGGTTTTTTAAGTGTTCTGTTCCGTATAGAGTAATTTGTCTGGTTTGTTTTAGTGATCTTGTGTGTAGTTTAGTTGAAGCGTTTGTTAAGTTATTTTAATGAAACTGATCTTTGATCTGAGTCTCTATTTTTTAATTATATCAGCATACACAATTGAATCAATACATCAGCGTTTTCAATCAATCTGAAATCTCCCAATTCCCTCTAAAAAGCTCAACAACAAATCGAATCACAAAAAACAAAACACAATCCCGTAACAAGAATCCCAAGTATTTGTTTACAAACCACAGATTACTCCATCAGTACTGTAAACATTTTTCTCAACACCATAACAGCTAACACGTCAACGACTTCGAAAGCCGTGTCTTTCGAAGTCTTGAAGCCGATGTTTAAGTCACAATGGCGGGCGTGGTCGCGAGCTAGCGGCGAATAATTACACCTCCCTCCCTCCCCCCCCCCGAGGTCTAGCACCTCCCCCCTCCTCGTTCATTGAGCATTGTCTTAAGATGTGACCTCTTGAAGGTATCAACTTGTGTATGGAAATTGAGTCCAATTTGTCTAAAGAAAGCGGGGAGATGTGGTGTTTAAAATTTATGTGTCGCGGGCGCAGTGCGTTTAGATGACATTGTTTTTTTTTTCTGGATTTGCTTAATTTTGTTTTTTTTTTTTCAGTGCTGTAAAATAGGACGTGAAAATTGCATTTTTAATAGGTAGTATGGAGTCTTATTATCATAGTAAGTAGCTTATTGTGGAAAAAGGATCTTATTGGTATTGCCAGACTCTAAAAAAAAAGAGGTCAAATTAATTTGATTAAAACTCGAAAGCTTGTCTTTTGCCCTTCAGTAAATATCTTAACAACACATCAATTTCAGTCTCTATCAACGTTGAAAACACATAAAAAATTAGCATAAACTCTAATGGAACGTTTTTCATTCAACTATGAATTGTTCGTTCGTAAAAGAATGCGTCGGCCACCCCGCGTGCCTTATTGCGAGTACGTGAAGTTGGCGCGTGCGGTCATCTAGTCAGCATATCAATACAACAACTTACGTAACACAAAACGCGCACAGAATTACAGAATCGCGATTTCTCTATCACACCTTTCATACAAGAAACCATGACAATACAACCGCTAGACAATTTATTGTCCACTAAAAAACGTCTAGACACAAAATTGTAGTTAAATTCACGCGTGTTCAGTATAAACGTTGAAACGACATTCTTATCTAGTGGCGTTCTACATTCAAAATATAAGTGAAGCAATTGAAAAACGAACCGAACTAAGTTCATATTACTGGCTGCTGTTCCAAATTCGAACGTATTCAAATATCGAACGAGATGGATGACGCGGCCCCTGGAACATGTCTCACACAAATCATTTTTTTTACTTTTTTTTTTTCATTTTATCTTTACTGTACTTCTTGGTGTATTCCACGCGAGTATGTACATTTAAATTGCAAATACGTTTAATAATATTAATCATTAGCTATTTAGTCAATCTTTTCTATTTCTAAACTCGTAAAACCGCAGCGTTCCGAACCGAAACATTCAATCAACCGAAAATTTAAATAAAATATTACTCAAACTTATAGAATCATAATGTTAGACGTGGCTGGCTGGTTTCGGCGGCGATATGATCCCATTGATTGATGGGTGACCATGTTTCGTGTGGAGCGGACGATACCAACATAAAAGGGGTCGCGTTTTCAAACAAAAACTATGTTCAGAGAGGTCAAGTTATAATGGTAGTTTTATTTTTCAAGTGTGTTGACCCCGAATGCCGTGGACTAGTATCCACAATGTTTTGAACTTAATTAAAAATGTATAAAGAATTTATTGCGTGTCAAGACCGCCCCCGTGCTTGTGGAGCAGATTTCTGTTAATTACTACCAATTGATAGTAATGGCGGACAATTTGGTCGTCACTGCGTGTTAAAAAGACTGAATTATGAATGTTTTCTTGGTATTTATCTAATTTCCTGTTGGTATCGGATGACTGGCCTCGTCATACTGAGTCAGAACATGAGAATATAGAGATGAGGGATGCTGTTAACTAATATAACTAACTAAAACGTTAACGGATAGATTTTTAAGATTAGAACTTTGATGAAAACATTTTTCAGCTTATTACAAATAAGTATACTCCATTTGAAATAAGATTAGACATTTAAACAAACATTTTTTACAGTCCGTTCAACTGATTTTGACTTTTATACCGTAGGCATAAGGATGGCATTAAAAGCTAAAAAGTTGTTATAATACCAACTGTTTACTGCAGCTGCCATTTGTTATGCCACCAACGCAATAGAAGTCAAATTCGGTTGAACGGACTGTAAAAAAGGTTTATTTAATCAATTTAAATTTATGTCTAATCTTATTTTAAATGGAGTAATAGATAGGTACAGACGCCAACACATCAAGCTATCCGAAACTTTCAAATTTTCCCAATCAACTTTGAAACTTATAATTCAGCCATAAAGTTGAAAATCTATTAAATAAATTTGACAGATTATAGTAGCTTGAAGTGCTGACGTCTGTACTTGAAATTACTAATGACATGATTACTTGGACAATACTGTTATCAGTGCAGGAAAATATCGTGAGGAAATCTAGAGTGAAATCATCAACCCGTCTTGAACAAGTGTGGTGATCAATGCTCGTGCCTTCTCTGTATGAGAAGAGGCATTTGCCCTACAGTGGAACAATAATAGGCTAGTATTATTATCATGTTATTATTTAACTAAAACAGAAATCATGTACACGAAACTAAAATTATCGATCAATCATCAACTTTAAAATTACGTAAGCAACACAAATAAGTATTGGCACCTAATATTATTTTTTATGATTGCCTAAAGCACTTGTTTACTTATACGCTTCCTACACGCCACACTTAAAAGAGTGTGTAATAAACTAATAATCATCAACTCAACAACACGAGACAAATCGATACAAGCAAGCTTATAAACCTATTGAATAGTCGATTATTTAAGCAGTCTAATCGATTATCTGCTTTAGAAAGTAATGAGTGCATTCAAAATAAGTTACTATGTTTGTGAAACGAAAACCGAGTCATAATAATCGTTAGTTACCGGGATTATAACTAAAGCATAGTCGATTTCTTTCTAAACTAAAAAATCAATCATCCACACTCACAGGCGGATCATAAAGAATCATTCCCGTTCTATTTTCAAAACAGAAATTTGAATATGAACCGAAAGCTACATTCGAACGCTCCCCGTGTTTGTAATTCGTCCGTTTGAAAATGGAACTTGTTGTTCTTATTATGAATGCGTTAAGGATGCGCAAGAGCATGCGTCTGACGGTTTAGTAACTGATGCATTAATGCCTCGAATGATCTCTTACGTTTTTTTGTTCGACGCCCGGAGATTGGTCATTACACATCTGAATATGTGTTCTCCACAAAAAGTTGGATCACGACTCGGTAAAAAGTCGAAACGAGTCTTGTGATGTAAGTAGATAGCAAACGTGCTCTTTATGTTATTAGAATTTGAAGTTTCCGGATTGATTTGAAAGTTTTTAACGGGCCGAAACTATTTGGTGTAGAGCAAATTGATTTTATTGTATTACTTGGGTGTGGTTTCTCATAGAATCTAAGCCTTTGATCTTGTTAGATTTACAAACAGAAAGCTTTTTACTGATGCATTTGCTACAGCGAAAAGTATTGTGTTTCAATCAATAGAATTCCACTTGAACGTCGAAATAACACATAATTACTGCAACACTAATTTTCTTAGTGAAAAGCTTTTTCAGCTGTCAAATAGTGTGGTGAATGAATCGATCTTCAAAGCATTCAAAATATGTTGCGCCATATCGCTTGTCGCCGTCCTCCGTCCTCATAATTAAACGTTCACATATTCCTTAAACACGAGAATTAACCCCAATTGAGGGACCGCTCTATTTAAATTACTCGTTACACTATTCAGCTTTCTGGAAGTATGAGACACGTCACTAATCTATATCGCAGCTGCCAGATGTAAGTACTTTAGTCGATTTTTGTGTTGACATCACTATTTTGTTGTTCGTTTTACTTTTTTAAAATGATTTTTTTATTGAGTTTTAACATTGTTGTTTTTAAGCCGATAAATTGAATCTTTATGTCTATATTATAGCCGTTGTTTTATTTAAGTGTGATTTCATTTTTTTTTTCTATAAATAGTATAAAAAAAAAATAGTATAATAGCTAGAAAAATAATTGAATAGCCTGTTAGATCGTTTTCGAAATGAAGTTATTGGAAGTTATTTTTTTTACAAACATTAAAGCTTCTAATGGAATTGGTAGGCGCGTGAGGTAAAACTACACGTTAAAAAAAAGTATATCGTGCAATAAAAACAAAATATCTAAAATAGTAATAAAAATTCCGATTGAAAAAAATGTTCTACTCGTTCAGTAGCGCAGTTTAGCGAAAAATAATAATGTTATTTTATAAATAACGCGTTTTAATTTGAGTTAGAGCGGCGAAAGAAGTTCAACGCCGCGTTTCCTGTTTTTGAAAGACTCACTTTATACTTTATAGCTTTTTTGTTAGCAACCGGAATAACAAGATGGATTTCCGTTTTCGTAATGCACAACTACAATAATAATTTCGCATTAAAATAAACTCGCTATTGTGCCTTTGTGGGCTATAAAATTATCATAAGCGAAACACACAAGTAATAATCTCATATTTGAGCCCGTCCCGTCCGCCATCTTTAAAAACAATGAACGTTATTGTCTCTTCTTAATTCCATTTTTGAAAAAAT
This sequence comes from Agrochola lychnidis, assembly GCA_963680765.1. Lineage (NCBI taxonomy): Eukaryota > Metazoa > Arthropoda > Insecta > Lepidoptera > Noctuidae > Agrochola > Agrochola lychnidis. Next base: position 10,540,854 of record OY796873.1, read on the forward strand.
AATCCATTTCGCATTTCATCGCGAGTGCCTCATTGATTACTTTTGTACAAGACAAAAGAAAGCTTATGCGTTTACAAATACAGTCGTTGTCTGCTTGTAGTATCAAAGCGCAGCTGTGTTCTTGAAAGTATTTGATTGAAGAAAACTGGATCTTATCTAAAGGGATGAAGGGTGAGAATGGTCCGCTAATTGGTTTACGGGAATTGCATATATGAAGAGCGGAAAGGCGATACTGTAAGAAAGGGATGTGGAGAATGCACGATTTTGTAATGTGTCCGTTTATTATGATAATTATGCGACGACAAAATCGAATTATTTCGATACAAAGTAGGTACTTATAATAATATTTGTCTTATTTGTTGTGTTAATTTTATTGGACACGTGTTGTTTACATTAAATATGAAAATGAATAAATTACCTTCATTTTTATCTGTAACGGAGTAGATAATTATGGCAAATTAATGTAGGTTTATGTGTCGGTTTTTAATTTATAGACTGCATTTGCATTTTTATTGGCGGTTACATAAAAATCGGCATTCGTAATACGTGAAACAAGACTTGTGACATTTTATTTTTGCAAGTGAGCGTAACTTTTTAGTGATCTAATAATTATAATAAGTGACACTTTTATTACTTATATCTTATTAGTTTTATAAGATCAATATTAGTATTAGTTTAGGCAGAGGTGTACCTATACTACACCCACATTTTGTCAGTTATGTGAGTCTATTGCCATCAACCGGGCACAAATCCAGACTCCGGGCTGCTACTGAGAAATTTCTAATGTATAAACCTAAAAACACCTTGACCAACCTTTTTTTTAAGTGAAAATTTATTTAGGCGTGATGGGCATTTTTGAGATGGGACTAGACCATTGATTTCGCGACACTGTTACTGAATTTACCGACACAGTGTAGTAAAAGACATCAACGCGTTGATTACCGCGGTGACGATTTTTTTTTCAAATTTTCACTTCTGTCAGCACTCCCGCAGTGCCACTGTTTTTTTTTTTTTTCTAGACATCGAACCAAGGACTTCATGCAGTAGCGCTTACGACCATTAGCTTAACGAGGCCGTCGCGTCGTGATGTTTTGTTACAAACCCAATCACCAAGCACCAACATTCAACAACTAAACTTATTATCACATCAAAGAAAAATACATAGTTATCATTCTGTCAACAAATGCAGAAGTTTGTTAAACATTAGCAGCTACGAATAACTACTAATTTTAAACAAACAAGTCATTCAATTCAAATTAAACAGCCCTATCGAACCTTAATGTACAGAAATCCAGGAAAACATAAATACGTTTAATAATTTCCAGCACCTGGGGCGGCCGAGCTCTGCTCTGGTGAAAATAGAGAATGCTCATTATAGTATAGGATAGTACATACTAATTCCATACTGCCATGATAGTAGGTACTTACTAATTCCATGCTGCCAGGATCATTGTTCTAATGTCAATAATGTCATGCCATTATTATTCTAAACTTTGGGCGACCGAGCGGCGAGCTCTGCTCGGGTGAAAATACGGAGAAAACTAATTTTTCCAGCACGCGTAGCATAACCACCGTAGAAATGAGTTTTGTCGACGGAAGAATAGACAAAATGACAGATTGTGATTGTTTATCTGTCATTTTGTCTATTCTTCCGTCGACAAAACTCGTTTCTACGGTGGTCATGCTACGCGTGCAGATGTGAGATCTAGCTAGATCGATTTTTCGTAAACCTCTAAATTGCAACTTTCATCGAAATCGTTAGAGCCAATTTCGAGAACGTGAGTAGGTACAAATATGTATAGAAACAAATTTCAGTATCGAATTAGAAGTGATCAATTTATAAATTGCTTATTTGTAACCATAAGCGGTTAATATACCCCTTAAATGGTCGTTACTTGACATGACTGACAGAGAGACAGTCGATACACTACTTAAAGGACGGAAAACTTAAGTACTTCTGATATAAATGGCAGGCATATGGCAATATTACTAACTACCTATGTAGTTAGCCACACGGGTCGATCGATCAGGTTAAGCTACGCTTGCCGCGGTTGGTTCGTGGATGGGTGACCATCCATTACATATCGAGAACTGTGCCTCGGAAAGCACGTTAAGCCGTTGGTCTCGGCTGTTATTCGTAGATCTTTGACAGTTGTTACGGGTTGTCAGAAGTCTAAAAGTCTGACAGCCAGTCTTACCAAGGGATATCGTGTTACCCAGTAACTGGGTTTGTGGAGGTCAGATAGGCAGTCGCTTTATGTAAAATACTGGTATTCAGCTGCATCTGGTTAGACTGGAAACCGACCCCAACAAAGTTGGGAAAAAGCTAGGAAGATTAATTGACTTATTATGTAGTTCTAGTAAGAAATTGATATTGGTATTTTTGCTTGTCGATAAAAACGTAATTGGACTAAGGACTAACAAGTACGCCATTTCTTAGCAAATTAAGTTGTTGACAAGTAATTAAATTTGACCTTTTTCAATCATTTTTGTAAAGGGGATCATTGTTGGAAAAAAGTATGATAAAAGTGAAAGAAACACTTGATAGTTAGTGAAAAAACTTATGTATTTTGAACTTAGGTTCATACAACAGTTTATAAGTTTAATGTGGTTAAGTATCTAGGGGTTTATTAATAAACGTTGCTTAAAGTTAAGTGAAGTTCAAACGTCAAAAATGTGTTGTTAAAAGTCGCTAATTATTACTTATCTTTAAGAAACGTTTATAAATAAACCCCTATGTTTATCTATGCAACAGTTGAAAGGCTAATTGATCTAAGCGACTTTTTGTAAAACTTGCTCCTGCATAGTAATTTTTTTTTAATTCATAAAAAAACAACTATTTAATAGACTTTTATTTACTTAAATCAATCAATCATAATAAGATCTTATTGTGATTTAAAAAAAAACAACCAATCCATCCTCCTGCAAGTTTTACAAAATGTTGTTTAGATCAATTAGCCTTTCAACCGTCGTATGAGTTATGAAAATATAAAAAAAAAAACAGTGGCTCTCCGGGAGTGCCGACAGAAGTGAGAACTTGAACAAAAATTGGCGCCGTGGTAATCAACGCGTTGATATCTTTTTAATAGTCAAAAGCTGGCGTCGTCACAGTGTCGCGAAATCAATGTTTTAGTCCCATCTCAAAAATGCCCAACGCGCCTAAAGAAGTTTTCACTTCAAAAAATAAAATAAAGCATTCTGTCAGGTTAAGAGGACCTACATTTTGTATATTTCATTAAATTTATTTTAAGTGTTCATTTCAACGTAGGATTCAGGGTAAAGGAGACGTTTCATTTTTGTATGGGACTCCGGCCATAACATGTACTCATTAGAAAACCTGGGAAACGAACCCCTAAATACAATAAAGACTGTTTTTTTCCATAATATCTAATACTTTTTGGGCACAAAATAAAAACCGAAAATGTTTGACGTTTGACAGGACAAATACGACCATCGACAGCTAGCCATTTTCGTCCAGAAGTACCTACAAATCTACAATCCACAAAAGCAGTTTTTTTATTTTTATGATGAATCACACTTTCTAATTAATCAAAAAAGTTGTATAAGATAGCTATCTTTATATAGTACAGAAATACATGCCTTTCATATTTATTTAAATGACGTCTACGTGATATTATTATGTTAAAATGTAACATGATTTCTGGACGAAAGCAGTATGCAAGTAAAACGACGCCATGATGAATAGAATATGGCAATAATTTGTTAAACTATTATTTTTTGTGCCGAAGTAATCAGGGGAATAAACAGGAAAGACTATTTTTCCTCAATTCGTGGAATTTTTTCCTTTTTTTACATTAACGTACACTTTATGGCCGAAAATGAAACATCTCCTTTTCCGGAGTTTTCAATCCAACAAAACGAACTTTGACGTTTGTTATGTTTCCCATGTAATAGGGGGCGAGCTATTGCCATCGACCGGGCACAAATCCTGGGTATTTGTTTTTTTTAAATTCTTGTGTAAAGGAAATACACAGCAGCTCGTGGCTAAGTAATAACAGCCGCACGGATCGATCCATTAGGTAAAACTACGCTTGCCGGGGTTGGTCCGTGGATGGATGATCATTTCTACATACCGAGACTCCTCCGTGCCTCGAAAAGCACGTTAACCCGTTGGTCCCGGCTGTCACTCGTGGATTTTTGACAGTCATAACGGGTCGTCAGAAGCCCGAAAGTCTGATAACCAGTCTTACCAAGGGGTATCGTATTACCCACTGGGTTGTGGAGGTCAGATGGGTAGTTGCTCCATGTAAAATACTGTTATTCAGCTGCATCCGGTTAGACTGGAAGCCGACTCCAACATAGTTGGGAGAAGGCTAGGAGATTGATGTTGTCTATAGGAAATACAATGCTCAGCTTCTAACTTTAAATGAACATCACAGAAGATCCTCTTTATTCTAATTTAACACCATATCTTATATTTCTTACTTTTATTTTTCTCTAAAAAGAATATTACTAATAACTGTTATCATATTAATTTCCCCCTATTACATGGGACTTAAACATAACTGGCGAAATGTGGGTGTATCTACTACAGGTACACCTCTGCCCAACCCTTTGGGGAAACAAGGCGTGATGTTATGTTGTGTTATGTTATATTAATTTATTTCCCACTGTCAATCTGCCTAGCCTTTTCCCAACTATGTTAGGATCTTCAAGTGTAACCGCATGCAGCTGAATACCAGTATTTTACATGGAGCGACTGCGTATTCGACACCCTTTGGTAAGACTGGTTGTCAGACTTTCAGGCTTCTGACGACTCGTAACGACTGTCAAAGATCCACAAATTACAGCCGGGACGTATTTTCCGAGGCACGGACGAGTCTCAGTATGTAAATATGGTCACCCATCCACGAACCAACCCCGGCAAGCGTAGCTTAATCTGATGGATCAACCCGTGCGACTGTTATTACTTAGTCACGAGCTCCTCCCTCACAATTTATTACCCACCGTATTCCCTATAGAACATTGAGTCGACTTCCCATCTATCCAGCTCTTACAGCTGGATAATATCAGGCTTTTACACAAATAAAGTCCTGGGCGAAGCGGCAGGGTGTGTTAGACTCATATTGACTAAAACCCACCCGTGTTTCTTCAGTTGCAAGTATGTTGCCAGTGGCCACGGTATCCCTTTCAGACTTTCCCGCAACCCCGGCAGGCATCGGCCAAATCGGACCTCGTCAGATGTGCTGACATCTCTTTGAGGTGCGCGTGGAACAAAACGCGCCGTCGACCCGGGACTGGTCCTTATCGGACCGCGAGCTACCCATTGCTCACCGTCCGCAAGCCCGCGCCTACGGTGGCCGGAAATTAGCCTGTGATTCCCGACGCCTAGGGCGTCTCCTCCTACGGCGGATAGGGGCGCGAGGGCGCGAAATTTGCCTCTCCCTCACGCGTTCCACCTCCTCCTTCGCGAGAATTACTGCTGCGCAGAAAGAGGTGACGGCATCCCATTTCCTCTCGCTCCATACCATGGCCCGAATCAGGGCCGGACGCGAGAGATCACCGCCGCCTACGGTGGCCGGGAATTGGTCTGGGATTCCCGACGCCCAGGGCGTCTCCTGCGGCGACGAGGAGCATCTGATATCTGGACCTCAGTCTTATAAAGAGCGTTTCTATATCCTACGGACGGTAAGCAGTAAGTTTTAAGTAACGAGTAACCGTACTGTCATCCATGATAGTATTTTAGGAATCTACGAATGGTTGTTAGTGTAAGTTCTGACTATCTTCCGATTTAGTCCTGGTAATGTCATAACAGCTGGTATAAATTTCAGATGATACAACACTAGTTGTAAAATAATATTGTAAGTAAACTGTTGAACTAAAGATGTTTAACACTTGTACAAATAGTCAATATTGATCACTGATCATTTTGTTTCCTGTCCCTATTTAAAAGTGGAATAACCTGAACTTTTGGTTCCAGCTTTCATTCGTAGATCTTTGACAGTCGTTACAGAAGTCTAAAAGTCTGACAACCAGTCTTACCAAGGGGTATTATGTTATCAAGTATCTAGGTTGTGGACGTCAGATAGGAAGTCACTCCATGTATTACTAGTATTTAGCTGCATCCGGTTAGACTGAACTGGACTGGCAGATTGATTGTACTAAACTTGTAAACTGAAATAGCGAAAAGTTCAACCCTATTCTTTTTTTTCTATCGCATTGTAAACCTCTTTTGTTTTGTAATCACTAATTTAAAAAAAAATCACGCCAATCATTCACAAAACAATCGAATTTCAAAATTTGCATTCCATATCGGTTGGACTGGCGTCGGAACTTTTTGAAAATCGACTACTTTTATCGATATCGTTTAAGCGTTCGATATTTGAATGAATCACGTGACATGAGTCAGGTCCATTGTTCGTACACAATACTTACGTCGACTCGAGTAAATTAGGAAATGTATTTTTTATTGGAAAGCCACTCGGAATTACAATGGAGGGTAATATATGACACACGTACGAGTTTCCAGTAAGCGGCGTGATAGTATTCGATGTTCGAACGTTATCGTACGCTGTCTATGGCCGCCCATTGATGTTCGAAAAGAAGTTTACGAGTGTTGCCCACTAAAAATATTAATTAATTACCCATTGCGTCGGGTGTAGGCAGTGTATTATTAATAGTTGCAACTGAAATTCATGATGCTGGGTGTTAAATTGTTTGTTGACTTACATTAACATAATTATAACTTCCTCTTACATTTGCAAGTTGTTTATCTTGCGTAAACTCAAACATTTCCCGTTTCGCATTGTTTTACTCAGAAGTTAAAGAAAAAAATATCTTTTATTTATATAACAATCACGTTCGGCTCACATTGATTGTGCTCGTGGCTAGTGACGTCACCTCCGCCGCCTGATAAGGGCCACTTCCGGTCGAAATCCTGACCGATGGCAGAATGAATGACTGACCGAATGAACGGAACGAACGACCTTAATCAAAAATTGAGGACGAATATTTCTCATTCATGCTACATTTTTGGAAGCTGGTATTATTTGTAATGCAACTGACGTTTGGCGATGTGTTGCATAAAATAATAATTTAATTCATAATTTACGATTTGTCAACCATATATCACACGGGTACAGGATAATAAATTCATATAGACATATAGGGTTGAAATAATTATGACTAATATAAGCAACTTGTGCGTATTTCATCGACATAGTCTGTGCCTACATTTAATTGCTGACAAAATGGAATAATTTATGACGGCAATTTTTCTAAGAACAGGTGATAAAGTTTCTTTAATATTTGCAATTAGGCAATGCAATGATTGAGTAATAAACTTCAAAGTTATTGTTAATTTTAGTATTTCAACTACAAAAAGATCAAAAATAGAGCTTTTTAACCAGTCTCGGAACAAGGTGGACCGATGACCTGGTGAAGGCCGGAGGAATCCGCTGGATGCGGGAAGCACAGAACCGGTCGAAGTGGCGGTGCTTGGGGGAGACCTAGCTATGTCCAGCAGTGGACGTCTTTCGGCTGAAATGAGGTTGATGAGAGCTTTTTAATAATTATTTTATAAACTTTACTGCTCCCTGCTGGTGGTAATCACATATCTCTACATTCTCTACGACGGGAAAATAGACAAAATGACAGATTGTGATTGTTTATCTGTCATTTTGTCTATTCTCCCGTCGACAAGACCAGTGTCTACGGTGTTCATACTACGCTTGCTGAAGTAGTTTAGAAAACCTTATGGGGACGATAACAGACTTTTAATGATTTTATACTGAAGATGACGTCTAAACGAGTAGTGTTAATGATTTGGAAAAAATATATGTTAAATTAGAGCATTTTAATATAGGCATATTTTTGATTATGTTTATATATTACATAGTGAAATTAATTTGTAAAGTTACATCAAAATCTTTTCATATTTGAAATAACAAACAAGCAATTAATATCTATTATTATATTATCTACATAAGCCAGGGAAAAAACCTCATAATAAGTAATTTTACAAAACACGTCAAATTCACACTTTTTCAACAAGTAGGTACTAGGAATCCATAAACTCAAGAATATTATAAAAACAAACAGAACGAATACATTTTTGGATTTTCCTCATTCTATTATAGCGTGTTTCCGAGAATTGTCGCAAAAACAGCGGAATTTTAATAAAAAACTTAAAAGGTGTTTCTTGATTTGGTAACAAGGTTCCGTACGATCTAATTTGAATCTGTTTGATTTGCAGTACCAATGTGAGTTATTTAATTCATATGTACTTTCTGAGTTTATCTTGGACATTACTGACTTACTTAAAAGAAGATGTAGTGACAAAAATTTAAAAGAGTATACTGAGATGGTTTGGGCATGTTGAGAGGATGAATGAAAGGCGACTAACAAAATGTATTTACAAGGCTGATGTGAAGGGAAAGGCCAGTCGGGGACGCCTTAGGAGGACTTATATTGACCTTATTGGTGATGTTCTTCAGAAAGGCCAGGTGCGTAGTACTCGCAACCGGCGTGCGTGTGTGACCAGATGTATGAACGTAAACGAGGCAAAAGGAGTATGTAAGGATCGTAGCAGGTGGCCTTCTGTGATTTCTGCCTACCCTCATGGGAAGAAGGCGTGAGTTTATGTATGTATGTATGTATGAAACCTGGACTTATAGTTAATACGTAAATATATGCCAGTGACCTTGAGTGGTTAGCTTGCGTGTTCTGTACTGAGCTCACGCAACGCGTCGTACGTCCAGCCAGTAATAGGACTCGCCCATCAAGGAGCGCTGTCCCAAATTACATGCATTATTAATTTATTTTACTAAAAAAAAGGTATTTTAATAAAAAACGTAAGCTAAAAGATTAATAATTAAATTGTCTCTAAAATGGTGTAGTTTCAGAAAAATACACTTGATAGATTTTACGTGATTCTCAGTTTTTTATCCGCGTTAGACATAACTTTACAAATTAATTTCACTATGTAATATAAACAAAATCAAAAATATTTCATTATTAAGTTATTAAGAAAATGCTCTAATTTAACATATTTTTTTTTTTCAAATCATTAACACTACTCGTTTAGACGTGATTTTCAGAATAAAATAATTAAAAGTCGGCTATCGTCGCCTTAAGGAGTTAACTCCAAAAAGGCATGTTACGCCGACCTCAAATAAAATGATGATGACAGTGGACTAAATTGTCTATTGATTCTGTTAGTAAATAGTGCCCAATTAGTGAGCCAAGTAAGTTTCCTACACTAACTAATGCAATAAAGAAAAACGAATTTATATTTTTGTATGTAACGAATAAACTTAAAAAATACTGAACCGATTTGAAAAATTCTTTCAGCAATGGATAGCTACATTATTTTGTATGTTTGTATGTAACGAATAAACTTAAAAACTACAGGACCGATTTGAAAAATTCTTTCAGCAATGGATAGCTACATTATCAGCTTTTATCCCCATATTCCCGCGAAAACGGGAACTACGCGGGTGAAACCTAGTAATTATTATAAAGAGGTTGTTTTTTTGTTTATTTCTTTGTAGAAGGTAATCTCCGGAACTACGAGTCAGATTTGATAAATTCTTTTTGCATTGGATAGCCCAATTTTTGAAGAACATCACGCTACTACTTTTAGGAGCCGAGAAAAAGAAAAAAAGGCAGAAAAAGCGCTAAGCGGAAACGAAGGAATAGCGAGAGCGGGCGATTTTTTTTTCTTTTTATTTATTAACATATCACGCGGGCAAAGCCGCTTACGGAAGCTAGTCAGGTATAAAGTAACCCAACAATAATATACCCAAGGTTTAACAATGTAAAACATAAAAGTTATTTAGATATTCTTCATCGCATAAGTCTTGCTGTCGGCTTCAATGTTTCTTTCAACAAATTAAGTGCTTGCCAAACACAATCGTTGTGCCTTGCCAAGATAATCTTTAAACTTTTCGACATAGACTGTTGAATTAAATTCCTGTTGTCTGTATTAGATATTTTGGGCCAGATTTACCTACCTAGTGGTATAAACAATTATCTAAAAAATCTATATTCCTAGCCTTTTCCCAACTATGTTGTGATCGGCATTCAGTCTAAACAGATGCAGCTGAATACCAGTATTTTACATGGAGCTACTGTCTATTTAAGCTCCACAACCCAGTAACTGGGTAACACGATACACCTTAGTAAGACTGGTTGTCAAACTTTCGGGCTTCTGACGGCCCATAACGACTATCAAAGATCCACGAATGACAGCCGGGACCAACAACGGCTTAACGTGCTTTTGGGTAAATAAACACAGAGAAATAGAGGATTCTCTAAATCATGAAAGCATTAACACTTATCTACCTATTAACACTGCAATATGAAAACATTGTAGAAACCATTTATTTTTAAAAGAGTAACCGTGGTGTTTCTTGCCGGCTCTTCTCCATAGGAAGCGACCAATTGGAACCGTGCACCTAGCTTCTGACGTTTCATAAGTGCCCTTGTAGGTTTATGTGAAATAAAATATTTTAAATTGAATTGAATTGACTTATTCTCAGCAATTTTGGGATCAAATCAAATGTGACTGAAAGTTTCGTTCTTTTGCAAAATTTTACTGTTTTGTAGCATTTAAGCAATTGCCAGGTGGGTGGACGACCTACAGAAGATCGCAGGGTAGATCTGGATGAGACTCGCACAGACCAGGGAAGCATGGCACAAAAGGGGGAGGCCTATACTCAGCAATGGGTGGAACAAGACTGCCAATGATGATGATAATGCTGAGCAAAACTTAGATTTCCATTAGTAAAATTTTTTATTGAGCCTATGATGAACTTCAAGTATCAAGATTTTTTTCACTCCTCTTGCTCAAAAAGTCTGTCATTATACCAGAGCAGGGAAAAATAGCATATCTTGCTCTGGGGGAAAAAGTAATTTTTGTCTGCAACCGACGAGCCTACAAAAAGGAAAAAGTCTTTATTCTTATGTAAAACTAACTTTTTTCTACCGCATACCGAGATAAAAAGTTTCCTTAAAAATTCAGATTGAACAAATTGTATATTTTTTTAATAAAATAAACTATTTAATATTGTGTCGGATTATTTTATTTTCTCGCAATCGTAGTGAAAAGTAGAGTGTAACACACGGCGCTAAAACTCATTATAACTCGGTTTTTATTTACTCTCTCGCACACAACTAACTATTTGCACTAGGTACTAAATTAAAGTACTAACTATCTGTGTAAATAAATATAAAAACATTGGTATCAAGATTGGATTTCAATTGCAAGAAATGTAAGCTTTACGTCTAAATATCTAAACTAATGGAATTATCTAATAGTTTTCTGCATGTTGAACTATCACACGGATCCCTATAAAACTGACGTTATTTGTTTTTAAGGAGTTACATATTATTAAGTATTTTATTTTAGTATTCATGGCAGGAAAATAAATATTAATATTTGAGTAAGTTGCGTTAGTTACTTAATACTATGTGTTAGTATTAGAATAACTTGTAAAATACTGGTATTCAGCTGAATCTGGTTAGACTAGGAGCCGACCCCAACACTAGGCAGATAGTGATGAGTGAGTAATAGAATAGAGCTTTGATCACAGGGTATTGTTTTTTTTTTAATATTAACTTTATTTTACACCAGAAAAAAAACAAAAAAAATGGGTTTTGGCTGTGTCACAGACACGGCCGTGTGTTCTTCGTGAATACGTGTACGTTACGAGTAATATTTTGTTTGAGACGAATTTTTGATCGTTTAGCTATCGAGCGGTGTAATTAAATTTTAGATGTAGATGATAGATAATCAAACTGTATACCCCGATTTTGATATCATCAGTTTTTTAAGTGAAAACTTCTTTAGGCGCGTTGGGCATTTTTGAGATGGGAAAAAACAATTGAACTCGCGACACCGTTACCGATACCTCATTTTTGTAAACGCGATTGTGTTCATTATTTATATTACGTTACGAATCAATGTTCTATGCAAGTATTTTTACTTTAAAGGTTTTGGAAGTATTCTTTTTTTTTGTAAACGCGATTGTGCTTTTATTTAGATAAGGTTACGGACCAATGTTCTATACAAGTATTTTTTTTTTCCACTAAGGCGATCTTGTTTTCTTGTAGTTTTCACTTCTGTCGTCACTCCCAAAATGCCACTGCATTTTTTTAATTGCCTCTCACTATGCAAGCAAATTTAAAGACCGCCAAAGTAAAAAATTAGATAAAATGGATTCGTTAATTTCTCGTTTTAATGGAGGAATATTAATTACAAATAGGATCAAAGTTAATTGCTAACATAAATCAGTGGTATTAATTAACCAACCTGAAATGGTAAAATTATTATTCCCGAAATTCATTCTTTGCCCATCGCTGCTGTAAATTTTTTACTGTATCGTTTTTTATAAAAAAAAACTATTATCAAAGCACGTGCCTTCTCTGTATGAGAAGAGGCATTTGCCCAGCAGTGGGACAATAATAGGCTGCTATTATTATAATACTTATTTATGAAGTAAAATATTACCTATGTGAAGTATTCCCGCTTGAGCACCAATTTTTTGAAGCACCTATGCATTCAGCACCAAAAGTGGCAACACAGATTGAAGCTACTTTGGGTGTTGGCAGTGAAGTGGGAAGAAGGGAGGGACTTCCCCGGCATTATAGCTCTCAAGCCGTGAGACGCGTTGGATTGTATGATTTGTTTTAAAATTATTATAAATTTCTATAAATAGAGGAGCTCGTGGCTAAGTAATAACAGCCGCACTGGTCGATCCATTAGGTTAAGCTACGCTTGCCAGGGTTGGTCAGTGGATGGGTGACCATCTTTACATACCGAGACTCCTCCGTGCCTCGGAAAGCACGTTAAGCCGTAGGTCCCGGCTGTCATTCGTGGATCTTTGACAGTCGTTACGGGTCGTCAGAAGCCCGAAAGTCTGACAACCAGTCTTACCAAGGGGTATCGTATTACCCAGTTACTGGGTTGTGGAGGTCAGATAGGCAGTCGCTCCATGTAAAATACTGGTATTCAGCTGCATCCGGTTAGACTGGAAGCCGACCCCAACATAGTTGGGAAAAAGCTAGGCAGATGATGATGATAAGTTTCTATAAATTGGTGCTGAATGCATAGGTGCTCAAAAAATAGGTGCTCAAACAGGAATACTCATTAATATTACCTATGTTATAATAAAAGGAATATATTAGACATTGTACACTTTATTTAGAAATACAATAAAAAAACCTGCATTTGAAAGGTTAAACTTAAAAGACAAAGTAATTATATTATTGATCGATATTAATGAGTAGCAATAAGATATCAATAGGTGTTACTAATTATGTGATAAAATGGTTGCAATTTATAACTGTCTTAGTATTGTTAATATTAGAAACTGGCTGTGGTGCATTACCTATTATAATTTATTTTAAATTTGACTTGTTAGTATTATATAAAAAGGATTGTGTGGTTTTATGAAACTACGGTAAAAGTGAAACTTCTATAGGCGCCGCCATATTGGCCTTGGCTGCTCTGACGAGCGCCTTTCACTTTATCCCTACTCCGCGGTCGACCGTCACGCGACATGCAACACACAGACGAAAAAGTTTGAGACGATGTAACAAAAGTTTCACTTTAAAATCGAAAAAAAAAGAAACCGCAAGGTTGCCATATTTAGACATTGCTATAAATATATTTCTTACAAATTACCGACAGCTTCGTTGAGCTAGTGGTCGCAAGTGCTACTGCTGAGCATGAGGTCCTGAGTTCGATTCCCGGGTCGAGCAAAGTGTTATTGGGTTTTTCCATCAGGAATTTCTCAGTAGCAGCCCAGATTCTAGATTTGTGCCCGGGTGTTGGCAATAGGCTCACTCATATAACTATAGATATTTAAACTATAAAATGTAGTACAGAAGATATATTTATTCGGATGCATTATAATCTAGTTAACCAGTACTAAACGCAATCATAGTTCGAGCTATCAACAAATCAAAATAATTATATTTATAATCGTTTATCAAATTAATTATGCCTGATAATTGACTGTCTAAAGACGTATAATATTAATCATAAACGGATAGAAACTAATCTATACATATACATAAAATAATGTCATTTTTTGTGTCTGTCTGTATGACTGCGTTGTTCTTCTAAACTACGCAACGAATTTTGATGCGGTTATACGCCATCACTTAGGGAATTTATTCCGGAAGGTTTATGTGTATTATGCAGGTATATTAAACTTAAATATAATATGGTAGCGCTTGCGACCACTAGCTCAACGAGGCTGTTAGGAATTTGTAAGAAATTTATTTTTCACACCTCTTGCACAAAAAGTCGGTCATTGTAGCTTACCAGTGCGGGGAAAAAATAGCATATCTTGCTCTAGGGGAAAAAGTATTTTTTGTCTGTAACCAACGAGCCTACAAAAACGAAAACGTCTTTATTCTTATGTAAAACAAGCTTTTTCTACCACATACCGGGATAAAAAGTTTCCTTAAAAATTCAGATTGAACAAATTGTATATTTTTTTAAATAAAATAAACTATTTAATATTGTATTGGATTATTTTATTTTTTCTCAATCGTAGTGAAAAGTAGAGTGTAACCACACGGCGCTGAAACCCATTATAACTCGGTTTCTATTTACTAAAACTACCTCGATAGAATGGATTATTTTAGCCCCTCGTGTAACAATCTACTATTTAGCAATGTCTAAATCATCTATGGCAACCTTGTGGTTTCTTTTTTTTTTCTATTTTATATTATAACAGCCAGTTTCTAATATTAAAAATACTAAGACAGATATAAATTGCAACCTTGTTATTTTAATAATTACACCTATTGATATCTTGTTGCTACTAATTAATATCGATCAATAATATAATTACTTGGTTTGTCATTTAAATTTAGCCTTTCAAATGTTGGTTTTTTGATTGTAAAATTGTACGATCATGTCTTATATATTATTTTTGTTATAAATAACGTAATACTAATAGGCTAGCCCCCTATTACATGAGACCCTTCGAGAAATATAGGGGTGATGTTATGTGTAATGCTAAAGTGGCAAAACAAACAAGAATATCTTGTGAAAATTGTAATAAAAGTAGAGTTTCAATATTTATAATTCAATGTTTATAAAAGCCCTATATAGCTTCCGCTAGCGGCTTCAACGCGTGATCTTACTTTAATAATATATTATATGATTTTATATTTATATAATTTTTATTATAAATGTGAAAGTTTGTGAAGATGGATGGATGTTTGTTACTCTTTCACGTAAAAACTACTAAACGGATTTGAATGAAATTTGGCACAAATTTAGTTTATAATATGTATTAACACATAGTATACATTTAATTACGATATTCTTACGGGATCGAGACTTATGTTGATGAAACCGCGGGGCGCTGCTAGTATATTTATAAATTAAAGCCCTTGTTATTCAGTGATAATACCAGCATTCTTCTGGTGAAGAAATTTTTAAAATCAGTTCAGTAATTAGTTTATTATAAACATAAATACAAATCTTTAATTTTTATGATATTAGTGTAGATTAAATCCCTGTTATAGGTTATAATAACATTATTACTGAAATATTACTAAGAAATTGGGGTGGGTATTACTATATGTACACCTCAAGACGGGCTAAATATAATAAAAGCTATTTAGTCGTGTGTGTTCATAAACATATTAAAAAATATATATATGTATATATATTATATATTCCAAGTGATTTAAAAACTTTAAATCTAGCTTGTTTAAAAAAAAACTACATACATGGTTACACTCTAATAATTTTTACAGCTTAAAAGAATTGATTGACGGGAAACATTTGTAATATAACCTATAATAAATCAAATAAAAAATTGTTTATTTGCACCTTCAAGTAATATAAAACATGGTTTACAGTGAAAATAGGCCTTAAGGTAAGTAAGGTTGTAAGTTCGAGTTGCAGCCAATATCTAAGCTAAGATAACTTAATATCTTGTAAATATAGGTATCAGCGCCATAATATTTGCATGATATGATACAAGCAAAACATATATGCTCTATAATGTCTTTTTAAAACAACTTTATATACCATGTTTTATGCAAATAAATATAAATATAATTACTGCTTATCCCTTCGGGGATGACAAGCGTGATATTATGTTATGTGTTACTAAAAAAAAAACTAGATGAGTTCGGCGTTTCCTATCTGACTACTCTGAGAAGAAAGGCCGAAGCAAACTCAGAGGTCGCAGTCTCTTTTAAAGTCCAGATATAATCTTAGTCAGGCCATATGAGGACCATGTAGATTAGTGTCTGAAATGGTCTTTTGAGGAAAGAACCACACAGATTTGATTGGACCTGTCAAAGTCAAATCATTTATTTCAAATAGACCCATGTATGGCACTTTTGAACGTCAAGAATTACAAAATAATAAAATTGATTCTAGTCGCCCCTTCCAAAAGGTAGTTTTCGTATGGAGAAGAATGGGCAAGAAAGACGTAAGGCGTAAAAGTAGACGATTTTCCTAAAATTTTGTAATTAATAAGTCAGTGTGTGAGGAAGTAATCACAGAATGTAAAATCAATGTCATAAAACACAAAATAATAAATTTTACAATTAAACTAGCAACCAGTTTGATTTTGTCTTGATTCTAAATTGTCCTATGGAGCAGGACCAGCATGTTTCCAAGCACTCTTATCTTGGATATAATCCTGTAATTTGTAATACGCTTGTTTACAAAGTGTACTTTTAATAAGAGTTTTAAATTTTCTTTCATTTAATTGCAATATGTCACAAGGTATTTTGTTGTAACATTTAACACAGTAACCAGTGTCCAGCCAGTGCGAGCATTTATCAGTAATCATGAAGCTCAACTCGACGAACAATAAATACCAAAGAAAGGACATTGGGGTAGGCCGCATAAACTACTCAAACTGTCAGATCATTATTAAAACTAGCTGAGAAATAAAAAATACAGTCATAAATAGTTAGAAATTTTAATACGCTGGTTATATTTAAAAAGCCAATGTAATAGAGGCCCAGCCTAAATATAATTGGTGAAATGTGGGTACACTTCTGCACAACCCTCTGGGGATACTAGCATGATGTTATGTATTTACCTATGTAATATTAGTTCACTTAATTACTTACTTAAAAGTAAAAACAACAGAAAATCGCGTAGAACAAACTTTTCTTTCCAAGACCGTGCGGCCATTTTGAAAGTTCATTTATAAAGCTCTGTAACTTTATTTTCAGTAAACTTTCAGAGATATTTATTTATGTCTCAAGTATTTTATCGTGAACTTTATATTTTTTAATAAATGAACAGTTACTTTAAAACTACTAACTTCAATCAACGATATAAATTACTAAAAGCTTTTAAAACCATCCACTACTATCGATAACTTATATAATCAAAATTGCTATTTACAAATGAATTAGATTTATTGATCTATCAATTAGAAATTGATTATCTAAACAAATTAATTTATTTATATATTAGGGACAAAAAACAGTTACATACTACAAAATACAGAGAAATAATTAAACTAAGATTTAACAACAGACATGTAATCCACATCATTGTCCACGTTTTAACTAAAGAATAAAAGTGCTGAAGGCAAGTGATAAATAAAAATTAAAAAAACTGTCGTCTCTTCCAAAATATTGCTGTTACTTAGCTTAATTTAAATTACTCGCTAAACAAAATATAGAGAGCCATTTTATTTAATAATTGCTTAGATATACAAATTATACCTAGTTTTATGAAATGCGTGTTGTAAGATCAATAATATCCAGCTAAAACTATCTCGAAACTGCAATATATACCTCACAAACTAACATAACATCCAAAATTCAATTGTTGTCTTAAACATATCTATATCAACAATATTATATATCGCATCAAACGGGAATCGTACTCGCTGCAGCGTCGGTCTGAGCTTGATCTTCTAACCAAGCGACCTATGACCCTTGATACTTTGATACTAGATGTTCCTCAGTATCTGATCTCGATTGGTGAGATAAGAGAAAAAATGCACGTTCCAGCATCTTGAGATATGTATCTTTTGTATGTTCACGCTGTGAGAGAGTGGGGTAGGCAGATAGTTTGATTTGTAAGAGAAGTTTAATTTGTGCGAGAATCTAATAAGATTTTGTTTTCTTTTTTTTTTGTTTATGTACTGATATCAATAATTGAAAGTGCGGATAAATCAATAAAGTTTTATTAAAAATATTGCAATTTTGATCATTAATGTGATGCGTTTTATTATAAATATAAAGCTGTTTATATTTTTTATGAAGTTATAAATGGAGGTAAACCTAACAGCCGTTAATTTTATTAAAAATATGCAACAGCAGAAACAGACAATTAAAAAATGATAGGTACTGTTGTAGCCAATTTTTGTTTTCCTTTGATCACATATTAATTTGAACGATAATGCTGGCTACTCTGTAGTATTAATAAAGTAAAGATAATTATAATTAACTTACAATAGAATAGTTCGCGAATGTACAAAAAATTAAATTAAAAACCCAACTATAGTTTTACAAAAGCACGCACTTCTATAGGCAACTTTTAAAAATGTTTTCCATTCCCGAAGGAGTTTAGTTAACCCTTTAAAGCTGGCGCGCTTATTACACTGTATTATTTTAAAGCGCATTTAAATAAACAAATAAGTTCTATACTATTATTATTAATTAAAAGAAGAAAACAAAATAAAAATCTTACCTTAATTTAAGACATCCAAACTTGAAATTAACTCGACAAAACACGCGGTGGTCATGCACAATGTCACTCCTGTTTATCACCATAAATCCATAGTGTCACACACACACTGACCACACAGTCTGACAACACAGTTTATGTAACAAATCTATGTATTTTCTACTAAAACTTTTATTTACAGTCACCTGAAATAAAAAAGTTTCAATGCTAACTTCGCGAGAAGTCGAAACTAAATAAAAATAATCGTCCGAAACACGGTAAATGTAACAGCCGCGCGCGAATTACTCACGCGACTGAAAAAATTGCCACATCTGCGTAAGACTCGGAAACTAAATCAAAATACTGGCTAGGAGAGGGACGAGTCAATTGAGGCCCCACCCTTCCCCCACCACCGGCCGATACGCAAAAACATTCATAAAAACCACGCTCGACTCCTCCGCGAAATTATCAATTGTTTATATCACGGCAAAAATGTAAACCCGAACGGATTCATCTCGACAAAGCCCTAGATTAAGCAAAACATTAAACAATTAAGAGTCACACAATAGAATTCCGACAATGTCGAAATATTTAAAACAATACACGGTTTAATTTGTACGAATCATAATAATAAACACGGCGCGTTACTGTGTTATCGAAAATAATCGATTCTTCGAATGCGTTTCGGTGGATTATTTTTAAAGATGGAAACCTTAGTGCGGGTTGTCGGCGCGAGTTTTCCCGCGCTCCTGGAAACGTGCGTGACGTCAGAGTGCTAGAGGTGCGACCGTGCGCTACAGCCGCCCGGCCACGAATAAGTCGCGGCGCGCCCGCTGTCTCCGCTCGGCGTTTTTTTCTGCCAAAAAACTAAGAAAGGGTCTTTAGTTTAGGGTTAACTGTATGCCCGACAATGCGGATAATTTTTTGTAAAGTCTTTTGAAACTGGAGCGCGTTTAAAATACGCACGTTGACCTTCGACATATCGCGGTGTCGCTCAGCGCAACACTGAAGCATTGTCTTACATTGCGTTTTTTTTGTTTTTGCTCCGATAACATCTGTTCTGTACTGTCCGTAACTTGTAAGTTGTTAACGCAATGGATAGGACAAAGCTCCAAGTTTCGTAATTATAGACCTTTAACATCTAAGTTGGTAGCGTTTAGTTTCATAACTTAAAGTTCTTGTTAATTTTTTTGTCGGAGTTATAAGAGGATGTAAGTTCTTTAATGATATTATAATAATGTACGTACGAGGGCACTGGCCACTGTTTCACTTGGCGGTTAATTGAAGAGTTAATTTAATTTTAAATCTTTATGTCAGACGTTGAGAGGTAGGTACAGCTCTAATTCGAACCACGTTGAAACTTCAATCTACCGTCATTTCAACGATAAAAAAGATTCTAGGAAAATTCATAATCCCCCTAATATTATTTGAAAATAGTTAATAAAGGCTTTTTAAAAAAAATACGGAATATTACTGGTTTAACCACCTTGGACCATAGATGATAAGCGTAGTAGCAAAATTTGCATAGATGATAAGCGTAGTAGCAAAACTTTTTTTAAATTTTAATTTTTAAATGATTAGCGTGGTAGCAAAAGCTACCAATACTTACTATTAAATTGTTATAGGTAAGTATCACTTACCGACTTATTACGAGAGAAACATAACATCACGCCTGCTTCCCCCGAAGGGTTAGGCAGTGGTACGCCCACATTTCGTCAGTAATGTTGTGAAGTCCCAACATGTAAAACTGACATACCTAGATCATTGTTTACTTACCGAAAATAAATGTACTCTCTGAGCTGCTTTTTTTAAATGGAATTACTCTTATAACACTTTGCCCGTCTCGGGTTCTAAACCAGGATTTTACGTTCAGCAGTGGCGCTTGCGACAACCGGACCTACAGGGTCAGGAGTCAGTATGTAGATAAGTAGATGACAGATATCAACCTGTCATCATGACTGTTACCTGTTATTTAGTCATGGTACTAAAATATCAATAGGTAGGTTATAGGAACTCAAACTCAAAGCATTTATTTCAATTAAACCATTTACAGGCACTTTTGAATTGTCAAAGAATCGGTCAGTTAGTCAGAAAGTTGAAGCTAGTTACCCATTCCAAAACGTAGATCTCTATGGAGAAGAACGGGTAAGAAACTCCAAGGCCACTCTTTTAAATATAGATATTACAAAATTATAGGTACATTATTCTTGTTGCTTCTATATGTGAGAACAATGTACAAAAAATAATCAAAGCAATTGAAAATATAAGATTAAAAATAAGCCCTGGCAGATAAGAGATGACCAGTCTCAACTGACGGCGCCCGATCACGAACATGACGCGTGGATCAGCACCATCCAGCTCAACCATTTTGTAGGGAACCGAATGATCTAACATGACAGACTGCCTCGTTGGCACTACTAGTTGCAAGCGCTACTGCTGAGCCCGAGGTCCTGAGTTCGATTCCCGGGTCGGGCAAAGTGTTATTAGGTTTTTCTATCAGAAATTTCTCAGTAGCAACCCGGAGTCTGGATTTGTGCCCGGTTGATGGCAATAGGCTCGCCCCCTATTACATGGGACTTAAACATAACTGGCGAAATGTGAGTGTACTATGTTTACACTTTTTCCCAACCGTTCGGGGATTACTGACGTCAATCAATCTGCCTAGCCTTTTCCCAACTATGTTGGGGTCCGCTTCTAGTCTAACCAGATGCAGTTGAAGACCAGTATTTTACATGGAGCGACTGCCTATCTGACCTCCACAACCTAGTAACTAAGTAATACCCCTTGGTAAGACTGGTTGTCAGACTTTCGGGAATCTGACGACCCGTAACACAGCCCTGACTTAACGTGCTTTCCGAGGCACGGAAGGCTCTTGGTGTGTAAAGATGATCACCCATCCACGGACCAACCTCGGCAAGTGTAGCTTAACCTGATGTATTGATCCGTGCGGCTGTTATTACTTAGCCACAAGCTCCTCGCGGATTACTGGTGTGATGTTATGTTATGTTAAGTTATAGGAGCTTGGTATAGCGACTGTGTAAGTACCTTATTTGGGAGTCTTGCCCGATGACTTCAATTGCTGTGACTCATAGAAACAAAACATTCCAGTCACGTCACAATATTGTTTTGACAAACAGACAAATACACAAACATGTGTGAGATTTAGATGCCGGGAATGGAAATTGACCTGTTCGCAATATAATTAAGTATGTAGTCTGCATTTGCGATCGTCGTTTTGAGGTCAGATGGAAAGAGGAGCTCGTGGCTAATTACAGCCACACGGGTCAATCTATCAGGTTAAGCTACGTTTGCCGGGGTTGGTCCGTGGATGGGTGACCATCTTTCAGACTCCTCCGTGCCTCGGAAAGCACGTTTAGCCGTTGGTCCCGGCTGTCATTCGTGGATCTTTGACAGTTGTTACGGATCGTCAGAAGCCCGAAAAATCTGACAACCAGTCTTACGGTAGTTACTGGGTTGTGGAGGTCAGATAGGCAGTCGCTCCATCTAAAAGTACTGGTATTCAGGAACATCCGGTTAGACTGAAAGCCGACCCTAACATAGTTGGAAAAAGGCTAGGCAGATTGATTTTTTGAGGTCAGATGGAAGTCACCTCGTATAAAATCTTATGATGCTTAATTTTCCGTAAACAGACAGACAGACGGACGGAAGCAAGAGTGACTATTAAATAAAATAATAGGTACCTTTGCATCTGGTAGGACTGGAATCTGACGCAGTGAGGAGAAACATTTTTTTTTCTTTTTTAGTATTGTTGTACATTTATTTTATTTTTATATCTTATATATATATCTCATTGTATGCTCTCAGTGGTGGCCCAGTGGTAACGGCCACGACTTACGAGTTGTAGGTCGTAGGTTCGAACCCAGACAGGCGCTTTACTTTGTGTAAATTATTTCATCACCACTGCTCCCAAAACGGTGAAGGAAAACATCGAGGAAACTGTCCTAGAACCGAAAAATTCGAAGACATGTGACATCTACCAACCCGCACTGGGCCCGCGTGGTGGATTACGGCCCAGTCCCTCTCACAGAGAGGAAGCCTGTATCCCAGCAGTGGGAACATTTATAGGCTGATGATGATGATGATGATGTATGCTGCACCGGTTGACATCATTACGTCAACGCCGGCTGTCGCTGAAAACCAGCGCTGTGGCTCTGTCTCGCATAGGGTCGCAGCATTATGCTGAGCGATGGCCGTTTTGCGTGGATGTGGTGCTTATATTATATTTTCCCCCAAATTGTTCTTTTTTGTTTTATATTCTTTCTTTGCGTCATGCTTACCGCAAACAAGCGGATTTTCCTTCTTTTTTCATTTAAGCAGGTTAAAAATAATTATTGATGACTAGCAGTGCCCCGCGGCTTCACCCGCATAAGTCTCGATCCTGTAAGAATTTCGGGATAAAAAGTATTCTATGTATTAATCCAGGTTATAAACTATCAGTGTGCGAAATTTCATCCAAATCCGTTTAGTAGTTTTTGCGTGAAAGAGTAACAAACATCCATCTATCCTCACAAACTTTCGCATTTATAATATTAATAATATAACAGCCAAAACTGACTGAAATGACGAGAATTATAAAGAAATCAAGTGTCCTGGTTCACTTGGGAGTCCAAATAGTGGAATATGAACTCAGTTATTAATGGGATGATTGTGTTAAATCCAATGGTCTCGTAACGAAGAACCACAACCTCCACCTGAATAGCCAGCTGTAAATGGTGATCAAGGGATGGATGCAGAAACCACTATTCCAGATCGTATTTTTTAATAAAATAATCATCTCTCTGAACCCATAGAGCAAAAAAATAAAGGACGAGGTTCTCAATTCGACTACAGGTTTTTTTTTTCGTGTGTTTGTTACGCGATTACCAATCCGCCAATTGTGTATTGTTTTTGATGATATTTTTTTTTTGTTTGGTAGGTCATACTTCAGAGGTAGTCCCATATAAATTTTATTAATTTTGCTTCCAAAGTTTTTGATTTAGCTTCAATAATGCGAATTTTTCCCACTTAGTCTATATGGATGATGTAATAGTTCCTGTCAATTTGTGTGGGGTAGATACCATAAGTAAAAAGCGAAAAATCATTCATCATAAATATAAAAAAAATAACGTGTGGCACTCGGGGGCTGCCGCGGTAAAGCTATTGCATAGCATTTGTAACCTCCATGACAACATCACGTTGTCTTGGGAACCGTCATTACATGGTAGGCGGAGTGGGGGGTGTTAGGTTTTATTTTCGTTACGTTACGGAATTTCTTGATTCGGTCGCCGCGCTCGAAGCCCGCGATAAAAGCTATGCAATAGCTTAAAAACAGAAAAGTAATGCTCAGCAGTGGGACAGTGCAGCTGTCCCACTGCTGAGCAAAGGCCTCGCCCAAATCCTTCCATGCATCCTTTTCCAGGGCCACCTCCATCCAACCCTTGCAGTACGCGTCTAGGTCGTCTCGCCACCTCTTCCTGGGCCGACCTCGGCGCCGCCGTCCATCCTCAGGCACCCACCGTGTGGTGACCGTTGCCCAACGGTCACGATGCGTGCGGCAGACTTTTTGAAATTGGTAAAAAAATAAGACTAGCTATATTTAAAACAGATTTTTGGCGACGATTTTTTTTTTCTAGTTTGGGATGTCTCTATGCCGAACAAAGGCCTCCCTCATATCTTTCCACGTACTCTTATCTTGTGCCACCTCGAACCAGCTGGTAATCATGAATTAAACAGGTTTTATTACAATTTTTCATTCAAAATTTTAAATGTCCGTGACAACTGGCATAACATAGATAAAAAATACAAATAAATAATTAAAAAACACAACTGCGCTGCCAAAAAACGAACTAAAAAGTAATAAACAAGTTGTATTAGTTAATCTGTCAGCGAGTAAATGAGTGACCTTTCGCTTTATATATACAGATTAATTAATACAACTTGTTTATTACTTTTTAGTTCGTTTTTTGGCAGGGCAGTTGTTTTTTATTATTTTATTATTTCTTTTTTATTTTATACATTTTAGTGAAAAGTTTTATTTTTATTTTAAAACATGTTATGCTAGGTGGCTTTAATATTAAGCACTAAAGGTGGTTTTATACTCTCACGGGGAGGCGAGGCGAGGGGTGGATGGCTTGGGGATCAAATGTTTGTTTTTCATGTACATACGGCTACACATCAAGCTATACATTTCCAGTTTATGCTGATCTCGCATTTTATAGGATTTCCATACAATGCGATTAAAATTTTAATACAACTGGGGTACCCAATTGAGGCAGCCCACTGTACCTAGGTAAAATGTATGCCAATAAATTATGTAGTTTTAGAATGTGAATACCTACCCGAATCGTAATCAATGAAGAAATTATTTTATTTACACATTTGAATATGGAGCCGCCATTTTTTTTTTTTTTTCTTAGTATTTCCTACGTCACCCGGGATGATATTAGGATTCTAACGATACCATATATTCAAATCTGTTCAGGCATTTAAAAGTTTTGGTGGAACAAAGAAACTACACGAACCCTGAAAACACTAAACTCCTTTTTGATCAGTTGTGTAAAAAATACGTCTGCCTTGCTGCATAATGAGCCTATAATGTTCCCACTGCTGGGACACAGGCCTCCTCTCATTAAGAGGGAGTGGGCCATAATTCACCACGTGGGCCCAGTGCGGGTTTTTGGTTCTAGGACATGCTGGTTTCCTCACGATGTTTTCCTTCACCGTTTTGAGAGCAGTGGTGATGAAATTTTTTACACAAATTGAAGCGCCTGCCTTGATTCGAAACCACGCCACGACCTAAAACTCGTAAGTTAGAGCCATTACCACTGGGCCATCACTCTGTCTAAGGCTTTTTTAATTCATTACTAAATACTTCAAAAAAACAGTCCCTCCCAATAGGGATGATGACCAAAAAATTTTTTTTTCCGTCAGGTAGTTCATTAAATAGTCATTTATGCAACTGTTTTAATACCTATTTATAACAGTTGCATACAATACTTTATCTACACCCATGATAATTATGAATCCTCTATAAAAGTTTCTGAAACCATTGGGTGTTTGTAATTCAAGATCAAGAATAAAGAAATTCCCACGAAATTCAGCACATCACACACACATGCGTGCAGCGGGTGCTGCTGTCCCGTGTTTGAACATTGAAACGAGTTGCATAATGAAATTTAGTACAACATTATAACACTCGTTTGAATGATGTAATGGTTACTATGACACTGGCTGTTATAATGTTGCCAATAAGCTTTCAGAAACTTTTATAGAGGTTTTACCTATAGCATGGGTGTAGATAAAAATATTAGACACGTATTTTTTATTTTTTTAAGTTATCAAAAGATTACGGCGATACATTGAGTTAAAATGTGCCATGACGTCACGAGTATGTAGATTTTATACTTACTTGTGACGTAACGACCCCCACTCCCCAAATTTAATGCGTTTTATCTAAGTAATTTTTTATTAATATGATAAAACAAAAAATACGTGTCTAATATTATTTTATTATCTGACTGACGGACTAAATAGAATTTCTTTTTTTTGACCCAGGCATCATCCCAATTGTCACACATCCCGGTGTACTGACGATACAACGTACTCGATTGCTCGCAACTAAAGCTTCCTCTATCTTTTGTTTATTGTCCTTTTTGACCGCATTAGTGCTGGTTTTGGCTGCGATCCATCTCACACATTCATCTTCCCTTTATTGCTGTTTGATATCTTTAGTTGAAAACCACCGGTAGACTATTAAGATACCATACCATACCCGACCGCAGGAGGCAACTGCAGGTGACGTGTCGTGGCGTCATGTCGCTGCAGTCATGATTCCGAACGCGACCGCAGGCGTCAGCAGCTGTATTCCAGTCGATAGATAGCAGATAGAAAAACATGTTATCGCTCGAGCCATGGCGGCACTACTGGGCCCTATTTAATAAAACTTACAAATTGTAAATTGTAGATGACGCTACAATTTTACAAGTTTCTGTTCAATAAAAATTACAAGTTACAAATTTACAAAATTGTAAAATTGTACATAAAATTTAACATAATTCTGTAAACATTTTGACTTTACAAGTGTCAGGGAAAACTACTTTATTAAACACATAATAGTAATTACAAGTTTACATATTTTGTAAATTGTAGTACAATTTTGACAGGTGGTCTCAAGGTGTGTCAAAACTTTACAATTTTGTGCCTCAACTAAAAAAAATTAAAATATTATTGCAAAAGAATGGTTCTAACAAAAAGTAGTGATGTTAGTGATGATGAACGGCAACGGCAAGTTTTTTGTAAAAGGATACATTTTACTTTTAATGTGATAGATTTTACGATTAACGAAAAATTTCGGGTAAGCAAGACTACCGTCGAATATTTGACAAAATCGTAATTTTGTTGTTATTCTCCATGACTTTAGTAATGCACCAAACCATTAACAAAGTACCTACTTCGTGAAACACTAAAATTCTAAACTCAAGAGTAAGAAATCTGCCCTCGTTTATTAAGAATCTGCACCAAAAATTTTTTTTTTTTGGAAATTGTAAATACAATATTGTCATCGAAATCTACAGGCGTTTTCTACGTAAATACTTATGTAAATGTTTATTAAACAGCATTTACAATTTATTGTGATAATTTTAAATTACTTACTTGTTACTTTCTCACATATTTGTAAGGTTTATTAAGCTGCACATGTAGTAAAAAGAGGAGCTCGTGGCTAAGTAATAACAGCCGCACGGGTCGATCCATCAGGTTAAGCTACGCTTGCCGAGGTTGATCTGTGAATGGGTGACCATCTAAACATTCCGAGACTCCTCCATGCCTCGGAAAGCACGTTAAGCCGTTGGTCCAGACTGTCAGTAGATCTTTGACAGTCGTTACGGGTCGTCAGAAGCCCGAAAGTCTGACAATCAGTCTTACCAAGGGGTATTGTGGAGGTCAGATAGGCAGTCGCTCCATGTAAAATACTAGTATTCAGCTGCATCCGGTTAGACTGGAAGCCAAACCCAACATAGTTGGGAAAAGGCTAGGTAGATGATGATGTAGTAAAACTTAACAAATATGTTTTTTTTTTTACATAATTGTAGGATTGTAATGTTTATTAAACAGGGCCCTTGGTCTGCGGTCGGGCTGCACGTGTCGTCTGTCACTCGTCCGTAGCTGCAAACGACGTGTCGCTAGATACGCAAGGTACTTCATAAAAAATCATAAAAATTCATAGAAACCAGTCGTGTCCTCCTTTTTTTTTCGTCGGTTTAAAAGTTCTACCATTGGTAAATAAAACCATTCGTTTTTGTTTGTAGGAACCGAGCATTGGCCGATAGTTTCGTAAAATTTCTAAAATTATTATATTGATATATAACACTCGCTTTCCTGCAATCTGTGGGAGTGATTTCGTGAAAAGGGACGGAAGTGAGTAACAGGAAGCCAGGGAAGCGCGCGCTATTTGATTTGACCAATGAGCGCGCGCGGTGCTAGAGTTAGCCGTCAGAAACGACCTTGACCCGCCCTTTTCGCACCACTTGCTTTTAAACCCCGATTGCTCGCAATTTTATTTATTTATTAACTACTAGCTGCGCCCCGCGATTTCACCCGCATAAGTCTCGATCCCGTGGGAAAAAAAAAAGTATCCTATGTTCTTTTTCAGGGAATCATCTATATATGTGCCAAATTTCATCCAAATCCCTTCAGCCGTTTTAGCGTGAAGGCGTAACAAACAAACTTACTTTCGCATTTATAATATTAAGGATGAACCTGATATAAAACTGATAACTGTAACTGTTTTGAAATCTAATATATAATATATCCTATAGGTACACACAGCTACACATCAAGCTATGCATTTCCAGTTTATGCTGATCTCGCATTGTGTAGGATTGCCGTACAATGCGAGGTCAGCATAAACTGGAAATGTATAGCTTGATGTGCAGCCGTGTGTACCTACTTATAAGACTCTTAGTTTACAACAAAACGAGCAAGTTTACACTAAAAACAAGTTTTGTTATTTTACCCATTTTTTCAACGGTTTTAAATACTTTGAAATCACAAGTATATGTGTCATATTTTAGTTATCATAAGTCTATTGTCTCCGCTCTCCCCCAAATTGAACAAAAATAACTATCTTCAATAAAAAATTGTACTTAATCTTAATCCTAGTGTTAATTAAATAAAAAGTCAAAGTCAAATAATTTATTTCAATTAGGCACAAAAAGGCACTTTTGAACGTCAAAATTTACAAAAAATAGAATTGATTCTAGTCGCCTCTTCCAAAAGGTAGTTTTCGTATGGAGAAGAATGGGCATGAAACTCCACCGTTACTCTTTTAAAATGTTTTACAATATTTTAATACATCAATTATATGTGAAGACGATGCACCTGGAATAAGATTACTATACCATAATAGGTAAAAATAATTAAAAATGAAGCAATAACAGAAAAAAGTATTTTGTAATGGATACATGCTGTTCACATATTTACAAGCATTGTAAAAGTAGGTACCTATATGATATTCCTAAAAAAATTATAAGTAATACTAATAAGTCAGTGTGTCTGTTCAAGTAATCACATAATGTAAAATTTTGTCTAAAATACGATGTTACACATTATTTGCGACTACCGTAAGGCTCGCTCGTTTTTTCATTTATGATACGCGCTCTGCGTTCAGCGCTCGGTGTGGGAACACGCCGTGTTCGGGTTCGCGACAAGTCAATCGTCATCCTGAAGATGACTCGTTGAGAGGTGAAACACGTGTCGATTTCTTTCAGGAGTTTTTTATGGCTCTTTAGAAATAGCTAAGCGAAACAGATTGCTAAATATATCCACGTCTATCGTATTTATAATAATACTAGCTTTTGCCTGCGGCTTCGCCCGCGTG
Organism: Agrochola lychnidis; assembly: GCA_963680765.1. Lineage (NCBI taxonomy): Eukaryota > Metazoa > Arthropoda > Insecta > Lepidoptera > Noctuidae > Agrochola > Agrochola lychnidis. The sequence goes on from OY796873.1 coordinate 10,570,367, forward strand.
GATGTCGGAAAATATCCCACGGGAACGTACTACCGAGATTTCATACCTAATAAAATAACAAAAGAAAACGTCATTGACTCCTACCGCTGCGCCCGCGTTGCTCCGCGTAATTTTGAAACTGTGATATCTTTTAAACTATTCATTTCAATTATATGATTAAAAAGCATATTTTAATCTAAATTAAATGCGCAATTTAAATAACATATTTTTTTGTATAAGGATTAATACTATACCGGTCAAAAAAGTTTCGGAAATAACAATTAAATTTTTATCAAATTCTGAAAGATAAAAAAAATGGTTATTGTGGGTCATCTTTAGAAGATAGACATATTCCATCGCGGACTTTTTTATTGAACTTTTTAAGATAAACAATACCGGAGAACATAAATTTGATGTATCTTTTCCGGTTAACGCAGCGCACGCCAGTAAAGCTTCCCAGTCAGCATGATTTTTTCCGACTTCTTCAACAATAATCGTCATATTTCAGCTAATTTACACAAAACCTTAATGAATTTCGCATGAATCACTCCGTCCATTGGTGAAAACCGTTTGAAAATCCGTTCGGTAGTTTTTAAGTTCATCGCGTTCAGACAGACAGATGCGGCGGGGGACTTTGTTTTATAATATGTGAGGATAAGGATATATTTAGGTGTACCTGTACGATGTGTAGTAGAAGGACTGTGAAACAGGCTCTTAGCAAATTAAATATCGTTACAGTATCCTTTCCCGTAAACTCCGCCATTTTAAATCCACTGAAACACAATCTATCAAATACATTAAAAGCTAATCAAGATAATAAAAACACAATAACTACAGCACGTAATTGCGTCGCATATCACACTGGTATATAGTTCGATTCCCAGCGCGTGAAAATGTCACTGGTTATTTTGGCGCGCATTCGAGCGTCCGTCAGCGCGAGCGCAGGAAATCTATTGTGATTGGATGCCGTCGGATGGCCGGTTGAAATTTTTAGATTTTTCGTCGACGAATTGTGTGGATTTGGGGCGGTGTTTTATTTGATTTATTATAGTAGTTTCTTTACATTATTTTGTTAGAGTTTTCCGTTTCAATATTGAAATGAAAACTTCTTTAGGCGCGTTGGACATTTTTGAGATGGGACTAAACCATTGATTTCGCGACACTGTAACGCAATTTACCGACACCGTGGAGTAAAAGACATCAACGCGTTGATTACTGTGGTGCCGATTTTTTTTCAAGTTTTCATTTCTGTCGGCACTCCGGGAGTGCAACTGTTTTTTTTTTAAACTCGTAGGTATTTTCGACGAGAGAAGATGGCGGGTCGAGCTGGAGATAAAAAACGACCAGGAGCCATATTCTGAAGAATTAATACTATCATTTTTCCAGTGTCAGAGAGAGACGGAGCTATACATGGCCTAAAGCACCATCTCAACGGTATCATTATGGCTTTAAGGGGACGATAACCGACTTTTAATGATTTTATACTGAAGATGACGTCTAAACGAGTAGTGTTAGTGATTTGGAAAAAATATATGTTAAATTAAAACATTTTCCTAATATTTTAATATAGGAATATTTTTGATTATGTTCATATTACATAGTGAAATTAATTTGTAAAGTTATGTCTAACGCGGATTAAAAACTGAGAATGACGCAAAATCTATTGAGCGTATTTTTCTAAAAACTTCACTATTTTAAAGATAATTAAATTATTGATCTTTTAGTATACTTGTTTTATTAAAATACTTTTTGTTTTACGTGTAATAAATTAATAATGCGTCTAATTTGGGGCAGGGCTCCTTGATGGGCGAGTCCTATTACTGGCTGGACGTACGATGCTTTGCTTGAGCTCAGTACAGAACACGCAAGCGAACCATTCAAGGTCACTGGCATATATCTGCGTCTTAATACTTCATAAAAAATAACTTTTTTGAAGTGAAAACTTCTTTAGGCGCGTTGAGCATTTTTGAGCTGAGAAAAAACAATTGAACTCGCGACACCGTTACCAACACCTCATTTTTATAAACGCGATTGTTCTTTTTATTTATATTACATTACGGATCAATGTTTTGTGCAAGTATTTTTACTGTAAAAGTTTTGGAAGTATTTTTTTTTTTGTAAACGCGATTGTGCTCTTTATTTATATAATGTTACGGATCAATCTACTTGTAAATACTTAATATATGAAGCTGAAGAGTTTGTTTTTTTGCTTGAACGCGCTATATCTCAAGAACTACTGGTCTGATTTGAAAAATTCTTTTAGTGTTAGATAGCCCATTTATCGAGGAAGGCTATAGGCTATATATCATCACGCTAAGACCAATAGGAGCGGAGCACCAAAGTAACTATTCCACGCGGACGAAGTCGCGGGCAGAAGCTAGTGTTCTATACAAGTATTTTTCTTCCACCAAGGCGATCTTGTTCGAGTTTTCACTTCTGTCGGCATTCCCGGAGTGCCACTGTTTTTTTTTTGGGTTGAAAGACCAGCACGCGTAGCATGACCACCGTAGAAACGAGTTTTGTCGACGGAAGAATAGACAAAATGACAGGTTGTGATTGTTTATCTGTCATTTTGTCTATTCTTCCGTCGATAAAACTCGTTTCTACGGTGGTCACGCTACGCGTGCTGGAAGTCATGGGTAAAGGCGTTGCCCAGCAGTGGGGTGATGCAGTCCAACAGTAATCGGTATTTTTGAAATCTACTAGAAAGGTTCGTCAAATATCACTGGGCGTATTGATTTATTTTAATGTTGTGAATGATGAAACTACAATATAATAATAGTCTCTTGTAAAATTAATTAGAGCAGTATGTTTATTTTAGTAACAGTCTACAGTTTTTGTAGTCCAATATTTTCGTAATAAGTAGGTACTTACCTCTACAATTCGTAGTTTGTTTGTTTGTTATAACCTTCTATAACCTTTTATAACAAGCTACCATCTTCTATGCTAGATTTGCCTTTTAATGCGTTTAAAAATAAAGTAAAATCCAACCTTTGTTCAAAGGCATACTATTGTATCAACGACTACTTAAATGATAAGAATAGTTGGTCACTGTGATTAACTCAAGACAATGTTTATGTTCTTTCTCCAGATTTAACTTACCTACTGACAGTTTATATATTTTTTTTTTATTTTATTTCACTTTATGAGTCAATTTTTTAATTATTTTTTTACGATTCTATTTATTTTTATTTTATTGTTGACATAATCTACTCATTACAATGTTTTTGTTATGAGTTTGTATTGCAATTTGTGGTTGGCTAGTGACTGTACATTTATTTTACCTCGATGGTCCTAGTTTATCATTTATAACTTCCAATTTACAGCTTTATGTAAGCGGGCACGCCCTTTATGCCTGGAGGCTTTTATTTAGATATTTAGTTCTTTTTACGTTTAGTTTTTATTTTTTAATTCTGCTTGAGTATAGTTCTCGATGTTTTTGGTTGGTATATTGGCGTGTGCTAGCTGACATATAGCCAATAATTTATACTTAATTAAAATAATGTTTTGTGTTGCATAATAATTTTGCATACTATTGTATAGAGTCATTTTTATTTTTTTCTAACTTGAACAGACAGCTGTGCTGCTGGGGAGTTTGTTGCGCCACTTCTTCTTCCCAGCTAAAGGCACTAGGAAGTGGTGAAGGGTGGGCGTTTTTGGGGGACTGTCTTATGTAATTTTGACGTTCGAAAAGTGCTGGTTCTCAGCCTAATTTGAATAAATGACTTTTGATTTTTTTTTTTTAATTTTGTTTGGCTGTATGCTAAGTTTTTCTTGTTTTTTTAACTTTTAACTATAACACTAAACGTGTTATAGTTTATAGTTAAAAAACAAGAAAAACTTTTCAAGAAAAGCTCAAAATAATATATATAAGGTCCCATTAAAATAGATGGACAAACTTTTAGAAATTATTCAGACCACCAAAATAAGGACAATGTTAATTTTTTTCCCCGACCCTTGCTCGATAACGAGGTGCCAGCAGTTGTTACAGCTGAGCACGTAGCTTTAAATTCCCCAACTAATAATCATGATCAAAACTTTGATCCAGCCCATCCCATCCTTGATGTCCTCCCTCCGGTTGACGCCCTAAGCCGAGATTCGTACCCCACAGGGGGTGCCCTTAGCGAGCGTTCACCTAGTTTTAATTAGCATAGTTGAATAACCTCTGGCTGTAGGTTTTAAGTGTAGTAGCTTAAGGCACCCACAGGAAAGCCCGGTTAAGTAGTCATGATCTCAGAGGTCAACTACGAGATACACTACCTAAAAAAAAAACCTTGTTTTTTTCAAGAAAAACGCATTAGATACTTATAAGAAAAAAAATCAGCTAACGAAAATATACTAAAAATGTTGGTTACTAATGTTGGTTAATTATTTTATGTCAAATTAAAATCACTTCAATCAGTGTTTTTTTTTGCTTGGATATCTTTGGTTAGACGTACTGAATGCTGTGTTAAAATTTGTCCGTCTATTTTAATGGGACTTTATATACCCAATAGTAGACAAGTACCGCATTAAGATCGAGCAAAACACGTCGAAAAAAACACGTTTCTTGTATGGAGACCTTTAATTATTAACTTTATTTAGTTTTCATTATTTATTGCTGTAGTGGCTAAATAAATCTATGAAAATTTCAACTGTTTACCTGTTACGGTTCATGAGATACAGCCCGCTGACAGACAGACGGACGGACGGACATCAGACGTCTAGTAATCGGGTTCCGTTTGGCACCCTTCGACTACGGAACCATAAAAAGGGTCTGTGGAGTTACTTGCTCGTTAATCTTCTACATAGGAACCTACTACGCTTTGTAATGTTTATCTTTCTGACTGACCGACCCCTTGACAGTACAAAAGTGCCTGTAATTGGTTTAATTAAAATAAATTCGAGTTTGAGTTACATTATAGAAAAAACAAGCGAGCCAGTACAGTTACAGTAATCGCATTAAGGTAATAAGCAACATTAAAAGGACGGGCCCTCGTTAAGGTCGTTTCTGACGGCCAACTCTAGCACCGCGCGCGCTCATTGGTCAAATCAAATAGCCAAGTCAAGACAATAGACTTATGATAATTAAAATATGAGTCATATACTTGTGATTTCAAAGTATTTAAAAACCGTTGAAAAAATGGGTAAAATAACAAACCTTGTTTTAGTGTAAACTTGCTCGTTTTATTGTAAACAAAGTTCTTATAAGTACCTATAGGATATATTATATAGATTACAAAACAGTTACAGTTATCAGTTTTATATAGGGTTCATAGTTAATAAATAAATAAAATAGCGAGCAATCGGGGTGGTGCAAGTGGTGCGAAAAGGGCGGGTCAAGGTCGTTTCTGACGGCTAACTCTAGCACCACGCGCGCTCATTGGTCAAAGCAAATAGCGCGCGCTCCTCGGCTTCCTGTTACACAATTCCGTCCCTTTTCACGAAATCACTCCCACAGATTGCTGGAAAGCGAGAGGAAATTTGTTACACATAAAAAAATATTATAAAAAATATAAAAACGTGGTGGTATTTCGTAGCAAAGTGCTACGAAAACTGCGGACTACAAATTTACTGGCGAAGAAGTTCTTTTTAATGGTAGGTAAACTAAAATTTTTAAAAGTAATTTTAATGTTGCATTGCTTCTCAATACAGGCTTATGAATCAAAATTTCGAATAATATCAAAGGAGAGAAATACAAAAAATAAATTGGCAGTTTCGTAGCACCATTCTAGTAGGCGACTACGAAAGCTACAGACAACGAATTTGTAAGTTCAGCTTTATAAAGGTGTGTCCAAACATTGATAGGCAATCGTGCGCGGCTGCCGCGCTGTGTTTGGACGACTGCCGTGCGCAAACGCTTCTGTCTACCTCAGTGTTGTTATCGTAAAAATCTGAGCTGCCGTATGTCACAGTCTGGATTGCCGTATTTTATGGGAAAAAATACTAAATTGCCGTATTTGTTTAAAAAATCTATTCCGCATTTGTTTCTTCTTCATAAAGGTTTCTTATCGTTTCTATTACCTACCTACTTTAGATTCATGTCTATATCTAATCCTTTCTTCTTGAACATGTCGCGGGACACCTTAAACTTGGTAAAGTATCCTCGATTTTTGCCTTGATTTTGAATCAGTTGTCATCGATTTTTAAGGTCATTTTCAGTTTTGACAATTCGTGGTAGTTTCTGGGTTAGAGGTAACATTGACGAAAAAATTTCTGTATGTGGCGTACAGCCTCTTCAGGTGATAGATATTTGAGTTTCATTTTCGTTTCATTCAATAAGCTAGTGAAAAACGTTTCGTTTAACCTATAGTCAATTGCCATATTCTGTGATACGGTAATGAGAGGCCTGCAGTATGCCGTATTTTCAAAAAAAAAAAATCTTGGAATGCCGTATAATACGGCGATTGCCGTATCAATAACAACACTGGTCTACCTGCCGCGCACAAACATTTTTAGGAAACATTCGTCACTAATTGTGTCTGGACAGATTGATATTGCCAACTGCAGCGCGCGGCGTGTCTCGGATGTGCCGCGCAATACTACCGCGCAAACATTCGTCGGGTTAGTCCTAACTAGAGCGCGGCAGAAATGTGTCCTGCAAACGCCGCGTGTTGCTGCTGCACTCTTGCCGCTCAATGTTTGGACACACCTTAATAAATACTTATTTTGAACGTTACATGGTTTCCTTTTATGAAATGTTATTAAAATGGTTTTGTTTTTTTATTATTTTTTTTGTTTTTTGTTTTTATAACTGGCTAACTATAGGTACAGTTCTGCCTAACCCTTCGGTAATTATAGGCGTGATGTTATGATATATTTTATCTTGGGCCTGTTTAATGTGCGTAGGTTTTGCTTACCAGAAACTATGCGCAGTATCAACATAACGCTGGCATTTTTTTGTAAGATAAGACGATACCTATTCAGGGTGAGTCTTTTGAATAATGTGCACATATCGAAATGAGGGAATCTATGCTTAATTTTATCGACGGAAAGATTTTTTTTTTTAAGTACGTATTCAGAAATTTTATGATTATTGTAATAACTAAAGAAAAAAAAAAAAAAAAAAACAGATTTTTGCTAAAAAAGACATGTTTATTTTCAATTGAAGGTATTTTTTTTTTCGCACAATTTTCATTTTATGAGGACGCCTAATTACTTACAATCATAATGGAGTTTGTTTCATCGCGATAGATCATTTAGTTTAAAAGTTACACCGTTCTGTTTAAAACTCAAAAAAAAAGATTTTTTTTTTACTTTTTTCCGTCTATAAAATTAAGCATAGATTCCCTTATTTTGATATGTGCATATTATAAAGACTCACACTGTATTTATCCATACGAATAAGTATTGAATGTGAGAAAGTAATACTGTCTGTCTGTCCGTACTACGGTACAGCTAATTGCGTAACAAACTTTCAATCACAATCTGAATGTTTTTGAAGGATGTTCCTAATCCATTGCTTCATAAGTTCGAAAAAAAAATCTGCTCTACAACGTAAATAACGCAATGAATGTTGTTGAACTGTCAAAATGAAAACCATTGCTACTGAAGTGTGTTACCTACGCAATTATCCCGCGATATTAAAAATGTATAATTTAATAACTTATACTCAATATATTTATTGCTTCCATACGTGAACTTAGGTGGTAGGTTAAACAAAATAATATGATCATTGTGGACCCTGTCGGGCACAGCAAAAGTAGGAGAGAGGAAGAGGGCTTTTAATTTTGTTACTTATTTAGTACCTATTTATTGTAATTATTTTATAAAACTTGTAAATTAAAATTTGACATTTAAATAATCATTGATATCATAATAGCATTTAGATAATAGGAATAGTTTTAATTTGTTTATAAATATATTCAATTTTTGTTCATTTTTTATTAATTCTGGTAATCTTATCTTAATATATATAAATTACGTGTCACGTTGTTTGTCCGCGATGGACTCTTAAACTACTTAACCGATTTTAATCAAATTTGCACACCGTGTGCAGTTTGATCCAACTTGAAAGATAGGATAGCTTACATCTTAATTTAGGAAAAAAAAGATGTGAAGAAAAATTACGTTTTTATAAACTATGATGCATTTATGATATCCCGGTAATATGCCATAATTCCTAACAAAAAGTACTAGGCTTGCATGATTTTTGATGATAATCTCGGTAGGTAGGGTAGGCAGGGTAGGCAGGGTAGGCAGGGTAGGTAGGGTAGGGTAGTAAGTGATAAATATGGTCCACCCCAAACATTTATATGGCAAAACAACGTTTGCAGGGTCAGCTAGTTTAATATATATTTTAATTGACATGACTAGTGTACTTATTATGAAGTACTTGTATGAAGTTATGACGTTCATAAGATAGTTAAAGAACAGTAAACATAAGCTCTAACTTTTTATTAAATTATGAATATTCTTTTATTTGATTAACTAATATTAATAAAAAGTATTTCTCAATTCAACTTAATTAATAATCATACTTTTTAATTAGGATACTGGCCATTGGTGGCATTTAGAAGATAGAAAAAGTATTCATTAAAGTTTACCGACATGTTTATGTGTTAAGTTTGCGGCGATGTTATCAAGGAAGAAAACGATGTTATCTGCTAATCTATGAACACTAATCAACAGTTGGCGAACCTAACATATATCGAAAAAACGCATATCTGTACACTGTAAGGACTATTCTTGCTTGCAGCGCTCGCCCGCTATAGTATCGCTTACCTACGAAAAAAAAGGATTATGCGCACGGGATTTTGTTCTCAAATTGGTTAGATATGCGATACCCCCATGGTACCTAAGTGACCCTTCCACCTTTAGTGGACGTAGATAACCTTATATTGTACAATTTGTGACTGACAAGCTGACAACGCATAGACAACAAACTTGCCGATGTAATCTGTAAAAATCTTAGGTGAAGTGAACTGTCAATTATATCAATGTTAATATCATCAGCAGTGCTATTCCGGTAACGTAAATACAAAGGCGGAGGCAACACGGATAGTAAGCTGTTCTGTAACGCAGCCGCGTCTGTATGAATAAAGTTTTACAAACACGATTATATCACAGACATTTGAAAACTGTCTGTAATGTGATCGGTTCCGAAAGACATTGTTTTAACAAAAACGACTGCAATACAGGTTTTAGTACTCGCTCTGTCTACACTGCGGGTACCAGACTTGCTTGCGACGTAACGCACCTTGCGCTGATACTAGATAGCCTGCCTAGCTGCGAGCAACTTAGCAGTTGCTCGCGGTTGGTCACAATTCTAACCTAACCTTACCTATTTCACCCAGTTCAAAAATTTTCGACAGTTTATAATCTAACGGAAATAATATTATGGGTGTCTACGTTGAATCCGCCTTTTTCATTGCTTTATAATAATAAGCCTTTATTTACTGATAACTAAAACTAATTACAATATAAAATAAATTAAGCAAACATAGCTATGGTACATTAAACGACCAGGGGGCCTACCACCAGCTCAAAAACAGTATTATTTTAATATTACTTCAGTGGGAGAAAGAGATGGAGCTATACGTCCTGTAGAGCTTCATCTCTTTCCCACACTGAAGTAATATTAAAATAATACTGCTTTATGAGCCGGTGGTAAACCCCTGTGCTCTTCCTCCTCTCTCCTACTTGATCTATGCTGTGCCCGACAGGTTCCATAATTGTGACCTATGTAATTATTTCCCTACCAACTATTATGGTACGCAATAAAGAATTTGAGATTTGGTGTCTTCGTCGATAAGTGGGTCCTTTGACGCATAGGCCTCCCCCAGGCTCCTCCATTTGTCACGGTCTCGTGTGTCTCTAGCCCACAGGACACCAGCTGTCTCCACTATGTCGTCGCCCCAGCGTTTACGTTGTCTTCCTCTACTTCTTTTCGACCCATCTCTAATTTGCCATTCCGTCACAGTTTTAGACTATTTCATTGCTTTATAAGTACAGTATAAACAAATGCGACAGCACTACAAACCGCTGTGTTGCAGTTGGGTTCGGATGGACTATTACTGCTTCAAGCCATTCGAAAGATGATGCAGCACAAACTATGGGTGTCAGTGTTGCATCAGATTCAGATTCAGATTCGTTTATTTGCAAAAACATGTGTAGATAATATACATGGTATGATGCTTATTATAGGTGTAACAAAGTATTTTTTGGCTCAACATGTTTGACCATGGCTGGTGTACAAATTTGGTCGAAAGACAATCGGATTTTAAAATTAAGATGGGTACAATGAACAATAATATAAATAAATTAACAATTAACAATAATATTAAATTAAATAACGTCAATAGTCATGATTCAAAATAAATAGATTAGATTCAGTCAGTATCTTCAGAGGGATTTATCATTTAAAAATTCATTAATATTATAATAAGCTTTTTCTGTCATCCACCTTTGTATTTACGCATTCCGACACTTACTTGCGAACGATCAAAAGAAATACTGGAGTTGTGGCAAAGACAGTGCTTGCTTACCCAAACCATTCGTTACACCTGCTGAAGATCTCCCACCTTGGGTAACCTGGAAGTCTTTAAACAGTCTCCGGACCCAGGTTGGTCAACGCAAGGAAAACCTGTTCAGGTGGAGATTCATAGACGACTCCGACCTGCACGCGTAGCATGACCACCATAGAAACGAGTTTTGTCGACGGAAGAATAGACAAAATGACAGATTGTGATTGTTTATCTGTCATTTTCTGTATTCTTCCGTCGACAAAACTCGTTTCTACGGTGTTCATGCTACGCGTGCTGGAGTGTTAATGTGGTGCTGTTCTACAAACGATGGCACACTTAAGAGGAGTTATTAAATTGTATGTTAATTTGCATTAATATTCTGAAAAATTCACGCATACAATCAAAATGGAACTTGTATATGATTTATTGGATCTTTTTCTTTCCATACTTATGAGAGTTACTTAATTGGAACATTTTCGCTCGATTAATTTTTAATTCGAAAGTCATGTCTTTTTTAAAGATTATTTGGAACAAAAACAAGATTCATCATCATCATCATCATCAGCCTATAATGTTCCCACTGCTGGGACACAGGCCTCCTCTCTGTGAGAGGGAGCGGGCCGTAATCCACCACGCGGGCCCAGTGCGGGTTGGTAGATGTCACAAGTCTTCGAATTTTTCGGTTCTAGGACATGTCGGTTTCCTCACGATGTTTTCCTTCACCGTTTTGAGAGCAGTGGTGATGAAATAATTTACACAAAGTAAAGCGCCTGTCTGGGTTCGAACCTACGACCTACAACTCGTAAGTCGCGGCCGTAACCACTGCGCCACCACTGCTCTTAAACACAAGATTACTCGGCTTTTATGTCTAAAAATTATTGACAGTAAGAAAATATAGTTTACTAGCGGACCCGACAGACGTTGTCCTGTCAAAACATTGTCCAGCGGACAAAATTGTGAATCTAAACCATTCCCAGATCCCCTTGAACACACACAAAAAATTTCATCAAAATCGGTCCAGTCGTTTGAGAGAAGTTCAGTGACATACACACTCACAGAAGAATTACATATATAAATTATATATATAAAGATTATTCAGATATAAGATTTTTTTGAAGTGAAAACTTCTTTAGCATCGTTGTGATTTGAAAGTCGATGAAACGAAAAAGCGACAGTAAAAAGAGACAGACACAAATTCATAAGATTTAACGTGGGAGAAAATGAGATAGGAAGCATTATACAGTGTTTCTTATGTTCATGGTTCTCTGAAGCTGAAGTGTTTGTCTGTTTGCTTGAACGCACTAATCTTAGGAACTACTTGTCTGATTTGAAAAATTAGATAGCCCATTTATTGAGAAAGGCTATAAGCTAAATATCATCACGCTAAGACCAAAAGGAGCGGAGTACCAACGAAGAATGTTTCAAAATCGGGGGTTTTATTTTTCCTTTTGAGAGCTTCCGCTGCGTGCGCTGCGTAAACGGTTAAAGTTTCGCAAAAATCCTGTATGACAGAATTGTTCCTCTTTAAAAGTCCTAAAAAAAGTCCGCAACAATATATGTCTATCTTTTAAGGTTGGCTCACTATAACTTTTTTAATGCTAATCAAATTTGTTCTAAAATAATGCATTATTTGCGAAGGTGTTTATATAAACATGATATTAATCCTTATCCAAACAAACACATTATTCATCACAAATATTTAATTTAAAACAAAATTGCCCTTTGCATCATTCGATTTCAATGAATATCTTAGGAGATATCGCAGTTTTAAAATAACATCGCAGCAAAATAATGACCAAGTACTAACTGCGCGCGCATTTTTTACCTAACGTTTTAAAATTCCACTTTTACTGATAAATGCGTAATGTAGGTACCTAAAATAACTCCTTAAAGCATGTATTATTAAAAAAAAAAACATTTTCATCTAAGCCAAAATTTTTGAAGGTTTCACTTGTTTTTACCACGTGTGAATTGCACACATGTTTTTTTCTCTAGATCAATTATTACGAGTACTTTAGTTATAAACGAAATAAGAATTGAGACTTACGACATTTAGTTCCGTACTCGCACACGACCAAAGAGTGCACGCGATATTTAACTTTATTACTGATGTGTTAGCGTTTAGCACATAGTGGAGTGGTAGGGTGCATGGGGGCGGAGTTTGCGTGGAAATTATCTTTGGAGTGCCTGGTCTTAATATCATATCTTGCGTGTCCTGTCAGCTGCACGTTACAGGAACCGATGGACGCTAGTGATGGCGACAAACACGAGGCCGAATTCTGGGCCGAATCTATTTAGATTGCCATCGACATTCTATAAAAATCTCTGATAACTTTGGTGAAGTGACCTTGATGATAGCTCTTAATAGTGTCAATGCCATAGCATCAGGTAGAATGATAGCACATTTCACCCAAGTTTTCACAGAGTTTACAGGCTGGTTACAAATATACAGGTACGTAAAAATCATACCGTAGGGAAATTCATATGTAGGTTAGATATCCTAAAAACTAAAAAAAAAAACAGTGGCACTCCGGGAGTGCCGACAGAAGTTAAACTTGAAAAAAAAATCGGCACGGCGGTAATCAACGCGTCGATGTCTTTTTAATGGTCAAAAACTGGTGTCGTAACAGTGTCGCGTAATCAATGGTTTAGTCCCATCTCAAAAATGCTCAACGCGCCTAAAGAAGTTTTCACTCCAAAAATTGTCGCTTGGGTCCATATATGCAAACTTTCGTGAGGCGAGGCTCACAGCCAGCGAGCACCTACGGCTTCAAAAACAGGTATCCTGACCACCAGCATGCAGCGATCGCGCATTCCTGGTCATCACGTCGGTGTCACCAATTTAGTGGTACGAGGAACAAGGTGTAAAGTTCACTCATCCTCTTTAGAAAAGGGAGGATCCTCCGACCAGACGGGTGTCGTGTCTGTCGGGCAACTGCCTAACGATTGATGTCGGGGAAGTTGTGTTCGCGCGGTAAACTCTAATTGCGCGATGCAGGATTTGTGTGACGTCATGTCTTTGATGCGTAGTTCGTATGTGGCGATGTAGATGGCGCCACACGATACTTAACGAATTGGTTGCAGATTCATTATGGATTGCATTCCATGCCAAATTGTGGACGATAAATTAAAAATAGACATGTTTTCATGAAAAGTTCCGATAGGCACAGAAAGGCAGTCATTTCATGTAAAATGATGGTGTTCAGCTGCATCCACATGTCATTCTCACATGCATAATTTCAACACAAATGATGTAACCAATATTTTGTAACAATATTTTGATTTAAAAGAGTATCCGTGGAGTTTCTTGCCCGTTCTTCTCCATAGGTACCTACTACTCTTTGGAACGAGTAACTAGCTTCATCTTTCTGACTGAGCGACTCCTTGACAATTCAAAAGTACCTGTAAATGGTTTATTTGAAATAAATGCTTTGAGTTTGAGTTTGATCCGGTTAGACTGAAAGCCGAAAAGGCTAGGCAGATGATGATTCCCAAAAGCTGCAAAATTTTATAGAAAAGTTATTTTTTATGACTAATACTACCTCGTTGGTCTAGTGGTCGTGGCCACTGCTGAGCATGAGAGCCCGGGTTCGATTCCCAGGTCGAGCAAAGTGTTATTATTGGGTTTTTCCATCTGGAATTTCTCAGTAGCAGCCCAGAGTCTGGATTTATGCCTGCTTGATGGCAATTGGCTCGCCCTCTAAAAAAAACCGACCATATGTGTATCGGATTACGCACAACGAAAGGGTTCCGTAGTATTGGATGAATTTATCCCAAAAACAAACTTAACATTGTAGTTGAAAAACATGTTATCCCATACATCGATATACGTCACAGTCAATTCTCCAACTGCAAATGTAAGTTTGTAATGGCAAAAAAAATATTGTCGTGTAACAACTACAAATTAACAATTTTTGGACATTTTCCTTTATATGTGCTGTGAGACTTTGCTTCCTGCCAAATTTCATGATTCTAGGTCAACGGGAAGTACCCTGTAGGTTTTGATTTATTTGCGAGTATCAAAATATGTCGCATAAATGGCCGTATTTTTTTTAGAGCTCTAAAAGAACATGGACTTACGTATTTGATATTAAATTCAACTTGATATCTTCACGCTTTCCTGAGAAAAAGGGTCTTGATTGACATACTGACGAACGGACAATGAAGTGATCTTATAACCCTATAAGGGGTCCGTTTCTTCCTTTTGAGGTACGGAACCCTAAAAACATAACTGGCGAAATGTGGGTCTGCTGTAGGTAGGTACACCTCTGCCTAACCCTTCGGGGAACAGGCGTGATGTTATCACTACATAGTATAAAACAAAGTCGCTTTTTCTGTCCCTATGTATGCTTAAATCTTTAAAACTACGCAACGGATTTTGATACGGTTTTTTTTAATAGATAGAGTGATTGAAGAGGAAAGTTTATATGTATAATAACCCGGTTTATACCTGTGTGAAGCCGGGGCAAGTCGCTAGTGTTATATAAGCTGGATAATATGTAGTATGAACATCAAAAATCTATCTTTCCTACAAAACACAATATAACCACCCAGTTTTTCTCCAAACCCATCGAAATGAAAACTAATACCAAAACAAAACATTCTTCTGCAAAATCAGCCGACTCCACAAAAAGCGGTACTAATAAAACGTTCTGTTTGGTGAACGTTAAAAACATTTAATTGTCCGGCGATTGTCGAAATTAAAAGGTTGATGAACAAGTAATAACTCCCTATACACATAAATGGCACATTTTTCGACGCATCACGTACTGGTTGGCGATAGGGCTGGCAGCAGATGAAACTGCAATACTGTGGAAATTTCTTTAGTACCAAATAGTAGATTGTTATACGAGGGGCTAAAATAACCCTTTGTAACGAGGGAGTAAATAGAAAACGAGTTATAATGGGTTTTAGTGCCGTGTATTACACTCTACTTTTCACTACGATTGCGAGAAAATAAAATAATCCAATACAATATTAAATAGTTTATTTTATTTAAATGTACAATTTATAGGTACAATTCTGGATATTTAACGAGATGTTTTTTTTCCGGCAACTTAATTTCAG
This sequence comes from Agrochola lychnidis, assembly GCA_963680765.1. Taxonomy (NCBI): domain Eukaryota; kingdom Metazoa; phylum Arthropoda; class Insecta; order Lepidoptera; family Noctuidae; genus Agrochola; species Agrochola lychnidis. The sequence goes on from OY796873.1 coordinate 10,585,858, forward strand.
TCTTCTGTGAAGATGTTCTCACTAGATGATGACATTTTCACTGTTGTAAATTATTTTACGGTCACCAATTCAATTCATAATTATAGAAACATTCTAAAGATTTCGCGCCAACGCCTTTTTTATTTCTTCTGTAGCCGCAACGCAATGCACGCATTCTATCGAAGAGAAAGCCGCATTTAGTTCAATTTTCAAAAATAAAATGTTCTTCTTTTTTTTGTGTGTGATAAGTCAAGTCCAATCATGATTATTCTACATAAGAATAAAGACTTTTTCGTGTTTCAAAGCTCGTTGGAACAGATAAACATTAAAAAGAAATTACTTTTTCCCCTAGAGCAGGAAATGCCATTTTTTCCCCGCTCTGGTACTCTACAATGACGGCCTTTTTGAGCAAGAGGAGTGAAAAAACCAATAGAGCATCATGCTGAAGTCTTCTCACAGTCACCACGTGCAGCTGCCGACTATTTCTGTTCTGTGCTCGTGATTTTTTTCTTTAAGAGGAGGCTCCCTAAATTGTATGTCAATTTGCATTAATATTCTGAAACAGACTCGCGTACAATTAAAATGGAACTTTAGTATATGATTTATTTGATCTTTTTCTTTCCATGTAGAAGACAGTTACGTGATTCATTTTTTATTCGAAAACCATGTCTTTTTTTTAAAGATCCGAGTAATCTTCATTTTATTTAAATAAAATAAAATGAAGATTACTCGGCTTTTAAGTCCAAAATATATATTGACAGTAAGAAAAAAAAAATTGAAAAAAGAAATGAAAACTTTATTTAAATAAAATAAAATGAAAACCAGCCACAAGATATTTTTTCTATAGATCAATTATTAGGTACTTTAGTTATAAACGAAATCAGAATGTAGACTTACATCATTTAGTTCTGTGCTCAAACACGAGCGCGCACGATAATCAACTTTATTATTGATGTGTTAGCGTTTAGCACATAGTGGAGTGGCGGGGTGCATGGGGGCGGAGCTTGCGTGGAAATTGTGTTTAGAGTGCTTGGTCTTAACATTCGAGTTATCTTATCTTTTTAAATGCACGTGTTTCTGTGACAAACAAATCAATTTTTCTTTCTTTTTTTTTTGTATACCAATATTATAAATGCGTAACTCTGTCTATCTGTTAACTTTTCACGTCTAAAACACTGAATCGATATGTTTGCCAGACTTCCAACACGCTTAACATGACCACAATAGAAACGGGTTTTGTCGACGGAAGAATAGACAAAATGACAGACTGTGATTGTTTATCTGTCATTTTGTCTATTCTTCCATCGACAAAATCCATTTCTATTCGTCTATTTTTTCGTCTGAGAGATATCTCTCGACGGCAAGTGAAGTCAAGTCAGAGGCCCATGTGTGGCTTTAAAACTCTGACACCAGGTTAGTCACTAACCATACGAAAAAGGAAGAAAAACGGTCACACCGCTAGGGTATCACTGCTTTTTTCAATGGCTTTCATTTTGACAGTTCAACAACATTCATTGCGTTATTTACGTTGTAGAGCAGACAAATTTTTCAAACTTACGAAGCAATGGATTAGCAACATCCTTCATAATCACTAAGATTGTGATTGAAAGTGTGTGCTGAAGTAATTGACGCGCAACATTTTGCTCAGTAGCGTGTTGACTTGTTGAGTGACGCTTGGCAACATTATCCGTCTAAACCAGAGGCCAACCATGCCAATGCCGATCGAGCCGATCATTTTTTTGTACCATCTCACAACGTTGTGCGTTATTGTGCAATGTTGTTCTATATTTTGTTAAACTTGAATGTCGATTAATTTGTTTCAATTACTGCCTCTCTAGTTCTTAAGGCGAAAGCGTCACAGAGGCCCGTAAAATACCAATTTTTTTACGTTTATTGCAATTTGCAGGTCAGTATCAGGTTGTATGTTGATCTAAATATGATTCGTGGCCGTATCAAATATTTATTAATAGAATTATAATCATAAAAATCATCAATACAATTCTCTAAGTTCATATTACCCTATTGAGTGACTATTTCAAGAAATCATGACATTTGAGGCCAATTCTAACATAAGGAGTTGTATTGCTGATTCTAATTATTATAATTCTGTAAAGCCATATTTGTTACGGTCGTGAATCATATTTTAATCAACATACAACCTGACACTAACCTGCAAATTCCAAAAAAATATAAGAAAAAATTAATTTCGCGGGCTACCTTGGCGCATCCCCCTTAATACGCCTTCAAGATGGTTTATTGGTGATTCGCCCAACATTACTAGGCGAATCGACACTTTAAAATAATATTATTTTTTAATAAAGCAATTCGCATGAAGTTAATTTATTTGTAGGCGAATGTAACTTTACAATCACCAATACCTTAGCCTCAAGATAAACTTTCAGCTCTAATTAGCGAGGTGTTCCTGAAGAGTATTAAGAAAAATCTATTATCAGCTCAAACCTCAAGATCTAAAATATCTGTCAGTAATTTGTCAAAACGTGTTCCTAAACAATCTTCAAATCATTTGTTTAAGAATGTCTCATTTACTGGATTCGTTGTTGTTCATTAAAAATGTATGCTCGTATCTCGAAATACATATGCTAAGTGTGGATTAAGTTAATTAAAGCACGATTTACCAAGTTAAAGGTATAGCAAGCATACAAATATGAGCATTATTGACGCTGTGGCGCTGGCTTGGCGCCGGTATGGCCGGCATTAGGACTTGGAGTCACGGGTCCGATTCCCCATCGCATTTTATCCAATAGTAACATGTTATTCTATGAATAAAATGAACTCATTTATTTTTAAATCGATACAAAACGATCGCGAGATCTTTCACATCCACCGTTCTTTATATGAAATTCCTGCATTTTCCCAAGTTTTCCATAAATTTTATCAATATTTATTTTCTAGAGAAAGCTAGAGAATAAGATATATTCTCTACCAGAGAATCATTTGAATACTTAATGTTTGTATTAGGAGTGGGTTGCCGCTAGGGGAACTGGTAGACTTGAAAATCACACTTTTAGAAATCATCATCATCATCATCAGCCTATAAATGTTCCCACTGCTGGGACACAGGCCTCCTCTCTGTGAGAGGGAGTGGGCCGTAATTCACCACGCAGGCCCAATGCGGATTGGTAGATGTCACACGTCTTCGAATTTTCGGTTCTAGGACATGCCGGTTTCCTCACGATGTTTTCCTTCACCGTTTTGAGAGCAGTGGTGATGAAATAATTTACACAAAGTAAAGCGCCTGTCTGGGTTCGAACCTACGACCTACAACTCGTAAGTCGCGGCCATTACCACTGGGCCACCACTGCACCGCTGCTTTTTGTAATAATAATAAATAAAAATAAAAAACAGGCGTAATTTTACGTAGAACGCTATTCTATCGTCTATGCCACAGGATTACCCAAGAGCTCAGGCCACGTTGTTAATTATAATAACCCCGGGTCAGTCCTGCGGTCCTGCCAACCCTGGTCAGTCCACTGCGGCCTGTGTGTGCATGTCAGTGATACTCCGCACACAACTTGTTGTCCGTGTTGACAATAAATCATACCAATGTATTTGTGATGGCGATGGCGGCCGACTAGGGATGGGACACGAGATGTTCTTGTATGTCGATGTTTTGAAACTATTTAGTAGTGACGGTTGTTGATTTGTATTGTTTTTTGGGTCTCCGTAATGACAAATGTCTCTAAATAAGTTTGCTCCAGACCCCATTTATTTTTTGTATTTTTATATTTGAATATCTAATAGATAGAAATGAAGATAGTTATGAAAACGTTATTAATTCTTCTTCAAGTGAAAACAATAAGATAATAAGTTCGTAAATTTGGTTTTACTTTTCACATGACTTAATAAGTACGTATCTGATTATAAAATTTTGGAGACTTTCCTGCAACATTTGAAAATATCGCCAAAAAAAAAACCGAAATTACATAAACCAGCAAAACCTACATTCTTTTCGGGGTTGATATGGTTATTCTGTGTGAATCACCGTATCGACCCTGAAAAAATCGTTGTCAATAATTTATAGAAATGATAAATCCGCACGTTTGGGCCGCGACCACCCCGCCCTACACTTACGTGTGTGTGTACCCGACACAACGTCGTGTGTGCGTCCGAGTTGCATTTCTTTCTCGTATTGTAATTTATTGGTGTGTAACGAAGTTAATTATTACGATTTTTGTATTAAACGTTGAAAATTATTTTTAGTATTGCAGATGCAAGTTCTGTATGTAACTTTTTTACAATGAAACAGCGTCGTCGACCCGTTTTTGCTTCGATATTGTATTATTAATGATAGAATGTGGTTTTGTTTGTTATTCTTTACTGTAATGGCGTCTATTTTAATATTAATTCAACGTAGCTGATAACGAGAAATAGTTCTTGTTTATTTTTTTGATTAACAATTACTATTTTTGTTTGTTTTGCGGCTCCTTATATAGTTATAGTAATTATGTATAAGTCGAATACTTTTTCGCCATATTAAGTACTATAATTTAATAAGGTATTTAATAATTGTGGGGTGTCATAGTCGTTTTGTCGCCCTCCACACTAAACAACAGGGAAAATGCCTGCGTCAAAAAAAACCATTTAGTATATTTAGTCAAATGTCTTGCTCAAAAAGTCCGTCATTGTAGCGTACTAGAGCGGAGAAAAAATAGCATATCTTGCTCTAGGGGAAAAAGTGATTTTTGTCTGTAACCAACGAGCCTACAAAAACGAAAAAGTCTTTGTTCTTATGTAAAACTAGCTTTTTACTACCGCATACCGGGATAAAAAGTTTCCTTAAAAATTCAGATTGAACAAATTGTATATACAGTGTGGCAGGGACATCGACGCGAAAACTGAAACCACGGATTCAGTACATGATTCTGAAACCCCCTGCGTTGAAATTTTTCGTCGGTTATTTAAAAAAAATCAGCTGTTCCATACATTTTGACCGCGTAGGTATTACACTTTTCTATGAAAAAGCTGATTTTTTTTAAATAACCGACGAAAAATTTCAACGCAAGAGGGTTCAGAATCATGTACTGAATCCATGGTAACAGTTTTTGCGTCTATGTACCTGACACCCTTTTTTTTTTTTTTTTTTTTGGGTGGGAAATTATCAAATAACTTCTCCCGCTCTGGGCGGAGCGGGAGGGCGTGTCAGACTCTTACTGACTAAAACCCACCCGTGTTCCTTCGGTTGCCCTGTTGCCGGGGGCCACGATTTCCCGATCGGTTTTCTTCGAACCCCCGGCAGGCATTGGCCCTAGTGGACCCCGTCAATTCTGCTGACATCTCTTTGAGGCGCGCGTGGAACACAACGCGCCGTCGACCCAGGCTTGGTCCTTATCGGACGGCGAGCTACCCGTTGCTCACCGTCCGCAAGCCCGCGCCTACGGTGGCCGGAAATCGGAAATAATCGACGAAAATTTCAACGCAGGAGGGTTCAGAATCATGTACTGAATCCATGGTAACAGTTTTCGCGTCGATGTCCCTGCCACCCTGTATTTTTAAATAAAATAAACTAATTAATATTGTATTGGATTATTTTATTTTCTCGCAATCGTAGTGAAAAGTGGAGTGTAACACACGACGCTAAAACCCATTATAATTCGGTTTCTATTTACTCCCTCGTTAAAGCTCGGGAGTAAAACTACCTCGATAGAATGGGTTATTTTAGCCCCTCGTAACAATGTACTATAGACACTTGTTTTTGCTTTATCCTATCACTTGATAAAAAAAAAAGTTCGGTAGTGGGGGTCGCTACGTCACAAGTAAGTATAAAATCTACATACTTGTGATATCATGGTACATTTTAACTCAATGTATCGCCGTAATCTTTTGATAACGTAAAAAAAGAAAATGTACGTATTCAATATTTTTTAATAATCTAACTGAGGAACAAAAAATATTTTTTGTAATCATCCCTATTAATATTTTCCCAAAACAACAGTTTTTCGGTCGGGTGCTACAATCATGTTACTGTACTTACGTTAGCCGTGTTTATTAATCAAATTAAAGAAAAAATTATATTGCTCTTGACTTACTCTTTAAGTTAGTAACTGCCCTAAAGTCCTAAAGTATCTATTTATATTTATTTATTTCTATTCATTTGAAGCAGATACGTCACTCTGTGAGAACATTGTTTTATAACTTGTGTCTGTTACGACGTGATTATTTGGTAAAAAATATGAATAGCACTCTATTAGCATCATATAAATTTATTAAAAGTAATAAAAATGCTCGTTCTTAACCTTAAAAAGTTACAAGTTACGTTTAAGAACTTCAAAAAAAAAATGTTTTAAATTTTTTGGCAATTTAGCTATTTATTTTATGTAATGACATGATTTGACAAAAAGGGCCAATTTCCGAAAAGGGCTTCATATTCGTAAAAAAAGTTTTTGATCTGTACGTCGTAAATGAAAAAAAAATTGTAAAAATTTTAGACAACAATTCTAGCTTAGTGCCCTATGCGGAAAAAAAATCTCACTTGTAGTAAGTGTGCATATACGACGTAGTAAGAATATTTTTTCCCTCCTTTTGCACATACGCAAAACAAATACGTGATTATCTTCTAAACGGTAAACGACACAGACACGACGATTAGAGAGAACTTTTTCGAAACAAAGTTATGAACATGTAGGTAATGTCAGTGCAGATACGTCAGTTTGTGAGATACGACAGTTAGTGGGAAGGGCGAGACGGTTTGAGCAGTGGTGGCCCAATGGTAACGGTTGGGACTTTCAAGCTGTAGGTCGTAGATTCGAACCCTGACGGCGCTTTACTTTCTGTAAATTATTTCATCACCATTGTTCTCAAAACGGTAAAGGAAAACATCGTGAGGAAACCGGCATGTCCTAGAACCGAAAATTCGAATACATGTGACATCTACCATCCCGCACTGGGTCCGCGTGGTGCATTACGGCCCCTCTCTCTCAACGAGAGGAGGCCTGTGTCCCAGCAGTTCCTATAGGTTGATTATTCTAAGCAACGAATTATTACAACAGAACTTACAGATTTAAAACGTTACATAAAAAATGGCATCACGATTTTTTAAACAAAAACCGGAATTACTCTTCGTCATCTTCTCACAAGAAATTCTTAGTTTACCTGGTTAAATACTACCATCAATAATAAAAAACAAAAAAAAAAAAGTAACCGGATCGTATTTCACAAATACACAGGGTTAACCCTAGTTCACAGTGTCGAAACCTCATCAGGAAATGGGGTCAATTTTTTAGATTTTTTACAAAAAAAAACTTGCAAAAAAGAAAAAAATAATGATCACAATTCTAAAGTGATCTACTTTGATGCTCACTCTGCGTAAAGAGATAACCCTAGAATTGGGGTGAATCGGGGTGAAACGTGGGAATTTAAAACGGAGGGAAGAAGGTCGCAAATATAATGAAGTTCCAAGGTTAATCTGCATTAACTTTTTTTTTGTAAGATTTATCATCGAGTTCAATGTCTTCGGGTTCAAAGTTTTTTAATTTATGCGCATAAGGTATAAAAGTAATGGTTTTTTATAAATTTTGAAGTGATTTAGGTACCTGAGAATAATTTACCTAAATTAAAATGGCGTCTATAAAATTGTGAATTATTGCAAAAAAATTACAAAAGTTATTGTAATTATTATCATTGAATAGGTTCCCAGTATTATTATTATCCCCGTTGTTTTCGTATAAGAAATGTTATTTACTCTGCAACAACATGACACTACAAACCGAGTACCTCTTAAATGTGTTGTGTCAAAGCCTAAATATAGTGAATATTTGAAAAAAACAAAAATATGTGCTAAAAAGGAGCTACGTCTGCCAACAAACTGTCGTGCAGTTTGGCAGAGGTAATTTAATATGTAAAAACAAGTATTATTGTGAATAAACACTTTTTTCTTTATTATTTTTTTTTCATTTTCATTTTCAAATAATATTTTTGAAATTAGTAGATTGACTCTGACAAATAAAATTTTACCGTACATTAAATTTTGAATAGTTCTAGACAGCAATTAATTAAAATGAGACAAGTGTTTTAAATTACCTTTATTAACATTTATATCGCTGAATACAATTATGTCATTCCTTACACGGGTTTTAGCCTTCTTAGATGCATCCTACACCATAACACTTTTTTTTCAATCACTGTCACAGAAAAATGTCCTTAATTAATTACTAACATACTACTGAAGTGATTTAAACATAGCTAGCATTGATACAGCAACTACTTAACGCGTTCAGAAACCTGTTTAAGTTCTACACACATAGGTGTAACTTAGTTGTTCTACCTACTATGTTACTACTTATGCAGTAACTTTAGTCAAGTTACCCTTTCAGAAGTAATCTTGTGTTGTAATATTTTTTGTCAAAGTAATTAAATTGACCTTTTCTTAAAGTTTAAGAAACGATTGTATCCGAAATTGATTCATTCAGTAACCCTTAAAATCAATACAATTAAATTGTTTACGGGGTCCAATTGACCCGAGGTCACACACGTCTCGAATTACCTTAAAAAGAAACAAATTCCCGGATTTCGCCATTCAATCCACAAAATTCGCAAGCATATCGAATTCTATAACTGACCTCTTTTTGGTAAAATAGGGCCAAACAATGACCGTAAGAAGCACAAACGTGTGACTTATGACCCCAGCGACCTTTTTTCTGTTTTTTTTTTGTTCGCAGTGGTCAAAAAGGGGCATCTTGGCCACGATTGTGATTCACGGACAATAGCTTCTGATTGGTGAAGCAAAAACGCAATCACTGAAGAGGTTATAGAAAAAACTTAAATGCACGTTTTTTGGACGATTGATTTTAAGAATAACTTGTTTTTTGATTTAGTCGTGATATCTAGATTAAAAGGAGCTAAAGGATTGAAGGCACTTGTTGTTAGGATTACATACTTTTAATATTAATTAATTTAAGCTTATTAACAGTTTGGTAAAATATTAAATGTACTCAAAAACATATTTATTTATTTACATACACTAATTTGTATACAATATGCAATAGGTAGGTACTACTAAATTGACGCAATTGGAGACTTCCGGTATCTTGTATAAAACTTATTCACAGAGCAATAAATTAGACTTAAAGATTCGCAATAAAAAAAACCTAATGATATCACACTATTTTACCAAAAACCGTTATAAAACCAACACAAAAAACTCCTACAACAGCACAATATCTATAAAACTCTCAAATTACTGCAAACAGTTATAAATCAAAGTACGAAAAATTATAAAAAAAACTATCTCACGCGTCTTGCGATCATTTGTTGTCAAGGGGTTGAACTTCGCGATTTTTTAAAAAGTTCACAATAGCGGAACCCTAGCTAAACAGTTAGAAATAAAAAAAAAAACGCGGAAGATATCGTCTTTCTATTAAAAAAGGGAGATTAAGAACCGTATCTAACTCTTTCCCATGGGTCTTAACCTCGCTGAACTTTTTTGTCAAAAATTGAGACACCTTTGGCATCTTTCCGTTTTTTTGTAATGTCAGTTTGTAGTTATATTCGCGGGTTGGATGCGCAGGGGCGAGGGGTCGGGCCCTCGTGTATTGTGGAGCGGGAATGTAGCAGGTGGGTCACAACGTACCCCGCTCGCATTTTAGGGTTTCAATAAGATTCTTTTCTTGAAATTTTGATTTAATAATTTTGTTTTGTTTCTTTTCTATTGTTTTTTTAGGTTACTATTTTAGGAGATGTTGACTGACTATAGTTTTTAATAATTTATGGATGGAATCTCTGTGTTGCCAATGCATTTTCATGTTTTTATTTTTATTTTTGATAAAATAAGTAGAAGTACCGATAGTAGACTAACTGATTAATAAAGTTCAAACTCCTGACGATATTTTAAATTACCGCTTCGACATTTAAACAGTTCTAAGTGGCATCAACATCCCTTTTCAATCGAAGCCACTTCTCGCCCTTCTGGGCCCGTTTGAAGAGATTTTAGCCTCTATTAAAGCTTTTATAGCCATCTGTGCGTTGTACAGAAAGATTTATAATTTTCATTTACTTACAGCATAGATACGGCTTCTCCCACGCTGATTAGAAGAGAAAACTATAAAATGTTTTGATGCTTTTAAACCTCCCTTTTTTTTGGGTGGGAAATTATCAAATAACTTCTCCCGCTCTGGTTTTAAACCTCCCTAAAGTTCGTTTTTAATCCCAGAGACTAATTTAACAGAACGAAATTTCAAACTCCAAATTGAAAAAACAAACGACAATCACTTGAAATGTCAAATTAATCTCTTGGATTAAAAAACGAATTTTAGTTCATCGATTCAACATAGAGTTTTTATTATTATTCTTAGGTAGGTACCTACATACTTTGTAAACTTATAAAATGAGTTCAAAAACCATGCACGAACTCAATCCTATTTAAATATAATTTTTGTAAGTCACAATTCCAAAATCAATTTTATAATCGAATAAAGAAAAGACATGAATTCGCGGAATCTCGGAGTTTAAATCGTCGCTCATATTACGAAAATAATTTCGATTACTGATTGCGGAGTTGGTCGAAAAAGTCGTCGATCAAAATAGGCATAATTACGGTTTCGGCTAAACGGGCGAAACGCGCGCACGAATTTTCCGAAAATTACACTCCGGCGCAAAAACGGAACGTTTTCGGAAATTCGCCGCGTCCGGCCGCCGACCGAACGATGTGAAATGTGTGTTTTTCAAACTGTTTGAACATGTGTGATGATTTGATGAATTTTTGTTTCTCGTCGTTATTATGAATCATACTGATATAGTTATGGAAAAAGCATTCTGGTTTGTTTAGTTAGTACTTTGATCACGTCATGTTAAAGAATAATACGAATACATAACATACATAGTCATAGAATATAAATAAATAAAATTAAAGTGGCTGTTTGTAATGTATATATGTATAAAATAACAGCTTATTACTACATGCATAAAATATGGAAGTATATGTCTAAGGCCCGTATTACAGAACGTTACTCAATACTCAAGCATTACTTAAAACTAGATTCAAGCCATTTGATTGGTTGAAACTAGTTTTAAGTAATGCTTGAGTATTGAGTAACGTTCTGTAATACGGGCCTAAGACTCTCATAAGAAATTGTTTGTCTCTTTGTCTGTTTGTTCCGGCTAATCTCCGAAAATGCTGGACCGATTTTGACGGGACTTTCACTGGCAGATAGCTGATTTTATAAGGAGTAATTAATGCTACTTTTATTTTTAAAAACAAAAATAATTAGGGTTCACGCGGGCAAAGCCACAGGCAGCAGCTATAGTTTCTAATACTTTATTATGCTAGTCTTTTGTAGGTTATCATCGACTTACTAAAAATCTAAAATTCATTGACAGACAACGCTCAACCTTAAGAGGCCGGTGACACGGCTTGCAACTACAAATCGAGATGTTTGCAAAATTCAATTCCAAGCACGTTGCGCTAGTGTGAGTGCCTGTCGGAGCGATATACACCTACAGTGAGCAATACTACCACGCACATATTGACAATTATTGCTTGACGCGATAGTACTACTAGTTTTCGAAAATGTATGATAAATTTGGATGTGTTCCGTAATACAAAAAATTATGAATGAAAACTTAATGTATTTCCATTTTTTTTCGATAATTTGTAACTTGATAACATAAACTATGCTTTTGCGGAAACAATATTATAAATATTGTTGTTTATAATATAGAAAAAACAATATGAAAACATGTTATTTACGCTGTAAAAATGTACGAAATGCAATTCGCTTACACTTCATTTAAAGGTAAGTTTTTGGAAATAAAAAGACGTAGGAGCCTAGATAAATACTGTCTTAATCCGAATATCAACATAATATGGTGGAAATATGCTCAAATTGCAAATGATTTATGTACTACGTTTGTATGGACAATTCATGCGTCGCCGCATTCTTAATACCGCTGGGTCCAGAAGCACGAAATTTTGCACAAGAATTCCTTTTATAGCGAAGGTGAGCGATAAGAAAGGGTTTTGATCATTCATCACGTAAAGGGGTTAAATGGAGGATTGAAGTTTCTATGGAAGTTCGTGAATTTTTGGCCGATGGGAACAAATACTTATTTATTCAGTAGTGTCATCATATCGGGCCCACGAGCCACGATATAAATTGATCTTATCTGTTATCTATTCATTGATTTATTTATTTATTACATTTATTTATCCTTATTTTATTAAAATACTTATAAATTACATTTTTAAATATTAGAATATAAAAAATATAGAAATATTTAATTTTATTTTTTACGTCTTTTACTTATCTCGGGACCTTGGGATCCCGGACCTTTGGAAGGCGTACGAGGGACCGAAGCCAACTCGCAGAAGCCCCTTAGACGTTTTTTAAAATGAAATGAGGCACCAATCGACGATTATCCCTGTATGCACTATACAAGTGCACCCAAGGACAACCCCCTGTTGGTGTAGGACTAATTATTATTTATTTTATTTATTTATTTATTTACTACTATTTATATATATATTTATTTATTTACTACTATTTTATATTTATTTATTAAGTTAGTCTGTAGAGTAATGTAATTGCAAATTATAAATTATTATGTACTGCTGTATTATTATTAAATTGTACGAAGATGGACTATAAATTAAATAAAATATCTTAACTATTCATACATAAAGCTCATAGATACATTTTTGTCCTCAAAGCAAATGTAGAGACACTGGAAAAAAAATCTGCAACGTTTTTGAAAAACAGTCGTTTGAAAATAATCTATTTAGGAAAATTTATTTTTTATTTTTAGCCAAGTACAAGTTTTTAATGCAATTTTAGACAATAACAACACATAACATAACATCACGCTTTGTTTCCCCAAAGGGTTGGGCAGAGGTGTACCTGTAGCAGGTACACCCACATTTCGCCAGTTATGTTCAAGTCCCATGTAATAGGGGGGCGAGTCTAAACAATTTGCCTAATTTGCAATTTGTATTATTGTGCAATTTAAAACAATTGAAACAAAGAAAAATATTTTATTTGGGAAACGCACAGGAAATACAAACAGTAATAACAACTAAAAAGGAGCATCTAAAACTAACAAAAATTTTTGAATTACCGAAAGGAAAAAAATAATAAACAACCCGTGCGAGGCCAAAAAGGCACCTATCTCAGCATAGTCTGCGATATTTAAAAAATATAATATAGCACCGCCGGTATTCTGATAGGGCCCGATACACTATTACAATCCCAGCTCGGTCTAAGGCATCTTATCATCGATTCAGTCAATTGAGTTACTAGGAGAGCTTCCTGCCCCGAGGGAGTTTTCGTGACCACTTGCATTGTAACAACTAGGTACCAAACTGTCTACTGTTAATTAGATCTAAGACTAAGAAATATAATTAAAAGCTCACCATTATGGCATCTTAACCAAACTTAAGGCACCGGCCCATTACTGTGTCGTATTGTGTCGTGCCGCGGGATACACCAATCAAACGTATTTGTTCAAGACCACGTCAAATCACAACGAGTTTTGATTGGCTAACACTGCGTCTTGCATACTGTCATGTCGACTCTTGCATACTGTCATGTTTAACCTACGGATCACAAACCTGGGGCCCTCACTAAAAAACATGGAGCAGCACTTAGAATCTGTCAAAATAAAAAACTTTTTACAAAAAAAAAAACAACCAACCTCCAAAAAAAACACTACAAAGTGAAAAATAACTTTAATTTCGGAAGTCGGTGTCTTGTGTTTTGTATTTTCGTTTTTTGCCACCGACTTCCGAAATTAAAGTTATTTTTCACTTTGTAGTGTTTTTTTTGGAGGTTGGTTGTTTTTTTTTTTGTAAAAAGTTTTTATTTTTCACTTTTTAGTTCTGGTACCTACCCCACACACATTCGAATACCACTACCTGCTACCAGTGACAGAAACTTATCATATCATCTACATAGCAAGTGGGAAAAAAATACGTATTTTGTAGCTAACTCAAAAACTATCAAAGCAAAGTTAATAAAATTTATATGGGACCAATTCGAGAGCACACCCTTTCAAACAAAAAAATAATTTTCAAAATCGGTCCACAATTGACGGAGAAATCGGTGGACATACATAAAAAAAAAAAAAAAAACAAACATACGCGACGAACTTATAACCTCCTCCTTTTTGGAAGTCGGTTAGAAATGGAGAGAAGCATTCTAAACATCAAGCTACGGGACAAAATCAAACTATCAATTATAAGACGTAAGACCAAAGTTACAGATGTCACTTTGACAGTGAAAAAACTTAAATGGAACTGGATAGGCCACATGATAAGAAACAAGAGAAATAAATAGTCTAAAGATGTCACAATGTGGTACCCTCGAGATGGAAGGGCGTCAAAGAATGAGATGGGTGGATGAAGTTAAAAAAAACGACAGGATCGACATGGAGATGAAAAGCCACAAATAGTTATGGCAAACCTTAGGGGAGGCCTTTGCCAAAGGGCAAGCTGATATTAATGTTACCGATGTCGATGATTAATAATAATTTAGCAATAATGAATGAAACTAAATAACGTATAACAATATTTATTTTAATTTAGATAATAATATAATTTACAAATGCATGAAATGTCATCATCTGCCTAGCCTTTTTCCCAACTGTGTTGGGGTCGGCTTCCAGTCTAACCGGATGCAGCTGAATATCAGTATTTTACATGGAGCGACTGCCTATCTGACCTCCACAACCTAGTTACTAGGTAACACGATACCCCTTGGTAAGACTGGTTGTCAGACTTTTGGGTTTCTAACCACCCGTAACGACTGTCAAAGATCTACAAATGACAGCCGGGACCAACGGTTTAACGTGCTTTCCGAGGCACGGAAATGCATGAAATGTGAATGAATGAAGTAAATTTTAAAATTAAATTGGGCAAAATTTGTAAGTCAGAAGGCGTCACGACACGACACAACACAGAAATATGAATCCGGCTTTAGTTAAAAGTTTCACGATTTCTAAAAACAAAAACTTTTTACAAAAAAAAAACAACCGACCTCCAAAAAAAAACACTACAAAGTGAAAAATAACTTTAATTTCGGAAGTCGGTGTCTTGGGTTTTGTATTTTCGTTTTTTGCCACCGACTTCCGAAATTAAAGTTATTTTTCACTTTGTAGTGTTTTTTTTTGGAGGTCGGTTGTTTTTTTTTTGTAAAAAGTTTTTATTTTTCACTTTTTAGTTGTGGTACCTACTTACTCCACATACATTCGAATACCACTACCTGCTACCAGTGACAGAAACTTATCATATCATCTACATACTAAGTGGGAAAAAAAAACGTATTTTGTAGCTAACTTAAAAACTATCCAAGCAAAGTTAATAAAATTTATATGGGACCAATTCCAGAGCACACCCTTTCAAACAAAAAAAGAATTTTTAAAATCGGTTCACAATTGACGGAGAAATCGGTGGACATACATAAAAAAAAAAAAAACAAACATACGCGACGAACATATAACCTCCTCCTTTTTGGAAGTCGGTTAATAAAAAACGTAGGTGCTATTGGGAGAGAATGATTTTTTTATTTCTTTTTTTTTGACTGAATTTTAACATAATTATACAAGTCTTTTCAACCGATTTCAAAAAAAGGAGGAGTTTACTTACTAAACTACTTTTAGGTACCTTCTCTTAAACTTACTTCAATGTTAGCAATGTAGCTGTGCATATTTTTAAATTCTTGACGAAGCTTTAATTCAAAGCCATTGAATATATTCCTTTTCTAATAAGTTTAGCATGAATGACGCACGACAAAAGTATTAAACTAACATTGATTGCGTAACACCTTGAAAAAAACTAACAAAGAACTACATATATGCAAAGCCACGGCCCTCAAAACTTTATTGTATGCAAAGATCAGCAATTTATAGACAACCACACCATCTACATGACAAAAATGACTTTAAAACACATTCACTTTCACCGCTCATATCGCCATCCTGCTCACTTGAAAGAGAAAATCTTCTATCTCACTCACACCGCGCGCTTAAAAAATGTACAACAAAAATTCGGGCGCGCAAAACGCCCCGCATAGTTTTCAAACTGAGATATGTCAGTTTTGTTTCAAATTTTGTTAAAATTAATAACGACTCGACGACCAGGCATTTTTGTTCGTCCACAACGTAGCTTTAATTAGAAATATTTTGAGATTCGCCATTTTTTTTTACGGAATGTATTTTATTTTTGTCCGCATTTTGTTTTATTGGTGAAGGTTACATCGCTTTGTCAGAAATGTGTCGAATATTTTTGTTACTACGAGAGTATTTATTTTCTTACCAAGGGGTATCGTATTACCCAGTAACTGCAGGGTTGTGGAGGTCAGATAGGCAGTCGCTCCATGTAAAACACTGATATTCAGCTGCATCTGGTTAGACTGGAAGCAGACCTCAATAAATTTGGGAAAAGGCTAGGCCAAACGATGACGATATTTATTTTGGAGTCGATTTAAATTGAAGATTTTTCAGAATTCTGAGTTACATTTTTACCGTACGAAACGTGGGCGCAGCTGTTTTTTTGTCAGGTAGGTAATATCCCATTTTACGAAAGAAGCACGGGACTAGAAATATTGATCTATCGAAACTATAGTATAAGTAGGTACTATAGATACCTACAGTTGAACAATTAGAGCGAAAATTCAAGTACTTAAAATAAATGCTTACTTATCTTATACAATCTGCCTTATATTACTATACAGGGTGACTGGGTCTGGACCCGTATAACAAATTCGCATAAAGAGGTCATTTGCTAATTATTAGACCTTACTTTCCCCAGCTAAAGTTTTATAGTTTAGGAGATATGTCAATTTTTAGTTACTTATACTCCGTTTGAAATAAGATTAGACATTTAAACAAACCTTTTTTACAGTCCGTTCAACCGATTTTGACTTCTATACCGTAGGCACAAGGATGGCATTAAAAGCAAAAAAAGTGGTTACAAACCAACTGTTTACTGCAGCTGCCATTTGTCATGCCACCAACGCAATAGAAGTCAAAATCGGTTGAACGGACTGTAAAAAAGGTTTAGTTAAATGTCTAATCTTATTTCAAACGGAGTATAGATTAAAATTAATTATTGAAACACCGTATTTTTTTATTGTTTCATGTCGAATTTGATCGTTAAGTTTTTTTTTAAGTATTCTTTTTATTTTTTGAGCGTAATATCTTATTTTTTAACCCTATTTTGAGAGAAGTTCCGACGTATTTTAATCACAAATGTTAATGACTACTAATAAATAATAAAAAAATACTAAAATAATGAAAAAAACTGAAGTTATGAATGCTTGTATGTCAAGTTTGGAAAAATCTCAATTAAATATAAAAATTGACATATCTCCTAAACTATAAAACTTTAGTTAGGGAAAGTAAGGTCTTATAATTAGCAAATAACCTCCTCTATATGCGAATTTGCTATGGCGGGTCCAGATCCAGTAACTCTGTATATCTTTATAAATTATGGCCTATATTAATAATGTAGTATTCTACTGGTGAAAGCATTTTTAAAATCGGTTCAGTAGTTTTTGAGTTTATTCATTAAAAACAAAAATACAAATCTTTTCTCTTTATATTACTATTATTAGTGTAGATTGCATGCCTAAAATAAGGTAGATTGTAGATACAAGGATCATCCATTTTTATGTATCATTTAATTTATTGTACTTACAATGTATGTAAATAAATTTTACTTTACTTTCATAATTTTAAAGTTTTTCTTTAAGTATACCTACATAATAAAGGTTGATAATAATTTGTTATCCAATATCTCACACCAAAATATATACTTTTCTTACAAAAATCAATCATAAACAGGCATACATCCACATTGTAACTAAATCTCGTTCCGTAAGAAATGTCTTTTTACCCTTTTATCACTTTTTTAACCCACACCCGGCCGTAACATGACGCTACAGTTTTGTCAAAATATTACACTGTATAAACTTTTTTTAAGGTAAAAATTACCCCTTTTTCGATGCGTTTCTTTTCATCAAAAGGGTTGGGTGACGACATCTGATATTTTTTACGATCTTAGATAACCGTTGTAATGATAACTTTTGTGAGAAGTTCCTTTTTTATCGTTTTCTCATTTCGCTACATAATAAATGCGAAGAAAGGTCCGGAAGTTAAAGTTTAACTGTATATTTTTAACGTGTAATTAATAATTACAAAAAAAAAATCTCATTTTGCTGGTACTTTATATTTATAAGTTCGAAACGCGTTCAATGCTCTCAAAGTATGTTGGGAATAGGTACTTGGAACAACTGTAAAGTACTCACCAAGTACGGAGGTATGATAAAGGGCAGATCAATGCCTCAATTTAAACTCAAGGCCAAAAAGTATTCAATGTAGCTACATAGTAGGAAAATAAATAACGTTTGAAGTGTGTCTTCACAAATTCTAAAATGCCGTCCGAGACAGAGCCTCTTAACAAATTATAAAAACATCCAAATATGGTAAGCCTTTTTTCCATACTTTCCGAAGTCCGTTATTCTAATCCATATTTCGACCGCCTTCCATATTCGAACAGTTTCTAAATTCAAAAGAGCTAAATCCCTGTTCGGTGCGCGTCGCGTTCTAAATATAAAAAAGTTCTTTTTTGTCAAATATGGAAGGGTTAAGTTTAAAAACGTTCTATTTTCGAATTGTTAAAAAGTCCACATTGTATGGAATACGTCAAAACTTCATACACCGTGACTGTAGTATATGCAAGATTTTCAGACGCAATTGGATTTTTTTATCCAATAAAAATAGTATTATTATTGTGTTGTCTTTTTAGGGTTCCGTACCCAAAAGGTGCCAAACGGAACCCTATTACTAAGCCTCCGCTGTCCGACCGTGCATCTGTTTATCTGTCAGCGGGCTGTACTAAGCTCTACCATTAATATTTACATAAATAAATAGTAAAGCTTACTTTTTTTTCTGAGAACCTAAAAGTGCTTTGTAACTTGCAAATACACTAGTAGTAGGTAATGTTATCATTTCATGACTCAATTTTTATAGCCCACTTATGATAGATTGTTCTATTGTTCCTGAAGCTTTAACTCGCTCTAGCAGGTAATATTACTCCTATTCTGATATGATATCAACTGACGTTTAACAATGTCTTGAAGGTCATCTTTAAAGGTACACTTCTGATTTCGAATGCAAACCGCAGCGGCAACCGCAGTGCATTCGCTATGACAGACTGCAGCGACACGACTGGTTTCTATGTAACTTTGTGTGGTTTACGGTTGCGGTCACCTTCGGAAGAGCAACTTAAAGACAAAGTACAGTAAGTTGGAAATGCAATCGAGAATTCTCGCTGCATAGTCGATTTGTGCATCAAGATATTCTAAGTATTATTATTTAATGATGAGTCTATAAGTCAACAACCAAAAATGACTCACCATTGTAATTTAACTCAATAAATACCATAACAAATTAAATAAATTGATCTGCCGCCGTCACGTATACTACGTTAGCGTTATTCCTTTTTCAAATGATACGAAAGACACAGGAAGCAAGAGTTTTTTGTCACTTCCACATCTCGTCTGAACTGATTCATTCATTCTGTCCCTGTCTGACTTAAAGATTTTGACAAAGAGTGACAAGGACGGGTATAGCGACATCGCTCTCAGGTGTGTTGACAATAACAGATGTACAGATGGCGGGGCGAGCATATTACACAATTACAATTCTATTTAATTATTTTTTTCTCGCACGGTTTGTTAAGATTTGGACGTGGGCGTTGCATTACTCAGCCTAGTCGTAGAACAATCGCTGGTTTTACGAAATGTCATGGCATACGAATACAACCCGTTAGTTGCCGAAATTGTACCCATTTGACTTGTTAATTTTTATTTGTAAGTAGGTGGTTTTTTAATTTAGTTTTAGAAGGAAAGTCTTTAATGTTGTTTGACTGCTTCGTTGGTATAGTGGTCGCAAGTTCCTGGGTTCGATTCCCGGGTCGAGGAAAGTGTTATTGGGTTTTTCTATCTGAGATTTTGTCGGTGTGTGGATTTGTGCCCGGTTGATGGCAATAGGCTCGCCCCCTATTACATGGGACTTAACTGGCGAAATTTGGGTGTATTATAGGTACTTACACTTCTGCATAACCCTTTGGGGAAACAAGGCGTAATGTTTAATAATAATATTATAATAAATAAATAAATTATAATTATTAATTATTTTAATAAATTTATAATTTGTTATTGTTTAATATATTGTACTTTTGTGTGCTGTGCTATGTCTGTCTCTTGTATGCACTGAATAAATGTTTTATGTATGAATGTTATGTGTGTCTTTAATGTTGTATGTCATCGTCCTATAACTAGGATTGCAGCGGATCACTGACTGATGTTGAAAGAGTAATGTCCTAGGAATAAGTAATACCTACCTAGTTACCCAGATACATAATTCACACATTGCACTCGTCAAGTTTAAGACGAGTGACATTTTTCTTCTTAGAAAGGTCTCTTGTAAGTTGTTTAAAATATCAGTATAATGTGTCGTAGTAAGATGAGAGATATAACTATATCACTAGTTATATCCCTAGGGATATAACAATATCACAATAATAATTGCGATTCATAATCCATAGTCCACTGTTCCATGTTAGTTTAAAATTAAATTATTGTCAACGTTATAATTGTTTCTATGTTAATTAATGTAATTGGTGTTGTACCGTTTAATTAACTATAAATAAATATTTTTTGGAGAAAGGTCTCTTGTAAGTTGTTTAAAATATCAGTTTAAGTGTCGTAGTAAGATGAGAGATATAACTATATCACATAGTTGTATCCCTAGGGATATAACTATATCCCTAGTTATATCTCTACGGATATAACTATATCACAATAATAATTTTTCGTCGGTTATTAAAAAAAAGAATCCATGGTAACCGTTTTCGCGTTGATGTCCCTACCACCCTGTATAGCTATATCCTAGGGATATAACTATATCGCGGCTTTAACCATCTTACTGCGACATATACATCGTAATCGAGATAAAATCGTCAGTCCTTATATTTGGGTCGAGTAGGTATTGAAGCTTTGTACGGGACAATTGTCAATTTTTTCTCGAATACGATGTTGGTCCTCCACATCCTTAAATTTGACCACATCTTTCTGATATACCCTGTGTGTAGTTACGGGTTAAAATTATTTACCCCTTCTTTATTACTTTTTGTCTGTTCGTCCTCTAATCAGTCAAATGTAGTACATAACAACTTATAGCTTATTACTTAATAATATCAAAGGAGGAGATCGTGGCTAAGTAATAGCAGCTGCACGGTTCGATCCATCAGGTTAAGCTACGCTTGCCGAGGTTGGTCTGTGGATGGGTGACCATCTTAACATTCCGAGACTCCTCCGTGCCTCGGAAAGCATACTAAGCCGTTGGTCCCGGCTGTCATTCGTAGATCTTTGACAGTCGTTATGGGTCGTCAGAAGTCCGAAAGTCTGACAATCAGTCTTACTAAGGGGTATTGTATTATCCAGTTATTGGGTTATAGAGGTCAGATAGGCAGTCGCTCCATGTCATATACGGTATTTAGCTGCATCCGGTTAGACTGGAAGCCAACCCCAACATAGTTGGGAAAAGGCTAGGCAGATTGATTGAACAATAAAATAGTATCCTGACTTTTCTAAAACTATCAACAAACTAAAAGTATATCGTTAAAAATCTTCTTCTTCTTTTTTAACCCTTCTTGAACGTCTTTCTGTCATTTTTTGACACAGATCAACTTTTTAAACACACAAGTTCGTTATTTTTATAAATAAAACGGCCAAAGATTATTTTTGTTCCACAACGCTAAATAACTTTATATTCTAACCAACATAATGCTGTTTAACAGCTCCAAAAAGATCCAGTAAGTAATAAAACCGCAGCTTGCCCCATAAACCATAAAATACCGAAATGATTTAAAATCAGACCGTGCTCCGAATTTTAAAACTTTAACAAAGACCCCGAAACACAATATCTCATTATATCGAAAAAAAAAATATAATCAATGAGAAAATACGAGATTTGACCCAAAAAAATGCACCCTCCATCAAAGGGTTATAGAGCGAGACGGCAAACATTTGTACGAAGGCAGAAAGTGACGGCGATACTTTTCAACCCTTTCGCAGCACCTGGACGGGTTTTTATGCTCCGTGTTTTTGTGTTGAAATTTATAAAAGTGCAAAATTTCCTTTTGTTGAGGGGTCAATATTGATTTTTGGGGTTCAAATAAACTTCGCACAAGAATAGTTCGTTATCTAGCACAGTCTAAATGAGGCCATTACTTTTTCATCTCTATAGATGACATTTGACATTATTTGTTCGGGTAGTATCATAAAAAGTGAACTTATAAATTACTGACATTCCGGATTGGCGGATTTTTTTGTACCAATTCTGAATTTTATGATACTATAGTTCGTTTTTTAATCCCAGAGACTAATTTGACATTTCAAGTGATTGTTGTTTGTTTTTTCAAATTGGAGTTTGACATTTGCACCTGTCAAATTAGTCTCTGGAATTAAAAAACGAACTTTAGGAACTAGATTGTGCCCACAACTTCATCTGCGTGGACTTCATTTATCGGGTTGAAAAGTATCCTATGAGTTAATCCAGGATATAAATTATCTATATGCCAAACACCCAACGAGCAATAAACATCTAAACACAATCAATCTGCCTAGCCTTTTCCCAACTATGTTAGAGTCGGCTTCCAGTCTAACCGAATGCAGCAGAATACCAGTATTTTACATGGAGCGACTGCCTATCTAACCTCCATAACACAGTAACTGGGTAATACTATAACCCTTTGGTAAAACATCCAAACACACAAACTATATAATTATACATTATTTTATAGTATATCTTATATCCAGAGGTCGGAATTAGGTAGAGTTATTATGTACTTACACTGATTTCATACAACGAAAGAATAAAGTGGATATGCCCCAAATCCCTGGATTAATTTTGAAGAGCAGAAAAATCCCGTGATCTATTAAATAAAAAGTTATTTACTTTTACACAATTTAAACCACTGCACGCGCGACTTTGCCAAATTTACACCAACGACATCGGATGTCCGAAGTTGCAAAAGTCCAATGCGCACACGTGTGCATTGTGAATTTAATACTAATAAAAATTGTATGTTAATTTTCTTTATTTTATTTGTCTTATCTATCTCTGAGGTTTTTATCATTATTTATTTGTAATATTGTTGGTCACACGGGATTGTCTATTAGAAATCCCGGCAAGATCCATATTCATATCAACATTTCGATGCAAGTACATAAATAACTCTACCTAATTCCGACCTCTGCTTATATTTTTGTATACAGGGTGTCAGGGACATCGACGCGAAAACTATCACCATGGATTCAGTACATGATTCTGAACCTAAACTATTCTAAATCAGCTTTTTCGTAGATAAGTGCAATACCTACGTGGTCAAAATGTATGGAAAAGGTGATTATTTTTATAATAACTGACGAACAATTTCATCGCAGGAGTTCAGAATCATGCACTGAATCCATGGTAACAGTTTTCGCGTCGATGTCCCTGCCACCCTGTATATGTACGTGTACCCGTAAATTATTTGTTAATATATATTTTTATTTATTGTTATCACACTATCATAATCATAATATATAATCATCACACTAATATTATAAAGGCGAAAGTTTGTGAGTGTGTGAGTGTGTATGTTTGTCTCTTCTTCACGCTCAAACGGCTGAACGGATTTGAATGAAATTTGGTACACAGATAGTTTATAACCTGGATTAATACATAGGATACTTTTTATCCCGATATTCCCACGGGATCGAAACTTCTGCGGGTGAAACCGCGGGACGCTGCTAGTTATATAGGTATATTTAATAGTATAGTAGGATTTGCCTGTTATTGTTCGCTAAACTCATACAGACAGAGAAGGATTGAAAATTACCAAATCGCCGCGCGTGCGCAATGCGTGTTGGTAATTCCAGACATTAAGTCCGGTATCCGGATTTCCCCTCGATGTTTTCAATTACTGTAAACAAGGGTAATCCTGACGAAACACTCATTTAGGACGTATTCATAAATCAAAAAACTAAACTAACTGACTCATTGGTCTAGTGGTTGCAAGCGCTACTACTGAGCATGAGGTCCTGAGTTCGATTTCTGGGTCGAGCAAAGTGTTATTGGGTTTTTCCATCTGTAATTTCTCAGTAGCAGCTCGGAGTCTGGATTTGTGCCCGGTTGATGGCATTAGGCTCGCCCCCTATTACATGGGACTTAAACATAACTGGCGAAATGTGGGTGTACTATAGGTACTAGGTACACCTCTGCCTAACCCTTTAGGAATACAGGCGTGATGTTACATAGATGTTATTTAACTTAACATATCGCCTAATAATCAAGAAGCTCTCAAGTCATCTGATTTTCATATATTTTCAATACATTACAAAATCGTATTATTTTTTGTTAGATTAACGGTCCTAATTGCGTTATACACGATCAATCACAATCTGAATCATTTTGAAAGAGATTGCTAATCCATTACTTCTAAAGTTGGAAAAAAATATAGTGGCACTCCGGGAGTGCCGACAGAAGTAAAAACTTGAACAAGATCGCCTTGGTGGAAGAAAAATACTTGTATAGAACATTGGTCCGTAACTTTATCTATATAAAGAGCACAATCGCGTTTACAAAAAAAAAAAATACTTCCAAAACCTTTAAAGTAAAAATACTTGCATAGAACATCATCATCTGCCAAGCCTTTTCCCAACTATGGTGGGGTCGGCATCCAGTCTAACTAGATGCAGCTGAATATCAGTATTTTACATGGACCGACTGCCTATCTGACCTCCACAACCTAGTTACTAGGTAACACGATACCCCTTGGTAAGACTGGTTGTCAGACTTTTGGGCTTCTAACTACCCGTAAAGACTGTCAAAGATCTACAAATGGCATAGAACATTGATAAGACGAAATATAAATAAGGAGCACAATCGCGTTTACAAAAATGAGGTGTCGGTAACGGTGTCGTGAGTTCCCATCTCAAAAATGCCCAATGCGCCTAAAGAAGTTTTCACTTCAAAAATCTGCTCTACAACGTAAATAACGCAATGAATGTTGTTAAACTGTCAAAATGAAACAAATTAGTTAAAATCATTTACGAAAATGTGAAATTTAATTAGATAGAGGAGCCATTTAACCAACTCATAAGCAGATTTCATGAAAGTACATTATCTACGTAGCTATAGTGTACTCTTCCCACACAAAACTACTAAGAAGGGCCATTTCCTTACATTCTACCCATACAACATAATGTAACACAGCCAACTCCAACTCGACAGATACCATCTTTTAAAATTAAAACCGCATAACGACTAAAATCTAGCGATTGCAAAGATACATAGCATTATGGTCTATGGTCTGCCGGAGACCATAAATATTGTAGAAGCTAGTCTTCATACATGAATTTTATAAACTTGTGTGGGTAGATTGACAGGTTATAAGTTTTTTTATTATTTCTGTATTAATAATGATCTGTTAAACGTGTGTTGAATTATTGTAGTAATAATCAGTATTATCATTTGTGTCAGAGATTATCATATTTTTTATCGCTCTATTGATTTCAGAAAGCTTTAGTCCTTCCAAGAGCTTTTGCCAAATAAAAATTTGTCCTTCCCAACTGAAGTATTGTTCCTTTTGTTGATATGAATATAAACCTTACTATTAATTTGTATTTACCTAACGATTTTATAGGTTACAGTCCTGATTAAAAACATTGTTCCATTTAATCCTGATCTCTTACCAGCTCCCATCTCAGCCCCGATAAAATCTTATAAAACGGACCAAATAACCAAACAAGTACAAATTCATTACCAATGTAATATTATAAAGAAACGTGCGCAAACGCAGCGGTGCCACACCAGCCGACGATAAAAATATAAATTAAAACGTCTCAATGCAATACGAACCGAGACGAACGAGTAGATAGTCAGCTTAATACAAAAACAGAGAACCATTTAAGGAGGCAAACTTATAAAAAAGTCAAAAAAGCAACACAATCAAATGAGGGATGCTCGAAAACGGGAATAAAACGAGAGACAAAAAGGAATATGGCGGATTGTTTTTAATTATCGAGTATCGGAATAAATCGATGCACGTCGCCGCGGGCCCGCCGCCGCGCGGCGCGGGCGCATCCCACGAGTAGACGGCGCATGCGAAACTTTTACAATGTTGTGTTTCTAATGGTTTTATCATTTGCAAGGGTATTTTGAAATAAGAATCAATAAGTTCTAGTAATAATTCGTGATGAAACCGGCATGTTCTAGAACCAAAAATTCGAAGACATGTGACATATATCAACCCGCACTGGGCCTGCGTGGAGAAGGCCTGTGTCCCAGCAGTGGGAACATTATATAGGCTGATTGCTATGCTAAGTCCCAAGAGTTCATATTCACCAGCCTAGATAGACTAAATATTAAGAAAAGGGAGGAAAATAACCCACCGCTTTGTAAGGTAACTGGTCTTTAGCTGGTCACATTCATACTTTTCCTATAGCCTTCAAAGATATATAAGCTCACGCCTTCTAACGATTGTGGTAGGCAGAAACTACAAAACGCCTAACGTCTGCTACGATCCTAATGCCCCTGCCACACTATGCTCCTCGCGCTGCTCATCGCTCTGCTCCTCGCTCTGCCGCGATGTTGCACTCTCTGCCCACACACTGCTCTAGGTACTCGCGCAATTCATCGTGGTGCTTCGTACTACGTCCTTTGACTCGCGCCCCAAAACCGACAAAAGAGGGAGCAGTGGGCATAACGAGGAGCATGACGTGCGGCATGACGAGTAACGTTGCCACCCTACGTCTCTACCTACTCTCCTCGCTACTTCTCATGCCATTCGACGCGTGTGTGGCAGGGGCATTACATACTAACTTTTGCCTCGTTTACATTCATACATCTGGTCATACACGCACGCCGGTTGCGAGTACTACGCACCTGACCTTTCTGAAGAACATCACCAATACGGTCACTATATCCTTCTAGGGCGTCCCCAAGAGGCGTTTCCAGCCGTAGCCTTGGTAATGTCTTAGTTTTCATCTTCCATCTTCGTGGAATCTAATTACTATTCGTTAGATAATTCTCTCTCACTATCTTGAAATTTAAAGGTAACGCCATCTGTCATTCTTGAAATAAACTATGCACACGTTGGTGGATGATAGATTCATGACATACTCTGTAGTTACAATTATTCTACATAATTAATTAGTCTACAACACTATTAATAGTTTTTCGTATGCTATCTATAGGAATCGGAGTAAACATTTTCACATCATCATCACCTTGCCTTTTTCCAACATGTCGGGGTTGGCTTCCAGTCTCACCAGATGCAGCTGAATACCAGTATTTTACATGGAGCGACTGCCTATCTGACCTCCACAATCCCGTTACTGGGTAACACGATACCCTTGGTAAGACTGGTAGTAAACATTTTCAAATCATTGCTGATAATTTATTTTAGATTCCTAATGCAATGTTTATAATTTTTTGTTACAGAGTTCATACTCAATCATTATTTGCAACACAGGGGACAAAGCTGCTCACTGCTTTCACAAACCATACTTTTTGAACAGTCAACTCAACACTTTCTTTACAATTCTTTTCCTCCAAAAATCGCCATATCTGTCCTCTGTGGGTTTGTAGCTAAGTAATAACAGCCACACGGGTCGATCGATCAGGTTAAGCTACGCTTGCCGCGGTTGGTTCGTGGATGGGTAACCATCTTTACATACCAACTTTCGTGCCTCGGAAAGCGTGTTAAGCCGTTGGTCCCGGCTGTCATTTGTAGATCTTTGACAGTCGTTACGGGTAATTAGAAACCCAGACGTCTGACAACCAGTCTTACCGTGCCGTATCGTGTTACCGAGTAACTAGGTTGTGGAGGTCAGACAGGCAGTCGCTCCATGTAAAATACTGGTATTCAGCTGCATCCGGTTAGACTGGAAGCCGACCCCAACATAGTTGAGAAAAGGCTGGGCAGATGATGATGATCGCCTTTACTGTCCTTGTATACTATGTATTTATTATCTTTCAGGAAATGTCTGAATTTAAAATCAATTAAACCATTGAGTTTCTTCCATTCGATTTGATTTGATTTGATATTTCATTTTTAACATACAATCCATTCATCTTCTCTTTGAATTCTGTCTCCCCCTCGATACATGTATGAACATTATAACATATTCATAAACGTTTATTAAATACGGGTCTCTGTGCAATAACACCTGCACTATGGAAGACCTTTGCGAGGCCAACGATAACACTGTCGAAATGGCCGAATTCTGCTCGAAACGCAGGGAAATCGACGCGAAAACTGTTACCATGGAAGTACATAATTTCGAAAACCTCTGCGTTGAAATTTTTCGTCGACTATTTTAAAAAAACAGCTGCTTCATAGAAAAGTGCTAATATTATTTTTGTATAAACATTTAGGACTAGTATTGTATTTATTTAATTTTTGATTTGTTTGATTTCACTATAATATGCTGCATCGGTTGACGTCATCACGTCAGCGCCCGGCTGTCACAGAAAACCAGCGCTCTGTCTAGCATTATTCTGAGCGATGGCCGTTTTGCATGGATGTGACGCATATTTTCCCCCAATTTGTTATTTACGTGTTTTTTATCTTTCTTTGTGTCATGTTTACCGCAAATAAACGAATTTTCTTTCTTTTCAATACCTACGCGGTTAAAATGTATGGAACAGCAGATTTAAAAAAAAATTTTTTTTTTTTTTCAAAATCATGTACTATTTCCATGGTATCAGTTTTCACGTCGATGTCCCTGCCACCGTGTATAGGAGAAAAAGAAGAAGGATATAGATCAATTCCAAAATATAAAAAAATAAACAATCTTTTTACAAAAATCTCTAACACCAACCCCGTCTCCACAGTTTCCTTGCGCCCGATTCATAAAATTCATATGTATGGGAGAAGGCAGTGCGATCGCCGACGTACATACATTTTACTTATAACTAAAGAACATTGTTATGCTCGTTCGTCTGTACGCCTTTGTCATTGCCCTGCTTATTTTTAGATCGCTTTCGTTAGTTCTAAATCTGTATGCTAATAACACATACGTTTAATTAACTATGAGATAGAACATTTATTTCAAAAGGCTGAATTATTACGTTGGAAGACTTGGAATGTTTCGAATCGAGTTTTTGAATCGTATTAATGTCAACGATGTTTTGTTGTATAGAGGTATGAGGAATAGGGTGTAAAGTTCACTCATCCTCTATGGAAATGAGAGGATTCTCCGACTAGGTGTCGTGTCTGGTGGGCAACTGCCCACGGACGATTGATTTTTTTTTCTTTTTTTTTGTAGGGCATCTCGTAGTGCCATAAGCTTCTACACTTAGAGCCTCCAGCCAGGAGCTTTATAAACTTATTATAAATTAAAATTAAGCGAATGCTCGCTAAGGGCACCCCTTATGGGGTACGAACCTCGTCTTAGGGCATCGCTGATGGGAGGACAACAAGAAGGGACAGGCTGGATCAAACTTGGATTTTCATCATGATTATTATGCGGGGTATTAAAGCTACGTGCTCAGCTGCAACAACTGCTGGCACCTCGTTTTCGAGCAAGGGAACGGACGATTGATGTCGGGACGTTGTATATATACTCGTTGCATGGTAAACTCCGCTTGTGCAATGCAAGATTTTGCGTGATGTCAGAGTGATACATAGTTTGCATGTGGCGTTGTAGATTGTTGTATGTCTATTCAGTATTTTTGTCTTATCGCCTGAAGTCTATAGTTTTTCATCACAGTTCACGACAAAAACTTAGAAATAGAAATAATTTATTTGTCAATAATGTAGGTATACATATATATGATGGTTATTTTTATGAGAATCCCGATATATTTTGCTTTACGGCATGCAAAGTTATTGAACATAAATATAAAAAGAAAAAAAAAAACAAAGAAAACAAAAAGCATTCCATTCATTAAGCAACATTAATAATACTTATATTATTCAAAAAACATTCAGAATTAGGCACAAATGTCAACAAATTAAATTAAAAAATGTCAGAAAATTCAATTACAAATGTCAACAATTTAAATTTAAAATGAAAATAAATTCTATCACAAATGTCAAAAAATTCAATTACAAATGTCAATAAATTAACAAAATGGCAAAAAAAAATGTACTACAATAAAGCTAAAGATAGAAATGTCAGTAAATTAAATCACAAATAAAACAGCCTACACACCACTAACAGAAAGTTTTGTCACTGACAAAATCTTTAATTGCGTAGTAACACTTGTCCGGTAGCAGTTTTGTTAACTTTTTCTTAAAAACTTTGATGGGTAATTCTTGAGTCCTTCCTTCTAGTTCATTTTCTACTCTATTAATACATACATACATAAACCCACGCCTTCTTTCTATGGGGGTAGGCAGAAACTTCAGAAGTCCACCTGATACGATCCTTACATACTCTTTTGCTTCGTTAACGTTCATACATCTGGTCATACATGCACGCTGGTTGCGAGTACTACCTCCTGACCCTTCAGAAGAACATCACCTACACTTCATCATCTCATATCTACTATAAATGTATCGTTATTCACCAAATTTTTTAAAGCAAACGCGAGTTCCATTATCATTGTTGACAGTAAGAACCGTTAATATACTCGTACGTCTAATTACTGTTATCTATTCTGATTTCTGAAGAATCACAGATAATAATTCCTTCGATGCAAAAATGATTTTGTGTGTGGTAAACAGCAACTGGCAACCCCTCTACGGGTTAATCGCGGCCAGCACAGCTGAACCTCGCAGATACGTAGATCGATAACACGGTGGTCCAATTGATCATTCCATGAATTTCCACCGTATATCTGTATCAATATCATCATCATCATCATTTCAGCCGAAAGACGTCCACTGCTGGATATAGGCCTCCCCCAAGTACCGCCACTTCGACCGATTCTGTGTTTCCTGCTTCCAACGGATTCCTGCGGCCTTCACAAGGTCATCGGTCTATCTTATGGGAGGCCTTCCAACGCTACGTCTTCCGTTACGCGGTCGCCACTCCAGAATCTTTCGGCCCCTTCGGCCATCTGTTTTGCGAGCAATGTGCCCTGCCCATTGCCACTTAAGTTTGGCAATTCTTCGGGCTGCGTCGGTTACCTTGGTTCTCCTAAGGATCTCTTCATTTCTGATTCGCTCACGTGGGGAAACTCCAAGTATCAATATCATTGCCTTGTTATATATCCAATTTGATTCCTGCAAAAATTCGGCTAAAGTAGATTCATCTTTCATGGGATACTGTTTAAAATGTTACAATAAAATTCCTCCCCACATACTTCAACTGAATGAGACGAAATTCAAATCTTGTATAAAACGCACACTATGCAGGCAGGCATACGTTGGGGGATTACATCACTGATAAAAATGCTTGGCTCAATGCTGGTCCTGCTCCACAACCACAACTAATTGATTAACATTTGCAAATACTGTTGGAGCTGCTGAAGATTGTAAGACCATCTTTGCATTGTATAAACTCAATCTCTTTTGTATTATATAATTGTATAGCACACTATGTACCAAAGAGTTACCATTTACCGGGTAATATGTCTTGCATTGACTTGAATGTGCCCTGGCGGCTGTGAGTATGTCATGCTCACTCGAATGTTTCGCTGATGGTGGCGCGTGTGTTGGATCATTTAGCTCCCTTCAAAATGGTTAAGCTGAATGGTGCTAATCCATGCGTCATGTTCGTGAACGGGTGCCGTCAGTTGGGACTGGTCATCTCTTAGCTGCCAGGGCTTATTTTTAATTTTTTGAATTGTTATTTTTTTATCTTTTAATTACGGACGCTTCTCATGTGCACGTCTTTCTACATTGTTCTCACATATATAATTTCAACATGAATGACGTAACCAATATATAGATATATATAATATTCCAGGGCATGGACTTATGCTAGTACTGTATGTAGTTCATACCGATACTGGACTAGAACCTATCAAATTATAATACGGTTTATCATGTTCTCCACCTTTTTGTTAAGAGGCCTGCGAACACGGCTCGCAACTACAAATCGAGATGTTTGCAAAATTCAATTCCAAGCACGTTGCGCTAGTGTGAGTGCCTGTCGGAGCGAAATACACCTACAGTGAGCAATAATACTACCACGCACACATTGACAATTATTGCTTGACGTGATAGTACTACTAGCTTTCGAAAATTTATGATAAATTGGGATGTGTTCCGTAATCCAAAAAATTATGAATGAAAACTTAATGTATATCCATATTTTTTTCGATAATTTGTAACTTGATAACATAAACTATGCTTCTGTGGAAACAATATTACAAATATTGTTGTTTATAATACAGAAAAAACAATATGAAAACATGTCATTTACGCTGTACAAATGTACGAAATGCAATTCGCTTACACTTCATTTAAAGGAAAGTTTTCGGAAATAAAAAGACGTAGGAGCCTAGATAAATACTGTCTCAATCCGAATATCAACATAATATGGTGGAAATATGTGCTCAAATTGCAAATGATTTATGTACTACGTTTGTATGGACAATTCATGCGTCGCCGCATTCTTAACTCGCTCTTATTTCGTCCTGTCTCGAACTTGTTTTATCTATTCGGTCACACCCCCGACGAGGCATTTTTTCGTTATAATCTTACCTTATCTAAAGGTAAGTGGTGATTTGATCTATGGTTTGACGAAAAAGTGATAAAGAATTCACGTTTATCCTTATTTTTTTAAACATAACGAGGAGCTCGTGGCTAAGTAATAACAGCCACACGGGTCGATTCATCAGGTTAAGCTACGCTTGCCGGGGTTGGTCTGTGGATGGGTGACCATCTTTATATACTGAGACTCCTCCGTGCCTCGGAAAGCACGTTAAACCGTTGGTCCCGGCTATCATTCGTGGATCTTTGACAGTCGTTACGGGTCGTCAGAAGCCCGAAAGTCTGACAACCAGTCTTACCAAGGGGTATCATATTACCCAGTTACTGGGTTGTGAAGGTCAGATAAGCAGTCGCTCGATGTAAAATACTGGTATTCAGCTGCATCCGGTTAGACTGGAAGCCGACTCCAATATAGTTGGGAAAAGGTCAGGCAGATTGATTTTAAACATGACATTTAAATTACTTGAGTAAATTAAAAAAACGTGTTCGTATTTCTAAAGAAACAGTAAAATTCAGTAATTTTCTACGGATGTCACACAATATCTGAGTATTTTTAAATTAGTAAGTATCAGAATCCTAGAGACCGATAGTAACTTACCTATTGTCAAATTACTTAGTAACCACTTGTAAATTAGAAGTTCCTCAAAACCTCTATAAGACCAAAAACTTTATCTTACCCTCACGAATCCCACGTTTACTTCAAAACTTTCTTAAAAAAAGCAAAAACAACACAACTCCTTATTTTTGTACCCTTTTCAAACCAAACTCAATTTGGGACAAGAATTTGTGGGTTTTTTGAAAAATGATCAATGACAGCCTCACAATGACGGAATATTGGTCTTTTATAACTTTTTTTTAAATTCTGGGCCTTATTTGAAACGCCCTTTTGTGGTAGAGGCAATAGGCCGAAGGGTCAATGTCCGCGGATTATAAAAATTTTGAAGAAAGACCCCCGAGGTATTGGTGGCGTACTGTGGTGTTACAATGTGCGCCAGAGTCACTTACCTTTAATTGTTTAATGTTGTTAATGTGCGCTTTTTAGTTAAGATTGAGATAATCATAGGTTTCAATTACAAATAAGTATTGTTGATGAACGAGGGGAAAGATTTTTAATGAAGTACAGGGGTAAGATGTAGTGACAATAATTGCTGGGAATTTCTGCTTGATTGCTTGAATTGTATTGGCTCGGCCCCTTATTGAAAATTTATCTTATACTCCTAAAATTATGTTTCCGTACAACAGTCACGTTCAAGTACCATTAAACAGCTAACTAATTACGTAATTTGTTTCATTTTGACAGTTCTACAACATTCATTGCGTTATTTACGTTGTTGAGCAAATTTTTTTTCCAACATATGAGGCAATGGATTAGCAATCTGTTTCAAAACGATTCAGATTGTGATTGATCG
Source organism: Agrochola lychnidis (assembly GCA_963680765.1). NCBI lineage: Eukaryota > Metazoa > Arthropoda > Insecta > Lepidoptera > Noctuidae > Agrochola > Agrochola lychnidis. The sequence continues at coordinate 10,619,911 of OY796873.1, forward strand.
TGTATTACGTAATTAGGGTACTAGCTTCCTGGCTTGCCTTTCAATAAATAATATGCCTAAGAAGTAAGATTTTCTTTTTCAGGTAAATAAGTTTACAAACAAACAGACGAACACGAAGGTCTATATCATTCACTGGTTCATTTACCACGGGATCGGTTATTAGCGATTTATGATAATAGCCGTGGTGATATTTCGTTTAAAGAAGTACGATTTGCTGCGATGTAGAGCGATCTCTTGCGACAAGCGGTCTAACTATTGTGGTATAGTAATTTTATTCTAGGTACATTGTCTTCATAATATATAGTATATAAAATATTGTAAAACATTTGAAAAGAGTAACCGGTGGAGTTTCTCGCCCATTCTTCTTCATACGAAACACCCTTTGGAACGGGCAACTAGAATAAATTTTATTTTCTTGTAAATTTTGACGTTCAAAAGTGTCTTTTAAGTGCCTATTTGCAATAAATGATTTAACTTTGACTTATGACTTTGATATGGGAGCGAATCTTGTTGCATCCCTGCGACTTATTACCAGTTGCTACGACTAAATGCGACAAGTTGCGATTGAAAACGAATCAGTGGAACATGTGTCAGAGCAAACTGTGCGACTCAGTGCGACTGGCTGCGACTGAAATCGATTCATTGCGATCACGGCTCGTTCGTTTCGGTTAATTTGCGCCGGAGTCCGACTCAAATCGTTTTTTATCCGGCGGGCGTGCGCGAGATGATATAGGATTGGGATAACACCTAAGGCTAGGCGCGCAAGAGCGATTAAACGGTCGACATTTTACGATTGTTATTAATTTAAATTGTATTGTATTTGCGTTTAACTTGCATTTCGATAGATAATATAGTCGTATTTGTGTTTTTACTATCATTTGGTTGTAATTGCGTATAAATATTGTGTTTGTCTATTTTACGGTTTTGTCAATTTGCACGAAGTTTCAATTTATATGTGAACTTTAAAATGTAATTTTCACATAGGTATTTGATTGCTAACCGCTAGGAAATATTAATATTACTTTTCTTTCTCCACAATTCCATCGCCTACTTTAGGATGCATAATTGCATATCCAGTACGGCTCTAATAATCCTTCCATATCATATTCATATCTAAGTGCACGTCTTCTGGACTACGATGCACGGAGCCACCATTCCGTCACCAAGACCTTAAGGAGCTGTGACCGATGAAACTCAACCTCTCGCTGCATCGGTCCACTACCCCACGTTCGCGCCTCCTCGCGCCATCGGTACAGTGAAGCGAGGGCTCTTGCCTCTAGGTCCCAGGGCGGGGTTCTGGTCAGTGCACAAGCCGCCTCGTTGGAGATCATGCGATACCTCCTGATAGCTCTGACGGGCATCGCCTTCTGCGGTTTTCATAGTATTGCGATGCTGCCGGCCGTCAAGTCAGAAGCCCACAGCGGGGCACCGTACAAGGCCATGGATCGCACGATCCTCAAGTGAAACCGTTTACAGGCGATGCTCGAGCTCCCCAGATTGGAAATCAGCGTTGCGAGCGCGCCCGTGGCGCTCATTAACTTGGGCGTCAGCCGCAGAAAGCTGAAGTGGTGGTGTCGAGCATCAGTTCCAGGTACTTCATGGTGGACGCGACAGCAATTTGGCCCCCGAGACCACGATGTGTGATCCCAGCGTCGGCGTCCGCGGGGGGCCATGAAGGACCACGGCCTCCGACTTATTGAGGGCCATCTCCAGGCCCAGGCGCCGCATGCGACCCACCACCTGTGAGACTGTAGCTGTCACTAGCAACGCTGCCTCCCTGTACGAGCTCCACCGGCGTGTCGTCCGCGTAACACGTCAGGTCCACTCCCGGTTGGAGCTCGCTCCTCAGCATCCAGTCGTAACCGATGTTGCACAGAAGCGGGCCCACGACCAAGCCCTGTAGAACACCGCACGATATATCGCGCCGGCCCCACCGTCGCGTTTCCTGTAGATGACACCCCTTTCCGTCAAATAAGCCCCAACGATATGGCGGAGGTAGAGGGTGGCACCCTATAGTACCACAGTGCCTTCCGAATACAACTCCAGGGTAGGGTATTGAACGCGTTGGAGATGTCCAAGGACACCGCCAACATCACCCCGCCTTGAGACACCGATTCCTGCACCAAGACTCTCACCCACATTATCTCGTTGGCAGTGGAAAACCCATGCCGAAAGCCGAACTGGCTGTCGTTTAACTCCGGCCCCTCTCTATACAACTGGCCGACGAGGCGGGCTGGAATTATTCGCTCGAAGAGCTTATCAACCTCGTCTAGCAGCACTATAGTCTGCTGAGCGTTCCGCCTTCCGGAGCAGAACCAGACGACCTGTATTCCACTGAGCAGGGAACCGGCCCTGCTCAAGGCAAGCTGAGTAGAGTCCTCTCAGCTGAGGATCTAGCTCTTTCAGAGTGAGGAAGAGCGTGCGGCTGGGAGCTCCATCGGGCCGCAGGGCAACGGTTTTGACCCGGAACCGCGTTACAGCTGCCCTCATCTCCAGCTGTGTCACCTCAGGGACGCTGACCTCCTCATCTTCCGACCTTGCGGCTGTGAGCGAAACCATCGGCGGCGGTACTTCGATCACTAGACCAATTACCGCTAGACAGAAAAAAAAGGAAAAATTAACAAACATTGCAGTCAGGGTCCTTTTAACTTAGCAACAATAAAATCCGAAGCGTTTCACACTAAACTCGATGCAAACAGTTTGTTCTGCAATTATTTTTAGATCTAGGACTAAAAACAGACAGAAAAGTCTAATTCTAGATTCCCAGAAATGATTTACAGCAATTTAAATTCCAAATATATCAATAACTTTTATCTACCGATGTTGCTATAAAGCAAACTTATAAAATGCAGTTTCCGAACTAATATCTCCTTTAATTTCTTTGAATATTGAGCAAAATGAGCTGCAAAATTAAAGTTGTCGATGTTAAATTGTTGCAATGAGTACAATTTTTTTTGTTGGATGTTTGTATTGTATATTGGAACTTATGTTGTTCAAGATAAGGTTCATTTGAATGGTATGAGATAAAGTGGTAAGTGGTAGATGGCTAGCAGTGAATAAGAATCTTGAAACGAATTCGATTGTGTCTGTATTGTGTAACGATAGCGATCAGTTGCCTTGCTACCGGTTGTACGAACAATCGTACATACCTACAAGGAGTGCAAGGTTATAAACTTATAATTCTAAAATCTGACAAATGTTTGTGTGTAAGTAACTACATCACTCGCTCACAATGGGCCTTATTAGAAGGCTAGAAGTCCCCCGAAGGGTAACAGGGAGGGTTATGCTTCGAGTTTCCCTACATGTTTTAATCAGAAATGAAGAGATCCGCAGGAGAACCAAGGTTGCTCGCAGAACAGATGGCCGATGGAGCCGAAAGGTTCTGGAGTGGCGACTGCGTACCGGAAGACATAGCGTTGGAAGGCCTCCCACAAGGTGGATATAATTATGACCTTGTGAAGGCCGCAGGAATCCGCTGAATGCAGGAAGTACAAAACCGGTCAAAGTGGCAGTGCTTGGAGGAGGCCTATGTCCAGCAGTGGACGTCTTTCGGCTGAATGAATGAATGAACTACATCAAATCAGAACACTCTTGGTCTTGAAAATAATTTCCATTAAAGCCACGATGACTTCTTAATTCAATGGAATTGCTAAAATCACTGTGCTTGACAGACAGTTTGAAAACCTGCTCAATAATTTGCTAAAAACAAAAAACAAAAAAAACAGTGGCACTTCGGGACTGCCGACAGAATTTAAAACTTGAAAAAAATCGGCACCGCAGTAATCAACGCGTTGATATCTTTTTATTGGTCAAAAGCTGGTGTCATCACAGTGTCACGAAATCAATGGTTTAGTCCCATCTCAAAAATGCCCAACGCGCCTAAAGAAGTTTTACTTCAAAAATGTTTTTAGCAGACGAATCAGCATCTGCAATCTTTTTGTAATCTCATAGACGCATATTAGATATTTCTTTGCATGTGTAGAGACATGATTTTTACTGCAACCTATTCGATCCAACCTGATCAATCGGAACCTACGTTTTTCATTGACTCAAAGTGTTATACTTAATAGAAGCAAAATGGATTCAATGTATAACATAACATCACGCCTGTAATCCCCGAAGGGTTAGGCAGAGGTGTACCTATAGTACACCCACATTTCGCCAGTTATGTTTAAGTCCCATATAATAGGGGGCGAGCCTATTGCCATCAACCGGACACAAATCCAGACTGCGGGCTGCTACTGAGAAATTCGAGATGGAAAAACCCAATAACACTTTGTCCGACCCGGGAATCGAATCCAGGACCTCATCGTTCAATGCATAGCGCAACAAATCGAAGAGGAAACCTTTAAAAGAAGTTAACTTATCAAATCTCTTCTTATACTGTGCGTTCGCACTGGCGAAACATCACAACAAAACATGTTGAAATCTCTAGTTCCTGTCAGACATTGTATGGAACATTGATAGAAAATAGAGATTCCAACGTGTTTTTAACTGACTTCCAAAAGGAAGAGGTTCTCAATTCGACTGTATGTTTTTTTTTTGTATGTTTGTTACGCGATTACTCCGCCAATTATGAATTGATTTTGATGATTCTTTTTTGTTTCGTAGATCATACTTCAGAGGTGGTCCCATATAAATTTTATTAACTTTGCTTTGGCAGTTTTTGAGTTAGCTTCGATAATACGTATTTTTTCCCACCTAGTATGTGGATGATATTATGATAACTTCCTGTCACTGTTATTTACATAGCATGTAGCGGTATTCGAATTTGTGTGGGGTAGGTATCACAACTAAAAAGTGAAAAATAAAAACTTTTTACAAAAAAAACAACCGACTTCAAAAAAAACACTACATAGTGAAAAATAACTTTAATTTCGGAAGTCGGTGACAAAGAACAAAAATTCAAAACCAAAGACACCGACTTCCGAAATTAAAGTTATTTTTCACTATGTAGTGTTTTTTTTGAAGTCGGTTGTTTTTTTTGTTGTGAGTGTTTCGCCAGTGCAAACGCACAATAAATAACTGAAGAAACCTCGACCCCTGTCATACAAGATGTCCTAGTTCAGGAGTCGAGATCTCATTGATGTAATGTGTAAGTACTAAGTTTTGGAAATAAATTACTATTTCTATCTAACCATCTAATAAGTTAAGGCTAGCTTAAGTCTTACAATACCGGCCTATTTCTGTCCCATTTCTGGGCAAAGGCCTCTTCTCATACAGAGAAGGCACGAGCATTGATCACCACGCTTGAGACAGGTTGGCGATTTCAAACTTATTTATTTATTTATTACAGCATGGAAGACTTACAGCTAAAAAAAAAAACAACAAAAAGAAAACAATAGTCGACAGAAAGCCAATTACAAGTCTTCACGTTTAGACTTATAATAGAATTTGTGTTGTGAACATACAAAAGCAGCAACATATCGCTATATACTATATTTCAATAGTTAAAACTATCAAAATAACCACTTGTGTCTGCAATTCAAAAGTGAGAGAGCAAGAAGAAAAAAAAAAGTACATTTAAAAGCACTGCAGCTATTTAAAAAATTTGAGGCTTAAGCACCTTCTAGCTGAGCTGATGTTTATAAGTCCAGGTTTCCTCACGATGTTTTCCTTCACTGATGTCATTAATGTCCAAGACAATCTCAGAAAGTCCATAATATGAATTGAAAAGCCACATTGGTACCCACTTAAGTCTTACCATTACCAAAAAGGAATCACATAATATTCTAATAAGTACCTGGTCGACCGAGCTCTGCTCGGGTGAAAATAGATAAACATATCGTCCAGGTATACTAACATTGTATCACATTCCCGAGGCTGTGAAAATAGAGAAAACTAATTTTCCCAGATATGAGACCTAGCTAGATCGATTTTTCGCCCCCGTAAACCCCTGTATTGCAACTTTCATCGAAATCGTTAGAGCTGATTTTGAGAACGTGAGTAGAAATCTACATACAAACAAATTAATATAAATACAAATATTGCTTGTTTAGTATAGGATGTATATATATAATCTGTATATTTATTCTTGTATTTTATAGTTATTTTCGTGTTATCAATCCCTTATATTGCACCAGCCATGTTTTGTCTCTGCATCTCTGCATGGTTGACTGGTAGAAAATGCCTCAGGCATTAAGTTGGCCCATAAAGTTTTAATAAATAACTTATATAGGGTAGATTAGCAAAATCGCCTCAAATTCACGATTATTCTTACAAAATTACCAAAATATCCAATCCAACAACTGCGAAACAACAGTCGCACAACACTCGCAGCTCGCAGTTGCACGAACACGATCGGGGAATCGAACCGAAGACACATGCGTTTTAAATCAGTACGAGCCGATCGGGCAAATAAACGACGCGCCGACGACGTAATAAACTATTGTAAGTGCAACCACATAGAAAGCTGTGGAGACGACTTGCTGACTAAAGATTTTTGGTAATTATGTTTTTTATTTGCATTGAAGCTCGTGGCTAAGCATTAACAGCCGCATGAATCGATCCATCTGGTTAAGCTACCCTTGCCGGGGTTGGTCTGTGGATGGGTGACCATTTCTACATACCGAGACTCCTCCGTGCCACGAATGATAGCCGTTGGTCCCGGCTGTTACTGGGTTGTGGAGGTCAGATAGGCAGTCACTCCATGTAAATGATAAATGATTTTATTTCTGTAAGTAGGTTTGTAAAATACTGGTATCCAGCTGCATCCGGTTGGATTGGAAGCTGACCCAACATAGTTCGGAAAAGGCTAGGCAGATTGATATTTACATTGGAAGTTACCAAGAGCGTAGACACTGGAGTAATTAAAGAGGCCGTTGCTCAGCTGTGAGTGGATGATGAAATAAAGTAGATTTAAAATAAAAAATATGGCATTTTAGCTATGTGTTAATCGATGATTCATCAACCGTCAGGTAAAAACATCAGGAAATCCAGAAGCTTTCTACAGTTTTCCTAATACTCACGGAAGCATGAATTTAAAGGGGACATCACTATTTGGAAAACTGAGAAACATGCGTTATGCACCGATGACTTGAAAGCAAATACGTATCTGACTTACGCGCTCAATAATAAAGACAATACATTCATTAAAATTGATACATAATTAATACATACATTAATGAAAATTGTAATCCTTATGCAATATCATAAAACCTTATTGCCCACAATTGCACAACAAAGAAAAGTTTAATAAACAAATAAACTAAAAAAAAATTACAAAACCACTCGTCTCCACATCTTTTTTATGCTCAGTCCGAGAATCAAATAAGATATGGAAAACCGCGGGCGAGCGCGCGCCGCGGCCAACACACGGGTTCCGTATATAATTGATTTTTATAACCGTTACCAGCTATTAGTGTCGCACTATTTTGTCACTGCCTACTGGCTGCTTCAGTAACTATAACTACTGCTGATCACCCTGGTCTTAGGGACTATAATGAGTAGCTACTGTAGCTGATCGAGGAATGTATGATGTGTATGGGTGTAATTAAAGATTTGTTATAAGGTTGCGTGGGTAATGTTTTAGATTAATCTGAAAAATGCGTTGGGATGTGAATCTTGACGAGATTTGTAGTTGCATTAGATAAGGGGCAACTACACCGCATCCAGAGCCATCGTCGCACGAACACGTAAAGGTCGCGGTCATTTTGTTCGACGATACCGAAAGCGTGGTCGCGTCGACAGAGGGCGCCTTCCAGTTTTCCGAACAAAGAGAGACATAATAAATGCGACGATCGCGTTTTTTTGATCAGGATGCGGGGTATTTAAAATCTTCCCATAGACATACAGAAAAAGCTCATTTGAAAGCGCCGTAGCTAATGGTTGGATGATGATAATTATTTATTTATTTATATTTATTTATACACGATGAAATTGAAAACATGCGACAAATTGAAATGGGAGATTCAGTAACTGTTACCTAATCATTATTAATTGTTATTAATTTTTGTTTTGTTTTAATTAATTATCGTCTTAGATAGTGCAAACTAAATTATTATCTTCACGTAGACACGATTTTGTGGCGTTCCAGTAAAATTAAATAAATTTAAAACAAACAAAAAAGTTCAAGTATCAATTTAAGGCTCGTTCAGACCAGCGCGACACGCGACGCAACACAAAGGCACCGATAGTCGCGCGCAATTTTTTTTTCACAATTTATATTTCGGAAATACCTAACAATTTATAATAATTAGGTAACAGTTACTGAGGGGCTTGTGGCTAAGTAATAACAGCTGCACGGGTCGATCGATCAGGTTAAGCTACGCTTGCCGCGGTTGGTCCGTGGATGGGTGACCATCTTTACATACCAAGTCCCCTCCGTGCCTCGGAAAGCACGTTAAGCCGTTGGTCCCGGCTGTCATTTGTAGATCTTTGACAGTCGTTACGGGTAGTTAGAAGCCCAAAAAGTCTGACAACCAGTCTTACCAAGGGGTATCGTATTACCTAGTCACTAGGTTGTGGAGGTCAGATAGGCAGTCGCTCCATGTAAAATACTGGTATTCAGCTGCATCCGGTTAGACTGGAAGCCGACCCCAACATAGTTGGGAAAAGGCTAGGCAGATGATGAGGTAACAGTTACTGAATCTCCCATTTCAATTTGTCGCATGTTTTCAATTTCATCCTGTATATACTTTATTGTACACCACAAAAATACTTATCAAAAAAAATCAAACTACATAATACCTTAGCTATTACACTTAGCTATTAACAAAATTCAAATCATTTTGATGTAAAACATCTATTGGCACGCCTTGGCAGTAAAATCGAACCGTAAGCCGTGACGGCAAACGGCATGGCTCTCTTATGCCGTGATGCCCCTCCGCCGTTTTTTTTTTAAAGGTTTTGGTGATTTACATAAACTTCCAAAGCAACTTGCTATGAAATCTATTTTCATTACGAGATAAAAGCAAAAAATGTGTGCAGAAGTCGAGATAAATTGTTTAATTAAATTGCTGATTGTGAAAGATCAAAGAAATGAAGTTTGATACTATACGTTGAAACCTAGCAAAAGACAGAAAATCCGCCTAGATATAAAACAAAAGAATACTGTTATAAATAAAAATAATAATTCATATTTACCCAACAATTAAGTCCAAGGAACCCTAAAACCAAGAAATGATTTGAACTTACAAAAATGAGTTAAAACTCGCAAAGAGGATACCACGGCGGCCGGGACTTTTTGTTGCGTTGCACCGGGTTCGATTACCGGACGAAGTAAGTAATAAAATATGTCGTGGCCATTATATTAATTACCTGTATACTGTGCTTATAAATAATTTTTGTTAAGAAAGTTGCTGCAGTGAATGAGTTAGGGTGTTTTTAATTGTGTTGATTTAAGCAGTCTATGATGACTCCTGCTTCACTAATTTACTTTATTGATCGATGTGTACTATTAGAAGCAAAGTTCTTTTATAAAAACTATAACGACAACAACAGAATAGACCAGTTTTCTAAAATATAACACATAACATAACACACGCCTGTAATCCCCGAAGAGTTAGACAGAGGTGTACCTATAGTACACCCACATTTCGCCAGTTATGTTTAAGTCCCATGTAATAGGGGGCGAGCCTATTGCCATCAACCGGGCACAAATCCAGACTCCGAGCTGCAACTGAGAAATTTCAGATAGAAAAACCCTATAAACACTTTGCGCGACCCGGGAATCGAACCCAGGACCTCATGCTCAGCAGTACCGCTTGCAACCACTAGACCAACGAGGCAGTCAATTTCATACTCTTAGAACCTATTACCTAATTATTACCTACTGAGAATAGAATAAAAATATTTTTTGTCCGTCTTGTAGATTATTAAAAAATATTGGACACAATTTTTTTTTTACGTTATCAAAGGATTACGGCGATACATAGAGTTAAAATGTGGCATGACGTCAGGATTATGTAGATTTTATACTGACTTGTGACGTGGAGGAGCTCGTGGCTAAGTACTAACAGCCGCTCGGGTCGATCTGTCAGGTTAAGCTACGCTTGCCGGGGTTGGTCCGTGGATGGGTGACCATTTCTACATACCGAGACTCCTCCGTGCCTCGAAAAGCACGTTAAGCCGTTAGTCCCGGCTGTCATTCGTGGATCTTTGACAGTCGTTACGGGTCGTCAGAAGCCCGAAAGTCTGACAACCAGTCTTACCAAGGGGTATCGTATTACCCAGTTACTGGGTTGTGGAGGTCAGATAGGCAGTCGCTCCATGTAAAATACTGGTATTCAGCTGCATCCGGTTAGACTGGAAGCCGACCCCAATATAGTTGGGAAAAGGCTAGGCAGAACATACTGACTTGTGACGTAGCGACCCTCACTCCCCAACTTTAATGCGTTTTATCTAAGTCATTTTTTATAAAAAATATTACACGTATTTTTTGATTCATCAAATTATGAATCAAAAAATACGTGTAATATTTTTTTATTGTCTGACTGACGGACTAAATATAATTTTAGTATTTTTCTCGACCCAGGCATTATCCTAGACCCACCTACATAGATGATTTTAATAATCATCTGTGTGACAAATGCTCTATCTGGCATTCTAGTCAATTCCTAGCTATGTTAGTCATTGTCATTACTGTAAATGATGACTTTCAAAAATCTACTAAACTCTACACCTGGCCATGACGTCACCTGCCTCATAAAAAATTGCTTGATTGTTCCCAAGCAATTTTTATAATGTCAATAATTCCAATCCAGAATATCTGGCATTCCAATTCCTCACATATCCAATTCACAATGATGCCACAAGCACGTAAGATATTCAGAAACGTACAGATTTCAAAAAGCGCTCGCGCAGTCATTTATAATAACATTTGAGAGTAAAAAAACGTTCACAAAAGCATACCCTTTTCGAATTTTGTTCGAAAACGAACGATCCAGTGATAAATATTGAAATATGGTATAGAGATATGACTCGTTTTGTTCGTTTTTCGGCGGCCATCACTGTTTTTTGTTCCTTCTTTAATATTCGTTTCCTAATGGTGTTGAACACGAGTTAATGGCTGGATCCTGCAGCGTATGCTACCGTTTTATCGACTATTAATTTTAGTGGCGCTTTACCATTATAGTTTTTCTTGAGTTGATGTGATACACGGTTTAGTTAACTAGTTCGGTGATAACGTAACCAATCTTTAATTACTGCGTTAACTTTTATGTAATGTTTGGATGTTTTTCATTTCAACTTTTGATAGTAAAATGTTTATTGCTACCATTTAAATATTGGAACGGTTTGAAATATCTTCGCGAATGAAGTTGTTTTTATTAACGAGTTGTTTTCTATTGAAGATTTTTTTGATGTTTTGCATGTAAATAGCATTGGCTCGCCTGGAGTCTGGATTTGTGCCCGGTTGATGGCAATAGGCTCGCCCCCTATTACATGGGACTTAAACATGTGCGAAATGTGGGTGTACTATAGGTACACGTCTGCCTAACCCTTCGGGAAATACAGGCGTGATATTATTATGTTATGTAAGTTATGTATTAATACTGTTTTATTGCTGTTCCGTGTAGAGTAAGCATTTCTCAGTAAATGTTCTGATTGTTGTATTTAAATTCTTAGATAAGTTTAGGTAGGTATTTAATATAACAAAGGTAACACATAGTCACCTATGTGTACTGTTAAACGTAAGCCAATGAGACCACTATTATGAACCATCTATTAGCGATGGAGTATTGTATTACCTATATATAAAAAGTACACTGTATATTGTATCTACTGATTTACATTTCCACAACCCAGTGACTAGGTAGCACGACGTCCAACTGAAAAACTGTGGGTGTAAATATATTTCAAGTAAATAGTAAATACATCAAAACAAAAATAATACAGTGTGAGTCTTCATAATCTGCACATATCGAAATGAGGGAATCTATGCTTAATTTTATCGACGGAAAAAAAGGTCAAAATTTTTTTTTTTTTTTTATTTCTCTTGGGCATTTTATTCATAAATTTTACAATTAGGTATTGTAAAAATTGATGAAAAAAGTACAGATTTTTACTACAAAAACATGTTTATTTTCAATTACCTAAGGGTAATTTTTTTTTCTCAATTTTAATTTTATGTGGACGCCTACTTACTTCCAATCATTATGGAGTTTGTTTCATTGCGATAGCTGATTCAGTTTAAAAGTTATACAGTTTAGTTACAATTTTTTTTTAATTCCGTAAAAAGTATAAAAAAAAAAAATTAGATTTTTTAATATTTTTTCTGTCGTTAAAATGAAGCATAGATTCCCTCATTTCGATATGTGCACATTATGAAGACTCACACTGTATAATTTATGTTCTTCAGAAAGGTCAGGAGCGTAGTACTCGCAAGCGCGGCGTGCGTGTATGAACATAAACGAGGCAAACGGAGATATTAGGATCGTAGCAGGTGGCGTTCTCTGCAGTTTCTGCCTACCCCCATGGGAAGAAGGCGTGAAATTATGTAATAGGTAATACGGGTGGGTATCCGCAACTCCACGTCTAAGCGCGTATTTTGCGTACAGGTGGGAACATCTGTTATTCGATCCACCCCAGCTCCTCAAAGAAGGCCAGCAACGTCTTGGTGTCACTGACAATCTCACGTAGGGTACCTGGGTTACCGAAGTCTTGGCCCTGTATGTGGCGACTTGTAGACACACGCTAAACGATGGCTGTCCGCGCCTCATGTAATAACCCGGCAAAATTCCCCATAAAATGCGGAGTATATTTTTTTCTTTTTTATTGAAAATTACCACAGTAGAACACAAAATAGAGTCTCAGTATACACCCTCACGGATCAAACAGGGTTTTTTTTACATGTTGCATACCAATGGAAAAAGCTTTTTCAGGAAAACCTTTGTTACTAACACGACTTTTGCCAATTATTAGTCAGTTCGGAGTTAATGATCTAAATAAATAATTATGTGACTACTTGGCCACCGAAAATTAGGAATTTTATAAGAGCCCAATGGTCATAATGATAAACACCTACATATGGAAAAAGCTTTCCAAGGAAAACCTTCGTCACTAACAAAACTTTTGCCAATCGTTAGTCCGTCCGGAGATAAGACCGAAATACGAGTACCTATATCTTGTCTACTCTAAAATGACGCGCCCCACTACCGCATTACCCATAGAAATCGTCATTACCGTGCGCGTAAATGCGGTAGTGGGGCCCGTTATGTCAGAGTGGACAAGCTATACTTGGGTACCTAACCGAAGTAGTTTGTGCGTCCAATAGTCTTAAATAATAGGTACGATCAATGGCTAGTTTCCGCCAGGGGCTTCGCCCGAGTGATATCTTTATAAATTACAGCCTATTTTACTCATTTATAATACAGTATTCTACTGGTGAAAGATTTTTTTAAATCGGTCCTGTAGTTTTTGAGTTAATTCATTACAAAAAAAAATCTCTTTATCCTATCCTATCCTATACTATTAAACGAGCAATATTTGTATATTACATATATTTATAATCACGTTCTCGAAAACGGCTCTAACGATTTCGATGAAAGTTGCAATTTGGGGCGGAAAATCGATCTAGCTAGGTCTCATACCAAAGAAAATTAGTTTTCTCTATTTTCACAGCCTCGGGAATATGACGTTGACGTTGGTATATCTGGACGATATGTTTATCTATTTTTGTAGTGTAGTTTTTTGTTGGTTGAGTTACAACCATGCACCTAGTAGGCCTGCGTCATCAGACCACCTATCCCAGTTGGTAAGACACTTCCAACATGTAATAATCAAAGCTACAAGAATACGAGAAACAATACAAGCCTCACATAAAGATTCACATAAACCATAGTACTGCATCGTCACTCCCTCGATCTGATTCCAACAAAAATAAAAACTAACTTATAACTCGTTCCGAGGATTTCATATTTTAAAACGAGATTGTTTTGAATATGCGTTAACTTTGTGCTAAGTCATGTTTGAACCTCTGAGATTGGAATTACTATTTTTTTAATGTGTTTTAAAGTTGTGTAGTTGGTTGGATATGTAGAGTTTTCTGTGGTTTGTGAGATCCATACAATGTTAAACACATAATCCAAGGGTTTTATCGAAGATTTTTCGTAAACTCTTTGATCTAGCTCTTGGACTATACTTAAAAATTGAACTCATATTATCTTCTAAACTAAGACCTGACAAAATCTATGGCTTGGCGAAAAATTGCGATTAATTAGCGACAAAATTTGGGAGAAAACAAAGCTTCGCTAGGTGCCCTAGCTTTTGAGATTCAATTGGGCCAAGCTGGGGAGATGCTCTCCAGATCGACCACCTATGTTCTATGTTATGGGGTTTGGTTTCCGCATTTAGTCCGTCAGATGGACCATTGTGCGTGGGCTATGGCGGCCGTTTAGTGGTTATTCCAACCAGCCCACCTCCCTCAAGAAGTTAATTAAAACTCCTGGTCTGTTCAGAACATCAGTGAAAGATCTGGATGATCCGAGGGTTTCTGCTCTAATCTGGGTGACGCCTGTGCATTCAAAGAGCACATACACGACGGTTTCCTCAGCGTCCATGCACGCCCTGCACAGAGGACTGTCCGTTATGCCTATTGTGTGGAAGTGTTTGTTTAGCGAGCAGTGTCCCGTAATGATCCCCGTCACCAGGCGCAGGCCGTTCCTGTCCAGGCGTAATAAACGCCTGGTTAGCCTGCTATCCAAGGATTGCATAGCTTCGTCCACCTATAAACCCTTATAACTTGTGAACCAGTGATCGACAAATTCTAATATTTAGCGATAAATTTCGACTAATTAGCGACAATTTTTTGTATTATTTAAATTAAAATTCCTGATGGTGGCCATGCCAGTGTTATTCACACAAATCGCCAACCCGTTTGGAGCAAGAGTTGTTGTGATCAATTCTCCTGTTTTCTCTGTATCAGAAGAGGCCTTTGCAGTGGGACAGTAATCAATCTGCCTAGCCTTTTTCCAACTATGTTGGGGTCGGCTTCCATTCTAACCGGATGCAGCTGAATACCAGTATTTTACATGGAGCGACTGCCTATCTGATCTCCACAACCCAGTAACTAGGTAATACGATACCCCTTGGTAAGACTGGTTGTCAGACTTTCGGGCTTCTGACGACCTGTAACGACTGCCAAAGATCCACGAGTGACAGCCGGGACCTTCCGGGGTATGGAGGAGTCTAGGTGAGTAAAGATGGTCACCCAGCCACGGACCAACCCCGGCAAGCGTAGCTTAACCTGATGGATCGACCCGTGCGGCTATTATTATTTAGCCACGAGCAATAATAGCCTGGTATTATAATTTTTTTAAGTACGTTTTAGCTGTTGATCTTTCTCTCCTGTCTACTAGCTAGTATATGCAAAGTTGCAGAAGTCAGATCACAATGAAATGCGTTAGTTGGAAAACTAAACATAATTATCGGGAACTACATTTATTTCTTTATAAACACGATGAAGCTACATAATTATGAGTTATTGGTTTATTAGCTTTTGCCCGCGTCTTCGTCTGCGTTTACCGGGATAAAAAGCATAGTGTTAATCCAGGTTATAAACTATCTGTGTGTCAAATTTCATCCCAATCCGTTCAGCCGTTTTTAACCGACTTCCAAAAAGGAGGAGGTTATATGTTCGTCGCGTATGTTTGTTTTTTTTTTTTTTTTATGTATGTCCACCGATTTCTCCGTCAATTGTGGACCGATTTTGAAAATTCTTTTTCTTGTTTGTAAGGGTGTGCTCTGGAATTGGTCCCATATAAATTTTATTAACTTTGCTTGGATAGTTTTTGAGTTAGCTACAAATACGTTTTTTTTTTCCCACTTATTATGTAGATGATATGATAAGTTTCTGTCACTGGTAGCAGGTAGTGGTATTCGAATGTGTGTGGGGTAGGTACCACAACTAAAAAGTGAAAAATAAAAAACTTTAAAAAAAAAAAAAAAACAACCGACCTCCAAAAAAAAACACTACAAAGTGAAAAATAACTTTAATTTCGGAAGTCGGTGGCAAAAAACGAAAATACAAAACCCAAGACACCGACTTCCGAAATTAAAGTTATTTTTCACTTTGTAGTGTTTTTTTTTGGAGGTCGGTTGTTTTTTTTTTTGTAAAAAGTTTTTTTGCGTGATTGAGTAACAAACATCTAAACAATTTTTGAAGTGAAAACTTCTTTAGGCGTGTTATGCATTTTTGAGATGTAAAAAAACAATTGAACTCGCGACACTGTTGCGTTACAGTTACTTGAACAATTTTACTGTGCAGGAAATACTTTTTATGAGGTGTCTCATAAAAAGTATTTCCTGCACAGTAAAATTGTTCAAGTTTTCACTTCTGTCGGCAGTCCCGGAGTTCCACTGTTTTTTTTTATAGGATGGTAGTCAAGAAGCTAGGGTTTTGTATGTAACAGTAGGTACTCGTAGAAGAAAATTACTACGATCCGTGCTAACTGGTCATCTATCACTATTACCATTCTGACCTCGAAGAACATCCTTTGTTTCTATGGATTGGATAATGAATGGAAGTGTAGTCACAGAGATTCTTATAGTTTACTAAGTTAACAAGTATTCAGACTGCACAGCACTATTAGAAGTAAAAACGACTCATATGAAGGAAGTCATCTGTAGCCAAGATCCAAAGAAGGAGCCCCTCAAAATGAGCATGAAGATGATAAACAAAATAAAAAAACCAAATTTTATTTTTAAGTATACATATTTATTCATAAATTACGCGGTCACATGATATAAATTAAATTATGTACAATTAAATAATACAGTTAAATTTATATAAAAATAATTATACAGATTTTAGTCAGCGAGAGGCGAAGGTCAGGCCGTGGTGGCGGCGGCCTGGCCCAGGTCGCTAGCCTACAATCTATGCCAACATTTATTAAACTCAAGCTTTTTTAAATAAGCTGCATATCTGTTAGGTAAGGACGATAAATAAAAATAACAACGGATAATAGTTGACAAATAAATAATAACATTTAAAAGTTAACAGTGACTAGAGAGCGTACGAGGATTCGATCGTCCAGGCGTCTTCTCATAGGCATTCGACAGGGTGTAACACTTAACGTAACTTGTTTATTAATAAATAATTTATTATAATATAAAAACTGCTTCACACTTAGACTCCGAATTGTATAAAAAATCGTTACTCATACTCAATATATCGTTTAGCATCCAGTTAGAATAGATAGTGTAAGATTTTGTGTGGGTGTTCCGCAGGGTGGTGTTCTATGCCCCCTGCGGTTCCCAGTCAGTCCATATAGTTTAGTGGTCGATGACGTTAAGGTAGAACGCTGCAAGGGCGTCACCCTTGGAGCCCACGGCGCGTGCCTGGTACTGTCCGGCGTCGTCCGGGTTGCACTTGACGATCTCCAGCCGGTACCTGGAGGTTCCTTCCATCATGAACTTGTATCTTGCGGAGGTCTCGTCGATAGGCTTGCCGTCCTTCAACCACTGAAGCTGGAGTGGTGGCTGTGGAATAAAAGCTTGATTTAGAATACGTTTTTAAAATATGCAATTTTTAGAGTTGAGTATGTGGAACAAAGTACTCGAGTATTCGTGGAAAAGATCTGAACAATACAAAATAATGATTATTGGGAATAGCTGTGCAATCTGATGTCATTCGTTCTGAGAAAGATGCTGGTGTTCATTTACTTGAGTATCAGCACGTAATTGACCTACTGAAGGGCATCGACGTTCTTGCTCAGTGTGTGCATATAGTTTAGTAATTTTTAACAATGGTGTTCTAGATTATCTCAAGAATTTGTCATAATTTAGTGGTTATAATTTTTTTTTGTATGAGGTGTTTTATGTGTACATAAATAAATAAAGACAATTATTGAACAAGCCATATTGTTTTTGTTTATATCTTGAGACCTCATTCTTTAGGAGTTTACCGAGCCGAATTTTATCAATTTGCCAAAGCTATGTGAAGTTTTAGATTAGACCAATCAACACCAATTTTTATTGGGTTACTCAAATTAAAATCTGAACATCCCAATCAAAAGACAATCTGTAAACAGTTCAAATTATGTCGAATGGATTTCGATGCGACTTTAACCATAATGTAGAGATTTTATTAAGCAAAGTCGTAGAGAAAACAATAAAATTTCACCCTAGTGAAACCTGGCTTATTCCTAATGTGAAATAGTTACCTTATCCAGTTCAGTGCTGAACACGGCCGGCTCCCCGTCGGTGACGGTGGCGGAGCTCGGGAAGGCGGTGTAGAGCGGCGTGGTGCTGGCCTCGCCGGGCACGCGCACTACCAGGCTGCACGATGAGAAGGATTCGCCGGCGTCGTTGAATGCCTCGCATGTGTATACGCCTGGGGAAGAAAATAAGATATGAATTACTCGATTACTGTCTAATTAATGAGAAAAATTAAATAAAATTCCAACTATGAGTAAAAGAGATAGTAAACGAGTTATTTCAAGCATTGCGCTTTCAGTATTGGGCAGTCTCGACCCCAGAAAAAAGTTGAAGAAAATTCAATTATTATTACTTTATGAACGACAAACAGCGCCATCTTACTCGTCAAACTCTACACTAAGTAGACATACAGCGCCATCTAGCTTTCGGACTTGGTACTACTTAGCGTATACCTTTACTCCTTTTCAAAAGTGTTCCTTTGTATTCCGTTCCCTATTTTTGTATAGAACTTCGTTTACAGTGTGCAAGATAGAACATAGATGTCGCTAAGTCGTCATCATCATCATTTCGAGCAGGAATATTGTTTTACAGTATTTCTATTTTGTTAATGTCCCTCTTAACTTCGCGTTTCGTCAGTCGTCGGATTTCTATTTATTTCTATCAGTTGGTGCATACTGGACGCTCTTAATCGACTTGGAAGTGTTTAGAATTGTTAATACTCTTTTAACTTAATGTAATTTATTTAAAAAATGGGAGGAAAGCTGCTAAAGTCGCAGGCGCGACAGATAGGAAAATAGTTTTACAGCTCTGTATAGTTCACACGGAAATCAAAACAAAATAACAATAAAGTACTTAGTTCTGAATTCAAATTATTATACACGATAAATCTAATAATTGATTAACATTGAAATTAGCATTCGTTTGTATTCGGAAATGCGATGATTCCCGAGGGACATTAAAAAAATAGAAATATTCTACAGAAATACTGACTAATGGCCGATTTACAGTTGTATTATTAAAGTAGCGAGTTTAGTTAAAGTAGCAAGTTATGTGTTAGATCTCAATAAATATTACGATTTGACAGTTTTTTTATGAAAAACAAATATGTCAATTTGTCATATTATTTCTTCAGAAAAAGAAATCTGACTATTGAAAAATTTGCCCTAAGCTTAAAATATATAGTTGTACTAACCAGCATCCTCAGGGAATATCTCAGCGATGGATAGCTTGTGGATGTTAGCCTCGCTGGAGTACTGGAAGTCCTTCGATGGCTTGATCTCCTTGTTGTTGTGCAGCCAGATCACGTCGAACCTTTCGGCGTTTGTGATTCTGTGAGAAAAGAATAGTGATTTAAATCAGAAGCCCAAAAGTCTAACCACTAGTCTTACCAAGTGGTATCGCGTTACTGGGTTGTGGAGGTCAGATAGGCAGTCGCTCCGTGTAAAATTCTGGTATTCAGCTGCATTCAGTTAGACTGGGAGCCGACCCCAACAAAGTTGGGAAAAGGCTAGGCAGATTGATATTGGTCCTCAGTGATAACAATATTTCTATAAAATCCTCGCCCCCCCATTTTCACAGTGTCTGAATGTTCATTATTCTATCTTCTTCTTGTTTTAAGTCGTTTTAAAATAGAAAATAATTTGTATCATTGTCTGCCAGATAAATTAACCGGAGCTTATGTGGTGGCAAAAATTTTCGTTATTTTAAAAGTCATAATTAAGACATTAATCAGAATGGGGTTGGCAGAGTTGTAAGAACTGTTATTAACATTTTTATTTGTTGATTGGGTTATGAATTTAGGCAGCACAGATAATATAATACTTGGCGTAATATTGGTAATAATATGTTGGTAGGTATGAAACTGTAACAATAATTTTAAGGAAGAGATGAACAAAATATGAGTAAGTAAATGATCTATGTAAATAAAAATAAAATGCTGTTTGTTGGTAAGAGCATCATTTGAGAACGGCAGGACCAATTTGGCAATTTTTTTAAGTGAAAACTTCTTAAGGCGCGTTGGGCATTTTTGAGATGGGTCTAAACCGTTGTTTTCGCGATCTGTTATCGACACCGTGAAGTAAAAGACATCAACGCGTTGAATATCACAGTGCCGATTTTTTTTCCAGTTTTTTCTTCTATCGGCACTCCCGGAGTGCCACTGTTTTGTTTTTTGTTTTAATTACGTTCGTAATAGTCCGAATTTGGTTTTAATGGAAAGAAAAATGTTAAAAATTTCTCGGAATATTATCAAATTCGGGAATAACTAACTGTAATTTTTTTTTTCTACGGCATTTTTGTATGTACTATTTAATTTTGTACTGTCGGGTCGGCTAGTATTGAAAAATTATTAGAAACGGGCAAATATGATTGACGTTATTTGTTTTAACATATCTTACCTGCAGGACAGCGTGACAACGTCTCCGTCAGTGACGGTCTGTGATATCGCGTGGTCCACTATTCTAGGAGGCTTGTCGCCCAACTTTACTGCAGTCGCTGCGCTGCTTTCCATTGCTGAAATAACAAATAAAATCACTAAGTTATCACGTAAAACGTAAACGAAGCAAAAAAAGTATATTATAAGGATATGCAGGTGACGTTCTGTAGTTTCTACCTATCCCCACAGGAAGAAGGTGTGAGTTTCGTATACTGGGTCGGTAAAAAATCGTGGATCAAACGAAACAGGGCGATAGTTGGGATTAATTGCAGTAAAAAAATTAAATATTTATACAAATAATTTTTCGTGAGTACTCATAAATCATGGTACCCACTGTCATAAAAGCACTTTTGTAGTGATGATACATTTCCTAGAAGCAACTAAACACCTAGGTACCCATTTTACTCTAACTGATTATTATTTAAAAAAGTATTTTCTTTAAAAAAACACTCAAATAGTCATAACTTTTAAGGAGATCAAGCTAGGGTTCTGCTACTGAGATATTTTTTACTGCAAATAACCCCAACTATCAGCCTGTTTCGTTTGATCCACGATTTATTACTCACCCTGTATATAAACGTAGATTTCAAGTTTAAACTATTATGAGAGATATACAATTGCTGACAGAAAACTTCTACACACAAGACACCGTCCGAATGAACAAGATAACCACCTTAGTTACCGGCCTAGACTTGAATCCAGCCTGACTAAGCTACACATAACTTGTTACGACCGGATAGAGAAAGTTAAGTACTTAGATCGATCGGTAAAAGTTACTGATTGGTACTAAATAGGGATGCGAGAAAGTTTGCTATAGGCACAGATTCATACAGATGGTTACTCCGCAAAATCATTTAAATAAAAAACTACTCTTGCTACGACACAATAAAGTGCAATTTAGGTCGCACAGCGCTAATTACCTACAGTTATATTCACTTAGAAGTTGCCTCTCTTTCTATCGCGTAACTTTTATATCTTCTGACTACGTTACGCTCACTGAATTGGCCCGACAAGACGAGCCTGCCGCGTACTTATAGCTTCATACCTAAAATGCTGAGTGTGCCTCCTGTACTATAGGTTATCTAGCATCGCTAGTCTCCTCACTACAAATTCTTCGCCACTTTTAGAGTAAGTAGTGATGATGATGCAAAATGCACAAAGTGAACATCTGACTCCTAGGGCCACTACTGCTCTCTTAGCGCTAATCTTTTAGAAAAGTATGCGGTTCGGAAATGATCGTCTATCTTCGGTAATACGAACGCGCGTTGTTGAGATATAATATAGAGCTGTTAAAGCCATGGAAGTGCTTGCCTATTTTGTATGACCACGTTTACAAAATTATAGATTAACAACTCTATGCAATTCCAAAAAAAAAAGAGTGACAAATGACGTTTTGCGACCGGAGTAGGTAATACGTCAGAGAGAAAACTTCACACAAAACGCAATGATAGGTGCCTGTACTACAAAGCGCGGAAGTATATAACTTAGAAGCATTGCCTCTGTGGGGTGTTACTCTATGACGCAACGTTCGTGCTAATTCGGAAACACGAAGTTTGCCGATGAGCATACTTTTTCTGGTTTACCTGTAGTATGGAATTAGTTATTTATGCCACTGTTGTATAATAAGGGGTATTAAAACACGAATGTGGGTTTATGTTTTAATACCTAATTATAACAGTTGCATACAATACTTTATCTACACCCATGAAATGAATCCTCTATAAAAGTTTCTGAAACCATTGGGTGTTTGTAATTCAAGATCAAGAATAAAGAAATTCCCATGAAATTCAGTACAACTGCACGTATGTACGTCGCCTGCAGCAGCACATCACACACACATGCGTGCAGCGGGTGCTGCTGTCCCCCGCTTGAACGTTGAAACGAGTTGCGTAATGAAATTTAGTACAACATTATAACACTCGTTTGGATGATGTAATGGTTACTATGACACTGGCTGTTATAATGTTGCCAATAAGCTAACTGTTTCAGAAACTTTTATAGAGGTTTTTTAGCATGGGTGTAGATAAAAGTAAAGAAACGCGGCCATTTTCGTTCCATTTTTACCAGATTTTTTATATCGAAACTGTTCGGGGGTTTGATCAAGTTTGCAAAAGTAACAACATACCTTTGACAGTGACTTTGCACTTGGTCTCAGTCTCGCCCTGGCTGTTGATTGCCTTCAGAGAGTACACTCCCTCGTCTTCAGGGAATATCTCATTGATGGCTAGTGATGCAACTCCGTTCTTGTACTTGAGGTCGACAACCTGTAGAGGAAAATACAAGTTTGGATTACAATTTCTTTTTTTTTCGACTGTCTCGTTGGCCTAGTAGTCGCAAGCGCTACGGCTGAGCATGAGGTCCTGGGTTCGATTCCCGGGTCGGGCAAAGTGTTTTTGGGTTTTTCTATCTGAAATTTCTCAGTAGCAGCTCGGAATCTGAATTTTTGCCCGGTTGATGGCAATAGGCTCGCCCCCTATTACATGGGACTTAAACATAACTGGCGAAATGTGGGTGTACCTGCTACAGGGACACCTCTGCCTAACCCTTCGGTGAAACAAGGCGTGATGTTATGATTATGTTTTTTTTTTTTTTTAAACGTTGTCCCACTCAATCATAAGCGGGATTTGATGAAGTGGCTGCATAATTCAGATGAAATTACGAAAAAATACATAATACGTGGCGTCTGTGACATTTATAAACCCTATACTTTGTTTTTACTTTTAGCATGTACAAGGGGAAAAATATTGAAATTAGTATTTTACAAAAGTAAACATTACATGATTTTAGAAATCTGTAACTTTTTCAATGCTTTGGAGGATATTGAATTTCAGCAAAAAGTCAATCATCACACAATTAATCACAAATAAGTAAAACTTCTTTCAAAGATAAATCTATTTTTTGTTTCTTTCTAAAGGTCTCTCATCAGCTTCTGTCGCATTAACTGCTACCCAAACAAAATACAATATCCCCAACGCACCTCAGAGGAGTGCAGCGGCTTGGCGTCCTTGTACCACTGCACGCGCGGGTCGGGGTCGCCGCGCACGGCAGCAGACAGCAGCAGCGGCGCGCCGTCCCGCGCGGTCAGCGCGTCCGGCAGCGAGCGGGCGAACGACGGCCCGCACATCGTGGAGTCCGATGCTGGTACTGCGGGAGGAGGGAAATTATATAATGGACAGGGGAAAAGGCAGGCTGAATTTTAATGAGAATTCTAAAGTTCGTCTGGCCTTTTTTTTGAGTGGGAAATTATCAAATAACTTCTCCCGCTCTGGGTGTAGCGGGAGACCGTGTCAGACTCTTACTGACTAAAACCCACCCGTGTTCCTTCAGTTGCCATGTTACCAGGGGCCACGGTAACCCTTTCGGACAAACCTGCTGCCCCGGCAGGCATCGACCCTATCGGACCCCTTTAATTGTGCACGTTCGTCTGGCCTAAGGCACATTTGCATCGCAACATGGATTCGGCATAAGCCGTGAACTTAAATATTATAAAATCAGTTTCAGATACATGTGCAAAAAACTTGTGGGAGACGGGAAATAGGCATAGAGACGAGTATTTTTTAATTTTTGATAGTTGATAGCTTGGTATACTCGTCAAACTGATGTCGACATCAAAGGCAAAATTGATATTTCTCACGTGCCTACAAACTTTACCAATACTACACTTCAAACCAACACAAGAAAATGTATATGATTGTATTTCCACCTTTTTTATGTATGGCAACTCGCAGGTCAATCTAGAAGGTTGTCGGCTGCTTAACTAGACTTTTCAGTGAGTGCCACAATAAATTAAGGCCCCCAGCCAGGGCATAAAACTTGCTACTGCACGCTAAGGGCAACCCCCTGTGGGATACGGGCCTTAGCTTAGGGCATCGCTGGGGGAGGACAACAAGGGACAGGCTGGATCGGATCAATGCATTTCCACCAGACGAGATATTAGGTACTCATTATTGAACTGACTATTTTAAAAATACCTTTAAAATATCTATAGAATTTTTTTAGTAGGTAAAAGTAAACAAGAATTGGGAAAAAAGAACGTATGAATGAATTTATAAAGGAATGCGATATGCTCTTGCGCATGTTTTTGTCCAACTATTTTGTTTATCTTTATTTATCATAGTATTGGTATACTCTATTCATCATCATCATCATCAGCCTATAAATGTTCCCACTGCTGGGACACAGGCCTCCTCTCTGTGAGAGGGAGTGGGCCGTAATCCACCACGCGGGCCCAGTGCGGGTTGGTAGATGTCACATGTCTTCGAATTTTCGGTTCTAGGACATGCCGATTTCCTCACAATGTTTTCCTTCACCGTTTTGAGAGCAGTGGTGATGAAATAATTTACACAAAGTAAAGCGCCTGTTTGGGTTCGAACCTACGACCTACAACTCGTAAGTCGCGGCCGTTACCACTGGGCCACCACTGCTCTATTGTTGTTATTTAATTGTACTTACATATAAGTTCCTTAGTAGCACTCCTGGACCTGGACGATGTATCCGAGTCCAGTCGTGAGAGTCCTCCATATTTCTTCTTGCTTGCTTCTACGGAGGTCTGTGGCGAATACTTTGGTCTGAGCGCAGACTTGGTAGGCGGGTCGATTGTCACCTAGGGTGCAGAAAGAGAGAGATTATTATTGAAGTCTGATTTTGGATTCGATGAGTTAAGATGTAGCGCGAAATAAAAATGTTTCAAAACCATGTGTGATACTTGGCGATGCAATTTGTGCCGTGATTCGGTAAGGTCCTGTTTCTTCTCGTGTTTTATCGGTGGTATAAACCAATCACCAAAGCCTGACCACGCAGAATGCGTCAGATATATGTTTAAGATAAAAACCAGCTAAAAATCCACATCATTTGTAGGAATTTTCTACCCTATACCGCCTGCATTAAGGTAGAAATTGACTTTTTTCCTCGTCTGTTGTCATCGACCATCTTGTAATGGTCTTTGTAGGGTCTTTGCTCATTTTAAAGCACTTATTGACCTATATAAAGTTGAATGTTGCATGGCGATGGTGGCATGGTTGTCATGCTCACTCAAATGTCGCATTGATGGTGGCGCATGCGTAGGATCGTTCTGTTCAAAATGTTTGAGCAAAATTATGCTGTGATATGTCTCATGCTCGCATGAAATACGCTGTAAGTTGTGCCTGGTCATCTCTAGATAACCACAGATTTTTTATAAATTGTATTTTTATACAAAATCTTTTAACATGCAAATATTACATCACCCCTGTATTCCACTAAGTGTAGGCAGAGATTTTTATCATCATATTTCATATGAAAGTAATGTAACCAGGCATATTGTAACAATTTGATTCAAAAGAGTAACTATGGAAATTTTACTCTTTTCGTCTTAAATCGGTTGAAGTACACTGAACGAGACACAATAGAAGTTTTATTTTTATGCGTTTATTGTCCCGAAGTGTCTAAGAAATGAACTCTATGGAACGGTTAATTTTCTGGCTAAGTGACCGAATCTTTGATTTAATAAAATACCTGTACTTAAATGAATTGATTGAAAGTGCTTTTAAACTGACTGATAATATGACAACTTTTTTTAAACTGATTGATAATATGACAACTTTTTTGAACTGATTGATAATATGACAACTTTGTTTTTAAACTGATTGATAATGACATCTTTGTCATGAGGTTGATGTTCCATTCCAATGGATTCATGTATTTTTTTTCCTTGTTTACCTTCTCTTGTTCATGATCCTCAGAAGTTACATTTTGGGGACGTCGACGCTAAAGCAGTAATGTAAATTTATTAATAGATGTTTTTAAAAGCTTGAAAGATGAATTTTAAAATATAGCTTGCCTAAACTACGCGGCTATCTTGTTATATTATTAAAAAATATATAATGATTATAGGCAAAGCGATGCTCGTATATACACTTTTTAAACAACTTTTTTGGACAGTGTTGACTACAAACATAACCTCTTCTTAGGCAAAAATGTATGACCAGCAGTGGTTCGAGCCGGAATTTTATCATACAATAAATATAATCTATACATACAAATAAATAAAATTGAAGTATCTGTTTGTAATGTCAAAATAACTGCTTTTTACTAAATGTATGTGAAAATATATACGGTACTTATAACAAAAAATCTATTTTTTTTTTATTTGTCTTTCTGTCTGTTTGTTCCGGCTAATCTCCGAAACGGCTTGACCGATTTTGACGGGACTTTCACTAACAGATAGCTGATGTTATAAGGAGTAACTTAGGTTACTTTAATTTTAGAAAAAAGAATAAGAATTATAATTTACACAAAGTAAAGCGCATGCCAGGGTTCGAACCTACACCGTAACCGCACCGTGTTCGTATATACTATACTAAGTCGCGACCGTTACCACTTATACCGTCAGATAAGTAAAGTTAAAATATGATACAGTTTTGTACAGAAAAATCACAGTATATTATACAATTTAAGATAGTTAATTAATTCAGACGTGACCTTGGGGAAAACCATTATAAAATACAATAAACGTGGATATATTTAGTAACCTTAGGATGACGATTGACTTGTCGCGATAAGTCAACCATCATCCTGAGGTTGCCTCGTTGAGATGTGAAACATGTGAGGATTCCTTTCAAGAGTTTTTTTTTTTGGCTCTTTAGAAATAGCTAAGAGGAACAGGTTACTAAATATATCCACATCTATTGTATTTTTAAACAGTTTAATTTATAATCGTCAACTAACCTTTGTCTTGGTGATAATCGGTGGTGGTGCGGGTTTGAGAGGCTTCTCTATGTAGCGGCGGTCTCCGGAGTGCAGGAAGTTGTGGATCATCTGCGCTTGCTCCGGTGACGTTACCTCGCCTGTTAAGAAACAATTCATTTATTTAATTTACAATATTCACACTTGAAGAGAAAATACCTAAGGAATCGAAAGCGGGATTTACGACATGGTTTTTTTTATTAAAATTAAAATGGCAGAAGGTCCGAATAATGCAGTGATCTTGTATTAAATCTTCAACATTTTTCCTTTTAATTTTGGAGTCCAAAAGATGTAATAAAGAATCTCTTTTTCATATTAGGCATTTTGGAGCTCTTGTTTGTGATTCTCAGTCTAATTTGAACAAATCTTTTATTTACTCATAACATAACATCACGCCCGTCCTTCCTCGAAGGGTGTACATAAAGTACACCTATATTTCGCCAGTTATGTTCGAGTCCCATGAAATAGGGGGCGAGCCTATTGCCTTCAACCGGGCACAAATCCAAACTCCGGGCTGCTACTGAGAAATTCCAGATGGAAAACTTAATAACATTTTGCCTGACCCGGGAATCGAACCCGGGACCTCTTGCAATATCTCTCAGTCAGAAATTGCAGCAGAAATCGTTAATCTTTTATTGAAGAAGGCGAAGAAGGCGCATGGGAAGAAGGCGTGAGTTTATGTATGTGTATGTGTACATAGGAAAAAAATACAGGAGATGTCCGTTTTTTGTATGGACGTTGATTTTTTATTCAGAGAATTTTTTTTTGTCAGCATCAAACTACACCTAAATAAAAGCGACAAAAATATGGAACTAGGAACCGCTGAAATAATATTTTTAGACCCCTCCATTTAAGAGAAAGTTATCAACTATTTATAGAACATAATAATATATTTTATTTGTTGATGGAAACTCAAATATACCACTTTGACAATAATTTAAGTAATTGACAGATGATTATATTCATCTGTCAATTAAGAGAATTACTAATACTAGAAATTTTGCAGATGCTGAGGCCTCCCATACGAATGGGAAGAGTAGCTTGTGCCCAAGCTCGGTCGTCCGTGGCCACATTTAAAATTGAAGTTAATGTGTTTCGGATAATTTGGTCAATCTTTTCTAAAAGATGAGAGTGCTTCCAGTGTGCTACTTTTTGGGGTGTGTTCACTTTATTATCCTAGATAATTAGAAAGGTTTTTTCGTTTTAGGAGTAAATTCACACTAAAATGTAAAACGACTTTTCTCAAAATTGGAGGTCTTTAAAAATATATGATATCGTTAGAACCAGTAGTTTTTGGGATGTCTATCCAAATACATTTAATTTATCCTGATTAGAATGATTGAATAATAAAAAAACTATTTTTGGAAATGTCCTTTAACACTACAAAACATACAGTGGGTGGTCTTATCGCTTTTCTATGCTATCTATTCTGCTTACCCTCAACAATAACGACACAGTTGGTCTCGTCAGTGCCGTGCACGTTGGTGGCGATGCAGGTGTATTTGCCGCTGTCCTCGGGCCGGCAGTCGATGATCTCGAGCGTCACGACGCCGTCCGAATGTGTCATCGCGTAGTCATACTTAGATAACTCTCTCTTGTCTTTGTACCTGTGGGTAGATGATGAAGTTTAGTATGTATTTATGGTTATTTTATAATGGTGGTCTATTCACATCGCTCTCAATTGACTACGTCAGAATTATAAGATTAAAGTTGCGGACAGCATTCGGATTCCAACCGTTAAGTCGTACAGACGTTCATGATATTAAGTGTAAAACTCTGCTGAGTGATCATGTGCTATCTATGATTGTGTTGAACGATTAAACTAAGAAATATAAAAGTGACGTATTATTACTAGTGAAATGTTATTCGTGTTACATCCTATTATGCATGTGTTTATGACTATATTCCTAGATGGTTCCTAGATTTTAGTTCTTCTTGTTAGCGGTTCCTAGATGATATTACAGGTGTATACTGACCACTTGACAGTGGGCGTGGGCTTGCCACTGAGGCAGCACAGCAGCTTGCAGGTGTCGCGCGCCTGCATGACGCGCGGCCGCAGCTGGAACGTGAACACGGGCGCCGTCTCGGACGTTTCCTGCCAGAACGTGTAAGGCAGGGCCTCGCGGCGGCGCGGGGCTTCGGCGAGGTGCTGGCGTTGGACCTTCGGGACCGCTGGGAGAGAGAAACAAGGGTTAAATTGATTGTAAATTCATGCCTAAACCTATAAGAAAGTCTACAATATGAAACAACAAGGAAGTCTTTGAAAAAATCGGAAATGACAGCTAAGATGAACACACAATCGACTGACAAGTGCAAGATTCGCAGTCATTCAAACCTAATGTTTATTTGAAGATTCTCTCTCAATGCACGCAATGAAAATCGGAAATTCCTAAGATTTAAATTTCCTAGGACCCGAAAATCTCATAATATCAGACACACATTAGAATAATGATAGAATCTATAAATATTTTTTATAATTATAATTTTCCCAATAATTTTGCGTACTTCCTGCTCACGCAAATAGTTTTTTAAAAACCCTTAACTACAAATCTTTTTCGTTGCACTTACACGCCAAAAAAGCTTGAGCTTTATTTAACACAAAGAAGTACAAAATACACTGTATTTAAACTATATCGGGTCACCCAACGAACTAAATATTAAATCAATCAGTACACTGCGGTAGTCAGAAAGGCAGTGGTTAATTTAGTCGTGTATCGCCGGCTAAAGGTGTATGTAATAATAGATTGGGACGTACTTCTGTGACACTATTTGTCTGACAAACAATTATAGTGCGAATTAATGACATGCTGGTTTAATTGGTCGGGAGTGCTTCTAATTTGAAAATGGTATTCAGCCAAAAATACTTGTTAAGTGAAATAGGTAATTTTGGCGTGAATACCTGGTGATTATTTTAAAATACACACAGACAGACAGTTTAAAAAAAGCAAATAGTAGGTAGGAGATTTGAATTTCTTCCATTTATAAATCTGCATTTAGACAAATATTTGAATACGTATTTTTTTTATATTTAGCCTATTGTCCCTCTGCTATGTAAGGGCACGATAATATTATTTTTTTAACTTTTGAGTTCTTAACAGAATTTGCTCCCTTTCAATATTATTAACCCGAAGCTACTTTCATCATCTTCCCATATCCGATGTTACGTGGGGTTGGCGCACCCCTTTTTTTTCTTCCACTCTCCTCTGTCAACCGTCACGCTATCATTCTCTCCCTTCTCTTTCATATCATTCCTCACACAATCCATTCATATTTTCTTTGGCCTTCTCTCTCTCCATTCATCAACATTATATTCATCAGCCGAAACTACTTTTTGATCTGGAAAAAACTACAAAAACACTTACGTTGCACATTCAGGAAGACGACTTCTTCCCTGAATCCGTAGTGGTTCTCAGCCCTGATGATGTACTCGCCGCGGTCTTCCAACTTGGCGCGGTTGATTATGAAGTAGTAGTCGTCTCCGGCGTACCTGTTTTAAAATAGCGGTTAAATCGAACGTCTTTTTCAGAATTTATGTTAGAAATGTTCTAAGGCACTGATCGGTGAACCGCGGCTCAGAGCCGCATGCGGCTCTTTGGCGTATAAAGTGCTCTGTACAAATATCGATAAGTGCGAGCGTAGATTCGCGCGAGGGTCGGGTTTTCGGTCACTAAGCAAGATATCAAGTTTTATTCAAAATTCAAACTATATTTCAAAGATTTATTTCCGAAGTATTAACAGGACATCGAACAAAAAATTAACAGGACGTCGAAAATTAATCATTTATTGTACCGAAAAGGTTAACTTGTTAATAAGTAAGATGCCTTCATCATAATATTACCAGCCGATATGACGACGATGAAGGTATCTTACTTCTTAGCAAGTTAATTTTAGGAAGCGTTGTGGAGTGAAATAGGATGGGAGTTTTAAGGATTAAGAAAAGTGTATTGAGACAGTTTGGACACACAGAAAGGATTGGCTCTCATAAGAAATCTTGGTCGTTATAGTATTGATATTTGGCTCTAGTGACTAATGAGTTTGCCGACCACTGTTCTAAGGTAACAAATCTGATTTTGTTACATCATGAAAATAGCTACTTTGTGGTAAAAATTGGTTGTCTGTAAACTCGGTTTACGGACAATTTTACGCTTAGGCAGATCGTGCCTCTCTATCGCTTGTTCCGCGCTCTCGCTTGCACGCTCGGCTCAGACGAAACATGACACTTTTTCGTGCGTGCAGCCGGCGTTCATCAATTTATAAGACGTTATCACGTCAAAAAAACATTGCTGGTCAGCAAGGCTGTGGCGCTGACTGTCTAGGGTGAGCTCTATTTAGTATTGTAACTTATTTGGATGCTAACAAATAAGAAAATTCTGCGAAATTGATGACGGCATCTTAAATACAAGGCTTATTTGGGTGTTATTGTAACCGCCACGTTTAAAGGACAAACAATGAAGAGAAGGTCTAAATTAGTATTGTCGTGATTTTCACTTGTCTTGACCTACTTTTTCTAACACTAAATACTTGCTAGAGTCTGGCAATCGAAAGAAGACACTTGAATTATTTGCAAACTTTTTATAGGGCAATGCTATTCTAACGTCAACCTCAATTTTCCGAAACAAGATGGAGTGTTATTGGTGATTTGTTGTGATCTTGGTACAGTTTTTACTAAATCTAAAATGACAAAACAGTGACTCTAATTAATCTTTTTCACATGGAAGTGTTTAAGTTTTTAGATTCAGATTTTGATTGTGGAAGTGAATATTAACCAAAATTATTATAGAAATATTGTTGTTTTTTTTTCATTCGAATCGCTGCATAATACCTTAAGACATATTTTTATTCAGACGAAGTAAATTTATTTTTTGAAATGCAAGAAATGCCTTTTTGATTTAGATCATAATAGGTAGCATGATTTTAAACAAATAATTCTAAAGTATCAAATTAGGTTATTCCAGGTAAGTATGTCATACAAATTTTAGGGTTGCTATGCTAATATTTTTTTAAATTTGCTGCGTTTTTTCAGTCTCTAGATTCGTTTGCCAAACTCTAGTTATAATGTCTTTTATTTTTTCAGAAATATACTGATTTAGGCATTATATTAGACCGTTTTATTTCTACTTACCTCTTCATAAACTTGACAGACTGTCTCAACTCGTGGTTGTTCCTCGACCAGGTCACGGTGGGCGTGGCGCATGCGATGATGCGACAGTACAGCTTGACGGACTGGCCTTCGTAGCAGAAGGCAGATTGTGGTCTGATCACGAAGCGTGGTGCGGCTTGGCGACGATCTGGAGGAAAATGTTAATATTATGTACATGGAAACGACAGAAAATCAAATTACTATTCATATTTATAGGGGGGCTTGTGGCTAAGTACTAATAGCTGCACGGGTCGATCTATCAGGTTAAGCTACGTGTCGCGGTTGATCCGTGGATAGGTGCCCTTCTTTATACACCAAGACCCCTCCGTGCCTCGGAAAGCACATTAAGCCGTTGATCCCGGCTGTCATTTGTAGATCTTTGACAGTTGTTACGGGTCGTCAGAAGCCCAAAAGTCTGACAACTAGTCTTTAACAAGGGGTATCGTATTACCTAGTAACTGGGTTGTGGAGGTCAGATAGGCAGTCGCTCCATGTAAAATACTGGTATCCAGCTGCATCCGGTAAGACTGGAAGCCGACCTCAACATAATTGGGAAAAGGCTAGGCAGATGATGATGATGATTATAGGCCATAAGTCGTGCTGGATTATTCCCTTGGATTATGAGAGTAAAGGAGCAGCCAGTGCATCTGCGTTTGCGCACACACTTATGCACTATAATATCTCCTACGTACTTGGCTAATCGCCGTTGAGAAAGGCTGCTGTGACCAAAATTCGGTCGGGAGGATATTAGGCCTCCACAACCCAGTTACTGGGTAATACTTAATGAAAGATAGGTGGCATTTTTCTGTTTAACACTATTTTAAAATGGGGAAATTCTGCAAAATTACTGTTTACTTCCATTTTTGTCAATGTCGCAACAGTAATAACGCAATATTGTCTTTGGTCCGTAGCCTTGACATCAACCAATGAACAACATTGTCAAACTTTTGTTGGTTGAATACGAGGCTTTTGGGTACTTTTGTATGTGTGTATTTTAGGTTTTTTTTTTAATGTGCGTTTTTTCGTGCAGAATAAACAAGTTATCTTTCTTTTTTTTATCATTCGTGAATACTTACCGAACTGTCCGTCGTATATCTTCCACTTCTCGATGAGAAGCTTGCGTAGTGAGCTGTACTCGCTCAGCCTGCCGATGGGCAGTTTGAACGATGACCAGTTCTGTGGGGAAATTGGAGGACTTAGTAAAGTCATAAGGTCATTATAATCTACTTAAAATGCTTGTAAAAGGAAGTCGTTTGACGTTAATAGTGGCTACAGACTAACGATTTCTCGTTCGCCAGTTTAAATACTAATGCTGCTGAATTAATGAAATGCTCAAAAAAATCGAAGACCACAACGGAAAATCAAGGAGCAGTCGTAGCATTACAATATCTTTGATTATGTAAAGCACCTTATTGGCTTCATCAATTTTGTGATAATAATCTAATGCACAGGGTGTATCAGAAAGGTGTGTTCAAAATTAAGGGTGTGGGCAGACCATCAAACTGAACAACTTACTCCATGGGACCAACATCGAAATCGAGAAAAAAATATCAGCCGTCCCATTAATTTCAATACCTACTCGACCCAAATGTATGTATAATGTCCAAAAAAATAATCGCAGAATTTTGCTAAGATTGCAATCTTTTTGTTCAAACTTTTTTTTGTCATCTAAAATTTTCAGAAGTCTAGATTTTTTTTCTCTTTCCTAGTCTCCCATTATCGTATAAAGTCCGCACCTCGTACTGCTGCCGCAGCCGGTCGCGCATGGCCTCGTACCGGCGCGCGTCGATGTGCGCCGTGCGCGCCGCGGCCGCGTCGCCCGCCAGCCACTTGTGCATCAGGCACTCGTGAGCCGTCATGCGCTTTCTGTGTGGGGAGAAAACAACAACATATTTAGTGTTCAATCTTTTGAATACGCTCATCTCATCGCTAAACGCGTACTTCGTTTACTGGCAAACCAGATCGAGGTAAAAGTGGACCTCTTAAATAATCAAAATTATTATTGGATTAAGAGCGTTTATTCTGAAAGCGGGCAACGTCGCAAATAGATGTCAAATATTTCGCTGTTTTAATTAATTTGGCAATATTACTGTATGGAAATAAAAAATGTGGCTAACTAGCGAACTAGAATATTAATAATGAATTGCAATTATAACACTGAATTTGATGTTGTAACCGTTTTAGGTGTAAAAAGGCATTTAAAAGTTTCCAAATACTTTTTTTTACATTTATAACTAAATATTCGGTGTTTAGATATTAATTATTGCATTTCATAATGAATATTTTTGTTCCCTAGTTAGCCACATTTCTTAATTCCATACAATAATATAGCCAAATTAATCAAAATAGGTAAATATTTGACAGCTATTGCCAACTTTTAGGATAAACCCTTTTAAGGTTTATCCGCTAAGGTAGTCCCCAAAATTCAAATTTTCTTGAGTTTTTTGCATTTTGCAGGTCAGTGTCAGGATGTATCTTGATCAAAATATGATTCTCAAATGTCATGATTTTATGATAACGTCATTCAATGGAACAAATCTAACTTAGAGAGATGTATTAATGATTCTAATTCCGTACTTAAATACATATTTGCTATGGTCGCAAATCATATTTTGATCAAGACACAACCGGACACTGACCTGCAAATTGCAAAAGCGAAAGAACATTTGAATTTCATGGGCTACTTTAACAACCCGTGCCCTAATTGCGTAACTTATTTTCGTAAACAATTATGACACATTAGTTTCATTTTGACAGTTCAACAACATCCATTGCGTTATTTACGTTGTTGAGCAGTTTTTTTCCAACTTATGAAGCAATGGATTAGCAATCTGTTTCAAATCGAAACAAATTATGATTGATCGTTTATTACGTAATTGGGGTTTAGTTTTTACTCGGTATGAGTCCGACATAACTCTTTGGCCCAGATAAGATATTCCTATAAACTTCCCCTGCCTCGGTACCCCATTATCTACAACATCAGACACATGTGTGATACTAGTGAAGGTTTAAAAATCTTTCGGCAATTTGAACACTGCCATATAATATTTCTGAACTTGAAATTCAAAACTAGATTTACGTGTATCAAATTGATCCGCACGGCTACAAACATGTGCGAAACCGTGGCTGTTTGCTAGTTTAAAACAAAGTTCGATTATTATCAACCAATGGAGACTAAGGGCAAATTTCTCGCGAAATTCTTGTACGCAGTCTCATTGGTGAAATTCACCTAAAATGTAAGACTGGTTGGTCGTGCACGTGTACTTACTCCTTGTTCTTGACGAGAAGTCTCCTGATGAAGTCTTTGGCGTCATCAGACACGTGCGTGAACGCTTCATCGTCGAACTCCCAGTCGCAGGCCTTCACGTTCTTCAGTGTTTCTATGTCGTTGTTGCCAGCGAACGGCGATAGGCCGGATAGACTGTTGAAAAAAATTATAGCTGTAGTGGTTTTTGGTCGAAGACGATTTTTTTGGGAGGGAAAAATACTGTGGAAAAGTCCAGACTTAAGTTGATGTAAATAAGTACAATATTTTTTCTTACTTCATATGTGTTGGAAATACAACTAATTTAGTCTGTCTGCCTAGCCTTTTCCCAACTATATTGGGGTCGGCTTCCAGTCTAACCGGATGCAGCTGAATACCAGTATTTTACATGGAGCGACTGCCTATCTGACCTCCACAACCCAGTAACTGGGTAATACGATATCCTTGGTAAGACTGGTTGTCAGACTTTCGGGCTTCTGACGACCCGTAACGACTGTCAATGATCCACGAATGACAGCCGGGACCAACGGCTTAACGTGCTTTCCGAGGCACGGAGGAGTCTCGGTATGTAGAAATGGTCACCCATCCACGGACCAACCCCGGCAAGCGTAGCTTAACCTGACAGATCGACCCGAGCGGCTGTTAGTATTTAGCCACGAGCTCCTCAAAAAAATACAACTAATACCTAAATACAACTAATTTAGTAAATATACTAATGCAAAAGTGTGTTCTACTAAAATGTTTTTGTTCAACTTCAAGGACAATGTTGAAAAAGTTTTATACCACTTGCGAATACTCGAAAAGGTTTGTCCAAAAATGGAATAGCAGATTTATTAGATTGCGTTTTTTTTTTCCCAATTTTTTTGACAACACAATTTCATGTTTTTGTTTTTGAGTAACTAAGGTGGACTCTTGATGAGTTCCACTTTTGTAATATTGTAAAGTATACTAACATAACTAGAGTTTGAAGGCTATATAGGAGAGTTTTACCCAGCATAGAGTTTGTTTCGGTGTTCCTTCTCAGAATATTCGGATAGGAAACATCGACTTCATAAAATGTGTGCATAAACCTACTTACAGAAAAAAACATACTTACATACCTAATTTATTATCAGTAAAAAATATACTCACAGCACATAAGACAGCACTCCCACGGCCCACATGTCAGTATAGAAGCCAACAGGCTCGCGTTCCACGATCTCAGGCGCCGCGAACTCGGCCGTGCCGGTCGATATCTTGACCACCTCGTTCGGGTCCAGCTTTGTGGCTAGACCGAAGTCGATGATCTGTGGAAGAATGGGCAGTTAGAATCACGAGGTAACTTCGTACTTACTGACATTTAAGGATAAACTAATATTCAGCAGAATATTTGGACCCGTCTGGCAAATGATTGCAAGGAAAAGTACATACGGCTACATACGGTACAAGCTACACATTTCCAGTTAAAGCGGATCATGCATTGCTTAAGATTTCCAAACAATGCGAGGTCAGCTTATACTGGAAATTTATAGCTTGATGTGTAGCCGTGTGTACGTGGGTGTTCATTTTTTAAAGAACTAAACTCCACCTTCTACAATTCTGTCAAATAATGTTATGATTTAAAGACTAAAATAATAAAAGCCAATCAAGAATTTAACAAGCGATTTGGCAATCGTCTCGACAGTTTCGATACTGTTGAGACTTTCGGAAACCTTACTTTCCATCATATTAGTGTTACCAGGAACTGTAATTGCCCTAAAATAATAACTACCTTGACATCAGTGCCGGTCCTGGTCTGGCACATGACGTTCTCGGGCTTGAGGTCGAGGTGGATAATGTTCTGCTCATGCATGTGTCGCACTCCCTCGCATATCTGTCGCATGTAGTGAGCTGCTTCGGCTTCAGACATGTTGTAGCCTGGTTCTGTAATGCGCTCGAACAGCTCGCCTCCGGATAAGCTGAAAGAAAAGATTTAGTTAGGTTCTTGATATAGAATCATCGTCAACACCCTTGCTCGTTTTTCTACTAATAATCATTTGGATATGGTTTAGTAATAAGGCCATACAAATTATTTACCTATAGCAAGAATTACAAAAAAAAAACAGTGGCACTGCAGGAGTGCCAAAAGCAGTGAAAATTTGAAAAAAAAAAAAATCGGCGCCGCGGTAATCAACGCGTTGATGTCTTTTACTCCACGGTGTCGGTAAATTCGGTAAGTGTCGTGAAATCAATGGTTTAGTCCCATCACAAAAATGCCCAACGCACCTAAAGAAGTTTTCACTTCAAAAACCTTTCACCAACATCGATGTTAAGTCATTTTAAAATTGTTTCGAACAAATTGGAAACCTTCATAAATTAATACTTCAGGAAAGTTGGTTCACAAACTTGACTAACGAATTCGGGAACCCCAAATAAAGCTGATTTTTTTTCCATATTAAACTGTGTTTTCTCGACACAAACCTAAATTGTTATAGATAATCTTCAAAGAAGCATAGTAGTTCAATATTTGAGATAAAAGAAAAGGTAATACTTACAACTCGAAAATAAGCACCATCTCGTCATCATCTTCAAAGGCATCATGCAGATTAATCAATTTGCGATGATGCAATTGATTCATGATATCAATTTCCTTTTTAATGAGTTCCTTCTCCATAGCGCCTGCGACGGGTATGAACTTGGCTGCGAAATAGTTGCCCGTAGCCCTCTCGCGGCAGCGGTGCACGACACCGAACGCGCCTGTACCTACAACAGTATGTGCAACCTCATGCCTCTATTCGGGGTATAGTTTTATACTACTGGAGTCGTGTTAAGTGTGTCTTTGGTCTTTGGAATGCTGGTCCAGGTTTTATGAAAAGCTGGGTAGCAGAAAATGCATTGCAGCATACTAAATATGAATCCAATGCAATTTCTGCATTCTGTGCGGTAATAAGAACTTATCACGACTCGTTTGGGTTTTAATTTTAAATTTTGTGTTTGTTCATACGTCTGATATTTTAGATGTATTTTATTTCTTCTTCATGATAATTTGATAAGTAACACTGACTAAATGAAAGAATTAATTTTGAGTCCCAAAGGAATAAAATAC
The DNA here is from genome assembly GCA_963680765.1 of Agrochola lychnidis. Taxonomy (NCBI): domain Eukaryota; kingdom Metazoa; phylum Arthropoda; class Insecta; order Lepidoptera; family Noctuidae; genus Agrochola; species Agrochola lychnidis. The sequence goes on from OY796873.1 coordinate 10,658,633, forward strand.
TTTAAAATTCAGACATACGTTCAAAGTGTAATTTCTACCAAATCTACGTTTCTGTGCCAATATTATACACCAATTTCTACTTGGTGTAATTTCGCATAAAATTATTTGTTTTGTGTAATAATAAAAGTAAAATAAATATATAAAATATCATATTTTATGAAGCGAAAACCGTGCATTCGATCTACCAAAGATAATATAGAACTGTAATAAATATTTTATATAAATAAATAAATAATTTCAAGTATTGAAAATTAGGGTTACTGGAAATATTACATCCTAAAATCGAAATAATTTCTAGTTTTTTTTATCATTTTCGAATTACCCTATTATTTTTTCATGCGAATTTTTCCTAAGGAAAAAAAAATTAAAATATGTATTTGTTTTTAAAATAAAATAAGTATGCGTGTGAGACAGAGAGATGCAGAGAAAGAGATGCACTACATCGATCCATTCACACACAGACCTCGGGCGCTCGATCTTCGAGACGCGGCGCTCACGAAGTCACCTGTGAATCATCACCACTTTTGTACTATCATCACTTTTGATTTGGGAATATCGCCACTTTGGAATGGGGATTAAGGACTTATCTAGAATATTAGGAATACCAGTGGCGAAGACTGGAAATTATTCAAAAGATCATAAATATGCAGTACTCAGGCGTAAATAAGACACATCTAGTTTGAGACAGAAACTGTAACCCATTTATGGGTGACAGAGATGGCGCTCTACAAAGTCATACTGTTCCTAAAACTCGATGTGCTGTATCAACGGCCGGGTCCTGTAAATCATTTTGCATATTCCTAAGTTTGTAAAGGGAAGGTGTTCTTAGTTGAAATAGTTCTTCGCCACTGATGACTAAATCGTGATTTAGTTATGAAAGTTTTTCACATTAGACTGATGATTAGCGTTGTGAACAATCCCCACTTTGCAGTGGCGATTTAGTTTAAAAATCCACTTTATTTACTAAGGAATAGAAAAGGTTGAATTTCTAAGGCACGGTTAGTATTCTACGGTTAATATTATAAAACTCTATAAAATCCCAAGTGATTTCACAAGCAACTTCGTGAGTGTGTTTAGTCTTTATTTATTTTTAATTCTTATCTAAGTTTACTACTATCATGCTTTATCTTTTCAATGTCTATTTTATTTTGTGATTTGTTTTATTGTACTTTGTAGTCAAACACTATTATTTTATAATCGAAATATTCTTATTTAAAAATATATTTGTGTTTAGTGTCAAGCAAAATCAGTATTGTAAAAGTAAAATACTTGAGAAAAATAAATAGAAAATTATTGTGTAATGAGGGTTTTCTGAAATGACGTTCACTAGATGGCAGCACTGACACGTTAGGTCCGGGCACCTGTCAAAAGTGTCAAAGTGCTTATATTTTCTTTAGTAGTGACTGAATGATGAACGTCATCATAAATTTTATATTCATTAACGAAATGGAAGACCTTTTGTCAAAGTGGCGCCACCTGGTGGCGTAAATTTTCATGAAAACCTTCATTGTGTGAAAATGTATGTGTAGTTGGGTATACAAAAAAAGTGTTTTTGTCAATTCATAAAAGATGAAAACCGTTTACATCAATCGCAAGTCCAGAATAATTATTGAAATAAAAAAAAAAATTGGAAGATGTTAAAATAGTGTGAAAATCAGGCTTTTGAAACAAGAGCTATAAGGCTTAATTTCAAGCACACTCATGCAATTTATCAGTCTGAAATTCAGGTAGAATTTAAATGTCATAAAAATATAGACATTTAGAAGAAAAAAAACTAAAATAATATATCTGTCTGCAATGGCAAAAACCTCAGGTTTCTGGAAGCCTTACTTCAAATTCTTCTAAACAACTATCACAATAACTCACAATTAAATCTTACTGAGCAAAATTTTCATCAGGCTTCCAGAAGATAAACGAGAGTGTATTCTACGTTTTACTACACATGCAAAATTCAAATCTTTCCCTCAACAGTTAGGGCCATATTACACTGGCGATTTGCGAGCGCGTTTCGAGCCCGGCGATAATTTTACGCACTCGCTGCGTGTGCGCAACGAATTCGCCGCGGTTTCGTAACGAGAGCGATTCACTTGGCAAACCGTCAGTGTGATAACGCTCTTACCAGTCAAAAACCTTCTACAATTTCTTCAAAAGGATATCTAGTATCTACTCATAATTTTTTCTACCCATGCTAATCAACTGTATACCATTCTTGAACACTGATCTAGCTCACTTACCAATCTCCTCGAGAATGTCATATTTGTCGTACACGGAGCAAGTGTTGATATCAACAGGCTGTGGTACGAATTTGCTGTAGATGTCGAACACATAGCTGTCGTAGTCCTTGATAGGGCCGTGGTCTGCGTTCGTGCGGATGCGTTTGCCGGATTCATCAACTGGAAAAGGAGGTTATTGTTACTAATATGTAAATAGTAGGCGAACATTAAGGGGATGTTTTTTTTTATTCGATTAATCTAATAATAACTAACATATTTGTCAAAAAAAGATAAAATTGACACATTTCCTCGACAGGTGCTGTTTAAGAGCGTTTATTCTGAAAGTGGGCAACGTCGCAAATAGCTGTCAAATATTTCGCTGTTTTGATTAATTTGGCAATATCACTGTATGGAAATAAGAAATGTGGCTAACTAGTTCCCTAGAATATTAATAATGAATTGCAATTATAACACTGAATTTGATGTTATACAATTTTAGGTGTGAAAAAGGCAATTTTGGAAAGTTTCCATATACTTTAATTATATCTAAAACTAAATATTCGGTATGACGATATTAATTATTGCATTTCATAACAATACTTTAGTTCCCTGGCTAGCCACATTTCTCAATTCCATTACATACATACATACAGTAACATTGCAAAATTAATCAAAACAAGTTAATATTTGACAGCTATTTACGGCGTTGCTAACTTTTAGGCTAAACCCTCTTAATAAAGCAGAGGAAAATTGTCATCGGTCGGTTTTATTAAATAGTTTCTTGTTTCCTTGATCAATATCCAGAAATAAATGGATACAGGTTGAAGAAGAACTGGTCCAAAATCATTCGGTCCAAAAATAATGAGGATTTTTCTTTGACTGAAGATCATATCATCAATAAAATAAAAGTTCAAATATTCTCACCAGGATATTCCTTCTTCTGGAACTCCTTCTTGATGATGGCCTTGGTCTGCACCAGCGTGGTGGTCTCGCTAGGCTCCGACCTTCCGTAGATGTTCTCCGCGTACACTCTGAACTCGTACTGCTTGCCTGGTACTAGGCCTGTGATGGCCATTGTTGTAAATCTGGGGGAATAATTTGTTACTTTTTAACCGACTTCAAAAAAAAGGAGGAGGTTCTCAATACGTAGGGATTTTTTTTTTTTATGTTTGTTCCCCGATTACTCGAAGACCGCTGGACCGATTTGAAAAATTATTTTTTTGTTTGAAAGGGTATACTTTCAAGTTGGTCCCATTGTCATTTGGTCACGATCTGATGATGGGATCTTGGAGAAATCGAGGGAACTCTTCAAATATTATAGGCACATCTATAGCGATTTGGGTATTTTTGGTGAGCAGTTGACATAAGGCTATTGTAACTTTAAACTGATAAATTACAAACCAACCCACTAAAAAGTGAAAAATAAAACTTTTTACAAAAAATACAACCGACTTCCAAACTGCAAAGTGAAAAATAACTTTAATTTCAGAAGTCTGTGTCTTTGGATCAGTATTTTAGTTTTTTGACACCGACTTCCAAAATTAAAGTTATTTTTCACTTTGCAGTTTGGAAGTCGGTTGTATTTTTTGTAAAAAAGTTTTTTTTTTAAGTACTTTAGGATTTTGACGATCAGCATGCTTTCTATGAAAGTCAAATAATGTATAGATTTTAACTACCGATAACCTGTCTCTGAAAGTTTTGTTATGTTAACAATTATTGAAAAGAAATAAATTTTCAAAAGATAAAAAAAAGTCTCTGAAAGTCAATAATAGATATCTGACAATGCCATCACGCACTTCGCGCGCGTTAATCTTGAAGAAAAGTGACCAGCAGTCTGTTTTGGTGGCAACAATTAATTAATAATTTATTCATATTCATTCGATCTATTTATTTAAATTGTGAGCAATATTTATTTATTTTATGATATAATTTATAAATATGCATCATATCTCCTTATAACACTGAAATAAATTAATCTATTCATAGTATTTTGAGCTAAAAAATGTGCGACATAAATCTACTTGCTATATCAATAGCAGTAGTGTCACATGTCACAATCTGAGTTAGCCGACGTTCACACGGACGTGATAAAATCGCAGCGATTTTTTTTTCGTGCACTGGATTTTCAACGCTCTGCTTAGCGCCGAGAGTTAAAAATCCAACAGTGTGTTTTTTCTACGCGCTGGGACTAGAGTGCGTCCCAGCGCATTGGATTCTCAACGTTCGGCTTAACACCGAGAGTTGAAAATCCAGTGCGCGATAAAATCCCGCCGAGATTATATTACTTCTGTGTTTACGTCGGCTTACTGGGTATATCATTCGATTTTTTTTATCACCGCCACTGGCAAGTATCCCGAGCGAACAATTATTTTATGGAGCAGGCTCTTATTTATGATGAACTTAGAAACCGCTTAGAAGGCGAAACGGCCTGCCAGTTACTTTTTAACAAATATAATTTACCTTTACTTAATTTTGAATATTAAAGTTGTGCATTTGACTCCACAATTTGAAATTTCGGTTACTATTTCATCATCATATATCATAATCAGCCTATAATGTTCCCACTGCTGGGACACAGGCCTCCTCTCGGTGAATATTAACAACATTAATATTCAATTTTTTTTACCTACCAAATAATTACCTACAACCTATACAAATATAAATACTATAAAAAACAAGGGCTATTTTTCATACGACATCCGCATCCGCACCCTCATCCGCATCCTCAATAAGGAATTTTCCAATATCCGTATCCTCATCCGCATCCTCAAACCCGATTATCTCGATATCCTCATCCGCATCCTCATCCGTTATACGACATCCGTTACAACCCTGATCAATAGTATTTCAATTTTCTTTGTCCCTCGGGAATCATCGCATTTCCAAATAAAAACGAATGCTAATTTCCATGTACATCAGTTATTAGATTTATCTTGTATAATAATTTGAATTCAGAACTAAGTACTTTATTGTTGTTTTGATTTTCGTGTGAACTATATGGAGCTGTAAAACTATTTTCCTATCTGTCGTGCCTGCGACTTTAGAGGCTTTTCTGCCATTTTAAGAAAGAATATTAACAACTCTATATACTTCCAAGTCGATTGAGAGCGTCCGGTCTGCACCAAGTGCAAAGGGCTACTGATAGAAATCCGACCACTGACGAAATACGAGGTTTGTCGAGGGACATTAAGAACATATTTGTACTGTACTTTGTATAGTAGGTTTCTGAAAACTAAGAACACACTAGTCGCCTTTCCATTTTCTTTTAACTCTTTTAGCTCAATGCCAGGACTACGCTGTCCTCCACGATTGGGTAAGACACATTTCTAACACATCAGTTTTATCACATACCTGGTATTTCCAACCCTTATCCAGCTAGACATGGGGTGTTCCCTCTTCTCGACGAGGTAGTTGGTGATGTCTGAGCCGCCGTCCCATACTGGAGCCTTCCAGCTGAGGGCGAGCGAGTCCACTCCGATGTTGTCGACTGCTGGGAAGCGTGGCGGGTCTGGACGGTCTGTGGAATATATAAGTCGATAAGTACACAAAGTTTTTTTTAAATAAACCTCCTAATAAGCGTAAGGGGGAAAAGTTGAGTAATTAAGCCTGAGATTTTCGCAATTGCTCAGCTGTTGTTCAGGTCAAAAATCAATGTAACTAAGGCCGAATATCCACCTGCAAGAAAACGAGAAATGTCTGACAGACTTTTCAATAGTAACTTACAAGTATGTTTAAGTAAATTAATATCGGACAGGCAAAGAGAACGGAAAAAAGAGTAACGGTGGAGTTTCTTGCCCATTCTTCTCCATACGAAAACTACCTTTTGGAAGGGGCGACTAGAATCAATTCTATTTTTGTTTTTGACGTTCAAAAGTGCCTTTTTGTGCCTAATTGAAATAAATTATTTGACTTTTTTGACTTTTGACACTCTTAGCAGTTTTCGCTGAAGTTTTTTAGAAATGAGGCCTTAAAATTGTAACGTTCTTTGCTAATGAAACATAGCGACTACCATTCTATGTGCCAAACAAAATGACATACATAAACTCACGCCTTCTTCCCATGGGGGTAGGCAGAAACTACAGAACGCCACCTGCTACGATCCTGACATACTCCTTTTGCCTCGTTTACGTTCACACATCTGGTCATACACGCACGCCGGTTGCGAGTACTACGCACCTGACCTTTCTGAAGAACATCACCAATAAGGTCAGTATATGTAAGGCGTCCCCGACCGGCCTTTCCCTTTACATCATCCTGATGATTATGGCAATTATCCTTTTGACTATTCATTGAGAAACCCATGTGCAACATTGAACATTATCTCAAATCTAAATGAAATATAAAGATATACTGACCGCTAATTTCAACGTTGATGGTAGCGGAATCCTGTCCCAGTTCGTTCTCAGCCGTGATCCTGTATGGTCCAGAGTCAAGCTTGCTGGCGTCGCGGATCGTAAGGATCGCGTGACGTTCTGTAAAGTATCAAATATTTGAATGTGATTCAAGTAAAGAGAAAGGCACCAGTTCTTTGAACAACATAGTGCGATTCTTCTGCATGTCAAGTGCGGTGATTTTAACGAAATGTCTTTTAACTATTAATTAATTATTATGTTGTAGAAACCAGTACCCTAATTGCGTAACTTATTTTCGTAAACAATTATGACTAATTTGTTTCATTTTGACAGTTCAACAACATTCATTGCGTTATTTACGTTGTTAAGCAGGTTTTTTTTGCAACTTATGAAGCAATGGATTAGCAATCAGTTTCAAATCGAAACATATTGTGATTGATCGTGTATTTCGCAATTAGGGTACAGGGGTAAATCATTCAGAATACTGGTAAGATTTTCAGAAACTAAAGTTGGGTCTATCAGATTCCAGGGGGAGGTAAGTTTTTCGAAAACCAGGGAAGTCTTTTAGATGTCGGGGGTAAGAATATTTTTGTCTCTCACAAACTATTGTCACAGTTTTTCAAATTTGCTAAATTATAAGATGCCATTGTTTGTGAAGAGAAAATAAATTATTTGAATTTATTTGAAATCGGGGGTAAGTTTCAGAAACCAGGAGTAAGTTTCAGAAACTGAGAGTACGTTTCAGAAACCGGGAGTAAGATTCAGAAACCGGGAGTAAGATTAAGAAACCGGGAGTAAGATTCAGAAACCAGAAGTAAGTTTCAGAAACCGAGAGTACGTTTCAGAAACTGGGAGTAAGATTCAGAAACCGGGAGTAAGTTTCAGAAACCTCGAGTAGGTTTCAGAAACCGGGGTAAGTATACTTTCAAGTGTCTATTACCTTTCCTCTCGACGTGGTAGTGGTGACCAGACTCGATGGTCTCTCCCTCACGGACCCACGTGATCTTGGGTACCGGGTGTCCAGTGAACGGAATCTTGATGACTACGTTCTCGCCCTTGTCGAAGTATGCGGTGACACGGAAGCGAGGTGGTACATTCAGTTTTGGTGCGGCTGTTGAGAGAAAAATGTATGATATTATTTGCGATTCAACAGTAATATAGTCTAGCCATGATGAGTCTGCATAAGTAAAAAAAACGGTGGAATTTTAAAATCTATAGACGGCAACACCATCCTGTTCTACGAAAAAAGAATTTGATACTTTGTCTTTTTGTTTTTGATAGGTTATTTTGTTTATATTTACTGATAAAGAATAGTTACTTTAGCACGATGCAGTGTGGATTTGATACAGTTTTGTCATCGTATGGAGGTAGAGCATAGGTACGACATACTCTATTACTCATAATCTATTATGCAAAATATCAAAATCATTGGATCTACTTACAACCCCGAAACTGACATGTCTGATGTAAAAGTATACCATATATAAAACTTTTTGGGGTTGCCCATTTATTCCATTGCTGGACTATAGCTTCATAATTGAATGTATTTGATAAGGTCAATATAGCGAAAAGGACTGACGCAAATTATAGACAGTGTGTTACAAGAAATAAAGGGTAATAAGAGTTGGTCATTTAAAACTAAGTAGTTCGTTCCGAAGGTCCATTTTCAACAGCAGACCATAATATGTTGGTTTTTATTAGCACTAGGACGAAACTTTTAGCAGTTTCAGGCCCAGAAAGTAGCCAAATTAATCCTCTGTTATTCACAGAGTTCCAGATCAGAACCAGCCGGGTTCCGAGGACGTTCGGGCTCAGTTCATGTAGTACCTAAAAGCAATTTGAGAAATACTGCGGGCTCGGATCGTTCGAAACTGGGGAAGCCCTGAGCTTGAGGTTTGTAGATATATTCTTATCTATAGCTTTCAACAAACACTCCAAGATTGCCAAGTCATAGGTCTTGAGTTCGAACCCAAGGCACGCACCTCTGACTTTTCGGATTCATGTGCGTATTGTATTATTATTGCTTGCTTCAAAAACGGTGAAGGAAACCGGTCATGCCTGAGAGATATTTCTCGACGGCATGTGAAGCCAAGTCTGAGGCCCATGGGTGGCTTTAAAATTCTGATACTGGGTTATTCACTAACCACACGAAAAGAAGAAAACCAAGCACTCCCTAAAACCTATGGCACGAATAAATTAAGTATAAAAACTCACTCATAATCAACAGCTCGGCCCTAGTACTCTTGACTCCTGCCCTGTTGACGGCGCGGCACACGTACTCGTCGGCGTCCTCTCCGAACACGTCCATGACAGTTAGGAAGTGGTTATCGCCTTCGCTCCAGATGCGGTGGCGGGGACCGTTGGTTATCTCGCGGGCACCTGATGAAATACAGGAAAATTTCACATTTTAAAGAGTTCAATCTTGAGTCATTGGTTAGGATGTAGGAGAGGTCATTTGCAACCAAATTACCCCGGATAACCCCTACGCCACTGTCAACCATTTTCGAGTAATTTGACTTTTTTATTTTATTTTATTTACGAAGTAAAAATATAAAATGTCAAATTACGCAAATATTGTTGACATTTGCATAAGAGTCAATCACGTGGGCCTCATAAATACGGAGAATATAATACATTCTCGGGATTTATGAGGCCCACGTTTATTTTGCGGGTTGCTGTAGAACTATAGGCTAAAGTACCCTGCCATAAAAAGGACACCTTAAAATAAAAATAAAAATTCTGCTTCCAAAAGTGGCGGGTCTGACATTTATATATGTATGCCATATTTACGCTCGGATACTGTTAAAGCTCTATAGCTTGTTCATTCTGAAATGATGCACCCCACTACCGCATTTACAATCAATCTACCTAGCCTTTTCCTATGTTGAGGTCGGCTTCCAGTCTAACCGGATACAGCTGAATACCAGTATTTTACATGGAGCGACGGCCTATCTGACCTCCACAACCTAGTAACTAGGTAATACCCCTTGGTAAGACTGGTTGTCAGACTTTCGGGCTTCTGGCGACCTGTAACGACTGTCAAAGATCCACGATTGACAATCGGGACCAACGGTTTAACGCGCTTTCCGAAGCACGGAGGAGTCTCGATATATAAAAATGTTCACCTTTTCACGGACCAAGCCCGGCAAGCGTAGCTTAACCTGGTGGATCGATCCGTGCGGCTGTTATTTCTTAGCCACGAGCTCTTCTCTCATTTACGCACACGGTATTGCCGATTTCTATAGATAATGCGGTAGTGGGGCGCTTCATTTCAGAGTGGACGAGCTATACTAATTTATGTCCAGCAGTGGTGTTTGTGTAGCAAACGTAGATTTTTTTAAAGATAAGAGATTTCTTTTGAGTGTTTTTTGAAGTGAAAACTTAATTAGGCACGTTGGGCATTTTAGAGATGGGAAAAAAAATTGAACTCGCGACACCGTTACCGATTGTGCTCTTTATTTATATTACGTTACGGATCAATGTTCTATGCAAATATTTTTACTTTAAAGGTTTTGAAAGTTCTTTGTTCAGATAAGGTTACGGACCAATGTTCTATACAAATATTTTTCTTCCACCAAGGCGATCTTGTTCAAGTTTTCACTTCTGTCGGCACTCCCGGAGTGCCACTACCATTTTTTTTTAAATCACGATCTTTTATCATGTTTGTCTATGGTTACACAAGCTCGACGTTGTTAATTTCTCAATTTAAATACAATTTACTCACCCTTGTACCATGTGATGACAGGCTTAGGTTGGCCAGTGATGGTGCACTGGAACTTAGCGTTGTGGTACTGAATGCAGTTGGCGTTCTTCAGCGGCTTGACGATCTCTGGTGGTGTGGCGGCTGTGGGACATTACAAAATGTTATAGTTTATTTCAAATTGGCGATGCTTGGGAGAGGCTTATATCTAACAGTACACGTTTTCGGCTGAAATGATGATGATGATAGTTTATTTGATTTTTACTTTTGTTTATGTAGATCGTCTACTCTACTAGATGCGAAATAACTTTAAATGACACCGAAGTGACTTGCAAATGAAAACCGGTTGCTATCTATAGAGTCTAGCCACGCTAAGACTGCATAAGTAAAAAAACGGTGGAATTTGAAAATCTATAGACGGCAACACCATCCTGTTTTACGAAAAAATAATTTGATACTTTGTTTGTCTTTTTGTTTTTGATAGGTTATTTTGTTTCTGATTTATTTTTGGTAAATAATAGTCACTTTAGCACGATGCAGTGTGGATTTTATACAGTTTTGTCATCGTATGGAGGTAGAGCATAGGTACAACATAGTCTATTACACATAATCTATTATGCAAAATATCAAAATCATTAGATCTACTTACAACCCCGAAACTGACTGATGTAAATATACCATATATTATAAAGCTTTTTGGGGTTGCCCATTTATTCCATTGCAGACTTAGCGTGGCCATATTCTATTTTACTGTACCAATAAGGTTACAGAAGAATTTTCATATAATTTGACACTAGTTTTTGGCAGAGAATCCTCAAATTGTGAAATAAAACAGGATTGTATCGTTTGAGTTTTTTTTTTTGTGAAATGATTTTATAAACCTTATTCTTTTTCTCTCGTATTGGCATAACTTACAATAATCAGAATAACTTACAATATTGGCCATGGTTACAATTTTTCGGCTCACTACCCAGTTGTGCTGTTATAGCGAATGCTTTTCAAGATACTGACCTTTAGGATCAACGACCTTGACCCCTTGGCTGGCAGTGCTGGGCGGCGAGATGCCGGCCTCGTTCTGTGCGGTCACTCGGAACTCGTACTGGCGACCCTCGATCAGGTTGGAGCAGTTCCATTGGTTGGGCAGGCAGAGGGTAGGGTTCACGCGCTGCCAGGTCGTGTTGCCGACCTCGCGTTTGTCGATCCAGTAACCTGGTGGAAAAAGTAAGGTAATTTTTATTTTATTAAGTGTTTGATTTTTGTTACCAATATTATCTATAGGTCGGTCTTTGGTTTTACTGTATTGTATTCGTATTTGGTTTTACTGTATTGTATTCGTGTTTGGTTTTACTGTATTGTATTCGTGTAAGTTTAAACTTTTAGAATGGCATGTATATTGTTTCTTTTTTTTTATTCTTAATTTAATTTAAATTATGTATTCAGAGCACTAAGTACTCGATAATGTGTAAGCTGTGGTTTCCTGTAATTGAGTGTGCGTTACAGGATAATGTAATAAAACTAAGTTTTACTATTGTAATAAGATAATTTGTAATGTAACTCGTTGGTAATCCTTAAATAAATAAATAAATAAAATCGGTGCAATAATAGGTACTAAAAAAATATGGACAAAAAGTCTGTTTTTTTTTTATACTTTTACTTTACATGGTGGTGTTTTATCGCAGAAATAGATCAGAAAAATATTTTGACTTGTAAAAAACAATTGAAGATCCTTTATTTTTCTGCAAAATATACCCATTATAACGTACGTGCTCAGTGGTAAAGACTGATTTTTCTTCGATCATAATACAATTCTTTGGTTTTAGATTTTTGGTTTTTCCCCAGAAGTCAATCAATCTGCCTAGCCTTTTCCCAACTATGTTGGGGTCGGCTTCCAGTCTAACCGGATGCAGCTGAATACCAGTATTTTACATGGAGCGACTGTCTATCTGACCTCCACAACCCAATAACTAGGTACGATACGATAACCCTTGGTAAGACTGCTTGTCAGACTTTCGGGGTTTCTGACGACCCGTAAAGACTGTCAAAGATCCACGAATGACAGCCAGGACCAACGGCTTAACGTGCTTTCCGAGGCACGGAGGATTCTCCGTATGTAGAAATGGTCACCCGTCCACGGACCAACCCCGGCAAGCGTAGCTTAACCTGATGGATCGCCCCGTGCGGCTGTTAGTACTAAGCCACGAGATCCTTTCCCCAAAAGTCATATATTTAAAAACTGTACGTTTATCCAAAACCTGCTGATAATGTAATTATGATAAATTATCATCATAAAGTTAGAAGTCAATATTACCTTGTATCCTAGATCCACCGTCACTCTCTGGTTTGTCCCATTCCAGGTGAACGAAGTCTCCTCCGATCTCCAAGATCTTGGGGATGCCAGGAGCTGACGGTGGGTCGTATGGTGCCTTGGCCTGTAGAATATGACGATACGTTTAGACATTAAATGGCATAAAATGAGAAGCTCGCCAATGAAAACTAAAGTTATAGAACATTGGTAGATAATACCGTTAATCTTTAGAATAATTTTCAAGTTCCAAAAAAGAAGGAAATACATAAAACATGGTTTTTGTAAACATCTTTGATAACATTCATCATCTGCCTAGCCTTTTTCCAACTATGTTGGGGTCGGCTTCCAGTCAAACCGGGTGCAACTGAATACCAGTATTTTACATGGAGCGACTGCCTATCTAACCTTCACAACCCAGTAATACGATACCCCTTGGTAAGACTGGTTGTCAGACTTTCGGGCTTCTGACGACCCGTAACAACTGTCAAAGATCTACAAATGACAGCCGGGGTCAACGGCTTAAAGTGCTTTCCGAGGCACGGAGGAGTCTCGATATGTAAAGATGGTCACACATCCACGGACCAAACCTGTTGAGTCGACCCGTGTGGCTGTTATTACTTAGCCACGAGCTCCTGGGTTAATTTTGGAACTAAAAATTATAATTACATTTTTTATTACTTTTAGGTAATCGCAGTACCTATGACCCCCTTTCGAATCGGGCTCTTTTAAAGTGAAACTTTTATTACATCGTCTCAAACTTTTTCGTCTGTGTGTGGCATGTCGCGTGACGGTCGGCCGCGGAGTAGGGATAAAGTGAAAGGCGCTCGTCAGAGCAGCCAAGGCCAATATGGCGGCGCCTATAGTTCGCTTAAAAGTTTCACTTTTACCATGGTTTCATAAAACCACACAATCCTTTTTTTTTTGTTACATATTGTTTTTGGGACAGATTAAAGTAATTTATGATTGAAAGCTTACCTTAATAGGACTAACACCTTCAAGCGCTGGTCCAACTCCATTATCGTTAGCAGCATGTATCCTAAAGTTATACTCCTGTCCCTCCGTCAATCCTTGGACAGTAAACCTCGTATCCCTCACTGAAGAGGCGATAGTTATCCACGCTGTTCCAGAAATATCATTCCTCTCAATGACGTAATGAGTGACTGGCAGACCTCCGTCGTATGTGGGAGGCTTCCAGGCCAGAGTGCAGGAGTGACGGGAGATGTCGGAGGTTTCCAGAGGTCCTTGTGGAGGACCAGGGAGGCCGGTGACTGTGACCGTGAATGTGTCTGAGGTCTCGCCCGATTTGTTGGTAATGGAGAGTTTGTAGATGCCTGTGGGATAGAAAAAGAAAGTTAGTAAACTCTTCATCATGATGTCGAATTGAAAGATATTTATTTACTTGTTAAAAGTTGGCAACGTCGCAAATAGCTTTCAAATATTTACCTGTTTTGACTAATTTAGCAATATTATTGTATGGAAATATGAAATGTGGCTAACTAGTGAACAAAAATATTGATTATAAAATGCAATAATTAATATTGTAACGCCGAAAATATTTAGTTTTAAATGTAAAAGAGTATTTGGAAACTTTTCAAATGCCTTTTTTACACCTAAAACGGTTACAACATCAAATGCAGTATTATAATTGCAATTAATTGTCTAGTTTGCTAGTTAGCCACATTTCTTATTTCCACACAGTAATATTGCCAAATTAATCAAAACAGCGAATTATTTGACATCTATTTGCGACGTTGCTCCCTTTCAGAATAAACGCTTAAAGCCTTATGCACAAGTAAAATTACCGTACAAAGGCGGACTTACTGCCTTACAAGATTTATTTATCATGTTTTAATTGATGTTCTTATCGACTTATCTGTAGCACAAAATATCGATACCTTTATGCAGCGATCTCATGCACAGATTGCCAATATGACAAGATCTCGGTAATAACTAGATTTTTCTAATTTCACAAGATCTTGTATTAATCGCTCATCACAGACTCGCCTGTCAAAAAGTCAAAAAGTTTAGGGGGTATTTAGTGCTTGCAAAAATGATTTTATATTTTGTCAACTTCGCCTTTCTGTCCCGCATAGGGTCGCAGCATTATGTTGAGCGATTGTCGTTTTGCGTCGTATTGACGCATATTTTCCCCCAACTTATTATTTTTAGTGTTTATGTTCTTTCTTTGCGTCATACATATTTACCGTAAATAAATAAATAAACTTTCTTTATTTGACTTTCAAGAAGACAGTATCAACTCACCCATATCATCCTTAGAGATATCCTTGATAAAGATAAGGATATAATCATCAAACACGGTGTATTTGAAGTGCGGCGACTCAGACAGCTTGTGTCCGTCTCTGGTGAGGACCACGTCTGCGGGCTGATCTCCAGTGTACAAGATTTTGATCTTTGTGTTGTCATGTTCAGGGAGGTGTAAGTCGCCTGGCATGCGAACGATGCGTGGTGGGTCTGGGGGAGAAAAATATCGTTAAATGGTGTTTGAAACAAAATAATAATAAGAGATTATTGTTTAATCGAAGATTGATAATATTGTAATACTGAATCGACAATCATACATGGATGTAGTTTTTAAAAACTGCAAGTTTTCTTATAAAGTTCTGTTTTCTATTCATAAGTAGCTTATAATGTTCCCACTGCTGGGACACATGCCTCCTTTCAGTGAGAGGGAGTGGCCTGTAATCCACCACGCGGGCCCAGTGTGGATTGGTAGATGTCACATGTCTTCGAATTTTTTGGGACATGCCGGTTTCCTCACGATGTTTTCCTTCACCGCTTTGAGAGCAGCGGTGATGTAGTAAAGTGCCTGCCTGGGTCCGAACCTACGACCTACAACTCGTAAGTCGGGGCCGTTACCACTGAGCCACCACTGCTCTCTCTGTCTGTTTTCTATATTTTTCACAAATGTTATCAAATTGTTGACCTTCATATTAAACTGATCAGTATCACAGTTATTTATTCATATGTCGTCGACCGTAGGTTCAATTGAGGTAAGGGACAAAATACGATTTTTCAGGAGAGGCCGACAAAGTTTTTTTTTTCTTATTAACCTTTTTCGGGTCTATTTTTCTTAAGTTAGAATTTTTTCATATTCACCATTCGATAGAGCAAAAAATTCTGAACAAAACTGTATACTCAACTCATTTTGGGTATTTTGTCCCTTACCTCAATTGAACCTACGGTCGACGATGTATTTCAGGTGGACTTACACGAGTCGCATTTACACGAGGAGGGTTGTCGAACGCCAAGAGGCGAGAAGATCATGCGAGACTGATGAGCGCGAATCTCCAGGCCATTTATTGCAATGTGAACTACACTCACCGTGTAAACGAGCCTTAAGCCCCAACGTACACGCACGTTGAGCGAGCCACGAACACACGAAAATTAAACTGCAAATCACGCGCATTGGCAGAGCGACGGGCTCGCCCAACGTGTACTAGGACCTGTAGCGGTTACACCGCCACATACGAACTACGCATCAAAGACATGACGTCACACAAATCCTGCATCACGCAATTTCAACTTCCAACCGTCGGGCTGTTGCCCGCCACACACGACACCCGTCTAGTCGGAGGATCCTCCCTTTTTATGGTGGATGAGTGAACTTTACACCCTGTTCCTCATACCACTAAAGGCCTTTAAATTTTTCGGATCAGATTTTTTTCATTCCAAACCCTTTTCATCCACTGCTATTAGTAATATCATTATTTTTTAAACATTTTTAAATGTACACTTACTTCCAATCTTAAGATGTCCAGTGCAGTAAATGAAGCCAATGTTGTTGACTGCCTCACAAGTGTAGTCACCCTCGTCGGCTTCCGTGGAAGCTGTGATGTTCAGTCGGAGAGTTCCTTCACGGGATTCCGCAATGAATCTAGGAAGACAAAGAATTTTGTGTGTTAAGAAAACTAGTTTGATAATCTAGTTGAAGAGAGTATTTTAAAGGGAAATTTGAAAATCTGGTTTTTGAAGTGAAAACTTATTTAGGCGCGTTGGACATTTTTGAGATGGGACTAAACCATTGATTTCGCGACCTGGTACCGACACCGTGGAGTAAAGACATCAACGCGTTGATTACAGCGGTGCCGATTTTTTTTCAAGTTTTCACTTCAGTCGGCACTCCCGGTGTGCCACCGATTTTTTCCAAGTTTTCACTTCAGTCGATACTCCCGGAGTGCCCCCGATTTTTTTTCAAGTTTTCACTTCTGTCGGCACTCCCGAAGTGCCACTGTTTATTTTTTATTTTTTTCACTACACAATCACGACACAATGATAAATAACTACTACAACTGTATAAAATATGGTAATAATATTCAGCATCGAAACTCGGTTATTAATATCTTTTAGCATCAAACTTCACGACACGAACTAATTGTTCGTAGTCGACTTATCGCTGTCTCAATCTTAAATGACTTCAGTATAATTTGGATAAAAAAAGTTGGATAAATCACACTGTGTCGGTTAGTTATACTTTATCACATAGTAATGATGTTTGAGCTTATCAATCAAAATCAATCTGCCTAGCCTTTTCCCAACTATATTGGGGTCGGCTTCCAGTCTAACCGGATGCAGCTGAATACCAGTATTTTACATGGAGCGACTGCCTATCTGACCTCCACAACCCAGTAACTGGGTAGTACGATACCCCTTGGTAAGACTGGTTGTCAGACTTTCGGGCTTCTGACGACCCGTAACGACTGTCAAAGATCCACGAATGACAGCCGGGACCAACGGCTTAACGTGCTTTCCGAGGCACGGAGGAGTCTCGGTATGTAGAAATGGTCACCCATCCATGGACCAACCCCGGCAAGCGTAACTTAACCTGACAGATCGACCCGAACGGCTGTTAGTATTTAGGCATGAGCTTGAGCTTATCAATGAATAGCTAAATTCTAAATTGTACAATTTACAAATAATAAAACAACAGTTACAAGTACAGTTTCAAATCACCATCACGTCTTAAGCAAGCGTGGTGATCCTTGTACCTTCTCTGTATGAGAAGAGGCCTTTACCTTGCAATAGGACAATAATAGGCTGGTATTATCATATTGCTATTAATTCACTGGATATATTTACCTGGTGCCAAGCACAACTTCTCTGCCGTTCTTCAGCCACCTGCCGGTCGGCACGGGGTTGCCGGACGCGATACACTCCAAGGTGAAGGGCCTGCCCAGTGGCGCGCAGACTGTGGCCGGTAATTGTTTCAGCCATTCTGGCTTCGTGCCTCCCAACTCCTCGCCCGTGCGGACTGGAGTGGTGCAGCTTGAGGGTTCGGATTTGCCTGCAGGGTTGAAAAAATTATGATTATGTAAGTAAATATAATTTTTAATTTGTGAGTTTTAATTTTACTTTGTTTCATATTGTTTTTTTTTTATTTTTAAATTTACGTTTTTATGAGTGTTTGTTTTTTTTATATAACGCTGCCCCACACTAGGAATTTCTCCTGTATTGTGGGTGCGTTTAGAAACATTTAAGCTCACATATACAAACAGCCAGACCCGGAACAACTACTTATCGGTCATACAAATATTTGTTCCGTGCGGGAATCGAACCTGCGACACGCAGCGCAACAATCGCTTAACCACTGCGCCAACCGTGCCGTGTATTGGTGATTTCCTGTGCGACTTTCAATAAATACTTTTGCTTTCTCTCATTATTTTTCTTTTTTAAGAGACTCCGACTCCTCCTTCATCTAAATGCACCAAAAACCTTTTTGGTTGATAAAAATATGTCAGAAATACTTTCTCATTTTCCTATGCATCATACTCAAATATGAACATGCAATGTTTGTAAATAGCTTAGTGCCTTAAAACCCTATGGTAATTGCTTATGGATATGGTGTCCAGAATTTGAATACTTTGTAACAATTTTTTTTTTTTGATTTTTGCTGCTAAGGCAGAAACTGAACAATCAACAAATCCTGTGCTTAACTTGCTGATATTCACCACAAAAACCTCAGAACAAATCTACCACCAGCATAGGCTGTAGGTGTGAGATACATAACCTGCTTATACAGTAATTACGCAATATTGTCTTTGGTCTGTGGCCTAGACATCAACCAATGAACCAGTGTTATATTTAAGCTATGAACAACAATGTCAAACTTTTTTTTGGATTGAATACGAGGCTTTTGTACATAATAAAGAATATTCTATCTTTTGGCTATTTTTGTATTGTGTGTATTTTATGTCTAGTTTTTTAAAATGTGCGTTTTGTTCGTGCAGAATAAACAAGTTTTCTTTCTTTCTTTTATTCTCTTTTTTCTTTTAGGACAAGCGTAAATCCAGCAGAGTCAACTTACCAGCCGAGTTGACAGCTACAATACGGAACTCGTAGTCCGCCTTCTCATTGAGGTTCATCGCTGTGAACGTGGTGTCTTGTACGTTGTAGTCATTGCACTTTATCCAGACCGAGCTTCCGACGTCGCGACGCTCGATTATGTAGCCAGTTACGCGGGCACCTGGGGAATAAATAATGGAGTTTTATAAAAGAGAGAATAAACTATATTTTGATACAATAACGGCCAATAACTTAAAGGCAACTTATTATGTAGTTTATTCTCATGCTATCTCTGCCGGAGACTACCCCTTTGGTCTCGTGCCGCGTAGCGTGGGGTCCGGGGTTTGATTCCTTGGTCAGGCAAAGTGTTATTGGGTTTTTCCAGTAGGAGTTTATTAGTAATAGCACGGAGTTTGGAAGTCGGCGGTGTGATATCGTGCCTCGCGCGCACATTTCGCCTGATAGAGCGAGAGTGAGTGTCGGATTGCCCTCCCTGAGAACTGTGAGAGTGAGGGAAGAGAGTGCAGCTGTGTCTGCGCACATACGCCTGTTCTATAATATCTCGCGCGTCGAAGGCTAGTCTACGCTGAGATTGGTCGCCATGGCCGAAATTCAGCCTGGAGGACTATTATCTCTGCCGGTTTAAGCCCCCTTGCACCACAAATCACTCAACTCATTTAGCGCTAAACGAATTTTGTTTTGCTTCTGTTTGACAGAAACAGAATGATGTTTTCTAAACTAATATTATAAAGAGAAAAGATTACATTATTTGTATGTTTGTTTGTAATGAATAAACTCAAAAAAATGATTAACCGATTTTTAAAATTCTTTCAACTTTCTAGCTATTTATCTGCGAATAACATGGGCTGTATTTTATCAACTTCCACGCGAACGAAGTCGTGGGCAAAAGCTAGTAAATATAATATAAACGCAACAAAAAGACTTTAGGAACATCTTGAGGTTTTGTCTTTTGAGTATTGTAGGGTAAAAGACACAAAAGCGATTCATTTAACACGCTTAGGCCACGCTGGGTTATCTAATGCAGTTGCCAACTTGCCACCCTGCTCGCATCGTCGCCCCACCTAGCCCAATTGCGTCCTTCCTTCCGTTTCGACGCAGTTTTCATTCAAAAACTCGACTACCCCAATGGTACCCTAATATGGCCGGCTAATTGCCACTTCAAATGACTTTTTCAATTTTTTTTTATTGCGGTTAGATAAGTCTCTTGACCATCTTGTCTGATGGAAAGCAAGTTTTCCTTTAATCTCACCTCCATCATGAGCGGGCGGGTCCCAGGACAGGTCCACATAGTTCCTGCCCACGCGCAGCACGCGCGGCGCGCGCGGCGGGGCGGGCGGGTGCGCCTTGCCCTTGACCTTGAAGGGTTGCGAGCTGGACGAGTACTTGCTCCAGCCGGCTGCGTTCTTCGCTCGGACACGGAACTCGTATTCGTGACCGGGTTCGAGGTTGTATGCCTGGGAAGATGGTTTAATATGTTAGAACCTGGTAATCATTGAGATTCGTGTTTTTTTTTTTTGAAGATTTGTTTGAATATATAAAAGTACTGTTTCAGGACTAATCGTTGCCAACAAAATGGTGTTGAAAAATATCAACAAACACAGTTAAAATTGTAATTGTATCAAGTCAACACAACTCACAATAAATATACAAGTACCAAATTAAAAATAAGATTTTCTGGCAAAAATTAAACCACCCCTTTTTTTTCGGATTCCGGTTTCCACCAAAATGGGGAGGAAAGGAGATCTCTTTTCCTCCCCATTTTGGTCTACTTAAATAAATGTATTTTCTTTCTTTCTTACTGTTCTTTTGTTTTTGCATCCATTGCATTTAGTTTCAACGGTATACAAATCTTTTGATAAAGTACGACGGTATCTCCTCTCCACTTTGGTAAAAGATTCCACTAATCAAATATTCCCTATAAAAACTCACCTGGTAATTACAGTCCTTAACAAGGTAATCAGCACTGTTCCAGACGCCATCTTGCACGTCTCTGAACTCGAGCTTGTAGCCCTGTATGCGCGCGCCGCCGTCGGAGCGCGGCCGGTCCCACACCAGCGATGCGGCGGAACCGTCCCAGTCCACCACGCGAGGTACGCCTGGTGGGTCGGGGATTGTGAAGGGGAACTGTGGGAGAAAGAATAAATAATTGAGATATCGTTATGCAAAATGGAACTTCCCTTTATGTTTTTAGGTAATGCAACATACAGGTAAACTAGAAAAGGTACATGCTTCGGTTATCTTCCTGTTTCTAAACTAGTACGAACGCACTACAGAGTAACCCTCACAGCAAAGCTTCTAAGTTTTGTACTACCGCGCTTTGACGTAGTGTATCTATCATTGAGCGTTTGTATGAAGTTTCCTCTAGATCATCATTTGTCACTTTTCTTGCAAAATCTGTTTTGTAAACGTTGTGGAGGTAACCTTCCAGGGTTTACGACAGGGAAGTCTGTTCACATGTAGGTCAGAAACAGTAGTAGGTATGGTACAGTATTTCTATTTTCTTAATGTCCCTCGGGTATCATCGGATTTCCGAATACAAACGAATGCAAATTTCCATGAGCATCAATTATTAAATTTATCGTGTATAACAATTTGAATCCAGAACTAAGTATTTTATTCTTGTTTTATTTTGATTTCCGTGTAAACTATATACTAGCTGTAAAACTATTTTCCTATCTGTCGTGCCTGCAACTTTAGCGGCTTTCCTCCCATTTTTAAAATAAATTACATTAAGTTAAAAAAGTATTCTGCCCCCGATAGAAAAAAAGACACATCTAACATTTTTTCCAGATTTGAGTTATATATCAGGTAGATGCACCTTTTTTTTCTGATTCCGGCAATGTATATAACTCAAATCTGGAAAAAATGTTAGATGCGTCTTTTTTTTTAAGGTCTGTATTAACAACTCTATATATCTATAAGTCGATTGAGAGCGTCCAGTATGCACCAAGTGCAAAGGGTAACTGATAGAAATCCGACGACTGACGAAAGGTTTGCCGAGGGACATTAAGAACATATTTGTACTGTAGGTTCGTCTATTGTCACGAGAAACTGCGACTTGCATTGTGACATTGAGCGGCTCCTACTAGCATGATAAAAGCACTAAATCTTTTGAATGCTATACTCACATATTTTATCTAACATCGTTATTATGCGAAGATTATGTTGGACCGCTATCCTTTTCGCTGACATTTCGTAAATTGCGTTTTGCATTCGAAAACAATCGGATTTTCTTTGAAAATGCGGCTCGGAAACTATGGCTAGAACTTTAAAAGTTCACAAAATTTGCAAACATAGAACCGAGATTACGTATGTGAGACTTTACTGTAACTGAGATCTTTAATCACATAACCTCGGTTATCTCTTGAAAGACTTCATAATTTAAGAAAGTGTGGAACTAACCTTAGCAGTAATAGGATCTTCCATAGACAACGGTTCCGATACTCCGTACAGGTTCTCGGCGCGGACGCGGAACCAGTACTTGCGGTTCGGTTCCAGACCCATGACGTTGTAGTGGCAGTTGCGCACAAACGAGGATATCTTTGACCATACCTGGGGAGTAGAAATTAAAGGTTATAAAGGAAGGCTTCAGTGAATACTTAGTTTGGCTTAGATTTGATTTAAAAATAGCTGCTGTCAACGGCTTCACCCGCTTGGACCCTAATTATTTTTTAAAAATAAAAGAAGCCTTAGTTACTCCTTATAACATCAGCTATCTGCCAGTGAAAGTCCTATCAAAATCGGTCCAGCCGTTTCGGAGATTAGTCGGAATAAACAGACAGACAGACCAAAATGTAAAAAGTTGTTTTTTTTTTGTTATAAGTCCCGTACATACTTTTTTATATGCATTTAGTAAAAAGCAGTTATTTTGACATTACAACAAACAGACAATTTTTTAAATTTGTATATTAGTTGTATTGTCATGTAATCATCTCTGATCGTAAAATCAAGCATGGAGAAATTACGCTCAAGAGTTATTTTGATTACCTTTATTATATTAAACTTTGAGAAGTTCATTATTTGATGGTTTCATTTATTCAGCAATTAAAAGTATATGTAACATGTTTACAAATTCTATTTGGCTCAAAATAGTAAGTCACTTTTACAACCGGGCCGTCCAATGCGTTCTTGACACTTGTGAGTTTCATACTAAAGAAGATGTGTTTTGCGAATTTGATCCTTAGTTACTAGAAATTTTCTAACTGACAGGTGTTAGGAACGCAGTCTCTCGACAACGTACTCTCTCTCTCTCTCGTCGTGTACTCTTGTTATTTTTGTTTGAAGTACACTCGGATTATATGGTTTCACAAAAGCTAGGATCAAGTTGTTTTCTTGGCCCTTTGTCCTTTAATCTGCGCCTGCGCATCCTTAATCATAAATCTTAGAGCAGTATTTCCTGTGCGAGCCTAGGGTAAATACTTTCTATTCTTTCGTTTTTTTATGACATAATCTACAAAAAAAACCCTATATAAATAAAAAATATACATACTCCACTTTGGTCCATCTTCTCCACCACGTAGTTGGTGATGGGTGAACCACCATCGTCTAGCGGTGGTTTCCATGACAACGTGCATGTGTCCGGAGTAATGTCGTATGCGTCCAGAGGTCCTTGAGGCGGTGAGGGCTTGTCTACGACGAGCACCTGGGTGGGAGAAAAAAGGAAATTTTATAGTCTCCGTAAAATTGAAATAGGTTTTGGTTAATCGAAGTGGGTGTCGGTTTTAGCGGTTTAATATCAAAATATTATGGAAAGAATGTTATGTGCCTTTTGGTCTGTGCTAAATAAATGTATTTTCTTTCTTTCTTTCTATTGAGATTGTGTTCTTCTGTTCGACAATCATTCAGTCCGTACTTTTGATTTTGATTCTCAATATTGTATCTTTCGTATCTTAGCAAAATAGAAGCATCAAAGGGTAAAAAAACATAAAGAAAAATAGGGTTTAAAGTTTTATTCCTAGCGGAGTGAGGATTTAGAGACTACTGTTATAGCTTATGATTCTGTTATGGATAAGGTTGGGTTAAAATGATCTGGATGGTATTTTTTTCTAATTCTGTTCCATTTCTGAAGTTAAAACTTCTTTAGGCGCGTTGGGCAATTTTGAGATGGGACTAAACTATTGATTTCGCGACCTGTTACCGACACCGTGGAGTATAAGACATCAACGCGTTGATTCTGTCGGCACTCCCGGAGTGCCACTGTTTATTTATTTATTGACACAGTCCCTATCAACTGCAAAGCAGGCATTAAACGGACACAATATCCATAGTTTTTACATAATGCTATTAAAATCAATTTCTGTTCAGTGATCAAGATGTTAGTCTTACCCTGCACGTAGCACTGTCAGATCCTTCGCTGTTGACCAGCTGGATGGTGTAGGATCCTGTGTCCGACCTCTTAGCAGGAACACAATGGAACACAGTGTCCACGTCGGAAGTCACGAAACGGATGCGTTTGTCCGGGGACACTTCCTCGTTGTTTATTATCCACGATACCTGAGTGAGGAAAAGTTGTTTTAGTTTAATATGGATTTAATAAGAAAATAAGGTAAATTTGATGAAAATGCGAAGATGAAATGGGATATTCAACAGCTAAAATTCGTGACTAAGAAAAGGGCCATTATTGCGTAACAAAAAATATATCATCTTTCAACTTATTATAAATCAAATATTATTCAAATCGAAATATTAAAATGCATGGCATTCAAACAGAAAACCAGTTGGAATAGTAAGAAAATAGTTGAACCCAATATTATAATGGAAATAATAGATTAAACACAAAGGCAACCCAGGAAAACATTAAGGCTGCCTGTCCACTTAGCGGAGCGAGGCAGCGGAGCGGAGAAATGTGCCAATATTAACCGATAGAATCTAAACTCCGCTTCAGAGCTTCGCTCCTATTGGTTAATATTGTCAAATGTCTCCGCTCCGCTGACTCACTCCGCTCCAGTGGACAGCCTAAGAGTATGTTAATCACGACCCTGTTTAAAATTGAAGTTTATTCTATTCTAAATTTCAATTCAATGATAAATGATTTTACAGATTACAAAATAATATCTCACCTTTGGCCTTGGATTGCCTGTGAACGGCACTGTAATCTTGATCTCCTCTCCCGCAATAACGGTGATATCCCTAAGGCTAAGATCACTGGTGATCTTCGGCGAGTTGGGCGGCGCAGCAGCCCTGATAGCATCAGAGCTGGCAGAGTACGGTCCTTGACCAGCAGCATTCACTGCAGATACACGGAACTCATATTCATGGTTCTCAATTAAACCAGTAACCTTGTATGTGGTATCAGGAATGTGTACATGAGATGCTTTAGTCCACTTGTCTTCAGTGATAAGACGCTTTTCGACGATGTAACCAGTGATTGGTGAGCCTCCATCGTGACGTGGCTTTATCCAGGTAATGGTGATGGACGATTCTGTCGTCTCCACAGAGCGTGGTGCTCCGGGCGCGCCTGGTGGGTCGAATGGATGTCTCGCCTTAATTGGTTCAGTGGTCTGAGCTGGGTCTGATTGGCCGTACTGGTTCTCAGCCATAACTCTAAAGTCGTAATCCTTGCCAACAGTCAAGTTCTTCACGCGTAGGAACGGAGTGGTAACATAGCCGGATACTTTAGTCCAGTTAGCGGTTCTGCCTTCGCGTTTCTCAACAACATAGTTGGTGATCTCGCCTCCGCCGTTGTCTTTCGGCGGGTTCCAGTATAATGTAAGGGCTTCGCCTTCGAATTCATCAGCCCGCAGGTTCTCTGGTTTACCAGGCCTGTCGAGGACACGTACGTTGATGGTAGCAGTGTCGTATCCAGATGGGTTGCGTAATTGCAGACGGTATTGACCACCATCTGACCTCTTCGCGTTCTTGACAACGAGAGAGGCAGATTCTGGGGTGATCTTCTGGAATATTCTGGAGTCACCTTCGACATCAAGCAGGTTGTCGTCAGCGAACCATTGGGCAGTCGGTTGCGGGAATCCAGTGTATGGAACGTGGATGGAGAAGTCTTCTCCAGCACGTACAGTGATGTCCCTGACTCCTCCAAGGTCCATGCATGGTTTGTTTGCTTGTTCAGCGACGATGATTTCAGCTGTAGGCTTGCTCGGGTCTGATCGGCCCACATCGTTGACAGCGATGACCCTGAACTGGTATTCGGCTCCTTCTTTAAGGTTCGGCACAGTGTGTACCAGGCTTGGAATAGGAACATCGTTAACGTCCTTCCAGTCTTTGTCTCCCTTGCCCTTTTGTTGGATGATGTAGCCCTTGATCTTGGCTCCACCATCGCTCTTTGGCGGTCTCCAGGATAATGTAACGGAGTCTTTAGTAACTCTGTCTGGTTTAGGTGCTTCTGGCGGGCTTGGTTTAAGACGCTGAGTCTCCGCCGTGATCGGTTCGGTCGGCTTGCTTGGTTTACCGGGTCCGGCCTCATTGACGGCGATGACACGGAATTCGTAACGGTTTCCTTCACGCAAGTCAGAAACTGTGTAGCATGTGTTCGGTGATGGGTAGTTGTTAACTTTGACCCAATCGCCTCCACGTTCTCTCTTTTCGACGTAATATCCGGTGATTGGCTTTCCACCGCTGTCTTTGGGTGGGTCCCATTCGAGTGCACAGCTGTTGGAGCTGTATCCTGCGATTCTTGGTGTGTCGGGTGCACCTGGCGGGTCGAATGGCGACTTAGCAATGATTGGTTTGCTCTCCAACGGGTCAGAGACACCGTATAAGTTTTCAGCGCGTACTCTGAACACGTATTTCTTGCCTTCTATCAAGTTCTTGACAGTGAAAGAGCATTTAGGGCAGAAACCGGCGACTGTGCGCCAGTCATTGACTCCAAACTCAGAAACTTCAACAACGTAGCCAGTTATTTCACTGCCACCGTCATCGGTAGGTGGCTGCCAAGACAGGCTGACAGCGTCGTGTGAAACTGGGAGAGATACAAGAGGTCCTTTCGGCACTCCTGGTTTGTCAACCACAATAACTTCGATATCAGCAGAATCTTTGCCATGTGCGTTGGATGCTGTGATAGTGTATTTACCAGCATCGTCGCGAACAGACTTCTCAATGTATAGTTTGGTTTCATCTGGCTTAGTTTCAGCAGTAATTCTGTATGAGTGTACAATAGGAACGGATCCCTTGGTCCAGGAGATGGTCGGTGTTGGCGCTCCACTGATTGGAATGTTGATATTGATAGGTTCGCCTGCACGGACCTTGATCTTCTTGCCAATGAGGTGGTCTAAACTCAATTTCGGGCTCTCCTTCATAGGCCTGGCAATAAAGACGTTAGATTCGTCTGAAGGCTGACCAGGTCCGGCAGCATTGACTGCGGAAACTCTGTATTCGTATTGATGACCTTCTTGAACTCTATCATCGTTGTATTCGTTGAATCTGACCGGTTCCTTGTTCAGTTTGATCCAGCGGCCAGTAGCCTTGTCTCTCCTCTCGACATCGTAACCGATAATGTTGGATCCTCCATTGGAGATGGGTGAAGACCATCTAATGTTGATATGGTCTTTGTCTGCAGCGACAAGTTCTGGTTTGCCAGGCTTGCCAGGCACTGTATACTGGTTCTTGGCAACGATTGGCTTATCAGTGACGAGTGGTTCAGAGCGACCTTGAAGGTTCTCTGCGAATACTCTGAATTCATACTGCGTGCCTTCTGATAAGCGAGGTACAGTAGCGTGGTTGAATTTCGGGTTGATGTAAGTAACAGCTGGTACCCAACCACCTCCATGTGTGAGATCACGCTTCTCGATAACGTAAGCAGTAAGTTCACTGCCTCCATTGTCCTTAGGTGGTTTCCATGACAACGTGACAGATTGCGCTGTGATTTCTTCGTATACGAATGGTGGGTGAGGTGCTCCGGGTACATCGAGTACAATAACTTCGAAGCTGCCTTCATCTGTGCCAGAATCGTTCTTTAATTTCAGAGTGTATTTACCAGCGTCTGATCGCTTGCAGTTCACTGTATGGACGATAGTATGGTGACCAACAATGGTGACGGTTGTCCTTTCATTAGCAACCACAGGTTTGCCATCACAAGTCCATGTAACCTCAGGAGTAGGCTCTCCAATGAAGTCCACATCCATATGGAAAATAAGTCCAGCCTTGATGCGGATCTCTCTAAGCGGTGTAAGAATCTTAGGAGCAACAAATCTGTCTTTAGCTGTGACAATGTCAGAAGGCTCGCTGGGCTCTGATTGGCCGGCCTGGTTGACAGCAATGACGCGGAATTCATAGTCTTGTCCTTCTGAAAGGTCTGGGACCGTAGCCTTAGTCTTGCTAGGAGGAACATGGACAGCGTTGACCCAGTAGGGACTGCCCTTCTCCTTCTTCTGAATGATGTATCCGGTGATAGGTGATCCACCGTCTGACTTAGGTTTCTCCCATTCAAGGTCACAGTGGGACTTGCTCCAGTCAGTAGCCTTAGGCTTGCCAGGTGCAGTTGGTTCATCAAATTCGTTCTTAGCGACAATAGCACGGTCTAACTCCAAAGGTTCAGATTGACCAATAGCGTTTACTGCGCTTACTCTGAATAGATATTCCTTCATGTGGATTAATCTGGTTACTTGGTGTGACAGGAAGGTGCTCATGCCAGCATCAGACCAGGTACCACGAGACAGATCCATTTTCTCAATAACGTAGTGGAGGATCGGTGATCCACCATCATCCAAAGGTATCTTCCATGATAATGAGCAGGAGTCCTTAGTGACATCAGACACAACCAAAGGTTTCTCAGGTCTTGAAGGTTTGTCGAGGACAGTTACTTGAGCAGCAGCAGAGCATACTCCAAGGTCGTTCTTCAAGGTCAACTTGTAAACGCCTCCGTCGGCTCGGACGGAGAATGGAATGTCTAATATGACCCTGTTATGTAGAATCTGTATGTCAATTCTGTCAGATGGATGGACAACTTTTCCATTGATCTGCCATTCGACTGTTGGTTTAGGCGAAGCTTCTATCGGGATCTCGTATTGGATCCTCTGGCCAGCCTTGACAGTCTTGTCTGCCAACAGCATTTTGTCGAAGTGTGGTGCGCAGAACCTGGCTTTAGCCACTTGTGGTGTTGAACCATCACTGGGTTCTCCATTTCCGGCCTTGTTGACAGCAATGACCCTGAACTCGTATTCCTCACCCTCTTGAAGGTTCGGTACGGTAGCGGTTGTGGTGTTTCCTGGTACAGTCGCAGCGACTTCCCAAGGTCCATATTTCTTCTTAGCTTCGATAATATAGCCGGTAATAGGTGATCCGCCATCTTTTTTCGGCGGAACCCATTCGAGGTCCATATGGTCCTTGTCCCAGTCTTTGACGACAGGAGTTCCAGGTTTGTCTGGAGTACCGTAGGGATCCTTAGCTGTGATTGGTTCGTGGCCAACCAAAGGCTGTGATTCGCCGAGTTTGTTGACAGCGCGAACTCTAAAGTTGTAGTCGTGTCCTTCGATAAGATGGTCGATTCTGCTGCTGCAACCTTGGACGTCACCGGCTGGGACCCAGCGCATGTTTTCTTGGTCCATCTTTTCAACGACGTAGTGCGTGATTTCGGCGCCGCCATCGTCCTTTGGTAGCTTCCATCTGAGTGTGCAGCCTGACTTGGTGATGTCATCGGCACGAAGAGGACCTTCGGGCGGTGTTGGCACATCCATGACAGTTATCTTAACTGTAGCCGAGTCTGTACCATTGATATTCCTAGCCTTAAGAGTGTAGACTCCACTGTCAGCCCTCTTAGCGTCAATAACGCGGATTTTGGTGCTGTGTGTGTCACTGACAATTTTAATCCTGTCAGAATTCATGACAAGATTGTCACCGTTAAACCATTCCTTGGTAGGAGTAGGTTCACCGACAACTGGAACGTCCAAGTCGAAGTTCTGTCCAACTTTAACCTTGATATCGAACATGAAGTTCCTGTCAATCTTAGGTGGTAGATTCTTGGGTCTTGCAAGATGTGGTGCTGTTCCATCGCTGGGTTCACCTTTTCCGGCTTTGTTGACAGCGCGAACACGGAACTCATAAGTATTTCCTTCGATGAGGTCTGGGACTTTGCCAGTAGTGACGTCTCCCTCGATCTGGGCACATTCTTCCCAATCTGGGGCGAACCTGTCCTTCTTCTCAATGACGTAGCCGCTGATGGGTGCTCCACCATCGGTCTGGGGCCTGGTCCACTCCAGTTCCACGAAGTCTCTGTCGAAGTCCTTGATCTTGGGTGTGCCAGGCTTGCCGGCGACGTCGAACGGATTCTTCGCTTCGGTTGAGTGTGGGGTCGTGAGAGGCTCGGATTTGCCTTGCCTGTTGGAAAGAAGATAAAGTGTTTATGAATAATGGGAACTGAAATATTATTATACGTTATTTACCTGGAGATCTCATCTGAGTTTTCAGTATTGAACTTAATTTTATACTGTGAATTTGGCAAAATAAACGGTGAGCTTTGTTTATTTATACGGGCCTAAGGCTACCTGTCCACTGGAGCGGAGCGAGGCAGTGGAGCGAGGCAGTGGAGCGGAGAAACGAAACCAATAGAATTTAAACTCCGCTTCAGAGCTCCGCTCCTATTGGTTAATATTGGCACATTTCTCCGCTGCACTGCCTCATTCCGCTCCAGTGGACAGACAGCCTTAAAGCGAATTTATCTGTGATATATTTCTAAAAAAAACTATGAAAGGTAAGTTTTTTTAACAAGTTGACATTCGAAACTCAATTTAATTAACTAAATATTATAAACCCATACACACCTATTAACAGCGCGTACTCTGAACTTGTACTTGTGTCCGGGCGTCAACCCTTCCACAGCGAGGCTGGTCTTAGGCCCGTCCGTCTCTCCAGCAGTGACCCACCGCCCCGTGGCCTCGTCCATGCGCTCCACCACGTACTTGTCGATGGGCTGGCCGCCGTCGTCCGCGGGCGGGTTCCACGATAACTTGGCACCGTTGGCGTGGACGTCGGAAACCTGGGGAAGACTTGGTAGTTACAGTTTTTTCATAAGATTTGGTTAGTATTAGTAGTTATAAGCGAGACAATGGGAAATGTGTGGAGATTGTTTCTTGTGACCGTATTATTTTTGTAACGCTGACAAAATTTAAATCACTTTTTTCACATCGCTGACAACCTGATTGGTGTAATCTTTTTACACTTACACTTTATTCACAGGTCACAGATTTTGCCGATCACTGATTGCCGATTGAAATGATTTTTTTTAATGATCTACTAAAGAGTGAACGCTATTCAAATCTGAACACCCATTTGAAATTCTGCATTCTTGCATTTTGTAAACCAAATTTTATGGCTTCAAAAAGTTCCTCAGATATAGGTAAGCTATACAGGATGTTTGACAGAACGTTGAATATACGAAAATGGTGGATAGGTGGGGTCATCTGCTACTTACTCAGCCCTAATTTATTTGGCCCTGGCCCCTGGATATTTAATTTTTTTTTTTTGCTTTCTTTTAGTTTCACCACTTTCTTTATTTTAAATTGTAATTTTTATTAAAATGGGTAAAACAGACAATATTTTTGTTTTTTTTTTTTATTTAATCTTTAATGTTGACAGATTCTTAGGAAATTATTGCTTTATTCAGATGTTAGCTAGAAAAAAAAATATGAGTCCTCAAACTTTTAGGGCTGAGTAAGTAGCAGATGACCCCAGCTGTCCACCATTTTCGTATGTTCAACGTTCTGCCAAACATCCTGTATATAATAGATACGAAACGCCAACATTCGCGGCAGTCGTGGTTAAAAATGTACACGTAGGACGGCGAGTAAAACTCATTTAAAAGTGTCGTATCTTCTTTTTCCCACATTATTTGAACGCGCCTGCCACAAACTATGGTATGTACTACAGGCATTTTAGTCTTGCTAATTCCTTAATATTTAAAATCTACTAACCTTGAGCGGTCCTCCAGGTGGGCTGGGCACATCCAACACAATAACTTCAACCTCAGCCACATCTTTGCCGTTAACGTTCTCCGCAGTAATAGTGTACCTTCCACTGTCACCACGTCTTGCAGACTTGCAGTTAATCTTAGTGTTGTAGTCTGAATGCTGCACTTTGGTATCGCCGCCAGATTTGACCTCCTTCTTGGCTAGGAACCATTTTGTTTCTGGCATCGGTTCTCCGGATACCTGGAAGGAATTGAAGTGATTTTTGAGAGGTTTGTTTTATTATTTGAATGATATTGATAATTTCTAATGGTCTTTCCGAGTGAGCGTGGACAGTTTAAAATACATGAGACAGTCGTATAGTAAGTAATTAGTTCGAACGAAAAATTTATTATTTTTAGGATAAAATATAACTAAATATAACGGTAATTTCTGTAATTAATATACTCGCGTTTCTTTCCACGCTTGGATTATTACGAAAGTTTTATGAAAGGAATATAGCATCAATATACTCCTGCGCATTAATAAAGTCATATCAAACTCTTCTAAAAAATATTTCAAGACTAATATTATAAGAAACAACAATAAGCCCATGTCGAACACTCTTTGAACATTTTATTTAAAAAGTCCCCAGAAATTAGTATTTCTAATCTAACTAGTCTATATTGTCCCTCTGCAGGGCAAGTACCTCCTTCTCTCTTTTCCACACAATTAATTACATAAATAAAATAGGTAATTTAATTATTATTTAAATATTTTTATAAAAAAACATATAACAAAATACTATTTTTATTTTTTTAACCTGTACTGTCCCACAGCTGGGCACAGGCCTCCCCCTATTATTTTCTTAAATTATTAAAACAAAATGGCGGTACTGACCTTAACATCGAACCCGAACTTCTGTCCGACCTTGATCTTGATATCGATAAGGTTGGCCCTGTCGATCTTGGGCGCAAGGTTCCTTGGCTTGGCAACGATCGGGTGTGTGCTGTCGCTGGGTTCACCTGGGCCAGCCTTGTTTACGGCGCGGACCCTGGGGAAGTAAAAAAAATTAGGATTACTCTCTATTCGTTGTATTACACTGCAAAATAATACGATTCGATTTGTTTTTGTCCGTCTTGTAGATTGTTAAAATATTGAACACGTATTTTTTTCTTTTTTGACGTAATCAAAAGATTACGGCGATACATTGAGTTAAAATGTAGCATGACGTCACGTCTTGTTAGATTTAACAGTGCGTTGTGACGTAGCGAGCTCCAATTCCCCAACTTTAATGCGTGTTTCCTAAGTTATTTTTGATTAATATGATAAAGCAAAAAAACGTGTCTAATATTTTTTTATTATCTGGAAGACGGTCGGACGACATTATTAATATCGTTACACCGAATATTCAGGTTTAGATGCAAAAAAAGTATTTGGAAACTTTCCAAATGCTTTTTTTACACCTAAAACGGTTACAACATCAAATTCAATGTTATAATTGCAATTCATTATTAATATTCTAGTTCGGTAGTTAGCCACATTTCTTATTTCCATACAGTAATATTGCCAAATTAATCAAAACAGCGAAATATTTGACATCTATTTGCGACGTTGTCCACTTTCAGAATAAACGCTCTAAGTCTGTTTTTACATAAAAATCCACCAACCTGAACTCATAAGTCTGTCCCTCGATCAGATCAGGCACTGTAGCCGTGGTCTTATCCGCAGGCACTTCGAGCGCCTTCTCCCAATTGCCGAACTTGTCCTTCTTCTCCACGATGTAGCCCTCGATGGGTGCGCCTCCGTCCTCGCGGGGCGGGGTCCACTTGAGGTCCACGTGGTCCTTGTCCCAGTCGGTGACTGACGGGGTTCCGGGGGCACCTGTGGGGGGAAACATGGTAAGTTTTATCTAGGAAGTTGGAAAAATAAGTTGCCTACCAATTTTCCCGCTTATCAAAACCAATCAATCTGCCTAGTCTTTCCCAACTATGTTGAGGTCAGCTTCCAGTCTAATCAGATGCAGCTGAATACCGTATTTTACATGGAGTGACTCCCTACCCAGTAACTGGATAACACGATACCCCTTGGTAAGACTGGTTGTTAGACTTTCGGGCTTCTGACGACCCGTAACGACTGTCAAAGATCCACGAATGACAGCCGAGACCAACGGCTTAGCGTGCTTTCCAAGGCACGGAAGAGTATTAATATGTTAAGATGGTCACCCATCCACAGACCAACCTCGGCAAGCGTAGCTTAACCTGATGGATCGATCCACCGCGCTGGTTCTGCCGCTTGTATTGATATATTTTTGAAGTGAACACTTCTTTAGGCGCGTTGGGAAAAAACAATTGAACTCGCGACACCGTTACCGACACCTCATTTTTGTAAACGCGATGTGCTCTTTATTTATATTACGTTACGGATCAATGTTCTATGCAAGTATTTTTACTTTAAAGTTTGGAAGTTTTTTTTCTTTCTGTAAACGCGAATGTGCTCTTTATTTAGATAAGGTTACGGACCAATGTTCTATACAAGTATTTTCCTTCCACCAAGGCGATCTTGTTCAAGTTTTCAATTCTGCTTTAAAGTTATAACTTCAGAAATGTATCAATGTGCTTTTTAAATACCAATGCCCAATACTCCCATTCCCAGATTCCACACTCACCAGGTTCGTCGAACGGATTCTTGGCAACAATCGACTGTTCACCGACGAGAGGTTCCGACTCGCCCTCCGAGTTCACAGCGGAGACACGGAACTTGTACTCCTTGCCAGGAGTTAGACCGGTCACGTCGCATTCTGTAAAGGGAGTATATTATAAATGCGAAAGTAAGTTTGTTTGTTACGCCTTCACGCTAAAACGGCTGAACGGATTTGGATGAAATTTGGCACATTATAGATGATGCCCTGGAAAAGAACATAGGATACATTTTTTTTTCCCACGGGATCGAGACTTATGCGGGTGAAACCGCGGGGTGCAGCTAGTTATTAATATTTTGAAAGATACCGTTCAACTATATTCCTCGGCAAACCTCGTGTTTAGTCAGTCGTCGGATTTCTATCAGTTGCTCTTTGCACTTGGTGCAGACCGGACGCTCTCAATCGACTTGGAAGTATATAGAGTTGTTAATACTCTTTTAAATGTAATTTAATTTTAAAATGGTAGGAAAGCTGCTAAAGTCGCAGGCACGATAGATAGAAAAATAGTTTTACAGCTCTACATAGTTCAAATGAATCCCTAAATAAAAGTGCACCATTGGATTTTCAACGCTAGGCTGAGCACTGAGAGTTGAAAATCCAACAGCCATCCACTGCACTGCACTGATCCATCAATCCACGTAACATGTAAAAGTATCTTCTCTGTAGTGTTCTGTACTTACTAGGCTCATCGGAGCGGGCACAAGGTACCCAGCACCCGGTTTCAGTGTCCAGTTTGTCGACCTGGTAGTACTCGATGGGAGTGCCACCGTCGTCCTTTGGCCGCTTCCACTTGAGGGTAGCGCCCTCTTTGTGGACGTCCGAGATCTGGGGGAAAAGATGGTAGGAGTAAAGAAAAATTTTGGTTTGCTGCAGTACTTAAAGTAGAGGTTTGGTGAACGTCTACGTCTCAATCAAGTTTAGGATATTGAGACTTCTATGTCTATCCTCGCATCCTATTTAAGAGCGTTTATTCTGAAAGTTGACAACGTCGCAAATAGATATCAAATATTTTGCTGTTTTTATTAATTTGGCGATATTACTGTATGGAAATAAAAAATGTGGCTAACTAGCGAACTAGAATATTAATAATGAATTGCAATTAATAATTATTATTTAATAACACTGAATTCGATGTTGTAACCGTTTTAGGTGTAAAAAAGCCATTTGGAAATTTCCGAAAAACTTTTTTTACATCTAAAACTGAATATTTGGTGTTACGATATTGATTTTTGCATTTCATAATCAATATTTTAGTTCCCGAGTTACCCACATTTTTTTATTCTATTCAGTAATATTGCCCAATTAATCAAAACAGGTAAATATTTGACAGCTATTTACGACGTTGCCAACTTTTAGGATAAACCCTCTTAAAAGCTATTGTCGTGCGTATACACGATCGTACGAAGTTTTTGTTCGATAAACTTGAACACGTGCTTGCGCCAATAGAGGGCGCTTTCCGGTTTTCTAAACAAAAAATTGCTTTTAAATAGGACGTGGTCTAGGAGAATAAGTTATGTTGCAGTCCTGGTCCTCGGAAGTGATACAAAAATAATTAATAAATAAGTTGGAAATTCAGGCATACGGTCAAAATTGGACTATTGGTACTAATTTTAGACTGTAGAAATTAAATTTAAAAAATATATTTTTAGGTGTATATGGGGAGGTCAGATTAGATCGTTTTCTGACCAGCATAAGCATAGCATAATCAGCCTATAATGTTCCCACTGCAGGGACACTGACTTCCTCTCTTCGAGAGGGAGAGAGCTATAATCCACTATGCGGGCCCAGTGCGGGTTGGTAGATGTCACATGTCTTCGACTTTTTTGGTTCTATATTCTATTATATGATCTGGGCTCAAACCCACGACCTACAACCCGTAAGTCGGGGCGGATATCACTGGGCCACCATTGCTCTCCAGCCAGCCCCCAGTCCCAGCTGAGCTTAGCCTTATCCCAAGATTTATAACAATAGTTCAACTGTTCGATACATCTACTTGAGAGCGCCCAATACTACGCGGTTTCCCAAAACCTCTAAATTGAAGTTCTAATTCTAAGTACAAATAGTTTTCTCACCTGCAGTGGTCCTTCAGGTTTCAGCGGCTTATCAGTAACCGTTACATTGATAGTCACAGTGTCTTTGCCGCTCGAGTTGACTGCGGACACAGTGTATTCTCCCGAGTCATCCCGACGGACGGGACGGATCACCAGTTTCGTGAAGTATTCGGGACTGTCGATCATTACCGCCTTCGATGGACGGAGAGGCATGTTCTGGTATCTGGAGGGAAAAACGGTTGGTTTAGTATTTAACAGAAAATCTAAGGTTTAAGTTATGCGCAGTATTATAGCCTTTTCGAAAATATCTGCGCTAAAGTTTGACCGAAACGCGCTTTAGCAATGCGCGGCGAGGCGTTGGGAGGGACGCCGTGAGCGTTGTCGAATGAACTGCCTGCACTGCCGTCCTGTGAGCCGCGCACATACCTTCAGCGCGGTACAGCGGTTTCGGTCAACTATAGCTAACGCCGTCATAAATTACAAGTCAGCCAGATCAGTTACTGAACTAATTTTTAAGGCCCTTGTATTCTCAACCGGGATTTGTACAATACTTCCCGAGGTAAAGCACGTGGAGACAATACAGTTAATTCCACTTTCACAATAATCAGATATTACTATATCCAAAAATCCCATTTGTCATCATATCATGACTTTAGAAATGAAGCGAGAAACCCTTTGTTTCAAGGGTCTATAAAAAAAACAATAACAAAAAGTAAACACATGAATGTCCCATTTACTTCAATCAATCTGCCTAGTCTTTTCCTAACTATATTGGGGTCGGCTTCCAGTCTAACCGGATGCAGCTAAATACCAGTATTTTACATGGAGCGATTGCCTATCTGACCTCCACAACCAAGTAACTAGGTAATACGATACCCCTTTAAGACTGGTTTCAGACTTTCGGGCTTCTGACGACCCGTAACGACTGTCAAAGATCCACGAATGACAGCCGGGACCAACGGCTTAATGTGCTTTCTGAGGCACGTAAGAGTCTCGGTATGTAGAAATGGTCACCCATCCATGGATCAACCCCGGCAAGCGTAGCTTAACCTGATGAATCGCCCCGTGCGGCTGTTAGTACTTAGCCACGAGCTACTCAATGTCCCATTTACTTATCAGTCCGAATAATTTTGGAAAACAGCATGAACCCTTTCTGTCTGCTTACCTCCATTCAACAGCCGGCGCAGGCTCTCCAGTGATCGCAGCCTCCAACTTCAGTGTAGACCCAGCAGAGATGGTGACGTCTCTGAGATGACGCCTGTCGATCTTCGGCGCTAAGAACCGCGGCTTGGCCAGGAAGTTCTTGCTGGCTTCCGAAGGTTTCGACTGGCCAGCTTTGTTGATGGCGATCACGCGGAACTGGTACTCGTTGCCTTCGATTAAGCTGGAAAAAGAAGTTAGTTAGTTAGGAAATTTCTTTAAAAAAAACTGGCACTCCGGAAGTGCCGACAGAAGTGAAAACTTGAAAATAAATCGGCACCGCGGTAATCAACGCGTTGATGTCTTTTACTCAACGCATCGCGGTAATCAACGCTGGTGTCGTCACAGTATCGCGAAATCAATGGTTTAGTCCCATCTCAAAAATGCCCAACGCGCCTAAAGAAGTTTTCACTTCAAAAAATTTGGTGAAATTATTTAAAACGTCACTGCCAAGAGTTTGGTGTTACAGAGATCGTTGTAACCAATTTAAAAAAAAAAAGATAATTGTGCTATCCACGAAGACACGCCTCTCTCCGCGATTACTGTTCTGTAAGCTGTACTTTAGTAGAGAGCAGAGTGGGGCGCGTTTTCGTGGATGGCGTTTTTATTGCTTCATGAACTGTTGCCAGATAAATTTTATTATTTATTTTCTTAAACAGTGCGTAAAAACAAGAGAAAAAAATCTAGTAACAGAATTAATTCATTTGAAAAAAACTGCAGATTCGTGATTTTTTTCTTCGTTTACCGTGCCACTTCTTAGCAAAGCTCTGGAGGGAACTCAGCTTTAATCTTGTTAGCAATTAGAGTTTAACACACAGATATAGATATACCTAGATAACGCAAAAGCAACTACTTCGCGTGCCATTTTGTGCCTAGCTTATGTACAATAATCGTAAGCTACCACTTTCGCGCTCAGTCTGCATCGGTGCCACGCTTGTCGGAAGTCGGTAAAAAAAAATGAAAATGCTTAATTACGCTGTTATAAATTGTAAAAACTGTGCAAATGCGAGGAGAAAAAATTAAAGAAATGTTTCTTTGTGCTTGTGACGTCATAGTAGGTAGTCAAAAAATGACACGCTTGGTTTTCATACAGATCGTGATACTTGCGTTATCTAGGTCTATAATATCTATATCTGTGGTTTAACACCTATCAATTTTGAATCAATATTTAGGGTTGAGCTTGATCGATTGCTCTACAATACTATGTATGTCCAAAAAATAAAACCTTTCTTAGCCAGAAGCCTTCGGTGTTTACTCCAACAGTGGACAAACTTACCCATTGACAGTGCCGGAAGGTGTGGGTGTATGAGTCTCGACAGCCTTCTCCCACAGCGGGCTGTACTTGTCCTTCTTCTCGATGATGTAGCCGATGATGGGTGAGCCTCCGTCCGCGAGGGGCGGCTCCCACTTGAGGTCCACGTGGCTGGCCGACCAGTCGTCTGGGACTGGCGTGCCGGGCGCGTCAGGTGTAGCTGGAAGACGAGGAACGGAATAAGAATAATGTGGTAATTACAAATTGAGGCAATGGGATTTATCGGTTCGTAAAATCCTGATGAATATATCTGTTCTAAGCTGTAATTTGGTGGCCAAAAATTATGACGCTAAAAATAGGATGACGGTATTAAATAATTATATATACGGTACGGTGTACTTCAGTATTAATTTATGTTCAGGTCAAGAAAACAGGAATCGCGAGCCGATTTCCGGCCACCGTAGGCGCGGGCTTGCGGACGGTGAGCAATGGGTAGCTCGCCGTCCGATAAGGACCAAGCCCGGGTCGACGGCGCGTTGTGTTCCACGCGCGCCTCAAAGAGATGTCAGCACAACTGACGGGTCCGCTAGGGCCGATGCCTGCCGGGGTCGCGGGAAAGTACGAAAGGGATACCGTGGCAACAGGGCAACTGAAGGAACACGGGTGGGTTTTAGTCAGTAAGAGTCTGACACGCCCTCCCGTTCCGCCCAGAGCGGGAGAAGTTATTTGATCACTTCCCAAACAAAAAAAAAATCAAGAAAACAGTATCAGTATTCATAATAATCTGATCCTAACCTGCTGTAAAGTTTTATATTATTTTAATTATTGTGAAAGTGAGGACTATGTGGATATTATTATTATTTTTATTTCTCTGCTAGTTTAAATTATGGTCTGGCAGTTTGAATAGTTTATGCGGCCTACCCAAATGTCCTTTCTTTGGTATTGTTTGTCGAGTTGAGCTCTTTAAGTTCTGAGTTGAACTCCACGATTACTGACAAATGCTTGCACTGACTGGACAGGTACACTCAAATCTGTGTGGTTCTTTCCTCAAAAGACCATTTCAGACACTAATCTACATGCCTGACCAAGATTATGTCTGGATTTTAAAAAACTCTGCGACCTCTGAGTTTGTTTCGGCCTTTCTTCTCAGAGTAGTCAGATAGGAAACGCCGAACTCATCTAGCTTATTTTTTTAATATGACGTGTAAAAGTGATTCCGATATCCTATTTACAGAATAAACATTTCAATCAAAGTTAAGAGGAAATCAAATAAAGAAAGTTCAGTAGCATATACAAGCCACTTCATATCAAACAAATGCTGACAAATATGCTGTATCAATGGCAATTTAGTTAGTTTAATTTAGCAATGAGGAACAGGGTGTAAAGTTCACTCATCCACCATAGAAAAGGCAGGATTCTCCGACCAGACGGGTGTTGTGTCTGGCGGGCAACTGCCCATCGGTTGGAAGTTGAAATCTTGTATCTATGTCGATCGCTCGGTAAACTCTAACTGCACGATGCAGGATTTGTGTGACGTCATGTTTTTGATGCGTAGTTCGTATGTGGCGGTGTAACCGCTACAGCAAGATGTAAAGAAATATTAATAAACTTACTGAACGGATCTTTGGCGACGATAGAGCCGAATGTCTCCAGCGGCTCCGACTCGCCTTCCTTGTTCAGCGCCTTCACGCGGAATTTGTACTCGTGACCAGGGATAAGGCCGTCGACCTGATAAGGACAAAAAAGAGGTTTTTATAACTAACGATTACGATACAACTATACTCCATTTGAAATAAGATTAGACATTTAAACAAACCTTTTTTACAGTCCGTTCAACCGATTAAAAATTTAAAAAATTTTTTTTTTTTTTTTTTAAATCTTTTATGTTGGCAGATTCTTATAAAATTATTGCTTTATTCAGATGTTAGCTAGAAAAAAGTTATGAGTCCTCAAACTTACAGAAAGATCTAAAAATACTTAAATCTTATTTTCAACTTGCATTAAAAAAAAATATCCAGGGGGCCAGGGCCAAATAAATTAGGGCTGAGTAAGTAGCCGATGATCCCACCTATCCACCATTTTGACTTTTGGTCACTAAATCTATGTAATCCAACAAAAGTATCTTACCTCCATCTCCGGTACATTGCCGTGAGTCTTGCCCACGGGCACCCACGTGCCGGTCTCGGGGTCGAACTTCTCCACAAGATACGCGTCGATCGGTTCACCGCCGTCGTCCTTGGGCCGCTTCCATTTGAGCGTGCATCCATCTTTGTGGATGTCTGACACTTCTAGCGGGCCCTCGGGTTTGTCGGGTTTGGCTGCAGGGAGGAAAACATAGATGTTATTTTCAATTTTTAAAAAAACCAGTCCTTGGTAATCATGGTTAAGTAATGCCATTATAATTATAAAATGGCAAAAAAAATCTGCTAATACGCTTTTTTATGCGTCCAATCAAACCATTTTAGGAATTTTAAAATGATGATTTATGATTTATGATACATTACATTTTGAACCTTAATCACTGCTAAAACGCAAGTATCGTACAAGTTGACCCATCATTATATACAAGGTCCCATTAAAATAGATGGACAAATTTTACCACTGCGTTCAGTACGTCTAACCAAAGATATCCAAACACCAAAAAACACCGTTTAAAATGATTTTATTTTGACCTAAAATAATTAACCAACATTAGTAACCAATAGTTTTAGTGTTATTTTCGTTAGCTGATTTTTTTTTCTTGTAAGTATCTAATGCGTTTTTCTAATATATTTTTTACCTTTGGTGGTCTGAATGATTTCTAAAAGTTTGTCCATCTATTTTAATGGGGACCTTATAATTATACGATTTCATCAAATTACATGCTCATTAGTTTTTAAAATAATGACAGATATGTCCGAAGTTGACGTTGTAATAACGAATCCTACTTTCTGATGTTTACCTCTAATTTTGCCGGATAATCATCATAAATCTTCGGAGGATTATAATAATACTTACATGTGACAATAATCTCGAGCTCGGCGGTGTCCTGTCCGTACTTGTTGACAGCTTGTATCTTGTACGTGCCGGAGTCCTTGCGACGCGGGCTCGCGTGCTGGTACTTGCTCAAGTAAGGTACGTTTATCACTAGAATACAAAGAGAAATACATATATTAAATCTGTGAACTAATAACAAAGCAACAAAACAGATAACAAGACGTTGAGAATGACATGACATTCTATCGTGAAGCCCGAAAAATATGATGTTCCTGAGCACAAACTAGACTGGTCAAGTGTGCAAGCACTGGTGCCGATTCCCTTGTTCACAAACTAAACTAAATTTAAGTTCAGTGTATCTTTTTCTTTCTATTTCATTAAGAAAAGGACAGAAGATAAATTTTAGTTTAGTCCTGTCAAATTAATCATCGCCTGTCACTCTCCATACAAGTTTAGACGTGATTAAAAACTTGCCGACTAAAATTACGTCAATTTACGTCAAGCGCTGATTAATTTGAAAGGACTAAACTAAAATTTATCTTCTGTCCTTTTCTTAATGAAATAGAAAGAAAAAGATGCACTGAACTCAAATTAGTTTAGTTTGTGAACAAGGGAATCGGCACCAGTGATAATGTAATGAGATTTTATTTTAATGGCTACTCAGTTTCAATATAATTTATTTTGTGATTGTATGGAATTTTTAAATTTGAATTTTATGGTACATATATTATTTTATTAATGATCTAATGAATTGTAATGTACTTATTTTGTTTTATTAATGTAATGAATTTAATTAACTGTATGCATTTGTGATTAGTATATTGGGACCTTAAGTAAATAAATAAATTTACAAATTCAAAACGAGTTCGGTTTGCTGCACCTAGTTTGACGTCTCCACTTCGGGTCACACTCTCCACGTTTTCGGTTCGATTCGGTTCGCAGTTATCTTTGACACAGGCTTTAGGGCGGAAAGTATTCATATTAATTTCCCCACGACAAAAAAGCTAGCTTACTATATTACTACATGTACTTACATTTCAATCCACTGCCGCTGAGAACGGACTTGCCGTTGAGCGTCCACGTGACTTCAGGAGCGGGTTCTCCGGAAACCTTGACGTCCAGGGAGATGGGTTCTCCTTCGTGAACCTTGATGGAGCGTAGGTTACGACGGTCGATCTTGGGAGCCACTAGAAGAAGAATACATAGTTAGTATCGATTACGTATATAAAGTAGATAATGAAAATTTGTCATTTTTGGGAACCCAAAAGTTTTTCACTCGAGATATTTAGTTGTTATCATTCTTTAAGAAGATACACAATTCAGAGGGAGAATTAGAGGCTCGATAGATCTAAAGTAATATTTTAAGAAATAAGATTTGATTATTTGAATGTTTGTCTGATTGTTTGTTTGTAATGAATAAACTCAAAAACTACTGGACCGATTTTAAAAATTCTTTCACCAGTAGAATGCTATATTATCACTGAGTAACATAGGCTATAATTTATAAAGATATCATGCGGGCGAGGCCGCTAGCGGAAACTAGAAAATCATAAATCAAAAGCTACATTAGCGAATGACGACGTCATATATTTCTATAATTTTGCTAAACTGTACGCGTTTTGTCAGATCGATAAATATACAGATGTGAAGATTGGCATCCGCCACTCACTCATTATCTTCTGACAAAAACTTCTTGTAAAGGTCGGTACTTGTATAAACCATTCCACAGATAAATACAGATGGGTCACTCCGCAAAATCATTTAAATAAAAAGCGACACTAGCTACGACACAATAAAGTGCAATTCAGGTCGCATATTGCGAATTACCTACAGTTATATTCACCTAGAAGTTGCCTCTCTTTCTATCGCGTAACTCTTACATCTTCTGACTACGTTACGCTCACTGAATTAGCCCGACAAGACGGGTTCGTCACATACTCAAAACGTCAAGCAAATAGTTTTATGACAGCTACGCGCACACATTGCAAAAAGTCTGCGGCGCGTGAGTGGCCGACGGAACGTAATGTTGC
This sequence comes from Agrochola lychnidis, assembly GCA_963680765.1. Classification (NCBI taxonomy): domain Eukaryota; kingdom Metazoa; phylum Arthropoda; class Insecta; order Lepidoptera; family Noctuidae; genus Agrochola; species Agrochola lychnidis. The sequence continues at coordinate 10,702,567 of OY796873.1, forward strand.
CATTTTAAATATTATATTTGTATAAATATTTAGGACTAAGTATTGTATTTATTTTATTTTTTATTTCACTATATGCTGCACCGGTTGACGTCATCACGTCAGCGCTGTGGCTCTGTCTCGCGTAGGGTCACAGCATTATGCTGAGCGATGGCCGTTTTGCGTGGATGTGACGCATATTTTCCCCCAATTTGTTATTTAACGTGTTTTTTTATCTTTCTTTGCGTCATGTTTACCGCAAATAAATGTATTTTCTTTCTTTCTTACTTGTAGCTTCATACCTAAACTGCGGAGTGTCTCATCTGTATAAATCTTTGATTATTCTTGATATTGGTAGAGTGGGGTCTGAAACTTACGTCTCCTAGGTTTGCAGATGACAGACTTGCTGGCATCTGAAGGTTCTCCAGGTCCAGCCTCGTTGACGGCCTTAACACGGAATTCGTATTCCGTGCCCTCGTCTAAGTTCGGAACTGTAGCCTTCTCGTTATCGTTGGGTCCGACCTGAGACAAAATAAGAAATAGTTTGTAAGGTATCGCATTTATAAAAAAGATAAAAATTGCACTCCGGGAGTACCGACAGAAGTGAAAACTTGAACAAGATCGCCTTGTTGGAAGAAAAATACTTGTATAGAACATTGGTCCGTAACCTTATCTAAATAAAGAGCACAATCACGTTTACAAAAATGAGGTGTCGGTAACGGTGTCGCGAGTTCAATTGTTTTTTTCCCATCTCAAAATTACCCAACGCGCCTATAGAAGTTTTCACTTAAAAAAAAACATAAATGTCAATTTAGTTTTGTAGACTCACCTCGCAAGCCTTCACCCACTTGGGCGATCCCTTCTCCCTTTTCTCGATGATGTACCCTGTGATGGGCGCGCCGCCATCTTTGAGCGGCTTCTCCCACTTGAGGTCCACGTGGTCCTTGTCCCAGTCCAGCACTTCTGGTGTGCCGGCTTTGCCGGGCTCGTCTTAGGAGGAAAATAGAGAATTAGAATATTATTAGAATTGGATTTGTTAGATTTGTGGGTGAAAATAGATTATAGAAAAAGGGTGGTTAAACTTTAGCGTTACTAAACTACTTTACGTAGGATTAAAATCGCACTCTAGTAAGATCATGACTGGGAAAATTTGATGACCTAACGCTTATAATTTTAGAAGTCAGCGTCGGCCATCTTTGAAAGTAACAAAAAAAAAAGTCCTAGTTCTTTAAAATTTTCTATGATTCACTAAACAGTGAACATGGAAGAAAACACCAAAATATTTTAATCAAAACGCAGAAAAAATCAAGACAATTTTTTTTATCAATTTACCGAACGGATTCTTCGCAATTATCGAGTGATCCGCTTCCAAAGGCTCAGAAACTCCTTCATTATTGACAGCAGACACTCTAAACTTATACTCGTGTCCCGGCACGAGATTCTCAATCTCGGCCTTGGGGTCTTTAGTCTTGAGCGCCGGCATCCATCTTCCGGTCTCAGTGTCCAGTTTCTCGACGAGGTAGTGGTCGATAGGCGCGCCGCCATCGTCTAGTGGCGGGTTCCATTTGAGTGTGCATCCTTCTTTGTGGACGTCTGAGATCTGGGGATGAGATAAAAGCGGTTTTGAATTAGTATATAGTGACAAGTATCTAAGGGACAAGTATATCTTGATTATATAATTTTTTTTTTAATTTTAAAATAAATACTTTAAAAGATGTTTAAGAAAACAGATGAAAATTTATCATTCCCCCCTCTTATCTCCGAAACTACTGAGCCAAAAATTAAAAATAAAAATACAGAGAATAGTTCTATGTTTATAGATTACAAGGAAACCTATAAGAAGTCTATGGTCTTATTTGGGTAAGATCCCAATTTTCTATGATGGTTAATTTTAACTCACCTTCAACGGTCCCTCAGGTTTAGCGGGCACATCCAACACGATGATCTGTATGGTGGCCTCATCCTTGCCGCTGCTGTTCTCAGCCTTCAGTACATAAGTACCGCTGTGTTTGCGTGATGCCACGATAACGGACAGCTTGGTCCTGTAGTCTTCAACGTCGACTGATAAGTCGTCACGCGTTGATAGACGTTCCTTGTTGTGGAACCTGGGTGGAGAGAAAATAATAAATGAATATATTGGTCTGGCTAATAGTTACTGCTATAAAAATTGGAGATTTTCAATTCGTTGTGAAATGAGAAGTGAAGAAAAGAAGATAAAGATGACGTGTTTTTTCAATGTTTTTTTTTAGTAATAATTTATAATCATCATCACTTGCTTTAGGCTAGGGTTACCATCTATGTTAGGGAGGATGCCTGTCTAGGATGTAAAAAATGCCTGATTTTTCAGAAAGATACCTGTCTGTTATAAAAAACTGTACCTAAGTCTTCAAAAACAAATCATACGCAACAGATAGTGGTAAAGACTGACATTTATTCAAAATGAAAAGTATGGACAATTTACGACCACAAAATTTATTTAGAAAAAAAATACGATCTAAACTGAGTGATATTTTTCCAAAGACATAATTCTTTTTAAAAGTTCTTCTCTTTTTTCTGAAATATAAATACAAAAATCTTCACACGAAACGTTTTTAACACTTTCTTAGATTTAGTAATAACGCTTTTATCGACTCTATTATCAGGCGATTTCTTTCTTAACTGTGCATTTATTAGAGAAATTCAAAAATGCCTGCCTCAGCTTAGCGTCGGCTACACGCCTGTCTTAACCGGAAAATGCCTGACAAATGCGGCAAATGCCTATCAGATGGTAACCCTACTTTAGGCTGCCTGTCAACTGAAATATTAGCCAGTAGGAGAGGAGCTCTGAAGCGGAGTTTAGATTCTATTGGTTAATATTAGCACATTTCTCCGCTCCGCTGCCTCGCTCCGCTTCAATGGACAGGCAGCCTTAATGTCGCCATTTTTAATGTATGATACGACAGGGCTCTAAGTATATTCAAGGTTTTCATAGGCCGATTTCTATGTAAGCTTGCGCCATCCGGGTTAGCGCTCTGCGCGAGAAGTTTTGTACTGGTTTTGGCTCTAAATGAAGCGATGACAGGATTTTGTCACACTGCCGATGTTAGCTTGATAGGGAAGTCAACTCGTAGCGAAATTCTGGGCTGACTCAATTTAGATCCATACCATGGATAAGTTAAAAATAAGGGAAATTAATTCTGTGGTCTAATTTTAGCATAGAAATGAAGGAAGGTTTTCGATATCAGAAAACGAATTATGGAACTCAAAGGGAGTTGGGCAAGACACCTGGTAAGACGTAGTGATGACAGGTGGAGTAAGGAAGTGACCGAGTGGCATCCAAGGACTGGAAGAATTAGTATTACTTGTAATTTTTTTAGGAATATCGTATAGGTACCTACTTTTACAATGCTTGTAAATATGTGAACACCATGCATCCACTACATAATTATTTTTTCTGTCATTGCTTCATTTTTAATTATTTTTAACTATTGTGGTATAGTAATCTTATTCCAGGTACATCGTCTTATTAATGTATACAAAATATTGTAAAACATTTTAAAAGAGTAACGGTGGAGTTTCTTGGCCATTCTTCTCCATACGAAAACTACCTTTAAGAAGGGGCGACTAGAACAATTCTATTTTTTTATAAATTTTGACGTTCAAAAGTGCCTTTTATGTGCCTAATTGAAATAAATTATTTGACTTTGACTTTGATGAAGTGTCGGTTGTGTAGCGGCGAGATGGGCGGACGACATTGTTGCCATCGCGAGTAGGACCTGGATGAGGCTGACACAGGAGCACAGATGATGATGACGAATGAAGGTAGACTCACCAGGTCTTGGTCGGCGGCGGTTCACCGCTGACCTTGACGTCCAGTCTGATGTTCTGTCCGGCCTTCAGTGTGACGTCACGCATGTTCGTGCGGTCGATCTTAGGCGGCGCTGTGGGAAGGAAAATATGAGTTTAGAGTACGAATCTTACTTTTTAGCAGTTATTATGTACCTTCAAAAGTAAGGAAACGATGCCCAACTATGGGACAGTACATGTTAATATAAAAAAATACTGGCACTCCGGACGTGCCGACATAAGTGAAAACTTGAACAAGATCGCCTTGGTGGAAGAAAAATACTTGTATAGAACATTGGTCCGTTACCTTATCTAAAAGAGCACAAACGCGTTTACAAAAAAAAATACTTCCAAAACCTTTAAAGTAAAAATACTTGCACAGAACATTGATCCGTAACGTAATATAAATAAAGAACACAATCGCGTTTACAAAAATGAAGTGTCGGTAACGGTGACGCGAGTTAAATTGTTTTTTCCCATCTCAAAAATTCACAACGCACCTAAAGAAGTTTTCACTTCAAAAAGAAAAAAGCTCAATAGTTTACTTACCAAATCTGTCCTTAGCCAGCAGGTTCTCGGTAGGCGCGGACGCCTTACCGGGTCCAGCCTTGTTGACAGCCTTAACCCTGAACTGGTATGTTTTGCCTTCGATCAGATCCGGTACACGGGCCTCGGTCTTGTTTCCGGGCACCTGGAGAAAAGTAGGCGGTTAGATACCGTACTAGATTCTTAACTTACAATATTCGATCAAGGCTAAATTCCTGAAAACTATAGCTGAAGATGTACGTGCACCTGTGTTGAGGCATTTCGCTCGTCTGGTGATCTTTAAGGGAGGTACAATATCTCCTATTGGTTATCTGGACGGGGCGGGATGTCTCAGCACAGGGGCATTTGTGTATAGAATGTATGTAATGAATGTTGTCCTTTGTAACTGTATTTAAGTACTAACAATAATTTCTAAGTTTTTTTATATTATTCTTTGGATCTAGTTGTTCCAATTTCTTTTTTTTAATTCCCAAAATTTACTTTCTTGAGAAGAGAAATTTATTAAACTAAATTTATAATCTGAAATTACAATATAAAAAGATGTTACACATCAAAAATGACAACTTTTTTGATGTGTAACATCTTTCCTCTCGCTTTCCTGCAATCTGTGGGAGTGATTTCGTGAAAAGGGACGGAAGTGTGTAACAGGAAGTCGGGGAAGCGCGCGCAATTTGGTTTGACCAATGAGCGCGCGCGGTGCTAGAGTTGGCCGTCAGATGGTACCAACCCATTTTCCGAGAGGTTGGTACTGTCAGCCAAGATGTCAGATGTCACGCATCATAATATGCGTCTACTGTATGAGTATCTAGTTTTTTTTTTATGTTATTGTAAGTTCAGCGTGAATTTGTTGTTTTAAAGTCGTAAGTTTCATGATGAAAAGTAGCATTGGTCGTCAAGTAAAAGAACAACTGATATAATAGGCCTGTATCCAATTTTTTTTTTTGTCTAGCAGGTTGATTAATAAAAATATTGAACACGTATTTTTTCTTTTTTGACTTAATCAAAAGATTACGGCGATACATTGAGTTAAAATGTGGCATGACGTCACGCCTTGCTACATTTTATACTGAGTTGTGACGTAGCGAGCCCCACTGCCCAACTTTAATGCGTGTTTTCTAAGTTATTTTTGATTAATATGATAAAGCAAAAAATACGTGTCTAATACATTTTTTTTTATTTGAAAGACAGACTAAATAAAATTTCTTTTTTTTTACCTATACTCCGTTTGAAATAAGATTAGACATTTAAACAAACCTTTTTTACAGTCTGTTCAACCGATTTTGACTTCTATACCGTAGGCATAAGGATGGCATTAAAAGCAAAAAAAGTGGTTACAAACCAACTGTTTACTGCAGCTGTCATTTGTCGTGCTACCAACGCAATAGAAGTCAAAATCGGTTGAACGGACTGTAAAAAAGGTTTAGTTAAATGTCTAATCTTATTTCAAACGGAGTATAGGCAGCTACCGTATTTTAGACAACCGTATATCTACCTCTGTTCATAAAACATATTTTTTTTCAAGGATACGTACCTCAGCAGCCTTCACCCACTTGCCGGTGTCCCGGTCCTTCCTCTCCACGATGTACCCGGTGATGGGCGCCCCGCCGTCGTCCTTGGGCGCCTCCCACTTGATGTCCGCGTGGTCGGCGCTCCAGTCCTTGAACTCGGGCTTGCCGGGGGCGTCGGGTTCGCCTGGAAGATTGAATTATCATTAGGATGATGATTTTTCCGAGGTTCATAAAAGTTTTTGAGCGATTTCTAGTTAAAAACATCTTTAATTTAGCGTCAAAGTCCAAATCCCATCTCAGTGGCCTTTGATTCAAAGTTTGGTGGAAGAAAAATACTTGTATAGAACATTCGTCTGTAACCTTATCTAAATACAGAGCACAATCGCGTTTACAAAAAAAAAATACTTTCAAAACCTTTAAAGTAAAAATACTTGCATAGAACACTGATCAGAAACGTAATATTAATAAAGAGCACAATCGCGTTTACAAAAATGAGGTGTCGGCAATGGTGTAGCGAGTTCAATTGTTTTTTCCCCATCTCAAAAATGCCCAACGCACCCAAAGAATACTTTAAAAACTCACCATAAGGATTCTTAGCAGTTGTAGCTGTGTCAGTAACCAACGCCTCACTTTCACCTTCAGGGTTAACAGCCTTAACCCTGAACAGGTAATCCTTGCCCTCATTCAACCCTGTAACATCAGCTTCAGGAGTTTTGGTCGTGCAGACAGGCACCCATCTTCCTGACTCGGTGTCCATACGCTCAACGACGTAGTTCTCAACCGGCTCGCCGCCGTCGTCTTCTGGGGGTTCCCATTTGAGTTTGCAGCCGTTCGCTGTTACATCTGATACCTGAGGGTTACATTGAGATTGGTAAGTCGTCATAATCTACTACCACCTAGTTACCGTTAGAAACTAAGATGGGCAAGATAGGCGATGGTGACAATAAGTTACCAAACCTTTACATTTTAATTTTGATAATTATCAAGCTTTGGGAACACAAACTCACTCGCATCAAAATTGATTTTAGGGCCTTTATTACAAATGATCACTCAAAAATCGACTTAGAATACATAAACCTTAAGTAGATAGTTGTGTAAGTGGCAATGGAATAAAAATTATATAACATTGGGTTACGTATTTGTTCTGATAATAACCAGAAACAAGCTCAATAAGGGTTAGTTAAATTCTTCTTATTTTCTGGGAAAGGAAGTATCTAATAAGCCGAGACGCGGCCTTAACATTGTAATATAATATTTTGAGATGGGTTAGGTCATCTCCGGGGAAACAACTATTGTTTAAAAGGTTTATTAGGGTAGAACACTTGGGCGATACACTTCTGTACAGTCGACTTACGAAAACCTTAACCATACTTAGGCCCTTGTCTATGACTATGCAAATGGCTACGTCAAAAGTATGATGTATTAAATAAATTGACAAGTAACGAGTTTAATGTGTTCAAAAGTGATCAACGTTCTCGTGGTGATCGAAGATATGCCAACAAGTGTATGGGCAACGGGCTGTAGTGCCACACGCTAGTAACGCGTAAGCGAGCGAAAGGGACAGCAAAACCACTTCATCGGCGGTATGTAACCGCCTAAAAATTCAAAAATATTCTACTAACCTTCAGAGGTCCCTTCGGCTTCGAAGGCTTGCTGACGACCTCAACTTCAATCTCCACGGTATCAGTGCCAGAGTCATTCTTGGCTGTTACCACGTACTTTCCAGCATCAGTCCTGGTCATCCTCTCCATTAAGAAGGAGGTGTGGTAGTCCTTGTTGTCAATCTTCAGCCTCTCCTGGGCCTTAAGGACTTCTCCCTTGAAGGTCCAAGTGATTGTTGGTTCCGGTTCGCCGATAACGTCGGCTTCCATCTTGAGGTTGGAGCCAACCTTGATCTTCTTCTTTTGTAGGTCCTTGCGGTCGATCTTTGGTGCCACTGTAGGGAAAGAATGCTTTTGTAAGGATTTCTCTTATAGCAACATAAAACTGTTGTTACTTGCAAACAATGCTAAACAAGACTGCCAGTTTCTAGATACTTCGAGGCATTACATATTTACGAAACTTAGTGTCGCGTGTTAGTTTGCCTCCATATTATGTCAATTTAAATATTTTTTTGTCCTGCGATTTATTTAGTTAAAATGTGCCATGACGTTACGAGTACGTAGATTTTATACTTACTTGTGACGTAACGACTCCCCCTCTCCAACTTTAAATGCGTTTTATCTAAGTCATTTTTTATTAATATGATAAAGCAAAAAATACGTATCTAATATTTTTTTATTATCTGACTGACGGACTAAATAATATAATTTCTGTTTTTTGAACCAGGCATCATCCCTACTGTACGCAGTTATCTAAATACATTCCCTATCAACTCTATTGGCAGACATATGAGACACACAGAATCAGCTTTGTTATGAGGTTGGCCAGATATTGTGGAATCTTGACGGATACTCAAAAAAAGGAATACTTACAGAATCTCGGCTTAGTAATAACACTCTTGCTAGGATCGGACGGCTCTCCCGGTCCGGCCTTGTTGACGGCCATGACACGGAACTCGTACTCGCGGCCCGGTTCCACGTCCGTCACGCGGCCCGTCGGACGGTCGCCGGATGTCTTGAGGCAGTCGGACCATGATCTGGTGGGAACAAGAATAAATAAGTACAGTATTTCTATTATCTTAATGTCCGTCCGGTACCATTGGATTTCCGAATGCAAACGAATGCTAATTTTCATGTCCATCAATTATTAGATTTATCGTGTATAGTAATTTGAATTCAGCACTAAGTACTTTATTATTTTGTTTTGAATTCCGTGTGAACTATATAGAGCTGTAAAACTATTTTCCTATCTGTCGTGCCTGCCAATTCAGCGGATTTTCTTCCATTTTTTAAATAAATTACATTAAGTTAAAAGAGTATTAACAACTCTGTATACTTCCAAGTCGATTGAGAGCGTCCGGTCTGCACCAAGTGCAAAGGGCAACTGATACAAATCCGACGACTGACAAAACACGAGGTTTGCCGAGGGACATTGAGAACATCTTTGTACTGTACATGGTTTGAAAGGTTACTTTGGCGACTGTAACTAAACAAATAAACTTCTCAAACTCACCTTCCGCCCTTCTCCCTCTTCTGCACAATGTATCCAGTGATGGGCGCTCCGCCGTCGCTCTTGGGCGCGGACCATTCCAGTTCCACGAAGTCTTTGTCCCAGTTGCGGGGCTCAGGACGACCGGGTTTGCCGGGCTCGTCTGTGAATAAAGCGTTAGGGTTAATATTGGGTAGCTCACCGTCCGATAAGGACCAGGCCCGGGTCGACGGCGTGTTGTGCTCTACGCGCACCTCAAAGTGATGTCAGCAGAACTGACGGGGTTCGCTAGGGCCGATGCCTGCCGGGGTCGCGGGAAAGTACGAAAGGGATACCTTGGCTACATGGCAACTGAAGGAACACGGGTGGGTTTTAGTCAGTAAGAGTCTGACACGCCCTCCCGCTTCGCCCAGAGTGGGAGAAGTTATTTGATAATTTCCCACTCAAAAAAAAAAACCGGCCAAGCGCGAGTCGTACTCGCCCATGAAGGGTTCCGTAGCAGCAAGTAACATTGAATGAAAGGTAAATTGCGGTTTACGATTTATGACGTATTAAAAAAAAACTACTTGTTAGATCTCGTTCAAACCAATTTTCGGTGGAAGTTTACATGGTAATGTACATCATATATTTTTTTTAGTTTTATCATTCTCTTATTTTAGAAGTTACAGGGGGGGGGACACACATTTTACGACTTTGGAAGTGTCTCTCACGCAAACTATTCAGTTTAGAAAAATATGATGTTAGAAACCTCAATATCATTTTTGAAGACCTATCCATAGATACCCCACACGTATGGGATTGATGAAAAAATTTTTTTTGAGTTTCAGTTCTAAGTATGGGGAACTCCAAAATTATTTGTTTTTTTTCTATTTTTATGTAAAAATCTTAATGCGGTTCACAGAATACATCTACTTACCAAGTTTCAACAGCGTAGCTCTTATAGTTTCGGAAAAAAGTGGCTGTGACATACGGACGGACAGACAGACAGACATGACGAATCTATAAGGGTTCCGTTTTTTGCCATTTGGCAACGGAACCCTAAAAAGCTGCTAACAATGAAGTAATTGGTACAAAAGTAATATTTCATTTGACTGTCAGTGTGCCATTAACGAATAGGAAACATTTTTATTGTGATGTTGGATCATACTCGCGTATTATTTTATACATTATTGTGATTTTTAGAGAGATAAAAAATACGGTAGTATTTTTTTATTACTGGCAACTTGCTATTTCTTGTTTTAATGTAATTGTAATACCATCCGAAATTCTAATAGAGTGTCGATTATAAACTTTCATTGTGTCATAGTGTCTAGATCAACGGTAAGCAACAGGTGGACCGCGGTCCATATCCGGACCGCGAAAGGTCGGAACTTGGACCGCCAAATATCTTAATTTTTTTTTTTTTTGTAAAACAAATACCATTCGAGATTAACGAACGCCCACCTTAAAGACCCTCTTCGCATTAGCTGTTCCCCGCGTGAACCAAACTATAAAAAACTGGCCTTTTGTGTTTTATAATAATTAACTTGTACATAAATTATTCATAATTAAAATTGTCAACTAGAAAGTATTTTGAGTATTTTTTTCTAGACCTCGTTAAAAAATTTCAACAGTATCCGGACCCCACTTAAAATTACTTGCCGACCTCTGGTCTAGATAGACACTATGACACTTACTCAAACTGTATGCTTGAAAATTTGGAACCATCACAATGAATTTTGTGTTGGCATGGAATATTCCTTATCCAAATGTAAGCTTCATACTTTATTCATAAATTTCCAAAAATCCAACTGTAACTCACCGAAGGGATTCTTAGCGATGATAGGCTTCTCAGTCTCCAACTCCTCGGACTCTCCCTCCTTGTTGACGGCCTTGACCCTGAACTTGTACGGCTTGCCTTCCGACAGGCCGGTAATGTTCGCCTTGCAGTCCTTCGCAGTACCGCATGGGATCCAAGTTCCTGAAGAAAAATATTGAAAATTAGTAACGAAACAATTTTAACAGTTCAAATTTAAAAAAGCGGCTAAGTGATAGTCGGACTCGCCCATGAAGGGAACCGTAGCAGCAAGTAACATTGAATTGCTATTTACGATTTATGACATATTAAAAAAAACTACTTTCTAGATCTCGTTCAAACCAATTTTCGGTGGAAGTTTACATGGTAATGTACATCATATATCTTTTTTAGTTTTATCATTCTCTTATTTTAGAAGTTACAGGGGGGGACACATTTTACCATTTTGGAAGTGTCTCTCGCGCAAACTATTCAGTTTAGAAAAAAGTGATATTAGAAACCTCAATATTATTTTTAAAGACCTATCAGTCCTACCCCACACGTATGGGTTTGAAGATTTTTTTTTTTGAGTTTCAATTCTAAGTATGGGGAACCCCCAATTTTTTTTGTTTTTTTTTTTCTATTTTTGTGTGAAAATCTTAATGCGGTTCACAGAATACATCTACTTCCCAAGTTTCAACAGCATAGCTCTTATAGTTTCGGAAAAAAGTGTATGTGACATACGGAAGGAAAGACAGACATGACGAATCCATAAGGGATCCGTTTTTTGCCATTTGGCTACGGAACCCTAAAAACCCCCGACACAATATTTCCTCATTTCTCTTTCCTACTCCATCACCAGACCCTGTTCACCATCTATCTATAACCTATTCATTGTCACCATTCCAATGTATGTTTTTATTTATTTAGTGAAACAGACGATGATTTATAACGAAAACGAGCGCGTAAAATTTCATGAACAGACCTTTGGGCGTATAGAAATTATAGAAAAATTACTGGATGTCAATCAATCTGCCTAGCCTTTTGCCAACTATATTGGGGTCGGCTTCCAGTCTAACCGCATGCAGCTGAACACCAGTATTTTACATGGAGCGACTGCCTATCTGACCTCCACAACCCAGTAACAGGGTAATACGATACGCCTTGGTAAGACTGGTTGTCAGACTTTCGGGCTTCTGACGACCCGTAACGACTGTCAAAGATCCACGAATGACAGCCGGGACCAACGGCTTAACGTGCTTTCCGAGGCACGGAGGAGTCTCGGTATGAAGAAATGGTCACCCATCCACGGACCAACCCCGGCAAGCGTAGCTTAACCTGACAGATCGACCCGAGCGGCTATTAGTACTTAGCCACGAGCTCCTTGAGAGAAAAATTACTGGATGTATGTACTCAAAATAAAATTATTGAACTTTTCAATAAAATATCTATCTCTGTACGCTTTTTATTTTGCCATTTTCATATTACATAAAATTAAATTATTAAATTATTGTTGAAATATGGAAGTTTCGACGCTCATAACTTCCAAATCAATACTTTTTTCCAATTCTGCTTCCATACAGGGCTAGATAATGACAAGACAAATTAATATAATTTTTAGTTTTGGACGTACACCGTCAAACAGACGAGTTATCACCATACTACGTTTGTATGGAAGAATGACCGACTATTGTACCCTTAACTAGTGCTAACACGAGTTATCTAAATCATTCTTACCAGTAAGCGGGTCAAGTTTCTCAATCTCGTAGTACTCGATGGGTGATCCGCCATCGTCTTCCGGTTTCTTCCAAGCGAGCGTGCAACCGCTCTTTGTGACGTCAGCCACTTCCAGAGGTCCTTGTGGCTTTGAGGGTTTGCCTAAAATTAATAGAAAGGTATTTTAACTGACTATACCTGTGTATATTTTATTAATTAATTCTAAAAGACTGATTCTGCAGCTGTTGTATTTGACAAGGATCGATATCGAGGATCCCCTCTTAATATCGATATTCATAATCGATAAATGCAAGCTGGAGATCTTACTATCTCATTAACAACTCTCCTTAGTTACAATAGTGTAACGGACAGGGATTTTGTAAAAAAAAAAAAGTGAAATCAATGGCATCAAAGTTTAAAAAAATATCATCAGAACTCACTATGGTCAAAACTGTCACAACTAGAAAACTTAAAGAAATGTTAAATTTTTGTCAAGTTTAAGACTATTTTGGCTGCGTTCCGAGTAACGCTGTAATCGATTTGAGCGTGCTAACACCCGTACCGAGTAAGTGTGATCGCAATTACGATGTTCCGTGAATCGTTATATATGACGTTATGACATGCGCCATCTTGCGATAACTATGCCCCAAATTAATATCACCATGAGCGCTGTCAAAAATGACAGTTGTGCTTGAGTTGCATCATAACTTTAAACTAACGTGGCATTTTCGAAATTGTGCTACAGTCGCCACCTAACCAAAGAAGAAGAAGAAATTTGTGGTGTTTACTCAAAGAAATATTGTAATCCAACCATCTTGTGCAAATTTTGGGATTATGTTATAAGTTTTGACGTTGAGCGACCACTGTGAGCAATGTGAGCGCGTTCACGAGCGTTCCGAATTGTTGACAGCTCTAAGCTGTGACAATCGTGATATCTAATTAGGAACGCAAAGTATCGATGTGACCGCTGTGAGCGATTAAGGCGTAACTCGGAATGCGGCCTTTGATGCAATAAATGTGTGTGTTTCTTCTTTATAGAAAGGAAATCTTCATTACTCACCAAGAATAGTAATCTCAACTTCAGCCTCATCTTCTCCAACCTCATTTTTGGCCTTAATAACATACTTTCCAGACTGCGCCCTCTTACTCTTGGTCATCAAGAACTTGGTGTTATAGTCCACATTAATGATCTCGAGGTTCTCCCTGTTCGTCAGCTCCTCACCCTTGAAGTGCCAGGTGACCTTGGCAGGGGGTTCGCCGAAGACTTTCACGTCTAGGGAGATTGGTAGACCAGCCTTCACGTTTAGCGGGTTCAGGTTTGTGCGGTCGATTCTTGGTTTCACTGTTGGAAAAAAAATGGACAAATTGAATCAGAATTGTTCGAAACTTCAGCCAATACATAAAAATAGAATAGGGATGAAGACAAAAAAAAAATTTGTACTTCAAGTATATTGATAAAAAAAAAATTAGACACGTGCTTTTTCTTTTTTAACGTTATCACACATTGAGTTAAAATGTGCCATGACTAACGTCGAGATGTCGCAACGCCCCCGCAATAGGGCGTAGCGAGCGGGGTCAGGGCTTCGCCCTTCGTCCGCGGAGGCTTTACATTGACCCATAAATATGGGCCCCTCTATTTTGTTTGCCTCGAACGGCTAATAAAAACAACCACATTTTGTTAAGCAAAATGCGTCGGTGTGAAATGTGCCATGACGTCACTTATATGTAGATTTTATACTCTCACTCCCTAACTTTTACACGTTTTATCTAAGTATTTATTTATTAATATGATGAACTAAAAAATACGTGTCTAATATTTTTATATTATATGACTGACGGACTACATAGAATTTATTTATTTTGACCCAGGCATCATCCCATTCTATGGACATAACCTTTTCCAATCGCAGATTTTCAACTTTAATGTCAAGGAATTTAAGAGGATTACCAGTAGCTCTCATTCTTTTCAAAACACTGGCCATGACAAAAAATTCAAACAATGCAATATGCTTAGTCAGTATCCCTTCTATGTTCAGGAGACTGACAAAATGCGGATCTCACGTGGGGCTTGTCATGAGCAGTAGTGCTATAAATGCAAAACATTGCAAAATCATTTTAAAATTATTATAAGTATCATTGTAGTATGTAAGTAATATTTTTGTAAAAATTTATATGGACGGCTCGCCAGCACACAGATAAACCCTGAGAGGCTTTCGTTGTGAGGCTTAAGAGCGTTTATTCTGAAAGCGGGCAACGTCACGAATAGATGTCAAATATTTCGCTGTTTTGATTAATTTGGCAATATTACTGTATGGAAATTATAATTCCTCATTTAAGTCTGACATAATTGGAGTATTGTATAATATATAATTGTTTCAATTTATTTTCTAGTTTAATACCATAATTATGCATGTTTTTCAAATATTTTTTTAGGAAATTTTAATTTGTAATCCTCAGTTAGATTTGCACACCATATTTGTACGCCTCCTGGCATAACATAGCGCTCTGTTCACCACACATAAGGTCTGTATTTCTTTATTTACTTACCTATGTTAACAAATAAATGAAATAAGAAATGTGGCTAACTAGCGAACTAGAATATTAATAATGAATTGGAATTATAACACTGAATTTGATGTTGTAACCGTTTTAGGTGTAAAAAAGACATTTGGAGTTTCCAAATACTTTTTTACATCTAAAAATAAATATTCGGTGTTACGATATTAATTATTGCATTTCATAATCAATATTTTAGTTCCCGAGTTAGCCACATTTTTTTATTCTATTCAGTAATATTGCCAAATTAATCAAAACAGGTAAATATTTGACAGCTATTTACAACGTTGCCAACTTTTAGGATAAACCCTCTTAAACCAAATGTAATATAGGTTAATAGTTTTAGAAATAAACTAGCTGACCCCGGCAAACGTTGTTTTGCCAATTATTTGTTTGGGGTGGACAACCCTTATCACTTAGGGGTATGAAAAATAGATAGTAGCCGATTCTCAGACCTACTGAATATGCATATAAAATTTGGTAAAAATCAGTAAAGCCGTTTCGGAGGAGTAAGGTAACTAACATTGTGACACGAGAATTTTATATATAAGATAAATAATAATTTTTTAATTCCACCTTTTCCAAAAGTTTTTGCACTGCCATCTACAGTGAATTCATAAGGACATCGAAAATTATGAGGGTACTCACAGAATCGAGGCTTAGCAGTGTGCCAGTTGGTGTTCTCTGAAGGTTCAGACTGTCCAGCCTTGTTCACCGCACGGATACGGAACTGGTACTGGTTGCCTTCCTCCAGCTTGGGTACGGTGCCCTGGCAGACGTTGCCTTGGATTTCAGCGGCCTGCGAGGGAAATAATTAGGTTAAATGATGATTAACTTTTAATTCCTGGTAAAGTCGCCGGCAAGTAAATTGGCAAGGTTTTGGCGTTTTGGGAGTAAGTTTGCGCATAGTGCAACAAAATTATACTTCTATTGCACTTAATTGAT
Organism: Agrochola lychnidis; assembly: GCA_963680765.1. Lineage (NCBI taxonomy): Eukaryota > Metazoa > Arthropoda > Insecta > Lepidoptera > Noctuidae > Agrochola > Agrochola lychnidis. Next base: position 10,718,503 of record OY796873.1, read on the forward strand.
TCAGGCATGACCTTGCGGAAATCCATTATAAAATACAATAGACACGCTAGACAATAGCGCTGAACGCAGAGTGCACTCCGCGTTCATCGCTCGGTGTGGTAACACGCCGTGTTCGGGTTCGCGACAAGTCAGTCGTCATCCTGAGGATGCCTCGTTGAGAGGTGAAACACGTGTCGATTTCTTTTTAGGTTTATTTATGACTCTTTAGAAATAGCTAAGCGGAAGAGGTTACTAAATATATCCACGTCTATTGTACTTTTATTACATGTCATTATTCTATGGTTATTGCCATAATTTATTTTAGAACATATCTGTTACGAAAAACAAGCTAAAATAAATTCTGCGCATCTACGATTCTTGCCAAGTTATGTGCCAGCGACTATAGCACTTCCAAAAATTGGTGACGTCTAAGACCCGAATTCAGAAATGATACTTATACAGAGTGGTATGTTACCATGGATTCAGCACATGGTTCTGAACCGTTGAAATTTTTCGTCGGTAAGTTAAAAAAATCTGCTGTTCCATACACTTCGACCGCGTAGCTATTGCACTTTTCTATGAAAGAGCAGATTTGTTTTTTTTTTTTTTAAATCATGGATTGAATCCATGGTAACAGTTTTCGCGTCGACGACCCTGCCACCCTGTATTTAAAACGTACTGAGAATTTCTGTCCAAGCAAATCACTTTAAGTAAAATGTCAGCGTAAAACTTAAAATAGAGATGCCTTTGAAAATTTGGCCGTAAAATGTTCCCCATGTTCGCTTGAATTTAGAAGAGAAGTGCAAAACAACTCTTGCGCTTTACGTTAAAAACAACAAAATGCAGAAAATACGAAAATATTTCTCCATAATTTTTATTTCGCTAGCTCATCCAAAATAAAAATACGACTGAAATAATTTATCTATGGTCCGGGAGACTTACCTAGGAAATAAAGTTTATTTAAAAAAACACATACCTTAACAAACTCGCCCCTATCTCTATCCAAGACTTCAATAATATATCCGGTAATGGGTGCTCCGTTGTCCCTAATCGGCGCCTCCCATCTGAGCTTAGCCGATTTCTCGTCCCAGTCCACGATATCAGGCAAACCGGGCGGTGCGGGCACGTCGTATGGGTTCTTGGCGAGGATACCATGGTCTGTGTCCAGGGGTTCGGATTCCCCTTCCTCGTTCAAGGCTTTCACACGGAACTGGTAGGTGTGACCCGGTTCTAGGCCTGTGGGTGGAGAAATGGATTTCAATGTTAAAATTCGGTAGAGTTAGTAAAACAGTTGGGTATTCCTAAATTTTGTGGGCTGAAGTTAAATAAATAAAAAAGAAACCTCCACATTGGATTAGGTCGTGAACCCATGACGGTTAGAGAACATAGTCATAATTTTAGTTACCCATGTTTTCCGCAGCCAAACGCAAACCATTCGGTTTTATAAAACGTTGCGTTTAATTATAACAACGACAAAACACAAAGCTTAGGTAATTTTATGAACATACGAGATTTTGAGGTCATCATTTGCCTAGCCTTTTCGCAACTATGTTGGGGTCCGCTTCCAGTCTAACCGGATGCAGCTGAATACCAGTAGTTTACATGGAGCGACTCCCTATCTGACCTCAACAACCCATTTACTAGGTAATAGGATACCCCTTGGTAAGACTGGTTGATAGACTTTTGGACTTCTCACGACCCGTTACGACTGTCAACGAATGACAGCCGGGACCAAAAGTTTAACGTACTTTCCGAGGCACGGACGGGTCTTGGTAAGTAAAGATGGTCACCCGTCTACAGACCAATCGCGGCAAGCATAGCTTAACCTGAGCGATCGACCTGTGTAGCTGTTATTACTTAGCTACAAGCCCCACCATACGAGATTTTGAGGTGAAGTCAATTTAATGTCAAAGTGTCAAAGTCAAATCATTTATTTCAAATAGGCCCTCGTAAGGCACTTTTGAACGTCAAAAGTAACAAAAAAATAGGTTTGATTTTAGTAGTAGTTTGATTCCAAAAGGTAGTTTTCGTATGGAGAAGAATAGGCAAGAAACTCCACCGTTACTCTTTTAAAATGTTTTACAATATTTTGTATATTAACCTATTTCAATAATTATATGTGAAGACGATGCACCTAGAATAAAATTACTATACCACAATAGGTAAAAAGAATTAATGTGTGTCGGCTGTAAAGACAACTCAATTATTTCTACAAATATTAGGAAACCTTTAATTTAAAACAAAGCTTATTCATTTAGCTTTGTTTTTAGTCAAGTCTATAGCTATCTATAAGTAGTACAATACTAACCAGTAACGGTAGCCTCAGTGGTGTCGGGGTCCACAGTACCAGCAGGTACCCACTTCCCAGTGAGCGTGTCCATCTTCTCCACCACGTAGGCACTGAGCGGCAGGCCTCCGGTGTGCTTGGGTTTGTTCCACTTGAGCTTCACGTGGTCTGCGTGGATGTCTGATACTTCCAATGGGCCTTCGGGCTTGCCGGGTTTGTCTGTGGAAAGATGGTCGATGGTAAAGAATTCATAAAAAAACCGTCAATTTAAAATATTACCCCCCCGTATAGACACTACCTACCAGAAAAAAGAAACAATATGCATGAAATGATCCGTTAGATCAGGGGTTCCCAATCTTTTAACATACGCGCCCCCTATCTTTCTTTTAAAATTACTATCATCATTTCAGCCGAAAGACGTCCACTGCTGGACATAGGCCTCCCCCAAGCACCGCCACTTCGACCGATTCTGTACTTTCCGCATCCAGCGAATTCTTACGGCCTTCACAAGGTCATCGGTCCATCTTGTTGGAGGCCTTCCAACGCTACGTCTTCCGGTACGTGGTCGCCACTCCAGAACCTTTCGACCCCATCGGCCATCTGTTCTGCGAGCAATGTGCCCTACCCATTGCCATTTAAGTTTGGCAATTCTTCGGGCTATGTCGGTTACCTTGGTTCTCCTGCGGATCTCTTCATTTCTGATTCGATCACGTAGGGAAACTCCAAGCATAGCCCTCTCCATTGTCCTTTAAAATTACTATACTCCATTTGAAATAAGATTAGACATTTAAATATACCTTTTTTTACAGTCCTTTCAACCGATTTTGACTTCTATTGCGTTGGTGGCATGACAAATGGCAGCTGCAGTAAACAGTTGGTATTGTAACCACTTTTTTGCTTTTAATGCCATCCTTATACGTGCGACATAGAAGTCAAAATCGGTTGCACGGACTGTAAAAAAGGTTTGTTTAAATGTCTAACCTTATTTCAAATGGAGTATATGCCCCTGAGTTGCTTTGTCGACTTAAGCAGAAAAGCATAAGAATATAAAGCAAGCAAAAGTGAGGTCGAAAATGTTTGTTTGATAGATTTTTTTTTTGATCATTCAAACAGAAATAGAAGTTACTTGGTCCAGTTTTGCAGAAAAACCTCAAGAATTATGAGAATGCATAATGTAAGACCGCGCAAACGAGCTTGAAATTTTTTGTACAATTTCGGATTCGGTACATTTTTCTTTTGACCACTGCTAGAGAAAAGGAGTTACTTTGTCGACTTATGCAGAAAAACTGCAGAAACAAGATAATGTAGAATTGAAGAGCGAGCAAAGTGAGCTCGAATTCGGTTTTCTTTAGTCCATTCATACAGAAGTAGGAAAACTTATTTTGTTGCCTTATGCAAAAAAGCTGAAGCTTATTTCGCAGTACCTACCTACAATATTATGAAACGTTTTGAAAACTAGCTTTATCGTTTTCTAAATTAAGAACATAATAGTTATTTATGCAACTGTTGTATAATATAAAAGCCTTTATTGTTGATCTTAGTTACAAAATTTGTAAGTTTGCCTAAGAACTCATTAATACTATATAAATCTAATATACTTTATAAACTGTTATACTATTCATGTTTAACTGATTCTAATTCGGCAAACGGTAGTTAGTCCTCAACTTGCCTTCCGACAAAGGCCTCCTCTAAAGATCGCCATTCAATTCTATCCCTTGCCGTTCGAGTCCATGTTGGACCCGCTATTTTCTTAACTGTTGTATAATAAGGGGTTTTAAAACACGAATGTGGGTTTATCACACGAGGCGAAGTCGAGTGTGATAATAGTATCACATGAGTGTTTTAATAACTAATTATAACAGTTGCATACAATACTTTATCTACACCCATGATATGAATCCTCTATAAAAGTTTCTGAAACCATTTGGTGTTTATAATTCAAAATCAAGAATAAATTTAAAATCCCACGTAATTTAGTACAACAAAACAAATGAATGTCGCCTGCAGTAGCACATCACACACACATGCGTGCAGCGGGTGCTGCTGACAGCAATCCATTTCAACGTTGAAACGAGTTGCGTAATGAAATTTAGTACAACATTATAACACTCGTTTGGATGATGTAATGGTTACTATGACACTGGCTGTTATAATGTTGCCAATAAACTAACTGTTCCAGAAATTTTTATAGAGGTTTTATAGTCTGGGTGTAGATAAAGCTTATTATTAGAGCCGCCGCGCCCCCCCACTTGGTCACTCTACGCCCCCCTAGGAGGGCGCGCCCCACCAATTGGGAATCCCTGATCTAAAATGTCCACAATACATACCCAGCACAGTAACTTCAACTGTAGCCTCATCGACGCCCGACTCATTCTCCGCCTTGAGCGTGTAAACGCCGGAGTTCTGCCACGTCGAGTCGAAGATCTGCATCTTGGTGTTGTAGTCTTCGTTCTCGATCTTCAGACCAGGGTTGGTCTCCAAAACCTGGGTAAGGAAACGATGTTTTATACATTTTCTGGGAATAAATATTCGCGTTTGTAACAAGTGAATGCGTGTACAGTACAAATATGTTCTTAGTGTCCCTCGGCAAACCTCGTGTTTCGACAGTCGTCGGATTTCTATCAGTTGCCCTTTGCACTTGGTGCAGACCGGACGCTCTCAAACGACTTAAAAGTATTTAGAGTTTACTCTTTTAACTTAATGTAATTTATTTAAAAAATGGGAGGAAAGCCGCTAAAGTCACAGGCACGACAGATAGGAAAATAGTTTTACAGCTCTATATATTATAGTTCACACGGAAATCAAAACAAACAATAAAGTACTTAGTTCTGAATTCAAATTATTACACACGATAAATCTAATAATTGGTGGACATGGAAATTAGCTTCGTTTGTATTCGGAATGCCGATGATACCCGAGCGACATTAAGAAAATAGAGTGCTACAGTAATCGTACACAATTTAGCGCAAGATTCGATTTCAATTTGAGGCTCATTGTTTTTTTTAATGTATTTGTATTTCGTAAACTGCATAATCAGCCTATAATATCCCCACTGCTGGGACACAGGCCTCCTCTCTGTGACAGGGAGTGAGCTGTAATCCACCACGCGGCCCCAATGCGGGTTGGTAGATGTCAAATGTCTTCGAATTTTTGGTTTTAGGACATGACGGTTTTCTCATGATGTTTTCCTTCACCGTTTCGTAAAAGTAAGTATTAAATCCAAAAAGATTTTTCAAAAACAGATGATCGTTTGTTCGAAGCTCAGTTTTCTTTTAGAGTAAAACATAACATCACGCCTTGTTTCCCCGAAGGGTTGGACAGAGGTGTCCCTGTAGCAGGTACACCCACATTTCGCCAGTTATGTTTAAGTCCCATGTAATAGGGGGCGAGCCTATTGCTATCAACCGGGCACAAATCCAGACTCCGGGCTGCTACTGAGAAATTTCAGATAGAAAAACCCAATAACACTTTACCCGACCCGGGAATTGAACTCAGGACCTCATGCTCAGCAGTAGCGTTTGCGACCACTAGACCAACGAGGCAGTCACAGTTCTTTTAGAGTATTTTATATTTTTAATTATGTGAACAACGCACATACTTTGTTTGAGTAAACAGTTTTTTCTATCTTTAACTGATTTATTTTACAAGTTAAGAGAGCCTTTTGATTTTGATACAGAAGTGTTTATTACTTCAGTTTTATGTAATGAGGCTATAGATCAAATCCTTACCTTCTTGCCGAACGTCCAGGTCTTGGATGGTGGAGGTTCACCCTTGATGTCAACATCCAGTTTGATAGTAGTGCCGGCGCGCACGCGGATAGCGTGCATCTTGTCGCGGTTGATATGCGGTTTCACTGTGAAAGGGATATTTTGTTAGTAATAATAATTGAACAGTGGGGAAGATGAAAGAGTCAAAAAAATAAAATTGTCCGTCCATCAGATAATAAAAAAAATATTAGACACGTATTTTTTGCTTCTTCATATTAATAAAAAAATTACTTAGATAAAACGCATTAAAGTTGGGGAGTGGGGGTCGCTACGTCACAAGTATAAAATCAACATACTAGTGACGTCATGGCACATTTTAACTGTATGTATCGCCGTAATCTTTTGATAACGTAAAAAAATAAAAAATATGTATCCAATATTTTTTAATAATCTACAAGACGGACACAAAAAATATTTTTAGTAATCATCCCTATCAAATATTGCTGGTCTGTGAGTTGTAGGGACATTTTCGAGAGCTTCGCGTACAGCAATGGGCAGCAAATTCTCCTGTTAAGAATGATTTTTATAAAACTTTTTTAGGAGTAGTAATGAGTAAAAAGCAGTTTTTGAGACGATCAAACAATAAAAAATCTAAATTTCCGTGTCTGTTTATTTCCTAAGTAATAATATATAAAATAAATTTTTATTTCTCCATACATATATACATTATTTTGATAAAAAATGGCTAAAGTTAGTGCTCAAGAGTGAAAAACCCTGACTTCTAAACTAGGTTTATATACCTGCATCTTAGAAACCAGTATCCTTTCAAAGTGATGTGCATAATTATAGAAAATTGGACAAATAATCCATTAGGGCAAGTCCAAGAGAAACAAAAAGAAAAGGGAAACAAAAAATAATTTAAAAAAGAAAACATTACATTGAAAACATTTACAAAAGAAAGTGTTGGGTATGTCTCAAGTATGCTTGTCTGGAGTTAGTGCAGGCTCACTTAGAAAATAAACATATACTGTTCATTTGAACTAATTCCACGTTACAAACGATCTCGGCAATAAAGGCTACATTCAGCGAGGTTCAAGATTTAACACACTCTAAACTTTTATTTATGTTTACCTATCGGCAGCATTAAACTAGTTGTTAGTTCTTATCATGCAAATTTTCCTTTCATTAAAAATAAATAATGAGTGTAAACTTACAGAACCGGGCCTTAGCCGTATGCGGTTGCGTGGCATCTCCCGGCTCTCCGGGGCCGGCCTTGTTGACGGCCTTCACACGGAACTGGTACACGTTGCCTTCCTTCAGGTCCGGTACACGGGCCTTGCATTCTGGCGTCTGAAGGTCACAATATATTAATAATGTCATAAAACATAAATTCCGTGCACTTATTAGAGCTTAAATTTTGAAGGCCATGTCAAAAAAAAAAGTTTTGCCCCTATCACCCATATCTCCGCCCCCGTCCATTTGGGGTCCATTCGGACGATACGGAGGGGTTCGCTATCACTTCAAAACCCAGATTATCATTCGCCATCCGGTAGCCTCTCCGATTAAATTTTACGTGCCCATTGCTTTAACTAATATACTATGAAAACACTGGCAATACTAATACATAAGAGTATTTTGGAACCATCAAATAAATGTTAGCATCGAAATTAAAAAAGTGATTTTTTCAAACAAACTAAATAGTAGTGATGTGCCGACTATGGGTTTTGCCAATCTTTGACTAGCTATAGTGACTAAACTATTGGATATATTTGATTGAATTTTCGTATGCGGACTAAGAACGTCATTAGATATCATCATCATCAGCCTATAAATGTCCCCACTGCTGGAACACAGGCCTCCTCTCTGTGAGAGGGAGTGGGCTATAATCCACCACGCGGGCCCAGTGCGGGTTGGTAGATGTCACATGTCTTCGAATTTTCGGTTCTAGGACATGCCGGTTTCCTCACGATGTTTTCCTTCACCGTTTTGAGAGCAGTGGTGATGAAATAATTTACACAAAGTAAAGCGCCTGTCTGGGTTCGAACCTACGACCTACAACTCGTAAGTCGCGGCCGTTACCACTGGGCCACCACTGCTCTGCATTAGATATACGTAGTTTAATTTATATTCGTAATGTCGTCTTCACCTTGTATACGACTATCCGACTTCAACCAATGGGCAGTTGCCCGCCAGACACAACACCCGTCTGGTCGGAGAATCCTCCCTTTTCTATAGAGTATGAGTGAACTTTACACCTTGTTCCTCATGCCTCTAAAACACTATTATTGTTTATCTTACCGTGGTAACAAGCGCCTCGGTCCAAGATCCGTATTTCTCCTTCTTCTCGATGATGTACCCGGTGATGGGCGCTCCGCCGTTGTTCTTGGGCGCCTCCCACTTGAGGTCCACGCGGTCCACGTCCCAGTCCTCGAGTGTGGGGACTGATGGTTTGCCGGGGATGTCTGGAAGTAGACGAAAAGGGATGTTTGAATTATTAATTTAAATAGAGCGAAAAATCTATTGTTGAGCTGAACCGAAAAATTGAGTAGTTGATTTTGAAGCTCACAAAATAAATACAGGATGGCAGGGACATCGACGCGAAAACTGTTACCATGGATTCTGTACATGATTCTGAACCCCTCTGCGTTGAAATTATTGGTCGGTTATTAAAAAAAAAGTCTGCTGTTCCATACATTTTGACCGCGTAGGTATTGCACTTTTCAATGAAATAGCATTTTTTGAAGTGAAAACTTGTTTAGGTCCATTTTTGTAAACGCTATTGTGCTCTTTGTTTATATTACGAAACGGATCAATGTTCTATGCAAGTATTTTTACTTTAAAGGTTTTGTAAACGCGATTGTGCTCTTTCTTTATATTAAGTTACGAATCAATGTTCTATGCCAGTATTTTTACTTAAAGGTTTCGGAAGCATTTTTTTTTTTTTTGCTAACGCGATTGTGCTTTTTATTTAGATAATGTTACGGACCAATGTTCTATACAAGTATTTTTTTTTCCACCAAGGCGATCTTGTTCAAGTTTTCACTTTTGTCGGCACTCCCGGAGTGCCACCACTTTTTTACTAACCGACGAATAATTTCAACGCAGGAGGGTTCAGAATCATGTACTGAATCCATGGTAACAGTTTTCGCGTCGATGTCCCTGCCACCCTGTATACAGTTTTAAGAAGTATTAATAATACCTGCTTTGAAAGGCTATAAAAATACATAACTTAAGAGTTGAAAAAACATTAAAATAAGCCTTTAGCCTAGGACCTTGACTTTTGTGATGGTGACCAGTGGATGCAGAAACGCTCTTCTCAATCCTTGTTTTATGACTGATCTTGGTACACCAGACTGGACCTGACAGTACCCCCTCTTGAGCAAGATAATTTTAGGGACTTTAGTTTTCTATGGTAATGGTCAAGCACACTACACCCTGGACCTCTAAGGCCTTCATTAAAGTAGATCGTTTATTTAAACATAAAAAAAATTACAATTAGGAGGTATCGTTGGTCCCAAACTAGGCAGAGTCTGTATCTTGGGCACCATTAAATATGTACAACGTTTTGGTAATTATTAAATAAAATAAAATTTGATTTTGGCTGAAGTTGAGCTAGTTAGCCTCATCGAAACTATAAAACTAAATATACAAACAAATTGACTATAAGTGATTAATGGAAAACTAAAATAAAATTTTATACAAAAATTTAAATATTATAAAAGTCACCATAAGGATTCTTAGCAACAATCGAGTGGTCAGTCTTCAGCGGCTCCGACTCTCCCTCGTCATTCACTGCCCTGACCCTGAACTCATACTCCTCGCCTTCCTGCAGACCCTTGATTTCCATCTCCGTGTCATCAGTCTTGCCGACTGGCACCCAGCGACCGGTTGCCTTGTTGAGTTTCTCTACTACGTAGCCGGTAACTGGTTTACCTAAAAATGATGAAAAAATGGAATTAGCTGTTATATTTTAGTATAAAAATGTATACTAGTAACGCCATCTATGATATTAATGTTGTAAATGTTTATAACTGTCAATAAAGTTAGTCGTTATTCGAGAGTGCACGTTTTGATAAGTTATGGGCCCAGATTTTAATGACTAAAGACTATCTAAGAATAAATTATGGTTTTATGCAGTATTAAATTGACTAATAACAATGCCAAATTACTAGTTGACTGTTTAATGTAACCTTATTTTTTTCATTGAAGTTTCTGGGGCAATTTTTTTTTTACAACCTAACTATTGTCTAAATAGAAGATTCTATATCTTTTACTGAGACAATTATAGTAGTCAGTTTGAATAAAGTTATAAAAACTTTCCAATATTTCAAACAGCGTTATAAAAATTAATTTTTAATTGGTCGGTAACTCCTATATTTCGCATCTGGCGTGGGGACATCGAGTGTATAAGCAGCAAAAAGGCTGCGCAAACACAACGCTAACACCGCCTACGCGACGTAATTTCGACAACATTCTGGATACGTTACTCTAGCGCAGAGAATCTAACATTGTCGCAGCGTAAACCGACGTCAACGCTGTAATTACAACACTCAATATAAAAAACTCGTATCAAAACTCCATCTGCAAAATTCTACGTACCACCATCATCCTCAGGCTTCTTCCAGGATAGCTTGCATCCATTCTTCGTAACATCTGCGACCTTCAGTGGACCACCAGGTTTGCCCGGAGCGGACAACACGGTGATCTCAACCTCAGCCTCATCTTTTCCATGCTCGTTGGTTGCAAGGATACGGTAGGTACCCGTCATTGGACGTTCTGATTCTTTGACGTCGAGTTTTGTGTTGTAATCTACGTTGATTACGTTTTCGGTTACCTGTGGGGTTGAGATTAGGGTTAGTTTTGAGCAGTTCGGGGTCGAAACAATCGGCTCATGCGTTTGGTCGACACTTCACGTGACCAGAGAGCTGTTTCGTTCTTTGGCCAATGAATTAGCAATCAAGGTGCCATTCAAGGTGGCAATGCTGCCAGTCTTCAAGGCACGTTTCCGGACGAATGCTGAGACGCAGGTGACGCAGGTCCACGCAGCGCGGGGCAGAGCAGATTTTGTAATGCGTGAACGTACTGACAGCTGCGTACGCTGCAGCGCAGGCACGTGCGACGCAGACATGTCTGTCCTGCTCTGCGTCTCGTTGTAGAGCCGGCACAGATTTCTGCGCGACGCGTACAGGTCGTGATTCAAAATTTTGTTTCAAAGACAGATTGTTTGTATTAGCTAGGATGCGGATGTGCCTGTGTAGCTGCGTCGCAACATACGCTCGTGGCTTATGTCTGCCTCGCCTGCCCTAACCTGTAAAATCTGTACTGTGCTGTGCTGCGTCACCTGCGTCTCAGCATAAGCTTAGCCGTAAGTGTCTTTTTGTTTGTTAGTTAGTCATTTAATTTTGTGTTATATTGTATATAAAAATTTGGCATATATATGGTTAGTTTAAATGGTAATTTAAATAATATCGTCTGTCTTTCCTAAAGGCCGAAGGGTTAAAAACAGAGGTTTCGGCCGTTTTCGTAATTGGATAAAGCTTAGTGGATCCAGGACAAGAATAACAGAACTCAAGTTTATTGCAGCAAGACATTGCATTTATTTGCTATCTACTGCACTTACTTTTTGTATCTATTATACGTTTTCATGCTCTTTGATCTGGTCTTCAAAGAATATAAAATATAAATTGAAACAGATCAGTCTATAAACTCGTGCTATACAGCGTCTGATTGTAGATTTTGACTATGAGTCAGAAACTGATATAAGACGAAGGTCTTTAGTAGAAACTCTTAACTATTATTTGATTGTTTTTGTGAGTTTTTCTAAACTCTTGTATTTTGTGAATTTCGGACGTTTGGGGAAAGGTGTTTTCCCGGCAGTGGGAACACGAAAGTCTAATAAAAGTATAGTTAATTATGTACATTTTAAGATAAAAGTCTTCAATTTAACATACCTCCTTCTCCTCGCCCTTCCACTTCCTGAACCATTGCACTTTAGGCGCAGGTTCACCCTTGACGTTGACGTCGAAGAAGATCGGCTTGCCCGCGCGCACTGCTACCGACTTTAGGTTTGTGCGGTCGATGCGGGGTTTCACTGTGGAAGAGATGGATGGTTTTATGAAGTTGTTCCGTCTATTAGGGAATGGGCACAGCATAGTACAGAAGGTGCACTCCGCATTTTAGGTATGAAGCTACAAGGTCGCGGCGGGCCCGACTTGTCGGGCCAATTCAGCTAGCGTAACGTAGTCAGAAAATATAAAAGTTGCGCGATAGAGAGAGAGGCAACTTCTAGGTGAATATAACTGTAAGTAATTAACGCCGTGCGACCTGAATTGCATTTTATTGTGTCGTAGCAAGAGTCGCTTTTTATTTAAATGATTTTGCGGAGTGAACCATCTGTTTTAATCTGTGGGATGGGAAAACAGGAATTCATTGATGTGTAGATGTGCAGGATGGGAAAATTAACACACATGTAATCTTTTTCGAATTAGGGGCCCACGGGGGACTTTGTCGAATTATTTTGAAAGAAAAATGAAAAAAAAAAAATACTAGTTAACTGAAAAATTATTCATAATTATGCCAGCTGACATGGTCTCATTAATACCCTAGAGTTATGGGATATCAAAAGAAACACCTTGTATATTGTGAACCCTATATCCACAATGTTAAAGTTCATTTTCCTCTGCTAAAATATATTATATTAAGACTATACTTACAGGCCTTGTGTCTGATAGTGGTCATCTTGGTTGGGTCCGAAGGGTCGGACGGTCCAGCCTTGTTAACAGCGACAACGCGGAACTGGAACTCGCTACCTTCTGGTAGACCGTCGATCTTAGCTGTGTTCTGGGTTCCAGGTACCTGTAGAATAAAGAATAGTAGTAAATATCTAATTCATCCTTTTGGCTCCTGAAATACAGCACCTAGCTGCTGAATCTAGCTCTGGAGCAGGGTCTCAACTGTAACCTTTTTATGGCAATAAAGAATTTATTTAAAATTATTTATTTATTTATCCTTTAACTTATTCCTGAAGAGATAATGCAAAAATTCATTTGATTTTTTTTTTTTTCGATGTACGAAACTCTTAACAGCATCAAATAACAAATATAATTTTTTTACAAAAAAATACAACCGACTTCCAAAAAAAAAAACACTACAAAGTGAAAAATCATTTCGGAAGTCGGTGTCTTTGGTTTAGAATTTTCGTTTTTTTTTAGTTTTTCTTTTTCACTTTTTAGTTTTGGTACCTACCCCACACAAATTTGAATACCACTACCTGCTATGTAAATAATATTATCCACATACTAAGTGGGAAAAAATACGTATTATTGAAGCTAACTCAAAAACTACCCAAGCAAAGTTAATAAAATTTATACGGGAACTACCTCTGAAGTATGACATACCAAACAAAAAAAGAATCATCAAAATCAATTCATAATTGATGGAGTAATTGCGGAACAAACATACAAAAAAAAAAACAACATGTTGTCGAATTGAGAACCTACCTCCTCCTTTTGGAAGTCGGTTAGTAAATACATTATTTCTCTTCCACAAAGGCGCCAAAGGTGCCTCGGAAAGCACGTTAAGCCGTTGGTCCCGGCTGTCATTTGTAGATCTTTGACAGTCGTTACGGGTAGTTAGAAGCCCAAAAAGTCTGACAACCAGTCTTATCAAGGGGTATCGTGTTACCTAGTAACTAGGTTGTGGAGGTCAGATAGGCAGTCGCTCCATGTAAAATACGGGTATTCAGCTGCATTCGGTTAGACTGGAAGCCGACCCTAACATAGTTGGGAAAAGGCTAGGCAGATGATGATGAAAGGCGCCTTAGAAATATGAAGATTACAATATCTGATAAATCCTTTGTGGGAGACTGGTTTCTGCAGTAGGAAAACCTGTTACACAGATTACCAGACCCACCCAAAAACAGTGTTAACAAAATGTTTCATAATATTTACCTCAGCAGCATTCTCCCAGTCTCCACCCTTGGGCTTCTTCTGTATGATATACTTGAGCACGGGGGCCCCTCCGTCGTTCTGCGGCGGGTCCCACTTGATGTCGGCGCTCTGGTTGTCGTGGTCTGCTACCTCGACGTTGCCGGGTTTGTCTGATTTCTCTGTAGGAAGAGTTGTACAGAATAAGAAAAAAAAAATTGGTTGTCTGTAAAGTCGGTTTACGGACGATAATTTTAAAATGGCCGATCGTGCCTAGTCTATCGCTAGTTCCGCGCTCTCGTTTGCACGCTCGGCTCAGGCGAAACGTGACACTTTTTCGTGCGTGCAGCCGGCGTTCATCGATTTATAAGACGTTATCACGTCAAAAAACCGACCAAGTGCGAGTCGGACACGAAGTGTTCCTTACCACCGTACAATATTTAACAAAAAAACGCCGAAAGAAACACGTTTCTTTTTTCTTAAATTTTTTAACTTTATTACTATTTTTATTATTTGTTGTTATAGAAAGAAAGAAAAAAGATGTTCTTAACGTCCCTACTTTAGGGTGGTGTAGTGTGGTATCCAAAATACCGACTTTGTTGGAATGTTTGTCAATAATTCTAAGCGGAATCAAGAATAGAACGGTTTCATAATCAGATTTCCAATAAGATAATAATATTTTGGTCAGAATAAAAATTGATACACACAGTCCGGCCGCCCGTCGACAGAATGGGTTCCTGACACCTCTCGATCTTACAATTTCTAGTAATTGTAAGGATCAAATTCGCAAAACACATATTCGTTAGTATGAAACTGACAGTTGTCAAGAACGCATTCTCTCGACGGTCGAACTCGAATAACTTTATCGGTCGATATTGAATAGAGTCTGGCCACGCTAAGACTGCATAAGTAAAAAAACGGTGGAATTTGAAAATCTATAGACGGCAACACCATCCTATCCTGTCCTACGAAAAAATAATTTGATACTTTGTCTTTTTATTTTTGTTTATATTCTGATTTATTCCTGGTAAAGAATAGTCACTTTAGCACGATGCAGTGTGGATTTGATAGTTTTGTCATCGTATGGAGGTAGAGCATAGGTACGACATAGACACATAATCTATTATGCAAAAATCAAAAGGCAAAATATCAAAATCATTAGATCTACTTACAACTCCGAAACTGACATTACTGACTGATGTAAAGTTACCATATATAAAACTTTTTGGGGTTGCCCATTTATTCCATTGCAGACTTAGCGTGGCCAGGCTACCTACCTATAGAATGTCTCCATAACTAAAATTAAATAATATAAATGCGTTTAAATATACAGTATTTTGTTTTAGGTCTGTACATTTTCTTAGCAAATCATGTACCAATTCCTGAAAGATTTTATAAAACTTCTCTTACCGAATGGATTTTTAGCGAGAATTGCACGTTCAGCCTCTAGCGGCTCTGAGTCTCCCTCGTCGTTGACGGCTGTCACCCTGAACTTGTACTGGTGGCCAGGTTCCAAACCTGTCACCTCCATCTCTAGAGGCTTCTTGTCGCCGGCCACTCTGGGGAGGAAATAAGTAGAGGATATTTTATAAGGAGTTATTTAGGGGTCGTTCATTAATTATGTGAGGCGATATAGGTGATTTTTCGACCCCCTCTTCCCCGTTAATGAGATGTCGTGAGATCTGGCTCGAACTCTTCTTAGTACTAGTATTTAAGACCTAGAATCACAGTGAGTAAATCGAACAATAAAATATTTAAATAGGAACTATTTTTTTTTTTAAGAATATTAATTCTAGTTCAATCCACGGGGACTCATGTATGGTCTCAAGAGTGACTACTGGATAAGATAAGATAATATTTATTTTGTAAAACATGAGTACCAACATGGAACCATGATGTCCATGTGATTTTCAGTAAATCATCATCATCATCAATCATCATCATCATCAGTAGTCATCTATTCCTATAACATCTCTCTGATTTAGCCACTCTAACTCGTGCGGGATACCTCTCGTTTTTGTGTAGGATTTAACCATATTTTAGTGGAGAAACATGTTTTACTGAATTTAACCCAGTTTTCTAGCAATATTACACTGATTCTTGCGGAAAAAAACATTACTTACGTGAAATTTGCGAGACCCCCCTCTCTCCCTATCTCTACACCTCTCCTACACGTGAGATTGGGTTAGATTCAGCTCGACCCTCTCCCCCCTAAACGCCTCACGTAATTAATGAACGACCCCTTACAAGGCCACAGAAGTAACGGGAGATTTGAATAGACTGTGGCTTGTTCATGGGCTAGAATACTTTCTGAATGCCAGACTGATGGTTAGTGGAGCCAAAAGTGTCTCGTGTTTTAACTAGACCATCACTCAAAGTATGAGTGAAAATGATATGGTAGGAATCCTTATGAATTCTTTTTGACCAACCCACACTGGGCCCACGTGGTGGATTACGGCCCACTCCCTCATACTGAGAGGAGGTCTATGTCCCAGCAGTGGGAATATTATAGGCTGAATATGCTATGAATTCTTTTGGAAGCGTATTTAGTACTACTAAATATGGTATTAGGAGATGTAAACTCTCAATTTAGAAAGTCACGAATACACGAAAATGAAAAACTTAGTCCAATGAACCTTATGTGGTCTGTTCCATTGTTTATCAAGTATTATCTACATATGGGACAGTGAACCTGCTAAGGATGCTGTGCCATACGATATAAAATCAGAAACGAAAATGCTCTTGGTACTGACCTGCCAACCCTGACCCATTTGCCAGTGGCGACATCCATCTTCTCGAGTTCGTACTCCTTGACCGGAACGCCGCCATCGTCTTCTGGTTTCTCCCACTTGACCTTGCAGCCTTCTGCGTGGATGTCTGTTACTTCCAACGGGCCTGGAATTTTTTTAATTGTTTCAAGGTCAGTTTCATAAGATCACGGAAATTATGAATTGCTGACTACGTGATGAAACAACCACCGGTTTCAAAAAAGTGTTCAGTAACCGGGTATGACATTTATCGAAGTGCTATCAAATATCAATCTTGGCTGGTTGGTGGTATTATTGTCAACCAATCAAAACCTAGACAAGAGATTTAAACTGATTTAGAGTGGCCCACTCGCCACAGGAAGAACAGCTTGTGTCCCAGCACTAGGGATTTTTATGCTAATAGTAGTTAATTGATGCAAGCGTGACCTTGCGGCAATCCATTATAAAATACAATAGACATTGATATATTTAGTAACCTGTTCCGTTTAACTATTCCTAAAAAACCATTTAAAAACCGACATGTGTTTCACCTCTAAACGAGGCATCCTCAGGATGACGATCGACTTGTCGCGAACCCGAACACAGCGTTACCACACCGAGTGCTGGACGCAGAGCTCTGCGTCCAGCGCTCGGTGTGGGATACAGGGTTCTTTATGGCTCTTTGGGAATAGTTAAGCAGAACAGGTTACTAAATATCAAGGTCTGTTATATTTTTTATGCTAATAGTGGCCGAGGCTGATTGACGGACAATTGGCGAGGTCTATGTCCAGCAATGGGCACAACATAATATATGACGACTCATTTTTAATCTGAGGTAACTACTCACCCTTAGGCGCGCTAGGCTTGCTCAACACAGTCAGCTCAACGGTCTCTTCATCGAATCCATTGCAGTTCTCAGCACGTAGCTTATATTTGCCAGTATCACGTCGCACCGCGTTCACGATCGTGAAGTCAGTGTGGTACTCTTTGTTCTCGATCTTGATGCGTTCCGTGTTGACTAGCTTGATGTTATCGCGCCACGACCTGGGGTGAAATGATATTAAGTAAGACATTGCAAGTGATTGTTGTTTGAGTTTGACATTTGCACCTGTCAAATTAGTCTCTAAAACTCACCAAGTCGTCTCTGGTGGAGGTTCACCGATGACATCCACGGACCACTTGTGAGTGCGGCCTGCCTTGATGATCACTGACTTGAATGTGCTGCGCTCAATGCGTGGCTTCACTGTTGAAGTAATACAAGAACAGTTAATATTCAGTGATATTTAGATGGAGCGGCAGATTATGTAATGTTCCTAGTTTTTATGCAACTTAAATCAAATACCATTGAAATAATAATTAAGATTCTTTTGTATTCAGACTAAAACTAAAGACACTCTTCTGCATCAACTGTGTTAAGTCAAGATGATGGACAGCATTCAGTCCTGCCAGCTAATGTAACAACAAAATGCAATCACAAATCTGTCTACCACATCTATATTTGTGTGTGTTGACATACCAAAAAAAAAGTATAATCCTGGTATGTTTTTTAGTTATTACAGGGTATAAAAGAGGTAAAAGCTGGACCTAGATAAACATACTATTATTGCATGTGCATCTCCGGAATTCTACAATGCAATATAGTTCAAACTTACAGTTCTTATGCTTGCAGAGATGGTTGTCGGTAGGCTGTGATGCTTCACCGACTCCAGCCTTGTTGTGTGCTTTCACACGGAACTGGTACACCATCTTCTCTTTAAGACCTTCGACCTTGTACTCAGTTTTGGTGTCATTTGTTTTTACAACCTGTGGATAGAAAATTAAACATTATATTATTTAGTTACTTTTAATAAGACAAAAATTGCTGAATGAAGTAGTTTTTCTGACACAATTGATTTAACAGTAAGTTAACAATCAACTTTACAACTTTTGAAATGAACATCTAACAATATGATGTATGAACCAGAAATAAGTAAGCTTGTTTTATTTTATTTTTTCTTTTCTTGGCAATTGAGCCGGTGTCGACTATTCTGCCAGTGTAACGTTGAGATGGCATATTATAAAATACTATATGGGCTATGTTTTGTCAATATTGACCAAGCACTTCATAATATTACTTCTCATTAGATAGCTAAGCAAAATTTATTATTCAATTTACTAAGTCAAGTTGATCAATACTTTTATTTTATACATAAGTAATCCAATAGTACTCTTGTATTCAGGTACCAAACTTGAATTTGAATATAGTATTTGTGTGGTATTCTTCAAGAAGATGTATGGATTGGTTTCTGGGTCCTGTTTGTGTGTCACAAAACAAATTATTTTTATAGAAACTCACCTCAATCCAGTCAGGAGAGAACTTGTCTTTCATCTCTACGACATATCCAAGGATTGGTCTTCCACCGTTGTCTGACGGTGGTTCCCATTGCAAAGTTACCGACGTGTTGTCGTAGTCGGTGATTGTGGGCTTTCCAGGCGCCTTTGGTGGGTCTACAGGAGAATGTCAAGGTAATATTAAACATTCTGGACGACAGAAAGGACTGTTTTACTAAACTCAATCACCGATTGAATTAAAGTTCGATTGCATGAATGTTTTATTTGAAAAACATAGGTTTTCTTAGATTCTTGAACAAAAATAAATCAAATAAACAAATCTAGTCTCATTGTTTGTAAACAAAAACAAATTACTGTCAAAATTAAAAAATGGCGGGATTCGAATGACGTTTGTAGTTGCGTTCCGTTTTGCCTTGCAGATTCTTAATAATCAACCATCGGAGCAATCAACAATAATCATGATTCTAAAAATTATGAAAGATTTTACTGATGACAGTTATTTATTTCTTACCGTAAGGATTCTTGGCGACAATGAAGCCATCAGTTTCCAATGGCTCGGACTCGCCTTCCTTGTTGACGGCGCGTACCCTGAACTTGTACTTGTGGTTCGGGGTAAGACCCTTGACTTGGAACTCTGTAGGCTCTGGGCCGGTTTCGCCACACGGCACCCAGTTTCCAGTATCCTGTGGAAAAATAGCGCAATTATTTTATTTATAATTTATTTTAACCGAACAGCGTAGGCCTCAGTTTTATTTTACTTTTAAAAATAATTTTATAGTATGTAGGTAGTTCCTTACCATATCCATTTTCTCGAGAGTGTATCCGGTAATATCGGATCCCTTCCAGTCGTCTGGCTTCTGCCATTTGACGGTTGCCTTCTCGGCGCGGATGTCCACAACTTCGATCGGGCCATTCGGGCGATTTGGTTTATCTGAAATACGATTAGTTTCATGAGTATAGTTAGTTATTTTTTTAGATACAATCATGCCCTATCCATACAGGTATGTGCCCCAACTCATTTTCTGTTAATAGTATAATGTACCTACGTAAGCACTTCAAGTAGGTCATTAGAACCGCGCGAGTAATTAAGGGACCTATTAAAAACTTCCTAACAGAGAACACTAATGAGTGACACTAGATAATTATGCACAAGGTGTAACCTAGGAGTGGAATTCAGAACCTCACAATTTAAATAAAAAATAATTTTTCTACTCGGTATCTACTAACTTTGGAACTAACACTCAGTTTTGAGGGCAGGTAGAAAATAACTAAAAGTCTCACTTACCCAAGACAACCACATCGCCAATGCTCTCGCAGCTACCCGAAGAGTTGGTCAGCACAAGCTTGTACTTTCCACTGTCAGGTCTGGTGGTCCTCCTGACTGTCAGCACGGTGTTCCTCTCGTACTTGTCAATGGTGATACGCTCACCATCATCGAAGATCTCCTGTGATGGCAAGGATGTATGAGTATTGAAATGATACAGGGATCGCGTCTGACTATGTTGCAATTTTGATGGTGTTAGTGTGGTGGTGGTGCATACCAAAATGTTTTATGGGGTGAGATTGTTGAGATGTAGTTTTGTGAAAGACAGTTTGCCTAGTCGATAGATAATTAATTGTGTGGTGGGTTAGAATTTTGTTGTTGTTGCAATCATAGACATAGAGAATGGACTGAGCGTTTCGTATTCAGTTGTGATGTGAATACAAACCGAAAAGTACGAGAGAGAAAGCTAATGTGCGGCCAGTTGTTGTCTCTATAGTAGTACTATAAGTATTGGCCGCACAGTCGCTTTGTCTCTTTCTAGAGCTATGTCTATGGTTGCAATACTTCTCAATTGAGGAGGCCCGGCTCCTCGCATCAGTCCTCAAACTCCTCAAGCAATACAACTGCTGGCATAACGTCTTCTTGAAGAGCTAGAAGTTTTTTCTTCAGCAGGCAGTATTTTGGCAGTTTTTTACCTACCTTTCGCACGATCGGTGTGTCATTATCTGGCATTCAATTTACTTTTGATTTTTTGGTGTCTGTTTTGTGTGTGAATATTCAAGTATATCTGGATAGCCTTTCAACTGTCATTAACGAGACACAATAGAATTTTAATTGTTATCCACCTCAATGAGGCATCGTAACAGATGATGAAATGGGTAAAGAATTGTACTAACTAACCGCTTTTCATATGGGTATCTTCTATTTGAAAAGGGGCTAGATAGTCTCATGTCATACCTAGTCTGTTTAGTTGCTTTACAATTTTAAGTAGGGTGTATCTAGGTAATTTGTTATTTGTCACAGTAAAATAATGTAGCAGTGCTGATTCTGAAATGTCGGTTTGTTAAAGCATTAATGGTGAATGTGGTCATGTAATAAAATATGATGGACATTTGTGATATCAGACGCAATCCAATAAAAATAATCTATAAAACCCATATTTGTACGTGCAACGGTGCAACATTGCGACCAGTTCATAGTGTTAGAATGTTATGTGTTGCCAGCATGCGACGAAATCGTCGTATTGCTGAGTGTTACCACAGTAAGAAAAAGAGAAAAAGTGTTCGTGAGAATTGTGAAAAAATAAGTTTGTCCTTGTTGGTTTTTTGATTAAACTTATATAGGTGCATCTACATAAGTATGGTGCTTTTAAACCAATCAAAATAATTTATAGTTAAAACATAGTAACGTTTAGTTACAACATCGAAAGCATAATTTTTAAAGCCAATTACATTGTGTGTTTGTTGTCCAAGAACAATGTAAAATGTTGCTTTTGCGTTTTGGTTAAAAGTTGAAAGAAAAAAATATATTTTGAAAATAGAAGACATTGAAATCCCGCCTTTTTTTCGTTCAACTTATCACCACACATACAATCTGTATCAAGTATATTGTATAGTTGTGTTAGCACATATTGTAGAATAAAATAATAGAGAAAAGTGTATGAGCTTATGTTTAGAACATATAAATGCGATACAACATCTAGATCCAACCATCTAACCTTCTCCGTGTAGGGCTTGCCGCGTTTCTTTTTTGAGGGAAAAATAAAAATAAAAATTAAAAAATGTATTCTCCAATACAGATTTGATGAAATGGGATCTTAAAATGTGTCTTGAATTTTTAAATTGTTCATGTCTTCTGCAGAATGGTCCGCTTAATGTTAACGTACTGGCTAACCAAGACAACTGTCAGTGGTGACGTCATCCGAAAACTATACAGAGATTTGAATGTTCGATGCTTGTGGGAACTTAGGTGCTAGGTTTTCAACACATTCCACCCAGTTGTCTTAGCCCAGGTACGCACGGGCGGGGAAAATACACTGTTGAATTTTCTACTCTCGGCGTTAAGCAGAGAGCTGTAAATCCATTGTGCGAAAATAAATCTCCGCGATAGAATAACCCGCGCCCTTGCAAACCCGGGCTTGGGGCTTGGTTGACTACAGTGTTGCCAACCCGTACGATAATTATGGGGGCGTACGATAATTTGGCCTATGGTACGATGTACGATAATGAATGTCTAACGTACAATAATTTTGTGATTTGCTGAAAAAAATTCAATTCCATTATCAAAACGTATTTGTTAAATACGCAAAAAATGCCAATGTCTATTGTCAAGTGTGTCAATAACAACAAGTAAGTATCTCTCTCGTTTTCCCTCTTTAGTTTTTTATTTTATTTGAAAACACAAAAATTTCAACTAAAAACTATGAATAAGCATGTTTAAGGTTTGTGCTGAGCTAGCACCACTATTGGTGAAACTTGGCATATGCTTCCCCTTTGACTCTAGTATAAAATTCAATTAATTCTAGTATAATATTTTGATAGCAATTTGCTATAGATATTGAGATATTGAGTATTTAATTTGAATTTAGGGTTTTTATTTTTTCTTTTGTACGATAATTTTGTCCAAAATACGATAATTTTGACATGGGAACTCGATAATTTGAACTTTTGGAGTTGGCAACACTGGTTGACTACTTAGTACCTACTGCGATGGATTTCGGTGCCTCTTCCATGGCCTCAACATTATTATTATTCCATGGCATTCAAAAAATCTTCATTGTTTTACAAAAAATGCTTCATGATTATTTTCAGACTGAATATTTCCTTCCAGCTTTGTATAACAATGAAACAAATAATATTAAAGGAAACAATGATATATTTACCTCTTCGCCCTTCATCCATTTGACCGTAGGTTCCGGCTCACCACCGTACTTGATGTCGAAGGTGATGACCTGGCCCTTCTTGATGATCATGCTCTGGAGACCCTCGCCAACGATGTAAGGTTTGACTGTAATTCAATAATAAAATACTTAGTGACTTGGCTTTTAATGGGCTACATGCATACGAAGGCAAGGTTAAGTAATGACAGCCGCACGGGTCGATCGATTAGGTTAAGCTACGCTTGCCGCGGTTGGTCCGTGGATAGGTGACCATCTTTACATACCAAGACCCTTCCGTGCCTCGGAAAGCACGTTAAGGCCGCATTCCAAGTTACACCAAAAGTGATAATATCGCGAATCCGACCTAAGTCCAAAGTCATAATATTATTACTCAATAACCCTTATATTTTGTGACTATTAAATTTGGTCGGATTCGCGATATGATCACTTTTAACTTAACTCGGAATGCGGCCTAAGTCGTTGG
Source organism: Agrochola lychnidis (assembly GCA_963680765.1). NCBI lineage: Eukaryota > Metazoa > Arthropoda > Insecta > Lepidoptera > Noctuidae > Agrochola > Agrochola lychnidis. The sequence goes on from OY796873.1 coordinate 10,742,105, forward strand.
TCCCGGCTGTCATTCGTGGTTCTTTGACAGTCGTTACGGGTAAAAAAAAGAAAATCTATTTAGTCGGTCAGTCAGATAATAAAAAAATATTAGACACGTGTTTTTTGTTTTATCATATTAATCAAAAATGACTTGAATAAAACGCATTAAAGTTGGGGAGAAGGGGTCGCTACGTCACAAGTAAGTATAAAATCTACTACTCGTGTCGTCATGGTACATTTTAACTCAATGTATTGCCGTAATCTTTTGATAATGTAAAAAAAGGAAAAAATACGTGTCTAATATATTTTAATAATAAAAAAAAATTGTCATCATCTCTATTCTCTATGTATATTTAACATAATGGAACTGACGCTACTATTATATCAAAATTTAATTTGTAATATTATCATAGTCGAAGTCGTCGTAATGGGTCGATCGATCAGGTTAAGCTACGCTTGCCGCGGTTGGTCCGTGGATGGGTGACCATCTTTACATACCAAGTCCCCTCCGTGCCTCGGAAAGCACGTTAAGCCGTTGGTCCCGGCTGTCATTTGTAGATCTTTGACAGTCGTTACGGGTAGTTAGAAGCCCAAAAAAAGTCTGACAACCAGTCTTACCAAGGGGTATCGTATTCCCTAGTCACTCGGTTGTGGAGGTCAGATAGGCAGTCGCTCCATGTAAAATACTGGTATTCAGCTGCATCCGGTTAGACTGGAAGCCGACCCCAACATAGTTGGGAAAAGGCTAGGCAGATGATGATGATCATAGTCTAAATAAAACTTGCTAAATTGTATTCTTACTGGAGGAAGTCACCGGCTCTTAAAATACAGGTAGATATCGTAACCGAGCTCTGGAGTCAGAGTTTCACATTCTTTTGTAACTCAGTTTATGTGAAGAAATAATTCATATATAGTGCACTTACCGAATCTGCACTTAGCGACAATCGGTTTAGTAGCGTCACTAGGTTCTCCAGGTCCAGCCTTGTTGATGGCACGGACCCTGAACTCGTAAGTGCAGCCTTCCTTGAGGCCATCCTGAGTGGCTGCCAGGCAGTCACCAGGGACCTCCTTGCCGGTTACCCAGTCCTTGCCGAACTTCTCCTGTAAATGATTATGTTGTTATAGATATGGACTGAGTAAAATATATATACCTACGACTACTTTTTTACGTTCTTTAAATTTATATGTTTTGTTTTACTAAACTGCTCGAGCTAACTTGTCTTTTATACGCACGCGTTTCTGTGACAGTAAAGTGTAAAGGTTCCAGCGTCAGACCAAATAAAAAACCAAGACAGAGCGCTGCGAATAATACAGTGAAGCATGCCAAAACTACACCTCCGCTCTGTGCATACACACTCACACGCACACTTCTACAACCATTTACAATGACACTACAATCAAACTACACCTTACTAAGAGCACACATGTTTACGAAACCGGTTTCACGTCACTATTGACAGCGCTGTCATGGTTTTTTATTTGGTCTGAGGTTCCAGCCACTTTCTTTAAAGATCTTCTTGTTATCGTGTCGATGGTATTCTTCTTCGTGGTTTTTTTTTATATTAAAAAATATTAGCCATTATTGCCCAGTAAGTGGCCACGTTTATTGCGGCATCAGTGGCATTCTTTTTTAGGCCATCCGAGGTGTAGGTGAACGGGAACTTAGGATACTCCCAGCAAGTGGGACACTTACACTTAAGATTTGGGTAAAATCTGAACTTTTTAGAAATAAAAATAACTGTTATTTACCTTGTACTCGATGACGTAGCCAGTAATTGGTGCACCGCCATCGTTGTCAGGCTTCTGCCATTTGACGTCTGCGCGATCCTTGTTCCAGTCGGTAAGTTCCACATTCTTGGGTTTTGATGGTTCGTCTAAAGTACAAGAAAATAAAGTTAAGATTCGATTTCATAGATAAGAATCGAGAATTTACCAGAAAATAATTTAATTGCTTCTTTACCCCATGGGTCCTTAGCCAGTACAGGCTTGCCAAAAAGACCAGGTTCACTGGAACCGATCTTGTTCACAGCACGAATCCTGAACTTGTAAGTTTTCTTCGGAATCAGATCTTCGACCTTGTACTTCAATGGCTGGCCAACAGGCACTTCCGCCACGTTATCCCATCCTGCTTTGAGGGACATGTCCTGGAAGAGAAGATATTGTATTTAGTACCGCATAATTTACAGACAAAAATTACTAGTTTTTTTTTGTAGCAATTTTGCCTTACCTGTCTCTCAATAACATATTTGATGATCGGTGAACCACCATCGTCTTGTGGAGTCTTCCATGCAACAACACATGAGGTCTGGAATACCTCAGCGACTGCCACATCCTGGGGCTGAGTCGGGGCACTCTGCATGATAATACTGACATCCTTTGAGTCTTCACCTTGGGCGTTAGATAGCTTGATCGTGTATTTGCCAGATGCATCTCTGCTTGGTTTCTTGACCTTAAAGAGGACCTTTTCTTGCTCAACCACTGCCTCGATTTCTTTGGCGGGCAGTGCTTTACCGTCCTTCCATAGCTTAGCTTCGATTGGTGTTTGACGGGTGCCGGAAACTGGAAACAACCATGAATGTTATATAGAACATGTCCCAATATCTAGCTAAAATGTCTCAATAGGTCAATTATTTTTGGAAACTTACTTTTATAAGGCACCTCAATGACGAAAGGCCTATCGTGTGGTCCGCAGAACTCGTCCGGACAATCAATAGAGGGCTTGGATTCGCCCTTCTTGACGGTCAGCTTACAAGATGAAGTCAACTTGCCAGACTCGCAGAGAATCTCACCGTCATCTTCCATCTCCAACTTGTTGAAGATCAGCTGGTGTTTACCACCGCCCAGGTTCTTGATTTCAATCCTGACGGAATTCGAAGGTAAAGTATTAAATTTAGTAAAATCGAATTTGGGAATTCCCAAAGCAATTTCAAAGATTCCTTGATGAATATTTGATACAAAATCACAGAATTTTCAGAAGAATAGATCAGAAAAATCAGTAGACTGAAAATAAGCATGAAAATAAGACTTCTCGAAAACACGTAAGTCAAAAAAGATGGTCGCTATCTACTTTGTGTAGAAAGTGTTATATTTGAAGTAGTGTAAAGTAATAGAAGACTCACCTTTCATTGGGTACAATAGGTTGTCCATTGAAAGACCAAACTGCTTCAGCAGTCTGGTCCTGCAATTCAACTTCTAAGACAACCTTGTCCCTCTCAATTGCTTCTGTGTCCTTCAACTTCTTGTTGAAGCGATTCGAGTCTGAAAGGCAAAACACCATTTTATATAACTCGAAAAACCCAACATACATGGTTACCTACATCGCGACGAAGTAAACGACTGTTTCGATGAAAAACTATTTTTGGAATATTGAGACACTGAATGAATTGCTAGGTAAAGTTTAGGTCTAGTTGTTTCAGACAATGAACTATTACAAACAAGCCCATTTCACGGATGAGACATTCTTAATATGTCACCATACTATTAAGATAATTAATTGGTTGGCGACGCCTTACAAATCAATTTGTTTGGTATACGGTTTGTCTTTAAAATATAAATCTAAATCTTGTAAAGGGGCAATTACAATACATAATAAAAAAGTGGAATAGATATAATATTAAAAAAGTGCTTAGATACTTATTTGCCGAATATCCGAACCGATCCCATTCTGAAGGCAGGGATTTTAATTAGGATGGACGCGTAATAATAGAACAGATGTGATTATGAGAGAAGCATTCGTAGCCAGAAATCTTTTGAATAAGGTCAAAATGAGTATTGTATTTTCTAAATATGACGAAAAATATATTTTTCTTCCAAATCTAATACTATTACTGCTAGCCTATATCATCCCAGTGCTGGGCAAGGCCCTCACCCCATGACTTCCAAATCTAATAATTGATGATTTTAATAAAGAACTTACAATTGACAATCAATTCGCAAGCCGTCTCATCGGCGTTACTGACGCACTTGAAGTTGCCAGCGTCAGTGACCTTGGCGTCCTTGATCACCACCTTGCGCTTGCGACCCTCCTTCACGATTGTGATGCGCTTGTCTACCTTCAGTGGTTCGTCATTCTTGTACCTGTTGAAGAGAGAGCACGAGAAATTTGAAAACTTAAACAGTTTATTCGGGTAGACAGAGGTATTAGAAATTCATTAGGCAAATATATAAATCTCTCTAAATTAAAATGTCTCTTTCCAACTTCTAAGACCATCAAATTTGCTTGTTTCGGAAATTCAATTTTAACAATGACTAAAACACAGTTCTAAGCTAAAGAAAAGACATCGTTATTCCTACACAAGACAGCTGATTTAAGTAAAATTTCTTACCATTTCACGTCACCACTAGCATCATCCAGCTCACAAAGAAGTGTGATGGTATCTTTCTCAATCGCCTGTTGCGATTTGAGAACCTTTGTGAACTTGTATGGGTATTCTGAAATTAAAAAGTATGCCAATGATTATTCATTCATCATTTTAAATTACATCTTACGTTGGAAATTGTAAAGCTCATAATGGTCTACTCACCCACAATTTTAACCTCAGTCTCGGTCTTGTCAGTTTGCTTCTCGATCTTACAAGTGTATTTGCCAGCATCTTCAAACTTACAGCTCTTGATGACTAGCCTGCAGACACCTGACAAGTCCTTAGAGATAGAAAATATATCGCCGTCTTCCACTTTCTCTTCTCCTTTCCACCAGGAAACGATGGCGAGACTGTTGGAGACGGCACATTCCAAGACGCATTCGTGCTTTGTGTAACCACTGGTGGTCTTCTTCAGTGGTTTCGTGAACGTGTAGGTAGGGTCCGGTTCATCTACTTGCAAGAAAGCAGTGCAAGTAACGCCGCCGACCTCAATGGTAATTTTACCCGTGTCTTCGACCTTTGGGGCCATGATGATCAGTTTGTAGGAGTCTCCTTCGTTTGTCATCTTATACTTAGATCCGGGGAATAGTTCCTGTAAATATTTTAGTGGATGTTTTAATATAGCTGAAGTCAAAACGATGCGTTAGAATTTTACTGTATTTTAAACAATTTTACTTACATCTTTCCGGAACAACCATTTCGCCTTTGCATTTGGTTTAGTAAAGATGGCTTCGAATGTAACCTTCTTATCCTTGCCTTCTTTCGCGAATTGATCTACGAGGGGCTTCAAGAACGACTCTTGTTTCTGAAAACAACGTCCGTTGGACATAAATATACCTGTTCCGACATGAGACGGGAGAGTGCATAACACAAAAATGTGCTCTTCATACAAAAGCTTTGAGTGCTGACCATCAAGAAACCTGCCTCTTTATCGCTGTCAACGTCTCGAGCGAACAGTAACTCATGTGCAAAAAAATCAACGAAAACAACTGAACTCGTATGTAGTATCCGAGGCGTTAGAATCGTCAGCCATTCTTACATCACCGCCACCCACACAATCATGTGAACTCCATGCTATTGTACAGAAATTGGAATTTCTATAGTTTTCTTTTAATAAATTGTGCAAAAGTGGGCGTGATTTTATTTACGTAAATCTTAATTTAAGTAATATACATTTGACCGAACAAAAATGATGAATTTTGTAGAAAGATTAAACCATTTTTTTACAACGCATATGTATAGAAACGAATATTCAGTATTCATCATTTTTGAAAGGATTTTATTTATACTGGAACATTGAAGTCACTGTGCATAGAATATTGAACCGGTGCGCTGTGCTGCTAGTAAAATATCGACGAAGATGTGCACAGAAGAATTGCTTAAGAAGAGAATAGAAGAATAGAGTACCAAAGATGTGCTGGACTGACTAGTCGGTGACCACGTCGCTGTTGATCAAATAATCTGAAAAAATCATTGAAATATTCCTGCACGAATATCTGCTAAGTTTAATCTTAAAGCCGAAATATTTATTACAACAGGTAGAGTTGGTTATTTATAATATCATAAAGAAGATTGATAAGTAGTAACAGTTTCTATTTACATCATTCACAAGATACGAGCTTTTAAGAAGACTGAGCATGTTAAATCTGGTTGCTGTTTTAAGAAACGAAGAAATTAATTGAATAGTCATTTATCCAAGTTTTAGTTTTAATTATGTTCAATAGTGTATAGCAGACATTAATGCAAGATTTTCTGTCATAATTCAACCAGATTATAAGATCATACAGATGACCGCGGGACACAATGCTGTGCGACAAATAATTTGCATTTTGTGATATTACACTTCAAGATGCATTGTGTCTATTGACGTTGCTGTCAAACCTCGTCTCTTTTGAACGAGTGTAGCACCGGCCAATCCGGAATCAGTTCAGCCAGTGACGGTCTTCTATTATGGGATCTCTACAAAATATCCATTTATTCTTAGTAATTTATCTTACTGTGAAAATTTATGATAATGTTCAAGACTCTAAAAAAATCAAGTTATTTGTCCTATATCAAATGTACTATAGACACATTCAAAAATACAAATGCTGATTACAATATTGCCATATGCCTTAAACATTATAATCAACATAATTTAAAAAATTCCAACATCTGCGAAACACCGGATGCATCGGCTGAAATTAATGAAGTAAATAATGAGGAATATAATTATTTTGATAATAATGACGTGATAGAAGCTCTTCAATCCGACGTCAATATAGACCTGCAATTGAACATAGTGGACACCAATTCAAAAGTAACAATAGTCATCAAATTCATTCCACTTACATTGCCTGAAAGTCATGTTCAAGTTATAGAATCATGAAGTGGTGATACAAAAACCCTTGTTAATTTAAAATTCAATTTAATGCATTTGTTTATTTATATCGCTCTGTAACTACTGACTACAACTTGTGTAAATATTTCTCTCTGATGTTTACATAATAAAGATCTAGAATTTCTTACATCTTTGATGGGATGGAACTTCTGATAAGCTTCTGATATAAGTAGTCCATTTTTCTTTGGTTGTTGAAGTCAGTAACTTCAGAGGTATTTTTAGTTTAGTTATTTTATCATTCGTGGTTTTAATTTCAATCATTATTTAGAAGTTCTTTTCCGTCCATTTGAAATCCAAATATTTCAACAGCTTTTAAGGTTCCATGTTTATCAATATCATGATTGTTAACTGTAGCAGATTTCAAATGATCAAAAAATCCCTTTTCATTTTAACTTTTTTTTTATCTTTCCTTTTTATCGAACCTTTATTTTGACAGCCTCCATCAATTCGGGCCAATCAGGTATTATTTCAGGCAGAGACATTCGTCTCCTTATGTCATAGATACCCTAGAATTTTAATAGTTATGTTACAACAGAGCAGCAGAATCGAGAATTAACTTGAAATTGAAATCAAGCTTTATTTTTAGGAAGCCATAGATGAAACATGATTGAACTGTGAGTTAGGTATAGTTTAGTGCTTTTAATTAAGTATTTTATGTTATAATTCTGCTTTGCTTACATTACTTGATCCGGAACCTACAGAAAACCAGGGAAATAACTTGTTAAAATACCATCCAGCCATTATTTCAACGTCAATATTTCTAGTAGGTTTCAATATTATGTAAACAATTCATATTGTAACATTGACATGATTTTGACATTTATACTTGTTTTTTTTAAGACGATTAATACTATTATGACCTTTTTGCATGCATGCTCAGAACTTATTTATTTATTTTATAAAGCAAACATCGATTGGATTCGATGGTAAAAAAACCAACATATTATTATGAGCTATTCCGTTCACTGGGTATTTTTATGCCCATACTTTTATAATTTAAATTATTTGATATTCCGAAACAAAATTAATGACTCCCTTTTAGGAACTCAACATTGATAAATTAACTTTTTGTTAGTATTTCGTAATGTAGAGAAACTGGAAATGTAAGATGGAATGAACGATGATGCTATATTTTAAAATACTGATGACCTTGACCCAGTTCCAGTTCAAGGATGATCTCCTCTGAGCTGGGAATCTACCCATCTCCACGCCTTCAGAAACGACCACTATGAAGCCGTCGTCCTCGAAATATCCAGTTTCTAAGCCCTAAGAATTAAATGTCATGATGCATAGTGATATAATTAAAAGTATTAGAACATACTAAACAAATCTGCTCAGTTAACATTATTAAATAACTCAAAACAGAGTTATACAACATTTTTTATATAAAGCTCTGGTAAGAACTCTTGATGCAATTGACGAAAATAAGTAGTTATGACGAATGGAATATATAGGTTAAAAAAAGTTTGGCGTTGGTAATTCCAAACAATTTTTTTTATGCTTTTAACGGTTCTCTGTAGAAACATGGATCAGGATCTAATTCATCCAATTGCATCAAGATGTTCCTTAACTTCAAGTTAATAAAGTGCTAATAGAAGCTGACTAAAACTTATATATTTATTATCATGTTGCATGCTACTTTATATTCTACTTGAAAGCATTGGTTTCATAGCGTAGAATATACAATATCTATAACTTGTTATTCACAAGAATATAAAACATTAAAACAATGTTTGGCAGTTTCTACAACTCATTATTTCGATGTATTATTAGCCCGATGGAGCTGTCTACTCATTTATAAATAGTTTTAAATAGACTGCAAGACAATGCAGTAAAAATCAGTGCTTATTTTGATCTTGATTCAAGCAATAATAAATATATGTGGCATTTCTATTCTTAGAACGGTCTAAAGATCTAATTCTGATCTGCGTTGCCTTGCGTCATTATCTTTATATTTAGGTTTATTTATATCATTTTAAATAGCGTTTATATCACCATCTTCTATAATCCAATCATTGTTGATTGGTGTGTGAAAATCAATAACTGTTGTGTGTTTGAAAAGAAAATACACCTTACCCTTTCCACTTTCTTCAATGGTGGAATTGGCTTTTCTGTCTCCTTGAGGTCTCCCCAATCAGGGTCATCTTTCTTTTCGCCCCATTTGGCGTACTTCCTCTTCTTGAGCATAGCACGGAAGTCCATGCCGCTGGAGTCTGTGTGAACATGATTGTTATTTATGTGACTGCAGATGCCAATGATAACAGTTTTGATATCACGAGGAGATATACTCTTTGTTGTTGGTTGGCGAGTAATGTATTGTTTACAATGTTATGAATTTATTGCACCACTAATTAAAGCACACAATCTATAATTAAATTGCCATTTTTCTACTATGTGCTTTTCAAAAATGTAAAGCAGGTGTATTTTTTCCTAACTTACCAGATACGTATAGCTGCATCTCAGCTGAATCTTCTCCATGAATGTTGCTAACCACAACCTTGTATTTGCCCTCATCATTGGGCTTGACTTTTCTCATGCACAGGGTGATGAGACCAGTTTCACCATCGGTATTGAACTTGAAACGACCTCCTTCGATGATCTCTCCCACACCCTTGTAGAACTTGAATGTGGGCGCTGGGTTACCCTCCACTTGGACCGTGAGGTAGCCAGTTTGATCTAGTTATTGAATAAAATACGGTGTTAGACATAATATCTGATCGAAACAAAATTTTATGAATTAGCAGGTAAAAGAAGCCGAGAACAATGTCGCAAAGATATCATAAGTAACACAAAAATGACACCCTAATGTCGTTGGGATGCTATGGCAAATAACTGTTGCAGAATGAATCAGTACTGCATACCCATGAATGCTGTTTTTATACATCAAGCCATAGTGTACATTTCCAGTATAAGCTGACCTGTCATTGTACGGAAAGCCTATACAATGCGATATCAACTTACTTATTTATACTGGAAATGTATAACTTGAGCAGTCAGTCTAACAGTATAATTTTATTTTGAAAAAGAATTCCTAAGTCATTTCGATATTCTCACCTTCAACAGCAGAATAACTTTCTTGTACATCAACGATGACCGGAGGTCCTCCACTGCCAATAGGCTTGAGAGGCACCGACGGTTTGTTGATGAGGTCTTCAAGGTCCTGCACCGACGGTCTTCTTGCATCGCCGGATTTTCGTCGCTATAACATCAGAATCATGTGAGTCATTTTTGTCTTGTAAGTTTTTATGAGCGGGGTTAATCACTTTGAAATCAACAAATAAATATTGTACAGCAAATGGAGGAAATGTATGGAATGGAAAAATCCAATTTTTTTAAGAATTAATGTAAAAAGTAAAGGTTTCATAAATGATTATTCGTACTCAAGTCAAGTAGTAACTCGATGACTGTTTGGTAAAAAATGGTCCATTTACTATACATATTTCAGAAAGTAGTTAACATAAAAGGGAGCATTATAAACAATGATAAGTTAAACTTCTTCGTATTCATCAGTAATAACATTGAAAGAGTATTTAGAACATTTATATTCATCAGCAGTTTCACCATAAATCGATTTATTTCGTTAATAAACTTGAACTCGTACTTTTAAAATTACTAATCTATTGGTGATGTAAAAAAAATTATAGTTCTCGCAGTACAGAAAATGAATTTGAATAATATCAAAATAATGTATATTCTGATGGTGAAACAAATGACAAGTCAAAATTACTTAATCAAAGGTCATTAAAACGTTATGAAGAAGACGCTCTAGTCCGATATAGATTGAAGAATTGCTCGGTTGGTAACTGAATGGCAAAGTAGATGATACATTAGAATATTATGACAGTTGTACTTCGTTATGAGCGTTAGCCAAATGACCTGACAACACTGGACTTCCTGACAAATGTAGCACAAGTGTACTCTTACATATCTTCACGCTTTCCTGTACAAGAACAGTAAAAGCAGAACATATATCTTGTTTGAATTTGATTGAGTTATTAGTATAGGTTTTCAACAAGATTTATTGTTGTTTCGTGTTGATCTTCCTGATAGGAGTGTGCCAAACTCATCATCTACGTCATATGACTGACATGATTATTAAGATGTGAGATAAGCAGAAAACAATGTAGGTCGTGGACATTGCATACAATCACGTCTACAATGTATGAGTCTATTTGACAGGTCACTTAAAGTCATACAAAGTAAGGGTGAGCCTATTGCCAGACTCGGTGCTGCTACTGAAAAATATCCTAGTGGAAAAATACAAAAAAAATTGCCCATGGAAGAGGCAGGTGTGGATTTGAGAAAAAACGTTGAATGAAAAAAGGATGTAAGAGGCGTCTAAGCGTCTGAATAGCAATTTTTAAACTTAGATTTCAGTCAATGAACTGAATCATTCAGTTCTAGATAAAATTATTCTTACTTCATTAACTATTGCAAAAAATATTGTATAATATTATTGAGTTATCTCGCTGAAAGATAACATTGCTTACGCAACTGTTTGCTTAGCTAAAATTAACGCAAGTTGGCGTCAAACTATGAATTTCTTGGAATGCATTTGATTTAAATGAAATAATTAACAGGTGTATCGTAATAACTGATTTATGACCACATTAGTGGAGCTTCATAATTCAGAATTGTCTGAAAATAATCTTAAACTGATGAATTTTCTGAAGGATAGTTAACTTTAGATTCTGAAATAGTGAATCAAGTTTATGAAAGTGTGTCAAAATCTAAGGATTTTGTCTTGACTCGAGAAATAAAGCACATTCTATCATACGTATAATATAAAACCTAGAAAATGGGCTACGAACTCTCTATTAAAAAGAAGTTTAACTAGGAGAAACTTTTTAATGACCTCTAATTTTTCCGGGACATGTAATACATAGAACAAAAGCAGTTTCATACTTACCGGGTCATCCGCAGGTGCAGGTTTAGGAAAGGCAGTAAACGGTTTTTTAGCAACCGCTGCCATTGTTAATCACATATAATCACTTCGATGCCACAAAATAATCGAATGTCTCGTATTTAATACTTAATATAACAAAATTAAAGTTTATAACTGCATCACACTATATCACAGTTTCATATTACGTTTACACAAAATTATCTTAAATGTTTAAAACTATTTTTAAAAGAATGAAAAGTTTTAAAAGTTCTCTTCTCTCATGCGGATCATCCATGTTTGTGAAAAAAAAGCTTCTAATTAAATGCTATTAAATTATATTTACTTCCTAAGTGTTACACCTTGTTTTTATATGTTTTTTGTTTTATTTTGGAGTCGTTTAGTGAAATTTCGATTTGGGGCAGTTCGTTAGTCGTTCCATGCAAAAATGGGCGCGAATGTCAAAAGACTGAAGAAGGGGTCGTGTAGACATGGTCGCCGGGCAACGGTGGGGTGCGGGGGCAAGTGGGCGTCTATTTGTGCTCAGCACAAATCAGCAGACCAATACAATTAATTATCAGATTAAGGTGAGCCATCCGTGCAGCATGTTCTTGAACGTTGCTGCTAATATATGTGTGAAGTTATCGCCGACAGTGATGCGCCGTGTTCTCACCAATGTTTGGCTTTGAACCGAGGAAGCTCTCAGTTTCGGTTCATGATTAATGATTCGCATTTTTTTCAAATTGACACCTGTAATTAAGGTCAATGGGTTTTTGCTGAACTACTGCGGATGATTCGAACTCTTGCCTTGGCTATAATAGTTGTAGATACCACATTGTATTACGTCGGTTAATATTAAAACAATCAGTTGGGTGTCACAGCCAAACAGCAGTTGTCTCGAGGAGACAAAGTGGGTGCGCGTGTTTGTCTAGATTAATAAATAATACGAGATTGAGGGGTTGCGCAAGAAGATCGAAAGATTGATTGGCACCCTGGTATTAATGCATTCTATTCACATAATTGTCATAGTTGGCAAGTGAGTTCGTGTCGAGAGCGCCTGCATTGCTGTCGAGCCGACAAATTTTGTACGCTGGCATTTAAAGTTATCTTTTCATATTTTGATTCTGGTATCCCGTGCTGTGTTTGCCTTTTTTGCGCATGCTTCAATTGGAGTACAAAAACGGGTATGTCTGTTCCTTTGGCTACATTTAAAAGTAAACATATTAAAACTAGATTATGAGGATAGGATCCTTTAGAGTATGTTTTGATAAGAAAACGAGCTTCATTTTTACACTTGTCCATGTCAAGATTAATTTGAGGAACTAACTGCCGAATATATTGGCATTATGACCCTTGCCAAATTTTTCTGATGGAGTAGTTCTGTCTCAGCCCACTATTCAGTCGCCCGTGGTCTGCCCACGCGCATTTTAGTTATTTCCTATTCGACCATTATGTCAATCAAAGATTCGCTTTATTTCTATTTGTGGACCGTCCTTGTTTTTATTTATATCCTATTAATTATTTTTGATGTCATAAACAAAGCTTTTGTTATCTATTCAGCTACCTGTTGTATTGTTTTTATCATATTTTTATTCACAGATATACTTTTTGTCCCATACTTTGGTAGGTACCAAGTATGATAACATATTTATTGTTTTTATTAAACTTGGTTTTGTATATCATTTTGACTGCACAACGCCACCTAGCCAAACTTTGTCTAGATTATTTTTCGTCCTCGCTAGCTCAACAACATATCTAATGTTTATTTTTAATGCTTTAATGCATATTGTCATTACATTGCCATCATTATAATTTACGGTTCAATTAAGGCAATCAATCTTTTGAATTCTATTTTAGGTGTCAACATTAGTCGTACCAATCAATATATCGAGACGTATATCTTTTTAACAGTATGCGACGGACATAACTCAGTCGTGCTGGCAAGTTGAGGCAGTTAAGGGTGAGAACGTTTCAAGAACAGTCGTTTCGCTCTTGGCCTGATTACTATACTCATATTTATACTAATAACGATCAATCATAACAGTGACAAGCGTTCTCCTGGCGCACGACGCATTGTGCTCACTTTGCTTCATTAACCGCGCCCGCGCCATATTCTTTCACGTTATCACCAGTAACAGGTGCGTTTTCTTTATTAATTACTCTAGTGAATATTTATTCTGAAGCCTCATTTACTTCTTTAATGTTTTAGGCTTGATTTATTAGACTATTTTCAATCAAATTTATTGTCACTTCCGAAATATATTCATTATTATCAAGATTGGTTCTTTCATCACCTCCTTGAAATTGTTTATTGTGATGGATGATAGATACTGTCTAATCTTAGAAAAGTTTATATAAAATTTCACTTCTTGCGGTCTAACACCCAGCCCACTTGCATAGCTTTACATTGGAACTTTGACGTTGTAAACGTGTCAGGAGTTAATGCATTTCATATCTACCTTATGAGTCACCAAGTTGACATTATTATCGCCTTATTTGCGTCATAGATACATAAATGTTGGCTCCAAACGAAATTCATTGGTAATTATAGAATCTTTGTTTAGCTTCCGTTCCTATAATATTTTATACGCATGATTAGAAAAATTATTTATTTGTTTAATTAAATACAGTGTTTTGCGACGTTTACAATTAATTTAAAATGTTTTTGACATTTTGTGGCATCTGTAATTATAATTATTACATGTAACATATATGATAGAATTTATTGAGGTAATCTATTCAACTGTCGGAAATTATTTAGGTAGTTTAATATGGTCATCATAGATATTACTTTTGTATACATTGTAATACATAGAATTATAACAGTTATTGGGTGCTTAAGCTATAAATTGAATACTTCCATGCATTTTCACAATAACGCAATAAATAACCTTGCTTCACGCTATTAATTTTAGCTTTTATTGTTACGTTGAGTTGAATAAAGTTATTGATTTATTTGTTATTTACTTGTGCGTGCGGTGTCGCAAACGCTATATTATTATATTAGGATTAGGAGTTACTAAACACAGTTTTTTCGAAAGCGATAAATAATATGGTCGGTAGTCGTGTCACTATGAAATAATGCCATTTATTTATCCCCTACGATCAATTAAAGTGTTTTTGGTTTAAAGTTGTATTTTAATAGGATTCATGCATAGATTTTAAGTGTCGTCATAATTATGGTTTTACTACTAATTAAATGTTTAATATAGTGTTAGAATGACAAGGTATTAGTAGCACTGGTTCTATTTTTTATTTACAAAACATAAATACGGTTTTCGGAATTGGAATGTAACATAAAATAATGATGTATTTCTTCTATGCCACGTTTTTTTGATCATAGAGTTTTTATTTACGACGAATATGAAATTATTCACTGTAAAATTAATCACTTTGAAATCTTCTATGTTAGCCACGAGTCTATTTTTTTCTATGACATGTAAAATAATCTAAACAGATAGTTTTCCACACATTATATACCTCTTCGGAGATGAACTCTCCCGGCCTGGCGCGTTTCTTTTTTGAAAAAAAAGTATAAGTTTTAGTAAAACATTCTCTGTTAAAGTGTGCTCATATATAAAATTCTGTACAAATAGATATTGAGTGCTTAAAAGTTAATATTTTTGTGTTTATGTATGTGTGTCAGATGTAGTAGTGTCAAATGTGAACGTGTTAATGTGTAGTGTGAATTTGTATGTGCATAATTAATCATATTTATAAATTATTGCTTATTATAATTAGTTTTTCCCACTAATTTGAGAAAAATATTTCGAAGCATTTACATGTTTCGCGTAGTTAATGCGAGTCAGTAAAGTATTGTTTTAAAACATTTGTAGCTCTTAAAAGTGATAGTAAAATGTATGCATTTAGAAAATTATTAGTAGAAAACTAAAAAGTAAAATTAGTTGTTGGAAACTGAATCAAGCCATTCTAAAAGTAAAACTAACAAGCATGGTTGATGAGGGAAACAAACGTTAATAATAATACAGAAACTAAAAGCTCAGACAATAGACCTGAGCTTTTTGGTGATTGGCTATTGAGCAGAGGCCTATGTTGAGTAAATTCCATTGCATTTTTACCCATTACGCCTCTGCTCAAATTACTTTTCATAATAGATTTCTAACTAATGCTGCTTGCTCTTTTCCCTCATCAACTAAAAAGGTCAAACCCAGCGATGCTCTGTCACATCGTAAACCCGCTGGTCGGCAAAGCGGTCACTAGATCTAATTCTAAATAGAACGTCTAAAAAGAAAAAGATATGTATAAAAGAGTTCGGACATTGTAAAGATTGCAACTAAAGTTTACTAAAGGGTCTTAAACTAGCTCTTTTTAAGCTATTGAAGACGCAGCTTTTTGAAAAAGGGATACAATGTAATGAGAGTAATGAAAGGAAGATTGTGTTTTTGTTTCTTTTTTATTTTCTTTTTCGAAAACCAATGATTCGCTTCGACTTGTATTGTCGAGCGTGTATTTGTGGGGGATGGGGATATGAATAAATGTCATTGTAAAACTATTGTGTGGTAAAAAACTAATTATCACAATATCTTCCCTGTAAATAAAACTTATGTCTACATATGAGTAAAAGTCGTCCGTGTAGTCATGTGTGCAACAATAGAAGAAAAAATTAAAAAGACAAAAAAATGCTTTGCAAAAGCGAGCAGCGTCCACCTAAAACTGACCAGATCCAATCGGTCTCACCTTTTTCTCGTCTAATACTTCGCCGGGACGTAATTTCGTGACCTGTTGTTGAAAAACATTGATAATCCCATAAGTAATATTAACCCTACCTAAATCTCCGCTGCCGAACCTGGGCCTGCCTAACCTAACTTTAGTTCATTATTGGTGCAATATCCTAGCGAGCGTGTGCAAAAGTTATTACGTTACAGTTTGCGTCACCTTCGTGTTAATCGTTCATGTTAGTGTCCGGTTCATTATCGTGATGTGTAAGACAAGCCTCCTTAGGCACACCATTCCTGTAAAAGATTTCGTCTCGACACGACCAATCTCTGACCATTATTTCGTGTGCGTAACGTGCTGACAAGCTGTGCAGTTTATCTGTGTGTGCGTACTTCACAAAGTTGTGCAATTTAGCCTTGTGCTCCGACGACAAAACGTTTCTTAGACAGATACCTGGATAATTACATTAACCAATATATTCCATGTCTTGTAACTAAATGTTTTATCAAGGTTCATGTGATTATCCAGTATTACGTGTGAAACAGTGTTTTAAACCGCGTCGGATGCAAATGCATTAATAATACCGTATACAGATATAGTTAAGAATTTGTCACGGCAATAATAACATTCATTTATAACTCATAACGTTTTATCTTTTACCTTCTTCTCTTCGATCACCTCACCGGGTCTTAGTTTTCTATTCTCCTGTGGATTACGTTTTGCACGGTCTTAATATCGCTACATACACGATTCAATATCAGTGTTTTCAAAAGTATCTGCTGTGACATTGCTAAACTCTGTTTAATCTAAAAGCAAGGAATTAAGGGTCTAAGCTCAACTCCACTGTAAACCAAGTCATTCTCTAATTCCTCTGCTAAAGCGTTCTGGTAATACAAAGCATCATCTTACTCAGACGATTATGAAAATGTCTTTTTGAAGGGTCTATGCATTCGTGTTATGGGTTCGGCTTGAGAGAATAGGGTCTAATACTACTAGGGGCTAAAATTACTTTGTGGTGATGCGCTCACATCTGTGTAAATCACTCGTTGATTGCAAATTGCACGCGATTGGTTAGAAATCATGCTAGAAAATTGCAGATGTTGAAACAAATGCAGCAAAAATGTGAGGAAAATTCATGACGCTGATAAAAAGTTGGCAATCTGGTTTTTCGTCAAATAACTTCAGTTAATTTTATGAAATTCAAATATTTTCTTATGAATATTTTTTCAACAGTGGAAATAATGTAATTTTAACCAGAATACCATGCATGTTTAAAAGTGCAAATGCTGTTTCTGTGACTCAAACGCAGAGTGCTTTCAGCCGTAAAGCTTACGTTCTCAAAGAGTGATTCTGATGCCAGCGCTTCATAAGTATATTGTAACGTAACTAGGACTAAGACAGCACAATTGTACATATAGGTTTACAAAACAAGTCATACCTTCACTGAAATGGAGGCAATTTGTATCCAAGTACAAAAAACATTACAAAATGAATCTATTAAAAACTTATCTCTAAGAAAATATATGGGACTACATACCTCGTCGCTGATAATAAGGGAAGGACGTCTTCCCATTTCCTCCGGAGGAGGAATGAGGGAACCACGTCTTCCGACGGGTGCACCCGGTCCGAGTGAAGGTTTCCTTGGCGTTTCTGGTTTCGGAGACCTCTCACGAATGACTTCTATCTTGGGTGCTGCTGGTTTTTCTTCAGGTGCATTGATTTCTGGTACCTTTGGTATCGGCTGTTCATAACCATATATTTCAGTTAGTTTCATAAAAAGTTCAGGATTATTTTGTACAGCACCCTACTGTTGATACGGCACGCGGAGTTTTAGAAAAAGTTTGGCTTTGTAGTTATCTGTGTCAAAATTCAATTTGCTTCATCAACGGCTGCGTACTGTACGTTAGTTTTTTTTTTTTGCAATTGCATTTATTAGTACCTTGTCTGGTTTATCCTTAGTTGTTTGCGTGAATTCTGGTTTTTCGAATTTCTCCAGTTCAGGCCTGTCGTAATCAGCAATTTCTGGCAGATCCTCAGCCTTCTTCTTGACTGAAGTGACCTTGGCCTTCTTTGCTTCTTCTTCAACCTTTTCTTCTTTTACTGCCAGTTTCTGTAAGTCAAATGCTTGTTTAACATCGATGTCTAAATTGTCTCTATTTGTGTTGGCGAAACAATTTCTATCTATTACCTATTTCACAGGGAGAGCACGTGTCTATAGAAGTTTAAGTAGTTGTGTATATATAGTTTTTTCGTTATCAATAGTATTGTGTAGCTTATTAGAATTTTTGACAAAATAAAAGGGATTGGTATTATTTTTAATTTAACATTTTTATACTTACGGCCATACTTACCATTTCACTGAAAATCTATAAATAACACATTTTATACATTTGAAATTGTGACGGAATTAATAAGCAAAAGCAGAAGCAGGAAATGTGAGAAAACTATAACATGCATACAGACATTAAACTATTAAAAGTGTTTTATTAATACCCGCAAACATTGCTTTACAAAATGTTAACCTAAATACTAGAACAAAATGTGCATCTATTTTACAAATTTACATTAAATCTAAATAGAAATAGTGTTTCTATATTGATTACAAAGGAACTAGTATACAGTGCATCTATATCTACTAATAGAGTCTATTGAAAGACAGATGTGCAATTTTCGAAGAGTCTATCTAGGTGTTTGTGCAAATGTGCAAATGCTCTACCACTCCTGTTACCAATATAATTGTGCATTGTGCAAATATCCTGTGCAGTAACACTGTGGGTGCTTATGTATACCTCTTCAGGCGATTGAGGTCTGCTGCTATAAGCGGGCTGTGGTAATTCAAATGTGGCTGGTATACTTTCATCTTTTCCTTCAGTCGTTTCAGCCTATACAGTAAATTTTATTAATGGCGACCGTACGATGTGTACGAATTTTGCAAGCATTTTGACAACTAATTTCGTAACAATCAAATTTTCAACACTTCATACATTGAAAAATTTTGGTTGTTACCAAAATTTGTCATCTAATTTCGAACTCATGGAGCCAATCAGAGTATGCAAAATCCTGTGCGTTTTTATGAATGTGTGTGCGTGTCTGTTTAAGCGATGAATGTGTATTGATGACTGTGTGTGTACCTGAGGGGATTTAGCCCTTTGCCAGGGAGCGGTCGTATCTGGTGTTTCGAGTAACGTTGGCTTATATTTGTCTTCTAGCTCTGGTGTTTGTTCAGCCTGATCAGTAAAATGTTTAGTTACTACCTATACTTTATTTTTATCTTTCAGAATAATTGATTTATTTATGTTTAAATATTCTCTACCTGTGGTATTTCAGGAATGACCTGCCAAGAGAAGGGAACCACCGGCGGTTCATCCTTATTTTCCGGTTCTGGGGTCATGAGTGTTGGTACCTGATGATATATTCAACATTTTACCGACTGCAGAATGTGAGTTGCATTTGATTCTTAGTTATGTTTTATTGTGTGTAAGTATTGTGCAGTTTTCTTTGTAGTGTATATGTGTGTGAGTAAGTGTGCTGGTATGTTTATATGTTACCTCTAAGTGTTGTTTTCTCCATGGGTATAGTGTTTCTGTTATTGTGGGTAAGTTTAGTGGTTTCTCTACTTTAGGTTCGTCCTCCTAACAAAATAATATAATCTTTAATTTATATAATTTCTTAATCATACGGAAAACTAACTACATACATTTAATATTTTTATACCTTAGGTATTTGAGAAGCTACTTTTCTAGGTTCCTTTTTATCTTCAATAGATACTTTATGAATTTCAATTTCCTAAAGTGGAATGAATTCCTTCGATTTTTTACTTTATTGAACAGTGTATGAAAATAATAAATGTTCTAAACAATTAATAAACTACCTTTGGTTTTTGTAGTACATTCTTCATGGGTTCCTCAATAGGTTCTGAGAGTATATTTTCACTTTTTAAAACTATTATAGGCACCTGAGATACCTATCTCAGGTGCCTATAATAGTTTTAAAAAGTTACTAGATTGTGATTCTAGATTTGAACATAAATAAGACTTAACAATGAAAAGACAGGCTACCTTGGTTTTCTGTGTAACATTTTTGGTTGGTTCTACATTGGGTTCGGATAACTTCTTATGAGGTTCAAATTCCTAAGAAATAGTTTCAAAGTTTATAATAATTGATAATACTAAACTTTAGTTTGAGCAATTTTTTTGTTTAGCGCTATTTATATGGCAAATAAAAATAAATAATTAATTTAAACTACCTTTGGTTTATCGTTTACGGTTTCAATAGTGGGTTCAGAAGATTTCCTTTTTGGTATTTCAGGTCCCTAAGAAATGGTTTATCATAATTAATTAGCTGTCTATGCAATTAACAATAATAACTAAATTATTTAAATTCATATACCTTTGTGTCTATTACATTCTCCTTCGCAGTTTCAACTATAGAATCTGCCCGTTTCTTTAAGAATGGAGGAGGTTCCTAGGAAATAATTTAAAATCCATTATATTGCTTCAAAAACTGGAACTATTAAAAAAACGATCACCACATGATATGTGTGTCCACAGTGTAGAGTATGTGATGTAATGTTGTTGTGTATGTAAGGCTAGAGGCAAATCTGAGCCAAAAACGTGGCAAAGTTTCGTGCGTGTTGTTCTCCTGAACGTGGCAATGTGGGCTTATCGCGCCTAGATAGCATTTTTTGACCACTTGCTACTTTGAAACGGAGTTTTACGCGCCTGACTTTTTGTCGCGTTTTTTTTCTCAGATTCGTCCCTACCCTAATGTAGTGAATACCTACCTCTAAGCTAGCCTTCTTCCTCATGAAGAAAGGTGTTTGTGTAGGTTTCAGTTGTTTGTCTGTTTGTGTTTTCTGTGTATCGTCAGGTTCCTAATAATGTAAAGTAATGGAAAGTTAAGTTATATTTGTAACTTTGTGTAATGTATACTTCAAATATTTAATTGTGAAAACTACCTTAGACTTTGGAGCGTCTTTGGTTGGTTCCGGCTCTGGTATTTTAGTCGCGGGTTCCTAATAAATTATTAAATTATTGTCAGTACGGTTTCGTATCCTAAGAAATTTTTATTCTCTTACTTATTACGTATTGAAAACATTTTTAATACCTCCGTTTTGCTCGGTCTACGCCAAGGATACTCAGATTCCTTTGGTTTATCCGTCAATAAATTATCTTCAGGCTTTTCTGGTTCTTTAACCTCTTTCTTATCCTGTACGAAAATAAGGTATTGTGTAAGACAATGTTTTACTAAAACAAATAATTATTTCCATCTATGTATTTATATTGACAGATGAAAAATATACCTCTTCAACATTATTTGTCTTGCGCCATGGATAAGCAGATTCTTTAGGTTGCTCTTCTGGCTTTTTCGTTTCTTCAGGAGTTTCAGGCACAACGATGTTCTATTTAACACAGTCATAAGTATTTGTAATAAAACAATTTTTAAGGAAATAACATCTTCATTATTAATTATTATTATTATTAAAATCATCTACCTCTACATCAAGACTAGGTTTACGCCATGGATACGTAGGTTCAGTTGGTCTATCAACAGACACCCTTCGTCTGGGTACGAATGGCTCATCGTCTATTACCATTGGATGTTTCTCGTCCTGTTTATAACGATAGTCAATATAAGTACTAGAAATTACCTATTGAAAATGTAAAAGAGAAAGAGATGTGAAAGAGAGAGAGAGAGAGAGAAAGAAAATGTGCTGACAACATTTATAATTCTATCTACCTCATCAACATGGCTTGGTCGACGCCAAGGATATGTTGGCTCAGTTGGTCTATCGATGGAAACCTTTCTTCTAACCTCTGTTTTTTGTATTTCTACCTGATCCTGTTCAAAAAGGATATTATTAGACTTTATTTTATTAGGGATTGCTACGAGATTATTATTTTTCTGAATAAGATGGAATACCTCATCTTCTTCACTGGGCTTACGCCACGGGAACGTGGGTTCAGTTGGCCGATCAATTGAGACTTTTCTCTTAGTTTTGGTTTCTGTTATTTCAATATTTTCTTTATCCTGTTTGAACATTTTATGGTTAATAAAGCTAAGTATCTATTTAATTTTATTTAAAAATATAAATGGAATAGTATTTGAGAAAACTTATCTACCTCATCATCAGCGTTACTTGGTTTTCTCCAAGGATACGTAGGTTCAGTAGGTCTGTCAATTGACGTTTTTCTTTTGATTTCAGTCTTTTCAACAGTTTCTATTTTCTTTTTCTTTTCTTTATCCTGTTATCCATGTAATAAAGAGTCATTAAATAGTGTTGAGCATTAAAACCTATCTTGTTAAATACTGACTACTTATACTATCAAGGCTTTTGTATATTATGTAATTTGCATATTGTGTAACATGTAACGTATACTTCGTAGCAGAGATACAAAATTAATATTGTAAATTAAGTCTACCTCATCAGGTTTGCTGGGTCGTCGTCTAGGTTGAGGATCTTTAGGCTTATCGATAGAAACTTTACGTTTTATCTCAGTCTTTTCCTCAATTTCTTCAACATCTTCAGTTTCCTGAGTGACAACCTTCTAATTAGTATTTATTGTCTTAAGAAGATTATTTGAAGTTTTAAATGATGTTTGAATTGTATACCTCAGTATCGTTTTCACGACGTTTTGGAACTGTTATTGCAGTAGGCCGGTCTAAGCTTTCCTTACGTTTCGGTTCCACTTTTTCAGTAGGTTCCTATTACACGATTTACAATTAAATAAGTACTTTCGTCTTTAAAATGTATGAGTGTGTGTATGGGTGTGAGTGTATGTGTATATACCTGTGTGTCTATTTTCGTAGGTCGCCACGGATATGTTTTATCTGAAGGCTTATCTGTAGTTACCGTATCTTCTACCTTTTTCTCATCCTATTTACAAAAATAAATCGTTCAGTATCTTGCACGTGTTCTTGTCGACGTCCCTCCGTAATGTAGTTACAACATCAATTTATACAATTATGTTATTGTCCAAGTTATTTACTGACACACGGTAATCAAACAATCGTCTGTTGACTGTTTGAAGTTTTAAAATAGAATTTGTATGTACAAAATAAAAGACAATGACATTTATGTTTCCATAGTTTTTGAACTTATAATTTTTTCCTATGGACATGCATGGTTTATGACATGAAACTTACCTTTAGTTTAATTTGCTCCATTTGAGGTGCTTCTGCCGCTTTTAATGTACTCTAAAATAACAAGTTAATAGGGATATGAATAAGCGTGAATAGGGGTTGCTTTTACAACATTTCCTGGGTATAACTGTTTCAAAGCCAATATCTATTGCAAATGCCATGATGGTTTTTGGATTCAACTGATTACTTGTTGAATTCTATATACAAAAAATGTGGTCAATTATAAACTTTTTTCGAATGACCATTATTTGCAGTAAATCTAAAGTTCAACTCCATTCACATCAACTAACTACTGAAGCTTAGGGTGTCACTAATGCCTTTGTTCTTCTAAAAGCCTGGAAATTCAGCCTTACAATTTAGATCTCTAAGACACTCGGGGTCTATGGTGTCTACTTTAATTTCAAACTCAAATATAAAACTAAAATTATACTTTGGGAATTGCTCGACTGCTAGCGTTTGGCCTAACTACGATTATAATATGAATTTTAAGAAGATCACCATTTATATAAATCTCGTTTTATTCTATAACTGTATTTTGAGGATTCTGGTTGTTGAACAGAGGTGAAGAACTTGGTGGTCTTCTTACAATCCATACCTTTAATAACTTAAATCTGTAAAAAGTACTTACCTTTTGGGCAGTCTTTTTCAAAGCAGTTGCAGCAGTAATTTCTTGTTGTTCAGCCACTTGCGAAATGGAAGACTTTCTGCTTTCCGCAGTTTCCTTTGTAAGCTATTGGATGAAAACATAATATTAATTAATATATGACATGCACGATTTCTTTTTCTTAAGATCTGGGATGTTGTCAAATAAAAACAGTCTCGTATTTTTTATATTAATATTACCTTAACAGCTTTGTTTTCCATGACGGAGCTTCTACGGCTCTCCGATTTCGTTTCTTCTTTGACCTACAGCAGAAAAAGTAAATCAGAATTGTCGGTTTTAAAATATTTTTGTAATTCTAGCATTTAAAGCAGAATTTTATTAGACAGTTTCTATATTCATCTATAATAAAGTAGCTAAGTTCAGATAATACAAACCTCGCTTTGGAACGATGTCCTTCGGCTTTCGGTCTAAATGAAACAAGAATGACATTTCATATTAGCACAGACAGAACTTTGGAAAGCTATTCAACAAACGACAATTTATATACAGGTACAGATGACAAAAAAGGGACACATGGAATAACAAAGGATTTTTAAAACGATATTTACAAAATGGGGGTAACGAAAAATGGGTACAAAACTGGGTCACAGTAATTCAATGAATTTGTTAACACTTGTTCTGCAAAAATATGTAGCAAAAAGGTTAAAGTACAATTTGATAGCTTTACCACCGTGTGAGTGTGTTGTAGATTTTAAACATTGGAAAACGATATAGGAACTTTAGAAGATAAGGGTTTTAATAAAACTTATTCGTATAACAAAATGGCATACGAATAATGTCGCCGTAGGAACTAGTTATGAGTTAATTTCATAATTAAGTAAGAATTAGTTATGACTGTGATCATTCACAGTCATAGGTAACTAATTCTTTTATAAAGAGTTTTTATTATTGTATGTGAGGTTAAGACTGTAGTGGTAATAAAAACTATAGGGTTCACACTCTTCACATTTTATTTTATACCTTCACTTCAAGATGCTGCGCCTGTTGGGCGGTCATCGTCACCTGTTTTATTTCAATATTCTTTTAATTAACCTTTCTTATTATATTGTAGCTTGAGGTCTTTTAGTTGTTTTTCTGCCCTTTCAATATTTTGTTATTTGGTTAAATAGTCATTATTTCAATAATAATTTTTACCTTAGTTGCTTCCTTTTCTTTCTTTTCCCGTACAGTGGGAGTTGGTGTGATCTTTTCGTACTTTTCGAGTACTGGTCTTTCGTAATCATCGACAAAGTCGAGTTCAATCTGTAATCATTTAGAATTTGTATTAATTTATTGTTGAGATATATTTTTGTAACATTTATTTCCTCATAAACTTGATGCTACTCCCCTGAAGTTAGAATGAAATATTTTTTTACATAATTACTGTCCCAAATAATTAAACATATAACATTAAAAACATTTAACAGATACAGAAGAAACATTTAATACGTTTGCTGCGTGTATTACTATATTTATTGTCAAGTGCAATGTGAAATTAGAAGAACTATGTGTTGTGTTTAACTAGTGCATGATAAAAGTTGATAAACCGGATCTCGTACAAGGCAAAGACAACATTATTGCCTCGTCCGAAGATATCTCCGAGGCAGCAAACGTATAGATAACATAAACCTGAAAAAGAAACTAAATACATGTAAAGCGTAATACAAGCAGCATGCGACTTGCAACCAAACCTGGAACAACGACGTAGAACCCATCAAACTCTTCGGAATCTAGAACAGGGTGTAGTGAGGTTGTGCCAAAAGAATATGTGCAGTTGTGATTAGTGGTGGACGTAACAAAAGGTTGTGCTTGAAACAGGACAAGACAAGAAGTGTAATAGATTGCAGATAGACAGAGAAAGATATAGAAAGTGGACGTCACTTAGTACAACGTTTGAAACAAATTTTACCCCGTCGTCATCATAGTCATCAATCTCTTTTTCACTGTATTCAGCTCGTTTAGGCTTTTCGATTGTCTTCTTAACAGTTTTCTTGAGCTGGGGCTTTTCAAATTTACCACCCTTTACTATGATTGGGTCCTAGGGAATTAATTAAGGTTTAATGGGTGGTCTACAATAAAAGCGCATTTTGAGGTGCTACTATTGCATTAGTGTGTACTTTGTAGAAAACCGTGGAATTACAAGCATGCTAAACAGTGGACTTCCTCTTAATCGATCTCACTTTAATTATTAAGCTGTAAGTGTGCTGAAGTAATTTCATTTACTTAGCTTGAATATTTTTATTTACAATGTAGATGGTTTTTTGTTATATGAAGAACGTAACACTACATTCACTGTCTAATAGAAGGTGTAGTGTCAAGTGAATTGATCGGAAG
Source organism: Agrochola lychnidis (assembly GCA_963680765.1). Classification (NCBI taxonomy): domain Eukaryota; kingdom Metazoa; phylum Arthropoda; class Insecta; order Lepidoptera; family Noctuidae; genus Agrochola; species Agrochola lychnidis. The sequence goes on from OY796873.1 coordinate 10,768,506, forward strand.
AGTTATCCATTGTATTAGACTAACTACAAAACATTAGTGTTTGTTTTTCTAAATATCTCAGCATGATTGTCTAGATCTACTTCAGTGGCTACAAAAACAGTTTCAGTAGTCTATCTACATTGCAGCACTTAAGCGTTTTCCTCTCTACCTGATCCTCGTCTTCTTTATCCTTTTTAAGAACAGCTGGCTTTTTGACTTTCAACTGTGCTGCTTCTGTACCCTCCTATGGATATGTATATTATTGAATTTTAAAATTTATGTTAATTTTGCCAGTTATGGAAACAAAAAGGTCTTAACATATTTTAATATTAAAACTGGCGTTGCTTAAATTATAATTAAACAATTTAATTTCAAGTTTGGATAGGAAATAGTATTTAGAAATATTTTTTGAGGAAAAGCTGAGATAATTAAAAAAATATCTATAAGTGACTGTACCGTTAACTTTTTCTTAGCAGGTGTCTTTTGTGTGAGTTGTGCCTCTTCAGGAGCAGTTGTGCTTGTCTTAGTGCGAGGCTTGGTTAGACTGACAGCCTCCTCAGTGTCCTCTCCCTAGCCCGCAAACACATTTGTATTATACATCACAAAGTCAAGTTAGTGAAAAATAAAATTGTGTTTCTTAAGACCGATCCTATCACTTCCTTCAAAATTTTGTATAACTGATGGCAATTTGTTTTTAGCCAGAAAATAAATGGTGTCTAGATTGGTAGTGATAAAACCAGATCGTATTATTTAATCATTTCCAATGTTTATCTAAGTGTTAATAGAAAAATTAAATGTGTACTGTGATTTGTGTTGTGTGCATCGTAACTTAAAAACCAAATTCGTGTTTTTAATAAAAAAAGTGCTTTTGTTTTCTATTTCTGTTGCAATCTACTCCTGTACCTTGTCAAGAATTAATATTCGTTTTAAAACGGTAGGTGCACCATTATCGGCAGATAGTGGTGGTATGTTAGTGTTGATTCGGTCGTATGCAGTCTGCGAATTTTTTAGAATTAGAAGATTTTTAGCCTAGATAGATAGAATAGATAAAATAATGCTTTATTGTGACTGTTTGTATACTTAAAAATTAAATAAATAACAGTTAAAGTTCAGACGCAATTTTGTTGTAATGTTTTTGTGTCATGTGTAATTTAATTTAAAATCCTCTAAGCCGTACCTTTGGTTCCTCTTTGCCTTTAGGTGTAGGTCTCTTAATAGTCTTTTCATCGACTATTTCTGGTTTTTTAACACTGAGTTTAGCTTCAGCTTCTCCCTCCTAGATAGTATTGACAGTGATTAGCATTTCAGTTTAACTAATAGAATTTCTTATTAATGTGTTTGGATGTAAATGTACGAACCGTAGGTTTAATATCAGCTGGTGTCTTGTGTGTGAGCGAAACGTCTTCAGGTTCCTGGCCTGGTTTAGCCGGTGTTTTTGGCTTGGATAAGCTGATGCTTTCATCAACATCCATAGGCTAAAGAAATGTATCGTTTTAATTAACTGTACTTATTGTGATTTAAGCAATATTGATTTATTTGTTGGAATATTTCCTACCTCTGGCTTATCTTTGTCTTTAACAGATCGGCGTCTAGCTGCAGCTGTAGCTGAGGGTACTTCCTCTTCAGGCTCAGGCTTTTTGTCTTCCTATATGAATGATTTTATATTATCAGTAAATATATCTATTGTAATAATAGCAAGTGTATGCAAGCGAAGCTAGATTTGTGTTAAAGTGTACCTTTTTCTTTTTCTCAATTGGTGTAGGCGTGAATTTCTCGTATTTCTCGAGAACTGGCCTCTCGTAATCGTCGACAAACTCTTCAACAGCGACCTTTAAATTGTTGAATATGTATAAGTGTTGTGTAGAAGAAAATATTAATCATTAGTAATAGAAGCACAGAATAGAGTAGAAAATAAGATAGAAGATGTTCAATTCTGTGTTTAGTGGTTTTGTAATTTTGAGTGAATTTTCCAATTGACCTAATACAAACTCAATAGAAGACAATAATTTACCATTAAATCTTCTATACAGGAACGCTGTAAATATCTTAGAATCATAAAATTATATTTAAACATATAGAAGCGAAGCTTTACAGTTGTTGCCATGCATGCCAAAACTTACTTACTGTTAACTGTTGTTTTAATTTCAAGAACTGAAAAACTGCTGAAAACATTTTCGCCGCGATAGAGGATTATTGCGTGATCTTTTATAAAACGTTGCGTTGTTTGAAATTTAGTGTTATGTTATGTTTTAAAGATTGTTCGCGATTTCCAAACTCGTTATTTTGAGCTACCAAACTGTTAAGTGTAAAGTGATTGTGTTAATAGTGTATACCTCTTTTTCTTTAAGAGATGGACGCTTTTTAGCTTCTGGTTCGTCCTTTTTCTTTGGTTTAGCCTTTGGCTTTTCCTCAGGCTTTTTCTCCTCCTCCTATATGAAAATGCGTTATTATTTTTTGGTCCTAAACTTCGTAAACGGGTTTTTTAAATATGATTTATATTTGAATAAGATTTTTACCTTGTCCTTAGGGACAGGCCGTTTGCGCAGTGTAGGCACTTCAGGTTCAGCTTCTTTCTCTTTTGGTTTGATTTTACCCTTCATCACGTCTACATCATCCTATCAAAAATGTATAGATTTATTAATTTTCCTATTTTTTTAGTTCTAAGACTCAATGAATTAAAACGACAAGTGTTTTATTTTTACCTGAGTATCACTAGGACGACGTTTGTCCTTAGGTGTAGGTGTAATCTTTTCGTATTTCTCAAGTTCAGGTTTTTCGTAATCATCGACAAATTCAGGTCCAGCCTATAAGAATTTTTATTTTAAAGTTTCCATCCCTTCTTGTACGTAGGTAGGTAGTATAGCAAAATATCATGAATAGGCAAAAAAAATCAACAATGTTTAATCTACAAAATAATGAAAGTCTTTTATACCTCGACAACCCCGTTTTGTATTTTGGTCCTATCGGTGGGAGTTGGTGTCATTTTATCGTATTTTTCAAGTTCAGGCCTTTCATAATCATCCACGAATTCGGCTTGTTCCGGCTTTAGAAAAATATTAGGTTATTTTTTATTGTTTTCTAAAGTGCATAAGTTTTTAGTGAGAGTATTATTTTTTGTGATATTACCTTCTTAACCGATTTTTTTGACTTAGCGACCTGTGGTTCCTCAAGTTTGGTTTCCTCTTGTTTGATTGGAGCCTTTCCGAGTTTAACTTTCGATAACTCATCAACGGGCTCCTCTGGTTTAGGTATACCCTTTTTGATACTAGATCTCCTTGGTTCAGTCTTTTCTTCTTCAACCTAGGCCCCGAATATTTTATTAGTGTATTTGTTTATATATTTAGATTTTTATGTTTACGTAAGAGGACCAAAAATAATACAGTTATATTATGTATTTGCAAGAATCTAAACTTAAAGTGAGTATCATTATATACCTTTGTAGTTTCAACTTTAGACTTTTTCTCCGGCACTGGCGCTGCCACTGAAGGTTCTTCCTCACTGTCTTGTTCACTTTTAACGCTATCAGCAATGGATGCGCGTTTACCCTAAATATATTCACTTCTATTACTTTGAAATTCATTAGAATTGCCGACTAAATGCATTTTCATAATAAAAATTAGTATGTGTGTGAGTGTATAGTGTAATGTGTTTACCTTCGGTGTGAGTTCCTCTTTAGGTTTTTTATCGAGCGGCGTCGGTGTAAACTTTTCATATTTCTCCAAAACAGGCCTCTCGTAATCGTCGACGAAGTCGATAATGTCCTATATCCAAAGAAAGTTTAGCACATCTAGTTATCACAACACACACGACAGAGAAAATGAGTTATCACGATCTAGAGACACTATATTAACATTTTTATTTATATATTTTCAGATATTTTAATTATGACAAGAATTTTGATTATGTCCAACCAAATGGAAGAATCGCAACTACAATGCGTTATATTTTTACTGTTGCTTAAATTTTATATATGTAACAATTTTCACAGTAGATCAGGTTATTTTTTATAATTGCCACGCGTCCAACGTAGCAAATTATAGATTTTTTAATACTTCCTTATGGTTGAAATAATGAAATGAAATTGTGATCTAGTCAACATTGCAACTACTACTTTTTTAGCACCCTTAACAAATTTTCTGAGAACAGTTTCTACTTTAGACAAGTAGTTAATATATACATTTTTACCAGTTAAATAAGCTTTTTACATTGCTCAATAAACAAACACCACCACACTTACCTCCTCTTTTTTGGCAACGACCTTCTTTTTGACAACCTTTTTCCCTTCTGTTTTCTTTTTAGTTTCTTCTTTCTTTTCCTCAACTGGTTCTTCCTTAGGCTTAACGGACCTAAGTTTTGGAATGCCTTCAATTTTCTTTTCCGGTTCAGGTTCAGGTTTCTTCTTTTCGAGTTTTTCCAGAAGAGATTTCTTCTCTTCTTCGGATTTCGAAAGTCTCTTCTCAAATATCTTTTTAGTTTCCTCAGCTTCAATTTCAGCCTTTTTGGTTTCCTGAATCTTAGTTTCAGCCGTTTTAGTTTCCTGAGTCTTAGATTCAACTTTCTTGGCTGCGGCCTTAGATTCAGTTTTCTTTGCCTCAATTGACACCTCGTCTTTCTTTTCTTCAATTTTAACTTCTTCTTTCTTTGACATCTTTCTCATTGAAGATTTCTTTTCTTCCTCCTTTTGGAAAATACACATAAATTTTCAGTTTATTGTTTTACATTTATTTTTAACTTTACTACCCATATAGTTTTAGAGGGGCAGATACCACAACTCTGACATTTTTAATAACATTAACAGCGGTTCAACTACCAAGTTCATAATGGCATACCTATTTAGACGTTTGAACTTATATTATTACTATTATTCAATGAGGTTATTGAACCGCTATTGATTGCTAACATAAGTAGAATTAAATATATTAATCCTACCTTCGTCTTCTCTTCGACGTGGTTTTCTTCGATCACGGACTTCTCCTCCACGATCGACATCTCTTCCTCAGACTCCTCGATAACAGTCGTCTCTTCTTCTTCTTCTTCCTCCTTTTTCTTTTTCTGGAATTGATATGCGAGCAAATTAATATAGTTCTGTTACTGGCAGTTGTGAGGTGTTTAATATTGGATAGATGAATGATTTGTGAAAGTCAGATATTTTTCTTCGTCGTGCCGTTAAATGAAATAAATTTAAATCAGAACTCAGCTTCAGACAGGACTCTCAAGGTGCAGGGGGAATTGCACAAAGAACAGGACAGGAGGTCGAATATTATTTGTGATGTGGCTCCACACTCACACTTTAGCTCGATAATTATCTTGTTCTTTGTGTAATTTTGAAAATGTTGCATTTAGATAAAAGCTGACACCAATTTTTTTAAAAAAGGCTATTGTTTAAAACTTCAATAGTTCTCATAAGTACCTTTTCCTCGACGATAGTCAAGTCAGCACTTGACTCATCTTCGCCGAATTCGTTCTTGATCACCACTCTGTAGTTGGCGACGTATTTAGTTGACACCTTCCTGATGATGAGTCTGGCGTTGGTGCCATCGAACGTTGTGTTGACTTCTGAGGATTCCCTGATGACCGTCGAGTTCTTGTACCATGTGCATCTGCACGACTGGTCTGAGGTCTTGAGGGTTGCCACAAATTCGGCTTCCTCGTTTTCTTTACGGGCCTGAAAACATTTTGAAATAAGATTGAATAGAACGTTTTCATTATTAAGAGGGTATTGGTATAATAAAAGGCACATAGAGATGAATGACTACAATGGTCTTCAAATCAATAATAACAAAGAATGGTGTGTGTAGTATTTTTTGATTATATCCAGGTTTCAAAATTATGTTTTTGAATTAATTACTTTTCATTAGATGTAGATTAAATAAAACCTACCAAGCTCCTAAGATGCTTGATGATGGTTGGTTTGTCACCCTTCTCCTCGGGTATGTCAGTGATCTCGACCAGCTGTGACGTCGCCTCTCCCTTCTCGTTCTTAGCGACCAGCTTGTACGACCCTTTGTCTATTTGTGAAACGTTTGAGATTTCTAATTTGACTGTGAATTCGCCCTGTAAAATAAACAGAATGTTAATCATGTTGGTTTAGGTATTTTTTTATAGGAAGACGAAAAATTATACATTGTACAATTTTGAAACTTTTGGCTGAACAAACCAATTAATTTCTGTAACTAGAATTAAAAACGATTTTTTATAATAATAAATGTATTTGTTTTTACTGCAAATATTGTAGCGTTCCTTACCTCTCTACTAGGCTCAATAAGCACAGTATGCCTAGAGCCCTCTTTGACTGCGGTACTCTCCTTGAACCATGTGCATGCAGGCGCAAATTTACTTAATACTTTACATTCAACAATAACAGTCTTCTTCTTAATTATTTTAATGATCTTTGGTTTCTCTTTGATAACTGGAATGACTGTGGAGAGAAAATATTTGTTAATATAGGACATTATTATTTGTTTTAGAAGTAATACCTGGATTATCTAGAGATTTATCAAAATATAGCGAAAAGTCATCGTTTACTTACTTTCAATATTGAGCGTAAGATTCGCATTGAGCTCTCCAAGTTCATTTTTAATGTTGCATTTATACAATCCGGAGTCTTCAATACCAGGATCGATCAGTTCCAATATGATTGTGTATACGTCTTCATTGACCTCGACCCTGGTCTTTATTTTCGACGAGTCCCTGATTTCTTTACCCTCGTGGTACCACACGATCGTCGGTCTCGGGCTAGCTTTGACCTTGCAACCCATTATAACTAATTTTCCATTGTCCTTTGACGTAATCGTTGGCTTTTCAACGAACGTCGGGCCTTCACCTTCCGGTTCTGGTTCAGCCTCAATGTTCAAGTTGAGATTAGCGTTGCTTTCGCCAAATTCATTTTTGACGTGACAGCGATAAGAGCCACCATCCGCTGCCGTCGGGTTTGTCAAAAGCAACAATAACTCATATACGTCTTCACCCATTTCGGATGATCTGATTTCGATTTTACTACTAGCCTTGATGACGGTCGTGCCTCTATACCACGTGACTTCGGCCGCCGGCTTCGCTTTGCAGACACAACGCATCGTGATGAGTGTGCCATCCTCGTTGGGAATGATTCGGGGTTTCTCCACGAATGATGGTGCGAAACCATTTTCGTCATCCCCACCTGAGAAATATGAATATTTTACTATAACACAGAGCACCGACTACAATTTTCATGCTGCTCGAAAGCTTAAAGCTTTACATGCTATTGCTACTGTATGCGTACATTCTAAAATAATAAATGAAGGCATGATTATCCTGTTTTACCTTGGAAATTGAGAGCAATATTGGCATTGCTCTCGCCAAACAAGTTGAAGGCGTTACACCTATAATTGCCCCCGTCTTCCCGCGTGGGGCCTAAAATTTCTAACGTCAAATTAAATGTATCTTTTCCGGTGGCTTTCCTGGACATCTTCATTTTTGCACCATCCCTAATTTCTTTATCTCCGTGGAACCACGTGATGTCTGGAACTGGGTATGCTTCTAATATGCATTCCATAATAAGTACTTCGCCTTCCTGTCTAATGGTTGGCTTTTTAGGGAATCTCGGTGCTTTACCGTCGGGTATTCTGTTTAAAAGACAAAATATTTAAATAGCAGCCCTAACTCTTACGCATAATATAAATGTATCAATTTTGTGTGTATCGTCTTACTTTGGTTTATCTCCGCCTTCGAAGTTTAGATTAATTTTTGCTACGCCTTCACCATGTTTGTTTTTCGCTACAGCCCGGTATTCTCCTTTGTCCGAATTCTCAACGCCTAAGATTTCGAGTCGCGCCATATGATATAATGTTTGGTCCTCTTCTAACGTAATTTTATATCGACTACTTTCTTTTACCATCTTTTTTCCATGGTACCTGTATCATTGAGTGCTAGCGTTAAAACCGAGTTTGTTTTGAATCACATTAAGTATGTGCTGTGTAGTTTCTTACCATGTGACGGTTGGTTTCGGTTTGCCAACACATCGACATTCGAATGAGATTTTGGTACCATCATCCGATTGCCTGATGACCGGTCTCTCCGTAAATGTCGGTTTGATAAAGTCCTCAGGCACGGGCGCTTCGTCGCCTATTTTATCAATGCACACATTATTAGATTGTTCACCAATTTTGTTTTGACGAAGATTTGCAGCTGCCTTTACACGGTTGTTATCAGATTTAAGATGTTTTCTTTCTAGTGTATTAAAATACGCAACGCAGGCTCATTCAGAGTTAATCGAGGGATGTATAAGAAAATAGATAAATGATATATTCGAATAGAATACATAAATAAAAATTTGGATTATACGTGTATAATATTTTCCATTCTAGTCTCATTCTGACAAACAGTACGCATGACAGTTGCTTGAGTTATTGTGTTAATTGTGCAATTGCTTTAAGCGAAGAGTCTGCAACATTATTACTAACTACAAAAATATGGTGCGGGTGTATTAGTGTTAATTAAAGCACAGTTGCAATAGTAGTGAGAAAGAAACATGATGGTGAAAAAGATATAAAAATAAGTAATAAAATAGTAATTAATAATATCAATTTGATTATAGGTGCAATAGTGTATGGTGTAGAGTGTGTTATAATAAGTGAGTGTATAGTGTGTTTCGTGTGTCAGTGTGTATTAAAAGAATTTATAGATCGAATTAGATAATTAAGAAAACATCTTAATCTGTAATACATAATAACCAATTAGGTACAACGACATTTTCTAGTGTATTATGTAGAGTAACTGAAATTCTGAAGGAATTAGTTGATGATTATACAAGCTTTGCTGCAATATCTACGTTTATAATCAGACAAAAATTACAACTAATACATGTAAAGGATTAGATACACACAATAAAATAGCTTTGGTTAAACAATATTAAGCGTAATTTTTGGTATACATCGCTGCAATTTCATTTATTTCTCCGCCAATTTATATAATTTTTTTTTTCTTTGTCTATTTTATTTGAAGCCAATTTGCCGTGAATTGCTGTTGTCTTATTTTAACACGGATTGGGATGAACTTGAGTGTACTTACTATCGAAGTTCAAGCTGATAGTGGCATTGCTCTCGCCGAGTTCGTTCTTGGCCGTAACCCTGTACTTGCCAGCGTCTTCCACTGTTACGTTGTTGATCTCCAGTGATGCATAATAAGATTTTGCCTCCTTGCTTACTGTAAGCTGTTGAAGTAAAAACGAAGATTAATTGTAATTAGTATTGAATAAATAAAACAATGTTGAAATTATAAATGACTAGCAGCATTCCACGGTTTCACCCGCGTAAGTCTCGATCCCATGGAAATATCGGGATAAAAAGTCTTATGTGTTAATCCAGATTATAAACTATCTGTGTGCCAAATTTCATCCAAATCCAACTATCCATCCATCCATCCATCCTCACAAACTTTCGCGTTTATAATATTATAATAAAGTAGGATGATTAAAAGCTCTGCATGGACTTGCCAAAACATATCATAAACATAACTGACATAACTTCATTAACAATTCGATGAATATGTGCTGCATCAGCTTCATCAACATTTTCTTCAAAGTTTTAATATTTTTCTAATACCCTATATTCTAAACTTGTCAAATAGATAATATTAATAATTGTTTAAGATGAAAGGTCATCGAGCCAGACAGTTGACACCTAGTATCGTCACCGGCCAACTAAAACCGGGTCAAGGCCATTTCTGAGTACTATTTAAAACTAGGACATCTTTAATAGCAGGTTTTATTTTTACTTTCTTTACAATGTCATCTGCGGTAATTTATTTCTTTTCTATGTCTTTATCTGTGGTTTTCTAACCATCGACTTTGTGTAATAAATTTGTGGAATCTTTTTCAGGTATAATTTAAATAATATTTGGTCTAGTAGAGTTTCTTTTACTTTTGCATTTGTAAGAATTGTGTTGCCTCAACAGTGTTGTGTAGCAGTTATGTAATGCATTTTCAAAATGATTTAATATTTTAAAAATACACTTCTATACTCTTCACTAAAATACAAATATTATGATCTAATAAGAATTATGATGGACGTCACAAGTGCTATGATGTTTATTCCAATTTGTTTGTGCCAAAACTTTCAATATGTTATGTTTGCAGAAGAAAACAAGAGTATCTAACTCAGAAATACTTTAGATTTTACATATTGCTGTAACTTTTAAAATAACAGCCTATACATTTGATGATGCTTTGAAGTTTCTACCTGCGACAGAAAGACTTATTTCAATTAGGGCTAAAATAAGGATTCCATTTGAAACTGACCTTATGCCTGGATCCAGGTTTGACTTCTGCGCCACCGTGGAACCAGGATACCTGGGGCAGGGGTTCGGCCTCTATGCGGCACTCGAATATTAGCCGCTTGCCATCGTCTTCTTGCCGGATGGCGGGTTTGCGCGCGAATGTTGGCGCTTTACCGTCCACTTGTCTGAAAACGACGAGTAAAATATGTAAGAATGATGTGAAAGAATCCGTTTCTATATGGAAAAGAGATTCTGAACCACGAGAAAATGTTATAGTCATTAATTGAGCCGATGAACTCATTAAAAAATTGTAAAGTCAACAAAAGTATACAGGTGTATTACAAAATTACAGTGTGACAATCAACAAACAGCTAAATCAGAAAATTTATTGAGAAGTTGACCGTGACTATGATAAGGTAGCGAATAAAGACATACTGAATAGGTCGTACAAGATAAACGCGTCAAAACATTCATAAAGGATACTCACTTCTGTTTTTCTTCGTCAGCGGCTGAAAAATAAAAGCAAAAATCTTTATTTATTAGATCCACACAAAATACATGATGAGTAAAAATGACTGCATCTTTATTTCGAAAGACGTTTCTATTTATACATCGGTTGCATTCGATAGCTGACTCTAATCGTAAAATTACAGTGCAACAAAGTTTATTGCTCATAATTCGATTTTCAGCAGATATTTCAGCTAATGTTTACCATTCGCAAACATCTTCCAGACATAAACATTGAAATAATTTCTCAGTGATGTGATAATTCTTAAAATATATCAGTAGTGATGTTGATACTATTTGGTACTAGTTTCAGATTTATAGTTTCGTTTGTATTTATTTTTTCATGGAAAACAGCATGACTTTATATAATTCTTGGAGATCCAATATTAAATTACAGTGCAGAAATATTGTTGCTATTATTTTGTGCATTCGAATAGCTTCAATTGTTTGTTTTAGGTGGAATACTTTTGGGGATTGTGTATAAACTGTATGTTGAGTATTTTCTTCTATAAATCATTTATTTTTGGATAGTTTTTTGAATGTATCGTTCTTGCAAAAGTTATCTTTATATTTTATCGTCTTTTTTGATAGATTTATAACTTTATTTTTGAGAACTATAAAGTGTGCAATGCGAGGAATGCATTTTTTCTTGACTGTGGCTCAATATTTCTAGATACATTACTTCTAAATACCTATTTACTTTCTACACAGGTGGATTCTGTAGTAACCCTTTTACATGACCTCATATTCTCAACCATTCAAGTTTGAACAGAAAACATTATCAACTGTCATCATAACCATTCTGTGATACAAATATACAACGAGCGTAAATTCACTTCAGTAGCCACATGTTTACAATATCTAAACTTTTGTTAGTCGATTGTCGTCAGTACAGTTTCGCCTGACATTCGTGTTGCCAACGTGATGCGCAAGCGCAGGTTTGGCTCAACACCCGGGAGCGTGGGTTAACTTTCAACAGTACATTTTTGCGTAGACATTTATTTCTGACCATGACTAATACCGTTATTTTCGAAGGTATTTTTATTGGCCCAGTATTGAGTTACTGGTATATTGTCACAAATGTTTGTGTCATTGTTTGACATGGTGTTGGTTTGTTTGGTTCCAATATTTCAACATGTTTGCTGTCGACTGAAAATTCGTAGGTAAACAGCCCACGGGTATTGTGGTCATAAACCAAATATAATTTCATTTCATTCATCTAGCTGAATTGTTGTGACAATTGTAACATTTTTATGAAACGTACTTTATTTTTAATGCACTTTTCTTTTTCTTAGAAAGATTTCCGTGTGATATAGGTTTAAGGACAAAGCAAATAATACTGGAAAAATGGTTGCTTTAACTTTCTAGTACTGATTTCTCATGTAAAGAGCTATTTAAAACACTTAATTAGCGATTACAGTAGTCGAAAAAGTAAAAGATAGTAGAAGTGCTAACACTCGATTCACCCATATTTAGATAATCATGACATTTCATAAAGATAGATATAATAAAGCAAATTTTAGTACAATAACTAGTAGTAATATACTCACGGCTGAAGTTAAGGTTGATGGAAGCGGCCACCTCGCCCATCTTATTCTTAGCCTTAACTTTGTACAGCCCCGCGTCGGTCTCGATGACGTCATCTAACTCAAGCACCACCAGGAACTTGTTATTGGCGATGCTTTGGATCCTGGAACAATAGAAGAAGGTTGTTTAGAAGAGGACGATTTTGATTTGAATGTCGCAGTCTTTTAACATGCTATTATGATAAGTTTTGTGCAACTGTTGGTTGTAGATAATGATAATACAATAATTAAATAAATAGAATGTGGAAGAGATATGTTTATTCAATAGACTCATTAGTTAAACATTCGTAGGATCATCTTACAATATGAATTTGCTAAGGATGTCGACGCAAGAGGATTTATAATTACCTTAATGTTATTTGGGTTGCTATGTAGCTCCAATTTTTTTAAATTCATAATATCTTAAGGATATAGAAACATATTATAATTAAAAGACAAGTATCAGCCGTATCCATTTCAGAATAGAACATTCCTGTTTCTTAATTTGTTAGTACTGATATTGAGGTTAAAACATTTTAGATTGTTTGTGTCAAAATATTTTAAACTGAAAGATTTGTAATTAGGGATGCAACTAACGCTATCGACATAAGTATTGCAATAATTAATGGAATTTTAATACCACTTCCATCTTTTGCCCAACCGCTGTAGTAAAATGACGCGTTTCCTCTGATCAAAAATATTTGTAACTTACATAAATAAGCTTATATCCTCGTGATTTTAATTTAGGAATTCAAGGTAAATCAGAGAACAGATCATGTTGTTTCTTTATAATTTGCGCCAGTCTAGTATTCTTTAGCATATTAGATACTATAATTAAATTTCTGTTCAAATACCATTTGGTTTTCATTTTTCTCTTTGCTATCTATTACTGTAAATTCTTGCACGTATCTATAATGTGTGAAGAATTAAAATAATCACACCGCAATCATAATTCACATACATTACATTTTGCAAGGTTTTAGTAAAAAAATATGTGTGTGTGTGTGTGTATGTGGGTGTGTGTGTGTGTGTACCACAGTGATCAAGACCTCCTATTTTTTAGAAATTAATACTTCATGCATACCATTACGAACTAATAATTCCTATTTTCCCCCATAATTATCTTCATAGTCCCAAATGAAAATGCAGTAAAGCTGTTTAGCAGTAACAATAATGTAGCCAGTAGCTTTGGATTGCATTAAAATAACCCACGACGCGATGTATGGTTCCGAGATCGGACTGGATTACAGAAGTGGGTCGCCCGGGTTATTTGTAAACAGGCCTGACTTATTGCAGTGTTTCCTTTGCCTGCTACGGAAAAGGATTTATTACTGCAATGCAAAGATTGTTTTCAACGCCAGCCGTTTCACTGTAATTTTAATTAATGGTTAAGAAGTTAGCATTACGGCTTATTTTAGTTATGATGATTTAATTTTCAACTGCTTTGGCTATATCATCTTTTTCTTTAAAGAATGGAACTAACAAAGTACCTCGAATAAAAATCTTTGCTTTTAACCTTAGATAAACTGAGGTCAAGATACGGGATAGCGTATTTTTTTTAACCGACTTCAAAAAAAGGAGAAGGTTCTCAATTCGTCGGGATATTTTTTTTAATGTATGTTCCCCGATTACTCGAAGACGGCTGGACCGATTTGAAAAATTATTTTTTGGTTTGAAAGGGTATACTTTCAAATTCGTCCCATTGTCCTTTGGTCACGATCTGATGATGGGATCTTGGAGAAATCGAGGGAACTCTTCAAATATTAAAGGCACATCTATAGCGATTTGGGTATTTTTGATGAGCAGTTGACATAAGGCTATTGTAACTTAGATAAATTACAATCCAACCCACTAAAAAGTGAAAAAAAAAAAACTTTTTTACAAAAAACATAACCGACTTCCAAACTACAAAGTGAAAAATAACTTTAATTTCGGAAGTCGGTGTCAAAAAACTAAAATACTGATCTGATCCAAAGACACCGACTTCCGAAATTAAAGTTATTTTTCACTTTGTAGTTTGGAAGTCTGTTATGTTTTTTGTAAAAAAGTTTTTTTAATGTGAAAGGTGGAATGCACTGCTCTGGCATTCGATAAATAATTCATTTGTGCAAATATTAATAGCTAATTCATCATCTTCTTGCCCTTGTCCTATGTTATTTGGGGTCGGTGCATCACCTTTTCTTCTTCTATTCTCCCCTGTCGACTATCACGCTATCATTCACTCCCTTCTCTTTCATATCATTCCTCACACAATCCATCCATGTTTTCTTTGGCCTTCCTCTCCCTCTCCATCCATATTAATAGCTGATTATTTTTTCAAATTCATCATCATCATCTGACTAGCATTTTTCCAGCTAAGACTAGATTCTGTTATCAAATAACACTTATAATATTAGTGTTAAAACTATTTTGTTTACTATCAACCATTAATTCTCACATCTCTCGATCCACTTCAGTTTTATCAGTGACTGTATTTGTAAATGCCTCTTATCTGGTATTTGAACTTCTCCTGCTATGAAAATGAACTTACCTACCACCAGTTACATATTTATTCTAGACTTATACTCCATTTATAATTAATTTGACTTTCCTATTCCCAACTATGTTGTTGGCGGTTTCCAGTCTAACGAGATGCAGCTGGATACCAGTATTTGACATGGATTAACTGCCTATCTGACCTCAATAACCCTCACTGGGTAACAAGACACCCTTGGGTTAGACTGGTTGTCAGACTTTCGGGCTTCTGACTACATATACATACTGCACCTCTAATATGATTAAGTAAATAGAGATGAGTAAGTAATCAGCATCACTTTTAGAATAACAACGTGTATTCTTGTTCATGGTCTATCATCTCCGGTTTTCAAGCAAGTAATAATTCCAAATTGCTCACATATGCTTGACACTTCGCAGTAAAACAAAGATTTTATACGACAATCGCTCCGTTTCCTCAATGTTTTAGTAAATCTTCATACACTTGGAAACTTCTCAAAACTCATACCGTTTACCGATTATGAGGGAAAATAATATTTTGAAAGCAATAAAAAAATGAAATATGATGAGAGGTTTTATGTGGTCAGCTTTGAAGTGTGGCCTTAAAATTTGACGTTTCTTTGAGCTCATTTCTTGTTGATTATAGTATAATGTATTTCTATAACAGAATCAGGGACAACTAGAAGCTTCTCATAGTTTTCCATTATCTCGGTGTAATTGAAAGAAAAAACGCTAAAGAAGTAGTTAACGTTTTCAGATTCATAATAAAGAAACGATGGATGGACTGTGTGATAGATGATATGGCTAGAAAAGGTGAGTTAACGACTAATAGAGAAATATGCTAGAAAAAGGCAGGAATGGTGAATAAAATACATAACTATGCATTTACTTAGCTGACTTTGATCAATTTAGTATACACGATAACAGTAGAAATGCCCTCTGCCAATAATTTTGAAAATTACGTCTTAATACTTTACGTCATCACTAATTGGCGAAAAATATTTATCCTGTTCATGTATATATTTTGTTTTTTATATAATGAATATTGAAAGTGTTTATTTTATTACAATTTCCTAAGATTCTTTCCGAAGCATGAACTTATCAACGTCTTCACATTGTCTGTGTTTCGTGTTTAACAGCGCTGACACACTTTCAAACAAAACTTCGAACAGCTGTTATTTCTACGCTATGTCTTAGTTTAAATAGAGTTCTTTATGTCTAACGGTTCCAGGAAAATTGATATTAAATGGAATTCAAAGTGACGTAAGTTCCCTTTGGTGAAATTTTATCGTCATTCGTTGATCCGTTGGGATGATCGTCAAACATACAGACGTTAATATTTATGATATAGTTAGGATTAAGCGACCGTTGGCTTTCGATAGAAATAGTAGAAGGATTATTTTAGTTCTTATTTTAAACATAATATTTTTGGGCTCAACAGTCTACCCTGTCGGATACGCAATAATATTCAAAGGAATAAATTACATACTAACATTATCTAGATTTATGTTTATGATTGAGTATTATGTTATTCTCGAGGAAGAGCCAGTTTTTTTGGGAAAACACCGATTTGAGAGCCATGTATAATTTTTTCTATGTTTAAGGCTGTGTTATCAAAAAGACTGGCCCACAATGGCAGTAGACAGACGTATGAGGAAAAGGAAAAAGGAGTCCTTTGCCCTGCAGTGGGACTTTATGGGCTAAATATATAGATAAATAGAAGGCTGTGCTTGAATCGATCGGATAATTTCAATTTTCTAAAACTGTATCTCGTGAATTATCTTTATATTGTATCTAGTTTTCTCTCTCTTATCATCAGATTTGTAATCCAATAATGTCCACCTCTGTATTTATGTTTCTTAATGCTATTATTATCTCTATTAGATTTGCTGTGTACCTTTGTTTTGTTATTTATAATTTCATGAATACACTGACTCTTCTTACTTATGGTACAAAACATCATGGCTGACAAAATGTTTACATTTTATGACAGTGTATCCACCAGTAAAGATACTTTGCATAAACGCTAGCATTCAAATCAAAATCCTACAGATAATTTTGAGTAGGAATAACAATAACTAAACAAGACTATATAGTCTCTGTTTCTGAAATTATCTTATTGCGTAACACATATTTGTGTAAGTAATTAAGACTAATTAGTTTCATTTTGACAGTTCAACAACATTCATTGCGTTATTTACGTAGTCGACCAGATTTTTTTTTCTTGATCGTGTATTACGTAATTAGGGTGCTGGCTCCCAACAGCAAGATTTCAAAACGTTTCAAACTCAAAGCATTTATTTCAATTAAACCATTTACACTAACTTTTGGATTTTCTAAGTAGTTAGTCCTTTAAATAGATGAAGCTAGTTGCCCATTCCAAACCGTAGGTTTCTATGGAGAAGAAACTATATAGACACTCTTTTACAATATTATATAGTTACAAAATATTAGTTCTTATAATAAAACTTAATGAAGCTTTTAATATGTCACGTACTAAAACCAAAAGCTGCGGTAGAGTTAAATCAGCTAGAACTAGCTGAAGCAACGCGCGCAAACTAAAACGCAAGTAACTAATCCAATTTTGTAGTCTACGTGCATGACGATACCTTGTTTCACAAATAACATTACATGTTATGCGCCTGTAAAACCCAATTTTCGCCAGTTATGTTTTTTATCACGCCTGTAAAATCCACTTTACGCCAGTTATGTTTTTCGTCCCATGTAATAGGGGGCGAGCCTATTGCCATCAACTGGGCACAAATCCAGACTCCAGGCTGCTTCTAAGAAATTCCTGATATAGAAACTCAATTACAGTTTGTCCGACCTGGGAATCTAACACAGGACCACTAGACTAACAAGGCAGTTCATATTTCACTATTACATTTACTTTACCTTTTCATTTAAAGAGCCAGTTTTCATTTGTATTTTTTTTTTTAAACTGGTATCGAGAATCTTTGTCGTTTTAAACGTTTGTTACATTTTGCTGTCATGTTCTATTATGAGATCCTCAGAAAATATGCAATAGTTTCTGAAATTGCTGACGTCTTGTATCCAAAATATTAGTGACAAGCTAGGCAACAGGAATTTCGAATTCTGGCTAGACCATGACCGAATGAGTACCTGCGCAGCCTTATTTTAGCCATGACTCGTGGCATATTCTTCACATTCTTTATCATCTTAAGCCACACAAAATACCAATACAATGATAAATCAAATCTGCCTAGCCTTTTCTCAACTATGTTGGAGTCGGCTTCCAATCTAATCCGATGTAGCTAAATATCTATATTTTACATGGAGCGATTGCCTATCTGACCTCCACAACCCAGTAACTGGGCAATACGATACCCTTGGTAAGACTGGTTGTCAGACTTTCGGGCTTCTGACCCGTAACGAATGTCAAAGAACCACGAATGACAGCCGGGATCAATGGCAACGGCTTAACGTGCTTTCCAAGGCACGGAGGAATCTCGGTATGTAAAGCCGCCCATCCACGGACCAACCCCGGCAAGCGTAGCTTAACCTGATGGATCGACCCATGTGGCTGTTATTACTTAACCACGAGCTTCCACAATATAATGATAAATAATATACCAAATAGCATCATCTTCAAGATATTTCGATTCCTCATCAAAATATTAATAGCCTGCGTTCCCGGTGGGATGCCAAGTGTGTCGGCTTGTGATCGTCTTGGGCACATCAAAGGGATGCTTGAAACAAACAGTAAAGCTAATGACATCGAACGTTGACCTAATATGTTTTGGATATATTGCACCTTGTATATTATGGACATGTGGACTTTGACAACGAGTTTAGATTTTTGGATGTTGTGTCTATGAGTAACTCACGGTTTCTGAGAGACTCTGTTGTAAAATTGGTTGTTTATTTATTTTACCAGTCACCACGGTAAACACGATATTTGTCAGCTGATTTACTGAAACTAAGTCTATGGTACTTGGCTTTCAGAAACCGGGGGCTAGATGTATTGAATCATTAGCTAATTAATCATTGAGTCGGCTTCCAATCTAACCGGACGCAGCTGAATACCAGTATTTTACATGGAGCGACTGCCTATCTGACGTCCACAACCCAGTCAGTGAGTAACACGATACCCCTTAGTAAGACTGGTTGTTAGACTTTTGGGCTTCTGACGACCCGTAACGACCGTCAAAGATCTACAAATGACAGCCGGGACCAACGGCTTAACGTGCTTTCCGAGGTATGGAGGGGTCTCGATATGTAATGGAAGGTCACCTATCCACAAATCGACCGCGGCAAGCGTAGCTTAACCTTCGATCGACCGAGTGACTTTTATTATATTGCCACAAGCCCCTCTTATTAAATCATCAACTGTAGTAAAGAAAATACGAGAAATTAGATGCTAAGCATATTTAGGAAAACTACTCATTTTACTCCTACTTTTCTCCTCGTTTTGAAGGACGGCTATAAGAGTGGGGCAAAACAACATTTTGTGGAATATTTGAATATGACGTAGCCGAATAGAGATGTAATATGTGAATATAACGTGGCCGATTAGAGATGTAATATGGAAGAAGATAAACTGCACTGACCTCAAAAAATATGTGAGTATGACGTGGCCGAATAGAGATGTAATATGTGAATATGACGTGGCTGACTAGAGATTTAAATGGAAGAAGATAAGCGCTGACCTCAAAAAATATGTGAGTATGACGTGGCCGAATAGAGATGTGATATGTGAATATGACGTGGCCGACTAGAGATGTTGTAATATGGAAGAAAAAGACCAGCTGCGGTGACCTCGAAAATGGGACAAGGATAGAAGAATGATGATTCATTTTTCTCCTTCAACTAAGAGGCTGACAACAGCTAAAGCGCGGCCACTGTCGGACTGCATAGAAAAGAAAGAGAAGCGCGATGACACAACGCTGGTAATTTATTGCAAAATATGAAGCAATTATCTATTTACGAAAATCTATTGAACTAAAAAATAAAAAAAAACACTTTATATTACGTTAGTAGGTATGTTGCTTGTAGAATAATCTGACAAAAACTCAGAATGATTGCATGTATATTAATATGGTTTTTAATTAATAAAATATATTTTTTGAGGTATCTTCATAATTTTTTTCTATCGTATCACATTAGTAGTATTATGTTTTCAACTGCACACTATCTAACATATCCTGAGGAATAACATATATTTTACTGATTTTGTTAACTACTTCTACTACGATCATATACTTTTAGGCATTATAAAACTTGAGTTTAGCTCCTGTAGTTCTCTTAAGTTTTTGTTTGTACTAGAGTCCGAATGGTGTTTCACTAGTAGTGAGTTTTCAAGGCTGTTGCCATCATAGTACGGATATTTTAATTCAGAGCCCCTTCATCGTAAGTAAACTTCTAATCCGTCAGACTAACATACACAGTTGAACTAATATTCAGACCATGATAAATATAAATAAACAACACACTCCTCAAAATAAAAATAGAATGAGATATTATACACAAACTTTTCACAGACGTGATTCAACCTATGACTATTGACGAGATATAGAATGAATGCGAATGACTAAGAATTAGTACTTCGAAATGGGGAGTACCTACTTGGACTTGTCACGTAGGTCATCATCATCTGCCTAGCCTTTTCCCAACTATGTTGGGGTCGGCTTCCAGTCTAACCGGATTCAGCTGAATACCAGTATTTCACATGGAGCGACTGCCTATCTGACCTCCACAACCTAGTTACTAGGTAACATGATACCCCTTGGTAAGACTGTTTGTCATTTGGGCTTCTAAGTACCCGTAACGACTGTCAAAGATTTACAAATGATAGCCGGGACCAACGGCTTAACGTGCTTACCGATGCACGGAGGGTTCTTGGTATGTAAAGATCACGGAGCAACCGCGGCAAGCGTAGCTTAACCTGATCGAGCTACCCGTAAGGCTGTTATTACTTAGCTACAAGCCTTTCCTACTTGTCACGTAGGTATCAATTATAATCTTTGATATTGCTAAACCTTTTTGGGCGGAGAAATTGCCTGTGCCCATGGGCACTCTCCCGGAAAAAGTGGTTAAAATAGGGGGTTAAATTCAGGGTTTCGGCCTATAAAAATTCTGTCGTATTAACCTATATCCGTTTTTATATAGCGACAACAAGAACTATTTTGCAGGACTATTACGACAACATATAACTACACCTGAACCGCAATACCAATGGTGGAAAAGATAAAAATTTATTGTATTCAAATAAGCTACTGAAAAGCTTAATATGTATATCAATCCTGTTGAAAGTCATTGTAGAAATACAAAACACTTTCAAAGCAATCGAGTCTTGAATTGGCGTTTACAGCCAAAATATAAACGTGACTTTCTTTACTAAGATTAATTTAATCATGTTATTTAGCTTTGCATATACCCATTTAGTTACTTAGTTTATTCATTCTTCCTGCCATGTTGATAGTTAACCAACAATTTCTATAATTATTTGTACATTGTTTATGGCTGTTTATGTTTCCGTATCTATATTTACTTGCAATGCAACATTGATTGAATGTAAATAACTAAATTGGTTTTCGTCATAGTAATCATCGTTCCTCAATTTTGCATCGCATTTTTTTTGTATTCATTTTTGGATATATATTTATTCTACCAACAGGCTATCATTATTCCTTAGCCTAGAGCAATAAAGATAGAAAACGCAGAAATTAATCATTTATAAATCTTCCTTAGCTAAATCTTGTATCGCTGAAGAAAAGGTTGACTTAGAGCTGCCCTAAGTACTGCTCTCGTAGATCTACTTGGCGCACTTATTTTATTTCCATAACACCTCTAACATAGGTAGAATTGTCGACAACAGTACTAATATTTTTTTAAATAGAATAGAAGATTATCACAAAGTACTCACTTGAACTTGGTCCTAGTATCTTCTTTGAGCAGTTCATCGCTCCTAAACCAGCAAATCTCCGGCTTAGGCGATGCGACCAGCTGGCATTCGAAGACGAGTTTGTTGCCATCGTCTTCCTGTCGCAGCTGGGGCTTCTGTGTGAAGCTAGGGGCTAAATCGTCGGTCACCCCCATTGTTAGCTTGGGGACATTACGCTCGCGGCTGGACCAACACTGCCGCTCTGATGATGGGCTTCAACCTGAAAAGAAGGAAAAAGAGGTTAGTGATGACAAATGAAGTAAAGTATAATCGACCTTGTAATTTCTTTATCACGCTAACATTGAATGTCACTCGCACAATGCACTTCATAAAACGACAAGGTCGATTTTTATATCAGTTGGATAGTTTCAAACTTAGTGCAGCTTCACTGGGAGTGCACTTCACTTCAAAGGATCGACTATATTTATTAGAAACAGTCGACGCCTGTATGAGTGTTTTGAGGAATAATCGGGTGAAATTCATACAAGTATCAGTAAAAGACACTGGTCTAACTAGTCGCACAAATACAGGTTAGAATTTTAGAATGAAAGAAAACAGAATGATGGTTAAAGTCAGAGCAGTTGTCGCTAATTTACCAACGATCTTGTCTGTCACTTCGATTACTTGACTTGTAGAGGTGTTAGTCTATAAGAATTAGAGTTGAGGAGATAAAATGACTCGCAAATTTGCAACCGTACAGTTTCATGCAGTTTTCCATTAAATGGAAGGTACTTCGAGTGTTTACCTTTATGTATGTGTAAAATTAGTTAGTAAGCTTGTCGTTAAATGTAAGCTAAGTTTTACGTTTTCTAATTCAGAAATTCATGTCGTAGATGGATTGTCGAATCCGCTGTTTTACAAAACCGCAATTTTCTTACAAAACATTTGTTATGTAAAACATACCGCTATATTTAAATAAACCGCCACCTATGTTTAGACGTAATACAGAATGGCTTTTCTGGAGTCACAAAAAACGTTTGGTATGGTTTCTAATGCCAAATTAGTCGCAGTAACTAAACTAGGGCACCATGACCAATTGGTTTAGGTTAGGTTAGAACTATGACCAACCGCGTTACTTCCAAGTTGGTCGCAGTTACTTGGCTATTAAGTATTTTTAGGACTGACTTTCATAGAACTCTGATGTTTTCACTTGAAGTCATTTGGGGTCATTTTCACTCATATTACTCGATTTATTTATTTCTGTTTCGGAAACCATTATTGTTATTATGGCACACAGAGCCACGAGCAACAAAATTAAAAAATAAAATCTACAATCTGACGTTTCATTTCACGCTGTTTTACATAACTTCTAATCGGTAACCCGCTCATTGATAAATGCAAAACGTTTATGCATGTTAAAGTTCAGTAATTATGAAAAGCCGCTAAACGTCGTTCAGCTATTTTACATAACGGAGCTGTTTTGTAAAACAACAATCAGTTTTGTAAAACAGCGGATTCGACAATCCATCTGCGTCATACACACAAAAAAACACGGTTGACATATTTCGACGATTTGATTTCGATGATTTGTTTATACCTATATGATGTATTTTCCAACTCTGAATCTCAATAAATTATTAACGAAAATGAGGATTGAGGTATTTGTTTACAAAATGCAGCTCCGCTAGTAAAAAATTTAGCTTTTGGTCCCAAAACGAATTCTTCTGATTTCATAATACTTTTGATATGGCAGGGGTGTCAAAAAGCTTTTAATTTTTAAAAGCTTGCTCAAGCTTTGTTCAGTAATTATTCTGTCAAATCTAAGTGACAGCTGTTATGATTTGTTGACCAACATAAAAAAAAACCTAAAGAACTGGATGTATCACATAGGTTGAAATGCGATTTGCGAAAACATTAAATGGGCTTTCAAGAACCGTGGGTAGCCAATTCAAATCGACTGTCAAATACACGGATGGTCAAATAGCATGTAATTGATCGGTTGTTGATGTTTTGATCAATCAATCAAAACAGAAAACATGAAAATAGACAGTAGAATAGATTGTGTAGGTTTTTTAAAACTAAATGTGAAGAAAGAAAATATCAGTAATTTTATTCCCACGCTTAGTATTGAAAGTTAGTTTTTTATTCAGAAATCGAGACCAATTTTCTTAGAGTTTTTCATAAAAGTTATATTGAATTTTGGAACAGAATAGTGAAACCAAAGAATTGAAAATAAGAATGTAGGATTTCTAGAAACCTTGTGTTTATCTTATGTGTGTTTTTCATCATGTCAATCAATGACTAGAGATAATTAGTGAGCCTGCTTTTCAACATATCACATTCTAGTGCAATCAGTATCTAGTAGTGTGTTAGAAAAATAATGCAGTTACTGATTCTTTTCATTAACAGTTTTTTGAGACAGGTTTTTTAATAGTACAAGAATTCCTGGTGTGAAATATTGGAACGGTTGAATTATATTATTATTACTATCCTATTCTGGTATTTAGATCAGTACTAAAATCGTTACTTCTGTCTTTAACTGCACCGCGATACCAGTCAAGATCATTAATATTATGGAGCCTGAAAACCATACATCAGTATCATCAGTAACTGAAGCAATGTTGGCCACTCCAGAGCCATCCGATTCACAAGTGACTCACGTGCAGAGCGGTCAGCGCCATCAACACTGGCAAGGTGAAGTGTAACCGAGTGGGTGTCCAGTATTCAAATATTCACGAGTGTGAACGAAACGAAAGAGTGTCTCGGTCTATTTCTGTACCGTTGAAGGCCTCCGAAGCTTCGCAACGCGGCGAACGCTCCCCGAAGAAATTTTATAACTTGCAACTGTAACTTCCTCTGATTACCTAATACTAGTTCGTTTTATTTGAACATTTTATGATGCATTCCCATGTTCAAGTGCCGAGAGTGCTCGAAATACACTTTTGTCGTTCTGGGATTTATTGCTGTATTAAATTCTGTAGATATTTTGATTGGTTTTGGAGTACCTCAAGGGCTCATGTTGGACCCAATCTACCACTCTACAATTTTTAAGTTCAACATCAAAGCTAGAAAAAATTTACTATTGCATCTGTAGGGTCTTTTGACAGTTAATAAAAATGTAAGTAAAAGTAACATACCAGAGAAATAGGAACTGCCAATAATCCAATAGTGTCACGAAACACTCAAGTCAAAACACATTCACAATTAAAGTACAAAATTCGCTAAACAAGACGTTCGAGAACTTGACGAAGGTTATAGGAAACTGGATTCGTCAGAGAAATCGGGCGGTTTTGTCGCCGGCGGCGGGACGCGTCGGGTCGTTTTCGAAATCGTAACTAAACTATGAAAATTTTGGCGGCTGGCCGAGGCGGGCGGGCGGAATTCGCGTGGGTGGATGCAGCCACCGCCATGGATTGGATAACTGACTCGTCATACGTGACGTCTCCGGTGCAGAGGTGTTTTCCGCTGAAGATAGATGCTGATCTAATGGCAAATATTGGGATAGGGTTTGGGCCAGTGCTAATTTATTTTATTTTCGTGGACGGTAAAGTTCTAAGGATTATTAGACTAATTTCTCGGGCATTCCGGATTTAATTGTAGGTATTTTCGCTTCTCTTTCGTGTCCTTAGTTCGGGTTTCTTTAGTGTTGGTTAATGATAGTGAATGCAAAATTTTTGTCGTGGACAGACCAATTGTCGTTATCCAGCTTGCCTTTTTTTTTTGGGTGGGAAATTACCAAATAACTTCTCCCGCTCTGGGCGGAGCGGGAGGGCGTGTTCCTTCGGTTGCTCTGTTGCCGGGGGCCACGATTTCCCGATCGGTTTTCTTCGAACCCCCGGCAGGCATTGGCCCTAGCGGACCCCGTCAATTCTGCTGACATTTCTTTGAGGCGCGCGTGGAACACAACGCGCCGTCGACCCGGGCTTGGTCCTTATCGGACGGCGAGCTACCCATTGCTCACCGTCCGCAAGCCCGCGCTTACGGTGGCCGGAAATCGGCTCGCGATTCCCGCCCCGGGCGTCTCCTCCTGCGGCGGTTAGGGGCGTGAGGGCGCGAAATTTGCCTCTCCCTCACGCGTTCCGCCTCCTCCTTCGCGAGCATTACCGCTTCGCAGAAGGAGGTGACGGCCTGCCATTTCCTCTCGCTCCGTACCATGGCCTGAACCAGGGCCGGACGCGAGAGATCACCGCCGCCGATCGCCTCTACGAGAACACGGCGTTGCTCTGCCCAAGCCGGGTAGACCTCCACCGTATGCTCCACCGTGTCCTCAGGCCAATCCACACAATGGTGACACCCGGGTGTTTCCTCCCGCCTTATCCTGAACAGGAACCTCCCGAAGCAGCCGTGTCCGGTGAGGACCTGCGTCAGGCGGAAGATCGGATCCCATTGAGTTGTGCACATTTGTGTAGTTAATGGCTGATTTGTTGAGCCATGAAGTTGTAACTGCAAAAATGTCATAAATGGAAATGGTTTTCCCTAAAATGATATAATTATATTACCATGTCATATCATTATAAAGGCAAATTCAAGTAAAAAAATAAATCTTCTTGACTTCAGCTGTTTCCAACTCAAAATTCCTACTTAAATCCTTATTTATTCTAACACGAATATCTGAACACGTTTTATTAAACATCGTACATATTTAAATTATTGTAATAATATATGTTTGTTTCGCAGCCCGTGAATCTGACAAACAAGTGGCTCTGGTTTTATTAGATCATAAATCAGTTTCAGTCGTATATTTTTCTTCAGTATTCGTGGATGTTCTCTCCTTGGCAACTGGAGAAGTCAGGTGACCAATAAATCACCAGGTGAATTGTGTCAACATGTAAATATGCAATGCTTTAAGCCTTGTGATTGATGAACTAAATGCGTCCTGGGACAATGATGGAGAGTGATTTCATTATAGCTCTCCACACGTTTATTTTTAATTAAGATTAAGATCTGAGCAATCGTTTTAATAACATCAGCCTCGAGTATATTAAATCCTCTTGAAAGCTCTAGGGTTTAAAATGTAATAACATATTTGTCTTAGTTAACAGTTACAAATGGTGCTGTTTCATAAACAGATGATTCTGTAGCTGTTTGTTTTACTGCCAGATTAGCAATGAAAATTTTTTCATTGTTTTTTATTATTCCATCTTTAGACTTTTCTTTGAATTATCCAAGGTATTTAATTAGTTCATAAAAATTGCCTTCATAATTTTTGTGTAAATATTTAATTGCATGAACACTTTCTACAATCAATTTATATCAAGATTTCACTGTCCTAACTTCAGTGGGTTTTGTAGCCAAAATTATGAGTTCAATGACTTCTATAATATTTGCTTTTGGGTTATTATCAAGGCTGTGAAGCAATCTATCCAGATCAAACGTAAGAATACGTAGTGGTCATGAGTGATTTCAGTGAAATGAAATTACTTGATCTATAAATCGCAACACATTTCGTTATATTTCACATAACATACATAAAGATATTTTTCCTTTCAACTTTGGGCAGCTGTTTAATTCAAAATTCAAAAGTCATTTATTCAAACTAGGCTGAGAATCAGCACTTTTCGAACATCAAAATTACATAAGACAGTCCCCCAAAAACGCCCACCCTTCACCACTTCCTAGTGCCTTTAGCTGGAAAGAAGAAGTGGCGCAACAAACTCCCCAGCAGCACAGCTACCTGTTCAAGTTAGAAAAATGATTCTATACAATAGTATGCAAAATAACTTACATTATGCAATATTTTACTTACATTATGCATTAATCAACTATTTCCGAGTATCTACCAATATAATTTCACCTTCAGCAGTGGACTGTCTTATGCTTAGTACATGATTTATAAGACAGGTACTGTACACAAATAAAGTTGACCCTCACGTAGAAATCTAAACAGCTACGCTATTTATTCGTGATCGAAAGTTACCGAGAGCGACTTCAATCCTGACACTTAATCACTGCACGCACACTGCACACTAATCACTAAATCACTGTTGCTCAGAATCCCAAAAGACAGTTTTAAAGAACTAAAGTAGAATCATAGCCAATCATACATAACGTAAAGCAATTTTTCATAGAACTAACATTTTTCATCAGCTATGAAAACACAATAGAATTTTCAAAGATTCAAAGTAGCACTAACTTATTATTGTATCATTAATTGCTCTATTATTATCGCTACAAAGCATGAATGGATTGTAGATTGTAAAGATCACAGGAAATCTATTTCAAACTTAGTTGGGGAATGAGAAAACAAATAATCTCTGCTACCCACTTTTCAGATATTTTAGATAACGGGACAAAGCATCCTGTTAGAAGTTTTCTTTTGAGCTATGACGGTATATTCTGGTGGGCGGGTATGCTAACTTGGTATGCAGACAGTAAAGATCAGCCAAGGTATTTGTATTCGATGAATTTGAGGTATTGGATTATGAAACCGGATTGGTTTCTCATGCCTGTCATACCAAGATTGCTATGTTTATTTGCTTTCAAAACTTCTGGGCTTGGGTTTAAGTTGAATTTTGTATCAATTTCACTATTCAAATCATCAGCAACATTTTTGTATCTTTCACTATATTTACTTGCATCAAGAAGTCTGCTTAAATCGTTTGACTTTTCAATTTTTTTTTCAAACTTGCTTGCTTTCTACTAAATACATAAAAATGTTGCCGTTTGAAAATCTTAAATGTTTACTAACCAAACAACATGAGACATAGTATGAGCAATTCACACACAGCATCACATTTTTAAATTCGGTTTATTTAACTCCGTATCTTAGGTAACTAGATATTTTTCTATTTAACCGAATAGATTAGTCCAAGTTCTTCAAATGTTGGTCCAACATACTGAAATGTTTCTACGAATGTTGGTACAACCACTGATACATAAACAAATGATCAATTACTCTGTTCGCGTGATTTGGCAAACAAGGTGCGCTTGCGCAGGCGCGCAGCGTGATGCCGACGTTCAGCCGGATTGATGACTCACACTTCAGTTGAATAAGATGCTCAGATGGTTACATTGATATAGTGATGGTGATACTTTTAACGGGTATTCAGACTTTGAACTTTTTGATTATATTTTTTTTGAGATCTCAAATTTGAACAAAGCTTTTGATATTTTTGAAACATACCTTGTCTCATATCTACATACTCAACAATGCTTAGTTTTTAGATCAAAATATATAGAAATTGACAATTTTACTGAACTACTAACTGTAGGAGAATCAATTATAGTCATTGATAAGAAGGACCGCGGAAAGTATATTAAACTGTTGCTCTCGGCTGTCATTCGTAGATATTTGACAGTCGTATCGTGTTCATCAGTAACTGGGTTATGGAGGTCAGTTTAGCGGTCGCTCCATGTAGAATACTGGTATTCAACTGCATCAAGTTGAACTGGATGCCGACCCCAACATAGTTGGGAAAAGAAGGCTTAATGATTAATGCTTTTAGGACTTGGCTAGTAATTTCAGACAACTTTAATTTATACTATGTTTCGATTATAGATTAGGACAGATGTTAAACATAAATACTGAGCTACAATTTGTCTCGAGACTTGATTACTCACAATATAAATGAATCAAAGTTTTACCTTCATATCTACATACATACCTACCAGCTTTATAAATCATAAGAGTGACTTTGTCTCAGCTGTGACAAGCTTTTTAATAAATTATGTCATTATTATAATACTATGTATTGTTTGAGTACTTCTGAAGGTTTTTTTTCTGATTGAAGAGTCAGTCTTTCTCGTTTTTAGAAGTGTTATAAATTACTATTGTCTAAACTTCAAAATACTTTTGACAGTGATTGTTTTGTATGTATAACAATTTGTCTTGACCTGAATTATTTACTCTCTTTTATTTGTTTCATTTGACGACCACTTTGTAAAATAACTGAAAAAAAATATTCATGATATTGTTTTGACCTGATTTTAACCGGCTTAGTTTTTAAAGTTAAAGAGGGTGGCATGAACAATTATGTCATCGAGGCATCTTTCAATCAAGATCAGAAATTAAACACACTGTTAACAGCCACCTGTAAAAAGTGTATCACGTAGAAAAATGAAGAGAATTACAACGTAGATGCTTTTAATTTACAATTTATTGATATTATGTCTTTCATAATTTTAATATAATTTACACTGACTTTTGGATAATGATTTTGTATACCTACAATCATAATTATTATAAAGTTAGATAAACACTCAGTTAGCAACTCAACTCGTCCAGAAATACGTTGTTTTCTTAAATAAAAAACAATTCCCAGAATAATACTGATTGTGAAGATATTTTGTGTGCTATTACTAATGATACAGGCTGTCATCCAATTAGTTAAATAGTGGGTGACGAATATAATTAGCTACAAGTACGCATGTAGGCGGACTGTTGTCCAAATGTTCGTTATTATTATCAGCTGTTTGTTAGACAATATGAGGTAAATAGTAGAGAAGCCAACAGAATATAAAAAAATAAATCATAGGCCAAGATTTTTTTGAGATACTTTAAAAAATGGAACTAGAAAGATCTCAAACTCTTAATAAAGATACTAAATGTGATGAAATATTATTTAATCAAGCTTACCTTGAACTAAGAACAAACATGTTCTCTAGCTGAACTAAACAAAAGTTTTATATAAGTAATATAAATGAACATTCAAAGAAAACACTTAGCTTATTATAAAGGAAGGAACAAAACATCAGTTAAAAAGTACCTATTGTTAACAAAAAGCACCTTATTGAATCCATAAACAAAAAAAATAACCTGCAGAACGCTAGAAAAATCTAGAACCCAAAATATAACAACCGAAACCGATAAATCTTCTCAATTTTTAACCGAAACATTACGACACGAATACCTGCCATCAAATCTAAAAGAGTACCGTTGCAGACACATCAATGTACTAATAATAGAACAGCAACACTGGGTGTCAGAAATAGACAATAATGTATGTACACTCAATCAAAAAACATAGGTACAGGCACCGAACTTGCAACTACTATTATCTCATCTGCTCGATGTCCGTATGTCAATACATGAATCCAGCAGAATATCAGCGTCAGGTATATTTGCCTGAGACATGCTGAGTTGGATTCCCATTTGGTGCAACCTTGAGATGCACACCGCACTTTGTATGTTTCTTTATTTTAAAGTGTCTCATAGCCATAGTGTCATCACAATGTCTTGTTTTATTCTTTTTTTTTTGTGTATTGGCACCTTGTAGATATTTTCTAATATTTATGTAATTAGTTAGTATTTAATCGTGCTGTTGTATGTTGTGCTATGTCTTTTGAGTGCACCAAATGAACGATCTATCTATTAGACCATTTATCTATTAGTACACACGGCTACACATCAAGCTATACATTTCCAGTTTATGCTGATCTCGCATTGTATAGAATTTTCGTGCAATGCGAGGTCAGCTTATACTGGAAATGTATAGCTTGATGTGTAGCCGTGTATACCACAAATCACAAAATACTATTAGAACTAAACTCACCGCGCATCGTTCTGTTTTTGTCAAATATGATTGTGATGACAGCCTCAGAATGATTTTTTAATGTTGTAAATGTGCTGAGAAGTCAATTCTTTTATATCAATCTCTTAAATATGCCGTAAGTTTAAAAGTTTATTACGCAAATAATAAAAATTAAAAATTGGCATATTTTTTTCCGTAGGTATACCATATAGCTTGTTCAACTGTATGTACAATACAGTAATGCATTACATCCACGCGATTCAGAGGATTCCGAAGGGCAATCATTTTCACACTACCCACGACTCGAATGAAATTGCTCAGTTGAGAATGGATTTTTGGGAGTGAATAATTTAGTCACGCGGTACGATTAAACGTCGCGATATTTATTGTATGTGATTCATTTTGTTTCAATTTATATAAAATTGTTAATGATTGCTGGGAATTTGCTTGCAACCCTAATCGAAGATTATCAGCGGATCTACTTTGTGAAAACTTCGGTGAAGTGAGGAATTATACTATTGACTTCAAGCTCACTTGACTTTTGAATTCACGGAGAGATTTGTACCTAGTAACAGTTACTACAGACGAGCTTGGATTGGGGTCATAAATCATAACTGATACCTATAACGGTAGGTACGTATAGTTTCACTATCCAAAATCTACATGTTGCAATCAGTAATCGATTGAAACAATTTAGGCGTATACAGTTGGTATGTAAAAAAAGGCTGTACTGAATTATAATATTGCATTTGCATTGTCAATCTGAAGAATGAAAGTATGGCAAAAATTTCATCAAAAATTTTAATTGTAAACAAAGCCAATTAAAATCCTTAAGATAACAAAAACAAATAAATAGCCCCGATAGCTGATTCGAATGAGATTCAAACACCGTACAATTAATTAACGAACAAAATATTTTGAATGCTGTCTCAGATTAAAACCACCTATGCGTCGAGGTTGACGCTAATTTTTCCAACGGCTTATCCGTTGCACTTGTGCCAAAATGTTTAGAAATTTTAAAATAAACTGTGACATTGTGAGTAATTTAGCAATGCCACGAGAACACACGAATGGTGATGAGCGTTTTACTACTGACAGAATCCTTTGTTTTCTTACATAAGCCAGTGTGTATGTTGTTGTAGCAATAAGGAAGATGACAAAAAATTTTTGCTTTGTCCGTCAGGTATATTATAAAAAATCTTTGACACGTATTTTTTTCTTTTTTACGTTATTAAAAGATTACGGCGACACATTGAGTTAAAATGTGCCATGACGTCACGAGTTTGTAGATTTTATACTTACTTGTGACGTAGCGACCCCTACTCCCTAACTTTAATGCATTCTATCTAAGTAATTTTTTTATTAAATAATATGAGAGACAAGAAATACTTGTCTAGTATTTTTTTTATTATCTGACTGACGGACTAAATAGAATTTTATTTTTAAGTATAGTCACGAAGATAAACCAGGTGTAAGGGACATCGTCGTGCAAACTGTTACTACAAATCCAGTACATGATTCTAGTCTTACCAGCGTTTCATAAAAAGTGCATGGTTAAAATTTATGAGGCAGCCGATTTTTTGAAGTGAAAACTTCCTTAGGACCTTGCGCTCTTTTGGAACCGTAAACCAAACTGAACCATCACGCTCGGGTCGGTAACGCTGAATCGGATATAATCGGCACTGAATCGCGTATTCTCGGCTCCAGTCGTAAGTTTTCAATTCTTTTTTTTAAATAACAGACGAATAATTTCAATCATGTGCTGAATTCATGGTAATAGTTTGGCTCCGTGTGGTGTCGTACTTAAAGAATAGCACTACCCTATTTCTTCCCATGGGTGTCGTAAAATGTGACTAGAGAATGGGTAGCAGCGTTCTCTATACATTTTTAACACCATACTGCGATCGCCAACCCGCCTGCCAAGCGTTGTGATTGTGGCATACCCCCCCAAAAATAACAAGCACCAGTGGCAATGGGCAGGGCACATTGCTCGCAGAACGGATGGCCGATGGGGTCGAAAGGTTCTGGAGTGGCAACCACGTACCGGAAGACGTAGCGTTGGAAGGCTTCTCACAAGATGGACCGATGACCTTGTGAAGGCCGCAGGAATCCGCTGGATGCGGAAAGCACAGAATCGGTCGAAGTGGCGGTGCTTGGGGGAGGCCTATGTCCAGCAGTGGACGTCTTTCGGCTGAAATGATGATGAATGATGAGTTTGCGCATCGATGTCAAACGATAGATTGATGTATAGTTAAGCCTAATGTACACAAGATCACTAGATGATGCTCAGTACATGACTGACACATCGTCATTGGTTATGTGTATATTGTCAGTGGTTGTTTGATGTACCTATCACTAAAGTCGTAAGCATCATTTAGTGATCATATGTACAGCAGACTTTATGGTCGCAACGATTGATGAAGTGTACGATTAATCGTGGAGTGTAAAGCGATATATGAGTTTCATTAAGAAAGATTGTTGGAGAATATTTTTGTGTTGCGATTTTAATCATCATCGCAATGTTTATTAATATCGCGTTATAGCAATATCTTAAGGTCATGAAATATTCATTCCTAGTTTAGATGGTTGTTTATTCAAACTTGTAATTGTTTGTATATTCAACCTTGTAAGTGTCTCATTGCCCTAAGGTTGAATTTCACCTGCACGTTATAAAATAACAAGGTCGTTTTGTCTATGTGACAGTTAGATAGTTTCAACCATAGTGATGTGTGTGTAATCTATATCGCCACATGCGAACCACGCATCAAAGACCTGACGTCACTCAAAATCCTGACGTAACACAAATCCTGCATCGCGCAATTAGAGTTACCGCGCAAACGATATATACAGTATTTTCTTTTTCCTTTATTAAAAAGAACCAGGTTCTTAATAATTAATTACAATCTAGCCTATAAGACTAATAAGAATTTTAATCTAACTTAATTTTTTACGTAATGATTATTTTAAAAATTAGAATAGTGTTGATTATACTTTACATAAGTTCGTTCCACTTTCTTAGAGTCTGATATTTTAATATAAACACTTTGTTCATGTGTTATATGTGTGTCATTGGCACTATTATTTCTACACTTTTTACACTACACTAACTCAAAAGGTTTTGTTCGTTTTAGTCTTCGCACTATATTTGTTTGGTCTAGCAGCTGAATTGCCTCGATGTTCACATGTCGGTGGAGTCGGTGTTCATGAGCCTAAAAATCGTTGTTAAATTTGAGCATAGATTCCCTCATTTTGATATGTGCACATTATAAAGACACACTGTATATGACTATCCGACATCATCGTTGGGCAGTTGTCCGCCAGACACGACACCCGTTTGGTCGGAGGATGCTCCCTTTTCTATGGTGGATGAGTGAACTTTACACCGTGTTCCTCATACCTCTGAAGTAATAGTGGAAAAGTAATTATGAGGATGCATGTAAAATATGTTCAGTTTTAGGAATTCCCAGTAATACCTTTGGGCAGGAAACTTTTGTTTATAATCCTTATCTATAACTATTTACTACGATCATAGCCCAAAACGATGGTTTCGCTTAATTCATTACGACTAACATCTGTTATTGATAAATTCGGAAACCTCTACGAATTCACGTAATCGCGAATAACGCAACATCGAAAATAGGATTCGACGAATTGTGGCTTTTGATAAATCAAGATCATTTTAGATACAGTGGAATATTGTTACTACGGAAATCTTCCTGAATTTGAATTTTATTAATTTAGACAAACACAGATTTTACTCTAAGCAGCAGATTAAATGCTCATTGAAAGTATGAAGCTTTGTTGAGACAGTAAAGTTACCGGAATTAACAAGGTAGCATATAGACAAATGATAAAGATATATAGGAACGTTATAACTATTGGCTTTTCTTAATAAACATCATCTTTAGTACCAAGTATATTTTGTGATATTGGGTAGCTGAAACTAATATCCTATATAATTATGTCATTGCCTGATGATAAAAGTACAATGTGACTGTGATTGGGTCACTTCTAAATGACTTAAGAGCAAAGACCGGCGAAGACGTTAATTCATCGGTCAATGCTAACAAGAAAATAAAACAAGAAAAAAAAGTAAGAAGAAAATAAATTGCAAATTGCAATGTTTTGATTTTGAAGTGGGTGCTTGTGCAATGTTAATTTATCATTGGCTTACTGACTTACAAATTTACTAAGATTGAGGAGGATTGGAATTTGTTTTTGAGGAATAACATTATTATAATCTTGTTGATGTAGAATCGCAATGATTTCTTGTATAAGCCCAAAAACATAATATTTCAAGTCTTATAAAAGCTATAAGTAATTCTTTATTTGCACATAAAGATGGACAATAGAATAAGAGGAAAAGTGTTTTCATCGAAGAAGGATAACAATGCAAGTTCAAAGTCGAATGGCAATCCAAGATTTGACCACGCACGAGGGATCCATGATGTTCAGGAGTGAAGGAAGGCCCAGAAACAACGGAAAATAAATCTGTAATAACATATTTTCAGTTCGCTAACTAATCCAACTTGCGAGACACGACAAACAACTAATACTGGTCTGTTTTCCATTCATTCGCCAGTCCGGGAATAGATATAAATCTAGGCACATGCATCTACATACGTTCACGATTTTGCTATTGAATCACCTTTTCGTTTTCATCTAACAATGACCCCAAGCAAACAGTCATTTTGGCGACTGCAATATATATATTTAAAACATTTTTCATAATTAGATTTCATATTTCGTAACTACTTTGACGGGGTGTTGGCTTGCGGCCATCGAGAGGGAGACACTAGATATATTTCCGCTTGAGTGCGAAAAGGACAGGTGATAATCTTGTGTGAAAAATATTTATGCTAAGGCCTTCTGTTGCTATGAATTCGTCTATGAATAGTTCGGTCGGTTCACCCGCGCGATATTTTTGTCTCACTCGTCGAAGGTTACGACTGCTTTTACAAGTAACAGTTTTGCAGAGAACTTTCTGGTTAGATCAATGTTCGCGGTTTTTCTTTTTCGTGGTTTTAGGGAATGTTGGGAGTAATTTAATCAGTTTGATTGCAGATTTGGTCTTGAAAATGACCTGTGAGTGCATATTTCTTTTACTATAGCCGTGGCTACTACCGGTGTCTGCCAGTAAATTGCTGCCTTATTCTGTGTATCTTCGACCGAAATATATTGCCACATAATTATTATAATCATAACTTTATGCAATAAACAATTATATATCTTCTATAGGTAGGTACTATTCTAACCGTTTTTCCGTCTTCAACGTGGTCCAGGTGACAAATATATTGCCATCTATATATGATTGCCCCGGAAGAGAATCCCAATTAAATACTGTATGGAATTCTTATTGTTTTATGAACATCAAACTATTAAAATTTTGCAATGCTCAGCTAAAGAGAAAATAATACGTAGCCTGAATATATGTATACATAATCTACGATTTCAAATCTCATTTTCTTCTCAACTGTATCCCAGGCAAATAGGTTCAGCTTCAAGACTATTTTGATTTAATTTAACATCATTAAATTTTTTGTACAGAAACTATTCATCGAAATAAAAGCAAAGTTAACAGTCCATTAGAGCAATGTTTTACGGAAACATAAAAAGTTACACAACACGTGTGAAATAATCCGTGGAAAAGCTTTATTTCCCTGTTTCTGGTAGTTTCATAGACCATGAAAGTTATTCTTGTTCGCTATAAGAAAGGCTTATTGGATTTGTTTCAATATCAGTTAAAGTTATCTCTGAGCTGGAAATAGATAGTGAGAGGGAAAGGAAATCCAGACATAAAGGAAAAAGTGTTGGTTACGACGTAGAAGATGGTCAAGAAATTGACTCTCAATAGAGACAGATGAAAGGTGTTTGCTGCACTAGCAAGACTGTAGCTCAAGTTGAATAATGTGAGCATCCAATGACTGAATAGGTACTACACAATTATTGATATTGTGACGGCTGACTGGACAGTTTTTAGAATGGAGTAAGGGTAAGCAGAAGAAGCTATCAGCGAAACATAGTTCTGTTCTTTGGTTAACCGCCTTTGTGGTCTAGTGATTAGACTATCTGTCTCAAACCCAGAGAACCCGGGTTTGATTCTCAGTGGGGGCAACATTTTCTGCTCGGTTTGGTTGGTAAGTCCGCCTGGCTAACTACCACCATCTTATCTACGTTTGTCGCATTGTTGTGTTTCGGCAGTTAAAGGTAAGATAGCTAGTTCCTCTGTGGTTGAGGATTCCGGGTGAAGCTTGCTTCCACCTTCGGCCTGACCATCACTTACCATAAGGTGAGATGCAAGCCAAGAGTTTCCCCGTTAGGGATAAAAATATTGTAACTTAAGCTAATGACAATTTAGTTTTTGTGACGAGAGAGCACACATTATTGATGCTAAGGCAGCAGTTACAAATGTCGATGTAAAAGTAGTTGATACTCAGACGTTAAACGAAACAACAAATCAAACTATACAGCCCAGACTTTCTGATTCGACGATGTCTGAATGGAGTGTCAATTAACCGTTTCAATCTATACAATTTTTTTTAAATTGGTAAAATTTCTGAGCAAGTATGTGGAAAAATTCCGAAAATTCTTTCACTAATGAGAGTGTTGCCGAGTGTCTTAGGATAAATAATTTTATGTTAAAATAAGAAATTTCACGTCAACGAAATCGCGGGCAGAAGCTAGTAACTTAGGAAATAATGATAGAACTCTGTGTAGGATATCATAGCTTATGAAATTAGAGCCATATGAATATCTAACAGAGTAGTTTATGGTAAAAGCCAAACGTAAATCGTAAGACTACAGGTCAATGAGCTCTTTGAGATACAAAGCCACTTTTAAGCCCGTAATGCAGCTTCCGATCTACTGCCAGAAATGATGATGTAGATTGTAAATTATGACGATCGATAGTGACTATATTGTATACATTGGTAACAACATGCAACCATTTTCGTAGTTTTAAAGATGTAGGATTATTTACTAAACTTATAAAAGACATATTTTATAAGTGACAGAACATTAAATTATATTACACAACTTAAAATAAAAATTT
This sequence comes from Agrochola lychnidis, assembly GCA_963680765.1. Lineage (NCBI taxonomy): Eukaryota > Metazoa > Arthropoda > Insecta > Lepidoptera > Noctuidae > Agrochola > Agrochola lychnidis. The sequence continues at coordinate 10,806,666 of OY796873.1, forward strand.
TAACTCAATCAAATAAGTTGTCTAAATTTTTCAATGTGTTGAATCCATAGACTTATGGATTCAGAACCACATTGAAAAATTTAATAAAAACTGTAGAGGCGTAATCCATTTGAGGTTCATTAATTATAATTGCAGTTGACAACTTATTTGACTGAGCTAAATTTTTTATTTAAAGTTGTGTAATATAATTTAATGTTCTGTTACACCTACTCAAAATACATGAAAATCTTATATCATTAAATAAAAAAACGACCTCAACCAATTAATTACATGGAATACGACAAACACTAAAACGATACGAATCCAAACTGAACGATGTTATAAAATCAATGATGGCCTACAGTAAAATCTATTTTACATTTAATTAGAAGACATTTATTCGGTCTGTCTGATAAAATGTTTAAACGAACAACTTTACGAGTTGCAGGCAGCTTGGAACCGTGTCAGATAATTTGACATGAACGATTCTTGATGCATAAACAAAAACATTTTCAAAATTATTACTGAGAACTTATTTTCAGGGATTTAGGTTAGGTATGTCATTTGGTCCAAGGTTGTTTCCAGTCTCTTGAAAATTGACGAAATATTTCGGGAATTAGACAATATTGTCAATCCTACATAATTTAATGGTTCATTTGATGAAGTTGTCTGCAACATGAAATAATAATAGGTTAATATGCTCGGAGCGCACGCCTTGACACGTTCAGCGTTCTGCACATTATTGATTTCTTGTTCAATGGTAAAAGGTAAAAGGGAATGCGATAATTATGATTAAAACGTCATGATATTATGGCACTTAGGGTTTTTTGTGGTAAATGTCAATTTATATTTATTTATGTGCATTTTTTTTTAAATAAAAAATTATGTTATAAAACTATTTAGTTTTACCGAACTCATTTGAGTTCGGGGTTTCATATCCGACTACTCTAAGAAGAAAAGCCGAAACAAACTCAGAGGTTGCAGTCTCTTTTAAAGTCCAGACATAATCTTGGTCAGGCCATGAGGACCATATAGATTAGAGTCTGAGTCGGCGGTTTAGACCGCCCATTATATCAGAAAAAGAAAAAAAAAAAAAGAAATCTTTTCAAGACAATTTTTGAATGAATTAAGAGAGAAGAAGAGCCAATACTGCAGGTAGTCTGTGGTGTATCATTTACATATACAATATCTATATAAATACTAGCAGATCCGACAGATATTGTCCTATCCGAACAGTGCCCCCTACCGGGTCCAATTGTATTTTCAAACCATCCAGAGACCCACTCAAATATACACACAAAATTTTATCCAAATCGATCTAGCCGTTTAGGTGACAAACACAAGAAGAATTATATATATAAAGATATAACAACAACATAACACACATAACATAACATCACGTCTTGTTTCCCCGAAGGGTTGGGCAGAGGTGTAGATATATGCAATAATAATCGTGAAATAAGAGAAAAGAACATAAAATTACGTTTAAGGAGACATTTTTTTAAATATATAGTTTTTATGAAGAAGTTTACCAACTCTGTCTATTAATTTTGTTGAGACAAAAACATATTAAGCAAGTTATTCGTTTTAGCTAACTCACAAATAGTTACATCAAGAAATGAATGCATCATCGATGTTACTGGCTTAATTCAACGACACTTCTACGAAAGATTTGTTTTGTTGCAAGATCGTTTCGCTGAAAACAATTTGGGTTGGGTTAGCAGAAGCTTACGAGCGTCAAAGAACACTGTCATCGATAACACATTGGTTTCGCTCACTGGTAGTTGTGCTGAAAGCATCATCACCATTCTCCTGCTCATATTCCAATTTATTTGTGGTCGGCGCAACATGTCCATACTATAACTATTACTACTATTTTAGAGTTAGTTATTATTACTTACGTTTTTACATATCTCGGAACCCTGGGGTCCCGGACCTTTGGAACCTGTACGAGGGGCCGAAGCCAACTCGTAGAGGTCACTTAGACGTTTTTTAAAATGAAATGAGGCACCAACCGACGATTATCCCTGTATGCACTTTGCAAGTGCACCAAAGGACAACCCCCGGTTGGTGCAGGACTATTGCAGAACATGGAAATAAAACATATTGGGCTATGGGTTTGGGTAGCTAAAGTGGACTGGTTACCTGGAACTATGGTAGGACTAGGCCCCTGCCTGATCAATGTTTTATATTTACACGGATAAAATGGCAGGGGGTGACTTTCACACTCAATAATGGGCCTCCAGAAACGGTCGCTAGCACATAGTGACGTAGCAACAAGGGGGCAACATGTCCTGAGGTGCTTGAGGAGTGGAGGTATTCCACGGCTTTCAGAACAATCCCAGAGCCCGGAAGATGGTCAAGATCTCTACGAGCACTTAGGTTTAGGTTTAAAGATATTTATTTCCCATAAGAACTAATTAACAGTTTACTTATAATGAGATACAGAGTTACTTTTACATTATAATAAATAATATTTGCCTCTGGTGCGTTGGTGACGTTATAGGGTACATACATGTTTTTTTAGTTTCCTCTTAAATATACTAATACTATCACATCTCTTTATATTTTCCGGCAAATCATTGAACAGTCGTGTTCCCTCCACTAATACTGTTTTTCTGCCGTAATTAGTCCGTGCTCGTGCAGTTATTAGTTGGAATTTGTTTTTACTTCTTGTGTTGTAAGTTACTGCTTTTTATGTAGTTGTATGTTTGATTGTATGGAGTTCGTGGTGATTTTTTTAATGAGAATGCAGGTGTAATATGTGTAAATTTGTTTGATATTTAGTAGTTTAGTTTTATCGTATAATTTTTTTGTTGGATATAGATAGTGGCAGTGGAATAATACTTTAATGATTTTGTTTTGTATTCTTTGTAATGAGTTTAGATTCGATTTAGCGGCTGATCCCCACACTTCGATTAGGTATTCAAGATTCGATTTTACTAGGGAGTTATACATAATTAGCCGTACTTTTTTCGGGATACATTTTGTAATTTTTCTTAACGCTCCTAATAGCGATATTAATTTCGTTTTAATATGTTCGATGTGCAGTTTCCAAGTAAGTTTGTCATCTACCCACAGTCCGAGATATTTTTCGTGATTAGACCGCTTAGTTGTTTCTCCGTTGATCGTAAGAGGTGGGAACTCCGGTAATGGTTTATTTTTCGCGGCGAAAATCATAAATGATGTTTTTGAGGTGTTAATAGTGAGTAAGTTATATTTTAACCATTCACTGAGCAGGTCAAGGTCCTTTTGTGCATCGATTATAATGTTTTGCAGAGATCTATCGAAGTAAAAAAGGCAGGTATCATCCGCATATAACGTTAGGTGTCCTGTCAGCCCTATTTTATCAATGTTATTTATGTAAATTAGAAATAGTAATGAGCTAATAATTGAGCCTTGTGGACAGCCGTATGTTATGTTTTGTATCGAGCTGATGAAGCTATCTATCTTACTAGAATACTTCCTTCCTCCTAACACGTTTGCTCTTTCGAATTTCCATTCAAGCCGGCCAATTAAGGCAAGAATGAAGCGGGAGCGCCATTCCTCGTCAGTGTTCACTCCAGCCGGCCAATAAAGGCAAGCCAGAGGTGAGGAATAAGACTTCTCCCGGAAGATAGGGTCCGTGGGGCCGCTACTGCCCAACAGCTCGCCACATGCTGCCCTGCGGGTTTTTGTATCTCTCTTGGTCTGGCTCCTCATCCCAGACTTGTTCCGGCAAATTAAACAGTACCGGCACAGACCTAGAGTTCGGAGCGCGCAAGCCCCACTACGACGTCAACGTAGAGATACGGCTATTACTATTTTCTTCCATACTTCTCTATAAGTCGTAATCTCGGTTAGTCATCCCCTTTCTAGCCATATTATCTTCCACATAGTCCATTCATCGTTTCTTTGGTCTTCCCCTTCTCTTATAGCCATCCACATTCATATTCAAAACTTTCCTCACGACATTTTCCTCATTCCCCGCATCACATGCCCATACCATGACAACCTATTTCCACACATCTTTTAAGTCACCACTGCCATTTTTAGACTTTCTTTTATCATTATCATTTACAACACCACATATCCCTCTTAGCATTTTCATTTCAGTAGTCGGGCTGAAAGCCTGGGCATTATTTTCTTGTTACACTTGGAGGTCATTTTCATGTAAAATGAAGAACACTCAAAACTATCTATCACTTCAGGGCAATCTATATTGATCAGTATCTTTTATCAAAATAAGATTCTCAAGGACTGTGACTTCCTTGAGAATCTCATATTAATAAAAATCACTGTATATTTCACTTTCTGTCATACTAAGTAGGTTTTTAATTATTCACTTTTGGCATTACTAGTGGGAAGTTAGAGAATTATCTATTCTTTTCCGGGTTTCAACACCTGTTTCTGGGTAACTGGGTGAGCATTTCTAAACTCAATTTAACTACTTTTAACCTACCTTAATGTCAATTGGCAAACTGTCTCAAACTATGTTGGTAGAACTACAGGCGTATTTGTCAATCAAAGGGTAACGTGTAGCCAACAAAGAAACATTAATTACGCGATAGCTGTAAACGATTGGGCTGCACAAACTTATTATCAGTAGATGACTACAGCGATTAATGTCTGCTGTGACATAGGAGCAGCAGACGATTGCTAGGAATGTATTGGCTTGGATGATGATCATCAAGCTTTGATGGCTGAGTTGTTGTAATGTGATCGGGTTGATGCAGCTGTTAACGGATGCTATTGGCACTGGTTGAGAGTATAGCTGTCAGCACGTGTATTGTAAGGTGGCTTTAAAAAATTGGCAGATAAGAATTAGAATGTTCTCATGTGTAATGAGTGCGTTTAAATATGTAACAAATTATTATGTAAAACCCAAAACAATAGTTCTGTTTTTTCACAAGTAGGTTTTATTTCATTCTATGCTGGCCCCTAAACGCTTCGCCTGTTCTAGTTGATCGAATTATCAATTGTTGTGATTCTTGCTTTTGCTTTGGATTCTAATATGAGAAATCAGATATTTGATAACATTCTTCTACTATCGTGTTAGCATTATCTATTATTCCACCGGTCAATATTGACAGTCAATCCTCCTGTTTTTAACTCATTTATCATAACAACATTTTAAAGCTAGTTCTCTTAATTTCACAAATTATCAGGGTGGTTAAGCAGTCAAAATAACACCACAAAACAGATGTTTGTGATCTTTTAAGAGCACGTTAACATCATTCCGTTCAGTTATTGCCGCGTCTAAAGACATTACGAGCGAAAATATAGCTACATCTAAAGATTTCAATCGTTAGATTTGCCCTTACCGTAGATACTTAGGTCGAGAAGAGTGAACTTACTCATTCCGCAAGGATTGATAGATACGATTTTCAGTATGAGTGAGCGAGCTATTATTATTCAAATGTCTCTGTCAATGAATCAGAAACATGACGCAGTCGGGCGAATCTAACGATTTAAATCTTTGGCTTCATCTCCTTCGTTCCCAGTAATATTGAGTTCGGTTCCGCTAGTAATATTTTGTTCGTAAATAACTTTGAAAATAAACATCCTCATTCTGTAACTATCCTTCGTACAGATTTATGATCATACAAAGTTTTGATTATATTATGTATTTTTGTGAGAAGACACATGATGGCAGTTTAATTTAGCCCTGACTTAGATTTGATCAGTTTGTAATGGGATTTTTTAAAATTATGACTTGCGAGTGTTAAAAAAACTTAAGATGTCAATGTAAACTAAAGACCCACTTTGAATATAACATAACATCACGCCTGTAAACCCCCAAGGGCGAGGCAGAAGTGTACCTGAAGAACGTCCACAAATCACCAGTTATGTTTAAGTCTTATGTAAAAAGGGGCGAGCCTATTTGCCATCAACCGGGCACAGATCCAGACTCCGGGCTGCTACTGAGAAATTCCGGATGGAAAAACCCAATAACACTTTGCCCGACCTGTGAATCGAACCCAAGACCTCTTGTTCAGCAGTAACGCTTGCGATGACTAAACCAACAAGGCAGGCCACTTTGAATATATTTAATCTAAACTTGTTTCAGAAAATAAAGTTTATCTAAATACACCTAAATCCATTTCTTCTGCAAACTAACCCCCATTTCTTCTGCACTTTAACATTAAGTATGAATTTAGTATCTTAAAATTTCAGAACTGATAAAAAGAATATCAGGTACAGGTCGATTCAAACTTAATGGCGGCTCGGAAGTGTGTTACTCGCTGCGCAGTACCCCTCCCCTCACCCCTGCTGACCCGTGAATTCGTTATTGCGCAGCAACTCGCCTCATGTTCCGAGACGCCATTAACTTTGAATCGGGGTGTACGTACGGACAGTTAGGCACCATAGAAACTGACGAGAAGATGGAGATAAGAACCAAGTGTTTCTGTTCCTCAAACAAGATCATAACTAGCAACAAGAAGATAAAGAGTAACTATAGGTATTTTTAATTGACCTTATTTATTATTTTTCACTGAAAACGACTAACGATGAAAAACATAACGGTGTTTATCTTTCCAAACGCAGGAACTATTTGAACAAACAAACAATTCCAAGACTACACGTGGTATGGGGCCAAAAATACCTGCAATCCTACTATACTGTAATTAATATATATCCTTAATATTATAAATGCGAAAGTAAGTTTGTTTGTTACGCCTTCACGCTAAAACGGCTGAACAGATTTGAATGAAATTTGGCACATATATAGATGATGCCCTGGAAAAGAACATAGGATACTTTCTTTTCTTTTTTCCCACGGGATCGAGACTTATGCGGGTGAAACCGCGGGGCGCAGCTAGTAATATTATAAATGTGAAAGTTAGTATGTTTGTTACTCAATCACGCCAAAACGGCTGAATGGATTTAGATAAAATTTGGCACACATATTTTATAGGGTAATAATAACTTATAGGATACTTTTTGTCCCGGTAAATGTTTTACCACCAATAATTTTTTGATTACTCACACATTCTTTATTTCTCTCTGGACCCAATTCTAAAGTTCACGCAGACGTTGTCGCGGACAGAAGCTTTTTGACATTTGGCAAATGTAGCTTATTAAATAGTAAAAAGTTCACATCTTATTATCTGATGGTTGCTATCTGATTGGCAAGCAACCAGCCACCGAGCATGATCTGTACGAGATTAGTCATTCGATTTAATATTAACGTCTCGTGACATTAAGTCGTGGTTGGTGGTAGGTACTACGAGTTGGAAGATTATGGCTTTGTTTAGTGGTTGAGTGGTTGGTGATGGTAGACTTCGAAATGATTTTGAAGTCTACCATACTTCAAAATGGTCGTGATGGTAGACTTCGAAGTGGTCGTGATGATAGACTTCGAAATGGTCGTGATGGTAGACTTCGATATGGTCGTGGAAGGAGACTTCGAAATCGTGGTGAGATTTTCATGGTGAAATTCTTTTCGTTGCGTTTAAAGAGTAACTTTTCATACTCAAAATTGTTGACTAAAGACATAATTACAAAAGATGATGTTTGAAAGGCAGCGAGAAGTATCTTTGAGAAGAATCTCTGAACTCTTTTAACAAAACTGTCCATCAAAAACTGTTTGATTTGAACCAGCTGAGGCCGTGGCAGCACGTGAGAAAACTTTTAACTTGTAGATAGAAAAACAAAAGAGCTTCGTACTTTGTTAAATCATTTTAACTACATAACTCATTTCTTTAGGGCTGCCCCGCTTTTGTAGTGTCTCTAGTATATTTGCGGAGGCCAGGGTAGACGGCTTTCATGCCATCGTGCGCAAGCGGCTCGCGTCGTTATTAAGCAGAGTCCGGGGTAGCACTAACAGCATCCTACAGGTCATTGCGGATAAACAGGATTCAAATATCCTGAAAACATTTATTCGTGTTCACATTTTGTAACCTTACTTGTAATTATTATGGACATGGTCTGAAATAAAGTATTTATTTATTTATTTATTTAGCAGTTGCAGAAAACGAGATTAAAGTACCTATAAATCTAAATATCGCTTTGACATTATTTGTATGACTGATTGATTCAGACTGGAAATTCATTCCTAAAAGTTCCAAGAACTACTTTGATTTATAGAAGCGAAAATTACAAAGCTGGCATGACATGCAGACGGAAGCGATCGCAAAATTCGCAGTTTATTGTGTGATTGAATCCTTGCTATATTCTTAGCTTTCTAAGAACTACAGCTTGTCCCAGTTTATCAAAGGACGGGCAGAAATTCAATACGAGACTACAACTGTACCCTAATTGCGTAACTTATTTTTGTAAACAATTTCGTGAAATTTGTTTCATTTTGACATTTCAACAATATTCATTGCGTTATTTACGTTGTTGAACAGATATTTTTTTCCAACTTATGAAGCAATGGATTAGAAATCTGTTTCAAATCGAAACAAATTGTGATTGTGTTGTGTTACGCAATTAGGGTATTGGTCTGTATTTTAGGATTCCTATGTACTTTATAGTCTAAAATTAATATTAATAATAGTTCAAATTGATTCTTCATCTGCATGGTTATCCAAATAATTCTTTTGTACAGATCAATTACCCGAATATATTATTTATAAAAATTAAAATATTATCATAATTATAAATAATTAAGTGTTTTAATTATTATTCCAATTGATAACCCTTATTCTAAACAGTCTGCTGTTACCTATAGCTATGCAGATAGTTCAAAGAATCTTGTCCCAATTTGTACCAGGGAACTAGAAAGTCAAAGAGTTGTCGGTCATCGGCATTTAATGAATCTAATTCGCGTCGGAAGTTGATCCAACAGGTGGCGCCACGTGTTACTGGGGCAGGCCAATGATCCACTTCATGTGAGCAGTGCACTGCACCTTAGGCTACTTGTACACGGGACACTCTCGACTGCCAATTGTTGTCAGCAACAGCCATTTTTCAAACAGTTTGCACAGTTCTTGCAGGACTGTTTTAAATTTTTACAGAATATTGTCTTGTTAGAATCCGATATTTTTATAAATACATAAACAGGATGACTGGAGAATGAGTGTCCATGAAGACACCCCGAAAACATTGTGCTTAGTAACAGCATCAAAATATTCGGATTTCAGTTCAACAAAATTTCACAGAGTTGGTATATCTCTTTAATGTACAATGTAAGTACCGTATGCGGAGCTGTTAAATGGCACATCAAGTTTAATTAAAAATCAGCTTTGTAGAGCGTCACCTGTTTTATGTGTCTTTCTCTAAAATTTGATGTGGATACTAACAGCCGAGTAGGTACTGAAATTGTATTTTATTTGTCCTCGCTGCACATCTGCAGCCGGTAGATGCCACTCGCTAATGAAAAAAAGTGAAAAAAAGTGAAAAGTGGCTATCGCTGACCACTAGCAGCATCATCTGTGGCCCGTGTGTGACAGCCCTTATAGCTGACGTGTTCTTAATTGAGAGATCTAGACTGATTAAGATCTACTGCAAATACTTCTCCAATGCCGTCATCGGAAATGAACTTTCTAGATTTTGCAAAGATTTCTTGCTAATATTGGCCACATAATTTTTTTTATGAACTGACGTCAATTTCAAAGTACAACGGGTCGATTGGAACGTTCTTTGTAACATTGGAGAATTCATTCATGCAGAAAATATTCAAATCAAATCAAATCAAATCATTTATTTGCATAACACTGGTTCAGAGGATGTTACAGAATGGAATGGTTGGTTGGTATGGTTGGTTTATATTGTCAGTGTTGGATGTTTTTTAAAGTCTTTTAAAGAAAATGTGTCTACATTAAATACATTAAGGCATTTGCCTAACTAAGCTTAGCAAAACCAAATTGGATACTAACTGTACTTAAGACTTTTTGTCTAAAAGACCATGCAATGGGGTTAAAACGTACAATAATATTTGGGAAATTGAAAAAACTGAATTGAGTTTGATCTCTCGAATAACATAAGAATTTAAATGTTAGATCCCCAAGATATAGCATTTAGATGTGTAAAGAATAGCACCCGGAATTCTAGATATGAAAATTTAACTGTCTTGCCATCGGAAATTACTGGTATTGCATGTTTTTGAAATGCAAGCAAGAAGATTTGATGGATTTTCAAGCAATTTTTATTTTATTTTACTACTAGTGGACCCGACAGACGTTGTCCTGTCAAAACATTGTCCAGCGGACAAAATTGTGAATCTAAACCATTCCCAGATCCCCTTGAACACACACAAAAAATTTCATCAAAATCGGTCCAGTCGTTTGAGAGAAGTTCAGTGACATACACACTCACAGAAGAATTATATATATAAAGATGTATTAGACTAATGAAATCTCGGTTCAAACTCATCTGCATTCTCAATTCAATTTATTTGGGGACGGTCTTTTTTCGGTTCAAAATACATCACACTTTTTTTATCAGGAGGATTTGGTGTGAAGAACTCAACTGTTTCCTTATGAGGGTTTATTCTAAAAGTTGGCAAAGTCGTAAAAAGCTGTCAAATATTTACCTGTTTTGATTAATTTAGTGGTATTACAGTATGGAATTAAAAAATGTGGCTAACTAGGGAACTAAAATATTGATTATGAAATGTAATAATTAATATCGTAATACCGAATATTGAAAATTGTTACAAAATCCAATTCAGTGTTATAATTGCAATTCTAGGGAACTAGTTAGCCACATTTCTTATTTCCATACAGGAATATTGCCAAATTAATCAAAACAGCGAAATATTTGACATCTATTTGCGACGTTGCCCACTTTCAGAACAAACGCTCTTAAAGATTGACCACATACAGCAGTAGTTGGGAATAGTTGGAAAGAGGAAAGGGAGACCTTCGCCCTGCAGTGGGATACAAAAGATTGATTATAATAACAATGATATAGTTAGGTACTGCCTTGACTGCCTTGACTACCTCGACTGCCTTGTTGGTCTAGTAGTTGTAAGCGCTACTGCCGAGCCTGAAGTCTTGGTTTCTAGTCCCGGGTTGGGCAGTGTGTTTTTAGATTTTTCCATTCGGAATTTGTCAGTAGCAGCCCGGAGTCTGGATTTGTGCCCGGTTGATGGCAATAGGCTCGCCCCCTATAACATGGAACTTAAACATAACTGGCGAAACGTGGGTGTTTTTAGGTACACCTCTGCCAAACCTTTCGGGGAATGCTGGCGTGATGTTATGTAATATAGGTAACACACATTTTACCTACACACACAAGATGTTTATTCAACACTGCATCAGTATACTTGCCGTCTAAACTATCGCATTCGATAACGTGTTCGTTACTGCGAAAGTATTGACAGCTGCCTGGCCCATCGCCTATACGAAACCACCGTTTGTTAGAGATGATTCATTCCGTACTAAACTGAGCGGTTTTAGTGGCGTATGAAATAAGATATTTATTTCATATCTATTTATACGGTGTTTATATAATTATGGAGCAGTAATGAGGTCTAGTGGTCGCAAGCGCTACTGCTGAGCATGAGGTCCTGGGTTCGATTCCCGGGTCGGGCAAAGTGTTATTGGGTTTTTCTATCTGAAATTTCTCAGTAGCAGCTCGGAGTCTGGATTTGTGCCCGGTTGATGGCAATAGGCTCGCCCCCTATTACATGGGACTTAAACGTAACTGGCGAAATGTGGGTGTACCTGCTACAGAGACACCTCTGCCCAGCCCTTCGGGGAACAAGGCGTAATGTTATGTTATGTTATGTTAATGAGAATCTAGAACGTGCAATAGAAAATTGTAGCTAAATCTATTAAGTTGTTTTAGAGCTTGGCGAAAACAAACAGACAGATACATACAGACTATTTTTTTGGATTCTTTATAATAATTCGAAAGGTTAGTTTCTTACTATTGAAATGTAACGATCGCTACAAGAAAGATTAATGTTAGGATCTTTGCAAGCCACAACAACGTTGAATTGTGATACGGAATTAGAAAACTTTATAATAGTAGAAATTAACAAACTGTGGTTACTAAACCACGACGTATGGTAGTTATGAAAAGTTTATTGGTCTCTCATGGTCCTCACTAATCCACCTTGAAGCCACTGCTTGGCATAAGATGGTAACTAGCAAGCAAATCCCAAGAATTTTGTAGAAACGGTTACTATGCAACAATGTGTTTATTAGGTTCATTCGTCGTCTCAGACTTTGTTGGACCTGATTCATAAAAGCGATGGCTGCCAATCTGATCTGCAATTTACTAGCAAACGACATCACTGAAACGTTATTTTATGAAAGTGAGTTGGTGTGTTTTCTTAGAGAGCGTTTTTTGACACCATAGAGCCGCCGCCATTATTTCCATGACAGCCTTCTTCGACAGGCTCTTCTAGGAACACTTTACTAGCTGACCAAAATAATAACGTTTCTGATTTCTGAGTGTTCTGATCAAAAAAAGTTCTGTGATCAGAACCACGCTTAATCTTTATCTTTACATAGTAGAAAACAAAGACGCTTTTAGTGTCTGGCTGTGTGACCGCTTAGATCTTCTCTCTGGATTTGGATGCGTTTTTACCATAATTTTTTTATCATTTAGAGAAATTATGCCGAAAAGTTAAGTGCATAATACATTAAGACTAGGCACTCCAAAGACAATTTCCATGCAAACTGCGCCCCCATGCACCCCACCAGTCTACTATGTGCTAAACGCTAACAGATCAGTAATAAAGTTGAATATCGCGTGCGCTCTTTGGTCGTGTTCAAGCACGGAACTAAATGTCGTAAGTCTCAATTCTTATTTCGTTTATAACTAAAGTAATAATGAGCTAGAGAAAAAAAATCTTATATTTGGGTAATAAACTATATTTTCTTATTATTTTAAACATAAAAGCCTTCTTGTTTTTGTTTCAAACAATCTTTACAAAACATGATTTTCGAATAAAAAATGGTTCGAGCGAAAATTTTCCAATTACGTAACTGTCTTAAGAAAAAGATCCAATAAATTATATACTAAAGTTCCATTTTGATTGTATGCATTACTTTTTCAGAATATTAATGAAAATTAACATACAATTTAGGGAGCCTCCTCTTGATATAATTACGTCTTCACATATAATTATATAATTAATGTATACAAAATATTGTAAAACATTTTAAAAGAGTAACGGTGGAGTTTCTTGTCCATTCTTTTCCATACGAAAACTACCTTTTGGAAGGGGCGACTAGAATCAATTTTATTTTTAGTAAATTTTGACGTTCAAAAGTGCCTTTTATGTGCCTAATTGAAATAAATTATTTGACTTTGATATTAAACTCACATATAATAAATAAAGAAATCTCGATTTTTGTCAAGTCTTAAAACCCGTGCAAATCAGGGGCGTGTCGCTAGTCCATAATAAACTATACTTATAATATAACACACGAGGTGACGCAGACGACAATATGTCGTCCTACATTCGAGCTCAAAGGTTCCGTACAACGCTGTCTGTCTGTCTGTCAATCTGTCAGTGTGTCGCTGTTTTGTTTGTGCAGCGTCCCAGGATATGGGCTTATAATAGACGTAACATCATAACAGAAATGGGAGGGTCTAGTGTATTTCGATTCTACTTTTGTATTCTAATCAAATCAAAAGTTATTTATTCAAATTAGGCTAAGAATCAGCACTTTTTGAACGTCGAAATTACATAAGACAGTCCCACAAAACGCCCACCCTTCACCACTTCCTAGTGCTTTAGCTGGGAAGAAGAAGTGGCGCAATAAACTCCCCAGCAGCTGATGAGTTTTAGGAAGGTAGCAAGGAATGGATAATAAGAAAATCCCCGCAAAACGCTCGCCCTTCACTACTTCCTAGTGCCTTTAGCTGGGAAGAAGAAGTAGCGCAACAAACTCCCCAGCAGCTGATGAGTTTTTAGAAGGTAGGAAGGAATGAGTACCTACGCTGTCCAATGAAGACACAGTATATAAAATAGAGTACAATTTTGACTTTTCATAAGTGCCTCTGTATTGTTTATGTGACATCAAATCTTCTGATCTTATCGGTAAAGTGGGGAGAGTCGAGGGTAGTTGACACCATTACTATGTCGAACTAAAGCTTCTTGTTTAGCTGTATGCTTTCTATTGGTCCTATTATATAACATTACGCTTGTATCCCCAAAGTGATTGGCAGAGGTGTACCAATAGTACATCCACATTTCGCCAGTTATGTTTAAGTCCCATGTAACAGGGGGTGAGTCTAGTAAGAGGTAGGAGGTTTGAGGTTATTGCGAACATAAAATAATGCTAGTTGTAATAAATTGCTACCTAGTAGCATTTGTGTGCCCTAACGGAATGGTTGCCGAGAGACGGTAGAAGATGCGTTGGCAGGCCGACGTCCAAAGTGGGTAGACGACCTGCAGAAGATCGCGGGGAAGACCTGGATGAGATTCAAACAGACCAGGGAAGCATGGCAGAAAGGGGAGAAGGCCTATTCTCAGCATAGGGTGGAACAAGGCTACCGATGATGAATATGGTGTGTGACAACTCTGCTAGTAAGCATGCTAATAGGTACTGTAGCCACTTGCTTGGCTGCGGTACCCGAGACAGTGTTGAAACCAAAGAACTTTTGAAGACCGAGATTATATTTAATCCATTAATACAATATTATAATAAAGACACTCGCGAGCGGCGGCTGGGGCTAAACTATCTTTTTTTCTCAACAAGTGACAACGAGAGAACGCTCTTGAGAACAGTGGTGGCCCAGTGGTAACGGCTGCGACTTCCGAGTTGTAGGTCGTAGGTTCGAACCCAGACAGGCGCTTTACTTTGTGTAAATAATTTCATCACCACTGCTCTCAAAACGGTGAAGGAAAACATCGTGAGGAAACCGGCATGTCCTAGAACTGAAAATTCGAAGACATGTGACATCTACCAACCCGCACTGGACCTGCGTGGTGGATTATGGCCCACTCCCTCTCACAGAGAGGAAGCCTGTGTCCCAGCAGTGGGAACAATTATAGGCTGATGATGATGATGAAGTGACAACGATTACAAATCCTAATTTGAATATGTCCTGTCAGATTGTTCGGATGACGTACAGCATTCTTGCCAGCCTGTATAGCATGAGGTTGCATCTCATGATAAAACCTTACAGTACCATAAAAAAGCATGCTAGTTTCAAGCATTGAAAAGTACTAATGGATGTTTCTCAGCTTCTAGAATGTTCTATAGGATTTCTCTTGTTGTTTACATTATTATGGGGCTGAGAAATTTATTTCGAAGCTGCTAGCTACTTCAAACTGCATTGTTATTGTTCACTAGCTTCTGACCGCGACTTCATTCGCGTGGAATTTCTTGTTTTAACATAAAATATCTTATGACAATACTGTAGCTTCCATTGGTAAAATAATTTTCGGAATCGGATCAAGACTTAAGATTACCTTCTACTAAACCCACTTTGACCTCTTTATTATATTATAGTTGAACATTTGTATTAACTATGGCATTAATATTTAACTTTCCAGTTTTATACATACATAGCAAAACAAAATGCAGTTTATATTTAATACCTATCGAGATTTTTTTAATATTTGTGTTTAGTAAGAAATGATACGGTGATGAGTAATATTTTAAAGTAAAGTTACCTACAGCATTAATTGCGTAAAAAAAAAACAAGATTTTTTCATTTTTCGTAGCAGGCGTTCTTTAGTTTCTGCCAACACCCATTGGGTATAGCCGTGAGTTTATGAATGTATGTATGTGTAAAATAAGCTTACAGCTTAACAGAGTAATTTAGAATTATACACTAGTTAAGTTTTATTTTATGTATTCTGTTTTCTCTTTTACTCTTACACACGTTGTCTACATATCTTTAATTACTTTCCTATCGCAGGTATGCTGGAAGAGATTTCTATAGAAATAAGCATCACCTTTGTACGTATTTTTCTGTTCCTTTCTTCTTGTCTGTTTATATGTGTGTTCATAAACTGTTAAATAAAAAAATAAAATAAATACTAGTTCGTTTTACGAAAATAATGATACTAGTTTCAAAGTCATTTGTTACGAGCGTAGCAACTGTAGACCCTCTACGAACGTGCTACGAAAACTCGTAGCAATAAGTTGTAGCTGTGTTTGTAGTTTTGTAGTTTTATGTGCGTACGTTTTTCTATCCACATTTATTTTTCATACTGTGATTTTTTTTCCATGTCTGTAACGTAATGTTACTAACATAAAAAAAAACTAAAACTAAGAATTCTTCTGAACTTTACACAGATCCATTTAAAATCGAGGTCAAATCCGTCAAAGTCTGGAACTAATGTCACAGCATCTGAAAACATGTCACATGTGACGTTGACAATTAGCAGCGTGACCTTATGATGTGTGACCTCGGCATTATTATTATATGGCAGGCATTTTATTTATTTCACAATTGTGGTGCAATACTTCACACACTTATAATTTTCCTACACATTTTAACGGCCATTTTTCGCCTGCAGCAATAAAATTTTACACAGAAATACAAATTAAAATAGACTTGGTAAGTGTTAATCGTTTTTATTACTCTACAGAATCGAACGTGGGATGATATCTGGTGTCCATCATTAATCTTTTCGCAAATACGTAACAATTCTGTCACTTGCGTATTTATAATTGTTATTTTTAGATTCTCATTTTGACACCTATCTAATTATAGCTTAGCTTACATTGGTGTGTTTAAAGCTACATGCAAAGCTGTTTTCTGGTTCTGCAAAGCATACAGTCTCACATAATTTGAGAGGGATTGGCAGAGGCGAAGAGGCGTGCGCCGGCGCGCGCGCTCGGCCCGCAGTAGCCGAAATATACCGCCCGACGCCGGTCAAAAATAGAGGCGCGTCGCGCGCTTGCCCGCTGCATACAAAAGTGGCGAGCCGCTTCACCAACAGCTCGCCTTATCAAATTTCCCTGCCCACACCCGCCCACGCGGCGCACCCCTAGCCACCCTGCATGCGTTAGTGTGTTAGCACAGGCGATGTTAGCCGAGTTATGAACTTCACTTAATCCTGCTGCTGCGACACAGAAGCACTGAGCGACACCCGAAGCATTAATTAGTTACATCACTCATCACTTACACAGTTGTTGTCACTATTTCACTGCTAACTAGTGTGTATATGATCGTCACGACCGAGACTACGGAGCGCACGCGAGCGGCGCCTGCCACTACTGAACTGCTGCAAACGGGCCCTCCTCGCGCTCCGCCGATCCCAAAATACCCAGCATTGTGTACACAACACTTATAACACCTAGGCTTCAGTATAAATCTCGGCGAACTTTATAAATAGTGCGTTTCGATACGGCGAAGGTATAAAGATGCGAATGCAATGGATGCTATTAACCTAAATCATTTGACCTGGATTGATATCAGGTGTGGCTCGATTGCTGTTCTCTTGTGTGAGAGTCTAGACAAAATGGTTGCCTTAACTTTCATCGCAATTGACGAACTAAAGAAACTTTTTTCTTTAAACTTTATTATCGAATCAGGATTCCAGTGCCATAGTCTAAACGATATTAGTGATTTATGCCACTCTTATCAATCAATCTGCCTAGCCTTTTCCCAACTATATTTAGGTCGGCTTCCAGTCTAACCGGATGCAGCTGAATATCAGTATTTTACATAGAGCGACTGCCTATCCGGCCTCCACAATCCAGTAACTGGGTAATACAATACCCCGTGGTAAAATTGGTTGTCAGACTTTCGGGCTTCTGACGACCTGTGATGACTGTCAAAGATCCACAAATGACAGCCGGGACCAACGGCTTAACATACTTTCCGAGGCACGGAGGAGTCTGGATATGTAAAGATGGTCACCCATGCACGGACCAACCCCGGCAAGCGTAGCTTAACCTGATGGATCAACCCGTGCGGCTGTTATTACTAAGCCACGAGCTTCTTCACTCTTATACCATCCTTAATCATGTTTTCCAAGCTGCCTATCTAGATATAATTTCTAATTAAAAGATGAGTAATTAACAACAGTTGCACCTGCTGTCAAAAGAATTCAAAGAGATCTAATCTGTCTACAGTGCAAAGTCAGAATGTGCCAGAATCCTTCACTGAACATAAAATGATTTACAATAGTTCACCTGTTATTTGCAATTTACTGCAAAAACCTTGGTTTAGTTGTTTGCTGTCAAATTTATGAGATCTTACTTAAGTTTGCCAATTCTAAATAGACACAAATGCAGAGCAATGTGAGTTATCTTTAAGGCAGAAAATCTGGCGGTTAACATGCTGAAACATCCAGATATAAAAATGAAATGGTTAAATATATTAAACTTATGGAATGATTCATATGAGCCTCTATACCTGCAAGGTAGAGCTTACAATTAGTAGAACAGTCATCGATTCAAACTGTGTGAAAGCAGAACAACTAAATTGTAGAAAAATGATTGCGTGAACGAAATTCACATTCGCAGCAAAGTAGCAGACGGCACTCCCACCCAAGATTTCATCGGCTGAATACATTAGCAATTACAAAAGCAGTAAGTAGGTAGCAGCCCGGAGTCTGGATTCGTGCTCGGTTGATGGCAATAGGCTCGCCCCCTATTACATGGGACTTAAACATAACTGGCGAAATGTGGCTGTAAATGCGTACTATGAATGGAGTCATGGAACTATGGAGAAGTATCTTGACTCAGGGTGACAATGTGAGTATGCGTGATCCAACGCCGCCCGTTCGATGTCCACCGCGCATAGAATGGATGGAAAGCAGCACATGAAGTAACTTTTTTGCTCCGTTGGTATAATTGTTGTATGGCGTTCCAATTGATAAATAAATATGTTAAAAACTTTTTACAAAAAAAAAAAACAACCGACCTCCAAAAAAAACACTACAAAGTGAAAAATAACTTTAATTTCGGAAGTCGGTGTCTTGGGTTTTGTATTTTCGTTTTTTGCCACCGACTTCCGAAATTAAAGTTATTTTTCACTTTGTAGTGTTTTTTTTGGAGGTCGGTTGTTTTTTTTTGTAAAAAGTTTTTATTTTTCACTTTTTAGTTGTGGTACCTACCCCACACATTCGAATACCACTATCTGCTACCAATGACAGAAACTTAACATATCATCTACATACTAAGTGGGAAAAAAATACGTATTTTGTAGCTAACTCAAAAACTATCCAAGCAAAGTTAATAAAATTTATATGGGACCAATTCGAAAGCACACCCTTTCAAACTCAAAAAGAATTTTCAAAATCGGTCCACAATTGACGGAGAAATCGGTGGACATACATAAAAAAAAAAAACAAACATACGCGACGAACATATAACCTCCTCCTTTTTGGAAGTCGGTTAAAAACTAGAATAAAACTCTGATACACCTTTCGTGCATGAAAGAGCTTAAAAGTTTTCTACTCAAGACAAACGCCATTTATTATTTTAATAGTGTATCTTAACTTTCCTACAAAAACGACGTATATTCAGCATAGTGATTCACACACTCCTCCCAAATCCATACCTTAGATAAATCAAAAGCTACACTACAAGTACTATACACATCGTATGATACACGACACTGGAGCGGCCAACCTTTGGCACATCACCCACGGACCAGCGAGAGTAACCTTCGCGAAATAATTAGCCCAAGTTCACACACATTGGTCATCAATTGTCCATTTATTATTGTGTATTATTAGATACATGTGCACACCGAAACTAATCATGCACAATACATGCTTTGGGATTCGATCCAGAAGGTTTTTATATTGTGGCCGTAACGATGGGAGTTGTAATCTCATTCTTTTTACAGTCTGAAAAGTGCAGCTGCTTTTTGCAGTGTCAAAAATATTTTGATGCAACTAACATCTGATTATCTCGTTGGTTGTTATGGCAGCGCGACTGCTGAGCTTGAGTTCAACTCCCAGGACTGACAATGTTCTTCCATATTTTTTTTTTGCAACTCGCTTTCTATATTTTTGTCCTGTTATTGGTAACAGACTCGCCACCTATTTCATGGGTTCATAATATAAAAACCGGCCAAGTGCGTGTCGGACCACGCATAATGAAGGGTTCCGTAGTTGGGATGAATTTATCCCAAAAACAAACTTAACTTTGTAGTTGAAAAACATGTTCTCCCAAACATTTCGTATGGGAGAACATGTTTTTGCAACCGCAAATGTAAGTTGGTCGATTATTACTCGTTAAGTTGGAAAGCCTACTTAGCTGTGATAGTTTTCCTTTTAATTTCGTTATATATGCTACTGCCGTGAATTTTTTCACATACCCAAAACCAACCATTACACTTGCAGGGGGGGACACTTGACTCTAACAATAAATTAGTACTTTAAAGCTTAATATTTCGAAAACGGATCCCTAAATCCAAAAATGGTCTTTGCAAACTTACAATATTTTTGAACGACCTTTCCAACGACACCCTACACTATGGGATTATTAAGAAAAAACATCCTCACTTTACGTCTAGGGGAGGTACCTGAAACATGATTTTATTTTACCACTTTATCGGCGTGATTAATATGTATACCCATGCCAAATTACAGCTTTCTAGTACTAAGCGTCTCTGAGCTAAGCCGTGAACAGACAGACAGACAGACGGACATGACGAAACTATAAGGGTTCCTTGTTTTCTACGGAAACCTAAAAAGCGAAATGGGGGTACTAACTGCTCTTTAAACAATAATACAGAAATGTTACTGGGCGTCATGGGGGATGTATCTATTTAAACAGTGAACTTTTCCGACCAAATAACTTCAAAAAAAATTTTCCTAAAATCACGTGAATCGAAAAAATAACAAGTTTTATCACAGTACAAAACACATTCAACACTGTCATACATAATGAACAGTCATCTAATATTAAAAACTAGCGAACCGCTCCTGCTTCGCTTTTTTGTGTGATATGTAAGCTTCCGGAATAAATTCCCTATATAATGGGAAACCCGTACCAAAATCTTTTGTGTAGTTTAGAAGTACAACGGGGGCACACAGACAGACATAAGAAGTGTCTTTAATTTATAACATAGAGCCAATAACACAGAAAGAACTAGCAATAATAACGAGAAATAATACAAGATTTTATAAACCCGACGATTGGCAAGAATTCTCTTACTAAATTTATTAACGGCCACAATGAAATGTCATCGCTCCGTTAGTTCCACTCGCAGAATTAGACACGACATGACTTTGTCGAATGTTGCGCAATACGGAGCAATAACATCGACAGAGTTCTTTTAATTGGTTGGATCGGCAGCCATGTTGGACTAAGTGACTATCTTTATCTGATTGTTTGTATTCATTCGCTGCTTTCATTGCAAAAATAACAAACTACCATATAAACCTTGAACACCTAGAGATCAATTTTCTAAAATTATTCCTTAGTGCTCACTTTCACCATATCGGAACTCTTGTGTAAAAGTTCATGCTTCTAGACCCCAGCGGCTTAGGGTATGCGTTGTCTGTCCATTTAAGATTCTTATTTAGAAGATTTTGCTCGAATAATTGGGCGTGGCACATTGCTCGCAGAACTTATAGCTGACGGGACCGAAACTTCTGGAAGAATACGAGGTGGTCCAAAATCTGTTGGATGCGGAAAGCCCAGGACCGGTCATTTGCTTGGGAGAGGCCTATGTCCAGCAATGGACGTCTTCCAGCTGAGATGCACGGTGAAGACTTTCAGTATGACATCAGGAGTAGATGTCTCTCAAGAAATCATAGCGTATATTTGTAAGCCATCGGTTTGTAGGCAGATAATTTGTCTTTGATGTCTTGTGAGTGATTTAATGAGCACATTTTGAGAACTCTAATACACGTAGGTATCAAATACCTACAATAACCTAAAAGTCTTAAAGATGGTGAAACTTGTGATGATGATCTCGAAGACATTTTAATGTCATGGAAATCTAAGCCCAGAAAAAAATAATGTTGATTTATGACTGGCGAAATGTAGCAGAATAAAAATACGTTTTGTAGCCAATATGTGCTAGGGTGACGGTTATTTTGGATATCTGAGAGATTATTATCAAGGTATTTTATAACGAGCTAAACAGCGTATGTTTGAGCCTGTGTAAGATGATTTTTAAAACAAAACTTTCCACCCAGAACTCCAAAAGCGGAGTTAAATATTGTAAAAGAAATCTGCCACAATCAATGAGTAGTCGCTACATGGCAACCGAAGGAACACGGGTGGGTTTTAGTCAGAATGCCAGGGCCACACCAACGGAAAACGCCGTTAATTATCGCGATGATAGACTTAATTCCGACGGGTTAAGGTCCATCATCGTGATAATTAACGGCGTTTCCCGTTGGTGTGGCCCGAGCATCAGAGTCTGACACGCCCTCAAGTTATTTGAAAATTACCCACCATTACCCATTTTGTTTGTATTTATATATAATTGTAAATATATGTTTATGTATATCTTTATATTTAAATAAATATTTATTCCTCAATTCTCGCTATTGCTACCACATTTTGTCTCTGCATCACCCAAAGGTTGACTGGTAGAAAATGCCTTTGGCATTAAGTCCGCCTCTGTACATTTGTGTGCTTGAAGTATTAAATAAATAAATAAATAAAAAAACGGGACTTTTGAGCGTGAAAATCTGTGTTTGATCTCCGTGGAAAGTGATATTTTTTGCCAAAACAATCTTGGATGCTGTGTGTACACTGCATCTCGGTATATCTAACGGGGTACACAAGCGTAACAAAAAAATACAGTAGTTTTGTTTTTAGAATCAAGTTGTTTTCTTGAAAAAAATGTGACGTATGTATTTAACGTTATTATTGCAGAGAAGTTTCTCTGTCTCCGTGATTAATCCCAGCTGTGGTCGGCCTATTTGATGCTTTATTTTGTAAGTTGTTACGTGTAAATGTTAGGTAATAGACTTATTACTGACTCGAAGTAGAAAAAAAACCTGGCTGAGATGGCGGCTAATGGTTGTATGGAAGAAGAAAACATACTGCCGCGATTCCATATAAAATTGGATGATGGCAGGACGGCGATGATGAAGTGAAATACTATATTAGTGTATAACTCAGTAAACTGGGAAGCATTTTTCTAACACAGGAGCCACAATTAATCTCACAAACAGACGGTGTCTAAATCATTTTCCATGTAATGAATCTGGCGCCGAAACTAAAGACATCTTAAGACAATCAGTCAGTCTTCACCACGCCATTAGGTACGATTAAATGCACCGCACTATACTTTAATAGATCAGTACTCACAGTAAATAATCTGCATACCACAAGTCGGATGTAACACCTGGGCTACTGGCCTACGTGAGAAGTAACACGTCTACAACTTCTCAAAATATGTTTACGATTACGTTTGTGGGCCTTCATTCTATTATAGAGTACATCTACATTTCCCTAATAATTGTCTTAAGTCCTATGGTTAAAGAGCTAGCTCCTTCATGGCTACTATTTTGATTTTGATGAAAGAAAACTTTTGATAATATTGATCTGATAATTTATAATACGTAACGTACGAAAACTAGATTTAAAAAAAACAACCGACTTCCAAAAAAAGCACTACAAAGTGAAAAATAATTTTAATTTCGGAAGTCGGTGTCTTTGGTTTTGAATTTTCGTTTTTTGCCACCGACTTCCGAAATAAAAGTTTTTTTTCACTTTGTAGTATTTTTTTTGTAAAAAGTTTTTATTTTTCACTTTTTAGTTGTGGTATTTACCCCACACAAATTCGAATACCACTACCTGCTATGTAAATAACAGTGAGAGGAACTTAACATATCATCCACATACTAAGTGGGAAAAATACGTATTATTGAATCTAACTCAAAAACTACCCAAGCAAAGTTATTAAAATTTATATGGGACCACCTCTAAAGTATTACCTACCAAACAAAAAAAGAATCATGAAAAAAAGAATAATCAATTCATAATTGGTCGAGTTATCGTGTAACAAACATACAAAAAAAAAACATACAGTTGAATTGAGAACCTCCTCCTTTTGGAAGTCGGTTAAAAATACCTTGTAGGCATGAGCATTGATTACTTACTCCGTTGATAACCAACGTTAATGATTAATGTTAATTCAACGTTAGTTAAGTGTACATTGTCATTATGGTCCAAATTACAGCCGCGGGAGGGCCCTGGTGACCTGTAATACAGGTTTTTATTTAAACCTACTTCAGTCTCTCACAAAGTTAGTTCCTTGTTCGTGCACTATTGTCAAATACTAGCATTAAGTACATAACTTGTGTAAAGAAAATAAACGTCTTATATATATATATGTCACCGTAAGATTGTGAGAACCGTTAGTTTATAATCTGTCGGAATTATTTTCGTTATATTATAAACTGTCAAAAAATTGTGAAGTGGATGAAATGGGTTAGGTTAGGTTAGAACTGTGACCAACCGCGCGCGAGCCGGGCGAGCGAAGCGAGCGGTGCCGCGGCAGCGGCCGGCGAGCGCTACTTCCAAGTTGCTCGCAGCCAGGCAGGCTATTTAATATTAGTGCAAGGTGCGTTACGTCGCAAGCAAGTTTGATACCAGTTCACAATTTGTGAGTTTTTCATGGGTACATTATAAACTATCGAAAAATTATGCGTTAAATTGTAAATGATTTGTCACAGTTCACAATTTTTCGACAGTTTATAATTTAACGGAAATAATACCGATAGATTATAAACTAACGAAGTTCATAATTATACGGTGACATATATAACCGTTGATAATAATCCTGGTTTTGTCACGTTTTCCCGCTACCACAACACAACGCACTACCACAACCTACAACAACAACCTACCAACTAACTCTACAACTCGGCTGCCCCATTTCAAAACCTAAGGTAAGGTAAGGGACACTTTTTCCAAAAATAGTTTTATTGCATAATCTTGCTAATTTAATTAGTCCCCACCAAATACAAAAACACCAGCGTTGAAAACTCACTCAATTAAACATCGAAACCTAGTAAGTGCCTATTTTCACTGCCCCGTGACCACTTTAAAACCTAGTAAGTTACTTTAACCATTTCAAAACCTAGTAAGTCTCTGAGACTTGCTAGGTTTTTAAATGGTCGATGCACCTAACTAGGTAAAATACTGAGCCTAAAATAAAAAATAAAAAAAACAGTAAATAGTTCTATACTTATAAATTACAGAAAAACCTATTAGAAATCTATGGTCTTAAAAAAAACATGGTAAATCTCCCAATATTGTGCGTACAAACTTACATTTACAGTTGAAATGCATGTGAGAAAATGTTTTTCAACTACAATTTTAAGTTTGTAATAAATTATTGTTTGTAATAATTTATTTTGGGATAAATTAATTCCAACTACGGAACCCTTGATTGTGCTTGGTCTGACATGCACTTGGCCGGTTTTATAAATAAATGAACTTTTGTATTCAATTAATCATTATTTTATTTACATACCCTTTAAGGTTACTAGAATTTTGTTTGTGAGATTGTTCCTTAAACCATAACAAAAGTGCACTTACTATGTTATGAAACTAGTTGCTGCATGAATCTAACTATCTCGTGTCAATTATCAAAGTTAGTAAGGGGTTTAACATATGCAATATACACATATATTAAAATATTTATAGTACTATGTGTTCATTATTTAGTATTTTATACAACCAATAGCATTTTTTTCACCTTACATAAATACTTTTCAAAGGCTGACCCGATTTACGTTTTTGCGCTCTCCTGTAAAATTTCATTTTAAGTCCTTACTGGGTTTTGAAATGGGGCAGCCGAACTATATTTGTACACTTGGTTTAGAAATAAATGCTTTGTGAACATGAGTTTATTTTTTACTTTAAATTTATATTAGTTAAATAAACTTATTTCCCCTCTTTTTTAAACACTTGTACATAATTATAATTGTTATTTATGTGTCTATAAATAAAAATGAAAAAAAAAATACAAAAGTTAAATAAAAAGTTAATAAATTTAGCATCAAACTTTTCTCAATAGACGTGTTAGCTTCCATTGCTCATTGACTACCAGAGCCATAATAAAATAACCCACTTTCCTGAATTGAGTCACATCCGCTAACGTGACTCTCTCAAACATTTCATCCGTTCACTCTCCCAAATATTTTCTCTGTCAGTTAGCACAAGAATATAATAGCATTGGACACTTCGCGTCTATAAATAGTTGTAAATATATCTTCTTCTTCAGTTGAATGTTTTCCGGCCCATTGCCAGAGTCTGGTGCTTCAAGAATTAGTCACGCATTCATTGTCAAGCACGCTGGGAAATATATCACCTTTGAAATATCAAAATTTGTGAAAATTCCTTCGCTGAAGACATGGATTTTCAGAGATGGGTGCTTTGGATGTTCCTCAATAATCATTGAGCTGTGTAAATGGACTGGTGATTGGAGTATCATGTTATTGTTAGAGAAGAGGATGCTTCTTCTATCCCTCCTACTATATATAACATATTATATTATATGTATAGTCCTCCAGATCGTATTTCGGCCATGGCAGCCAATCTCAATGAAGACTCAAATTCAAATTATTTTATTACACATAAACCTACATGGGCGCTTATGAAACGTCAGAAGCTAGGTGCACGGTTCAATTGGTCATTTCGTATGGAGAAGAGCCGGCAAGAAACTCCACGGTTACTCTTTTAAAAATAATTGGCTTTTACAATACTTTCAAATAGCAGTGTACTTAACAAAATAGAAAAGACTAGCCTTCGGCGTGGGAGATATTATAGTGTACAAGTGTGTGCGCAGACAGAGGGGCACTCTCTCTTCCCTCACTCTCATAGTCCGATGGGACGGCAGTCCGACACGACCGGAGAGAGATCAAGTGCAGGACCAACGGCTTAACGTGCTTTTCGAGGTATGGGGGCGTGATACCTACAAAATAACCTGACATTGATTCACCTACGCTGTTTTGTATCTTTGAAGTCATAACTTTTAGCAGATTTACGTGGATACCGCTGATTGTTATCTAATACTTGTATGGAATAAACAAAATCCAGAAGTGTAAGGTCAAAACACGTGCTGCCATATAATTTTTGCCGTTTCTTAAAACTGTTAACGCGAATGACTTTGATATTTGGCAAGCACAGCTGGTAATTTATAAGAAATTTCATCAACGCAATTTCTACATTCTAAACTTGTCAGCAATTTTTGGAATAGCGTGCTTTCAAGACACGAAAGGCTCTCAAACGGATTCCTCCATGCCACCCATCCATTGACTGAAGACAGAAAGCGCAGCTTAACCTCACAGAACGATTGATTCACACAGCTGTTATTTAGCTATTAGCCCCTCATACAAGTCGCAAATAGTCTTAGATATATCAGACCTAATGGCTAATTTGAAAGAAACAGTGTGTCAATTAGGTTCTTGGTGGTGCTCCAAATATTTAATGAGTGTTATCATTATTGTTGGTGTAATCTTTTAACTCATAGTTAAAATGTCTTTTTAACCGACTTCCAAAAAGGAGGAGGTTATATGTTCGTCGCGTATGTTTGTTTTTTTTTTTTTTTCCTATGTATGTCTACCGATTTCTCCGTCAATTGTGGACCGATTTTGAAAATTATTTTTTTGTTTGAAAGGGTATGCTCTCGAATTGGTCCCATATAAATTTTATTAACTTTGCTTTCATAGTTTTTGAGTTAGCTACAAAATACGTATTTTTTTCCCACTTAGTATGTAGATGATAATTATGAAGAGTTTCTGTCACTTGTAGCAGGTAATGGTATTTGAATGTGTGTGGGGGTAGGTACCACAACTAAAAAGTGAAAAATAAAAACATTTTACAAAAAAAAAAACAACCGACCTCCAAAAAAAACACTACAAAAAAATAACTTTAATTTCGGAAGTCGGTGGCAAAAAACGAAAATACAAAACACAAGACACCGACTTCCGAAATTAAAGTTATTTTGTTATTTTTCACTTTGTAGTGTTTTTTTTGGAGGTCGGTTGTTTTTTTTTTTTTGTAAAAAGTTTTTTCAATTATTTATTTTATTATTCCAAGGATATTTGGAGTCATACTCCAAATATCCTTCAC
Organism: Agrochola lychnidis; assembly: GCA_963680765.1. NCBI lineage: Eukaryota > Metazoa > Arthropoda > Insecta > Lepidoptera > Noctuidae > Agrochola > Agrochola lychnidis. The sequence continues at coordinate 10,834,499 of OY796873.1, forward strand.
AAATAAGACGGATTTATAGTTTTGTACACCTAATGAGGATTTTCTGAAATGAATTTCACTAGGTAGCAGCCTCAGTGCATCTTAAGCGTATTATCCACAGATTTACTCTAAATTTGTGGTATTATCTATGAGTGTATCTAGGGCCACGTCAGGTCCGGGTACTTGTCAAAAGTGTCAAAGCGCCTATATTTTCTTTAGTCGTGACTGAATGATGAACGAATGAATGAAACGAATGATGAACGTCATCATATATTTTACATTCATTGTCGAAATGGAAGACCTCTTGACGAAGTGGCGCCAACTGATGGTGTGAATTTTCATAAAAACCTACATTATCTAATGGGCTTTTTAAAAACGTAAAAAAAAAATTGTTTCATACTGCCTCAAAGATCAAACTTAAGAAATCACCATAAAACAAACACACTGTTATTGTATCTATCTAATTACCAGGCTTATAATCTTCAAATCTCTGCAGAAGGTACAAAGATTGATTACCCATCGACGGACTGAGCCAGCCAGACTAGACTTTACTTACCTACCAACCAATCTTTAATGGAATGTTATGAACTCACTTTTTTTTTTTCGGTGGGAAATTATCAAATAACTTCTCCCGCTCTGGGTGGAGCGAGAGGGCGTGTCAGACTCTTACTGACTAAAACCCACCCGTGTTCCTTCAGTTGCCATGTTGCCGGGAGCCACGATTTCCCTTTCGATATTCTTCACAACCCCGGCAGGCATGTTATGAACTCCCTAACCCCGCGTCCTATTCAAAGGCGATGGTCGCGCAAATACGTGATCATCGCTGTCATATGTTACTTTTGTTCGGAAAACCGGAAAGCGCCCTCTGTCGGTGCGACCTCGCGTTCAGATTCCCCGAGCAAAAAGTGAAATCACGCGACAATCGCACAAGTTGCACGACAATCGCATAAGTCGCACGATAATTGCATAAGTCACACGACAATCGCATAAGTCGCACGAAAATTGCATAAGTCGCACGAAAATCGCATAAGTCGCACGAAAATCGCATAAGTCACACGACAATAGCATAACTCGCACGACCATAGCTTTTAAATAGGACGTGGCCTAACAGTTTACCTGTCAATGAGTCAGTTAAAAGCTTTAGTTTTAGATATTCCTACCCTAATTTCGACGACTCAGCAAATCAGAAAATCTTAAGAAAAGTTATGCTGCGCTAACCTCAATTAAATTAGGATGTGGGCAGAAGAGTAATGGTGATGAACTGATGAATCTGTCTCCTTACCCAGTCGTGACGTTGAAATAATTCTACACTTAACAGCACACCACAAGAAAATGTCGTCGCAAACAGTGTATCGATGATTTATTCAATGTCGCGTTCTCGTCCTACTTACTAAGTGGGTCACATTCACACGTTATTTTAACCAGAATGAGAACGACAGGTAGATATACATGCACACTGACGCTAAATACAACTGTTGAGTCAAAGGGATTTTGTGCTGAACGAGTTGAGTTTTATTGAGTCGTATTTTGTAGGTTTAAGTATGAGTACTGTTGCCAGGATTGTAGGAATTTCTTGAGGATTTGATTGTGTATAGAACATTAAATCATCACGCTTGCAATTCCAGAAGGGTTTGGCAGAGGTGTACCTTAGTACACCCACATTTCGTCAAACAAATATTAAATATAAACTATTTCAAGACGAAAAGTATGGATTACGGAAAGGAGGCATAACCAGCAACAAGATAATCTGGGCTTCGTTTATAAATTACAAACAATTTTTTTACTAAAAATATCTCGGATCAATAACCCTTCAAATAGTTTACTCTATGAAAGATGAAAATGATACGCTGGCTGGCCGCGACTCAATCCCAAACCTGACAGAAAAAAAACGAAATCCACTGTCACATTACTCTTCATAAATGTCATGTCTAAATTCGGTGAATAAACTTTTATAAAATGATATAAAACCGCTAAAAAATATGCATAAAAAAAAGTAAAAAAAAATGAGAAATACTTACTATGATAAGTGTTAGAGGATTGATTTTGGTAATGTTGAGAAGCGCCTTTATTGTCGCTTTCCTAAGCATTCCGAACCCCGTCGTTGCGATCTCAGGCATCAAGAACTGGTCAAGGAAAGCGATCTACCATAAAATCGACCTCTGCACTCAAGCCTGTTACAGCCAGATAATCCCTGGCCTCTACCTTAGCAATGCTAGAGCAGCCGCTGACAAAAATGTTCTTAGACGACTTAATATCACCCATGTCCTCACAGTTGAGGCACATCGCCTCCCGAAAAGCACCTTTCGAGATAGCGATATCAGCACTCTCTTCATTAGGGCCTACGACACTCCTCAAACCCACCTCCTGCCTTACTTCCCCATGGCAAATGCGTTCATCGACGAGGGGCTACAAAAAGGGAACGTGCTTGTTCACTGCCATTTTGGAGTGTCACGATCGGCCACCCTGGTCATTGCCTACATCATGGAGAAGTACAAGTTGACGTTTGACCAGGCTTTCGTGTATGTGAGACAAAGGAGGAGATTTATAAACCCCAATCCGGGCTTCATCGGTCAGCTGCGCGAGTACCAGAGACTGAATTACGACGTGAATGGGTTCTATAGGTTCGAAGCGTATATGAACGTGAACGCTCGGAAGCATAAGTATAAGATCGCCTCACTTGCCGCCGTCGTTGTGGGCATACTCGTACCTCTAGCTGTGTTAGTCGGTTAATTCTCGTGGTAAGTCAGATTTTACAGATCAAGTGCAAGTTTTTGTAGAAACAGAGTAAAGTTATAATAAAAACAGTTGTGACGTTTTTTTTATTTTTGGATGTGCCCTTCCTGGCTGTATGGTAAAATGGAGAGTTACGAACGAATTTGATTAGACTCCAGGCTCGACGCGAATCTCTAATAAAACCATTTCCAAGAAAACTTCACGGTAGGACAATTCGCGATGTCGCGTCGCGCCTGTTTACCACTATATTGAATTTGTCTGATAAGGTATAATAAAATATAATTTACTGTCTTAATTTGAGAAAGATTTCCATAATGTTGTAATTGAAGATTAGCTAGTAATTATTGGAACTAAAATTATGTTTCTAAAGATTAATTATTCGAAAATACAGGGCGAAATAGCAAATACAATAGTTAATCACATTATGTCAGTTCAATATAAACTACAGCAACATGTTTTAGTTTTACAAAATGGATAATTCTTTCAGCGTCGCGAACAAGACTGAAGATATTTTCGGTTCCATCTGTTACTAAACATGATAACCATAAATTAGTGAAATCTCGCGCTCGACGTCAACTCCTGCGCGCCCAGGAAGTGCATTATTAATATTATAATTTATCAATTGAGTGAAAAATCATAAATATCACATTGTAATAAATAAAGTGAAATCCCAAAAACCAAGTAATTGGTGAAAATATTTTATTTTTTAGCTTTTATATTTCCGTCTCCTCATTGGCTATGATTGCGTAATAGTTTATGAATTTAAGTTTTTACGTAAGCGCCATTTTGCAAATTTCGGCGGTGCGTGTACAATAATTTCTTGTAGTTAATATGTAGTGCCAAGCGGGGCGACTGCTCTACCATTTAATTCTTGTTTAAAACGTTCATTAGATATTATCGTCGCTTGCAGCTTTTAGTGTAATGCGTAGAATAAAAATAGATTATTATTCTTATGTAAAAGTTCTTGCGAATATTTCAGCGGTTCACGTCATTTAGTTTCCGTTCCTGATGGATTTGATTGTCTCAATGTTTATAAAAGTGTCTGTTCTTGATGTTGAATAAAACGATGTTGTTTTTCTTGTAAATTGTATAAACTAAAATAAGTAGAGAGCCTATTGTAATGCCATTTACCAGGCGTAATTCCATACTCCGGTCCGCTGTTGAGACTTTCCTGACAAACACTTTTTACTCGACTCACAGATCAAATCCAGGAACTTTCTCAGCAATCTCATTTGTCTAGCTAGTGACTAAACCAACAAGACACTCAACTTCAATCTATTTATTATTATTTGGACTGAGACAATATTAATTTAGGTAAATATTAAAAAGGAGTATGTATGCAAGTCACCCAGTAACTGACCTATGGCATTAAGGCCGCCTCTGTACATTTGTGTGCTAAATGTATTTAAAAAAAAAAAACTTTTTTTACAAAAATTACATGGATCAGTATTTGTTTTTTGACACCGACTTCCGAAATTAAAGTTATTTTTCACTTTGTAGTTTGGAAGTCGGTTGTATTCTTTGTAAAAAAGTTTTTTTTTTCGCTTTTTAGTGGGTTGGTTTGTAATTTATCTAAGTTAAATAGCCTAATGTCAACTGCTCATCAAAAATACCCAAATCGCTATAGATGTGCCTATAATATTTGAATAGTTCGCTCTTTCTCCAAGATTACATCATCAGATCATGGCCAAATGACAATGGGACCAACTTATACCCTTTCAAACAAAAAATAATTTTTCAAATCGGTCCAGCCGTCTTCGAGTAATCGGGGAACATACATTAAAAAAAAAACATCCCGACGAATTGAGAATCTCCTCCTTTTTTTGAAGTCGGTTAATAATTGGGTTGTGGAGGTCAAATAGGCAATAGGTAAAATACTGACTCAGCTGCATCTAGTTAGACTGGAAGCCGACCTCAATATTATTGGGAAAAGGCTAGGCAGATGATGAATAATACATACTCATCTTCAAAACTGTAGAATAGAAAGTGAATTCACTAATGGTTTTTAATATTATCGCTGACCGTATGTTTGTTGTTCGCTCTGTCTGCCTATTAATTGGTGGAGTATTTCTGTCCAGCTAAATATAAATAAAGGTCACGCACAGGTGTTGTCTCATAGACTGCACATCTTGCTATTCTAATAGCTAGAGAGAGAAGTCTCTTGTTGCAAAAGGGAGATCTAAAGCAGAATAAAATTGTTAAATATCCTTATTAACTAACTCACTGAAAATGTCTCTTTTCCTACAAAAAGGATGCAGCAAAAGATCACTGAATCACAACACCTATTTCAAGCAGTGCCTTTTCGACCTATTTATTAAATTCATTGAGTTTTATGTAAATGCTTGTGATTTAAGAATGATGTGTTCTGACTTTAAAAGATTAACAGTGGAGTTTCTTGCCTATTCTTCTCAATACGAAAACTACCTTTTGGAAGGGGCGCCTAGAATCAATTTTATTATTTTGTAAATTTTGACGTTCAAAAGTGCCATACATGGGCCTATTTGAAATAAAATGATTTAACTTTGACTTTGATTAATTGTATAATAGCCGAGGTGTGATCTGAAATAAGTCTAGTTGTAAGTAAATTGGTGCCCAAAGTTTAGTTTAGGTAACTGGCTAGCAGGTCGTGCGGCTTCGAAAACTGTTCGTTGCACTGGACATAAGCCTCTCGAATTGCAAGCTATTCATCTCGATTCTCGGCAACTCTCATCCAGCTCGATTCTCAGCAACTCTCATCCAGCTCGATACTCGGCAACTCTCATCCAGCTGCTACCAGCCACCCTGTGAAGATCATCGCTCTACCTATCCTGAGGGCGTCCTAACTTACGTTTGGCGATTCACGGAAAAAATTACTTTCGTTTCTATCGTAATAATAAAATAACATCACGACTATAATCCCCGAAGGGTTAGGCAGAGTTGTACCTGCGTTACCAGTTACATTTAAGTCCCATGTAGATAATAGGGGATGAGCCTATTGCCATCAACCGGGCCCAAATTCAGACTCCGGGCTGCTATTGAATAATCCTTGACGGGAAACCCAGTAACACTTTGCTAAACCTGGTAATCGAACCAAGAACCTCATGCTGTTGTAGTAGAACATGTAACCCACTAGATCAATGAGGCAGTCAATGAAACCTACCAAGTAATTACGCCTACAAAATCAGATACTAAGATTATTTTATGTACTAGCTTCTGCCCGCGACTTCGTTCACGTGGAAGTCGTAAGACACCACAATATACTACAATAACAGCCACATTTTTATAAAACATCCCTGTATACTATATTTGTAGTTTTATTCTCAGCAGTCCTGGTACTTGTTGATAGGCCTACACTGTCCTCCCATACCTATTAACACTGTAATTTGAAAACATTGTAGAAACAATTTATTTTGAAAAGAGTAACCGTGGAGTTTCTTGCCGGCTCTTCTCGATAGGAAGCGACCAATTGGAACCGTGCACCTAGCTTCTGACGTTTTATAAGTGCCCTTGTAGGTTTACCCTTGCTCTTTAGGAAATAAAATATTTTGATATTGTTTTTTTTTTTTGAGTCAAAATATACAGAGAGTCAGGAATGGTGACTCGGGAGCAAGCGACGTACAGTTGTCCGTGTGAGAAGCAGCTTGTCCTGAGGTTGACACCCGCAGCCTTTAGCCTTCGGTGTCGGCCCCTGTGATTTGTTGATCGCAAAGCATTATGTACTATCGTTATGAGAATGAAACTTTATTAAACTAGTTTAAAGCATTCTGTTGTTAAGATTTCTTTCGCAAAAGCGATAAAAGAGAGCAGTTTCTCTAAATACTGGCAAACATCTATCATTGCCAAAACAGCTTCATAGGCAACTAGAACACCCTGTTTAGTTTTAATTTATTACTATTTACCGACTTTACGAGGGGCTCGTGGCTAAATAATTAAAGCTGCACGGGTCGATCGATCAGGTTAAGTTACATTTGCCGCAGTCAGTCCGTAGATGGATGACCATCTTAACATACCGACACCCCTCCGTGCCTCGGAAACTACACGTTAAGCCGTGTCATTCTGGGATCTTTGACAGTCGTTACGGGTCGTCAGAAGCCCGAAAGTCTGACAATCAGTCTTACCAAAGGGTATCGTGTTACCCAGTAACTGGTTTGCGAATGTCAGATAGGCAGTCGCTCCATGTAAAATACTGGTATTAGTTAGCTGGTTAGAATGAAAGCCGACTCCAACATAGTTGGGAAAAGGCTAGGCAGATTGATTTTTTTTACCGACTTTAGTCAATCAAACTTGTGTGAAAAAAATAGGCTTCTACAACTGGACGTCACTGAGCAGCTGGCTCGTCGGCCATCATTATCAGTAGTCAACTACTGGCCATTGGCATGGCGAATTGTACGCTATTCTCATCCATCTATGACCACGCAGCCACCTTGTGGAGATCGTCTCTCCACCCAGCCTGAGGATGTCCTAAACTGTGGGTGCTGTTTGGAGACTACACAAGTAGGTATTATCTTACAAACTATGTTAGTACAGACATATTAAAATAAGGTAGGTACATAAAAGGTGTGTAGTCATGAAACCTGCCGCTCAAGTTCAGGATAGATTGCCACGCTATCTGACCAGAATCCGAACGAAAGCCTTCATGACTGCCAAGTCAACTTCTCAGCAATTACTTGAAGGATACTGTTAGTGCTGACCCGCACTCTGCTTAGTAGGGAGGCGGTTCGTTTGCGCATCATATCATGGAAGCCATCAACCCGAGTCTCCACAAACATACCCGCTATATTATTTATACATTTATTATTATTACTGCCTCGTTGGTCTAGTGGTCGCAATCGCTACTGCTGAGCATGAGGTCCTGGGTTCGATTCCCGGGTCGGGCAGTGTTATTGGGTTTTTCTATCTGGAATTTCTCCGTAGCAGCCCGGAGTCTGGATTTGTGCCCGGTTGATGGCAATAGGCTCGCCCCCTATTACATGGGACTTAAACATAACTGGCGAAATGTGGGTGTACCTACTACAGGTACACCTCTGCCCAACCCTTCGGGGAAACAAGGCGTGATGTTATGTTAATGTTATTATTATTATATAGCAGTTGGATAACAGTTGCTGAAAATCTATCTGAATGGCGTGCAATAGGAGAGGCCTTTGTCCAGCTGAGGACTGTTCATGCTGATGATGGATTGTCAACAAAGATATCTTTTATTGGTCTTCTTCTCTTCGTGTGGTTAGTGACTAACCTGTTGTCAGAGTTTTAAAGCCGCCCATGGGCTTCTGACTTGGCTTCACATGCCGTCGAGAAATATCTCTCAGGCATGCCGGTTTCCTCACGATGTTTTCCTTCGCCGTTTTTGAAGCAAGTGATAATTATACAATACGCACATGAATTCGAAAAGTCAGAGGTGCGTGCCTTGGGTTCGAACTCGAGACCTATGACTTGGCAGTCTGACGGTTACACCACTAGGCTATCGCTGCTATAATCGATGCCGTGATGAAAAGATTAAAGTTGATATCAGGTAGGTGGCCACGTTGATTGCAGCATCAGTGGCATTCTTTAGGTCATCCGAGGTGCAGGTGAACGGGCACTTAGGAAACTCCAGCAAGTGGGGCATGGTCTGATCAGAAGCACCGCAGTCGCACTGTGTGTTGGATGCTTTAGTGATCCCCCACTTCGACAAATTGTGTCTGCAGCGGCCTACTTGGGTACGCAATCGATTGAGGGCTTTCCATATAGGCCACTGCAGATCACGCCCGGGAGGCAAATGCTCCTGGGGTTTAACGAAGTCGCGAGTGAACGATCATTTTATGTCATTCCACGTTCACACAGCACCGACAGTATTTCATAGGAATGAACGTTCATCTGCTCCTTTCATTTCTTTTTTCGATTATTCGCTATACGAGTGAAAGATGCCGTGTGCCGAAATCCAACAGCATTGGATCGGTTTACTAATAAATCCATTTTTCGCTTCAGATTCATTTTGTGTTCTGACGTTCCATTTTGAGTGAAAAATGCTGAGTAAAAGGCAAAAATGAACAAAGAGTGAGGCGTCTGATATCGGCTTAACCAAACAGCAAAGTTGGACTGAGCTTTTAATTCAACCCAAGAATTCCCACTCTTCCAACGCTTGTGGGAGGCTTATGTCTAGTAATGGACGTCTTTCGGCTGACAATGTAGTCTGCGTTGAAAAAGTGAGATGATATCTTAAAAAACCGACCAAGTGCGTGTCGGACTACGCACAATGAAGGCTTCCGTAGTTGGGATGAGTTTATCCCCACAACAAACTTAACTTTATAGTTGAAAAACATGTTCTCCCATACGGTATGTATGGGAGAACATGTTTTTGCAACTGCAAATGTAAGTTGGTCGATTATTACTCGTTAACTTGTAGAGTCTACTTAGCTATGATAGTTTTCCTTTTAATTTCGTTATACTGCCGTGAATTTTTTCACATATTTAAAACTAACCATTTAGCTGGCAGCTAGGGGCACTTGAATCCAACAAAAATTTGCACTTTAAAGCTTAATATTTCGCAAACGGATCCCTGAATCCAAAAATGGTTTTTCACAAACTCACAATATTTTTGACCGACCTTTCCTACGACACCCCACACCATGGGATAGGTGAGAAAAATAAACATCCCTACTTTACGTGTAGGGGAGGTACCCTAAAAAAAAACTTATTTTAACCAATATTTTTTAAACTACTTTGTCGGCGTGATTAATATTATGTATACCTATGCCAAATTACTGCTTTCTAGTACAAAGAGTCTCTGAGCTAAGCCGCGGACATACAGACAGACAGACGGACATGGCGAAACTATAAGGATTCCTTGTTCACTACGAAACCCTAATAAAAACGACGTCAATGTTCACCTTTATACCTCACCTTTATAGCACTGATTCGGATGCCAAACGTGTAACAATGACGCATCTGCCCAAAATTGTTGATTGTAACCTGCAGTTATCCGGTCCTCTACTCAGCGTTGAGAATTTGTGGTAGGGTGACAAATTAGTGAGTATTTTAAATCGTTTATAAATACTTCACAACTATTGTGTTTTGGCCAGTACAATGTGTTCGAAATAACTCTCATTACCGTGTTAGAAGCGCCGGTGACGAGAGTTTGGGCATGTGATGCAATGAGCATGAAAACTGTTAAGTATGGATGTTCTTTAAGAAAAGAGCATTCTGAAAACAACGGAAAAGAGGCAGACCAAAGGTAGAATTACAGATGTATTGTGTGCTTGATGAATGAACACTCGATATCGATAAAAGATGGTAGATGCTGGGAATAGATAAGCCGCTACGGCAGCCTTAAAAAAAAACAGTGGAACTCCGGGAGTGCCGACAAATCAAATCAAATCATTTATTTTTGCAGAAAAACACTGTTACAATGGTGTTATAAAAATTTACATGTTTCAAGTGATTCTACCGTAAGGCATGCAAAATGTATAGGTACAATCATAAAATACAATCAACAAATAGATAAAAAACAGTCATAAAATACTTTAAGATATTAAATTAATGCAATGTCATACAGATTAATTATTTATTCAATAATAGTAGTATTTAAATCATTTTAATGTCGTTCCTAGAATTATTACAATATTTAAAGATTCATGCAAAATAATAATTGTTATTGTTAATTGTTTTGTAAGTTAAAACTTGAACAAGATCGCCTTGGTGGAAGAAAAATACTTGTATAGAACATTGGTCCGTAACCTTATATAAATAAAGACTAAAAAAGCGTTTACAAAAAAAAAAAACTTCTAAAACTTTTAAAGTAAAAATACTTGTATAGAACATTTATCCGTGACGTAATATAAATTTAAAACAATACTTCCAAAACCTTTAAAGTAAAAATACTTGCATAGAACATTGATCCGTAATGTAATATTTATAAAGAGCACAATCGCGTTTACAAAAATGAGGTGTCGGTAACGGTGTCGCGAGTTCAATTGTTTTTTCCATCTCAAAAATGCCCAACGCGCCTAAAGAAGTTTTCACTTCAAAATTCGTTAATGAGGATCCGCAGAGTAGTAGCTCACAAAATTAAAATTTCTTAAGTTTTTTGCAATTTGCAGTTCTGTGTCAGAAAAAATACAATAGACGTTGTTATATTTAATAACTTCTTCCGCTCAACTATTCCTAAAGAGCCAATAAAAAACCCTGTAAGAAATCGACACGTGTTTCACCTCTCAACGAGGCATTCTTAGGATGACAATTGACTTGTCGCGAATCCGAACACGGCGTGTTGCCACACCGAGCGCTGGTCGCTGGTTCTGTGTCAGGCATTAATATATCTCTCTTCATAAGTTAGATTTGTTCCATAAGAACAAATCTCGAACAAATTTAACGTAGAGAGATGTTTAATGATTATAATATTGTAAATACATATTTGTAATGGTCACGAATCATATTTTGATCAAGACACTGAACTGTTTTTTTGGGTGGGAAATTATCAAATAACTACTGCTGCTCTGGAGCGGGAGGGCGTGTCAGACTCTTACTGATTAAAACCCACCCGTGTTCCTTCAGTTGCCATGTTGCCAGGGGCCACGGTATCCTTTCGGACTTTTCCGCAACCCCGGCAGGCATTGGCCTCAGCGGAGCCCGTCAGTTGTGCTGACATCTCTTTGAGGCGCGCGTGGAACACAACGCGCCGTCGACCCGGGCCTGGTCCTTATCGGACAGCGAGCTACCCATTGCTCACCGTCCGCAAGCCCGTGCCTACGGTGGCCGGGGATCGGCGATTCCCGATACCCAGGCTTAATATGTATTTTGGAATTATGAGGCAAGTTGTTGCTAACCGTTTTCATATAGACAATAAGGAAGCAACATTTAATGTTAGTAGATACGACTGTGTTCGAATTATAACTTTGCCTATAATTCGAACTAAAATTCTATTGAATACTTCTAATATAAAAATTCGCGGATAGTATAGTAAATTGCATTTAGTTTTTTTTCTTTCCTTTGACTTTCAGCTTTACATAATTTCGGGCGTCAGTACGTCAGAATCTCTGAAAGTACGTCACAATCAAAGTGGGCTAGGGGCTGTGTGGGACGCTGTTTTTGTATGCTCGTTTTTTTTTCATTAAATAAATACGTCACAAACCTGAGTATCGTGGCACAATTTAGAGTTCTAGTAGTGGACTCGATCACAGAATTTTATTAATGAAAATTGTGTAGCAAAGGTCCGTAGTTGTTTATTTCACACTATTGGGTCGAGTGGGAAACATGACGGGTATCAAAATGTAATACTGACGCACGCGAATTACTGACTAAATTAATGAAATCACTAGTCGAATAAACATCGGCACTTAAGGGTGCACTAGTCGGTCATTCGTTCATACAAACGTAGTATGGTGATTACTCGTCTGTTTGACGGTATACGTTCATCACTAAAAATTGTATCAATTTGCCTTGTCTTTATCTAGCCCTGTATGGAAGCAAAATTAGGGAAAAGTATTGGTTTGAAAGTTATGAGCGTCGAAACTTTCATATTTCAACACTAATTTTAACTCATCTTTGGGCGTAAATAAATAACTTATGGAGTATGAAAATGGAAAAATAGAAACCGTACAGGGATAGATAATTTATTGAAAAGTTCAAATAATTTTATTTTGAGTAGATACATCCAGTAGTTTCTCAATTATATCTATACGCCCAAAGATCTGTTCATGAAATTTTACGAACTCATTTTCGTTATAAATCGTCTATTTCACTAAATAAATAAAATTAAAAACTAAATAGTTTGCATATTAGCTACGCCACCAACGAGTTCGAGCCGTCGACTACTGGAACCTTAACGGAAAAAGCAGCTCTATGGAAAATCTTACATCTTGTCTTATCACTTGAACAAAGAGATTTCGAAAGACAAAAGTTACACTATCAATTTCTCTTCAATTTCATCCAATACTTCGTTCTGATGGACTTTATTCTAATCGTCTTATGAGTAAAATAATAATGAAATTCCCGGGCCTCATTACATGGAACTTAAACATTACTGGCGAAATTTGGGTGTACTATAATGTACCTCTGCCTAACCCTTCTGGGATAACAGTGTGATGTTATGTATAAATCTCCCAGATTTTTAAATATTTCAATAATTTTCGTAAATCTCATTATACCAAATTGATGGAAATGGCTCCGTCTAACAGTTGCAAAGACCCAGACCCACCCAGTCGTCAAAGACTGCAATATAAATCACCCAAATAATCCTAAAAAAAATCTTAAACAATAGACATTCGCTAGAACACGACCGTCATTTCGAAAGTCTAGAATAGAATGGCAAAAATAACCCCGTACTAGTTTACATTCCACGTGGTTACGTCATCCGCCGGGTATTAAAATACACCATATTATTTTGGATTAGGTTGCCAGCAGACTTATCAATAAAATGGGTTTGTGTAAATGTATTGGTAGGAATTGAGTCGGTTTTGCTGGATTTTTGGGATTGTCGTGATTCTTATTTGTCATTTTAGAAGTTTCACCGAAATTAAAATCGCCTTACAAACAATTTGAATAAGTTTTTCTCTAACTTGTTCGCTTTATTCGTTGGAAAAGTTTTGAAATTTGCTTATCGGAGTCTCATCCACTGTCCGTCTTGTAATAGTGATTGTGGTTTATGAAACTGTAATAACATGAGTGTTTTAATATATAGTGCAGTTTCATACATTAGGGGAAACCGGGGCAATTTCCTTAGAAAAACAAGATAATGAAAAAAACAAAAACCATTTATTAGAAAGAAAGAAAAAGAAATTAAAATAGATTTATTTGTCACAGAAACACGTGCATACAAAGTCAAGAGTAGGTAAGCAGAAAACCAAATAGATATAACTTAGTACATAATATACAAACATTAGTATAAAACAGAAATAGTCGGCAGCTGCACGTCATGACTGTGACAAGAAGGCTTTCACTCAGCATGATGCAGTGCTATGGGGACCCACAGCACAGCGCTGATTTTCAGTGGTCACCCGAAAAAAACGAACGGAAATCAAGTCAGGTTCAGCAATTTGTAAATAATAAATAGGTAATAAAATAAACAGTATTTAGAATTATAAAAAAAACTATACAACGAATTATAAGAATAAATATTATTAAAAACAAAAAAAAAAATCGTCAGGTATCATCGTGCGTGCATAAATAATGTACCTACTTGTGACATACCTACATGAGAATAGCCTTTAAATGTTCTTTATAATTAACATTAAATAACTATCCTAGTATAAAAGTGTATGAAAACAATCAAACTTAAAAAACGCCTGTTTTTTCCCGTGTACGGGGCAAAATTGTCATAAATACACGGGTCATAATAGGTATACCCAGTTTTCTAGTCATCATTATCAGCCTATAATGTTCCCACTGCTGGGACACAGGCCTCCTCTCTGTGAGAGGGAGTGGGCCGTAATCCACCACGCGGGCCCAGTGCGGGTTGGTAGATGTCACATGTCTTCGAATTTTCGGTTCTAGGACATGCCGGTTTCCTCACGATGTTTTCCTTCACCGTTTTGAGAGCAGTGGTGATGAAATAATTTACACAAAGTAAAGCGCCTGTCTGGGTTCGAACCTACTACCTTACAACTCGTAAGTCGCAGCCATTACCACTGGGCCACCACTGCTCTAGTCTTATGTTAGTCTGAAAGAGAGCAAAAAAGCAGCAAATGTGAAGGAACTCGTTAAAAGCCATCTGTAATATGCATAGCAAGAGACCAAACCCTGTCTAGATTCCGAGTACTAATTAATATCTATAGAACAAACACTCCATGTCTTCTTCTCTGATATGTTTTCTTAATATTTCTTTTTTTTCGTCTTTTTCTTCTTTCACAGGTTGGACAGGTGCCTTAATTCGGTTTTCAACCCCATTTACTTTTGTCTTAGTTGCCATGAGACGATTTAGCTTGAACTTTGAACTTTTAAAGTGGGATATTCGTGACATGTTAAAAGCTTGTGTGGTTGACGGAATAATTTTAGTGATATTAGATCTTGTGTTCTCGGGTTTCATTTAGTCAACTGTGCCAAATTTATTTGGTTTATACATAATTTAGTTAATGCACTCAGTTTCATAGTTTATTCTATTCTGTTTTATTTAGATGGATAGTCTGCTACTTTCACGGGATAATAATTTTTACCCCGTACTTTTTCACTCTGTATCGCTATGTCTACATTTCTCTATAGTTTTTTTTCTTCAAAATTACAAAATTAGGAAATGCAAAATTGGAAAACGCATTCACTATATTTAGCAGTTGTTGAGATTACAACGATACCTAGTGCCCGCGCCGCTCTTGTGTTTACTTAAGAAAATCTCATATCTGATGTCCTTTGGATTTCGTGGAAACTTTCTATGGATTTCTATCTTTTCTTATTTTTGATATTTTGATGTGTACCATCTTTCCTCTCGCTTTCCTGTAGTCTGTGGGAGTGATTTCGTGAAAAGGGACGGAAGTATGTAATAGGAAGTCTTGGAAGCGCGCGTTAGTTGATTTGACCAATGAGCGCGCGTGGTGCTAGAGTTGGCCGTCAGAAACGACCTTGACGAGGCCCCGCTCCTTTTCAGACCCCGATTTCTCACTATTTTACTATGAACCCCATATAAAACTGATAACTGTAACTGTTTCGTAATCTGTATAATATTTTCTATTGGTTCTTATAAGACTTCTAAGAATTTGGTTTACAGTATTGTTATTTTCACCCATTTTTTTCAACGGTTTTTAAATATTTTGTAATCACAAATATTTTAGTTATCATAAATCCATTGTCTCCGCTCTCCCCCAAATTGAACAAATATAACTGTCTTCAATAAAGAATTGCAATTCTCCTAGTTTTAATGAAATAAAATACAACATAACATCACGCCTTGTTTCTCCGAAGGGTAGGGCAGAGGTGTACCTGTAGCAGGTACACCCACATTTCACCAGTTATGTTTAAGTCCCATGTAATAGGGGGCGAGCCTATTGCCATCAACCGGGCACAAATCCAGACTCCGGGCTGCTACTGAGAAATTCCAGATAGGAAAACCCAATAACACTTTGCCCGACCTGGGAATCGAACCCAGGACCTCATGCTCAGCAGTAGCGCTTGCGACCACTTGACCAACGAGGCAAATAAAATTCATTTTTTTTAAAAGAATTCTACTTCGTTACGAAAAATAATTTCAAATAATACCTGAATCATTTTTTTCAGGATATAATGTTAATGTTGCTTATTACCAAGGTGTACCTACACATCTTATGCGACTACTGTAAGATTTGCTCATTTTTATTTACCTTCACTGTCCCACTGCTAGAATAACTAAAGAGAAGCTCGTGGCTAAGTACTAACAACCACAAGGGTCGATGCATCAGATTAAGCTACGCTTGCCTGGTTACATACCGAGACTCCTCCGTGCCTCGGAAAGCATGTTATGACGTTGGTCCCGGCTGTTATTCGTGGATCTTTGACAGTCGTTACGGGTCGTCAGAAGCCCGAAAGTCTGACAACTAGTCTTACCAAGGGGTATCGTATTACCTAGTTACTGCGTTGTGGAGGTCAGATAGGCAGTCGCTCCATGTAAAATACTGGTATTCAGCTGCATCCGGTTAGACAGGAAGCCGACCCCAACATAGTTGGGAAAAGGCTATGCAGATTGATTGTCCCACTGCTGATCAAAGGCTTCACCAAATACTTCGAGGCATCCATGTCCGAGACGACCTAGACGTGTACCGCAAGGGTTGGATCGAGGATGCTCTTATCGTCTAAGTGAACAAAATAAAATCACAGTTTACTTCCATAATAAGAAAATTTTATTTAATAGTTTCATTAAAATATCGTCACAGATGTCCAGTTTGTTCACGTACAAACATTAAAAACAAATAATTTATTAGACATACACAGTTCTCTTACAACCATCTTGTGCGTTGGTTTTAAATAAATGTTAACAAGTACTTACAAGCTAGTAATCTCATAATAAAAAGTAAGAGTAAAACAAAGATTCATATTGCTTTAAGTAAATTAAAATAGAAAACTAATTACATGAACTAATTGTTACTTAAAGTTAAAATTCAACAACTCTGTAAAAATTCTAGAAAAGGCGTCTATTTTGTACAAATTTTATTTTTAGTTCTATCTAATAATCTCAAAGATCACTTAGTGTACAGAGATCTTTTAAGGCTTGACTTGGGGTATGACTTTAGAATCTATTTATATTTAAAGAACTCACTCTGCGTTCAGCGCTCGGTGTGACAACACGACGTGTTCGGGTTTGCGACAAATCAATCGTCATCCTGAGGATGCTTCGTTGAGAGGTGAAACACGTGTCGATTTCTTTCAGGAGTTTTTTATGGCTCTTTAGAAATAGCTCAGCGGAACAGGTTACTAAATATATCCACGTCTATTGTATTTTATAATGGATTTCCGCAAGGTCACGCCTGAATCAATGAACTATCTAAAGAGCTACCAATGCCAACCAATTTTTTTTACTTTAATTAAATACAAATGCATATAAAGATTATAGGGTATTTATCATCACGCTACGACCTTTAGGAGTCGAGCGAAAATAAAAAGTCGCTAAGCGAAAATGAAGTAATAGCGCGGGCGGACGATGCGATGCGACGCGGTGGGTTGGAGGTACTATCGAAGAAACGCATAACTAAGCAGTTTGAAAACAAAATCCCGTGCACACGACCTCTTGTTTTCGTAGGTAAGCGTTACAATATCGGCCGAGCGCTGCAAGCAGAAATAGTCCTTACGGTGTATAGATGCGTTTCTTCGATGGTACAACAAATTCCAGGCGGACGAAGTCGCAGGCAAAATTGCTAGTATAATTATATTCACGCAGAAAAAAGTAGCTTCACAAACAAAGGAACTGTCTTTTTGTTCTTAGGTCTATGGAAGTATGAACACTTTATGTGGTAAATCTAAAAACCAGACAATATTTTATAAAATTAATATGAAAATTACTTCCTAAATAGCGTCATACACCAAGCCAACCGTACTATTTACTACAGATCTCAAATTATATGATTTTTACGGGTAAATATTAACAATATTCAGGAGATAAATCCTCATAAGGCACTGAAATCCTTGTAATGTTATGTACAATGTATCATTTATGTACATTTTGAAGGCACTAACCGCAAACCTACACATAATCAATTATATTTAAATGCATTATGATTAAAATTAGTACTTACTTTAGTTGGAAGACGTTATCTAACAGATATGTACAATCTTGCATACAAAACATGTCTTTTTTAAACAAAACTATTTTAGAACTAATGTACTTTTTATTTTCAATTTATCTGCTACCATTTTCGTTAGAAAATTCACATGTTAAAGACTTTTGCAACAGACTTTGTCTTAAACAAATTGACTTTTAAAATATAGGTTAGTCCCAGACTTGAAAAACATCACTGGTTTAACTTTCCATATAGTAAATAACTTGCCAAAAACGATTCAGACCTTAAAATTTATAATAAAATTAATCAGTCTCGGTATGAGAAAAGTTTTTTTACAACCTTTAGTTTCTTGTGCACCATTTAACAGATATTAAAATTACGTACTTATTTTAGTAACATTAGCTGCCATTATTACAAAAATCTTAAATTAAAATTGTTCATGTTCGCGAAACGACTCTGCATTGACTAAAGTTCAAATCACTACAGTTGTAGAATATATTGTTTGATTAATAATTAAAAAAATATATCAAAATTGGACTATTGTATCATCTGGAGGTATTGGTTCTCTTCATAAAACGAAGATAGGGAGGTTTGCAGGTCGTTTACAACCATATTGTCTCCACCCTGCAAGGGATGGGTGCTACTCGACACCATTTCCGAACTCTTCCAATTTTCACAACTTTCTACATACTCTAAAGTTCTTTGATACGTCTCTTGTCTCATAGTATTCGCGTTTTGATTCTTTTTATTATTTCTTCCATTATTTGCTTCTATTTGGGACTGGGAGATATCCCAGACTTGGACTTCACTTGTTGGGTTATTTTGACTTCGCAAACTGTTCATACTGCAGTCTGTTTGCTGTTCAGTTTTTATCTGATTCGGATTCACCGGCACCCTCGCTCCATTTATTGGTTTTTGACTCCCAGTGGACATATTGAGAGAATTCTGCACAGATTTCTGCATGTTGTGCTTATTGAACTGATTTCCTGGATAGTCCCACTGATTGTAAGGCCTCTGGTGGTTATAATATTGGTTGTTATTCAGCATGGTTTGATTATACTGATGGTTGTTCTTCGGAGGAGGTGGTCCCATCACATTCGCAGCGTTCACAACCGAATTATATGGCGGTGGTTGAGGATACTGCATGTTCTGGCTGTACTGAGGATTCTGGATAGGAGGACATTGGTTCTGCTGCTCACAATAATTGTTCATCGTCCCTCGACTCATGTTCCCACTGTTGTCCACACTCATCACCGATGATCTCGACATTTGCAGCGGATGCATCTGGTTGCTTTGGTTCACGTAACTCACTGGTTGGTAATTTATCTGGTTGTTGTACACCATGTTCTGGTTGCTCATCTGATTCATTGCCATCTGGTTCTGATTGTATTGTTGCATTATCTGGTACTGTTGCATGTTTTGACTTCTCATAACATTTTGATTTTGCACAGGGTATGGCGGAGCTTGGTTATAATTCTGATTATGATATTGGTTCATGTTATTTCTATTCGGGACCTTAGCGTTACAGTTTCTATTGTTCATGTAATTTGGATTGACCCCCATTTGAGGACCTTGGTTCATATGACCCTGGTTCATATTCATCATTTGATTTTGGTTCTGAACTTGCTGATTCATTGACATGTTCGACATGTTTTGTACCATGGGACTAGTTATACCTTGCCCCATTGGACTTTGTAACCCTGGATGCATCGGACTTGGCATGCCATGGCTATGCGGACTGGCTATATTTTGGCCCATTGGGCTCGCCATATTAACCATAGGACTAGCCATATTCTGGGACATGGGGCTGCCAATGTTGTTGTGTCTCGGACTCATCATCATTTGGTTTGGCATTTGTGGACTCATCAAGCTTTGCATGCTTTGTGGGCTCATAGCATTGTGTTGAGGGGACATGACGCTCATCACACTTTGTGGACTCATGACGTTATACACACTTGGAGGACTCATTACACTATGAGGAACATTATGAGGACTCATGACACTTTGAGGACTCATAGCACTATGAGGAAGACTCTGCGGACTAAGCATGCTATGCGGTAAGTTCTGAGGACTCAAAACATTTTGACTCATGACTACAGTTTTAGAACTTATCGTATTCTGTTTCTGAGGTAATGGGTTTGCTCGCATCCTATTTGTCTGTTCCGTTTGGTTCGCCGTCATTGTTTGCAATGACTGCAATGGATTCGTAGAAACGTTGCTTGAAGGCGGTTTCGTGTACTCCTTCTCACATTTCTCTGTAGCAACTTCTGGTATAACTTGCTCCTGTAAAGGAGTAGTCTTATCGTCGGGCGACTTAGAATTGAGTAAAGAGCCGCTGTTACCCGACATACTAACGTCTAAAGATCTTAAATCGACTGGAATATCACTTATGTTGAGATCACTTCCTATGGCACCTAAGTTTTTAAGTAGAGAATCGTCACTGGTGGCTACGTCACTGATTTTGTCACTGGAATTGTTCGTGTTGGGGACGTCACTAGATGTATTGTCTTTGGTAGCACTTTCCTTGTCGGTAGGGGTTTCCGGCTCAGGTTGGTTGGTGGATTCAGTTTTAGCTGGTGTTACCGATTCCGTTGCCAATATTGATTGGTTAAGATATTGCATCATTTCATCTGGTATTACCAGCTTGTTCTCCACCATTTCGCCTTCGGCAACCTGAAATACAAAAAAAAAATTTATAGCGAAAATGTTACTCAGAAAATGGGATTCGATGCTTGTAAATTTGGTGGATAAAAAGACCAAAAGGACCATTGCCTACCTGTTCCAGATTAACCTCCTGGTTGGGGTGGTGGACCTGTGCCGTGGTAATGACCACGGTATTGGTGGAGTTTGAGCGAGACTCCTTGTACGTCACCGTGTCCTGGTCATCTTCTGTCTTGAACGGGAATGGAGCGTCGCCCTGGAAGAAAAAGCACATTTAGTTTATGATACTCATGACTCTAACCGCAACCTCTGCTACCGACGTAATCAATTAATTACAACACTAAATGAAATCGGTAAAAACAAAGTGTTAATATACTAAACCATCCTGTTACAACTCTCAATATAATTTTGACATCTTTTAAGCTTTTAGAAAAGCTTCGAGTTTGCCATCATTTCCCATATATGTCAAATCCCCATGTAATTCTGCTGCTAGGACGTAGTATTGGGCTACATTCAGTGATAGTATTGGGAAAAATCAGTTTGGCTGGAGAAACCTAAGCAATCATGTCAACTTTACTAATTGGTATTTTAACCATAGTTCCAGCATAATATCGAAAAATATATATAAAAAACTCACCACTTCATCAGTCCCACACGGGTACTGCTGGTACTGCGCCTGGTCGCTTAAGTTGGACTGTTCTGAAAGTCTCCTGGCTTCCTCCTTCACTTGTACATTGGGGTCTAGCTCCAGCGCCAATTCCTCAGCCCTGACTTCTGAACAAGTCACTCCTCGAAGTAGTACAGCCTGTAAGAGAGATGTCGGTTATTAAATGTTCAATTCATCAAGCAAAACAAAAATAATGGGGACGTCTGGCAGACTTAATTTCTTTACTTTAATTTCGTTTGAATGTTGGATGTTGGTTGTAGGCCGCGTTGCCACGCCAACAGCCAGTCTGACTTGCCGCATTAAGCTCTGCGCAAACGGGCCACCAACCATAGCCACCGGTGGCCAGCATCAAGCTGTTTACATGATTTTTAATACGTTTTGTATGGAATCGCCGCACACGTGAAGCGCGTGGCGTCCACTCGCGACTCAGTGTCCGCGACAGGCCACCGGTGGCGGCCACTCGCAACCGCTGGAACTAAAATTGGGTGTACCCAATATTGTCTACGTCATTTACGAATTATTAGGAGCGCGATCAAACCTTCCGTCTCGGAATCCATCGTGAGACTGTACAGCAGAAGTGACAAATTGTAGCGGTCACCGACTACTAGTGGCAGCCATTGACTACCTTCGTTTATGCGGTACAAAAGGACGTGGCGCACGACAGCTACCAGTGGCTGTGGTCGGTGGCCCGTTTACGCGGAGCCTTGGATGTTTCACATAGTAAATGTGTATTTGTAACTGACGAAATGCGAGTGTTCTCAAAGGGATAGACCGGCCATCTACTCTATCTAATCTTTCGGGTTGTATAGGCGTCATGTTATGTTGGAGTATGACATTTCTGACAGTCTCAACTACTGGTATAGCAGGGTATAGCTTAGTTTCACAACCCAATTGAGCTTCGTCTTTAGGTTCACTTCCATTGACATTAATGATTTTTATATATATGTCACCGTAAGATTGTGAGCACCGTTAGTTTATAATCTATCGGTATTATTTCCGTTAGATCATAATCTGTCGAAAAATTGTGAACTGGGTGAAATTAGGGTTAGGTTAGGTTAGAACTGTGACCAACCGCGTGAGTCGAGCGAGCGTAGTAAGCGCTTACTGCGCTCGTTTCTCATGGATATAATATAAACTATCGAAAAATAATGCGTTAAATCATAAATGATTTGTCGCAGTTCACAATTTTTCGACAGTTTGTAATCTAACGGAAATAATACCGATAGATTATAAACTAACGAAGTTTATAATTTTACGGTGACATATACACATGAATATTTACTTTTGAAGTATTATATTATTTTAATTATTGTGAATGTGAAGACTATATGGGTCATTCCTTTTTGTTTTGTTTTTATTTTTTCTCAGTTAGTGCTAATCATGGTCTAACAGTTTGAGTAATTTATGTGGCCTACACAAATGCCCTTTTTTTCGGTATTGTTCGTCGAATCGTTGAGCTCCTTAAATTCTGAGTTGAGCTGTACGATAACTGACAAATGCGTGCACTGACTGGACAGGCCCTCTCAATCTGTGTGATGCTTTTCTCTAAAGACCACTTCAGACACCAATCCACATGGCCTTCACATGATCTGACCAAGATTATGTCTGGACTTTAAAAGAGACTGTGTTTGTTTCGGCCTTTCTTCTCAGAGTAGTCAGATAGGAAACGCCGACCTCATCTAGTTTTTAAAATATGATTGACGTGTAAAAGTGTTTGTACAAACCTACTTACAGAAATAAAATCATTTATCATTGTTCAGTAAAATCTCCACAACAATGGATTTCTAGGATTAATAATTGATTCAAGATATAGGCAGAGCAGTGGTGGTCAAGTGGTAATGGCCCTGATTTATGAGTTGTAGGTGGTGGGTTCGAACCCAGGCAAGCGCTTTACTATGTGTAAATAATTTCATCACCATTGCTCTCAAAACTGTGAAGGAATACATTGTGAAGAAACCCGCATGTCCTAGAACCAAAAATTCCAAGATATGTGACATCTACCAACCCGCACTGGATCCGCGTGGTAGATTACGGCCCACTCCCTCTCGAAGAGAAGAGGCTTGTGTCCCAGCAGTGGGAACATTAGAGGCTGATTATGATGATGCAATTATATTGTATACATACCTGATTGCCTTGCGATGTTCTGACGGCCTGCACAGCGGCGAGTGCTGACGATGGCGCCGGCGCATAACCCACACACGAAACTTGACTAGATCTGAAACGAAAGGAACATTATTTGACTTTCATGTTTTTGGAAGTAGATATAAAGGCGGAACTTCATCTGAATATTTTTCTAACTGAACAGACAGCTGTGCTGCTGGGGAGTTTGTTGCGCCACTTCGTCTTCCCAGCTAAAGCACTAGGGAGTGTTGAAGGGTGGGCGTTTTTGGGGGACTGTCTTAATTATTTTGTAATTTTGGCGTTCGAACAGTGCTGATTCTCAGCCTACTTTGAATTTATTTATTTATTTAAACTTACACACTATTTTTACGGGATGACCCCAACACAATAATGGTTTGCCAACACACCAAATAAATTGAAAAGCAACTTACAATATACTTAAAAATCTAAACTTAATTAAAAAATACAAAGCAACACTAAACTCTGTTAAAAACACAGTTACTTATAATCTATAAAATCTTAACCTAAAACACAAAATCAGACTTAACACAGAATATTAATATTTAAATGTAACTAACAAAATTCAACAACACTCTTGCGAATTCACTCAGATTGCACGAAAATATGTCAATTCTCTCATGCACTTCGTTGAGTACACATATTGTGCGGGTGAGGGGTGTTTTTGACAGCAGGTTGGTTCTGGCAGCAGGCACGGCCAGCAGTGGCGGTCGCCGCCGCCTCCACACATACCGGTCTGGCGCGCACAGCTTCAGGTGACGCAACACACCCGGGTTATGAGCTACTCCACGCAGGAGCTTTAGCGCATACGCCGCAAGTGCAAATTCCCGGCGCACTCTGAGTTCGTTGTACCCCACCATACCCAGTACAAACAGTGTCGGATACATCAGCGGGTAAAATGGGTAAACCCCATAAAGTTTAAAATACAAGTGTCTTGTAAATTTATTTCTAATAAAAGCTGGTACATGGCTAGTTTTTGTTTAAGAAATTAACAATGTTTTGGTCAGCTAGCAAGGAGGTCTTGATACAGGGATTTTTTTAGTACAGATAACATGGAATGCCGTAGATTTCCGCAAAGTAACGCTTGATTCCTTAACTTAACGTAATCTCAGTTTAAACTGAAAACAGGAGATGGTTTTGTCGTATTTTCTAAAAGACAAAAAATATGCCCAGCCTTTTACCATCTATGGTGGGGTCGGCTTTCTATCTAACTGGATGCAGCTGAATACCGTATTTTACATGGAGCGACTGCCTAAAATGACCTCTATAACCCAGTAACTGGGTAATACGATACCCTTTGGTAAGACTGGTTGTCAGACTTTCGGGCTTCTGACGACCCGCCATAACGACTGTCAAAGATTCACAAATGACAGCCGGGACCAACGGCTTAACGTGCTTTCCGAGGCACAGAGGAGTCTTGGTACAGACCAACCTCGGCAAGCGTAGCTTAACCTGATGGATCGAACCGTGCGGTTGTTATTACTTAGTCACGAGCTCCTCCTTTAATTTTCTAAAAGACAATAGAATTAAATAAATAGTGTTACCTTCTACTGCTATCAGGTGACAGCTGGTCGTACGCGGTGGTGTGTTGTGCCACAAGTCGCGGCGGGCCGGCCACGCCTGTCGTGGTCGCTACGGCGCCCGACACCACGGAGGCCTGACTGCTCTTTCGGGATATGTCAGATGACCTGAAGGAGAACATAAGTAAAGTATAAATACATATACCATCGAAGAAACGAATACCGAAGCAGTTTGAAAACAAAATCTCGTGCACACGACCCTTTTTAGGGTTCCGTAGTAAACAAGGAACCCTTATAGTTTCGTCATGTCCGTCTGTCTGTCCGTCTGTCTGTCCGTCTGTCTGTCCGTCTGTCTGTCTGTCTGTCCGCGGCTTAGCTCAGAGACGCTTAGTACTAGAAAGCTGTAATTTGGCATGGGTATACATATTAATCACGCCGATAAAGTGGTAAAATAAAATCATGTTTCAGGTACCTCCCCTAGACGTAAAGTGAGGATGATTTTTTTTCTCTCAATAATAATGTGGGGTGTCGTTGAAAAGGTCGTTCAAAAATATTGTAAGTTTGCTAAGACCTTTTTTGGATTTAGGGATCTGTTTTTGAAATACAACTTTAAAGTGCTAATTTTTGTTAGAGTCAAGTGTCCCCCGCCCCCTGCAAGCTTAATGGTTGGTTTTGTGTATGTGAAAAAATTCACGGCAGTAGCATTTATAACGAAATTAAAAGGAAAACTATTACAGCTAAGTAGGCTTTACAAGTTAACGAGTAATAATCGACCAACACATTTGCAGTTGCAAAAACATGTTCTCCCATACAGAATGTACGGGAGAACATGTTTTTCAACTACAAAGACTTAAGTTTGTTCTTGGGATAAATTCATTCCAACTACGGAACCCTTCATTGTGCGTGGTCCGACACGCACTTGGCTGGTTTTTTTTTTCGTAGGTAAGCGTTACTATATCGGCCGAGCGCTGCAAGCAGAAATAGTCCTTACGGTGTATAGTTATGCGTTTCTTCGATGGTACTATAGATACTCGTACCTGGGCGACCGAGCTCTAATTGTTTATGAAAGTTCATGCTAATTCCATGCCGCCATGATAATAGGTACTTACTAATTCCATGCTACCGTGACAGTAGGTACTTACTAATTCCATGCTGCCATGACAGTAGGTACTTACTAATTCCATGCTACCATGACAGTAGGTACTTACTAATTCCATGCTACCATGTCATTATTCTAAGGTAGCCATCTTGTTCTAAACTTTGGGCGATCGAGCTCTGCTTGGGTGAAAATACGCAGAAAATGAATTTTCTGCGTATTTAATTTTTCCCCGTAAATCCCAATATTGCAACTTTCATCGAAATCTCTAGCCGTTTTCGATAACGTGATTGATGAATATTGTTCGTTTAATAGTATAGGATTAAATTCCTATTGTTTATTACTCCGTGCCCATCATGTAGTACCTAATCAACAGGTCTATGTCAAGTTCTCGAAATATTAGCTAATAACATCTGAATTTTTTATTTACAGTACGACAGCTGGTAGATCTTTTAATATTCTCGCTAAGTGAGGATTGTATTAGTAACAAAAATAAGGCTATATGAACATAGATCATTTTGTCAACTCGACTAAATTGCCTAAGAATTGGATTTCAACCATTAAGAGGGAACAGGGCCTGCGATTCTCCATACAAATGTATTCCCATTTTTTCTTCTTTAATAATGCCTCTAGAGCATTTTTTTTTTTTTCGTAAAATCGATGTCTGCTGTAGATACGTTCCTGTTATTTCAGCAACTTATTGGTAAAGAAAATATGACCCTCCAAAAATTACAAAAATGCCCCATTTTACCGCCGTGATTAGAGGACTACCAGACAAATTCGAAAAGATTTTAACATAAAAGAAAATGATAGGAACCTAGACATACTCTTTCTTAAAATTTTAATGTAAAAAATAATTGAATCGGCTCAGTTTTCGAGGAGAAAAAAGGGGAATACCAAATGTCGATTTCGTAATTTTTTTTTGCGATATAAATCGGTCTGAACTGCAGCTGTCCCTATCGCACTCTACGGGGGCAGACTTGAGGTAAGACGACGGCAATAGTTTCTTCGAATACCTATTTTTCGAATTCCTCGCAGGCCCTGTTCCCTCTTAAGGAGTCCGATGTTTTACTAAAGGAACCTAGATAAAAACTGTTGCTAAATAATAAAATATTTATTTACCTTGCACTATAAAGGCTGCTTCCGGACGAGATACCAGAATCCCGCCTGGTGTTAGGAACTCCAGTCTTCAACTCAACTGTAACACTGGTGCTTCCAAGCTCTGTCCTTCCTTGCACTGCACCTGCTGATTAAACATAGAACTTTAGATATCTCTTACTTGGCTAGTAATTTATTATTATTTTCTGGTTCCCCACAAAATGTTTGAGCTGGATGGTGCTGATCCACGCGTCATGTTCGGGAACGGGCGCCGTCAGTTGAGACTGGTCATTTCATATCTGCCAGGGCTTACTTTTAAATCAAATATTTTCAATTGCTTTTGAAAATTTGTTGTACATTGTTCGCAACAAGAATAAATTTACCTAGGATTTTGTAATATCTATATTTAAAAGAGTGTCCTTGGAGTTTCTTGCCCGTTCTTCTCCATAGAGATCTACGTTTTGGGATGGGCAACTAGCTTCAACTTTCTGACTAATTGCTTCTTTGACAATTCAAAAGTGCCTGTAAATGGTTTAATTGAAATAAATGCTTTGAGTTTGGGTTTGAGGATTTTTATATAATAGTGGCCTTCCAACCTGTTGGGCAGAGGTACACACGACTACACGTCAAGCTACAAATTTCCAGTATAAGCTGACCTCGCATTGCACGAAAATCCTTTACAATGCGATATCAGCATAAACCGGAAATGTATAGCTTGATGTGTAGCCGTGTGTACACTACCTGCTACAGGGACACCTCTGCCCAACTCTTCGGGGAAACAAGGCGTGATGTTATGTTATTAGATGTTATGGTCTTCCAACCCTGAAAAGGGGGTCGATTCATCGGTAATCCAAAACTTATGCAAAGCAATTTAATGCAACTTATAGATCCACAAAAACCTCAGTTACATTAGCAAAATAAGATATTAGATAATAATTTAATTACTCTCGCCCCATATTACATGGGACTTAAACATAACTGGCAAAAGCCTCACCCTTCGGGGCTGACAGGCGTTATGTTAGTTTCTTCTTACCAGGTCCAATATCCGGATGAGGAGGCGGCATGAGCCTGGCGACGGCCATCTTGTTCCCGAAGCGCGGCGCGTGGTGATGCGCACGCGGCTCGCCGATGGCCACCATAGCGCGCAGCATCAGAGGCAGTTGTCCTACTTCTCCTACCACTTCTTGTTCCACCTGAGAAGAAAAAAGGTTTTATTGAATAATTACGCAACTGAGGAATTACTAACTCATCCAAAATAGTCCATCCCTCTAACTTTCCGACACATAATAATAAGGTCAAGAATTATTTGCATTTAATTCTTTTTTTGTTTTTGTTTTATATTATTTAAATCTCTGAGTCTATATGTTATGTTATGCCCTATCCCTTCACATTTATTAAGTAACTGATTATGTTTACACACCGTGTGGTGGGACCCTGGTGATCTGCTATACAGGTATTCCTAGTGCAGACAACAGTCTCTCACAAACTATTGTCACAGTTTTTCAAGACTGTCAAAATTATAAGATGCCATTGTTTGTGAAGAGAAAAATGAAATTATTTAATTTGAATTATCATCTGCCTAGCCTTTTCCCAACTATGTTGGGGTCTGCTTCCAGTCTAAACCAGATGCAGCTGAATACCAGTATTTTACATGGAGCGACTGCCTATCTGAACTCCACAACCCAGTTACTGGATAATACGATAAGACTGGTTATCAGACTTTCGGGCTTCTGACTACCCGTAACGACTGCCAAAGATCTACAAATGACAACCGGGACCAACGGCTTAACTTTCTGAGGCAGGAGTCTCGATTTGTAATGGATGGTCACCAATCCACGGACCGACCGCGGCAACCGTAGCTTAACCATCGATCAACCCATGGGGCTGTTATTATTAAGTCACGAGCCCCTGTCCTCTCTTCTAGTTTTGTTTTATTGAATATTTTAGTACAAATATTCCTATAGGGGGCAGCTTTCACAAGAAATACTACATAATTATCCAAGTGTGTGTCTGACTGCCACACCTTCTACTAATCTTACTTTGTAGCTGATATTTTCAGCACGGGATGCTGTTATCGAATAGTTTTACTCTCATAAAGCTTATAAACTAGCAGTGATAGCCTAGTGGTGTGAGCGTCGGACTGCCAAGTCATAGGTCTCGAGTTCGGACCCAAGCCACGCATCTCTGACTTTTCGGATTCATGTGCGTATTGTATAATTATCACTTGCTTCATAAACGGTGAAGGAAAATATCGTGAGGAAACCAGCATGCCTGAAAGATATTTCTCGACGGCATGTGAAGTCAAGTCAGAGGCCCATGGGCGACTTTAAAAGTCTGACACCAGGTTAGTCAATAACTACACGAAAAGAAGGAGATACAGCTTATGTGACGAGAGAAAAATATCATCATAATAATTTGACGCCAGTTTGGTATAAACTTGGTAATAGAACTGGAATTGCTTTCTTGCGTGCATACCTATTGCTAACGTATCTTTGTTTAAAGATTGTTTGTTGATAATGAAAACTTGCTTTTTGATCACAAGGCAACCTATTTTTTACCAACAACGGAACGGAGACGGTACCTATATGCGTTTGGGTTGAGAGGATGTTTGTACAAATCCATGCTGCCATTTTCCTCCAAAACTACTAGTCCGATTTTGATGCAGTTTTCAGTTGTGGGTTCGAGTTTGATTGGTGCATGTTCTTAGTTAGGTTTTACGGTGACAATTCACCAGGGGGAGCTGCAGTAAACATTTATTTGTGCAAAACTTTTATCCTTTTTTAATTACTTTTTTAACGTCGTGGGTTTTTTCAAAATATTTAATTTTGCTTTTTACTGTAGTAAACGATTTCAGGCTGGTCATTTCAATGCTATCTAATAAAACTGTTCAAGACTTACCTCTCCATCTAATCTGAAGTAGGGTGCTCCGTTCTCGTCTCCGAACCCTCCGAGACCAGAGCTTCCGAAATCCAGCTCCCCACCACACTGAGCCGATAGCTGATGGATGAAACAAGACAACTATTTTAATGGTAATCAAATCCTTTTGATAAGCTGAATTTTTCTACATAACAGCCTGTGGTCATTGTGTTGGAAGTTTTTATTTATATCTTTCAAGAAGACTAAACAAATACACAAATACTAGAAGAACCTACTCCTTTGAGTTTTGAAGTAAAAACTTCTTTAGGCGCGTTAGGCATTTTTGAGATGGGAAAAAACAATTGAACTCGCGACACCATTATCGACACCTCATTTTTGTAAACGCGATTATACTCTTTATTTATATTACGTCATGGATCAAAGTTCTATGCAAGTATTTTTACCTTAAAGGTTTTGGAAGTATTTTTTTTAATTGTTATAGTTTTCACTTCTGTCGGCACTTCCGGAGTGCCAGTATATTTTTTTTTTTTGTCAGTCAGTTCAACAGTACCCCAATTCAATTCTGTACTGTTTTTCAGAATATTCTTCGAGAATACTTTAGGTCCGAAGAAACGACCACTGATATTTCATATCCAAAAAGTTATCTCCCCAAGAATTTTCATCACCATTATCTTCGAACTAATATAGATTTTCCAAATACCTGATGAGCAGGAGTATGTAATCCATGTGGTATGGGTGACGCGGGACTCTCGCTCTTGACGGACGCTGATGATGTGT
Source organism: Agrochola lychnidis (assembly GCA_963680765.1). NCBI lineage: Eukaryota > Metazoa > Arthropoda > Insecta > Lepidoptera > Noctuidae > Agrochola > Agrochola lychnidis. The sequence goes on from OY796873.1 coordinate 10,865,174, forward strand.
GTCCGCGTACTCCAAGAGGAACTCCTCCTTCTTCTGACCGCGGAGAGGATCCTGCACCACCACCACCTGATTCTGCTGAGTCGTCACCACGGCTGCAACCTGGAGAATGGAAGGTAAAAGGTGAGAAATTGCTTAAAATTACAATTAAAAGAAAAAATTAGCCCAGAATCTTTTCCAAGAAAATTCTTTTTTGTTTAGGAGACGCAGATCCAGTGAACAAGACCTAGAATCCTAGGATAACTAATTTGAAAGTCGAGATAATCCACACATGGATTTTTCTGAATTTTTTTAAGTGAAAATTTCTTTAGGCGCGTTGGGCATTTTTGAGATGGAACTAAACCATTGATTTCGCGACACTGTGACGACACCAGCTTTTGACCATTAAAAAGACATCAACGCGCGTTACATTATTTCCTGCAAAATAAAACTGTTCTAGTTTTCACTTCTGTCGGCACTCCCGGAGTGCCACAGTTTTTTTTTTCTATTGAGGACTGTTTATATGATTTCAAATACCGCCTAAAATAAGACACAACAAATATATAAGCTCTTCCTTTTAGAAGTCGGTTAAAAGGGAGGTAATAATATTTGCATTTACCTTTATGTTTCTTACTGGCATAGAACTCAGCTCCATGGACGGTCTTCACGTGTTTTCGTAATGAAGAGGGGTCCGTGTATCTCTTGGTACATCCTGGTGCTTTGCAAACGTATGGTTTCTGGAAAGGAAAAAAAAACCTTAAATTCAGTATCTTCAAAACACGATGTAAATTAAGTAGAGTCAGCAAGACAGGCGAGTGTCGTGGGCTACAATGATTTAACCCATATTATGCGTGGGCTGACTAGTCAACACTTTGACCATCTTGTCTGGGTACTATTCAAACTCTTCTATTGACTCTACATGCCCGAAATGGTGAGAGGTCCGGCAGTAGACTGATCAATCAACTGCCCAGTCTTTTCCCAACTATGTTGGGGTCGGCTTCCAATCTAACCAGATGCAGCTGAATACCAGTATTTTACATGGAGCGACTGCTAACCCAGTAACTGGGTAATACGATACCCCTTTGGAAAGACTGGTTGTCAGACTATCAAAGATCGACGAATGACAGCCGTGACCAACGGCTTAACCTGCTTTCCGAGGCACGGAGGAGTCTCGGTATGTAAAGATGGTCACCCAGTCACGGACCAACCTCGGGAAGCGTAACTTAACCTGATGGATCGACATGTGCGGCTGTTATTACTTAGCCACGAGCTCCTGCAGCAGTAGACTGATGATCAATAGAATTTACTAGTGAACTTTAGCTTATCAAATTAGAACTAACCTCATTGCTATGCGTCCTGTTCTGATGTTTGGCTCTGTCACTAGCATTTGAGAACGCCTTCGCACAACCAGGGTATTCACAGGTGTAAGGCTTTTCACCCGTGTGACTTCGAAGGTGGGTCTTCAAGTTCTCTAGCCGGGAGTAGGCTTTGCAGCAGCCTTCGAACTGTGGAGAAAACATTTTGGAACATTAGCATTACGTTACATCATTTTATGATGAGTTTTTAAATTCTGATCCGGTATGAGAACAAGCTGAAAACTATGGCAATAGAATATGGTCCTTCTGAGCATTGACTCGAAAGACCATTTTTGAAGTGAAAACATCTTTAGGCGCTTTTTGTAGTTTTTCTGAACAGTGATCGAAACTGAACCATCATACTCTGATCGGTGACGCTGACTCTCGGTGACCCTGACTCTAGGTGACGCCGACTCTCGGTGACCTTGACTCTAGGTAACGCTGAATCTCGGTGACCCTGACTCTAGGTGACGCTGCCTCTCGGTGACCATGACTCTAGGTAACGCTGACTCTCGGTGACGCTGACTCTCAGTGACGCTGACTTTCGGTGACGCTGACTCTCGGTGACGCTGACTCTCAGTGACGCTGACTCTCAGTGACGCTGGCTCTCGGTGACGCTGACTCTCTGTGACCCTCTTTTTTTATAGTTATTTTCGAAAGTCTTAAAGAAAACGCAATAAAATCAAGAAAGGAAACTACTCGTACTTACCGTGCACTTATGAGGTTTCTCTCCCGTATGTCTTCTCATATGCACGACCAGCATGTACTGAGCCTTGAACGGTTTTTCATCTCGGGAGCATCCCACCCAACGGCAGACGAAAGCCTTTTTACTGGCGTGGATGTGGTCAGTGTTGATGTGCTTCACCAGGTCATCTTGTGTTGGGAACTCGAGCTTGCAGTCCACCTAGGGGCAGAAATAGGCAGGTTAGCAAAAAGATTATAAAAATTGTCACAGAATAAATAGAAAACACAAACGTTTGTATAGACGACTAACTTCCGCCAGTGCTTTTGCCCGCGTGATATCTTTATAAATTACTAGCTTCTGCCCGCGATTTTGTTCGCTTCTTCAAGAATTGGGCTATCCAATGCAAACATAATTTTTCAAATCCGACTGGTAATTCCAGAGATTACCCCCTACATACAAACCTACAAACAAACAAATTTTACCTCTTTATAACATTAGTATAGATATGTTACTCAGTGATAACATAACATTCAACTGGTGAAAGAATTTTTAAAATGGGTCTAGCAGTTTTTGAGTTTACTCATTACAAAAAAACATGCAAACATACAAAAAATCAAAACTTTTCTCTTTATAATATTAGTTTAGATAAAGAATACACTAATCGTCAGGTTCAAAGGAAGTAGAGAAGAAGACACATACCCAATGACAGTTCGTCTCAATAAAATCTCCAGGTTCATCTTTACAATCGAGACCGTCATGGACCGTGCTCTCTGCTGCTGCTGATAACGGCTTGTTACTGTGATGGTTGTCCCGGTGACCCATCAGGCTCTGTGGGGACTTCCGCTGGGTCATCCCTGATGCACTGGAGACAGAAAGATCATTGTTTAAATATAGAAGATTCTTCAAGCCTATCTGTAGGCTATACTTAGTAACATTAGTGCAACACGCGAGGAGTTCGTGGTCGTTGGTCCATGGATGGGTGACCATCTTTACATACCGAGACTCCTCCGTGTCCTGTCATTCGTGGATCTTTGACAGTCTTTACGAGTCGTCAGAAGCCTGAAAGTCTGACAACCAGTCTTACCAAGGGGTATCGTATTACCCAGTTACTGGATTGTGGAGGTCAGATAGGCAGTCGCTCCATATAAAATACAAGTATTCAGCTGCATCCGGTTAGATAGGAAGCCGACCCCAACATTGTTGGGAAAAGGCTAGGCAGATTGATACTTAGTAACATTATATAACATCACGGCTGTTTTTCTCCAAAAGGTTAGGCAGAGGTACACTTTAATTACACCCACATTTCACCAGTTATGTTCAAGTTCCATGTAAAAGAGGGCAAACCTATTGCTATCAACCGGGCACAAATCCTCCGGGCTGCTACTGAGAAATTTCTGATGAAAAAAACTCAATAACAGTTTGCCCGACCTGCGCGTTTGTGACCACTAGGCAATATAAGTCTTCGCATATATTGCTAATTATTTTTACTATAATATACTTTTCATTTTCTATGTTTAAAAAATTGGTCCTTCAGTCCTTACCTATCAGCCTCCATGACACTAGTGACCTCAGGTTGCTGTGGTGGTTGCTGTAGATGCTGGGGTGGCGTACCATCCAGCGTCAACCCTGGCCGTACTTCCACTGGACCCATCAGGAGTTGTGTTGGGGATGATATGTGTGATCTGGTGACAAAATGAAGGATAATTTTACTAAAGAGTGAGAAAGAGAGAGAGAGAGTAGTAAGTAAGTATTGTCATCCACTTTTATTACGTTACCAATACACACTACATTAGATGAGGAATACCTAAATTTTTTGAACTTACCAACCCAACTATTTGAGATGATTCCGATCCATCCATACAAGGTAAGTCCCAAAATAGATGTGTATGAATGAGGTACGTCAAACGCGATGATGATATAGATCTAACGCAAAAATTAAATCAAGGAGATAGAGATAAATCTCTGACTAAGCCTCAATCAACTTCAATGACCGACAATAATAGCAAACATAGTACTAGCATACACTTTCATAGTTACAAATGTCTAGTATTTGCAATCATATCCGCATAAACTTAATAACAGGAAAGAAGCAGTACCCACACATTATAGTTAAAATAACAACAGCTATGTCAGAGCCGGTAAACTTTGATCATTAATCAACCAAATCGGGTCCGATAAATTCCAATACATTGACATCATGGTCACTAGTAATTTACTAGCTTAGTCATATTTCTGAGAATTTCTGGCATATCAATAAGCTTTTCAACTCTGAAAACCTTAAAGAATGGTAAAACCACATGAAAAGATAACAATCGTCTCGAAGGACCAAATTCTCATAGTACTGATGAGGACTTGAAAGGTCAAAATGTGCGGTCATGCGAGTAATTGCTACCGGCGGCGTCGGAGTTAATAATTTTAATAATATTATAAATTCTAAGCACGAGTTGTGCTTTAAAGGTCCCTTCGGACGAGACAGATTTATTTCACAAGTGAACACTTTGCTCACGTGAATTATAATAATTATGGTTCACTCTGAAATATGTCAGAATTCTTCGGTCAAGAGTGCTATTTTTTTTTAACCACAACGATGAAGCTCTTGGCCTGCATCTCACCTGATGGTAAATGATGATCTGGCCGAAGGTGGCAGCGAGCTTCACCCGGAATCCTCAATCATAGATGAACTGGCTATCTGACTTCTCATTGCCGAAGCACAACAACGTTGTTGTTATGGTGACAGACTTAGATATAATGGTGGTAGCTAGCCAGGCGGACTTAGAATAAGCCCTACCACCAACCAAACAGAGGAGAAAATTTTGCCCCCATTGGGAATTGAACCCTGAGAATTGGGCCTGAGACAGGTGGTCTAACGGCTAGACCACAGAGGCGGTCTTTTATGGAAAGTCTTTTACTTTAATCATTGTACACCCCAAAAAACGATTTTTTTTTAATAGTTACAAGACGAAAAAAGCCGTTGATCGAATATTTAATCAAATTAGTTTCTGGGATCTTTCTAGTTATTTTTAGCTATTGTGTCTTACCTATGAATCCCCGCCACAAGGTGCGCGTGAGCCGCATGGTGTGCCGCGGCTGCCGCAGCCTGCTGGTGGGCAGGGTCCATCAGGACCCCTCCTGCTAACACCCCACTACCACCTACTACCCCCCCTCGCGCCAACAACTGCTGCGCAAGAGACGCGTGGGAGAGGGAAAGTGCTGGAGAAATGGCGCCTGGAAATAAAGATATAAGTAATTGTTATAATATTATTAAGAGTTGAAAAAGTAAGAAAATTTCAAATGAAAATATAGTATTAAGAATTATATGCTGTTATTAATGCTTCAAAGCTCTTTAAATGAGTTTAATGATAAATTATTAAATTAGCAACGGTTTTTAATAGTCCATTGTTAGACATAAGCCTTTTCCTAATAGCTCCAAACGCCCATTACAAAAATGGTTTAACATCTTGGATATGAAAGCGGCATTGGGAGGAGAGTGTTAATAGGGTGTTAAGAAATTATACATCTCAACATAGGTTATTTTATACATGAACAAAAATGAAAAATAACTACAAAATAAGTACCAAGACAGTGCCAATGATCTTCAAACTCACCGGCACTAAGATGTCCATAGCTGCCCGTGGAAGCGGCTGAGGGTGCTCTGACAGCCAGACTTGCAGGGGACGCCCTAATAACGGCCGCCAGATCCAGTGACTCCGCTGAATATGGGCTCCAGGAGACAGCTCTTTTCCGGTTAGCAGATGCCCCAATAGCTCCTCCTGATAGCCTTAACCGAGTTGGTGAGGCTATTCTTGATCCTGAAGTTAAGAAAAAAAAATTAATCATCATCAGCATCTGTTTAGCCTTTCGCAACCATGCTGAGGTCGGCTTCCAGTCTATCAATCCGGATGCAGCTGATACCCCTTGGTAAGACTGGCTGTTGGACTTGCAGCCTTCCCACTACCCGTAATGGATATCAAAGATCTACGAATGACAATCGGGACAAATGGTTTAACGTGCTTTCCGAGGCACAAACGGAAAAATTACATAAGTATTAAAATGAGATAGGTGATGGAAATTTATTGCTACTAGTAAGTGGTGTTTAGCAAAAGCTATTTAAAAGTCAATCAACTATTAAAGGAAATTGGCTTATGAATAGTAATTTTGATAAAGATAACAGAGATGATTGATGGACTAATTTCAAGCGATTGACTATTATTAAGTTGACTAAATTACTTCCGGGACACTGAGAAGTGTAGGTAGGTAATTGGAGCGTGTACATTTAACTGAAATTGTGTGAGAGCAATGTTTTTTTTTTTTTGAGAACAGTGTAATTGGCCCAGTGGTAACAGCCTCGACTTACGAGTTGTAGGTCGTGGGGTCGAGAACAGGCAGGCGCTTTACTTTGTGTAAATAATTTCATCACCACTGCTCTCAAAACGGTGAAAGAAAACATCGTGAGGAAACCGGCATGTCCTAGAACCAAAAATTCAAAGACATGTGACATCTACCGACCCACAATGAGCCTACGTGGTAGATTACAGCCCACTCCCTTTCCAAGAGACGAGGCCTGTGTCCCAGCAGTGGGACCAGTACCTATAGCCCACATTGCAATAATCTCAGTCTAGTTTGTTGATCCACATATAATCAATATATATTATAAAAGAAAGTGTACAATGTACGTGCCGCTAAAACTCGGAAACGAGTGCCGGTACGATCAAGGGAGTTATACGGTGTGGTAGCCCTCTATCACCCGTCCATGAAGAAGGTTCCCATTTTTACCTGAAGGGCGTGCCTTTGAAGATATAAGAGTAGGTGTAGGTAGGTATGTAGGTAGGTAGGAGGTAGGAGTAGGTAGGTGTAGGTAGATAGGTATTGGTAGGTTGGTGTAGGTAGGTATGTAGGTAAATAGGTAGGTAAGGCAGGTAGAGTAGGTAGGTAGGGTAAGTAGCGCTTTAGATAAGTACTTAGTGCTACCCGTCCGAAGCCGGAGCAGGCAGCTAGTATTTTATGAAGTCAAAAATCTCCTGTAGTTTAAGAACTTGGAAAATCAAACTCAAGTATGAAACGATAGTTTTCACTACTAACTGAATATATTTTATTCAGTCATCATAGTCTTGAAGTCTTCAATATCTTCATAAACTTATACGCACCTATTAATTATAATGAAACGCTCCTAAATAAGAAGCTAATAACGTTCACACATTAAATAAAGCAATCAGACATAAGGAAGATACAAATATGACTACTATCAATGCCGAATCTTTTATTGTAGAAACGTCCTTAGGAATTGTATTTAAGGATAAAATTCGATTAGCGGACAAGGTCTTTTGGATGATAGCTAAGGGATCCGATGGAGGACTATTTAACCGGTCAATCCTGTGGGTGCCTTAAGCTGCTAAACTCAAAGCCTCCAGCCAGGGGCGTACAAACTAAACTTATAAACTAGGTGAACGCTCGCTAAGGGCACCCTTTGTGGGGTACGAACCTCGGCTTAGGGCGTTTACCGGAGGGAGGACATCAAAGATGGGACGGGCTGGAGCATGGAGTTCACAAAAGCACAGATGAAAACAGATGGGACACTCCGCAGTTTAGGTATGAAGCTACAAGTACGCGGCGGGCTCGACTTGTCGGGCCAATTCAGTGAGCGTAACGCAGTCAGAAGAAATAAGAGTTACGCGATAGAAAGAGAGGCAACTTCTAGGTGAATATAACTGTAGGTAATTAGCGCTATGCGACCTGAATTGCACGTTATTGTGTCGTGGCAAGAGTTGTTTTTTATTTAAATGATTTTGCGGAGTGTCCCATCAGTATTCATCTGTGACAAAAGTAAAATTTTAAGCAATTGTTGCGTAAGTATGTGTATCAAAACATGTTAAATGAAATAATGTCGTTTCTGATAATGGAAACACGACCAGTATAATTTTTAACCGACTAGCGTACGTTTTTTTTTATGTATATCCACCGATTTCTCCGTCATTTGTGGGCTGATTTTGAAAACTCTTTTTTTATTTGAAAGGGTATGCTCTCAAATTGGTCCCATATAAATTTTATTAACTTTGCTTGGGTAGTTTTTGAGTTAGCTACAAAATACGTATTTTTTTCCCACTTAGTATGTAGATGATATGATAAGTTCCTGTCACTAGTAGCAGGTAGTGGTATTCGATTGTGTGTGGGATAGATACCACAACTAAAAAGTGAAAAATAAAAACTTTTTACAAAACAAAACTACCGACTTCTAAAACAAGACACTACAAAGTGAAAAGTGAGAAATAACTTTAATTTCGGAAGTCGGTGGCAAAAAACGAAAATATAAAACCCAAGACACCGACTTCCGAAATTAAAGTTATTTTTCAATTTGTAGTGTTTTCTTTGGAAGTCGGTAGTTTTTTTTTTTGTAAAAAGTTTTTTTGCTGTAAATCTTAGCAAACTACAGGAAAAGAAAGGAACTATCATGACAAGAATTAGGTATAAAAATGTCTAAAGTCCATCAATGTTGAAAAAGCTAGCAAGACCGTAAATCTAAGAAGGGGAGAAAGCGAAAAGTGGAGAATAAAGAGTGGAGAATGAAGCTATCTTACCTTCTAAAGGAGGAGCTCGTGGCTAAGTAATAACAGCCTCACGGGTCGATTCATCGATTAAGCTACAATTGTCGAGGTTGGTCTGTGGATGGGTGACCATCTTTACACACCGAGACTCGTCCGTGCTTTGGAAAGCACGTTAAGCCGTTGGTCCCGGTTGTCATTCGTGGATCTTTGACAGTCGTTACGGGTCATCAGAAGCCCGAAACTCTGACAACCAGTCTTACCAAGGGGTATCGTATTACCCAGTTACTGGGTTGTGGAGGTCATATACTGGTATTCAGCTGACCCCAATATAGTTGAGAAAAGGCAAAACAGATTGATATATCTTACCTTCTAAACTAAGTTGGAAGTCTTGACTGGCTAACGTGCTACCAGCATGCAGCTCGGGGTGTAAACTCCTGGCTGCACTTAAGTACTCTAAACCTGAAACAACGATAAAAATAACTTAGAAATTGATACATTAAGTAATCTATTAGCTAATAAAGAAGAAGATATACAATACAAATATATTCTTAATGTCCCTCGGCAAACCTCCTGTTTCGTCAGTCGTCTGATTTCTATCAGTTGCCCTTTGCACTTGGTGTAAACTGGATTCTCTCAATCGACTTGGAAGTATATAGAGTTGTTAATACTATTTTAACTTAATGTAATTTATTTAAAAAATGGGAGTAAAGCCACTAAAGTCACAGGCACGACACGACAGATAGAAAAATAGTTTTACAGCTCTATGTAGTTTACACGGAAATTAAAACAAAACAACAATAAAGAACTTAGTTCTAAATTCAAATTATTATACACGATAAATCTAATAATTGATGGACATGGAAATTAGCGTTCGTTTGTATTCGGAAATCCGATAATACCCGAGGGACATTATGAAAATAGAAATACTGAATAAGACATAGCTTAAATATTTTATATTCATTTAAAACCAAATAACATTAATTTATTTATCCATAGCCGTACCAAAAGACCAAAATCTCAAAAATTTAAATATTCAATCTTAACGTTAAAAGCCAAAGCTATCTAATTTCAATAAACATAAACCATAACGTCTTCATAGACCGTTCCAAAAGCCACAAATTAGCCTGGCCTTAGTCACCTTGTCCGTAATAAGGTGAGATTGAGTTGTCACCGTGTGGAGACCATTTTGAATATAAAGTGGCCGCTTAGCACCGTATGTGATTAATGTAGTACCGGATGCCTTTTACGAGCTATTTCGCGGGAACAGATTTTATGCTGACTAAATTGGGAATGTCCTAATATGTCGCCACTAATTGGGCACCCTACATAATGTGGTGTGCTTGGACATGGAGCTGTTGCTGTATTTGCATAGACAACCATTCAATGTAAAGTGTTGGTGATAAACTACTTTTTGCAAGTGTATTCTGTTCCATAGAAAGATGTTGACTTGAGGCTTGTCAGTTACTGCCTTGAACTGGTTGGATACTGTAAAAAGTAGAGTTATGTTGTAATAAATTAATTATAAAACTATTAAAATTATTAAATCGGTTTGCAATAATCATTTATATGCATTTCTTTATTAAAAATCCGTAGGGTGACCTCATTGTCCGTTCTGAGCTTGTTAAAATCCCAAACACAAATCGATTAAGCGCTGCACTCACAAAGATATTAGTCATCCTTATTAAAATCTATCCTTCATCGAGGAGGCGGTGTTTAAGTAACAAATTTCCATAATAATCACATCTCCAACGTACGAAAACAAACACGCGGCGGGTTCCAAACAAAAAAAAGCAACACCCAAACCACTTGATTTGTTGATCACGCTTTGCCGGCTCCAAGGCGGGCGATTTACCCAAAAATAATAGGTTGATGCAAAAGGCGTCAGCGGCCAACAATTTTGCAAACGCAAGAACGACCCAACAAGAAAATAATACCCAAATCCCACGAATATAACGTATGTGGTCTTCTTTTGACGCGCCGCTCAACTTCCCAAATTTTTATGTCTTCATCGTCATGAGAACCGGCGGAAAACGACATTCGTGTCCTTTGAAACGAAAGAAAAAAAATATCATCGATCGAATTTGAGGCCAATCGACCCGGCCACGAATTCCATTACCCGGCTATGGTCACCCTAACGACATTGTGGTAACCGCGTGCAAAAACCTCATTCGAAAATTGTCTTTAAGTTCTTTTTTCGTACAGACGAATTTCGAATGATCGGTGCGTCCGAGCGAACTCGTTTTTGTATCAAAATCGATAGGTCTCGATCAAACTCCATTTGATATTGATGTATTAATTTTTATCCGAGTCGATTGGGCGTAAAATTAGTATATTTCGATGTTCGATATCTAGTGGTTTCGTGGTCACGTTTAGCGTTAATATATGAATGTCAATGGCTTTGTTGGGCGGCGTCTTTAGCCGAGCGCGTAGTGACTTTGTAACAGCGTATACTAATGAGACTCGTTGTAAATTATGAGTTTGGTTGTTATTCGAATGTGCGGCGAGATGAAGGCGTTACGACGTGAATTTGTAATGGCGGCGTATAGGTATTTTTTACGGCTACACCATTTTGAATATTCACGGCTCAATAAAAAATAAAGGAAATCATATTTCTGTGTAATTATAGATATTTGGTTCGGATTCGAGTGATAGTGTGATTAGAAATATCGAGTTTTTAAAGTGAAACTTTTATTACATCGTCTCAAACTTTTTCGTCTGTGTTGCATGTCGCGTGACGGTCGGCCGCGGAGTAGGGATAAAGTGAAAGGCGCTCGTCAGAGCAGCCAAGGCCAATATGGCGGCGCCTATAGAAGTTTCACTTTTACCGTGGTTTCATAAAACCACACAATACTTTTTTTTTACATACATTTAAGACCTCGCTGACACACTTCTCCACATACATAATTACAGCTATAAAACCCTAAGACAACAGACGCCGAACAAATCCATTTGGCACCCAATTTCCTACACTCCTAGACAAAACCGGTACCGCCCAGACCGCGTTAAAATTCACAGGAAAAAACTGCTCTCATTAAATCATCAATGTCATAAAACGATTAGTACGATCATTAGTTAGGACACTGCAAAAAACAAACGTTGTTTACTAACGATGTTTTTATACTGTGATCAAAGGTGGTGCAGGAGTGCGATCACAGGTAGTCAGTGCGAGGATTGATGCCAGTTCACGGAATTTAAAAAAGATATGATAAAGATACACCCGTCATTTAATTTTTGATGGAGTCCGGGTTGATTGAAAGATCTTAAGTTGTTAAAAAAAAGATGCATAAAGTGGATGTAAAAAGAATAGGGTTAATCTATGTGATTAGAGGAATATATTTGATAAACGCGATGAGATGTATCGATGCGTGTTTATCTTAGAGCCTTCGATAATGAGGTTCTTATAATAATAGCAACGGAAATTACAAATTACACTGTCTATAAGGCTTGTGAACCTTTTAATAATTATTACAAAAGCAAAATTACTATGCCTATAATTTCATCTGCGTGTGTAGGTTGGATAATAACTGCACTACAACATTTTTTTCATGAATTCCCGAATTTTCCCGCCTCGTGGGAATTTTCAATATTTGGTTGTTTACTTTATAATAGAAACCATTATTTCAAATGCAAGCTTTATATTTTTAGGTAGGTACGGCTACTGCTGTCAACAAAATATCAATAATTTATTTCATCATAAAGTTTTTCCACCTCATTGCAAGTTTTAAACACTGTGCAAACGACTATGAAAACGTCTTAATAAACTTAAAACAAAATAAAACTCTATAATGTGACGCATACATCGCTTTAACAACATGAAATTATATTCTTAACAGCATAATTACAGCTTTGAGGAACTAGTAACACCTCTCTCCCTCACTCTTGATCAACGTCAATATCTCTATCTCTGTCTAATGGTCCTTTTTGATTTTGTTTCGCGAGATGATCGCTGATGATTTATTCATAAACGTTTCTCGTTTATTTTCTTATTTTTATTATAATTTTCTTGGAAGTGGTTTAGAACTGTGATTTGAAGCACTACTGGGTTTGAGTCAATTTTAAATTAGTTATGTGTTGTTAGTTAAGCTTGAAAAAGGTTTTTGATAAAGGTCGGTTTTGACTTTTTTACTCAGTCGATTAATTATTATTTTAGCCTGTTTTGAACATTTTTCGTTGCCCTAAGTGTAACAGTTAAAAAAATTACTATCTTCTTTCATCTATCCTAACTTTTTACCCCCTGACACATTATTAACCTTTCAACTGTCATCAACGAGACACAATAGAATTTTAATTGTTATCCACCTCAATGAAGCATCGTAACAGATAATGAGTTAAACAAAAATTTGTCTTAAGGTACTTTTCTAAATTGGTTTTCCGCTACGAAATTGAGTGTACTCTTGATGCTTGTTTTTTTGTGTAATGTATGTTTTTAACACTCAAATAATTAAGAATAATCATCTTGTCTCAGAAGTTAGCACGTAATGATCTTAACAGAAATTCTTTTTTACAAAACATTCCGATAATTGAGCTCTAACTTAACAACCTCACTAATTAAGTTCAAAACCATAATTGGGCGTCACAATATTGACACAAATTTACTGTGTGGAGAACCAACCAACATTTGGTGATACTTGTTACCTCCCGACAAGGTTACGTCGTGCGGTCAAATCATACTGGTTGTTTAGACTAGTTAGAAAGAGATGGAGAAAAAGTAACTCAAAACCGTCAAGCTGTGCGCATATGCATGCACTTCCGGTTTTGTTTCACTTAATTACTTCTAAGGGTCGAACACTTTAATTACTGTTTCACAGAAATAGAATGGAGTAATTATTTTATTTTTAGATTCCATTGCATTTTACTGTCTTTTATTTCACTTTGTTTTAATCTTGGAGAGATAAACATCGTGCTCAGGCTGTCATAATTATCTTTAACAGGTTAATCAGTTAATATGAATTACAACTCGTGCACAACAATGATTTTATTAATTAAAGCTTTGTAACAGACTTATAAAGGCAACGCAAAAGGTTTAACTTTTGTATGTCGTTCAGTGGTGCCGATTCCCTTGTTTACAAACTAAACTAAATTTAAGTTCAATGCATCTTTTTCTTTCTATTTCATTAAGAAAAGGACAGAAGATAAATTTTAGTTTAGTCCTGTCAAATTAATCAGCGCTTGACGTAAATTTACGTAATTTTAGTTGGCAAGTTTTTAATCACGTCTAAACTTGTATGGAGACTTACAGGCGCTGATTAATTTGACAGGACTAAACTATAATTTATCTTCTGTCCTTTTTTTAATGAAATAGAAAGAAAAAGATGCACTGAACTTAAATTTAGTTTAGTTTGTGAACAAGGGAATCGGCACCATTGAATACTTTATTTCTGTATTTTAATTTTTATTTCTGACTTTTTTCTTTTTGCTCGGCTCCTAAGGGTCGAAGCGTGATGTTAAATCCCCTATAACCTTTCTCAAGAATTGGGCTATCAAACACACTCTTCAGCTTTTTTATATTATTATAATTAAATAAATATATCTATATATATAAAATTCTCGTGTCACAGTGTTAGTTGCCATACTCCTCCGAAACGGCTTGATCGATTTTTATGAAATTTTATACGTATATTTGGTAGGTCTGAGAATCGGTCGTAATCTATTTTTCATACCCCTAAGTGATAAGGGTGGTCCACCCCAAACATAAATAATTTATATGGCAAAACAACGTTTGCCAGGTCAGCTAGTTATATAAAAATATAATATGTATATTAGGTAGATAGATCAGAAACATGACGATGAGATCAAAAACTAATCATAAGATTTCACACGAAATAAATAAGAAATTTTAATTTGAAAACAACTATATGACACTGTTTTAAACATCAATAAACTTAGTAAATCAATAAACACAAAATTGACCAATAAAAACAAAATATTCAAAAACGCCGCAATTTAGGATTGAGACGTAAATAAAATTGTTCAAATAAAGGTCATGACTATATCCCGTTTTGATTTGGTTGTATGAATAAATAAATCAGATTTCGGGTACTGGTTGGAGCCCATAAATAAGCCACAAAATGTCACCGGGCGATTTATTCGCGGTTGCTAATGAGAGAAAACGATATGCGTTTGAATCCCGATTCGTTAATATTTTTGGTCCTTTTTTACGGGAAAGTTAAGTGCGTATGGTTTATATGTGAGTAAGTTCAACATTTTGAATTGTGGAACTAAAATAAGTTTAGTTTTCAAAAATAATGATTGTACAAATAATTCGAAAACATGTGACATCTACCAACCCGCACGGGCCCGCGTGGTGGATTGCGGCCCATTCCCTCTCACTGAGAGGAGGCCTGTGTCCCAGCCTTCGATCAACAATACTGATCGAAGGTCCCAGCAGTGGGAATATGATAGGCTGATTATGCTATTGCACAATCGTCTAGTTTTTGTAATACTTTTATCAATCAGTCTGCCTAGCCTTTTCCCAAATATGTTGGGGTCGGTTTCTAGTCTAACCGGATGCAGCTGAATACCAGTATTTTACATGGAGCAACTGCCAACCCAGTAACTGGGTAATACGATACCCCTTTGGGAATGCTGGTTGTCAGACTACGACCGTTACGACGGTCAAAGATCCACGAATGACAGCCGGGACCAACGGCTTAACGTGCTTTTCGAGGCACGGAGGAGTTTCGGTATGTAAAGATGGTCACCCATCCACGGAGCAACCTCGGCAAGCACAAGCCACAAGCTGCTTTTGTAATACTTATATATCGACTCTAAATATTCTCATGTGAGTGAATCTAATTTAAGTATTTTTATGAGAATAAAGTTATCTCAAAACGTCTCAAAAATATTAAAAACGTCTGCATAAGTGTTGATTCATTAATCCCGTCCTTTTCCCTAATGCACGAGTACAAAATAGTAGTTAATCTTATGAAAGAACTTTCTAGTTCCCTTTTCATGCCCAAAATCTGCGTGCAAAAACAATAAAAACTACACAGACCCAAAACTTCAAAAGCAGATGTCCAACAAATACACCCAGAATCTCAAATTTCACCGCCACTGTCACCACATGGTGAAAAATTCGCGTTTCTACACAAAAACACGTGTTAACTTGTTAATTAACTTTCTTGGAACTGAACCGAACGGATTTTGAAACAGTGCAGTATGATTTATGCATCCCACAGTGCCGTGCACCGTGGTGACACGGCATTAGAAGATTTCGGCTATTAATTATCCGTACAGACAGTTTTATTAGTTAATTAATCAATAATTTGACAGTACTGTAGTCATAGATTATTTTGTATTGTAGTTTATTAAATTAAAATTGATTACTGCCTCGGGATTAGTCGTGATTACTGGGGAGTGCATAATTTTTAATGTTCTGGACAGATCTATCTGTTATTTAATCAATAATTTTGTGGAGAACTTTCTTGCTGAATATTGTTAAGCTGAAGGGATAACGTCTAATTAATTAATGAGAGTGGGACAGTAAGTCCATTAACGCTTTCGCGGACACTGAAGGAGACACAATAGAAGTTTTATTGTTATGTCTATGGGCTTTAATGTGGTACCATAGTTTAGTAGACTAGCTGCATATAAAGTAGATACGTCATCTACCTTAATATTTATTGAAGTGAAAACTTCTTTGAGATGGGACTAAACCATTGATTTCGCGACACCATGACGACACCTCAATTTTATAAACGCGATTGTGCTCTTTGTTTATATTACGTTACGGGTCAATGTTTTATGCAAGTATTTTTACTTTAAAGGTTTTGTAAACGCGATTGTGCTCTTTATTTATATTACGTTACGGACCAATGTTCTATGCAAGTACTTTTCTTCCACCAAGGCGATCTTGTTCAAGTTTTCACTTCTGTCAGCACTCCCGGAGTGCTACCACTTTTTTTATTTTAAGCAATTATGCCTCAGATAGTCTCTACCCATCAACCAAGGGTGATGAAGAGATAAATAAAATACTTTCCTCTTCATCTCTGCCGATTTCGTTGACCTCATCCGAATCAGCATTATCTGGAGTTGCAATAAGTTTTTTTTTAAAGATATACTTTAATAAGTACGACCTGAGTCCATATCGTTGCTATTATCTTCAATATCTTTGACGTCAAATGAAACTCTCATTTAACTATAAAGTTTATTGACCTGAATCTAATTCACACGGATAGTTATTAATAAATTATAAAAATAAGCAAATGACAGCATCACGATGTTGTTAATTATATATTATGTTATTAAAATTTATGACTTGTTTTATACGCTTAGTTAAAAGTAAACTAAACAGGATTTATAAAACAACTATTGTTAGGTTTTATGAATATTTAAAAATTATATGTTACTAATTGGGAGTTATGATAATTTATTATAAACATATCCATAAACTTTTCAATCTAAAATGAATAAATTGAGATATTTTATTGTTGGTCAAGTAGGTACGCACTCTTTTTTAAACAACAACCCTGGTCTTAACAATGGTCTGAAGAAACAACTTTACCTCACCTCGTACATAAAATCACGCCTTTTCCCTTGGGAGGCAAGAAACTATTGAACGCCGCCTACTACAATCCTTACTTCTTGCTTCGTTTACGTTCATACATCTGGTTATACACGCACGCTGGTTGCAAGTACTAAGCACCTGACCTTTCTGAAGAACATCACCAATAATATCAGTATATGTCCTTCTAGGACGTCTCCCCGGGCGTTTCCAAAAACTTTACCAATTCTAATAAACACAAGACCAACTTCGAATCAATCAATTATTATTCATTAAAGCCGATAAATCATAATGAAAACATTTTAGCAATCAGCCTCGCCAATTACTTGGACATAAGGCAATAGACCAAAGCGCCGAGCAATTATTCTTATCGAGACATGATTAAAAACTCCGCTGAGTATTTTGGTAACTATAATATGGCTAGCGTGGGTGGGGTTGATGGGATAAGTTGTAAGAGTGAGCGAGAGCGGGAGCTGAAAGCGGAGAATGAGTTACGTAATTGTCATGATCTACTGTTTAAAGATCTCTTTTTGCAAATGGCCCAGTAACAACGTTGGACAAGACAGTACGATGCTTTTAGGCACGCTTGCACTATAAATAAGTAAATGCATTTAGCGCTAAATGTATTTAAAATATCGTTCCATTTCTGTCAAATCAAATCAAAAAAATTTATTTCACATAAACCTACATGGGCACTTATGCAACGTCAGAAGCTGTGTGCACGGTTCCAAGTGGTCGTTTCCTATGGAGAAGAGCCGGCAAGAAACTCCACGGATACCCTTTTAAAAATAAATGGCTCTTACAATGTTTTTAAGTTGCAGTGTTAATAGGTATGGGAGGACAGTAGGCCTGTCAAAAAGGACCAGGTACTTAACAAAATAGAAAATGGTCTTCAAATCTACAGTCTATTAAAAGCCAAATTGTTTGAGTTGGCAGAGACCGAACGATGTTTTAAATACGTTTAACGATTAACGCATTAAGTGATTTGTGGTGCAAGGTTTCTTAAATACTCTTGACATAGTCAGGTACCACTTACAGCAAATTTATAAAATCACTCCCGATATGAAAATAAAATTCTAACAAACATCTGCCAATAAAAGAATAAAAATCTTCCCAATTTCGGAAAAGATAAGTCCAGCCGCTGTGAAATTAAGTAATTTACGATCTCCCGATAATCTCTTATCACTTAGGGCGGCGCCTGCGCAGGCGGGCGGAACTCGTTCCGAGATGTCTCAATCTCGATAGAGACCGGATCAATCGAAACCGACCCACGGCTTTTTTTCATCGATCATCGATTGAACTGGTTCCCAATCGGAAAAAAATTATAGAGGACTGTCGACCGATACACCTTCGGCTTCTCGGGATAGTTCCGATGAAATTGATAGATGGAACTGATGCTTTGTCTAATAATGGTGATTTGGGAGAAAGAAAATATGCCGTTAGAACGAGAGGGTAGATAAACAATGAGATGGGAAGAGGAATAAAAATTCCTTGGTTGGAGAATGGTAAGATGGTAGACATAGCAGACAAGATGTTGAAATTTATTCAATGATTCATGTTTCCGAAATAATGGGCAGAAAAGATATTGCATACAAAAACAATCTCAATAAAAATCTTATTAAACAGCGACCTACCACGAATTTTTGACCACAACTTAATAAAGAAATTACCAAACGACACCTTAATCGAAAATTTCGCCCGTTCAAAAAACACGTAATAAAGACTTATGACCATAAAATTAATGACAAAAAGGTCAACACGTTTAACAAAATTAATATCAATACATTAATTATTTCTTATAAAGTTAACAGACAATGCGTGTAAATAAATCGCTCGATTTATATTGGATGCTTGTAGTGAAGGAATTATCGCTATTAGTGAAGGCAAAGGGGTTATTTATTAAAATGTTGGCGATAGTTCTATACTCAGCGGGAATGGATATCGAGGTAGATGTGAGATCGTCAATCATTTAGCTGAGTACAAGGCACGAGCAGTTGGTGGCTTGGGTACGGTTAAAAATGTGGGCAAGATTGAGTTTAAAGGGAGTCCGGGTTCTGTTGAATCTATTGTTGAATGTCTTGATAACGAAGATGAACTTATAGAACGCGATGATGATACGTTAAATACATAGGATTTTTGGAGATTTGACAAGGACTGTTTAATTGATGATAACAGTCACAAAATAAAAATTCAATTGAAGAGGCATTGGGGATGCTTTTAAATCTCTCATAGCCATAAGCCTTGTAAAGAAAATTTAATGTTTAATAGAAACTGGTAAAAAACGTTAGTTCAATAACGACTACCAATGTGTAACCATTTAATTTGGTAATAGGATAAATTAAATATGTAATAAGAAGCCATTGCTTAGAAGATTGCACAGTAGGTACTAATCCAATCCCATCATTAAATGATATAGTAGCGAATTTAATGCCAGTCAGTCAATAATTACTAGGAATCAATTCATGACTATAATTTATTATGAATCCTAAACCTTCTGTTACTACTACATCTACATTTATACTATCTACATGTTGGATGGAATCATAGCTTAAAATCTTGGGTTATTTATTCATAGAAATTGTATCGATATTTTCTATAGAAAAGTAACTGCTTAATATACACGATTTCGTATGATGATAGTTTCATGTTAAGGAAAGGAATTATGGGTGGATTTTGTGAAAGATGATATGGCTAAGACGGAGATGAACACTGAGATGGCGGCTAGTGGAGACGTACCAAGGCACGCACCTCTTGACTTTTCGGATTCATGTGCGTATTGTATAATTATCACTAGCATAAACGGTGAAGGAAAACATCGTGAGGAAACCGGCATGCCTGATAGATATTTCTCGATGGCATGTGAAGCCAAGGCAAATGCCTATGGGCGGCTTTAAAACTCTGACACCAGGTTACTCACTAACCACACAATAAGAAGAGAAGTGGAGACGTATGAAAATAAAAGACTTGCTACATCGACCTCAAATACATGAGATTTGGGCTGGAGAGTGACGATGATGTGTTTCAGGTCAAGGGTTTTCCCACCCGTCTACGGAACCCTAAGAAACCGAGTGATAAATAGATTATAAATTGTAATTTATATTAGTGATGCTCATCGACTTATATCTATATCAATTACTTTGTCACTAGGAGTTTCTGAACAATCCTCGTCGGTTAAAACATCTTTGATGATCCTGTATGCAGGTTTTATTCATTTGTATGCAAGCATCGAAAGCTATAAACTCTAAATAGAGTCGAAATAAATTCTCCTTTTATTGGCAATATGCAGATTGGAGATCTTTAGTGTAGTGGAAACATTGTTGTTAACTTCTTTAATAGGGAAGATATAAACGTCATTGAAGAGATAAAATGCACGAAGGCCGTTCATTCTGGGTATTCCAGAAATCTGGGTAGAAAATCTGGGTGGTGGTGGGATCTGGGTGAGGAAATCCGGTCAATTCTTTTATGTCATTTTTTAATTTGTCAAGCCCTAAAGCTTAGTCCTTGTAACGATATTAGTCAAAGCCGATATGAAAACACTCTTTAGTATTTATAATACATGAAGCGGCTTGACTCATACATAAGTAATTCGAAAGTGACTTCTAAAAATCCTTTTCCAAAAAAAAACCAAGACTCATTCAATTAAGGGATTCGAGATCAAAATTAAGCCTTCTTCGTTTAAAATGCATTAATCCGGTCACTTGTCATGCGCGGGCGCAGTCGTCCCGTCCCACTCTAAAACCCGTTCCGGTTAGCCCATCGCCTTCTCGTTGACAAAGATTAAGGTTCGGGACACTGTTTGACAAAGGCAATTAAAAAAAACAAGATTGAACGTGTCAACTCTGTTCGTGACATTTTGTAAATTGGAATCTGCCGCAAAAATTTATTGACGAGTAAAAAAAGCGATCAATCTTCCCTCTAGATTGATTAAAGCCTCCAAGTTCATCGTCAACGATATGCTGTCATTAATCTGATTTAAATTACTTCCTCACTGAGACATTCTGGCTGTATCTACAAATATCTAGTTCTGAATTCGTTAGTTCTTTGACATCAACCATAGTTCTGTCTCTCTTGCACAATCGAAGCTCTGAACTCTTTTTCGTTTTACATTTTCGGAGTAACATGAACTCTCAATCTCTCGCTCACAGTTTTTACGCTCAGTTAAACCAGAGTTGGACCTTAATTTACGATTATCGGACGATGAAGACATACACAGGTATCGATTTTAACCACTACTCTTATAGTAGTAATAATATATTTTTTTTGATCATTGTGACATTTACGATAGTCGCTTTTATTACAGTTCCATAATCACGAAAACTTTTTACGATATCGAAATATTTGCGAATCAAACTTCCAGGAATAATTCGCTCATTTTATTATTGTCATTAATTTTTATATTTATATTTCTTATATATGATTCTCGGAGTGTAATATGAACCTGATGGTGATTGGCAGCTGTACCATTAGCAGCTTTATTAAAATGTTTCATAAAATTCCTCACGGCAAAAACACGGGACAAGTAAATGTGGTGATTAACATTTTGGACAGAAAAAACTGCTGAATAATGAAGGGTATCGGTGTGAACAACTTTATTAAAAAGGCAAACACGAGAAGCCAATCGCTCGTCTGTCTCGTTACCCTTGAGTGATCCCTCTAAAGATTTTATTACTGCACAATGACACCAAAATTTTGAGATTTCAAATATTTCATAAATACCGAGCCGGTCAACATTATCTGTACAACAAGAATGAAAAGGGTACAAATTGAGTGAAAAAGTGTCCCAATGAACCTTTAAATTGTTCTCTATATATGTCTCGGGAACACGATCTTCGTTTACATCATCATTCGTCGACTTATCTGATGGGCATACATTGTTCGACTCTGATTCTTGTGTATTTACCAGCAGGATATATTTTAGCTTGTTTACATGGATCTCGTAGTTTCTTATAGCATCATTGTATTCAACTAAAAGTAGTGTAGCAAAACTATTTATTTCTGAAACTACAACTCTGTTACTGCAACTGTAAAGCTTTTTGTTGCCTGTATCTTGATAGTTGGTGGATGCTGCACCATCTTGAATATTGTTTGTTTGTGTTAAAGTTGACTTTCGTGTGGTTTTCCTTGGCTGAATGAGCGGTTATTTGTTTTAAGGGGGCTTTATCGCGGCACGTAGGCTCGATTTGAATAAAAATACAATTTATATGTGTCGGAGAGTTCGGTAAGGCGGTGTAGGGTTACGGAGCCGGTCGGACGACTTGGCTCCCAATTTGCTGGTGCATTTCTGAGTAAGTTATTAAGTTTCGGCTTGTCACTTCAGTTGCGAAATTTTGCAGTCCACTGATGATGGTGCGTTGGTATTTTGTTTTAATACACTCAATCGAGTGCATCTAGGTCTTTTTAGTGGTTTTTGTGTGGCTTATGATTGATGATGTTGTTATTAATAATATAATTTACCTGGACATTAATAGCTTATTTCGCAACTGATTATTCCCTGACACTAGCAGGCGCTGTGAGGTCAGACATATTTGCATAAACACTTTCATATTAATAAACAACGGTACTGATTACATCTCCGTCTGTTTATGTTTAAATTATGTGTTATCGCTCTATCGAGACGCTTTAAGTAACAATTAGACTCCATCATTTCGGCTAATTTTAGACTCATCTCATTTGTATTTAATCTCAATTTAACATTATTAATGAGTTAAGTTTCATTATTTTAATCAGTAGAGGTAGTTTAATTTTGCATTTATTACTATTTCTTCAGCCACGCTTTTTGATCTTATAACTATTGGTATGTATTGTAGTAGATCTGAGATTCTGATGTGATCGATGATATTCATAGTCACGTCGGGTAATAACTTTAGGTGTTACACCTTGTCACTATGCATAATTTGTGGCGTATTGGAAATATTCTCATAAATAATTTCATGGCATGGCCAGGTTACAGGGCAACTACGCAAGGACCGGGCAAAGGGCAAAAAGACCAATCTTGTAAAACATGATTTATAACGTTACACGTACGTAACGATGGATAATTTCAATTAATCCCTAAAACCATTGAAGTTATATGTGATAGTTTGTTTTCCTGCAGAATAATTTGCGTCATCATCTTCTTTCATAATTATGAGAAGTTCCTTTTCATTAGTCAGAATACCTACTCTGATCTTCCGTATTCTTAAGGCATTCATAATCAGCCTATTATGTTCCCACTACAGCACAGGGTTACCCTAGGTATGTTTTGGATAATCTAATCTATGAGACCATAGATATCATCCAAAAACCGGGCAAATGCGTGTCGCACTACGCACAATGAAGGGTTTCGTAGTTGGATGAATTTATCCCAAAAACAAACTTAATATTGTAGTTGAAAAAACATATGTTCTCCCATACATCGATATACGTCACGGTCAATTCTTCAAATGTGAGTTTGTAATCGCAAAAAAAAATGTTTTGTGTGATAAAACTACAAATTAATAATTTTCGAACTTTTTCCTTTATATGTGCTGCCAAACCTTGCTTCCTGCCAAATTTCATGATTCTAGGTCAACGGGAAGTACCCTGTAGGTTTTGGTTTATTTGCGAGTATCAAAATATGTCGCATAAATGGCCGTAATTTTTTATTGAGTTAGAAGCTTGATTTTTTTAGACTTCTAAGGGAACATTGACCTACGTATTTGATATTAAATTTAACTTGATACCTCCACGCGTTCCTGATAAAAAGGGTCTTGAAAGACTGACGGACGGACAACGAAGTGATCCTATAAGGGTTCCGTTTCTTGCTTTTGAGGTAAGGAACCCTAAAAATATTCTATCTATGGAAGTGTATCCCTGATACACTTCCTTTCAATCAAGTAGAAAAATATCTATATGTTTCCGAAATTTTTACTGGCGAAATGTGGGTGTACTATTGGTAGTCCTTTGCCTAATCTTTCGGGGATTACAGGTTTTATGCGTCTACCGAATACTTAATGTCTATATTTGCTCGACCTGAAGTCTCGCTATCTTTCCGGCTACCTATAACACCGTTACTGCATATCTACCAGTGAAGGTCATTTCCAGTGTGTTTGTGGAACTGGGTCCGTCCGGTGCAGTAGACGAAACCCGAGCCGTTTGATACGCCGCAGTTCCAGTTAACCTGGTGGGATGGTGTTATGCATGAGGTGACGTGAGGCTGTGATTTTTTTTCCGTTTTTTGTTTTTGGATGTGGTGCATGAAGGATGTGTTAAATTTTTAGTTGAGGAAAAGGTTTAGTTCCTGTCAATGTTGGAGAATATTATGAAAACTCCCATGAAAACTTATGATAAATCTAATTTCTAAACTAAAAATATAAAGAGGAAAGATTTAATTTTTTGTATGTTTGTTTGTAATGAATAAACTCAAAAACGAATGAACTGATTTTAAAAATTCTTACACCAGTAGAATGCTATATTATCACTGAGTAAAATAGCTTTAATTTATAAAGATATAAGACATTTCTTAATGGTTTGATAGGCGTAATAATAAAAACCAAATGTGTTGCTAAAATCGAAGAAACGACATTTAATGTCTTTTATTACACCCTATTATAATATTCAAATAATAAAATATTTAACAACTAAAAGATAATTAGGTTTTTTCATGCTATCTTGACATCTCTTAACATCTCTTACTTTTTCTACATTGACATCCGTACTGTCACTGTCATAAACTCTTTAGTGGTACTCATGGACTTATTATACAAACAATAATAAGTCCATGGTGCTACTATACAAACTACAATAAGAAAATACTCTTTCTTTACAAAGATATTAGGAGCAAGTCTTTATTTAATATGACATTTTGAAAAAGATAATTGGTATTCATATCGGAGACCTTTAGAAATTAATACTTTAGTATTGTACTTGGTTGGTATTACAGTGACTTGGTGTTGGATAATCGCATTAAGAAATTAAATAATTAATACGTTTTTAATTTCCACACTTTCGTGACAATATTCTATTAACCTGCAGTATAAACGCCTAAAAAACGCACAACAAATAAAATACAAAATATTTTCCGTAGCAGATGTCATTTTATCATAAAAATACGAAACAGGGTTTAATTAAATAAGATTGCAAACATGTGTCGACCAGTTACAAGTATAACTATAAACATTAATTAGTACTCCCATAAAAATAGGTCAATCAGGCAATTTTTCAAATACTAAAAATGCTTTCCGTCTAAAAAATGTTGTTAACAATAAAGTCATTAGCAGAAAGCTATTCGATTCTCGCATAAAATTAAAGAACAAGGGATTCTTGCATTAATTTATTCGATCATCAGTACTTTGTGGTTTTTGATTGAAGTTCTTGGCGAGTTTGCAGACCGCCTGGGGTTTCTACCAATGAAAAATTAAGTAAATTTATTGTAAAAAGCAACTTATTTAAGGCTTCAGTGATAGTTTGCGGCATTGAATCTTTTATTTTTTCCATTAATATTATTATCATCAATCGTGCGCCATTTTTATCTTTATTTCTGTTTTTATTGACTGTTTTATGCTATTAAATAGATATTAACTCGTGAGGGGGTAAGTAGAGGCTATCTAAATGCTAATATTACTAGTTTATAATAGAAAATATGGGAAACCTGTCGGGCGCCTACGCGAATTTTCTTTTTTGTTTGGTTACTTTTTTTTTTGTTTACATAAATAGTAAGATACTTATCGGCAGCTCATTTCAAATTTGAAATGTATTTATTTAGTTATTTATAATCTCATACTTAGTACAAGAACAGATTGGACGGTGAGCCCCAAACTAGGCTTTTGCCCGTATCTTGGGAGTCGGGTCATTGTGTCAATAATATGAAAGAAAGAAAAAACAAAATTTATTTGGGACACGCACAGGAAATACAAACTAATAAACAAAAATAATAACGACCTGTGCGAGCTCAAAAAGGCTCCTATCTCAGCATAACGCTGACATATAAAAAAAAAATACCGCAGCGCTGGTATTCTGATAGAGCCCGCTGTGATGCCACGGACACACCTACGGACATATAAATGCCACTAGGGGATTTCAAAATAAATAAAACAATAAAAATAATAATATAAAACAAATAATAAAAATCAAAACTATTATTAATATATTATGTAGATACTTATTAATTAACATCAACCAATGAAAAAAAATGCAAGCGAAATTGACACCACTTTTTTACGATTACTGCCAACCTCCCGAATAACACCACCCATAAAAGAATTATAATAAAAAATGGCCGTTAATTGAGCGTTATCTGAAGATGCGTTTACTTCGTGTAAGTCGATCCGAGCTGCTTAAGAAAACAGACACCACTCGCGATTTTTTTTTATCATAAACAGTTTCGGTTCGGGTCTAAAATGACGCGGCAGAGAAGGGTTAAGTTTCAGACGTGTTGTAATCACGGGGCCGAAGAGACCGCCTGGTGACAGACGGTTTTGACGACTTTAAGACTGTTTATTTTTGTATTCATATATCAACCGGCTGGTTCTCTTGATGACCGCTAAAACTACAATTGAAAATCATGATTATGGTTGAATGGGAGACTCTCTGATGCTTCAATGAAGAATTCAGGCGGTTTAAGACGCAGATATATGCCAGTGACCTTGAGTGTTTAGCTTGCGTGTTCTGCTGAGCTCACGCAACGCGTCGTACGTCCAGCCAGAGTAATAGGACTCGCCCATCAAGGAGCGCTGTCCAAAATTAGACGCATTATTAATTTATTTTACATAAAACAAAAGGTATTTTAATAAAAACAAGTATACTAAAAGATCAATACTTAATTAAATTATCATCTAAATGGTGAAGGTTTCTGAAAAATACGTTTGATAGATTTTGCGTGATTCTCAGTTTTTTATCCGCGTTAGACATAACTTTACAAATTAATTTCACTATGTAGTAAAAACATAATCTAAAATATTCCTTTATGAAATTATTAAGAGAATTCTCTCATTTAACATATATTTTTTCCAAATCATTAACACTACTCGTTTAGACATGATCTTCAATATAAAATCATTAAAAGTCGCTTATCATCGCCTTAAGCAGTTCTTGCCAATATTTCTGTGGAGGGGTTGCCCTCGGCTGGACTCACGAACCCAAGATTTTTTTTGCCTCTGTGGCACTGGGTTAAAGTTGTGCATTGGGTGGCCTAGGTCATCCTGTAGCTTCGCCCTCTCGATGCGGCTGGCTATAGTCCTGCGAATTCCTGGGGCCCGATGCCAGTCATTCACATACAGCATTCACAACGGGGTCAGTTTCAAAGCAACCAGTAATGATCGGCATGTCTCATTTAGAGCTCTATCCACTAACTTAGCGTGGGCAAATCTGTACGATTAAATTATATATATTACAAGATTAATAATAAGGCAAGTTCTCATTAATTCCGACTCATTCCACTGACCCCAAATAAGAAACGAGCATTACAATATAAAGCGTATTCAGGAAAGGCTCAAAATAAAACGCACGTAGAAGGAATCTAAATATTGTCCACGTCGAATCGCTAATGCGCGGTGTAGGGCTGAGGGCAGACTGGAGGGTATAGCACGCGGATTGGAGGACCAAGAGGGAAACGAGGGGCGGATTAGAAGCAAGTTTTAAAAGGATGTTTATATTCTTGGAAATATTTTCAAGATGGGACAACTTTACGGATGGAACGGCCAACAGTTAGCGTATTATGTAAACAATGGAATAATAATTCCAGTCAGTAGTGTTCCTCTTTAAGGTAAATGCTTCTTCTCATATTCAGAAGCAACAAGCATTGACCACAATGCTTACTAACTGAACAGTGGCGATTTTAGAATACAGTGTGAGTCTTCATAATGTGCACATATCGAAATGGGGGAATCTATGCTTAATTTTATCGACGGAAAAAATGGACAAAAATTTTCTATTGTTTTTTTTTTATTTTTTTTTTGTATCAAATTTTATTTTTTATTCTCTTGGGCATCTTATTTATAAATTTTACAATTATTGTAAAAACTAATTTAAAAAAATACAGATTTTTACTAAAAAAACATGTTTATTTTCAATTGATGGTAGTTTTTTCTCAATTTTAATTTTATGTGGACGCCTACTTACTTCCAATCATTATGGAGTTTGTTTCATCGCGATACAGTTTTGTTACAATTTTTTTTTAATTCCATAAAAAGTATAAAAAAAAATATTTAGATTTTTTTAAATATTTTTTCTGTCGTTAAATTAAGCATAGATTCCCTCATTTCGATATGTGCACATTATGAAGACTCACACTGTATGTGTGTCCTACAACAAACTCAGAAAGTGCACGCGATTTACCAAGTTTTGACCTCCAATTTCCATCTTCTGTGTCACCATAACTGGACTACATTATGAAGATTATTCGAAGCAAGCAGACAACTTGGAAAATATGCCTCTTCTCGTACACAAAAGTAACGCGTATGAACCACAACCGACGCCTGCTAACTGAAGGACAAAACAAGGCAAAGGCTTCAATTACTTAACTGTAAATGAGAATTCAAAAATAAATTAGAAATTGCATGTGACCAGCCAAGTTCTAAGCTTCGATTTTTGTGGGGCACTATAACTGGACAAGAATACTAAAAGTATGAATCTCATAACTTGGCCCTCAAAGTTAACATCAATATCTGACTTCAACCCATCTGCTACGGTCTCGAGGTAAGTATTAGTAAAGGCAGATAAACCAGAATAATAGACTTGCCCATTAGGCTTATTTGTTCTTTCAAATCCTATCACAAAAGGGCGTTTACATCGATTTTATACGCCCATAAAAACTTTGAATGGAGGGAAACTACCCGTGACATTGAATT
The DNA here is from genome assembly GCA_963680765.1 of Agrochola lychnidis. Taxonomy (NCBI): domain Eukaryota; kingdom Metazoa; phylum Arthropoda; class Insecta; order Lepidoptera; family Noctuidae; genus Agrochola; species Agrochola lychnidis. The sequence goes on from OY796873.1 coordinate 10,894,036, forward strand.
ACTAATAATTATGTTATTCTAATGGAGCTGTTGAAAATGGCGTAGAAAATTGTAATGACATTATTTTATTGTACCAATTAATTGGGCGCGTTCGATTTTCGAAACACGTTTTTTTTTTCGTCGTCACGTGCGTTCGGTATTTAAATATTTTTCTGTTGGGAGACAGCAATTACCAAAGGACCATAGATTTAAGAGGATTGTTAGACGCTGATTCTAAGGACCAGTTTATTTTTAAAGTTTTTTTTTTATGGAACCGAATATTTATTTTCATATTCTGTGCATCTTTTGAGTCTTTTCTAAGCCACCTATCAGACAATCTGTTAATCGTCTAATGCTCCGTATATAGTCACTCACGTAATCTGAAACGTCTTAATTGCGAGGTTGGAAAACCAACCCTTCGTTACTTCAATGCATGCCAATTTTAACCCGTGACTTACCACGGTCTGTCCTTTAATAGCCACTTTTACGTATCTGTCATCTGAGCTTCGCCAGGGAATTTTATACTTTAAGAACTTTCGAATAAAAGTTGTTTTTGTTTGTTTTTTGTGAAGATACGAATGGTAACAGTCGTGAGTTCAAAGTCTAATTAACACCTCTGGGTGGAGATAAATTGTGGCGATAGTGTTGCGCCGTGGCGTTGCGCATTGGTTTCTGTGAGATATGCAATGGTATACCATGCTTATTGAGATTCGAAAGTAGGGAAATTTAATCCAGTGAACTTTGTATTTACTGCAGGATTAGATATTTGTTGCTTATTAAATGATTTCGTTCGAAATGAAGTTATATTTCCAAATAGACATGATTGTGACAGAGGCAAAAAATAAAGAGAAACATAAGACTTGTTTGTAAACATGGCCAAAAAGGGAGGTAGCCGAAACTCAGCAGTGGGTGGAACAAGGTCAATGGCCAAAAGGCCAGGTGCCAATGATGATGATGATCATTTGACATGGAAAACTGTCAAATTTCGTCTCGAAGGATATATTTTTGAAGTGAAAACTTCTTTAGGCGCGTTGGGCATTTTTGAGATGGGATTAAGGCTGGTTTTCCTGTCACGCTGACCGCACGCTAACGGTCGGCGCTGATGGGTCAATATGTATGTAGTTATAGGTCGCATTTTTGAGTCGCGCTGACCTCTCAGCGCTTTAACTACATACATATTGACATCAGCGCCGACCGTCAGCGTGCGGTCAGCGTGACAGGAAAACCAGCCTTAACCATTGATTTCGCGACACTGTAACGGAATTTACCGACACCGTAGAGTAAAAGACATCAACGCGTTGATTACCGCGGTGCCGATTTTTTTTCAAGTTTTCACGTCTTCGGCACTCTCGGAGTGCCACTGGTTTTTTTTATTATTATTTTTTTCAATAAATAACTAATAATGATTCCTTAGACAATGTAGTCTTACTATTCGCCCATTACCTAATTGATTTCGTGGATGTAATGTAAATGTGTTAGATCTACGGTATTGCATGTTTATTACGTTATCTATGTGTGTATTTATTGAAAGTTGTATGTGGATTTATATCTGGATATTAAAAAATTCATTTCAATGTAAAACAACATGGATCATTATGACTACTTACATAGTTTTCTAACAGCACACAGCATAGCTTTCACAATAATTATAACCAATAAAATCGTTGCAAATTCGAATTGGAAACGTTGCAGGTTACAGGTCTATCCAGCGGATGCATCTGAACACGACACGGCGATGTCAGTGCCTGGGCATGCATATAATTTGCAATAACATACTAGTGTTGCAGATTTATCATTACGAGTGTGGTGTAGCGTTACCTCGTTCACACGTCCTAGGGATGGCACTTGCGCAAACGACGACATTCAAAATTCAAAAAATTCTAAATATTTTATTTCACATAAACTTACAAGTGCACTTATGAAACGTCAGAAGCTAGCTGCACGGTTCCAATTGGTCGCTTCCTATGGAGAAGAGCCGGCAAGAAACTCCTCGGTTACTCTTTTAAAAGTAAATGGTAATGACATTCAAATGTAAGGTTAGATTTTTTTAAATGTCACCTTTAAGTGCTTGTTATTTGTCTTCCTAGCTTTTTACCAACTATGTTGGAGTTGTTTTCCAGTCAAACCGGATGCAGTTGAATACTGGCAAGACTGGCCCCTTGGTAAGACTGGTCCCTTGGCAAGACTGGTTGTCAGACTTTTGGGCTTCTGTACTACCCGTAACGACTGTCAAAGATCTACGAATAAAAGCCGGAACCAACTACTTAACGTGCTTTCCGAGGTACGGAGGGTCTCGATACGTCTGAGGGTGGTCACCCATCCACGATCCGACCGCGGCAAGTGTAGCTTAACCTTCGATTGCCCCGTGCGGCTTTTATTATTTAGAGCCATGAGCCCCTTCGTCTTTGTATAAAGCGTAAATTGCCTAACAGTTTAATCAGTTTAGATTATGTAGGTAGACATTACCATTGACAAATCTGAAACTGACATTTTTGAAGCGAAAACTTCTTCAGGTGCGTTGGGTATTTTTGAGACGGGACTAAAACATTGATTTCGCGACCTGTTACCGACACCGTGGAGTAAAAGACATCAACGCGTTGATTACCGTGGTGGTGATTTTTTAATTTTTCACTTCTGTCGGCACTCAAGGAGTGCGACTGTTTTTTTTTTAGAAACTACATCTTTAATTTTCTGTTTTTAAGAAAAACTAGAAAACTACTTTCAAAGACCCACCGATACGATTTCTTGGTAATAATGTAATTCTATAAAAGAAACCAAGTTCACATCACCAACAAATTTTTCAAAAAGGAATTTTCCAGATTTGTTTTTACAACCGTGCTGTACAGTGGCATGGCAGCCCTACACAGTGCACTGCAGTTGATATCGTGTCTCAGGTTTAATTGCGACTTATCGGATTGTTTTTCATTGTCCTGCTTATGGCGGTTTATAGGTTCGGCGCCAGTGCGGGTATTTTTATTGCTACGGTCAAGCATTGAAGGTTACTACATATTTTATTTCAGAAAAGGTAACAATTTTTTTTTTTACAAAATATGACATTTTGTTTTCTTGATGTCACATTTTATTTTAACAACACTATGAAAATTTAAAAAAAAGTTGAAGTCAATTCGCAAATTCATACTTTTTGGCAAATGTCCAGGTGAAACTTTTCTCATTAACACAGTCGAGAGAGAGTTTAAATTTTTGAATTAAACAGATTACTAAGCTGGAAAATCGATTTGAATATAAATTCCGACTATTGATCAGTCACGAACTTTGAATTCGCTGAAATTTAAATCACTTGTCATCTCTTCGAAATCATCTTTAAAGATACACTAGGTAATCAGACTATTAGAAATCTAGGATAGTCATCAGAATTTATTGCGATGATGATGTAAAAATACTTAAAAGAGTGTTTAGTTTTACGTTATAATGTAAAGAGTAATATTAGTATATAATATAGTATTACGTACTGCATCAGTAATCGCAAAATAAAAATAATCAACGTGCACAAAAACAATGATCTTACCAATTATTTTTGTGTGGCGTTACTTTTTCATTCCAATGGCTATTGCTTTACTGGTTGGGAAAGAGAGGTAATAAAAGCTTTAAGACGCATATATATGACAGGGACCTTGAATGGTTAGCTTGCGTGTTCTGTACTGAGCTCACGCAACGGGTCGTACGTCCAGCCAGTAATAGGACTCGCCCATCAAGGAGCGCTGTCCCAAATTAGACGCATTATTAATTTATTACACTTCAAACAAAAGGTATTTTAATAAAAACAAGTATACTAAAAGATCAATAATTCAATAGTCATCTAAACGGTGAAGGTTTCTGAAAAATACGCTTGATAGATTTTGCGTCATTCTCAGTTTTTTATCCGCGTTAGACATAACTTTACAAATTAATTTCACTATGTAATATAAACAATCAAAAATATGCCTATATTAAAATATTAAGAAAATGCCCTAATTTAACACATATTTTTTTCAAATCACTAACACTACTCGTTTAGACGTCATCTTCAGTATAAAATCATTAAAAGTCAGCTATCGTCCCAAAATATTAGGAAAACAACTGCAATACTCTGCACTACAAATAATCTTTATAGGACGACAACAGCTTCTATTAGCTTTTCTTTTTTCAAACAGTCTGTGTGGTTTAATATTCTGATGATAATGTTGATGAGATGACTTACCTCTTAACGTATTAGCCCCATACAAGGGATGGTCGTAGGGCACCGGTCGATATGCTGGATGGAGGGCAGCAAGGTAGCTAAGTTCGCTGGTCGCACCAGCTGCCGCCGCCGCCGCCGCTGCCAACCTGATAAATAGAAAAATAATCTTGATATACATAGTCACTAAAACAAAACATAAGGATATTTCAAGGATTTATTTAAACACTCGGGTACTAAAATATAACAATCCATATCAACTTTTTCCTCCGTTTTCCATGTAACAATAAAATTTGATTACTCCTCAAAGGAGTGGATTGCAGCTATAATTCCGTCTTGTAATAAGCGTGTATGAATTTTTCTCAAAGGTCCAACTTATTAAAATGTCGACCTGATTCAAATTCCAGCCCCAAACCGACTTCTGACAAGTTTTTACATCTAAATTGCATTCCCATATAAGGTGAAGTTCATATGAAAAGATTATTTTCTTCGACACAGGGTGTCTTTTAATTACAGAATCTCGTTTACCAATGACAATATTTGAATGCTTTGCCAAAAAGGTTGAACACAATGACACATTTGAAACTTTTTTCACGATCCCTATTCAAGTATTCGGAGTATCGGCGGGGACATCTCGGTGCGAACCCAAGGCCTGACAGTGGGGTTCCGTAGGCAATAAAAAGAGGACGAGCGCTCGCAATCCACTGGCATCCGTGACGTAATATGTCTGGACGTTTTTGAGCAAAAATCGATTTATAAACAGCTGGATACTGTGGCGACGAGTATGTGCTAATTTTTCAAGTCGTATAAGCCGATTGAGGGTCGTATGGTATTGGTTTCTAATTTATATTCACAAAACTAAAGTCGTTACAATCAACTGAACCTATAGCTATAACTAATATTGAATATCTAATGAAATAATATGAATTGTAATGGCTAAGACATGACTAAAAATATCTTATGAATATTGCTTAACACAATATTATGTTAAACAAAATTTGACGACCGCTTAATAAAATAGTCATTAGCTATAAACAACAAAACAATGGATAAATCAGATAAACAATGAGAAAACAATCCATTCCCACGTTTACAGCGAAAAACAAAAGTAAAGCGACCGCTAAAAGCGCAAAGCTAAACAAAAATAAGAACACAATAGCTCGCGCGCATGCGCACTGCGCCCAGTAATAAAATTATTAAACAAATCAACCTCATAATAATGCGGCCTCAGAAAATTGTCGGGTGGGCTGAGTAGGATAAAGAAATTATCCAACTTACCGGCCACGGACGATTGCGCGCCCCGACCAAACCCGAACAAAGACGTAGCTCGAGAAAACGAAGAAAAAAAAAGCTGGCGGCTAACAAAATAAATAAAACAAGTGCAAGAACACTCGCGCGCCTTCGCCCCGCGTGACGTCTTCATGTACTCTGTCCTTTTCGCCCACGCGATCTGTCTGTTCTCATGTGTACGTGTGACAAAGACGGAGATATGCACAGATTGTCCTCTGAATAGGAAGAAAGTTTTGAAACTGTTGCTGGATGTGAAACAAGTTTTACAGATTTCGCGCAGACGGGCTTTTTGATTTGACGTTTTATTAACGTTTTTTTGAAGTGGTTTTTCTCTGCTTAGATTTCTATATTTGAATCATAAATGACACAGGAGATGATAAAAAAAATATACAAATTATGTTAGTGAATAACATAATTGGTATATTTAAAAAAAAAAATTGCAAACTAAGAAATTATGTGAGTTCTTACAACGATCATTTATTTAACGCAACTATTCGAATACCTCAAATATTTATTCTTAAAAAAAAAACTTTTAATAGCCATCGACAGTAACTTTAATGCCAGAAAGAATAACTTTACGTAATAATAATCAACGGTTCTCCATACTTAGCGTTATTTTTTACTTATCACTTATAATCACCGCAGCTGAAGTCTGTCAGTAGAGCATTTTAAAAGTGTAATTGCCCCCTCAATGTGAGCGACTCAATCATGACATCATGAATGTTTCATGAAAACCAGTTGGCAATTACACTCGTTTCTTACGGCGATGTACTTTTTACGGTTTATTTAGTTTTTTCGCCGAAAGACCAATTAGTGCTTACTGCCTGCTACACAACCCTCGCGTATCTATGGTAAATTGTGCCCGTTATTTGTAATACAAATGTGTTTTATGGTATTTCCTGAGGCATGTGGTATGTGGTTCATTAAAGAAAATGTGTATAAAGGAATGCCTTGGAAATAGGGTTGAACTTAAAGTTGTCGGAACTTGTTATGACATTATGTACTGTTTTCTAGAAGTTTACCTAAGTTTAAACATCATCATTCTTTAAGCTATTCTTAGGTAAGTTAGTAAGTAACGAAGTCAAAGGATCACTTCTACACTACAATGTGATTTTACACAATGTGCACATATCGAAATGAGGGGAAATCTGTGCTTAATTTTAACGACGATTTTTTTAATACTTTTTATGGAATAAAAAAAAAAATTGTAACAAAACTGTGTAACTTTTAAACTAAATCATCTATCGCGATGAAACAAACTCCATAATGATTGGAAGTAATTAGGCGTCCACATGAAAATTGAAAAAAAAACTACCCTCAATTGAAAATAAACATGTTTTTTTAACAAAAATCTGTATTTTTTCATCAATTTTTACAATAATTGTAAAATTTATAAATAAGATGCCAAAGAGAAGATTTTAATTAGTTATTTTAAAAATTAAAAAAGAAAATTATATTTTTTCCGGCGATAAAATTGAGCATAGATTCCCTCATTTCGATATGTGCACATTATGAAGAATCACACTGTATAATATTTGAGGAGTTCCCTCAATTCCTCATGGATCCCATCATCATAACTGGATTTTGATAAAATGGGACCAATCTGGAAGTAAACACTTTCAAATAAAAATAAAAAATCCTAATCGGTTTATAAATGACGGACTTCTGACGTGCCAAACATCCCCCTCCTTTTTTTGAAGTCGATTAAAAATCATGATAAACTTTCTGATCAATCTGCCTAGCCTTTTCCCAACTATATTGGGGTCGGCTTCCAGTCTAACTGGATGTAGCTGAATACCAGTATTTTACATGGAGCGACTGCCTATCTGACCTCCATAACCCAGTAACTAGGAAATACGATACCTCTTGGTAAGACTGGTTGTTAGACTTTCGGGCTTCGGACGACCCGTAACGACTGTCAAAGATCCACGAATGACAACCGGGACCAACGGCTTAACGTGCTTTCCGAGGCACGGAGGAGTCTCGGTATGTAGAAATGGTCACCCATCCACGGACCAACCCCGGCAAGCATAATAAACTTTCTGATATTTTCTCTAATTCATCCAATATCAACGTAAAAAATTTAAATCCCAGCAAATAAAGTCAGCGATACATTATAGTAAGTTCCGTTGTAAAACTGTCATCAATTATCGTCCATGGCGAGATACGACCGTCAGTACAAGGCTTTATCTTTACGTTTGGATACGCAAGAGATGAGTTGCATGATGTGTGAAATTGGCTTTCAACAAGGAATATTTTGAGGTTATTTCGTAATGTCAATGTTATGACTATTGTTCATCAATATTTTTTTTGTATTTAAATTAATGAACGCTTGTCAAGATTTCGTGTTTTGATTAACGGTCGCCTTTTACGATGACAGAAACAAAAGATATTATCATCTAAATTGAAAGCGACATCTCTATCTGCTTTTTAGGGTTCCATACCCGCAAAGTGCCAAACGGAACCCTATTAGTAAACCTCCGCTGCCCGTCCGTCTGTCTGTCAGCGGGCTGTATCTCATGAACCGTAATAATAAGACAGTTGAAATTTTCACAGATTGTGTACCTATTTCTATTGCTATAAAAATAAATAATTAAGTAATAAATTAAATACACGAAACATGCATTTTTCGGCGTTTTTTGCTAAAAATATTGTACGGTGGTCCGGAAATACATCATCGTGGCAGGTATAAAAAAAAATTCAAGCTGTGGATATGTTTATTTTCACTCATATTTTTAAGATAATTTTAAATATGAAAACCGGTCCCCGGACCCTAATTGCGTAACTTATTTTCGTAAACAATTTTGTCTAATTTGTGTAATTTTGACAGTTCAACAACATTCATTGCGTTATTAATGTTGTTGAGCAAATTTTTTTTTCTAACTTATGAAGCAATGGATTAGCAATCTGTTTCAAATCGAAACAAATTGTGATTGATCGTGCATTACGCAATTAGGGTACAAGTCTTCCTGGACTTTCCTGACGTAGGTATGCTAGAATAGATATCTTTAGAAATAAGCATCACCTTTGTACATGTTTTTCTGTTCCTTTCATCTTGTCTGTTTATATGTGTGTGCATAAATGGTTATAAAAATAAATAAATAAAACTTGGTCTAGTGGTCGCAAGCGCTACTGCTGAGCTTGAGGTCCTGGGTTCGATTCCCGGGTCGGGCAAAGTGTTATTGGATTTTTCTATCTGAAATTTCTCAGTAGCAGCTCGGAGTCTGGATTTGTGCCCGGTTGATGGCAATAGGCTCATAACTGGCGAAATGTGGGTGTACCTGCTACAGGGACACCTCTGCCCAACCCTTCGGGGAAACAAGGCGTGATGTTATGTTATGTGTATATAAAACTTTCCAGTTATAATTATTTCCTTATTAAGTTATTATTTATCTTTTTTTGGCTACTTTTGTAAATATGTTTTTATGTAATTTTTTTTTAAATGTGCGTTTTGTTTGTGTAGAATAAACAAGTTTTCTTTCTTTTTCTTTATCATAACCTCAAAAATAACGAATAACTCACTCAACAATACACCATAAATAAAAAACGGATTTCAGAAACATAAAATTTTCATATCGAAATAACGAGCCGTTTCTTTATGCAAGCTTTCGTCAGCGAATATAACACTTTATCAAAAATTTCGTGAGCAAATAATACGAAAACTTTAATTCTTGAATACTTAAGTGTCCAATGGACAGATTTATTAAGGCCCGGAATAAGAACTGGGCCAAATAAAGGACCTTAAGCTTCTTTCGGTGAAAACTTTAGAATTAAACCGACGAAGTTTCGAACAACCGTTTTATGTACAGGTTGATTTATTTGCCGCAAATAAATTGAGATTTTGTTGACGTTTCATATTTTTTTAAAGATGTAGAATAATGGCTGAATTTGTTTGGAGATTGAAAACGTGAAATATTTCAAAGCTACATTAAATTTAATATAAATAAACTTTCTATAGATTAGTGACTGAAATGCTAAGGATTTTAACCGAAACTTTTTAATTTATCAACTCTAGAGTAGCACGTTACTCTCTCAACTTTACCGAAACAAACTTTTTATTTTTCTTATTTCTTGCAAATATTTCAAACGGACTACCTGAATACCACATTATTCTAATAATTCACCGCTAAATAACATCTTAGACACCTTTTGTGTCTAATTTAAACAAGTAAAGTCTTAAATGAGTCACTTCTGTATGGTGCGAGGGACTATCCTTCCAAGAAGGTTTAAAGTGGTCACCGCGGGGGCTCGCGGTAGGAGTTTTGTTTAAGTCGTATTTTATTGTCACACTAGCCAAGCCACCCAGTTTTTTTGTTAATTTTGGCTATTTAAAATGCGTTGAATGAAGATATTTTTCAATTTAAAAAGAAACGATTTAGGTTATTTTACAAAGTTCTTTTTGGAAAGATTTTGGTTAGGTACTTAATTTTTTAAATAAAATAGTTAGGTAGATACATAACCTTATACTTAAATATTAATTTCAATGAGTTTTAATCATTATTTTGCTATTCATGTCGTAAATCAAATCACATGATGATTTTATCTTGTTTTATCTACTTTTCTTATTTCAAAATGTTAAATCAACGTTGACATGTGTTTTGATGAGCAAACATAAAATGCTATGTCACAAATCCTAGTGCAAACTTTGGCGAAACGTTAAAACATTAAACAATTACATTTAAAGTTATTAATAACCAATAATTAATAATCAAAATCCACTAGCAATTAATTAGTGTTAAAATAGTCACAAAAAGTAGTTATAATTATAATGTAAATTTTGTGGGGACTTTGTAAGCTTAAACTTAAATCCTTTCATACTGATATTTTTTTATAAATACACTTTTCTTTAAATGCACTTACAAACGCGATCTTAAAATACATAAAAGGCTGAAATACCGCACGATGCACAAGTAAAGACATTTACAAAACGAATAACAACCATAAAATTTTCCATTTCCAATAACTGCAAAGCAAAATACATTTTCCAAAGTCGATACGAAGTCTGCGCGAGCACTTCAATCGGGCCGATCTCTACAGCGCTCACGGTGACATGTCAATCGTTCGCGGCCCCTGAATAATGCAGGAGGCACTATCTTGCAACACGCTGTATACCGGGACACGTTTAATTGTGTAGGTACTGGGGAATTTTGCTATTTAGTTTTTATTGATTTTTATGACGTCTTTTTAATGGTGGAAAATATTTAGTTTTTATTTAAGGCCAGGTTTTTAGAATTTCTCGGAAAATTCTGTGTTTGAAAAAAAAAAAATATAAAAAAGATAGGTAGTATGGTAGAAGCTTAATAAAATTGGCTGTCTCTGTCATTTTGATTTTGCTGATGAAGAAAAAATTAATAATAATAATGAATTGTTAAAGATTAGCGTGTTAATAGGCCTGTGTCCAATTTTTTTTTTGTCCTTGTAGATTATTAAAAAATATTGAACACGTATTTTTTCTTTTTTGACGTAAACAAAAGATTACGGTGATACATTGAGTTAAAATGTGGCACGACGTCACGCCTTGCTAGATTTAATACTGCGTTGTGACGTAGCGAGCCCCCACTCCCCAACTTCAATGCGTGTTTTCTAAGTTATTTTTGATTAATATGATAAAGCAAAAAATACGTGTCTAATATTTTTTTATTATCTGAAAGACGGACTAAATAGAATTTCTTTTTTTTACCTAGGCAACTACTTGTGGTCATTTATGAATTTAAAAAGAGTACAAATATTTATTTAATATCTAATCTTTTCACATCATGAAAAACTGCATTGTTTACGGTTATTTATACATACATACATACATAACATCACGCTTTGTTTCCCCGAAGGGTTGGGCAGAGGTGTCCCTGTAGCAGGTACACCCACATTTGGCCAGTTATGTTTAAGTCCCATGTAATAGGGGGCGAGCCTATTGCCATCAACCGGGCACAAATCCAGACTCCGGGCTGCTACTGAGAAATTCCAGATAGAAAAACTCAATAACACTTTGCCCGACCCGGGAATCGAACCCAGGACCTCATGCGCAGCAGTAGCATTTGCGACCACTAGACCAACGAGGCAGTTACGGTTACGGTTATTTATATTATTTTAAATCCTAAATATCTAGAAATCCTGGCGCCCCTAAAGACAATCGTACAGGTAACAATGTCGCACACTTGTTACGACCTGTTCTACCTACCTATCAATAGACAGAGTCGCTATATTGTGTCGTCACAACCGGACAATTGTTGAGAACTTTGTTATTTCCTGGCCAATTGTTCTTGCTTTGTTAACAACGGAGAGAATTGAAGATTCCCCTTTGTGTTAAACTTTCTTAGTGCGAATGAATGTCTATTTTAAGTGCTTTTGCAGCTTTTCTGTTATTGATAAGGTAATGTCAAACTGTTGGTCCCGGCTGTCATTTGAAGGTCTTTGACAGTCGTTACGGGTAGTCAAAAGCCCGAAAGTCTGACAACCAGTACTAAGGTATGGGGTATCGTATTACACAGTTACTGAGTTGTGGAGCCCAGACAGGCAGTCGCTCCATGTGAAATACTAGTATTCAGCTGCATCCGGTTAGACTGGAAGCCGACCCCAGCATAGTTGGGAAAAGGCTAGGTATAGGATATAAGGGTAAGTAGGTAAGGATTGTGTTTGGTTTGTGTTTAAAAACATTTTGGATTGATTATATTGTTACTGTTTCAATGAATAATACAGGGTAACATAACAATGTAAAATTACGATGATTATTTTATTTTACTTTTATACATACTTCATTGACGTAATCTTTTCATTATTTGACATTATATAATTTATATGCCTACAATATTCTGTATATGTATATTTTTTTAAGCTTTTGCATTTATCGCGGGCTTTGAGCGCGGTGACCGAATCAAGAAATTCCGTAACGAAAATAAAACCTAACACCCCTCACTCCGCCCACCATGTAATGACGGTTCCCATGACAACGTGATGTTGATGTTCGTGTTGTGTGTTGTTGTTGTTGATTGTGATCATGGGAACGTAATTTTTGTTTTATGTCATCACGTCATCATCCCAAGTGTAGCGTTGACAAATAGGAAGTATGGAGGTTACAAATGCTATGCAATAGCTTTACCGCGGCAGTCCCCGAGTGCCACACGTTTTTTTTTTTTTTTTAAATCAAATTAGGTTTGTTACAGCTGTAGTGACAATCATGTCATTTGGTTTAAATAGGTCCTTATTTTTACTATTTTGTTTATCTTTTATATAGATTCTTTTCTTTTAGATTTTGTGAATGTGAAAACGTTGTAGGCTGTAGACTTGTGGATCATTTTCTATTTTACTAAGTACCTGGTACTTGTTGATATGCTTACACTGTCCTCCCATACCTATTAACACTGTAATTTGAAAACATTGTAGAAACCATTTATTTTGAAAAGAGTAATCGTGGAGTTTCTTGCCGGCTCTTCTCCATATGAAGCGACCAATTGGAACCGTGCACCTAGCTTCTGACGTTTCATAAGTGTAGGTATAAAATATTTTGAATTGAATTGAATTGAGGGTGTTTGGTTAAATTAGAGTCATCGTTTAAGAAAGTGTAGTAGGTACTCATGAAAATAAAAAAAAATAGTAGGTATGGGACCAACCCTTAAATCGCGAAAAAACATCAGCTAGCCTGCTCCATACATTTTATGTTCGCATAACTAAAGAGTTGGTCTTATAGGATAAGTTATTTATTAACATTCATGACTACTTCACTCCCTCTTCAGTTAAAAACTTCGCTGCTATAAAAAGCATAAGCATAATCAGTCTATAACGTTCCCACTGCTGGGACACAGGCCTCCTCTCCGTGAGAGGGAGTGAGCCGTAATCCACCACGCGGGCCCAGTGCGGGTTGGTAAATGTCACAATGTCTTCGAATTTTTAGTTCTAGGACATTTCGATTTCCTCACGACTTTTTCCTTCACCGTTTTGAGAGCAGTGGTGATGAAATAATTTACACAAAGTAAAGCGCCTATCAGGGTTTGAACCTACGATCTACTACTGGTAAGTCGGGGCCGTTACCACTGGGCCACCACCACTCTCGTGCTGGAATACATAACTTCGTCGAATCAATAGTTAAGAACGTATCTAATTATCTCTAAAACCAAGTAGCAATATTCTTTACTGCATTCTATGAAATGCAATTTCGAGAACAAGATTGCCACATAATGTTAATGAATGTTTTCCACTAAGTACATCTTAATTTCTTAGTATTTACGGCATTATCTGATTCCTGACGAGGCATAATTACAGCTCGTAAGGAAAATCCATTTTCCTCGTGGATTTTCTAAGGATCAATAAAGATTTTAATTAATTAGCTTTGCAGTTAATGAGTAATAAGAATAACACATTAACACTTAAGTTAAAACGCGATAAAATTGGCGGTTAATCAATATTAAACGTTAACAGGTATAATTTACCGACAAATCGTGAATTGATTAAATGCTTTGTTAAATTAAAATAGTACCTGTATTTAAATCACTTTAGCATCACACAAACTGTATTCTCTTAGACGTAGTATGTTCTATTTTATTGGGATTGGTTTCCGCACCTAGCTTTTCAAGTGGACCATTGTACGTGGTCCATGGTGGCCATCGTAGGTAATTCCAACCAGCCTACCTCCCTCCAGAAGCAGATTAGGTCGAGTCTGTTCAGAACATCTGCAAAAGACCTGGTTGACCCGAGGCTTTCTGTTCTAATTTCATGATTCTAGGTCAACGGGAAGTACCCAGGAGGTTTTGATACACATAAATGACCATATTTTTTTATTGCGTTGACTTAGAATCTTGATTTTTTTAGAGCACTACGGGATCATAGACTTACGTATTTGATATAAATTTTAACTTGACACCTCTACGCGTTCCTGAGAAAAAGGGTCTTGACAGACGGACGGACAACGAAGTGATCTTATATGGGTCCCGTTTTTTCTTTTTGAGATACAGAACTCTAAAAGCACATAATTAATTAGATTACTTTCTTCTTCTTCGTCGGCACAAGTTATACAACAATAGCTCGACGTGATGAAAGTAATCGTCAGCACCGTCCATAGCGGTACCAACTTCCCAAGGAGCGCCGGACGTCACTACACCGTCACTTGTGAAGCCTAGATATCATATCAATGATATCTTCATCAATCATAGCACATGCGTTGCATTTTAAATCCAATGCAGTAAGGTACAGTCGAACAAACGGATAAGTATACAGGCAGTCTTCGCGGGCAGCTAACTTGCAACGTGACTGCTAAATCTTGTGTCTTGTCAAGTCTTTTACGTCTTTGAAGGATAAGTAATAATACTTTTGGTATCAAAAAATACTATTTAATTTTTTCTGAAGCACGTCAATAATTATATGCATCATAATAAAAATAATAATATTGGCAGTCTATTGTAAACATCAATATTTTTGCCCGTATACCAAAACTTACACGCGCAATTTTTTTCGCAATTAATTCCAGCAGTGAAGCAATCGGAGGAGCGATATGGACTAACACTTTATAAACTGCTAAAATATTGGCATCGAGCAATATGGAGTAATGTTGCTCCATATTGCAGTAATAATTTCGGCAAAAATTGCTCGTGTAAATGCATCTTATTTCTCTGGTTGACTGTACGATGCGCCTGCGTCTCACGGTGCGTTCCCGCTCTTTGAAATCAAACATGGCCGCCACGCACGCGCAGAATTGTAACACGCTCAGGGTTGCCATTCGACAATAATTCACAGGATATGGTAATGCGTGTTGGTATTGCGGTATACTTTGGTTGAATGTGACGTATTCTGGTGAGTATAATAATGTAACATGTTTTTTTTGTTTATTGTAATTTTCTCGGCATTTTTCAGGGTCTACGATCAGTTCTTCGTTTCAAAACTACGCCGTTTCTGATGTTATGGGAAGCGAACATCTTAAAAGGATGAATTTCCATGTTACGTAAATCGTCGACACTTATCGAGGTTCGTTTATTGGATAGAACCACATGGATTTGTCATGACATCAGTCAGTTATGAATCAAGATATTATAAACTTGTGCATCGATCCAGATGAAGCCCCAAATGTAAGTATTCTGGAAAGAAGAGATACTATACCAAAGCAAGTTCAAACTCTCAACTCACTGGCAGACATTCTGCTCTTAATTGAGGAACACTTGTTATAAAGGAGTAAGCTGATCGATAAAAAAAATTGTCCAATCATTCTGACTCAACAATAACGATCAGATTCCACAATTACTTTAATTCTAACCACACAATCACTTCTAAAAAAACCTCAAATGTTTACACAACTAATTAACAATTCATTACTAAGTGTCATGGTACAAATTGGTGACCCTAAAGAGTCAATTAGAACCAGTGGCCTTCACAACAACTATGTGTGGTCATAATTGATATGTGTCTAATTGGACATTACATTTATTGTGGTTTGTCCATCTCGCAGATCAACTCATTCAGGCTAAGCTATGAATAGATTCACTTAGAGCTTAGGCATGTGGTCTTGGGCTAAGAATAGCCCTGTGTAACTTCCTTATAATGTTTCTGAGAGCCATGAGAAGATACTTAACGAATAAGTAGATGATGTCAAAGAAAGGAGGAAGAGATTTAGCAATGAGCTTAAATTAGCTGCAAGTTTTGGTGATGCTGATAGTGCCTTATATTACTTTAATAATATTTGTAAATATGACAGTCAATTACTTCAATTAAACACAATAATATTATGATCAAATGAATCGTGTACCAATGCAAATGTTTAGTAAAACATCAGACATTAATTATCTATAAAATAAGGTTACGACGTGTTTAATTACTGTCCAAATTACGTAATGAACAGTAATATCGACGCATCATTTCCTAATATAATTCTAAGTTATCTCGTTCCATATATTTGAAAGCGATCGAAGTTCATATGTCAATTGAATTTATAACGTTATAAATCACCGACCAATATTTCCAGCCAAACAATACTGTAGATACTGATAATAATAATGTTTCTAGAGACGGAAAAATATATAATATTACTTAGACAAAACAAATTCAAAAACATAAGGATGATTTGGGATACTTCCAAAGAGAGAATTCTTAAAAAGCCGAGTTAAAGTCAGATCGTGGCTTTTTAATCAAAATACTATGTAATATCACCGCGTAATAGACTATATGCTTTAAAAAGAGGCAATAACTTCACATAATCCCAATCCTAATATCTTTGAAGCTGTTTTAAAGATTTTTTCAGGGTTTGGAAGAACTAGCCCTGTGCTTAGGCATGACACAGCCAGCTTATTAACTTTAGCAGAACATTGCGACGTAAGAACGTACGGTCAGCTAGAAACTAGAGGAGTTCAGTATCCAGCCGAGGAATTTTTTAAACTAAAAGACAAATTCGAAAACATCTACAACTTTACACATACACATTTCATTCAAGATTCCCAATCTAACCACCCAATTATTACCACTAATAAACAGACAAGGGCCTAAACAATAAACCTACGACCTATATTAACCCCTACCATCGTAAAGCATTATCCAACCGAATCGTAAAAGACAATCAAAACAAGTGAAGCAATAGGTTTGAATGACATCTCAATTTGGTTTCATAAACTTTTTACTGCTCTTATCATGGCTATTACTCTAGCACCTACGGAAGAGTGTAATGGTGATGATGCTGAAATTGCTGATGATACGAATGAGACAGTAAAAGATGTGTGTTATATGGAAATGTAAGCTTGGGTCAATTAACTTGTAGATCGAGAAGGTCTTGAAATGCGAATGATGATTAAAGCATTTTGATTTCAGTGAAGACATTTTTAATTTTCTCAAGTCTGTGTTTGACTATAGATGAATGATAGATAACTCATTCCTCCCTTTCTACTTAAACTCATATTAGCTATACTGGATCATTCTACCTATTACAGTAAGATGCAATTTCCAGTTTTCAGATTTTTTCATTGATGATTTCCAATTTCTAACTAGAGTTTCTAGGACCAAAGTGAAAGCTCTTTCTCTTTAATATTCTTCGATACTGAATATGTCTACATTACCTCTATAGTTCATGTCTATCATACCAGGTGGCGGAACCTAGCGCCATTCTTAGAACGTAATACATGTTTAGAATCTTTATTAGCTTGGGCCTTTTTTTCCTGTAACTTGACTTGTTTAGAATATGTTGTATGTCCATGGGAAACCCTCTTATCAACCTTCCATCCATTGAAGTTTGCAAATTGTGGTCCCAGAATTTGGATGTTATTCCTATAGTCTTTTCTTCTCCTTTTCGTGTGTCCTTTTCCTAGAGTTCTTGTTCGTTTAGGAAAGTATGTTCGTGAATTACAAAATCGTGCTTGACTAGGATCAAAGTAATCATCATCTACATCTACGTCACTTTCTAGAATCCAATTCTTTAAGAGCTCAAAGACTTAATTTATACTGCCCAATATTCAAGCACATTGGTGGTGGGAGTAATTAATTCATGAAATGGAACGAGGAAACTCATTTTTCAAATAGCTTAATTACATTAGGAAGTGTAAATGGTCGTCACTATCACCCTTCATAACTTTAACCAATTTTAAACAAGATAATAAATCTAAACTAACTAGAAAACTTTATGGTCCGTCATTAGGATGCATGTTGCACAATAATATTACCATACTTTATGGTATACACAGGTCAACAAATTGAAATGTCAATAAAAATGATGATGGGTCGGGTAACACTAAAAATAATAGTTTTACGGCTTCATTTTGGGCATGTGTCGAAATTGTGGTCTGTTAATTTACGACTATATTAAATACAGTTTTACAATCTCATCCTTTATTGTTTTTGCTTGTTTTTATAATGCTGGGATTGTAAATTATATGTCAAGCGTTATTGTTCGGTCATGTTTAAATGACTTGTGATTTATTGAGTACATTTTGACCTGTCATTAACTGTCATTTGTCCGTGGATTTTTTTTTTAGCGTCACAAGATGCAGACTTTGTGAGTATCTCGAAAATAGCCAGACTGTGTGAAGATGTTTATTGAAGTATACTAAAATATTTCATTCAACAACTTTTATATTTTCAAAGCTGTAAGTAAAGGGTAGATTAGATTTGAAATAAATTTTATTAAAAAAAAAAAAATATAGCCCTATTCCTCTCAAAAGTATATAATATCTTCATAGTTTATCCATGTTATTGTATGCTACACATAACATACCTATAAAATCGGTTCAAAAACGTAATACTCGCCCAGGTACATAAACAGTAGCGTATTAGTGAACAATATGTAAATAAAAAAGGTGATAAACGACCGGAATGGACTTTTGGAAGCTTTTTAATCCATATGCAGCGAAAATAAACAAGATCAGCTATTGTAAACAATTGCTCGGTGCGCGGGCGCACGGTACAGGGGCAGGCGGTTATGGAACAACGACGGTTCTATCTATGTGACGATTTTAGTAGAATTATAAAAGTGAAATAGGTAATTATATTTTCACTCCTTTTGCTCAAAAAGGCCATCATTATTGAGTACCAGAGTGGGGAAAAAATAGCATTTCTTGCTCTAGGGGAAAAAGTAATTTCTTTTTAATTTTTGTCTGTTCCAACGAGCCTTAAAAAACGACAAAGTCTTTATTCTTATGTAGAATAATCATAATTATGGACTCAACTTATTACTGGTTCACATAAAAAGAAGAACATTTTATTTTTGAAAATGGAACTAAATACGGCTATCTCTTCGGTAGAATGCGTGCATTGCGTTGCGGCTACAGAAGAAATGAAAGGCATTGGCGCGAAATTTTTCTCAAATTACGAATTGAATTGGTGACCGTAATATAATTTACAACAATGAAAATGTCATCATCTAATGAGAACATCTTTTCAGAGGACTGAAATTAAGTTGCCGGAAAAAAACATCTCGTTAAATATCCAGAATTGTACAAATTGTACATTTAAATAAAATAAACTATTTAATATTGTATTGGATTATTTTATTTTCTCGCAATCGTAGTGAAAAGTAGAGTGTAACACATGGCCCTAAAACCCATTATAACTCGGTTTCTATTTACTCCCTCGCTAACGCTCGGGAGTAAAACTACCTCGTTACAATGGGTTATTTTAGCCCCTCGTATAACAATCTACTATTTAATAGAAGTTTTCGGTTAAAGTAGTTGAGGCTTACCATAGTGCAGTCTAATTTTTCAGCCTGCTGAACTAAGATTTTCTAGTAGCAGTAGTGTAATTTAAAAATACCTTCTTCAAATGAAATACCGACAGTAATAATGTATTGTTAAATATATAATGTGCATGAGAGCAAACAAATAAATAAATAACTAGTATAAAATAAACCTCTAACTTTAAAAGATAGCCACTAGTAATGATAATAAGAATTGTTTATTTATAAAGACGTTTACAATATAACTATTAGTAACTTTAATTCATCACCTCAACTACTATTATCTGTAAGTACATAAAGAAGAGTTTCTCCCCTTCTTTTAGTTCAAAAAGACCTCAAAACTTCTCATAAACGAATACAATTCATCAATCAACCGTACAACAGTCAACCAAAATCCAGCACAACCTTCACGTATGCACAATATTACGATCGCGCGTTGACGCGCACACATCGTGCGTGTTTACAAATAAATCATCATTATTTTATTGCCTGCGCCAGCGCCGCCGCGCGGTGTACGCTTCCGCCCGGCGGGTCATCGGACTATGTTCACGTGATTTATGGACTAGGGTAGCCCTCAGGATTTGCTTACGTATTTATTGGTAAGTTGGTAACCCTATTTGATCCTAGGGCTTGATAGGATGTTTCGTCTCGCTTGTTTTCGACACCCCTAGCACTCAGTTTTTTATCAGTTACTTCATCAATCTCGACGTTATTTACCTTGCAAAGAAGATCTTCATTTAGCTGTTCAAATTCTTCATCATTGATTACAAAATGTTGGACTCTGATATTATGATTTAGATTTTTAGGAGCTTTGACTTCAGCAGTGTCTTTAACATTTACTACTACATTCATTATGACGCGAGACTATCCATGGATTGGACCATCTATAGATTTGTTGGTAACCCTAATTCCTTTTATGTCCTTTGGTACCACGGGAAGTCTCCCGGTCACTACGAGTACACTGTTTAGATTTTGGACTTCAAAAATATTTGGTACTTCCTTCCTGATTGTAAATATTTGATCCACAGTCCGGAAAGAGGATATTATAGTTGATGGAAACTATGTTTTTTAATTCTAAGTTAAAATCAAAGAAAGCTTCATTTAGAAAGCCAGTATTTCTAGTTTCTATACTTTATGTGTTCATTAAAACAATGTTTTATTTCAAAAATTTGAATGCAGTGTCACGTAGAGAAATAAATATTTCATATTTATAGCCCTTTCAAGTTAAAGTGTTATTTCCAAAGCCTCAACAAATGACAAACCAAATGGTTCTTATTTGCATACAAGTTTTAGATCAAACAACATTTGTAATATTTATTTCATACAAATTGCTCTGTAAATATTCAGCGCGAACGTGCGTATGCGCCTTCTCTCTGACTAATGATTCTAGGATATTGTCATAATTAGCACACTTGGCAAGCGGGATTGTAACTGTGCTGCGGTATGTTACAAATAATTCACTAGTTGGAGATGTCGTCGAAATATTTGACAAACAAAATGGCAGGAAGTCTTCTAATAAAGTTATGATTATGATCATCTTGGATTAATTATTTGTAGTCCAAATTTATGTAAGGAATGGAGTTCCATGCAGATTTTCTTTATATTATGTACTAGTTGCGCCTCGCAGTTTCACTCACATAAGTCTCGATACCGTAAGAATATCGGGATAAAAAGTATTTCATGTCCTAACTCAGATCAATGTCTATCCATGTGCCAAATTTTATTTAAATCCGTTCAGCCGTTTTGGTGTGAAAGCGTAACAAAAAAACATACAAAAAATTTAATATTTTCTCTTCATAATATTAGTTTAGACTACTTTAGACTATTAAGAATTATGCTACTTATATTTGACCTTTCAAAGAAGCCCGAGAGAGCATTATTATTTTAAATGAAAACAATTTAAGTTTGAGTAATGATAATAATAGCTGCGCTGTAAATGTTGACTCCCAACAGATTTAATATTTCCTTCAACACAATGGTTACAGGATTGACTGGTGATCGCATCATAGAAACAGCTATATCCAGGAAAATCTTTTTACATAGTCTCGTAGTCACATTTAACGTCACCTGCATATATAAAACAAAAAGCTATTTTTACTTAAACTTCAGTAAACTTTGAATTTAATGTTCGTATAATAATTTCGCTATTAAAATTTATCAGTGCAATTACATGAGAACAGTGTGTGCCTCTGTTAATTATTTATTTAGTAATCAATACGTGCAAGGGTATCGTACCTTAACCTCGTTGATAAGTAGGAACGCCATCTTGTTAACTTGGGCAGTTGAAAGAATACATTTTGCGTCTTTAGTTCCGTGTATTTTATCTGTTATGAATTTGATAACGAGTACCAAATGCGTAATGTGCTTGATTGTATTCAATTAGATTATTTTTTGTGTCTCCATTTTAATCTTTCTTTAGCTCTTTCACAATACTTTAAACAGTACCAATTTTCTTTTCTTAACAATCTCACCTTCGATATCTTTTAACGATTCTATTCTGTGAAAGTGTAAGTATACTTATTTTCTTTCATTGTCACCTGATTTATTATCTTGGACCGAAGGACCAAAATCTTTCCCATCAAAATAATCTTCCATGCCATCATCAGCATTTAAAACTCAATCAAAACCAACTAAAACTTAGCAAACCAATTGAACTGCCTCAATTGTAATATCGATCTACTCCGTTTCTGCCCTTGCGCTGTCAATGCCTTCATTGACCTCAGTCGACAAGGGGCTCTCTGTACGGTAAATTTAGCTTTCAAGTAGTGCTTCTACTTTCTAGATAGTGAATGACGTCTAGTTAGAGTAATGCGAATTCTTGGTTTATAACTGTAGATCACTTTGTGAGATGGAGAATATCTTAAATTACTGGTCATGTTGATATTAGTTCGTCTGTTAGTTATGGAAATTTTATTGGAGGGAAACAGAACCTACCCATCTGGTAAATGGTGGATATGATAATATTATTTAGGGCGTTAAGCTTGTGTTGACAAACGGAGTCATACAGTCTGAAAGATTTAAAGACGGATGGGAAAGAATTCATGCGTCATTTCTAAGAAGAAGATTTTACTTGTCTATACCTAATTCAAACACACAAAATCACCTCCCTAACAAGGACAATAATGTCAAACTGATCGCCTTCCACATAATTATTAACATATACATAACCTCACATATACAATATGCATGATATAAAGCCGGGAACGAGTCGTAAAAGACGTCGGTTGCCGCACTAGGGTACATTTTTATTGAGATACTCACTTTACGAGCAACTGACACGCCTAAGGGTCTTGACCCCTACAGCAACATATACAGGGTGTATAAAACTTCGGAATGAACTAGAATGGTCCTCGTCGTTTATAACGTTTACTAGCTGATTAGATTGCTGTTCTGCTATATTTTCTGTGGTAGTGCCTTGTAAAGTAGTGGTAACATTAAGGAATGAAGTCAGATGCTGAGTTTGTATTTCTTTATCTTGTTCATTGGTGATATTTTGTTGAGGGGTTTAATGAGATGAACTAAACTGTGCATGGAAAAGTTGACTGGTGATCAAATTCCTTGGAAGGATAGTGCTATAATCAGCAAACCTTCCTCGTGGAAAAAAAAGCTCATGGATTCTCTCTTCTTTTACGAAACTTTTATGAGTCTACATTACCCTCTATGTTTGTATGGAGACATCAATGAAAATCTTACGTTCAAACTCGACTATAAAAGCAACCATGAGCTCCACAATATCCAATTTACCTTCAAGCAATACCTAAAATAGATCATGAATAAGCTTCATTTGCCATTAGCCACTCTATTGAGTTCAAAGCCCACGTTTGACAGTTATTTTATAAAATTTATTATCTGCTGCCAATACACCACTTCTTGCAATGTCGTAATGAAATTGTAAAACGGAATTTTACGATAATGTTTTATCGAAATTCACTCCCAATTCGCGTATAAACGGACTGTGTCGGAAATATGTTTTGGTGTATGGTACAAATTATAAGAACAGCAGCTATCGTGGCTCATTTGTAGAGTAAAATATGATCACCGAAATCTATTGATAGCGAAGTTACTTAAAACGAAGTGACTTTCGTTTTAAGTAACTTCGTTTTTATTTCAAAGTCAAAGTCAAATAATTTATTTCAATTAGGCACAAAGAGGCACTTTTGAACGTCAAAAACAAAAAATAGAATTGATTCTAGTCGCCCCTTCCAAAAGGTAGTTTTCGTATGGAGAAGAATGGGCAAGAAACTCCACCGTTACTCTTTTAAAATGTTTTACAATATTTTGTATACATTGGTTATATAATTATATGTGAAGACGATGCACCTGGAATAATATTACTATACCACAATAGGTAAAAATAATTAAAAATGAAGCAATGACAGAAAAAATAATAATTATGTAATGGATACATGGTGTTCACATATTTACAAGCATTGCAAAAGTAGGTACCTATATGATATTCCTAAAAAAATTACAAGTGATACTAATTAGTCAGTGTGTGAGTAATCATAGAATGTAAAAAATAATAATAATAATGTTATAATATTTAATTACACAATTAAATTAGCAACCAGTTTGATTTGATGATTATACGTCTGTTAAGTCTACTTGTCGATGTCTTAACTATGATAAATCATCACAGCAAGTTTATTATATTATTAAATATAATTATGTAGGTACATTGTAAATGTTCAAGGTGGCTGATACAGATTGGATAGCGAAGGCGGAGGAGCTGGTTGGTGTAGTGTAGCTAGGGAAAGGTCCAGCAGTGGACTGTGACAGGCGGAGTTGCAACTCAATTCATTTGTAAATTGTATTTTTAAGCTGATATTGGGTTGTGTTTCAATTCAAAATGTTCCTTTATGATTCTTGAAACAGCAAGCATTCTTAAAGATCAAAAACAAACTTATTAATAATGCGAAATCTATAAAAATATTAATTACGTTCTTTAACCAAATTAGAAGGTTCTCGCTAGCGCCCAAAAATTAAAATTCAAAAGTAAGGCATAACATTTTTATGATGTTACCCAAAATGTAACTGTAGGTAGGTATTTTGTTTTTATTTTTGCGATAAAAAATATAGACATGACTGTCGCCGAGCCAAAGTGCCGTCGTATTCAACAAGTTTTATTTTTATTAACCTTTTTCGACATTTGTAGCTTCCAAATGTATTTAAATAAGATCATTTTGTAGCTCTATGTTTGGGTGTAACCGTAATATGTGTATTTTTTTATTAATATAATTTTCTTCCAAAAATATCAATGTCATTCTTGTACGTATTCCTATAGACAAAAAAAAAAAAACTTTTGACACATTTTTTACTTCTATGGCTAAATTGCCATACGATTTTAACAAACTAATACGATCTTTACTTAAAAGTTTTTTGTGTGTCTGCACCCTTATCCCAGTTGACGTTTTATTATCCAAATTCCTTCCGTACAAATTGAACCCTTCCTGAAGTTAGTATTTATTTTACCGAGGCGCAAGTTACAACAGGAGCGAATTATTAGTAAAAATAAACGAACAACCAAGTTGTACTTTTAATAATATGCCAGCCATCTTGAACAAAATAATCATTGTTCGCGATTTTTATAGGAACACAAATGACAATACCAATACCTATTCTAGTTCAAACTGGGATTAAAATAATCATATTAAGTATTCCAATTCAATCAATTTTAAATATTTTTAGACGTTAAAAGCGTTGTAATATTTTCAAAGAGTCACTGTGCGGAGTTTCTTCTCCATACGAAACTACATTTTGGGTAACTGGAATCAATTCTATTTTCTTGTAAATTTTGACATTTAAAAGTTCCTTTTATTTGCCTATTTGAAATAAATGATTTGACTTTGACTATACAGTAATACTAACTAACCCGGCAAACGTTGTTTTGCCATATAAATGTTTGAGGTGGACCACCCTTATCACTTAAGGGTATGAAAAATAGATTACAACCGATTTTCAAACCTACCGAATATACATATAAAATTTCATAAAAATCGATCAAGCCGTTTCGGAGGAGTATGGCAACTAACATATAGATTAAACTGAAATCCAGCTTTGTATAAAACACTCCTAAAGGAAAATATTACGCCCGCTCTCGCTAATGCCTTGGCCCACGCCCGTCCACAGTGCATTGTTATTTCAGTAAACACAATCGCAGGTGCCACGTTTCCGAACGAACGCGCTTTGATATAGTATTGTGTTTCACTACACATTTTGTACTACGCTTTTAGAATATTTCTCTAAGATAAACAAACATTTATCGCTTTAGATAATCTAAATGAAGACTTTATTTAAACTGACCTATCTTTTGATGAACTAAATAATTTAATTTAGTTTTTGTTCGATTTGTTAATCTTATTTCCTTGATTTTCCAAGCTACAGAAGTGTCTTTAAAGGTTCTTAATCTTAGTAAGAGACAAGAACGTAACAGGGCTTTAAAGGGTTTGAAAGTGTCAGCGAGCATTAGTGAAAGTCTCAGCCGTGGCTTATAGGAAGCTTTGGGAAAAAAGAAAAAAAAAAAAACGTGTGGCACTCGGAGACGGCCGCGGTAAAGCTATTGCATAGCATTTGTAACCTCCATACTTCCTATTTGTCAACGCTACACTTGGGATGATAACGTGATGACATAAAACAAAAATTACGTTCCCATGACAACATCACGTTGTCATGGGAACCGTCATTACATGGTAGGCGGAGTGGGGGGTGTTAGGTTTTATTTTCGTTACTTTACGGAATTTCTTGATTCGGTCGCCGCGCTCAAAGCCCGCGATAAAAGCTATGCAATAGCTTAAAAAAACCGGCCATGTGCGTGTTTGATCACGCACAATAAAGGATTCCGTGGTTGGAATGAATTTATCCAAAAAACAAACTCAAAATTGTAATTGAAAAACATGTTCTCCCATACATCGATATACGTCACGGTCAATTCTCCTTCAAATGTAAGCATGTTATCGCAAATAAAATATATGTGATCAAACTACAAATTAAGGGTTTTCGAACTTATCCTTTATTTGTGCTGTGAGACCTTGCTTCGTGCCAAATTTCCTGATTCTAGGTCAACGGGAAGTACCCTGTACGTTTTGATTTATTTACGAGTATCAAAATATGTCGCATAAATGGCCGTATTTGTTTATTGTGTTTACTTAGAAGCTTGATTTTTTAGAGCACCAAGGAAGGGACTATAAACCTATGTATTAGATATTAATTTCAACTTGATACCTCTACGTGTTCCTGAGAAAATGGGTCTTGACAGACAGACAGACGAACAACGAAGTGATCTTATAAGGGTTCCATTTTTCCTTTTGAGGTAAGTACAGAACGATCTTTTAAAGACAATCTTAGGATGGATTAAGAAAGAAGAAGAAACAATACTACAACTACTACTGCTGGAAGTCAGGTGGAACTTCCATGTAATGGTAATTTTTCTATTAGCCAGCACGGGCACCAGAATCACATTAGGAAGGCGAGACCTTTGCCAGTAAAAGGCAGAAAAAATGGTTCTTTAAAAATATGTACATTCATTCATTCAATTCAGTAGGAATTTAAAAGCTGCAGTACCTCAGGTGCATGCTTAATGTAATGTACTACCAAATGCTGGCATTAAAGGCTCATTGTAACTGAGGCCACCTTGCCTGGTTCAAATTGGTACCAGACTATTTAAAGACCCCCTCGCACCATCCCAAGGTCCAGCATGGAGCCATTAAGACGGTAATCGACGCGCGACAATAAACCGCGCGACCGATTTACGCGCGATTGTGTCGACTCAGTCGCCGTGACGCATTAAAAATCGCAACATAATGAAATAACAAAACAACGTATTAAACGCAAAATGAACGTTTATTGGTTCGTGTGTACATCTATAGTTATTGGTCGTGTGATTTATGGTGTGTATTTGTTGTAGTTATGGATTTGTGGGGATATTTTTAGGACTATTTTATATGTTGCATTTCCTATTACACCGAGCCAATAAAATTTGATAAATACACAAGACTTCAGGAAGGATTAAATAAACCCAAAGACATTATACGTCTAACCATAATCACCAAAGCAAACAAATACTAATTCTCCAATATTTAATTCAAAAGTTTATCTCCCTACAACCACATTGTCATCACGACCATCCATCACAATTCTAAAGTTCATAAGTCTCAAATTTCTCGATCACCGTCCCTATTTACCCACCCAGCACCCTTTACATTTCCATATCTGTCCCACCACACGTCTGCGCGCTCACCTTAAGATTTTAATGAGCAGAGCTGCGTCTGCGCACGATTGTGTTCGGCTACTGTACACACGCGACGTTGCATGACCCCACTCTTTTTCTTCTCCTTCGTTATTACCGTTTTTATGGTCCAGATGGCGATTATTGGGAATTAAAAAATGAGTTTCCATTGACGCTCAACTTCGCTAAGCTTGACCAGATTTCTTATAAACTTTTGGAGACTGAGGAGGTTATTTTTCAAAGTGACTTCACAGAGATTAACTTCACTAATATTTCATGATATTAATGAATGGATAGACACAGTCTACAACTCATCCTTCCCAACTCCCCACCCACGGACCTTGCTTACATAATTAATTATTTAACCATTTTTAAACAGGATAACGCATAGTCTATTAAACGTTAATGAAATATTCATACGGTGGCACGTATTATGAAGTGTGACAGACAAAATTTGCCTACAATAAGTGTAAATAGTTATTAGCAGCGAGTATTTTTAGACCAAAGTGGGAGGTCACATGGATGCGACTAGTGTTGAGTTAAATGTGATTAACCCGAATTCGTTTGGCATTTGAATAGAGCAAACGTTTGCATGGAATTATTGGATGACTTCAAAGTGACCATTATGGAAATAGACTTCAAAACATGAGACCGAATTTATCAAGGTCTCTTTCTGATTTCTTGCTCCAATTTTATAATTTCAAGATGCCGGACACATTACGCACGTCAGACAGTGTTAATTTGAGATAGAAAAATAAGACAGCAGTTCTTCATCACGAGAAAATTCAGATAATGGATCAAACGGATCAAATCTACTTCGAGACAGTTTAATGTAAAAATTCTTTTAAATTCGGAAAGATTAACCTTCCGTGATTTCGCAAGTCAACCGAGTGTTTGAAATAATGAGTAGCCACATCTGGGTACAGAAGCTATTAAACCTTCCGGAACACTCCTATTCCCAGGATTATTCCGTGGCCCGACTATTTATACCCGGGGCGTGGTCAGGACAATAACGACAGTCAAACGGGATGTGGAGGGACAATTTATGACCGGAACTTCTTTATAGAGATTGACCGATTCGAGAACATTTCTGGTCAATTAAGGGACAAGTCTTGGACCCTTTTGGACAAAAAAAGGTTCACAATAGATAAGTGTTGTTAGACGAGAGGCTTTTAGCAAGTTATTTGGTTGTAGGTGCTATTTTTTTCACTTCCGTTGGGACGAAAAGCGTAGTGGCCATCACTTCAGCGGTACGACTCATATATGGAGTAATTGTTTGATTTTGTTTACTTACTATAAAGGTAACGTATTCGTAGATCTCTGAAAGTCGTTACGGGTAGTCAGAAGCCTAAACGTCTAACAACCAGTTTTACCAAAAGATGTCGTGTTACTCAGTAACTGGGTTGTGGAGGTCAGATTGGCAGATGCTCCATGTAAAATACTGGTATTCAGCTGCATCCAGTTAGAGTGGAAGCCGACCCCAACATAGTTGGGAAAAGGCTAGGCCGATTGATAGACCACATATATACAAACTTTATGACCCCATTGAACCAGCAGGGTTTCGAAATATCCTTTCAAAGTGCTTCTCCCTCCAATAAATACACGTTAAGAAGCTTCCAAATCAAAATTCATGTTTCTATTTAGTGTGTTTGCCTAGAGGCTGTCAGTCATTCATGCAACTATTTCAGTGTGAAACACAATAGATCTACAAACAAAATTTATAACACTGAGTGAACAGAGCTCCAATAGTGTCATAACAGTCAAGAAAATTTAAAGAGACTAGTAACAGTAATGTACCGAGTTTAAAGATCACAAACAAACGAAATTATCTTTTAAAATGACTCCACTCATTCACAAGACTTGGACCAACAAAGACTCGAATCCATTTTAAGCCCAAGCTTCGTTACTACGTCGCGATAAATCTCTTTTTCATTTACAAATATTTCTTTCAAAAAATCAATAATTAGTTTCACGACTTTTATATTTTTTTCAACTCTTGTAGAATAAACTTCTGTCCAACACAAATAAATCATTCAATATTGACTTTTGAAGGTTTTATATTTCTTTAAACAATCATTGCTTTAACTTGTAAAAATGAATGGATGGCATAGTATTGACATTGCTCTTGGTTTTCAGTTTGCAGGAATATGATATTTGAGCGCATGTCATTTTTCTTTTGGTAGAATGTGAAACTGTGACTTCATCGTCTCTGTTTCTTAAGGCGTGTACGCACGAACGAACAAAACACGGTGAACACTAACTTCGAACACAGAACATTTTTTTCGTACGTGTGGACATAAATTAGCAAAGCGAACACGAACACCATTTGAACACAGTGCGACTTGTGTTCGCACTCAACCGCTCCATGGATTCGAAATTGGATCGCCACGAACATTTTTGACGAACACAGTGTTCGATGTTCGTTAGTGGTACGCACATGTGAACAAATGTTTTAAGTTCGTGTTCACCATGTTCTTGCGCCTAAATAACCATTTTCGTGGTTTACAACACTCATAATAAATTGTGTCATAATGTCTTCTTAGTATAAGCACACAATACTTGAATCAGAAAGATAAACTTTACATTAAACTATGACCATAAAATCTAAGCTCATCTTAAACATTCTCTGTCCTTGTCACATATTATAAATGAGACAAGGATCGAAACAGTTGACGACGTAACAGCGCCCAAATATCCGATTGATTCCGAACACCAATGTGTATGTTTACATCTCAGAAAAAAAGCTATCGATGTCACGAAATCTCGGAACGTTTAAATAAATATCACATGTCACGATAAAACTTACACTTTTTATAAGTGTTGATATAAATGATAGAGTTATTGCATCTAATTGGCGGAGGATTTCGTGTTACACCCTGAAACAATAGTGAACCACACACGACGCCCAATCACGACTCGATAACGCCTTTGTCTCTACGTCAATAATAATGGTTTTTTCTTTGATGATTTGTGAAGCCAGGACGTTCACAATGAGGACGGAGTGGGATGCGGGCGGCTGAATGGTGCTTTTATTGTGGCCGTAAGCTTTTGTGGCGACACATGTGCGACCCGAGTTACCAACACAATTTCGACGTAAGTGGACGCTAACGGAATCTAGCTATTCACAGGAGAGGCCATTCTTCTCAATATATACATTCTCAAACCAGATTGTATAAGACACGGTAGATAAAGATTAGATAACTCGGCGATAAATAATGTCCCCAATTTATAATTAGATACGAACTCCGAAGCTGTGAATGGCCACAAGATAAATGTAACAACAAAAAGAACAGCAGGTAAGAATGGTGGCAACAACGCCAATGATGCAAAACAACAAACTAATACAACACGCAGCGCGCACCAAGCCGGAGCTAAAAAGGTTGGAACAAAATTAATAGTTGAAGTGGCGCGTTACCTATGCATCAGTTCAAAGGGTTCCAGTTAATGAATCAAACGACAGGCGACTCGCAACACCTCTTTTGTGGCTGGACAAAATTGACTTTGACGGAGCGAACGGAGCCAAAATAACCGATCGTGTCCAACCCATTGTGCGTGCTATAATTAGAACGCTTGGAAATAAACACGTGGTGGCAATTATCGCAGCAACGGGTTAAATGAGGCACCGAGAAACGGTCGTTAATGGGTACACCCATCCGGCGACGAAATCCTTCGCCACGGACCGTGGATAAAGGATTACTGGACTTCCGAGAAAGCGGACGTCTTTATACAACCAATTTCATACCCGATTTTACATTCACCATAACGAGTTGCACAACCGATATAAATAAGACGTAGGAAATAACGAGTTTATTGCACGAGCAAGGAGCCTTTAAATATTGAGACCGGCTTCATCTCAGCGTGTTCCCGTGTGAAGATTTAAGGATCATCCTCACAACCCAACACTGCGTGTGTTGGGTTTGTTCTCAAACATCAAGTGTTATTGATACTCCGACTCGCAACAAGAGAACATAAAATATTGCCACTGGGGTAAAAGAATAGTGTAGTCATATACATCAGAACTTTACTGATGCAAGTGCTTAGTAAATTAACATTTTAAATTTTCGTGGTGCTGTGTGAGGGTTAAGCCGAGGCGTGCCTTGAGGCTCGGTACTCAGGCATTAATCATTTCAGTCGGCCGGCTCGGCCCGGCCGCTGCCATACATCATGCACCCTTTGAGCACAGCAAGTAACTCATTTGTTGAAACGCACCGTTTTGCTTTTATTAACGTCCGTCCTAACATTGTAAATGTCTCAATTCCTTTGACGACTTCCTGCTCATCACTCGTCACCGCATCGGTTCAGGTGCCGATCCAACCTTTTTTGGTGTTTACGACTCCATTTTTATATCGCCCAGTTACAGAAGATTAATGTTGTCGTCAAATCTGACTGGCTCACGGTGTCCGATGTTTTGCAATAAATTATCATTAAGTAACACGTTGTCTCACCTGGACGGGGTTTTATGGTCGACCGGCCGTAAACTCCAGTTAATACGCCGGCTCTAATCTAATCTAAAAGTTCTCTACCTGCTGCTCCCGATATAAATTCCCTCGTAAGACGTAAAAAACTTAGTGAAGTTGGAATAAGGCAATATTACTAATGGAACCGAACGGCATAATACATAAAGGTGCATAAGAAACAAATATGAATTTTATTACTGATTATGCAGTAACAATTTTAATTAAAAATGAGTACAACAAAGTCGATGTTTTGAATTACAGTTAAGTTAAAAAGGTAACACATGCAATTATGTAATAAAAAGGTTTCGCAGCATGTAAAATATTTAATGAACCACTCTATTTTATGGAGTTGGCCAATAAACGTGGTTGACGTTTAGGAGCAAACGGGTAACGTGAAGCGATCGTAATATAAAAGGACACTTGCCTCGCAAGCGAATCATAATAAAATTACATATGTAGATGGATTCGTCTGATATGAAAGCGCTCCGCGTTCAGAGGCTAGATTATGATAAGCGGGGTACTAAAACATTGAAAGGACTAAGTGTGCTGTGCAATGAATGTGCTTAATACTAAATATTAGCAAAGGTAATAAAGACGGATTGGCTAATGCTCCAGTTGCTGTGAGGATAAACACCAGGTCGCATTAATAAAACATTGCGATGTCTATCTTCATAAATGAATGATCACCAATAATATCTTTATTACTTCGGTTAATTCAGTAGACTCGGTATTAATTTATGTGCTTTTAAAAGTAGTATTTGTTCTAGTCTTTTTCTTATTAATGTGAGAACTTTCAACACTGGCTTTACTATATAAAGTTGGAAAGAATTGAAGATTCATATTTAATTGTACTTACTGGGCATGATGATGGTAATGTGTAGCGTGATGCATAGCTGCAGTAGGAGTGCCGGGTGAAGTCGAAGCATGGAAGGCCGCAAACGCCGAGGGGAACTGTAGTGGTAGGAAACCACTGCCTGCACTCCCAGGACCTCCCACCGACTCCCGATCAGGCATTATTTACAGTCCTAGCACTTCGACATGTCCTTCACCACTAACAGTCAACACTTCATCACTTTCTTGAAGTCCAATCACAACCACCAGTTTGTACTTATCACCGTTTACAAAATCTTATGTCAGGTTAATTCCAATCTTATCCCGTCCATCTTCATCACTAACGTCATTATGCACTTATATATTATAATTTTGTGCATCGTTGATTACAAAATGTCGTGTTCTGTCCAAATCGTCTCCCATACTTCCGTTTTCAGCTTCTGAAACAAAGAGATAATTACTGTTAATTATATTTCCGCCTTCAAATTCGGTAGCTGCATTGGAATTGCTAAATTAGAATGTTTTGTACGGTTAAACAAAAAGTGTAAATGGGATCGTGTTAAGATTGCGTGTCTGTGTGTTGTTACTTCAATTGCCTCTATTATGTCTTCATTTTACGAGCGAGCGAGACGAATTACCCGGTTTGTATTAAGTTGTTTGTAACTAATGTACGTGTTTAGACTATTTTATAGTAATATTGTTGGCGTTAGTTTGGCACTCATTAGGCTAGTTTGTATGTTTATTGCTGCTTCGTTAAATACTTTAGCGTCTGTCTGTTTGTCTGCTGGAGATGCATAAAAAGCTATTCCGTTACAGTTCTTACATCATTAACGTTGGCGTAAATCAATTTTGCATGAACAATATTTTATTTTAGCATTTTTAAGTTAACTTTTAAAGTTGCCAAGCTGTTTAGTGAAATTTACGAAACTCGTTACTTAATGGCTACTTAATTACTAGATAGTTATGCTACCAGTAACAGTTGTGCAGCTACTGCTACCACAAGCCTGGCTCATTACTGAGCTTACATAGTTTCATGTTAACTAAGTTTATAATTTGCATGGGGAATAGCACGATTGACACGTAAACATACATTAATTCTTATCATAGATACATTATGTTCCTTTTCATTAACTTTGCCTCTGGTTATGTTGAAACTGCTATTTTCTTGAATAAGGAGCTAGTTGCACCCAAAGGCATACACTAGAAACCTCTAAACTCTAAAGTGGCCATTTGAGTTAACCTGTTATTTTAAAGTGTCTTAGAGCGATACTTTGCTGTTACACTTTAACACTTTGTATTAATGTCACTAGGAATTTTGACTACAAGTGTTAGACATTAATAATTCTGCGGGAGGAAAAAACAAAAACACTGAAGATACCTACTCTGTTCATTAAAGATGATTGATTTGACACATACTAAAGGCTTATTTAAAGAACTGTGAATAATATAAATCGAATGTTGGCAATAGATTCTATTAAACCGCAATTTTTTGTCAAACTCGATTTTAATAAAGTTGTACGCTATGTAAGCTGTAAGATTTTATTTACTACAGAATTTAAATTTACTCATAGAATTTCTAACATGTTCAACCCCTTCACATCTGCAACCTTTAAATCTATTCATGAACTGATGAACTAATTATTTAGATGTGTCTCGAGACGATGAGTTGAGTTCACATCTAATGTTACGCACGACGATATCGACATATCAAGCTATCCATTTCATTTTCTAGTATTAGCTCACCTCGCATTGTATGCGCTTTCGATACAAATAAGAAGTCAGCGTATACTGGAAATGTATAAGCTTGTTATATCGTCCTGTGTACATGAATATATATTTTTCTATTCTCTCCTTTTGCCATAACAACACTTATCAGTTCTCACCCCATACAAGAATTCTTTTAGTCGTGAGTGCTATTACATTCACGAACAACCACATCCAGACTTGTAACCTATTCAACTAACTATGTCTATTCATCCTCAAGCCCTAGAACACGCACTTCTCGTTCAGGATCTTGAGTAAATTCGCCATCTTACATTGTAACATCTACCGCGTTAGTACTATCCATTTTTGTGTTTTCTGCTTCAAAAATGTCAAAATCGATAATGTCTTTTTTTCAAGTTTTAGTATTTGTTGGAATTTATCTTGTAATTTATTGGAATTCCAACATCCTTTTCTTATAACTTCACTCTTATCAACAAAGTTACCTGTTCATTCAGATCTTTATCAGTTATCACATATTCAACAGTATCTTAAGAAATAAATTGTTGATGTATCTGACTCAAGTCCGGTTGTCTTCGGTTCTATCTCGGCAATATTTCATGCATCGTTGTCTCGACCTACATTGTTTTTGCAATTGATGTCTTGTTTGACATCGAGATAGTTGATGTAAAGAAATAGTCGGTTCATTTGTGTCAGTGAGTAGCTACTATGTTAGATGATGGACAAACTCATCATTACTCGCCTTATGCTCTGGTGAAAACACTATCAAATTAATGGTGTCTAAACTATCTTCTTCTTTATGTATCGAGGTAACAGTTTCTGCTAGCTAAATACGTCTCTCTGAGGGATCGAATCCGGAACGAAGTGATCCGGCAGAGAACCAAAGTTATCGACATAGCTCACAGAATTAGCAAGCTGAAGTGGCAGTGGGCCGGCCATATCAGCCGTAGAACCGATGATCGTTGGGGTATACGTGTTCTTGAGTGGAGACCGCGAATTGGCAAACGTAAGGTAGGACGCCCTCAGGCTAGGTGAAGTGACGATCTTCGAAGGGTGGCTGGTAGCAGCTGGATGAGAGTTGCCGAGAATCGAGCTGAATGGCGTGCAATTGGAGAGGCCTATGTCCAGCAGTGGACTGCTATAGGCTGATGATGATGATGATGAAATACGTATAATTTGTGCAATGTTAATGTCAGTTCGTTTTCTTAGGTTATTTTCCTTCAATTTCAATAGTGTTGACCCAGTACTTAGCTACGAGTAGGTATAGCATTTATCATTGATCGAACGATCAGGTTAAGCTACGCTTGCCGCGGTTGGTTTGTGGATGGGTGACCATCTTTACATACCAAGACCCCTCCGTGCATCGGA
This sequence comes from Agrochola lychnidis, assembly GCA_963680765.1. Lineage (NCBI taxonomy): Eukaryota > Metazoa > Arthropoda > Insecta > Lepidoptera > Noctuidae > Agrochola > Agrochola lychnidis. Next base: position 10,930,212 of record OY796873.1, read on the forward strand.
AAGCACGTTTTAAGCCGTTGGTCCCGGCTGTCATTTATAACCTTTGACAGTTCTTACGGGTCGTCAGAAACCCGAAAGTCTGACAACCAGTCTCACCAAGGGGTATCGTGTTACCCAGTAACTAGGTTGTGGAGGTCAGATAGGCAGTCGCTCCATGTAAAATACTGATATTTAGCTGCATCCGGTTAGACTGGAAGCTGACCTCAAGATAGTTGGGAAAAGGCTTATAGGCAGATGATGTTCATAAAGTTCCTTTAAAGTTCAGGTCTAACGGTCAGTGTATCATTCCAAAATGTTTTGAAAGTATCTGAGAGAAAGTTGAATCAGAAAAATGATGATTTTAATCCGAAATTCCGAACAGATCCGGAAATCTTCAAAGATAGTATCTTCATATTTTAATAACACAAATTAACTATAATTATACTGATGTATAAATATTTACTTGTCATAAAGGCACTTGACAAAAAATGTCGTTTGAGCCAAATCTGTCATCTTTTAAATCTGCTTTACAAAACAACTTTTTAATAAAATAATTATTTAGTAATGAAGTCTTCATTACCCTTGCTTGCCTTTTAAAAAGCTTTAATTACCCTAAAAATTACATAGACATGGGAAAACGGCCTTAATTGCGACTGAATCTCGACAAGTCGTGGTGACAAAAAGTCGTGCGACAAATTGAGAGAGCCGTACGAGTTCAGAGTCGTCATTATCACTTACGGCGAAATTGGGTGTGGTGTCTGTTGTAGCGGGTATTAAAAAGCTTTTTAATTATTGGAAATGTAAAAGAGAAGAAAGTTTTGTTGTCCCCTCAGAAAACATTGACAGCTGAAAATGATTTTTATTTTAATTTATGCCAAATCTGCATGAAATTGTCTTTTATCGCGCCAGTAAAGTAGGGAAATTAATTTAATTAAACTTTGAAAACTCAATCGATGGTTGATTAAAAACAATGGAATGCTCGATCGCTTCAGCTTATCACTCTTCCACTATCACATAGGTTACCATCAGAAAAATTCCTTCCGTAATTAATGAAGATGTGATTGTTAGGGACGTGACTCGAGCATTGTCCTCAATAAGGCCACGAGTTATACTCGAGTAATGAATCGATCGTAAAACCCGATATCGATATATCGATACTCATTTTCATTCAATGAGATTTACGATGTTTATGCATGCAAAATTGGCGGGCGTTTCGAGTGTCGACTTTTATCGGCCATTCAAAAATCGAATCGTGAATTTTGAATTTCGTATGCGTCGGATTAATGGTGAATTTTATTCTTATTTTGTGCTTTGTAAAGTGTCAAGTGATTTCGAAGTTTTTATATCAATCATAACTTTCGCGAGAAATTAAAATTGGCAAGAGAAAGTGTTAGTGGTGACGCCTACACAATTATTGATAAGAAGTCCTTGTGTTGTTGAACTTTCTAACAAGTATAATGCATCGTCCTTGTACGTAATTGGTAGTACAATTATAATAAATGGCTCTATTGATTTTTGTGAATATAGATGAACAATTTACATGCAAAGCTTTAGATATTTCTCTTAAATTAGTAAGTAGATGTAAATCTATTCATAAATTAAAACAATTCCAAGAAAGAAGATAAAAAAATGAACACCTCTTTTACATAAATAAAAAAATAGCGTTATAAAATATCGATAATTCCATCGATACTTTCACATCGCTATCCTCAAAATGAGTGCGGCAATGCACGGACGCATGCCGCGTCTCTTAATACGGCCCTTAATTACGATTTAATTGTTTTTAGCGGCGGAATTGTTCCGAGCCCTTCTCAGAAACGCAACCGGACTGAATCGATGGTGTTTTTAGTTGCATTGCGATCATTCTAGAACCTTAATCAGACGAATATTTTCGTCAAATTAACGTACGTTTGTTTTTAAACAAGGAATACGGCCTCGTCTATTATCTCCTGACTTCTAACACTCATTTAGATTCGTTTTATTTTGCATAGTTAACTTACAGATAAGACAGGTCAAGTTATTTCTATTTGATTGTGTAGTTTCTAGATTACTCATTGAGGTTAATGCTGAAAAGTTTATGTTTATGCTATGTAAAACTCTCAATTAGCTGTTATTATATCGCAACCACCTATTAAGAATTTAAATAGTAATAAAGCATGAAATTAATGGTACAGAAATCAGAGAGACAAAACCAGTTTATCGATATCGATAAATTACATGATCTAGGAACAGGACAGCTCTATTAGTCACGGATGGGGTGAAAGGACAAGTTGTTGAACAAAAATGGAGACATAACTTTTTAATTCGTATTTGTAAAACACATTAATATGAATTGTTGACAATTGTTAATTACAATTTCAATTAATCTGATGACTCACTTTTTGTTCGTGTTTAAATTAAATTAAGTAACTGTAATTATAAAAAAATATACAGTTTTGTCGTAATTAGTGTACAATTTGATGGTATCTTACTGAATCATATTAATGCGTGATATTATTTAATTAAAAGATATGAAATATGTAGTATACTCCTGTCGTCATTTATTTGATTGAAGTTTCATAGTTGCGTAGAATTATTTTTATCAAGTACTAGCGGACGTCACGCGGTTTCACCCGCGTAGTTCCCATTCCAGTGGGAGTACGGCATACAAAAACACAAACATACAAACCTTTCCTCTTTATAATATTAGTATAGAAGTATAGATATAGAAAAGCATAAAGCTACGAATTTGCCAAAAAAATTCAGTTAACTTTTTTAGGAGAAAATCTATCTGTGTCTTCATGTCTATGTTATAAATATTATAATGATGAAATTTTTCAGCAAATCTATTTTGTTGCATTTTTCAACAAAACTGTCCCTCCAGTATTGCAAATCAAAACGTCATGCCAATCAATTACATTTAAAATAAATACAAACTCGGCCACGATAACGAAAGACTTTTAAATCTGACTTCAACTGACAATTAATACTGTCAATCAAGTTAAAAGGTTCAATTAAAGTGCAGGTATCCCTGTATGACAGGTTTAGGTTCAGAACCTGCTAAGTACCTGTGTAAATCTGTAATTATATCGTTTATTATGACTTGTATTAATGGTTTTGTAGATGGTAGCTTTAGTACATCGGAGGAAAGAGTGATGCAATTTGGAAAATTCCCATGTCCAGCAGTTGACTGAGAGGTGATTAATTTAACACAAAAATATCATGGACCGACTTTTAGGCCGAGATCTATATACGATACTTAGCACGTACCTACTTTGGCTAAACGTTATTCCTGTCACGGTCGCCCAACTGTCAAATAACAACTGCACGCTCAGCATGACCATTGACCCGTAACAGCTGTCATTTGTAGATCTTTGACAGTTATTAAGGGTCATCAGAAGCTCGAAAGTTTGATAACCTGTCTTACCAAGGGGTATTGTATTACCCAGTAACTGAGTTCTGGAGGTCCGATAGGCAGTCGCTCCATGTAAAATATTGGTATTCAGCTGCATCCGGTTAGACTGGAAGCCGACCCCAACAAAGTTGGAAAAAGGCTAGGCAGATGATGATTCTCAGCATGGCCACAGTAGAAAAGGGTTTTGTCGACGGAAGAATAGACAAAATGACAGATTGTGATTGTTTATCTGTCATTTTGTCTATTCTTCCGTCGACGTGCTACGCCTGCTGCGAGATAAAAACGGGAAATAGTCTAAGTTAAAGCACGATATATCGGACTAAAAGTCAATCTTAGTTATCTTTAATTCATTTTCAAGGAAAACTTCGTCAGGGAATCTGCCAACACTCACTGAGCTACCATAATGATCAATGCTCGTTACTTTCCTGTTTGAGAAGAAGCGTTTGCCTAACAGCGGGACAATTACAGGCTGGTATATTACAAGGGATAATACTAAACTTCCGAAAATAATACAAAGTTTCCGAAAAGTCAATATGTTGTGCTACAAAAGTTAGTGACAGAAACGAATCGCTGCAAAACCGACACCACGTAGTCTTGTCTGCCCTACCCCTAGAGTGTAATTTAACCCCGCGTAGGCGCAGAGGGGCGAGCCGGCCAGCAAGCCGAAACTGCGGTGGTGAGCGGAGGGCGAGCCGGCCAGCAAGCCATCTGCGACGATAAGCTCGTGTGGGACCGCTGGAGTCTCGCAGCGCCGGAGCCGTGACAGAAACCATGCCTGCTGCATATTGCATGCTCGCTTGCATGCTGCATGCATGGTGTATGCTTGTTTGAAAAATATTACGTCAGCAAATTCTGTATTGATTTTTTGGAATTTTCAGTATTTTATTCGGTCATTTCAGTATTTTATTCGGTCGTTTCTTTATTCGTATTCGCATATAAGTTGTCGGAAAATTAGTATTTATAGCAGTGAATTTAATTTTTTTCCGGGGCGTTTATTACTACCCTATTACAAGTCTGAGTGTGTTGAATATGCTCTCAACACTTTTCCATACAATAGTGAACAAGGAACTACAATTCTGGGTATAAATCTTTACAAAATAGGCGAACTAGGTACCAGCACAAGTTAGGTTACCTTTTGTATTACCACATTTGCACAACGTCTTACCAACGTTATACAATAGTGCACAACAAGCCTTAACCAGCTAGCAATGAATCAAAAAATCTTTATAAAGAGTACAATAGAGATATTTTCTTATACTAAGTCTGATGATGATATCAAACTGTATCACAAATGGCCGCATTAGCATGATGATCAGCATGTGCAATAAAATAAGGAAGATGTAATATATCAATGGTAATAGGACGGTTGTATGCGAAAATTCTTTGTTGTAGAGGTACATTTGTTGTGATTTTTTTAAAGATTCTTTTGTCTCATAATAGGTTTAAAAAAAAACAGTGGCACTCCGGGAGTGCCGACAGAAGTGAAAACTTGAAAAAAAAATCGGCACTGCGGTAATCAACGCGTCGAGGTCTTTTACTCCACGGTGTCGGTAACAGGTCGCAAAATCAATGGTTTAGTCCCATCTCAAAAATGCCCAACGCGCCTTAAGAAGTTTTCACTTCAAAAACATGAATCTTTGATCCTTAAAACTGTAAAAATGAAAGCGAAAATTTCCAAAATATCTAGACCTGTCGACTGTCCTAAGATTTTCGGTAAAGTATCATTTTCTTCACATGTGTGTGTGTGGTATGTTCGACACGACTTCCCTATGACAGCCAAGCTATTTCCCTATTCAGCCCTACATATTTTCAAAACAAAATCTTTAAAGAAATCAAAGTGAACCTACAAATTATAATCATCTCTTATCATCCAACATGCAGAATACATAGAAAAACAATTCACAATACAAAAACAATGAACACAAAACAGATCACGCGCAACCTTACAAAGACCTTGATTTTCACTAAACACAAACTAATAAAACTATTAATTAATATTCAGTAACAAATAACGTCACCAAACAAGTGCGCCAAGCCACTCCAAACTTTGTTATAAGAGGCAATTAGCCCCCTGCTCACGAACTCATTGCTCCGACATTGCCTATAAGTCAGGACACAATAGGACCACTCATCATTTGATATGGCCTCAGCTTGCTCGAATGTGTTTTGAACGCGAATCGTCGTATTAGAGAGCGTTTAGTCTGTCTGCTCACTTGCGATTTGTAGCGTCGTAAAAAACCGTGAAGGACTTATGGGCTGTCTGACGCTTTTGTCGCAATGATGTCTCATTGTCATGGCGGAACAGTATCTTTTTTTGTTCGACAGGACAGTTTCTTCGCTAGATGCATTCGAAATCTTGTAACGGCAAAATAGACTAAAGTCCCCGTCACGAGAAGCTATAAATTTTGTAAACACACATTCAGGGGTTTGCAATCTTTGGGTAAAATAAAATAAAAACAGTTTTGTACTATTTTTTTACAGGGATATAATTATATTAACACACACATCTAATTACAAACAAACAATATAACCTAATCCGCAAAAACACCACAAACAAACAGACGCATTCGAAACTCGAAAGACAGCAGAGACAACATCAGCGTGAACTTACTTCAAAATCGTGGCTCAAATGTTTACGTTCCATGAATCAGATGCGTTCCAGTACCACAAAATCTTAGACGACAGCGCTTTATATCGCTAAAATATAACCCGATCAAGTGAAATTGCTCATTAGTTTCGTATAACACGTACGTTACTTTGACTTCATTGAATTTGGGATTATTTGTTGTTGATTAAATTGTCGCTACGTAACTTGGTAGAAGTTCTTTATTTACAAAAATTATAGCTTCTCGTGACGGGGACTTTTACAGTGTGATTCTTCATAATGTGCACATATCGAAATGAAGGAATCTATGCTTAATTCGAACGATAGAAAATATGTTTAAAAAATCTAAATATTTTTATACTTTTTATGCAATAAAAAAATTGTAACAAAACTGTGTAACTTTTAAACTAAATCATCTATCGCGATAAAACAAACTCCATAATGAAGTAATTAGGCGTCCACATGAAATGAAAATTGAGAAAAAAACTACCCTCAATTGAAAATAAACATGTTTTTTAGCAAAAATCTATATTTTTTTCATAAATTTTCACAATAATTGTAAAATTTATAAATAAGATGCCAAAGAGAAAAAAAAAATATAATTTTTTATACACACAATTTAAAAAAAAAAACGTGTGGCACTCGGGGACTGCCGCGGTAAAGCTATTGCATAGGATTTGTAACCTCCATGACAACATCACGTGGTCATGGGAACCGTCATTACATTTACATGGTAGGCGGAGGGGGGGGTGTTAGGTTTTATTTTCGTTACGTTACGGAATTTCTTGATTCGGTCGCCGCGCTCAAAGCCCGCGATAAAAGCTATGCAATAGCTTAAAACATTTTTTTAAAAATATTTTTTCCGTCGATAAAATTAAACATTGATTCCCTCATTTCGATATGTGCACATCATGAAGAATCACATTATGAAGAATCACACTGTATACTCTGATCCAAAACAATTTTATTGAAATGTAAACAAATGGCTTGGAAAACGTACCTGTGGCAGTTTGTAGTGCCACTGACAAATTGAATCATTTGGTTTGGTTATTTGACTACTAAAACCCAAAATTCTATTTTTAAATCACCTTTAAGATGTTTTTTGATTTGACAAAGACAATGGAGGTTAAAACTTAAATTATTCGTCAATGATTTTTCAATTAAAATTTAACAACGTTATTAAAATAATATTTATTGGAAAAGTGGTGTGAAATGAAGTTGAAACCTTTTAAAGAGAGATAAATGTATTACTAATTCTCATTAGTAATTAATTGCGTAAGAATTTAACCTGAACAGGTTTGTTTACAATTTTAACAAATTATAGGAAACAGATTATACGTTTTTAATACGTACTTTGTCTTAAAACAGATAAAGCAAGATTCATGTAACATACCTACGTTAATTATCTCCCTTCAAAACAAAATTAATTGCATTAACCATCACAACCTAACTACAGAGCAATTAAAACTCGATCTAAACCCTCCTCATAAATCGAAGCAAAATTATTTAATTTAACACCAAGTTTAATAGATATCTTAATTCATTTCTCGTGTACCACAACTTTATGGTCGAGATCCTAGATCATCTTAAAGCTTTTATAGGCGACTCTCAGATTTTCTATTAAGAATATACTAGCTCTGTTAAAACCGGGCCATTTATTATGGCAATAAACTGCTTGACAACTAACTACTGGATCAAGGTAAATTAAATGGAAGTATGATTATATTTATCATGGGTGCGAAGTTTCTCTTGTTAGTTTTTGATGGCGGTAAATAAGGTATTACCAACTTATGAAAACTTAATAAATAAACGGACACAAGCAGTTCAAATCCGATACAGCCTGTCCCTTGCTGTCCTCCCCCAGCGACGCCCTAAGCCGAGGTCCACGTCCCACAGGGGAGTACTCTTAGCATGTAGTCGCTTAGTTTCTATGCCCTGGCTGGAGGCCTTAATTTATTCAGGCAGCCACAAGAAAGTCCGGTAAAGCAGCTGATAACCTCCTAGGTTAACCTGCGAGCTGCCACTCGAAAATAATAAAATAAAGGTCAAATGCTGATGAGGAGTCGTATAATAAGATAACTGAAGTTTTCGTCAGTGGTCTTCTTATAAGATTCCTCCAATAATGAAAGGTTATCCTAGTTGATGACAAAAATTCAAAGGCAAAAATGACCGAATTTAGAAGAACTTAGCGAGGTAATAAGGTTAATGGCATTAGCATAATAAAAGGAGAAAGAGGAAAAACACAATTAATAATAGAAGAAGGAATCCGAATTTTAAAAAAGTCGTGGAACACCCCGTTGAAACAATGTTCTGTTCGCTAATTAATAAAATGTATACTAGATGGCTCTGCATTAAAAAACAAAAATTTTTGACACTTGAAACTGACTTTTTCGGACATAACAGTTTTTCGTTACGTTACGATTTCTGCCAGTTTACTCCTACGCAAGCCGCGATAAAGAACTTGGTTCCAAAAACATCCTAACTGGGATTAAAGATATAGCTTGACCAACAAGTAACTTTCGCCGTCCACCTAACCAAGAATCCGTTCAAGCCACGTCCCAAATTTTCGAAACAATCCAGCCCCGCCTATCCGTGGTCACATACGTCAAAGCCAATCCCTAGAACAGTAACCTAGCGGCTAATCCTTTCATCAGCAGAGTTAGCATTCGCGGTATACTGCGTAGGGACAACCATAAATTATAATGAGTTTCAACGCCACGCCGCGCGTATATGGCCCTTCGAAGCGGTGTCAACTCACTCAGTACGTGCACGTCCGGCATTATAGAGTCTGTACTGTAGCTGGAGATAGGCTTGGCCATGCTAGAAACACGTGTTACCTGATTTAAATTGTGTAGTTAAGCCTATCTATCCGGATGTAGGAACAGCTTTAGAATTAGGAAGTTTTATAACTCGCTCTTAAGGACGACCAAAAGCACTTTAGGACAATGATATCACCAAAATCACGGGAAACACCTGAATGACGGATGCTTGATGCCAGGACGAAATAATTATAATGATATCTCGCTCTTCAGACGATGGTACTGTTTTCTCAGTAGCCTTATAAGAGGGTGATAAAGCAAATTTAAAGTATACCTACGAAGATATCGTTTAATACTTCCATTTAATTTTATAGCCTATAAAAGATTAATGAGATTAAAAACGTAGCAATGGCTGAAGTCTCAGCTATAAACACTGAGACGAAAACTGACGGTTTTACTTCCATAAGTCAATTCATTAAGAAAGCTTCTCTTAACCTTATTTAAAATAGGTATCTTGTTTGATATTATATCGGCTAGTGTACACCAAACTTTTCGCTTCAGCTAGTGAATAGGCACGTATACATGTTTATAATTTATTATATTCATAAATACGCTGTATTGTATTGTAAATGTAATATTTAAATAAAAGCATTTAAATACAAAGATTACTACTTAATTTGAAAGCCTTTGACTGTCTTGGTTAATATAAGGAACGATCTGGGTAGAGATGTCATGTATTTATGTCTTTAACTCCATTAGATTTAAATATATGTATATTTCCATTAAATATTATGATGTAAGGGTTAACATTTTATAAATAGTTAAAGACGATATTATTAAGAGAGCAAAGGGTGTAAGTAATGAAGATGACGTAAATGATATGGTAAAGAAAATCGAAAAACAGAATATAAAACAGCTAGAAATTAAAGTAAAATGAGGAATCAATCTGAAAATGACGAAAATAAACAAACAGTTACAAATAGGTACTTGAAGAACTAAACAAATTAAAGAACCTTCTGAAACGCAAATTGTTTTTTGCACAATCAAGAAAATTAGTATTCCATATATGTATACAAAATTGTTTCTTAATCAAGTATGCACTTCGATTAAATCGACCGTGACTGTCATGACAGACAGACTGACAAAAAAGGATGATAACACTCAGTTATTCCTTTTGTTTAAGCGGAATTAAGTGAGTCATCTAACTGTTATTCGGATTACGATCTTATTGAATTAATGCTACGCCAATAAAAATACATTTAACAAAATCGAAAAAGGTTTATGATTTTTGCAACTTGTGATCTGTCAGTGTGTGAAACAATTTTATTAACTCTAAACTCTTTACTTTTGACAAATGTAGGATTGAGTACGCTTTTAAGTTTATCGTTATTTTACTTGTCATTTATCATAGCAATATAAATGCGATTTTATGTCCACACTTTATCAGGATTATCGTCATGTAGATCTACATCTACAACTCGTATAATTGCGTCTATCGATGTTACCAAAGAAACATGTATTTGCAGCTGCAAAACATTTACAACTATTCTAACCGCGATACTTTTTATTATTTTACTTTACCATCCTTATTTTGCAGATGTCCTAAGCTACAAATATTCTGTAGGCACAGCTTTGGCACATGTCACGGAACCGTTGCTTGTGTCACTTTTGCGACTACATTCGCTACATTTGCACTCAGCATTTCAATAAGCTCAACCAGACGCCATAAGATATAGGTATATATTATTACAGATGCGTATTTCGGTACTATGTTCATTCACAGTAAAACTTTATTTATGTTTTCTATTTTTTATTGCTCATCGCCGTCGACTACTTAATGACTTGACGCCTCTGTCTACAAAATTAATCTGTGCGGTTCCGAAAATAGATGCAGACTTGAATTAAGAAACAATAAAGTTGAAATTAAGTATGGAGCGGCCGTAAAGACATGTTTGGTAATGTTTGGTTAGCGTATTCACGCCACGGTGAAGGAAGTGAGGAATAAAACTAGCAGCTCCGAATATAAAGCTGGACAATAAAAATTGTAGGTGAAACTTATTTATTTACATTATAAATTTATTTTTACACATTGATTGGTAGTCATTTTCTGGATTTATAGGCAGTGGAACTAGCCGCTTTATTGCTTTCTTTATGGCCCGTTTTTTAGGAACTATAAATTTTACTTCTTTTTTTTCTAAATGGGGAACGAATTTTAATCCGTTTAAAGCAAACTTTAGGAATGAGCTCGACATGTGTAACAGGATTCTATCTGACACGTTATTTCTTTGACATTTTTATGGTGGATAAAAGTTTTAGACAACTTTGATGGTCTTTTGATAGCTGTTGTAAATAAAATAGTATCATTTCGGTATATTTGTTTTTGGTCGGTCCTTTTGTTCGGTCTGGTTTGACAGGAAGTCAATAATTAATGGGAAACTAGTGGCTATCATGGGCTAGTTTGAAATATACTTTATTAATAGTATTACACTGTGTTTATTTCCTTTTGACCTCACAATACAGTTTATTCATACTGCTACTTCGTCAACTACTTATCTAAATCCGTAAAATTGCAAATGGAGCTAAAAATATAGTTCCAAAATACTCATTTTCTTTTACAATGCGATGATGGATCGCGGCCAATTCCGAGTGCGTGATTTTTATTGATTCTCGTCTATATGGCTGCGATAAAACATTTATATCAGTTATTTATTTGTTCCCTAAATAAACCACTTTCCGCTCGCTTTGTATAATTTTGTCTTCACTTTGAAGGGCAGGTTGGTTGCGAAATAGATGATATTTATAATGTTAATCTGAAGATATTCTACCACTTTAGTTGGTCTTTAGAACGTAAACTAAAGTTTGAAACAACCTCTTCTTGAAATGACTCAAGATATTTTTGATTATTTTATTTTAATCAAATATCTTTTTTACAGCAAAAGAAAAGGTTTTGTCACTTATCAAACTCACTCAAAGTATTTATTTCAATTAAACCATTTACAGGCACTTTTGAACTGTCAAGGAGTCAGTCAGTCAGAAATATGAAGCTATGTGTTGTGTTAAGTATACCAACGCTGGAACGTGTACAGATGTAAAAGGCGATAAACAATTTACTAAATAAGAAAATATAACTAATCATGATAAGCAAGAAGAAGGAGCAAATAAACAAGACAAGGAAAACTTTGACATTGAAGTCAATAGTCCCAAACTTGAAGCAAAATTGTCAATGTAAAATATGCATAGCTTTGACTTGGATCTACAATAATATTGACAGTCGTAACAAATGCGATATTGACTAACAATACAGAAAAATATGCCGAGTGTTGTGACTGTAATCTTAATTAGTGGAAACAAAGGTAAAATGGACAGCATGACGAATTCAACAGAAGTGTTGAGGTGACCGAACGGAGTATTGAAAGACAAAATATTCGTTTAATTTTCGTACCTACTAAAAATATTGGTTTTAAAAAGATAACCACATATATACAGACAGTAGTCATCTATTTGTTATATACAACGTGTAACGTTAAATGCACAAAACCTGAAAATAGTTTGATCAGAATAACGAGCAGAATCAATTGAACCACTTTTTAATATGGGCCACATTTTTCAAAGCAAATCTTCATTAAAAACGTTGCCGTGTCTATTTATTAATAGGTCAAGCCATCATATATGCAAACCCGTCAAAATAGGTAAACAAACACAAATTGTTGTCGACCAATTTAAATTTTCTAGCTTTTATTTCAATGCAAATACGAATCTTACGAACTAAAACAGCACATAAAACCTTTGCAATTTTTTAAATGATTTTTTTCTCTCTGAAATAGGTCAATTGAATTAAAAATCTGTTGGGGTGTCTGAGGTTTTGCGCATTATTTTTTAAAGAAGAAGTGTTGATGAGAAGAAGGGATGAGAGTGAAAAAAATTTGATACATCCAATCGCGGGCCACAAGAAGAATCATACATTCCGAACTAAAATGGTTTAGAAACTATAAATCCAATTGATCGTCCTAATTCCATTAAAATCAAGGTCATACATGTACAAGTTTTTCACCGTGACGTTGATGTAATCAAATAAATTACTAATTCAATGTGTGAATTGGTGTTGGTAGGAGAAAATTTACGACTTAACGGAAAACTGATTACATTCAAACGATGTCTAGAGGTGTCCCCTGAATAACTTGAAGTATACTCCTTGAACATACAGATAAGATGGATGGTAGGATAAGATTTATTAGCTTTTCCTTTTTGATGGTGACATTTAGGGTACTAAGTGGAACAGCTCCTTGGCAGGAGCCTTGAGCAACTTGATAGTTGTGAACAATCATGAATTATAATGCTTATAGAAGATATATTACAAGTTTGCAATCTACCCTTAGCCAATTAATCATTCTGTAAGATAAAGACGATCTCTTAAAAAAATGGATGCATCCCACAGGCTTTAAGAGGAGGCTCCCTGAATTGTATGTTAATTTGCATTAATATTCTGTAACAGCATAAAATCAAAATGGAACTTTAGTATATGATTCATTTGATCTTTTTAACCGACTTCTAAAAAGGAGGTTATATGTTCGTAGCGTATGTTTGTTTTTTTTTATGTTTATCCTCCGATTTCTCCGTCATTTGTAGCCCGATTTTGAAAATTATTTTGTTGTTTGAAAGGGTATGCTTTCATATTGGTCCCATATAAATTTTATTAACTTTGCTTGGGTGGTTTTTGAGTTAGCTACAAAATACGTATTTATTTCTCACTTAGTAGATGATATCATAAGTTCCTGTCACTGGTAGCAAGTAGTGGTATTCGAATGTGTGTGGGGTAGGTACCACAACTAAAAGTGAAAAATAAAAACTTAAAAGAAAAAAACAACCGTGTTCCAAAAAAATCACTACAAAGTGAAAAATCTTTAATTTCGGAAGTCGGTGGCAAAAAACGAAAATACAAAACCCAAGACACTGACTTCCGAAATTAAAGTAATTTTTCACTTTGTAGTGATTTTTTTGTAAAAAGTTTTTTCTTTCCATGTACTACAAGACAGTTACATAATTGTAACATTTTCGCTCGATAAATTTTTTATTCTTTATTATCCAGCCACAAGATATTTTCTCTCTAGATCAATTGAAATTACTTTAGTTACGAAATAAGAATTGAGACTTACGCCATTTAGTTTTGTGCTCGATCACAATCAAAGAGCGCACGCGATTTTCAACTTTATTACTGATGTGTTAGCATTTAGCACATATCGGAGTGGCGGGGTGCATGAGGGCGGAGCTTGCGTGGAAATTGTCGTTAGAGTGCCTGGTCTTAAGCTTTTGGGGCTAATATTGAAGATGTTGAATTAAATAACACAACCTGTGGGTTATTAGAATTTTGTCTGTCTATAGCACCTTACTCTAATCTACCTTTTTAAGGAGATCAGAAAATGGTATGTGCAAACCCAAAAACATATGCAACAAAAACTTCGCCATGCGAAAAACCAACCACGTCTCGCAAATTAACCCCGCTACAGCCCACACATTACAATTATTTCATTACAATACACGCTTGGCATCCACAATGAACTCATTCGATTTATGAATCGAGAACCGAAAAAGATCGATGTTTTGAATCCAAAATCTGTTCGCATACTCAGACGACAGGCGGTAAAGTGGTGATAAATAAAAAAATTCATTGTCTTAGTGATGTCCGAATTACATGCGAGGCGTAGCGATTCGATGCGGATTTACGCGACTTAAATGTAGTATGTGTTAAGTTTTATGGCGCCCCTTCTTTACTAACCTATGCATATAATTTGATTTAATTGCACAACATTTTCGACAAAGCATTGTCTTCCTTATGAAGTCGTCATAGTTTTGCCTGTTGCTTCATAATTTTCTATAGTAACTGACTCATGGCTGACAAATTGTATGTCTCAATCAAAATGGTACAGCATTTTTCTATGATATATTAAATAGTTTAACATCTACGTTACTATCTTTAACACCCACGTTGTCGGCGTTAAACACAGTAATATTGTAATTAACCCCAGTAATAGAAGTAAGTTCATCTTAGTAGTTGAACGGGTCAGGATTTGAACTTCTGACTTTGGTCTGAGATAGATAACTTATAATCGAGGAAGCGTGATCTCCCAGCGCATGTGGATAATTAAGATTGGTTCCTATTTGATGTTATGGCTTAATTAGTAATGATCTCTAGACCACCCAACAAGGAATAAAGCTAGATGTTTCAGTCCATGACATGAAAGAAGACGAAGAAGATAAACTGACGACAGAAAATAAAGAAGATGAAGCCTAGAAAGTAGAGGAAGTTTATTAGGTAGACAAATCCCGGCTTGATAAAGCTAAGCATAATGATAGAATCTAAAAATGTTAAATAATGAAACTAAAGAGACAACACACCCAGGCTATATGATTATCTAACTAAGGACGTACATTAAGTACTATTCTGTGAGTGCACGGACACTCCCAAAAAACCTCATTACATCACTGTATTACCGATTTCTCATTCCAAACGTATAATACTGCACAATGCACATACAAAATAATCCAACACTATTTGATCAACACCTTCAAAGTTCAAACAAATTGAAAACATTTGATCTCCATTACTCCTGCGTTCAAGCCTAACAGAAAACCGCACAATACAAATTACGTGACGCGTGCGCAGGTTAGGTCTGCGGTTAGACTGGATTCTTTTATTTCTAGTTCTAACTGAGCGTGAACAGTTTGACCGCAAACTGCAGAGTGTGGTTCGATAACAATAGAGGCAGAATTGTTTTGAATTTGAACATTTTCTTCTGTTGGATAAATGATAAAAGCTGATGCGATTTTGGATAGTTATTTGCGAAGAGATAAAATAGATGTTCTTTATTTCGGAAAGTCAATTTGGGATGCATTTTAAAAAGTGTTCGCCAGTGACGATACCTACATTAAAAAATTATATACTATGTCATTATTATCCTTATTGAAGATTAGGTTAGCAAATCTTTCCAATACACATACCATGAGCAAAATCTATTGCATATAGGTCATGCTGTCAGGAGAGAAAAAGAAGATTTGCTGCAGAAAAGACAACAACAATATGACAGATACCAAAATAAAGGAAGAATTCTTGAAACTTATTGGACTCTGGTAAAAGTCGACGAATTCAAAAGTTCAAATTCAAAAGTCATTTATTCAAACTAGGCTGAGAATCAGCACTTTTCAAACGTCAAAATTACATAAGACAGTCCCCCAAAACGCCCACCCTTCACCACTTCCTAGTGCCTTTAGCTGGGAAGAAAAAGTGGCGCAACAAACTTCCCCAGCAGCACAGCTGTCTGTTCAAGTTAGAAAAATGATTCCATACAATAGTATGCAAAATAACTTACATTATGCAATATGAATGTTAATAAATAAATGTAAACTAACTTTAATAGCAGAGTTGTACTAAAAACTCAACATATATTAATAGCACTACTCATTTTAACCATCTGCGTAACATATCAAGACGTAGACTGGAAAGTAATTCAATATACATTTAATAAATATTTAATAAAAAATATAAGGCCAAAGCGATAAGGAAATACAGTCAACAGTGTGTTGTGTAGCATGCGGCCTCCGTGTCAAAGGTCCCAGGTTCCTATCTCGATCAAGTCACGCACCATTATCTAAGTACTGCCACCGTGTGTCATGAAGATAAATTTTGTTGATGATGTTGTTATGTTGTTTTAATACTGTGAAGTTTTATAATTTTTACAGCAGTTTGTAACCCCGATCTCTCTATCTGGAATTCTGAAAACCGCGCCAGTCTGAACGTGGTACAGGTCACTGAAATCGTTCATAAAACATGTTATGGGGAAAAACTCATTTTCAAAATAGCTTTAAAGGGCAAGATTTTAAATTGCCTTCGGTAACATACCTACTGTAAAACTCACATTTTATTTGCAAGAAAATTTATCTTCATTGATGTGATAAAGTCATGAATTCAATGTTATATCGGTTATGAATCTTATTTTGTAGTAACAGTTAATGATAAAAGATTATCTAGAAAAAACTCATTTGTATACATATTTCGGAAACACTTTTTTTTTTTGGGTGGGAATATATCAAATAAATTCTCCCGCAGCGGGAGAAGAGTCTGACACACGCTCCACCCAGAGCGGCTCTGGGTGGAGCGTGTGTCAGACTCTTACTGACTAAAACTCATCCGTGTTCCTTCAGTTGCCTGTATGTTGCCAGGGTTCCCTTTCGGACAAACCCGCAACTCCGGAGGTCACAAATGTCTTAGTGCTTAAAGGTATTATTAATGATAATTCTCAAACTTCTTCATGTCCCTACACATATTCAATACACACACGTTACATTCAATTCATCAAAGACTAAACCAACAAAAAACAGACAAGCCAAACCAGGATTACAATATCATCTGACAGCAACAAATACCTAACATTACATAACATTTAAAACGAACGTCAAATCTTATAGAATAATCCAATAAAATATAGGCCTTAAGTTATTTTACAAATGAGTATACATGTTTAGTACAAAAAGTATGTAAATAGTTAAAAAAACACAATAAATTGAGTGTCGCCGGCGGTTTTTATCTCGTTTCTAAGAAATGGTTCTAGCGGTTGCGTCTGCGCATACCGAACTCGGTCTCCTACCTGATTAAGGGGATGGTGTTCACCGAATGCGGAGGTTGAGGAATATATTATGATAAATAAATAAACAATAAGTGGTAGAGAGTTATTTACATTTGTTTCTGGTCAAGTGCGAAACTTTAAGACGTAAAAAGATTTTGCTGTTTGTTTTGCATTAATTTTAGATTCGCTGTCAGATAATAATATAATAATAAGCCATTTTTATCCGTGTACATATAAACATTGATCAAGCAGGGGCCATAGTCCTTCCATAGTTCCAGGTAACCAGTCCACTTTAGCCACCCAAACCCATAGTCCGATAGATTTGTTTCCATATTCTGCAATAGTTCTACACCAACCGGGGGTTGTCCTTGGGTGCACTTGCATAGTACATACAGGGATAATCTTCGGTTGGTGCCTCATTTCATATAGAATTGTGTAAGGGGCCTCTGCGAGTTGGCTTCGGCCCCTCGTATGCCTTCCAAAGGTCCGGGACCCCAGGGTCCCGAGAAATGTAAAACAACTAAAATAATAATAATAATTAGTAGAAGGACAGAGAATTTCATACTACTCTAAAAAGACTAAATAGTGGGTCAAATACATAATGAATAAGCCTTTATTTCACATTTTTAACCGACTTCCAAAAAGGAGGAGGTTATATGTTCGTCGCGTATGTTTGTTTTTTTTTTTTTTTATGTATGTCCACTGATTTCTCCGTCAATTGTGGACCGATTTTGAAAATTCTTTTTTTGTTTGAAAGGGTGTGCTCTGGAATTGGTCCCATATAAATTTTATTAACTTTGCTTGGATAGTTTTTGAGTTAGCTACAAAATACGTTTTTTTTCCCACTTAGTATGTAGATGATATGATAAGTTTCTGTCACTGGTAGCAGGTAGTGGTATTCGAATGTGTGTGGGGTAGGTACCACAATTAAAAAGTGAAAAATAAAAACTTTTTACAAAAAAAAAACAACCGACCTCCAAAAAAAAACACTACAAAGTGAAAAATAACTTTAATTTCGGAAGTCGGTGGCAAAAAACGAAAATACAAAACCCAAGACACCGACTTCCGAAATTAAAGTTATTTTTCACTTTGTAGTGTTTTTTTTGGAGGTCGGTTGTTTTTTTTTGTAAAAAGTTTTTTATTTATTAATGTAATGAATAAATCTTTATGTTTTGTAATATTTATTTGCAACTTCTGTAATTTTTTCACCAACAATCATAGTCATTGCCCTGAAACTAATTATAACTGTAATTGAAAAACAATATCAGCCTGTCAGTTACTGCCTCACCCTAGGACAAAAGCCCTTTGTCTTTGCTATAAGGTAAGACATCGTTCTCATACATTTTCAGTTTATAAAGTTCCCACTGCTGGGACACAGGCCTACCCTCTGTCGAGCGTGCGCTGGGGTTCGGTCTCACATTATGCTGAGCGATGGCCGTTTTGCGTGGATGTGACGCATATTTTCATCCAAATTTTAATTTTCCTGTTTTTAAGCTATTGCATAGCTTTTATCGCGGGCTTTGAGCGCGGCGACCGAATCAAGAAATTCCGTAATGTAACGAAAATAAAACCTAACACCCCCACTCCGCCTACCGTGTAATGACGGTTCCCATGACAACGTGATGTTGTCATGGGAACGTAATTTTTGTTTTATGTCATCACGTCATCATCCCAAGTGTAGCGTTGACAAATAGGAAGTATAGAGGTTACAAATGCTATGCAATAGCTTTACTGCGGCAGTCCCCGAGTGCCACACGTTTTTTTTTTCTTTCTTTGCGTCGTGTTTACCGCAAATAAACGTATTTTCTTTCTTTTTCTTCTTTTTAGAGGGAGTGGGCAATATTCCAGCACGCGGGCCCAATGCGGGTCGGTGGATTCCACATGCCAGTTTCTTCACAATACTTTCCTTCACCGTTTTGAGATCAATGGTGATGAAATAAATGACACGAAGTAATGTGCCACTGGGCCACCACTGTTCTCGGACTTAAACCGAGAGAAATAACCATTTATCACCAAACTTTACGCAAATAATATCGTACACATAAACACTACGTCATTGCCTCGTTTACAATATTATGGCTGATGAATCATGGCCGGTCCGAACTTAGCATAGAAAGCTGCGCAATGACATTTTTTTGAAACCAAATGGTGACATGACGCGAGTGTGAGTGAGAAAACATGCGCGAAACTTCAGAGAGCCTATGTTTTGGGGTGAAGATTTGGCCCATCCGAAGCCCTACTCCCAAATGATTATTCGGGAGTAGGGCTTCGGATGGGCCAAATCTTCACAAACAAAACTTAATCGGACGAGCCAAAACACATCGGGCGTAAGGAGAACTGTCAAATCGTGTTGTCATTTATTCTTAATTTGGGCCCCGAAGTAATCTTATATCCGTAGGTGATACGGAGTAGTAAACGCACGTAACATTGGGCGAAATTGCGGACAAAAAGTATCGATATATATATCGTATCGATATTTAAAAAAAATATCAATATCTATTTCGATATATCGAAAAAAATGTATCTATGTATTCATATTTTTGGCACTTCTTGCATCCTTACCTTAAAATCACCTTGAAAATAAAAAAAAAATGAACTTCTATTGTCTTTGATACTAACTATGTTAGCTTAGTTATTCAGCTTAGTTATTTCATTTTTTGATATATCCTTTTTTTTCCGAGCAAGCAAAGTTACACCACAGTTAATAAAAAAGTCTACTGTTTTATAGCTCCGATTCCCAGCGGTTTTAGGTCAGTGACGACAACGATGTTGCTATTGGAAATATACCGAATTTGATACATTTTCGATAATTGATATTTTATATCGATATATCGAAACAACAAATATCGATATATCGACACTATTTCTGCAAGCCTATCCAGAACAGCCATAATATTCATCGGCCGTATTGGAGCTTCGCCTTAACCCCATATGCGTGGCTGTGGGTAAGTAAGCGTGGCTCGACCATTTGTTACTGGATTATAACAACACTAGGCCAGTACATGTACTACACATGACATGCTAGTTATATCGGATTTCTATTGAGATTTTTCTATTGTAAATTGTATGGGATTTGAAGAGACTTGGATATGTGAAGTTTAGTTTGATTTTCAATATCGAGAAGTCTGTTATTGATCAGACTTAGATTGGCTTTCTGTATGAGGTTATGTTTGATTTTCAATATCGAAATATCTTTCATAACGTTCTTTACTAGCTGTGCCCTCGATTAAAAAAGCGGCCCAGTGCGAGTCGGACTCGCCCATGAAGGGTTCCGTAGCAGCAAGTAACATTGAATGAAAGGTAAATTGCGGTTTACGATTTATGACGTATTAAAAAAAAACTACTAACTAGATCTCGTTCAAACCAATTTTCAGTGGAAGTTTACATGGTAAGGTATATCATATATATTTTTTTTTAGTATTATCATTCTCTTATTTTATAAGTTACAGGGGAGCGGGACACACATTTTACCACTTTGGAAGTGTCTCTCGCGCAAACTATTCAGTTTAGAAAAAAATTATATTAGAAACCTCAATATCATTTTTAAAGACCTATCCAAAGATGTCCACACGTATGGGTTTTTCAGTTCTAAGTATGGGGAACCCCCAAAATTTATTGTTTTTTTTTTTAAATTTTTGTGTGAAAATCTTAATGCGGTTCACAGAATACGTCTACTTACCAAGTTTCAACAGCATAGCTCTTATAGTTTCGGAAAACAGTGGCTGTGACATACGGACGGACAAGTAGACATGACGAATCCATAAGGGTTTCGTTTTTTGCCATTTGGCTACAGAACCCTAAAAAGGCTCCAGCAGACTCGCGTGACGCGTCACGCGAGTCTGCTGGAGCCTTTTTAGGGTGCATCGCGACTCTGGTGAAACAATTTCTTTGAAAGCTTCACGGATATTGTTCCACCGGTGTCGCGTCGCGCCAGGAAATCATGTTCTCGATCTATAAACACTTGACCCTTATCATTTTTCTTAGTTGTAGGTATTCCAATCCAAGCCATACACACTATCAATCACAATAGGAGAGTTTTGAAGGAAATTCCAAATCTACTGCTTCAAAGGTTTGAAAAACTTTTCTGCTCAACAACATAAATAACGCAATGAATGTCGCTGTACTGTCAAAGTGAAAGGGATTGCCATCGATTGCCATTGGATGTGTGTTACGCAATTACCCCGCAATGGTAAACAACAGTTGTGCAACATTGTATCAATTATATATTTTTTTGTTTGCGAGAAACGTCTTGTTGCTGGCAATATTTCATACAGTTTGTGTGTGAAACATGTTTCGAAAAACACGATGTTATGTTGCTGCAACAATGTTTCGTAACTTTTGTTTTCATGTCTTTCTAAATTATTACTTATTGTGTGGCGAATCTCTCCCATTATTGACATTTATTATTATTATTTTATTTTATTATTACTTACTTGTTTTTTTTATTATATTGACAATGTAAATCATTCAATAATACAATTTTAATGGGATTATCTGTTTAATGACTGCATAATTATGATCAATAATAAATTTAAATAAAATTTAACTTTATTTTATATTTGCACGCCGAAATTAAAGGCAGAATAAGAGAACAATTTTGTACATTTTACCAATCTTCTGTACCTTATTTAGGCGAATAAATGATTTTAATTTTTTATGAATACATGAGCTTCAGTCATGCATTAAGATCTCCGCAACCACCAAAGTTCCCAATTTCCTCTAAAAGTTAAAACATCTGAATAAAACAGTAAAACAATCGAAAGCAAGAAGACAGATAATGGAAGGCGACATGTTGATCGAATATGTCTGTATGTTTGTTTACACGTCCGCAACGGCTGGACTTGTCCAAACATTTGTAATATACATGTCTGACTGTTTAGATTGAGTTCATTAAATGCGATTATTGGAAACTAAGTTTATGTTTAGTCTTTAAATAAGAATGGACGTCGTATTTTAGGAACAGTGTTGGTAATTTTAGATGAAATGATGGATGCAAGATAGGACTATAGGCATTTTCTGCCCGTAATCAGCTATTTGTCTACCCATACAATACTGTTCCTTTATGGCCCATAGTTTCAAGCAGTGCAATGAATGTTGTTGAACTGTCAAAATGAACGCCATTTCTAGTGCAAGTGCGCTACGCAATCACCCCGTAGATCTGAATCGGAATTTATTTATTTTACAGAATGCAGTTTTACATAGTGATGTTAATATTTTCTGTTCTGTACTTCACAACTGTCAAGGTGACAGTTTACAGTTGGTCCGCACTCATGGAATGAAATCGATTGACAATTTACTGTTCGTCTAATTTCCTGCCATTTAAAAGTGTAGGGTAAGCCCCCGATAAAAGTAAACAAAACTTTTAATAAATATCAAATGATTTTGATCACAAGTTTTTGGACCATAAAGCACGCAAGACTACAAAGTGCCATAGAGTAGGCACGGCCATTCCCATACGGAACGGATGCAATACAATTTGTTTACGTTTGCAATCAGTAATGCCAGTTTTTGTTGAATTCATTTCCTTTAGAATGTAATCAATATTAGTAGTAGGAACCTGATGCTTTTTCTATAACACCAGTTGATGATCTGAGAAAATATTGTTTTTTAAAAGAATACTAGCAGCAATAGATATATCATTAAAGCTTCTTCAGCTTGGAGCCCAGCTAAACCAAGAAGACCCGCGAAGCTGAGAAATGTTTTTCATTGTACTTTCTGGCATTATATTTTGAGCAATCAACAGATTTTGGCCAAAGTGTGACAAAGTCACATAATTATGAAAATCTTGAAATTAATCAATTTTCAATTACCTTGATGTAATTTAAAAATAAATAAAAATTGAAGTGTCTGTTTGTAATGTAAAAATAACAGCTTTTACTAAATGCATATTAAAGTATACTATATACGGTTAATACTTATAAAAAAAACTTTTAAGCTATTGCATAGCTTTTATCGCGGGCTTTGAGCGCGGCGACCGAATCAAGAAATTCCGTAACGTAACGAAAATAAAACTTAACACCCACCACTCCGCCTACCATGTACCTAATGACGGTTCCCATGACAACGTGATATTGTCATGGGAACGTAATTTTTGTTTTATGTCATCACGTCATCATCCCAAGTGTAGCGTTGACAAATAGGAAGTATGGAGGTTACAAATTAATGCTATGCAATAGCTTTACCGCGGCAGTCCCCGAGTGCCACACGTTTTTTTTTTTTTATATCTGTTTGTTCCGTTTTATATCCGAAACAGCTGGATAGATTTTCACTGGACTTTCACTGGTAGATAGTTAATGTAATTAGGAGTAACTTAGGCTACTTTTATTTTAGAAAAAGAATTAGGATCCACGCGGGCGAAGCCGCGGTCAGAAGCTAGTTTAAAAAAAAAACAAAACCGAATAAATAAATTTTACTTCCCAACCTATCAATGTAACTTTCCTAACAAAAGCAAAAGCAACAACATTCACAGTACATTCAACCCTAAATAAGCTCCAACAGTAGTACATTTAACCCTTTATTCGCTCATTGTTTTCGCAAAACCAACACAGTATAATGAATTTCTCTAAACTTTGCACCCATTTGTATTTTTACTTCTGTGCTTGTACTAAGTCCACCTTACATTGTAAGAAGGCGCTTAAGTCACGCACAAGATGCTTTATCGCTGTGTTTACCAAATTAAACCAAGCTTTTAATACTTTTTGTGGACTTAAACAGGTTCGCTTCAACTTTCTTTTATAGTTTGAGAATGTAAACAGTGATTTATAATAACAGGGTAAAAGGTACGCTATTTTTGTTTGTGGATTAAGGAGAATTTAATGTTTCATTTCACAAACAAAATAGCACATGAACAAAATGTTTTTTTTATTAAATAATAACATAACATAACATCACGCCTTGTTTCCTCGAAGGGTTGGGCAGAGGTGACCCTGTAGCAGGTACACCCACATT
The DNA here is from genome assembly GCA_963680765.1 of Agrochola lychnidis. Lineage (NCBI taxonomy): Eukaryota > Metazoa > Arthropoda > Insecta > Lepidoptera > Noctuidae > Agrochola > Agrochola lychnidis. The sequence continues at coordinate 10,954,515 of OY796873.1, forward strand.
TCGCCAGTTATGTTTTTAAGTCCCATGTAATAGGGGGCGAGCCTATTGCCACCAACCGGGCACAAATCCAGACTCCGGCTGCTACTGAGAAATTCCCGATAGAAAAACCCAATAACACTTGCCCGACCAAAACCTTGACCGTGTAATATTAAATAATATTACATTAATATATTACTATATTATATGCCCGCGGCTTCGCCCGCGTGGACCCTAATTATTTTTCTATAATAGAAGTAGCCTAAGTTACTTCTTATAACATCAGCTATCTGCCGGTGAGAGTCATGTCAAAATCGGTCCAGCCATTTCGGACATTAGCCGGAACACACTGACACACAATTTTATTTTTATTGTAAATACTGTTTATTTATAATTTCATATGCATTTAGTAAAAATCTGTTATTTTGACATTTCAAACAGACACTTCAATTTCATTTATTTGTATAGATGTTTAGATCAGACTAGAATTTTAGAATAATTGTCACGTAAAAAAATTGTTAGATTAAAATTGCTTAATAGTCTTATAGACTAGACTAGATTGTAAATATTTTTTTTATATTTTGATAATATTAATAAAATTATATTAGTTATGAATAAATTAATAGTAAAAATTTAAAACAGCTGTTTGCTTAAGCGGATTTTTTTTTTTATTTAATTTTTAAAGACTTTTAGTTAATATTTTTAGGATTTCTTACACAAAGGTGAAAACTTATCCGTTAATGGATAGAATTCGGTATACGTTTGTATGTCATGTGCGTTTGTCTCTGTGACTTCAACGTAAAAGTTTTTCTTGGTGTTCAAATATACCATTTTTTTTTTCAGTTATTTGAACGTACCTTAATTTAATATATTTTCATAATATTATGAAAATATACTGATTTACAGAGCAATATTTACGACATGAAATCAAATCAGTATTACCATAAGCTAAATTCGAATTTATTGTCAATAAAACCATGTTTAAAGTTGTCAAATGACATTTATGTGTTCGCAAATATTATGATCTCTTTATTATAAATATATAGCTGTTGTGCGTAAGATCAGTAAAATTTTAATAGCTCCTGTCATCTTGTTAGATCATTGCATGATTTTGAAACGTTTAATTTATATTTGTGAACAAAACATTAATTTAGTGTCCAATACAGTTACAAAACATCATTGTCACCCTATTTGGTCTTGTTGTCATATTTTTATTTTTATTATTATAACTTTTAAAATATAATATTGTGGCTTCTCGGACATTATTGTCGCGCTGTTTGAAAAAAAAACGACTTTATCATTGGTTTAAATAATAATGTCAGACCTAGGAAAAGAAAAAGTGACTCCTAACCCTAACATGCTCAGTTCATAATATATTTTAATAAATTATTATTATAATAAGAAAAAAAAAATCCTTAACCTTTTTGGTTTTCATAACAATTTATAGCCAAACCATAATGAAGCTTTCAAGACTAAATAAAACTTCAAATATATTACGCTATGCCCGGAGGGATCCGAGCAGGTGTGTTCAAACTACGTAGGTACTAAGTGCCAACCATCAATGGGAGGTAATTAATAAAATTACCATGTTTACAAAGTAGTTTATAATTGATACAAACTCCATGGGGTGAGCTTGTTCAAGTGATAACTCATCCATTACTTTGCCATAATAGATTGCTTTTTATAAAACAAAGTTATTGCGAAAGATGGGAATTATTTTTATGTCTGCACATTACTACTATAGTCGTCACGCTTTAGCATGGCAATAACGGTCATTGACCTAGGCGGGTCAATGACCGTTATTGCCATGCTAAAACATTTTGTAGCTTTTTTATTTAAAAAATTGAAATAAGCCCGTTAACGTTCTGAATCAATATCTACCATGATCTTCAGCATGTTCCAATAAAACCATACATAGCTTATTGTTTGGGTTTCTACGTAAAGATGCAAAAGGACAATGACCGCTATTATGCAAAATAAATGTACGCGACAACTATAGTTTTCTAGATATAATTTTTTGAATTCTTATTACTTTGTATGATAATATTTTATTCGTTTTACTAGAAATTAAGGAAGATATGTAAGTTTAGTTTTTACAAAGTAACCTTTAAAATGAGAAAACAGCGATATTTGTGAAAAAAAGTAGATTTTCTGATAAAATGTTGTAACACCTGCTGATATCTCCTAATTGTAATGGCGTCGTAATAAATGATTCCGTTACTAACAAGGTCTTAGCAATAATTTAAAAGTCTTTAATAAATTAAACCTGATAGGCTTGCATTAAAATAATAGACCATTATATCTATAAACACTTTACTTAAATATCTTTGCGTGACTAACGAAATAATTTAAAAAGAAATTAACTAAAATTTAAGGTCACTCTTGTTAAATGTTAATAAAAATATTAAGATAATAATATTCTTGCAAAATAGCCACGTGAAGTATTTATTGCTAATATAGCATGTCCTGGGACCATCAAATGTGTTAAAATAATAAGACATAAATTATCTAGTAAAAATAAAACTTCCTTTTGTATTAGGCAGGTACTAATATGAGAAGTATTTTTTATTTTATTAAACTGAAGCTCTTACATTCATTACGTGTCAAAAGCAGCATACGCCAATAAAATATTCATTAATATTATAATTTACTGCCTCTCAGAAATGTAAAATAAAAAGTTTAACATGAAACTACCTAAAAATTCAATGCTCTACATACAAATTATAAATAAATGTAAGGTCATAAAAATATCATTGACCGTATTAAAACATTTAAAAAAACCGTAAAATTTGTCTATCAATTATAAATACCAAAAAGGATTCTATAATTGAGTAGTTCAATTTGTAACAGTTGTCTTAAATTCACGTCCAAATGACTAGTGTTAATTGTTCTAACTAATGACGTGCACTAAGAACACAGCAATTAAAACAACGTTACTTACAAAAAATACAAAACAAAAATTACTCACCAGTTGAAATTGCTACCAGCTACAAACATCTGCGAACAAAAGTAATGAATTTATAATCGTTCGTTACATTGGCACAGTAAATAATGCGATTTTTACAGAAAAAACGTTTTTTTAACCTTTAGCAAAAATAGTAAATTTAAACCAAAGTTTTGTACTCAGTCAACGCAGACTTACCATCTACGTTGATTAAGTGTGTAAGAGTGGTTTCACCAAACATAGTGTTTTTTAATATATTTGAGTCATTTCTGATTGTCTGTACGTGTTGTTTAAATTCGTTTTTGGTAAGTAATTTATAGTTTTTACACTGGATGCTGATTACTATATTTATCTCTTGAGGTGTACTGCTTCGAGTGTTAAGGAAATTGTGCTTTTGAAATTAATATCATAATTGACTAGTGCAATAACTGTATTTTATACGAACTATTAAACTTTATTATATTTTTACTACACCATAAGACAATTAAAAAAAAATCGTGTTATTAAAAAATTAAAAAATACATTGTAAATATTGCAATAAATATCAAAGTAAACATACTAAAAGACCGACAGAAAAATTTAACAAAAAAAAACCAAAACGGTGACCACAAACGTTATTCGCGTTAAAACTTAATGAGCGAACAACAGTTACAATTAAGGGATATTTTTTTACGCTCAATAATTATTATTTGTCCCGAGTTTTTTCCTCGCAGGGTGTGCACCGGTTGAGACAAAAAAGCTCTCACGCGCTCTCATCAACTTGGACCTTTCGATTATTCATGCGCTACGCTGTCGCTGTACAATGATATCTCTATAGAGCTGTTATACCCTGAAGTTAATATTAGACGGACAAAGTATTGTTTTGGGCTGTTTTACTTCTATCTCTGTAATGGTTGTAGGGAAAGGCTTTTGTGAATGTGAGAACGCTGTAGGCTTAGTGGACTGTAGATCTGTTGACCATTTTCTATTTTGTTAAGTACCTGGTACTTATTGAAAGACCTACACTGTCCTCCCATACCTAGTAACACAGTTATTTGAAAGTATTGTAAAAGCCAATTATTTTTAAAAGAGTAACCGTGGAGTTTCTTGCCGGCTCTTCTCCATAGGAAACGACCAATTGGAACCGTGCGTCTAGCTTCTGATGTTTCATAAGTGCCCATGTAGGTTTATGTGAAATAAAATATTTTGAATTTGAATTTGTTAGTTTTGTAAAATATGTTTAAAAGTCTCTTCACAGTCTCTTCTCGCGAAATGTAAACAAATAACTAAAGAATAATATTAATCAATCCTTTATTACTAATCGTTAGTAAGAAAGAAGCTAATAAATAAAATACAAACGTAGAGTAGTGGAACATACGAACTCAACAAAAAATAAAGCCTGGGGGTTTAACAACTCCACACACATCTGCGTAATCGAGTGACGGCTGATAGAGTCGGCTGAGATAATGACATCTGCGGTAAAAACGCGGACACTCGGTTATTTATCATCCACTGGCCTCTTTAATTATCCGCTGGGTTCGGTGAGCGCCCGCCTTAACGTGGCGAGGTGTACCACCGGCTTTATAAAGTCGTCTCACCTTATTCGAGGGTGAGTTTTGACAGTTCCAATTTGTTTATTTTTGGGTTCCGTACCCAAAGTATGCCAACGGGACCCAATTACTAAGGCTCCGTTGTCTATCCTTTCCTCTGTCACAGGCCGGTATCTTTTAAATCGTAATAGAAGATGAAATTTTCACGGAGGGTGTACTACTATGACCGCTATAAAAACAAATAATAAAACAAAAACAAAGTAAAACAAAAAAAGAAAAAGTCGTGTTTTTTTTTGGCGTATTTGCCCGTTTTTTTAAATAAGGAGTAGCTCGTGGCTAAGTAATAACAGCCGCACGGGTCGATCCATCAGGTTAAGCTACACTTGCCGGGGTTGGTCCGTGGATGGGTGACCATCTTTACATACCGAGACTCCTCCGTGCCTCAGAAAGCACGTTAAGGCGTTGGTCCCGGCTGTGATTCGTGGATTTTTGAAAGTCGTAACGGGTCGTCAGAAGCTCGAAAGTCTGACAACCAGTCTTACCAAGGGGTATCGTATTACCCAGTTACTGGGTTGTGGAGGTCAGATAGGTAGTCACTCCATGTAAAATACTGATATTCAGCTGCATCTGGTTAGACTGGAAGCCGACCCCAACATAGTTGGGAAAAGGCTAGGAAGATTGATTGTTTTTTTTTATATTTATATTGTGCTTGTTATTATACGGTGGTACATAACCCTGCGTGTGCGAGTCCAACTCGCACTTGGCCGCTTTATCGTTAATAATATTCTCGTGTTGATTATTGTTTTATGGAGCGAACGATTAAGTGCTTTTTTACCCGACTACGGCAAAGCCAAAAGGAAGGGTTATGATTTTTAATGTAATGTTGATTTTTGTCGCTGATAGCCTGAAGTCTCAATAACGTAATGATATTTTTAAATGTCTTGAGAAATAATTTGAAGTCTCAATCAAGGCGATTGGTAGTGAGGTCGCAAATCGTAATTACATTTTTTGTAGATTTTAGGAAGATATTTATCACTTTGATTGATATTTGAAATATGAGGTCTTAAGACTGCATTCTGAAAGCGGGCAACGTCGTAAATAGAAGTCAAATATTTCGTTGTTTTGATTAATTTGGCAATATTATTACTGTATGGAAATATGAAATATGGCTAACTAGTGAACTAAAATATTTAAAATAAACGCTCATAATTGAAACTAGAATACATTGCTTAACAGATAAGTTTGATTTTATAGACATTGATTTTAATTTAAAAAATCTTTTTTATTCTTTTTGTTGCTTGATCATTCTTCCATTAGGAACTAATTTATTAAGAAATGATTTTCTATTTTATAATAATAATTATTATATCATTTGTGAATTTGTATGTAGGGGGTAATCTTCAGAACTACTGATCGGATTCCGAACATTATTTCACTAATGGTAATCTACGTATTGCCGTGTGAGTTTGTTTATTTGTTTTTTACGCTTTCACGCTAAAACGCCTGAATGGATTTGGATCAAATTTGAAACATGGATAGACCATGATCTGGGACATAGGTAGAATACTTTTTATCGCGATATTCCCACGGGAACAAGACTTATGCGGGTGAAACCGCAGGGCGCAGCTAGTAGGATATATTTTATGTACAAGAAAATTCTCTGGCAGAAATAAGTTTTTAAATATATTACACAATTTATTACAATTTGGTAGACCAGTACCCTAATTGCGTAATGCAACACAATCACAATTTGTTTCGATTTGAAACAGATTGCTAATCCATTGCTTCATAAGTTGGAAAAAAAAATCTGCTCAACTACGTAAATAACGCAATGAATGTTGTTGAACTGGCAAAATGAAACAAATTAGGCAAAATTGTTTACGAAAATAAGTTACGCAATTAGGGTACTGGTCTTTAATTCTTTCACAACGTCAGACCATGATACGATTCGTTGGACCTTAATAACTGACAGACAATTATTAATTAATAACTTCTAACAAGCCTTTCATCTAAAATAAATTAATTGAATCTTTTAATAATTAAGTTCTTAATTGAAGTTTATTTTATTACAAAAACTATTTCAAAGTCGTATTATACTTCCACCAGAGAAATCATTAAATATAGGAAAGTAGTTCTCACGAGTCGACTGCTTTTTAATAAAACGCAATTTTAGTTTTAAACTTTTTCTTACTTTTCAAGAGTTTTCACGATTGTTTTAGGGTTAAATGTCAGTGTGTTACTCATTAACCCTTCAGTTAACTGTCTTAAATACATTTAATAATAATAAAAAAACGTGTGGCACTCGGGGACTGCCGCGGTAAAGCTATTGCATAGCATTTGTAACCTCCATACTTCCTATTTGTCAACGCTACACTTGGGATGATGACGTGATGACATAAAACAAAAATTACGTTCCCATGACAACATCACGTTGTCATGGGAACTGTCATTACATGGTAGGTGGAGTGGGGGGTGTTAGGTTTTATTTTCGGTACGGAATTTCTTGATTCGGTCGATGCGCTCAAAGCCCGCGATAAAAGCTATGCAATAGCTTAATAAAGCCGTTTGTTTCCAAACTTTGGGTACATCATTAATTTGTTAACAGAAAGTATTTGGGTAAATGTCCCGCAGCTCGGTGGGCCTTTTGGCATAGGTCACCTCCAACTGTCTTAAATACATAGGGATTAGTTTAAAATACTCATGTGGTCTTCTAGAAAGTTGACAACCAGAAACCTGTCTTCGCTGAATGTAACGTTAGATTTAAGTTATTCCAACTACTGTATCTCGAAATGAAAATTTCAGGAGGCCAAACCTCTCAGATCAAGTTGTAACAAACATGCCTCAATGTTGTTGTTGTGTTGTACGAACTCACTTCACATTTAAAGGCTAATTCGACTATTTAGTATGCTAATTATTTCTTCTAAATAACTGTCTACATTACTAACAACAGCGGCACTGTTTGAATAATATTACGAAGTCTAATTCAAATTCAATACATTTTCTTTACGTTAATTTTTGGCTTTCATTTACTTATGTTACAAATTTAAAGGTTTTGAGCAAGATACTTCGATTAATTTTTCTTCTCTTGTGTCACAAGTTTTACGAGAATTTATAAAATACTCTTCTTTGATTTTCGTGTGGTTAGGGACAAATCTGGTGGCAGAGTTTTTACGCCGCCCATGGCCTCTGACTTGCCTTCAAATGCCGTCCAGAAATATCTCTCAGGCAGGCCAGTTTCCTCACGATGTTTTCCTTCACCGTTTTTGAAGCAAGTGATAATTACACAATACGCACATGAATCCGAAAAGTCAGAGGTGTTCCTTGGGTTCAAACTCGAGACTTGGCTTTGCAGTCCGACCTCTAGGCTATCACTGCGATTTGTACGTAATACTCTACTTATTTATAGGTACTTAGTCCACATTATAATATATATTTTTAGCCTACTCTGCCCTACTAGTTATACTAACAACATAGTAATTAATTCTGAATTATCTTGTTGTACGAAGGAGGATCCACCTACAATACCAACATCTTTGGAGGCCACTACCAGTCAGATAGGGTATTCTCTTCCTGCTGGAACTCATACGGGCATTCTAGACTCTTCAGTTGTAGTTGTGGAGTTCACTCCGGATAACTTTTTAAACTAGTTAGTAAGACAACAGAAGTTACCCCTTCAAATAACCAATTATTATTAGAGAATAATAAAAAGGTATCTTCTGGCAATATTTTACATAATAACAATAATAAAAAACCAAAAGGGGGGCAACATACTTTAAAATTATTCAATCAAAATATCCAAGGTTGCTCTTCCAAATTACTGGAAATAGAATTGTTTTTAGAAAATACCAAGTTTGATGTCATTTGTTTAACAGAACATTGGTTAAAAGATCATCAAGTAATGTCAATTCACTATGAAAATTATTGTGTAGTTAGCCATTTCAGCCGAAAACGTATGATACATGGCGGGTCATTAATATTAGTAAAAAATTCGATTCAATCGAAAGAACGAAAAGACATCATAAGACTGTCTGTTGAACACACCATTGAATTGTCCTGTGTTGAGCTTGATAAGCATGTTATAGTATGCGTATACAGACCTCCAAGTTACCAGAATCTACCTATATTTGATTCTGTAATGGAAGATGTACTAAAGAAACTTAGTGCTAGTAGTAAGTCAATAATCATATGTGGTGATTTTAATATTAATTTATTAGAAAATAACTCGAACACTATCAGATTATTAAGTCTTTTTAGGTCATTTGATTTGTCAAATGTTTTTATGGAACCAACCCGAGTGACAGCTTCTTCTGCCACTTGTATAGATAATATATTTTGTAATTGTGATTACTTACATAAACAAATTGTAAATAAGTTGCCATCTGATCACAGTGGACAAACAATAACATTTTGCACCTACATGCCTTTACAAAAAATTCAAATAAGGTTTAGGTCAATTACATGTAAAAATTTAGAGAAATTAGATAATTCTTTGGCAAGTAAATTATGTGTTCAGAGTTTTAATAATATTTTTGATCCTAATGAGTTTTACGCCGAGTTCTTTTCACTATTAAACAAGCAATTTATTGAGACTTTTCCCCTAAAGACTAAAACTATTTATACGAAGTTCTTATTTAGTGACTGGGCCACTCCAGGTATTCGTAAAAGCAGGGAAAAGCTTTTTGAACTTTATGGCCTAAAGCAACATACGAATAATACAAGCTTTCATCAGTATGTCGCAAAATATTCTAAAACTTTTAAAAGTGTGTGCAAAATAGCTAAAGCTCTTTACATTAGCAATAAAATAAAATCAGCTGATGATAAAATAAAAACTACCTGGCAAATAATAAATAATGAAACAGGTAGGAAAAAACAGCGTAATACTGAATTAAATTTAGAGACAGCACGTGGCCCCATCAACTCAGATGTAGAAATAGCTCAGGAATTTGAAAACTTTTTTGCTAATGTTCCCCTTAAAACTACCGAAAACTTAAATTCATCACCCGCGCTTTCTGCCGCCTTACTTAGAAATAATGTAAAAGCATGCCCTTTAGAGTTTAGGTTTCAGCATACAAACCCCCAGGCTGTTATAAAAGCTTTTAAAGATCTTAAAATTAAATCAACAGAAGATCTATGGGGAATGTCTGTAAAAGTCTGTAAATCTATCATCGAAACCATTGCGCCCTATTTAGCTTTCATATTTAACACCAGTGTAGACCAAGGAGTCTTTCCGGATCTCATGAAACTCAGTAAAGTAGTTCCTTTGTTCAAGTCCGGTGATAGTAAGGAACCCAACAATTATAGGCCCGTGTCAATTCTGCCAGTTCTCAGTAAAGTGTTTGAAAAGTTGATGCTTAATCAAATGTTACGTCACTTTAATAAAAATTCCATCTTTCATGAACAACAGTACGGTTTCACCAAAGGGCGTTGTACCACTGACGCCGGTGTCACCCTAATAAAGAACATTTTTAATGCCTGGGAAGAAGCACATGATGCCATTGGAATCTTTTGCGACCTCTCGAAGGCGTTCGATTGCGTAAACCATGAAACACTTCTGCTAAAACTAGAACACTATGGGATTAGGAATACAGCTCTTGATTTACTGAGATCATACCTGAAAGATAGAAAGATTAAAGTTCAAGTGAACGGCGTAAACTCATTGGGGTCTGAAATGGCAATGGGTGTTCCTCAAGGTTCGATATTGGGTCCATTCCTCTTTTTAGTTTACATTAACGATTTACCCCAATTACTTCAAAATCAACTGAAGATGGTGTTATTTGCAGATGACACATCATTGATCTTTAAAATAGATCGACGGTCACAAAATCTTGACGACGTGAATAACTCTATTCTTCAGGTCCAAGATTGGTTTACGGTAATAATTTGGTACTAAATGAGAAAAAAACCAAGTGCATTAGATTTAAATTACCGAATGTTAAAAGTAGCGAATGTGACATCATATTGAATGGAGAAAAACTGGAATTTATTAATCAAACAGTTTTCCTAGGAATCACGCTGGACGAGAAATTACAATGGGGACCTCATATAACATCTCTTGCGGGGCGGCTAAGCTCGGCCGCTTATGCTATTAGAAAGATAAGACAGTTAACAGATGTAGAAACCGCACGTTTGGTATATTTTAGCTACTTTCACAGCATTATGTCATATGGCATTTTACTGTGGGGTCGGGCTGCTGACATTGAATCCGTCTTTATTTTACAAAAGAGGGCTGTCAGAGCCATTTATAACCTATGTCGTCGCGAATCTCTCAGGGAACTTTTTAAAAGGATTAATATTATGACGGTACCTTGCCAATTCATTTATGAAAATATTATGTATGTAAGGAAAAATCCACATCTCTTTAATAAAATAAGTGATAGACATAATTTTAATACTAGAAATAAAGATAAACTAGATCAACCATTTTTCAGGTTATCTAAAGTACATACATCTTTTATGGGGTACTGTGTTAAATGTTACAACAAAATACCTTGTGACATATTGCAATTAAATGAAAGAAAATTTAAAACTCATATAAAAAGTACACTTTGTAAACAAGCATATTACAAATTAGAGGATTATATCCAAGATAAGAGTGCTTGGAAACATGCTGGTCCTGCTCCATAGGACAATTTAGAATCAAGACAAAATCAAACTGGTTGCTAATGTAATTGTAAAATTTATTACTTTGTGTTTTATGACATTGATTTTACATTCTGTAATTACTTCCTTACACACTGACTTATTAATTGTAAAATTTTAGGAAAATCATCTACTTTTACAATGTTTGTAAATATGTGAGAACCATGTATCTATCACAAATTAAATTATCTCTCGTTGCTTCATTTTTAATTGTTTTTACCTATTGTGGTATAGTAATTTTATTCTAGGTGCATCGTCTTCACATATAATAATTATTTAACAAATGTACGTACATATACAAACAATATTGTAAAACATTTTAAAAGAGTAACGGTGGAGTTTCTTGCCCATTCTTCTCCATACGAAAACTACCTTTTGGAAGGGGCGACTAGAATCAATTTTATTATTTTGTAATTTTTGACGTTCAAAAGTGCCATACATGGGCCTATTTGAAATAAATGATTTGACTTTGACTTTGACTTTGACTTTGACTTTACGTCTAGGCAAAGGCCTCCCTCAACTCCTTCTAGAAAGGAATACATATTTAGGAATTTACATTTGTAAAAAATAATGTCCAAGAGGCGGTCTGATCCCTGGTCCAGGCCATGGTACGCAGCGCGAGGGCATGGAAGGCCGTCACCTCCTTTTGCGAAGCAGTAATGCAGGAGGAGGAGGAACGCGTGAGGAGAAGGAAAATTTCGCGCCCTCACGCCCTTAACCGCCGCAGGAGACGCCCTGGGCGTCGGAAATCCCAGGCCGATTCCCGGCTACTATAGGCGCGGGCATGCGGACGATGAATAATGAGTAGCTCGCCGTCCGATAAGGACCAAGCCCGGGTCAACGGCGCGTTGTATTCTACGCGCGCCTCAAAGAGATGTCAGCAGAACTGACGAGGTCTGCTAGGGCTGATGTCTGCCGGGGTGGCAGGAAATTCGGAAAGAGATACCGTGACCCTGGCAACATGGCAACTGAAGGAACACGGGTGGGTTTTAGTCAATAAGAGTCTGACACGCCCTCCCGCTCCGCCTAGAGCGAGAGACGTTATTTGATAACTTCCCACCAAAAAAAAGGGGCGGTCTTCAAAGGGAAAAGAGAGTTTTGAAGGATATTACTAATCTCATTGTAGATTTGAAAAATTTGTCTGCTCGACAACGTAAATAACGCAATGGCACGTCCATTGAGTTATTTACGTTGTGAACTGTCAAAATGAAACCCATTGCGATCAATTGTCATTTTATGTGTGTTAATCACCCGACAACAGTCGATGAAACATCTCATGAAAGGACCACTCCCGCTTTCACTAAAACGAAAGCTCATGGACATGTGCATTCTTCCCACCCTCACATATGGAGCGCAAACATGGTCTCTTACAAAGCGTCAAAACTCCGCACTGAAGAGTCTGCCAACTGGCTATGGAACGAAGCATACTAGGTGTCAAACTCACAGACCACATTAGGAACTCTATACTTCGTTCCAAAACACAAATAGCAGAGGCTGGCCGCACAGTTGCTGGACTGAAATGGAACTGGGCTGGCCACATCTGTCGCATGTTAGAGCAGCAGTACGCAAAAATCACCACTCAGTGGATCCCAAATAACTAAATACTAATAAGCAAATGACTACGCGGCAGGCCCAGAAATAAATGGCGGGATGAGCTGGACTACTTCTTAAAGGATTGGCCCGTAATCGCAGTAGACTGGGAAAAGGGAAAGAGGGAAAGGAGGCCTTTGCCCTGCAGTGGGACAACACAGGCTTCAATCAATCTGCCTAGCCTTTTCCCAACTATGTTTGGATCGGCTTCCAGTCTAACCGGATGCAGCTGAATCCCAGTATTTTACATGGAGCGACTGCCTATCTGACCTCCACAACCGATACTGGGTAATACGATACTCCTTGGTAAGACTGGTTGTCAGACTTTCGGGCTTCTGACGACCCATAACGACTGTCAAAGATCCACGAATGACAGCCGGGACCAACGGCTTAACGTGCTTTCTGAAGCACGGAGGGGTCTCGGTATGTTAAGATGGTCACCCATCCACGGACCAACCCCGGCAAGCGTAGCTTAACCAGTCGGATTGACCCGTGCGGCTGTTATTACTTAGCCACGAGCTTATAATATAAAATAACACTCCGCAGACATATTCTAGTGTTGTCCCTCGAAGAGACATTTTGTTTACAGTATGGTTTACACTTGAGTTCTTATTAGATTGAAGTTATCTGTAATACATATTATTAACGGATCTTGTGCTATCTAACAAATACAGTTATGGCTAAGGCTATGATAGAGTAACTTTTCTTTTAGGATATGAGAGGCAATTTTATGTGATGTAGGCTGATTTTGGAAAGAAAACTTGAAATTGAGATAATTACCTAAACTCGAAATTAATTTGGTCCAACAAACGTTGGTTGTTCTGATGTTTTTATTACAAAAAAAACAGTGACAGTCTGGGAGTGCCGACTCCTTGGTGGAAGAAAAATACCTACTTGTAAAGAACATTGGTCCGACCTTATCTAAATAAAGAGCACAAAAGCGTTTACAAAAAAAAACTTCCAAAACCCTTAAAGTAAAAATACTTGCATAGAACATTGATCCGTAACGTAAATAAATAAAGAGCACAATCGCGTTTACAAAAATGAGGTGTCGGTAACGGTGTCGCGAGTTCAATAATTTTTTCCCATATCAAAAATGACCAACGCGAAGTTTTCACTTCAAAAATATTCTGCCTTGCTGTGGTGAACCATTTTTTAAAGTGTATAATGATCTAAATAGTGTAACAGACTGTTTTGCAGAAATACTATATAATGTATTATAATACTATAACATTCAACAAAGGAAATATCCTAATCAAACATACACTAGAAATGTACTGACAGAAAACAGTTAATATTTGCATAAACGCAAAATACATGGGCCCCATCCATGAATCAATCATAGCTACAGCTTCTGTAACCCCAGTTAATGCAAAAACAACTCAACATTTCACTAAACAAACTCACAAAAACAAATCAATCAACTCAATAATCGAAACTCGATACATTTTTAATCGATATCGTTACTTACTCGAATAACCTGCTCAATTAAGACGATTTTTTAATCATTCTATATATCAATTTAACCCCGATATGAAATCGATTTTGAGAAACCGGTGGGTCACTCGAGGTACTATATCACTGTGACATGGTCTCGAGTGAGTGCGATAAATCTTGTGAGGGTTAATTAACTGCCAACACAATGCTTTATAAGTGTTTAAGGATGCATGTATGTGCGACCGAGGTGCGCGGTTGCAGGGTTAAGCTAGGGCGGGGACAGAGAGAGTTGGTTTAGTTTAAGCTTAATTTATATTAGTGAAAACAATGACGAATTCCAAATTCATTTTGAAAATGAGTTTTATATAATTTTTTTTTTTATTTCACAATTTTTTTTGCAAATAATTTGTAAGTAACTTTATACCTAATAAAGGTAAAGGTCCAATTTTTCAAAATAATTTTTGGGCATTAATTTTAGAAAAAATCCTTAAAGTCCTTAAATAAAATAGGTAGTACTTTGAAGTTTCTATTTCCGATTTAATATGCTTAAAATTATAAATCCAAATCATGTTGAAACCATCTTTCTTCGAAAGAATACCCAGTTTTGCCGTTCCTAACTTGCACCAGCCACCAACAGCCGCGCTAATACATCTGCCGATTAAGATCTTAGCAGGAACTTGATACTACCCGCTTTATCCGGCATCATCTAGCGGTAACATCGCGCCTAGGCGACAAGGGACCGGCTAGAGGGGATAAAAAATGCAAATAGTTTAGCTCAGGCTAGATAGAGATGTGAGTGTAATTATGGAGGAAATTTATAGGTTTAGTTAGGGTTTTGTGCGTGTGAATTATGGTAAACAGTGCATATTCTTCCGCTAAAAAATAAAATCAAATAGTAGTAAAATTAATGTTTTTTTTTTTTTATATAACATTAGTTTAGCTTAGACATTTTATTTACATAAATATGTCTATTAAAAAAAACATTGAATAAAATAGTAGCCCAGTAAAATTACTTTAGGTTACTATTAATCAGTTCGCAAGCGTGGGCTAAATACCCACGCGTTAAATGTAACTTCTGCTTGACTAAATTCTGCAACACGTTTCATAGTGTTATTAATACGCCTAAACCAATCCAACCGCAAAGCAATTACTCAATCATACCTCCTTTATCTTCATAATACGATTTATTTACGAACCAAGCTAAATAATTAATCGCATAATTAAAATCCACTACATCACTACTTGTACTTCAATTACAAAACACTAAATCAAGTCCCAGCACTAATAAAACCGCAATATGCGCTCAATATTATACTAGTACCACTTTATATTATAAATCTTAACGTTGGACACGGCAAATACGGCGAGAACCAACTAGCTGTGGCGTTGTCATCGAGCGTATTCGCGCGAGATATCGATGCAAACGATCTGACGACCACACGTGACGTTATTCGATAATCGAATGAATCGAATGAGTCAATTGCATTCAGAGTGACACTAGTGCGGAATTCTAAATGTCAAATTGACATTCTGAACTCGAATTTACTTTTTATGACTAAGGACAAAATGTACGGCCTAGTTGACAGTGGTTCCATTGTTCTTATTTTAAAACATGCGTATTTTTTTTTTCGTAGCTTTTGAATCGGTTACTAGTCGATTAAAAAACTTTTAAGCTGTATGTAAAATATAAGTAGGTACTCGCCATAAGTAAGTACGATGAGTAACATTCCTTTTCATTCTTTATCACGCTGTATCATTGTAAAGTATTTTTTATCTGAATACGTTCCATAATAGGGTCGGGTTAACAAGAAATTTTATAATAGCAACATGATTAAAAGAAAGACTAACAATCATGCCTAATCAACCTATTGGGTTTCTAAAACCACATCTCACAGCCGTCAAACGGACTAGTGACGGGAAAGCTATTCAAAAAAACATCGATAATATTTTTTTAATTTTTACAAAAGTGGTATCGGTATTCGTAAAGGTGATGGGAAATAAAAATTCTCGGGTATCGATAAAATCGTAGGGTATAGCGAGCCGGCCACACGGAGCGTGGTCGTGTGCTGGCGTTGCATGCCGGCGATTATTAAGTAGTGTACATTTCAATTGCTCGACGTGTGCTTACTATATTTATTGCACCTTTTCAATGGGTGAATAGAGATAAACACCACGTTGTGCGCAGATTAATGTTGTTTTTGTTCACCAAGAATAAAAGACTGTGAACAGTCGTTAGTTACACTGTAATCTGCAATAAAAATCTGTCTTTAGTGGTTCGAGAGGAACCCTTTTTGTTTTCTTCATACTCAAACTTGAAACATTAATAGTTCTATAAGAATTATTATGCGTAAATGAATGGTTGTAAATTGAATCATGATTGTGAGTAATAGTTTTATATGGGACTTTATTAAACTGAAGCTCGAGGCTTCGATATGATTGATTTAATAGACTTTATTGGTAGATATGATTTTGACTGAGGATCGAGAGCTATTAATTTCTGAGAGGCTTATGTGCAGCACTGATTGGTTGATTACTGTTTTGTTCGGTGAAAAATATTCTATACAATCAACAGTTAGTGAAAAAAATTGTCGATGTGTACAATTTATCTAACGCAAATAATGTTCCTCATACACGAGTAGTGACCCATCTCACAGCTTCACTTAACTAATAACAAATTATCGATTCTGCGAAACTATACCAACGCCAGAAAACCGTGCCTAATTACAAGGCGCAAAAATAAAAACTTAAGCTTCGAACCTCGAACCAGATACTAAAATGAGAGATTGAACGGTAATCATTCAGCGAATTTACGAGGGAACCTGTCATTATGTAAGACCCGATTCCAGACCCCCGAGATGGAAACCAGTGTGGTGACATTTTCATCGATTAATTAAGAAAGATAAGAGTTTCAGTACCTGACATTAGGAAAGTGATACCAAATTGTATCATCTTTTATAATTGTGCACACTGGTGTCGATTCTCTTGTCACAAATGCCACTAAACTAGACTAAAAATCACCAAAATTTAGTTTAATCCTGTCAAACGACGATTTCCCATTCTGAAATAGACTAAAATGACACAACTTAACTATATTTTAGTTTGGCAGCACTAAAATGGTACTGAGATATTAGTTTAGTCAAAATGGCAATTTTGCTATTCTAAATTTGACGTTTTTCACCTAAAATTTTGATTTTCTAACTAAATCTGACTATTTTTAATCGCAACTAAAAACATGTGGAATAAAATTGGTTGTCATGAACTTTAAATTCACACCAACACCTCGACTTCAGATGCAAAAACAGTACTGAATATTTTTTTTCTTTTGCTTATATCTCGAAAACGGTGTGTCCAATCGCAAAAATAATGAAAATTTCGACACCCTTTTAAAACTGTTAAACCCCTAATACTCTACATGTAGGTAATATTTTTTCTTATTTTTCATAAAAAAAGTGAAAAAATCCATATAAAACACGTCGAGGCTGCCCCCCCTGCGCGCCTCCGGCTCAAAAAAGATTCACGTGGTTAGGCACCACGTGTGGAGTTGCGATTGTCAAATTCGATTTAGATGTGTTAAAATTATTTTTAAATTTATAGAATTTATTTTGCAGAATAGCTTTGAGATTCTCATTGGTGCCGATTTTCTTGTACACCGAACTAAACTAACTAAACTATCACTAAAATTCCTTACTTTTGACTATGAGAATCTCAAAGCTATTCAGCAAAATTAATTCTCTAAATTTAAAAATAATTTTGACACATCTAAATCAAATTTGACAATCGTGACTCCACACGTGACACCTAACCACGTGAATCTTTTTAGAGCCGGAGGCATGCAGGGGGGACAGCCTCGACGTTTTTTATTTAGAATTTTTCACTTTTTGTATGGAAAATACGAAAAAAAATTACCTACATGTAGAGTGTAAGAGGTTTAAAGATTTCATAAAGGGGGTCGAAATTTTCATTATTTTTGCGATTGGACACACCATTTTCGAGATGTAAGCAAAAGAAAAAAAAAATTCAGTACTGTTTTTACATCTAAAGTTCATGACAATCAATTTCATTCCACAGGTTTTTAGTCGCAATTAAAAATAGTCTGATTTAGTTAGTAAATCTAAATTATAGGTTAAAAATGTCAAATTCAGAATAGCAAAATTGCCATTTTTAACCGACTTCCAAAAGGAGGAGGTTATCAATTCGACTGTATGTTGTTTTTTTTTTTTTTTGTATGTTTGTTACGCGATTACTCCGTCAATTATGAATTGATTTTGATGATTCTTTTTTTGTTTGGTAGATCATACTTCAGAGGTGATCTCATATAAATTTTATTAACTTTACTTGGGTAGTTTTTGAGTTAGCTTCAATAATACGTATTTTTACCTCGCTTAGTATGTGGATAATATTATGATAACTTCTTGTCACTGTTATTTACATAGCAGGTAGTGGTATTCGAATTTGTGTGGGGTAGGTATCACAACTAAAAAGTGAAAAATAAAAACTTTTTACAAAAAAAAAAACAACCGACTTCAAAAAAAACACTACAAAGTGAAAAATAACTTTAATTTCGGAAGTCGGTGACAAAGAACGAGAATTCAAAACCAAAGACACCGACTTCCGAAATTAAAGTTATTTTTCACTTTGTAGTGTTTTTTTTTAAGTCGGTTGTTTTTTTTTTGTAAAAAGTTTTTTCACTAAACTAATATCTCAGTACCATCTTAGTGCTGCCAAACTAAAATATAGTTAAGTTGTGTCATTTTAGTCTATTTCAGAATGGGAAATCGTCGCTTGACAAGATTAAACTAAATTTTGGTGATTTTTAGTCAAGTTTAGAGACATTTCTGACAAGAGAATCGACACCAATGTCTCTTAAAGGCTTTGAAAGTTGGACAGATTATAAAGATCGTTGATAAACCAATTATTGGTGATTCGTTTAATTTGAGAATTTTAAGTACTAAAATCCACGTTATCATCTGACAATATACCATTCCCTTATTAAAAACATTCCCATTTCATACAAACCTCAAATTCCACCTCATTTTATACCGAATACCTATATCAATTAAATTTTATGCTACCAGTTAAGAAGCCACTGGAATTCAGAATCATGTTACGATCACAGAATCATCTCGTACAACAAAATTGCAACACAAGAGCTGTTTAAAAATACACGAAACTGAGCACGTAATTGCGTAATAACTCAGGAACGATTACAGCAGCGATTTCGATTGGGGTATCATTATGTTGATGTTGCTACTAAATCTGCGAAATTTCCCTAAAAACAAGGAAGCCTTGAGCATAGGAATTAGACGGAAAAAGATTCACAATTGCAGGTCCAAAAAAAATTAAATAAATGCATTCAATTATTCATTTGAAGATTATAATTTAAATCTCCAGAGCTGTATTTAAGAATAATTTCAAAGCGCGAGTCGTTCTACATTTCCAGGCCTCGTTCTAGCCGGGTTATTCGTCAGGTTTTTGCTCTCGGCCCCGAGTTTCTTTCCTGAGATTCCAAGTGTATAATGAAGCCATTACCCGTAAGAACAAGCTTGGGCGAACGTAACTCGTATGGAAGAAAAAAATGCCCAAATCGCCCCGAGCAACACTCGTGCGCCGACATGCTGTCTTGCCAGTGTAGAAAAAAAATAAAAAACATTATTTAAGTTCGTTAGGACTCGTTTCGCGGTCCTGCTTTCTGATTCGGGATTTATTTTAGAATACTTAAACGCAGATAGATATATCGTTGTTTTGAGCTAAAATGGCGAGTCCGTTAATCGGTCCTAGAGCGTCTGGTAGCCACATGTAGTGTGAACAAGTCTGGTTTAAAGATAGGAATAGCCAAGTTTACGATCAACCAATTTCTCTTGCGGACTTTTACGAGTAAAGCAGAAAGGTAAACAACCGGTACACAATATCGTCCTTCATTTTCAAATGACTTTTAAACAGGGATGGGAAAGGTTTTAAGTGAGATCTCAAAAAGATCGGAATTTTAATGACGTATTCACCATTCAATTGGAGGTTTATAAATGTAAAAATATTAATTAATTACTTCCCAATAATGAAAAGGCAACTCACTTAGTCATTAGTGTTGGCTTCTAAATTAACAAACATAACATGACGGAGCAAGTCTTGGTTATATTTAATAAGTTATTTCTTAATCACCCGACATCCGTTACAAGGAATGCATAGACACCGGGAGAGATCTATTGTTATTTCAAATATGTATCCTAAGTACTTGTGAATATAGTTTTATTTTACTTGATGTGGCTTTGATGGTATTAATGTTGTTATGATTAAATAAGACAGCGGTGGAGTCCTGCACTACAACTTCTAAAATATAATTTTTATTCAATATCGTTACAATTTTATTGGTTGAAATTGTGTTTTCTACATACTCCATATTGCTTCTGAAAACCATGACATGAATTATATGTTCAACTAAATCATTCAGAAATTCCCATCAGTTTTACAAAAACAACTCACGATATAAAAACCCGTTTAAATTCAAAATTCAGCCTCGTCATCACCATCCCATAACATCACCACAACATGTTAATCTGTGATCATTAACCATGATAAAAGACACGCAATGATTACCCTACAATGCCTCACAAAAAAATACCTTAATCAATTCATGGGGACTATAAGAAAGCGACAAACTTACGCCCACAAGCCCACGATCCGGTTCGAAGGACCAAAGAAAATAATAAGGCGATTTGTATAAAAAAAATCGGGTGTGACACTTAATTAAGTCGATTGTCTTTTAGTATGCTTATGGAGATTCTACAGATGTGAATCCTTTGATAATACTTTTAGTGTGACTTTGACCCTTTGATGCAATCAATTCGAAGTCACCGTACAACTTGTAAGTTAATGTCTTGAGAGACTTGAAATAAAAGAACATGTTAAAAGAGATGTACCGGTTTTATACCGTCTTGAATGATAAATAAAAGAACAAGGATACAGCGACATACATTTACATTGGTGACGACTTGGACTCTATTTATTCTGGTTTCACTGTTAAAAATAAAGTTTTCCATAGATTAAATGGATTCAAACCCGAAATGAAACAATATTGGCGACTAGAGGTTCCCTTTGAGTTGTTGTGTACTTGCTGATAATTCTATAATTTTACTCTAAACTCAAAGCCCTAACTGCAGACTATACACCACATACAACATCACGCCATGTTTCCCCCTGAAAGGTTGGACAGAGGTGCACGTATAAAACATTCACATTTCGCCAGTTCCATGTAAAAGGGGGCGAACCTATTGCTATTAAACGTGCTTAAATCCAGACTCCGGGCTGCTACTGAAAAATTCGAGATGGAAAAACCCAATAACACTTTGCCCGACCCGGAAATCGAACCCAGGACCTCATGCTCACCAGTAGTGCTTGCGACCACCGGACCAACGAGGCAGAAATGAAAGTACTCATCAATTTATATCCTACGGTTCCCATAAACCAAATAATTGAAACACAAGTAGAAAGTGCAGGAACACCGTATTTTATGCAATATAGTCCTCAGTGCAGTCCGCTCTTAAAAGGTCCTTGAACTCGACATGTACTTAAGGGCAGTTCACAAAACGTCCAAGTCGCTAAGAATAAACAAAAGATGTATCAAGACTGTTTTGTCTTGCGCAAGCGCATTAAGTCAAAGAAAATTTTTCATTAAAAACATTTAACATATCATTTCCGATATCTACCCACGCTTAAGCCTCGTTATACCACACTTCAATCTGTTAATTTCGTCACAGAAAACATAAAAAAGACATCTTAATTGAGTTCAAATCTAACGTGATACTCAAATTTCCGTCGGACCGTATCAAAATCACATTAAGACGTCGAAAAAGCCGCTCACATTAAACCAGCATTGGTTTCTGGTATCTCGAGACTACTAATAACTCAATCCTTAGTAAATTATATACGGCCGGGAGAGGCACATCACTATCATTACGGCGCGCGCGTTACGACACGATGCGTCTTTTTGGTCACGATATTATGAACTTTTTGAATGTTTTTCTTCTGTCACTTCTTTGAAAATACATTATATATAACATAACATAATATCACGCTTGTAATCCCCGAAGGATTAGGCAGTGGTGTACCTGCAGTAGTACACCCACATTTCACCAGTTATGTTTAAGTCCCATGTAATAGGGGGCGAGCCTATTGCCATCAATCGGGCACAAATCCAGACTCCGGGCTGCAAATACATTATTTCCAATAAGTACATTATTTGCTTCAATATATGTATATTGTAAATTTTGTAATCTACTGTGATGAAAGATTTCTGTTTTAATGAGATTTTATCACAATGATTTATGAGTGATTTCTGTGACCAGCCTATGTATAAATTTTTGTGTTAAAAGCTACAAGCGTAATTAGCTTACTATTAAATCATAAAACTCTATTAAAATGATGACTAAGTCTAGTAGTTAGTAACTCGTTTAGATTAATTTAAAAAAAATCTCATTAATTTTTATATGAAATCCGCCTGAAGCGTTGACACTGGCTTTATCTGAGTTTTTTCGACATTTCTTCTGAGAGATCAGTCCGCTAGAAAATGCCAGCGCCATTTAGTTTTAAAACAGAAACAAATATAATTTTGTTTGTCATGAGTTAATTTCATCGAACGTAAACGAGGCAAAAGGACTATGTAAGGATCGTAGCAGGTGGCGTTCTAAAATGTTTGCCTACCCCCATGGGCAGAAGGCGTGATTTTATGTATGTGTGTATGTAACTATGTTAATTTCATCATATTTTAGGAGTTATAGATTCCTAATTATATCAAATTTTACTAAAAGTCATGATCATGACTGAATCGTGCTTATCTATGATTTTAAATTAACATTTTGCAAAGCTTCATCTGTTTTTTCACGTGTCCACTTGATCACGTACGACAGTTCTGCGAAATCTTCGTTTCCTTATGATTACGGAAGTCAAATGTTCGTAACAAAAAAGAAAAATGTGATTTGACTAATAAGCACATGATGATGTTTTTACGATATTATAAAACGGTATTATAACTGCCTCTTTGGTATAGTGGTCGCCAGCACTACCGCTGAGCGTAAGTTTCTAGACTCGATTCCCGCGTCAGGCAAAGTGTTATTGGGTATTTCCATATGGAATTTCTCAGCAGCAGCCCGAAGTCTTTTTTTTTTTTTTGGGTGGGAAATTATCAAATAACTTCTCCCGCTCTGGGCGCAGCGGGAGGGCGTGTCAGACTCTTACTGACTAAAACCCACCCGTGTTCCTTCAGTTGCCATGTTGCCAGGGGGCCACGATGTCCCTATCGGTTTTCTTCGAACCCCGGCAGGCATTGGCCCTAGTGGACCCCGTCAATTCTGCTGACATCTCTTTGAAGCGCGCGTGGAACACAACGCGCCGTCGACCCGGGCTTGGTCCGGACGGCGAGAGGTATCGGACGGCGAGCTGCCCATTGCTCACCGTCCGCAAGCCCGCGCCTAGCCCGAAGTCTAGATTTGTCCCCGGTTGATGGCAATAGGCCCCTGATACATTTGACTTAACATAACTGGCGAAATGTGAGTGTAGGTACTATAGGCTCCTCTGCCTAACCTTTCGGGGATTACAGGCGTATTGTTATATTATGTATAAAAAGGTTAAAAAAGGTAAAGAAAAAAAAACGAGCGCGACTTACAGTAGTCGCATTAATGACGTGTGACATCTGAAATCTTGCCTAACGTATATTATGATATAAACAATATTCATCATCACCGTCATCGTCATCATCATCATCATCATCCTGTTTAAAACCTCTCGGAAAATGGGTTGGTGCTATCTGACGGTCAACTCGAGCACCGCGCGGCGCTCATTGTTCAAATCAAATAGCGCGCGCTTTTCTGGCTTCCTGTTACACACTTCCGTCCCTTTTCACGAAATCACTCCCACAGATTTGATTATTTAGATTTTGATTGCAGGAAAGTGAAGGGAAAGATTATAATAAACTAGATATTATTTTCCTCCTAAACACGACGCCTACTGTACTTTGATTTTTTTTTACGCCCCTGTACTTTCTTAGTGACGTCACGAACCGCACTCTTGCGCATCGCATGTCTTGTACACGTACTCAACACGTAATAATAACAATATATACACGTTGGTTCGGTCGTTTTGTTGTGGCCAATGTACCACGCCCCGGCCATTATAGTGAGACCGACTGGGTTTTCTGGTTTATCGATAAGTAACGGGTACCGCACTAATTCTTTTGCTGGAGGGAAACAGAGCTGAAGAACATTTTAATTTAAAGATTAAATGTAACTTAGGATTTTTTTTTTACTAATAATTTTGATAAAAATTTGGGAATAGCAAAAATAAAACCGGCCAAGTGCGTGTCGGACCTCGAACAATGAAGTGTTCCGTAGTTAGGATAAATTTATCCCAAAAACAAACTTAACTTTGTAATTGCAAAAACATGTTTTCCCATACATTCCGTATGGGAAAACATGTTTTTGCAACTGCAAATATAAGTTGGTTGTTTATTACTTTTTAACTTGTAGAGCCTACTTAGCTGTGATAGTTTTCTTTTTAATTTCGTTATATAAACAACTGCTGAAAAAATCACAAAGTTTTCTGTTGTCTTTTTTTGTCGTTTCAGAGTAAGTGTAGAAAAAGGTAGAAGGAGAGTAGGGAGGGTTTTGCCCAGCAGTGGAACAATAAAGGCTAATAAAATAAATAAAAGTGTAATTGTCTGAAATTCAGTTTAGCACATATCAACTTCTACAAGGCTTCAGCGGAATCACATGACTGTTCAGCTCTTATAACAGCATTATTTTAATCTTCCGTCAATGAGGGAAAGCGATGGAGGTATACGTCCTGTAGAGCTTCATCTCTTTCCCACACTGAAGTATTATTGTATGAGGTGGGGGTAGACCCCCAGAGCATTTAATTTTTAATTTTATTAAATTACTAAAGCGTCTGCTGCTGTGCTTTGCTCTAACGTAAATGTTTTTTGAAAAATAATAACGATATTTCTGAGATTTTAACCTCACTTTACGGACCAATAAATTTCTTCACGATATCACAATTTCCTTTCATCGATATCTCTAAACAACAACACTATACGAAGACGCTGCGCCCGCGCCGCTCGGACACATGCGGTGACTTTATCACCCACCTCACAGACATAACAAGTACAACGCACACAAACATACAAACATATTCGTACGTATTACTTAATCTCTTAAATAGAACATAATTTATCTTCGACATAAACAATCGATGATTCGGTCTTATCGCCTTCTATACATCAATCTGCCTAGCCTTTTCCCAAATATGTTGGAGTCGGCTTCCAGTCTAACCAGATTTAGCTGAATACCAGTATTTAACATGGAGCGACTGCCTATCTGACCTCCATAACCCAGTAACTGGGTAATACGATACTCCATGTGTGACTGTCAAAGATCCACGAATGACAGCCGGAACTAACGTCTTAACGTGCTTTCCAAGGCACGGAGGAGTCTCGGTATGTACAGATGGTCACCCATCCACGAACCAACCCCGGCAAGCGTACCTTAACCTGATGGATCGACTCGTGCGGCTGTTATTATTTAGCCACGAGCTCCTCTTCGATCGACTTCTATACATATTATTATAGCCTTTAACATTTCTCGGGACCCTGGGGTCCCGGACCTTTGGAAGGCGTGCGAGGGGCCAAAGCCAACTCGCAGAGGCCCCTTAGACAGTTTTAAATGGAATGTGGCACCAACCGACGATTATCACTGTATGCACTATGAAAGTGCACCCAAGGACAACCCCCGGTTGATACAGGACTATTGCAGAACATGGAAATAAAACATACTAGGCTATGGGTTTGGGTGGCAATAGTGGATTGGTTATCTAGAAAGAACTATGGAAGGCTTATGTCTCCTGCCTGATCAATGTTATGGTATACACGGATAAAATGGCAGGGGGTGACTTGTACACTCAATAATGGGTCCCCGAAAACTGTTGCTAGCACATAGTGACGGAGCGACAAGGGGGCAACATGTCCTGAGGTGGTTGAGGAGTGGAGAGGTATTCCACGGCTTTCAGAACAATCCCAGAGCCCGGAAGATGGTCAAGATCCCTACGAGCACTTACTGGAATACATCCTTCCTCCGAGCACGTTTGCTTTTGCGAATCTCCACTTAAACCGGCCAATTAAGGCAAGAATGAGGTGGGAGCTCCGTTCCTCGTCAGTATTCACTCCAGCCGGCCAATAAAGGCAAGTCAGAGGTGAGGAACAAGACTTCTCCCAGGAGATAGGGTCCGTGGGGTCGCTACTGCCCAACAGCTCGCCACATGCTGCCCTGCGGGTTTTTGTATCTCTCTTGGTCTGGCTCCTCATCCCAGACTTGTTGCGGCAAAGTAAACTCTACCAGCACAGACCTAGAGTTCAGAGCGCGCAAGCCCCACGATGACGTCAACGTAGAGATACGGCGTTATTATTATTATAAATTAAAGACCTAAATACACAACGGATTTTGATACGGTTTTTACCATCATTTAGACAATTTCTTCCGTAAGGCTTTTATTACCTACTTAAAAAATAAATAAATCTCGATGAAGTCAATTCGTAAAAACCATGCGAAGCAGGGGTGGGTGGCTAGTTTATATCTATACTAATATTATAAAGAGGCAAAATTTGTTTGTTTGTTTGTATGCAGGTGGTAATCTCTGGAACTACGAGTCGGATTTGAAAAAATATTTTTGTATTGGATAGCCCAATACAAAAAGAAGACGAAGTCGCGGGCAGAAGCTGGTTTAGAATAATTTAACAAACTACAACACAAGCTACACTGTTATTTCTAGTACACAGCTGTACTAAAGTGTAAATATGACATTTCGAGCTCTAGAAGAAGATGGTCACTCAGGTTGAGCTCTTTGAGTTCCAAGTTGAGCTACTTACACGATAACTGACAAATGCTTGCACTAACTTTTTTATAATTTAATTATTTATTTCAGACAAAATTCTAGTCCATATCTATCACATTTTCATTTAAATTATAAATTATAATCTCACCGATAAAAACCCAAAATACAATAACCTTTAAATAATCATTGAAAACCAAAATAACTTAAATAAAAAAATTGTAAAAATTTCAAAATGATAAAATAAAATAAAATATCAAATTATCAAAGAGTAAAATTTTATAAAAATGTCAGAATACTTTTAAAAATAAAAATTATGAGAAATCACATTTTGCGTTTTTACCTGCCCCAAGCCCGATATACAGGTGCATGTAAAGCCTGCTTTGCTAATTATGTCTTTGCTAATAGATCTATGAGCATAGATATGATAGTGTAATACACCCCTTATAGAAAAAGGTCGAAATAAAAAAAAAATCCGCAATCTGGTTAGTCTATACAAAGCCAGTGTGATAAAAAAATGTCCATATGCGTGACGACCCGCGGCAGTGACGCGGTGTGTTCCATATTTTAAATTTAAAAGAGACTAATACGTACTGGAATACTCATGTTCTAAATAAATATTTAAAAAAAACTACAAAAAATTACTTTCCTTAAATTCGAAGTGAAAAGTAGACTGTTTCAATTCCTATTCGGACTATAGCCGCCCTCGCTGCGCTCGGGCTTCTAAATACCTCGTATGGGAATTGATTCCTTTTGACCCTTGTATAACAATCTACTATTTAAGGCGACGATAACCGACTTTTAATGATTTTATACTGAAGATGACGTCTAAACGAGTAGTGTTAATGATTTGGAAAAAATATATGTTAAATTAGAGCTTTTTTTAATAACTTAATATAGGCACATTTAAGATTATGTTTATATTACATAGTGAAATTAATTTGTAAAGTTATGTCTAACGCAGATAAAAAACTGAGAATCACGCAAAATCTATCAAGTGTATTTTTCTGAAACCTTCACCATTTGATCTTTTAGTATACGTGTTTTATTAAAATACCTTTTGTTTTATGTATAATAAATTAATAATGAGTCTAATTTGGGACAGCGCTCCTTGACGGACGAGTCCTATTACTGGCTAGACGTACGACGCGTTGCTTGAGCTCAGTACAGAACATGCAAGCTAACCACTCAAGGTCACTATCATATATCTGCGTCTTAATAACCGACGAATAATTTCAACGCAGGGGGGTTCAGAATAATGTACATGTGTAATCCATGGTAACAGGTTGCGTGTTGATGTCCCTGCCACCCTTAATAAATAGGCATTTCAGAATAGGACAAAATTATGTTATAGAATATGAGACATGCCTTGTCAGCAAGAGGCAGTCTATTGCTACTTAAAGTCCATAAAGAGCAAGTTACTTCACTTAAACTAAGTTGCAACTTTCAAAACATCGTAACAGTGTAAGCTGAGTGTTTATTACGCTATTAAACTATACTGTAGTTTTATTAATATTCTGCAAACTAGTGCAAACTAACTCCCGTTTTATAAAGTCTATTCAATCTTGTCTGTTGTAAAAGCTTATGTCAAACTGTTATTTCTTTGAACTATTTGCATCAGCTAAAATGGCTGAATGATTACAGCCACACGCGTCGATTGAAGGTTAAGCTTTACTTACCGCGGTCAGTTCGTGGATGGGTGACCATCCATTACATAATAATATCGAGACCCCTCCGTGCCTCGGAAAGAACGCTAAGCCGTTGGCCATTTACAGTCATCATCATCATCACCAGCCTACAGCAGTCCACTGCTGGACATAGGCCTCTCAAATTGCACGCCATTCAGCTCGATTCTCGGCAACTCTCATTCAGCTGCTACCAGCCACCCTGCGAAGATCGTCGCTCCACCTAGCCTGAGGGCGTCCTACCTTATGTTTGCCGATTCGCGGTCTCCACTCAAGAACACATCTACCCCAACGGTCATCGGTTCTACGGCTAATATGGTCGGCCTATTGCTACTTCAGCTTGCGTATTCTGCCAGTCATAAAAAATAACGTGTGGCACTCGGGGACTGCCGCGGTAAAGCTATCGCATAGCATTTGTAACCTCCATACTTCCTATTTGTCAACGCTACACTTGGGATGATGACGTGATGACATAAAACAAAAATTACGTTCCCATGACAACATCACGTTGTCATGGGAACCGTCATTACATGGTAGGCGGAGTGGGGGGGTTAGGTTTTATTTTCGTTACGGAATTTCTTGATTCGGTCGCCGCGCTCAAAGCCCGCGATAAAAGCTATGCAATAGCTTAAAAATTAAACATCATCCAACGCTCTTATTTCTCATAAATCAGGTCAAAACGATTGAAAACTATTCCCATAAAGTTCCATAAAGAAGTATCATAGGCGCATGATCGCGATGCGGACGGGACACAAATGTTGACACACGCATGCGCGTGACGCGTCGTCGCAGCTTACTGCCAGCGTCAATATTGACCCTGCTGCAAGCGCGCGCGCATCTAGGGTTGGAACAGGTGGAATTTATTTTCAAATACATTTTTTCTGTTTAAGTAGGTGTTTGAAAATTAAAAAAGATCTTTGAATGCAATATTTCTTTTAATTTTATTTTTATCATTTGTGCTGTTTTATAAGTAATGAATTTTTAAGCCGGCGTTCGCATGAACGTAATAAAATCGAGGCGGGATTTTATTGCGCACTGGATTTTCAACTCACGGTATTAAAAGCCGAGCGTTAAGAATCCAACGCGCTGGGACGCACTTTCGTCCCCAAAACCAAGTGCACGAAAAAAAATCGCCTCGATTTTATTACGTCCGTGCGAACGTGGGCTTAGTAGGTTAAAAGCTATGATTTAATCATTTGTTTAACGTTATTATTACTCCTGATAATATGCATCAAATAAAAAAAATATAAAGTTTATATCGTGACACCCCTGCGTCAAGCTGTATGACTCGAAGCTTTTGTAGAGCAAACTTTACGATGATGGGAACATCATGAATTCACATTACATTGCTACCTTGGAATCCAAATTATTTCCCTTGTTATTTGAACAGCATCCAATGGATTAATACATAGCGATATGATACGGTATGTTCAACAAAATGTAGTTTTTATTACTTTTTGTGTTTACATTAATTTTGTGGGAGCCCTATTTGCATAGGTGCGCAGGAGTTTAACTTAAAACAACATTTGTTTTACAATGTCATCTCTGCTGATCATCTTTTTCTTAGATAGATACATGTATATGTATGTTTGTATAGTTGATTGTGAATTATGAGTTCAAACTTAAAATACTTACCAATTTTTTTGTACCTACCTATCACTTTTAATTTCAGTCATAGCAGATCAAACAAAAATAATCAAACAACTATATCACCCATGTTTATGTCAATATAATTTATTATACCTGTCAAATAGTTGATAAATGATGCGTCAAATTATATTTGACATTTGAAATAATAATGTTTTTACCACAATTTTAAACAACCGAGTACCAAAAGACATTAGCGAGACTATTAAAAGAATGTCCTAACAGTTTCGACTACAACCATGACCAATAGCTTTTGGTTTCCCATGCAAGTGTCCTAAAAAGGTCACCTATTCGATTACTGACCTCAATTACCCTGCAGGGCTAACATGACAAGCGCGAGAACGCTCTTTTTCTCGTTTTATCGTAATTTGTCTACGATTCTGACGTCATTCTAATCCCTAACATGACCGCAAACGACGAGTAAACTAGAAAAAGGCACTTTGACATTCTTTTATCGCACGACGATAAACCGATGTTGCAAATTATTAAAAACAATTTATTTTTATGATAGCAACATCGGCTTGAAGTTCTGTTTCATTCATTCAATTTTATGCATGGAATTATGTACTTTATTGAATAAACGTCTCTCTCTCTTAATTATTCTCTTAATTACCTATTATTATTTATTTATTTAATTATTTATGATTAGTTTTTTATTATTTATTTATTTATGATTACTTTTTTATTATTTATTTATTTAATTATTTATGATTACTTTTTTATTATTTATTTATTTAATTATTTATGATTAGTTTTTTGATTATTTATTTATTTAATTATTTATGATTAGTTTTTTTATTATTTATTTATTTATGATTAGTTTTCTATTTAACCGACTTTTTGATAAAAAAATTAAATGATTTCTTTGGCATGCTGAAATTAAAATTGGCAAAACCATAATTGGCAAAGCGACTGGTTATTACTGAAAGTAATAGTCATCTACTCCACTACAGTACACCAGTGTACACAAAAAAAAATTGTCTACAATAAGTAGGGGGAGTTCCCCTAGTGACGGACACTTAAGGTTTTTTGGCGATAAATAAAAATAATACCTAAGATATCTTACTTTAATTATGAATTAATTAAGTTAACAATATTTAAAATCAATATAAATGAACAAAAAAGGTAACTTCTGCGTAATTATTATAAGAACTACAATCAAACTTATGCTTATGATTTTTAAATCACATAAAGTGGCACCTAGTACCGGACACACCAATTCTGAAACCCCTAAAGCCGGACAACATACGTAAATGTATTGCAGCTATTGCATATGCAGGTATCATAATATTCTGGAATATCAGCACAGGCTTCTTGAGCCCACGCGTCACAGCTGCAGCACTGGATCCAATTTTCGTCATGGTCCTCTTAACTAGTTTCTTTGTTAGACCCTTTTTGTTAAACTTTCGTGGCCCCATCCTCCTTTCTCTTTTATCTCTACCATGCTTATTTTCGCTGCAATCTGCTATCCTCTGAAATAATATATGACAATAATTATAAAAAAAAGTATGAAATAGACACGAAAAACCAACATAATCACTGTCCGGTGTTAAGGGACAACTTTTTGTCCGGTACCAGGGGACAGTCGATTCTAAAAAATAATGTTTATATTATAAAACCTCTTAGACAACAAACAAAAACTATTAGGTATTTATAAAAATAAGGAACATGACATCAAGCAACGATTACCATAAACACTTAATCACAAAAACTTAGCAGTAACACTCACTTTGATATTATCCGATACAGTATTTCTCCGCCAAATACAGCATTCGACGGCTCCCAGCTTGTCCTTGAGTGAGACTGGCGATCCGCGTTCCGTGTGCGTGTATTGCTGCGCCCCCGCACCCCTTTCACTATAACTTCGTATAGAAAGCGTTTCAACCTGCTGAGATAGTAGTTGTGTCCGGCGCTAGGTGCCGTCCGGCGTTAGGGGGACTCCCCCTACGACTATGAATCTGCCACCTTTTTTTCGAGTTTTTTATGTATCATAATTTTGTCTTTTTGTCTACCTACTCTCTATCGTCGTCAAAATCGACGACGACTAAAAACGACAAAATGACTGATTATATCGTGTTGAACTGTCAAAAATCGAGATAAATAACGTGTCATGTTAGGGTTTGTCGACAAAACATGAAGTTTGACAGAACGAGTCGAGTATTTTGTATGGCATAGCTGTCAGAAAACGATAAAACTACAGAAATAGACAAAAAATTGTCGTGCGAGAGTGGATATATGTCGCGTGTGTCATGTTAGGCCTGCTGGTCATCGAAAGGACACATGTACCATCGCGGAAGCCCATAACTAACCATTTTGAAAACAAAATCCCGTGCACATGATGATCACATCTGTTACCGCCCCGGTTCTATAGCGGCCGAGTGCTACAAGCAAGAATAGTCAATACGGTGGTTAGTTATGGCTTTCCGTGGTGGTGCCGTTTGTCAAAAATGTTCAATATCTAATCTTATAATAATAATAAAATCAGCCTTTTACCGTCCCACTGCAGGACAAAGGCTTCTTCTTATACAGAGAAGGCACCAGCATTGATCACCGTGCTTGCTCAAGACAGGTTGGTGACAATTTTTTTTCACCGATGTTAGTAATGTCCAAGATAAACTCAGAAAAGTACATACGAATTTTTTAAAAAACAGTGGCACTCCGGGAGTGCCGACAGAAGTGAAAACTTGAACAATTTAAAAAAATACTTCCAAAACTTTTAAAGTGAAAATACTTGCATAGAACATTGATCCGTAACGTAGAGAGAACAATCGCGTTTACAAATATGAGGTGTCGGAAACGGTGTCGCGAGTTCAATTGTTTTTACCCATCTCAAAAATTCCCAACTCGCCTAAAGAAGTATTCACTTCAAAAGTCACATTGTTGCTTGCCATGATTTGAACCCACAAACTCGCACCCTAATAACCCTAATCTTAAAACTCAAAATTAAACAAGGTCTGGTCCATCACTGTTTACAAAATGACACATATCATAAAGATGTTACTTTCAAAATACCTACCATATAGGATCATAATGATAATGTGAGAAAATTTCTAAATCCTTAGAAAACCGATCAACCCTATACGGTCAAAAACTGGTTAGAGCCAATATTGACCAGAACCAGAATCCAAAATACCAATAAGCTACTGTACGCCCCCCGGCCTCGCTCAGTCAATATTGAATATACTTAAAACATGTTCCTGGAATCAGTTTTAGTGCTACAGTGAGATATTGTAAGTAAACTCCTCTATTTAGATTTAGCTGATCCTAAGCCAACATATACTGGACTCTATTTCTTTGGTCCTAAGGTACGGAAGGGAGGTCTGGGTCGAAAAGATGCATTACAGAGTGTAACTCACACTAATTGATATGTAGGTGTAACATGGTTCAAAACTGAAGCCTATTTGAGTATTACTATTTATGTGCAGGAAGTTGAAAGGACTCTGAATCGGTTTGTGACTGATGGATTTTGTGGTCGTACGGTTCAAAGGGAAGTTATGTTCACGCCTCTATGGATAGAAGAGTATTGGTGTTTACTAGAAATTGGTTTACGCTGTAATCCATCTGTTGCTGGAAAATTGCTGACAAAAGGACCAGCACTTGTTACTGAAACGGTTCATAATCTAAGTATGGTCAAACATACTGTGTTTGTCGAAAGGTATTCTAGGAACTTTTAATATAACTTCTCCCTAACACATAAGTCCTAAATCTGCAGTTGACACACTGAGAAAAAGGACCAATATTTATGAGGACAGTATTGAATATCTGTCTTAAGAATGCGGCGACGCATGAATTGACCATACAAACGTAGTACATAAATCATTTGCAATTTGAGCATATTTCCACCATATTATGTTGATATTCGGATTGAGACAGTATTTATCTAGGCTCCTACGTCTTTTTATTTCCAAAAACTTACCTTTAAATGAAGTGTAAGCGAATTGAATTTCGTATATTTTTACTGCGTAAATGACATGTTTTCATATTGTTTTTTCTGTATTATTAACAATAATATTTGTAATATTGTTTCCGCAGAAACATAGTTTATGTTATCAAGTTACAAATTATCGAAAAAAAAAAATGGAAATACATTAAGTTTTCATTCATAATTTTTTGTATTACGGAACACATCCAAATTTATCATAAATTTTCGAAAGCTGGTAGTACTATCGCATCAAGCAATAATTGTCAATGTGTGCGTGGTAGTATTGCTCACTGTAGGTGTATATCGCTCCGACAGGCACTCACACTAGCGCAACGTGCTTGGAATTGAATTTTGCAAACATCTCGATTTGTAGTTGCGAGCCGTATCGCCGGCCTCTTAACTGTTCTCATTTATTTAACCTTCTAAAAGTACTAAAACTAATAATTACATCAGCGTTAAGTACCTCCATTAACACCTGCATTGGCTGTTTTAATAGCACAAGCTACAGTTCTGTATGATAGCCTGAGAACAGTTCTACACCTACAGGAAATGCACAGCATTGATGTTTCTTAATAAAATTATGAAATCAATACATTATAGAACGCCCACCATCTTGAATATGACCAAAAAGGAATTCTCAGCAAAACTCACTAGTCTCACTTTGCCTAGATTTATAACACTCATGGATGTTACTTAAGTCATAGAAGCAAACTTTAAAGTAATAAATACGGTCTTAGCGTACCCATATTAGTTCCTAGCTTAAAACGCAAAACCAGCGTATAAATTACACTAAAATATGAACAAGCAGAATCCCGTACACACTACGTTTCTTGAAAACAAGTACACGTCCTGAAATAACACAAGACTTGAAATCCAACTCACTAATAGTACCACAGAGTAATGAAAGCACAGAGACTACAACCAAAAAAAAAAAATACAAAGACCGCGTGGTTCCCGAAAAAATTTAAAGCGATCCCTCGTCAATTTCCAAGTACCTTTCTATTCAAATATTAAAACTTATAATTTTCACAAATCCTCGCTTCCCATTGTTATCGTATCCATTTAACCTGTCATACACCTTTCATGGGGTTCTAAGGGACAATGGGAAGTATCACCATATCCTAGTGATGAGTAGCGACCACTTGTTCAAACAATTCCTCTATTTGGGATTAAATATGTTTAATCTGTATTATTTGTTGAAATGCTCTGTATTACTGCAAATAGTTGGCATGACGATTTCAAGTATTGAAGAGGTTTTTTGTTTACGGTCTTTAGTAAAAAAGCGGTGACATAATAATGAATTATTCCTAGAAATATTATGTACTATTTATATAGTTTTATAGACCAGCAGGACTAGGAAAAACATCGTGAGGAAGCCTGAGAGATATTTCTCGACGGCCATGTGGAGCCAAGTCACGAACCACACGAAAAGAGGATAGACCAGCAGCAAAAAAGCGATGGTTCAGAGGCATTTCGAAAATGGATCTTCGTACATAAAGCTCCGAAAAAATATGATTTTTTTGCAACTAGAAATTCGTACGACTGCCGGCAGGATGATGTAGGTAGGCCCCCAACTTATCCATTCGATTTTATTCATGGTCAAACTAAAACACCATTCCGTCTCGAAGGACCATTTACCCTTTCACCTATTCCAAGATTTTATTCTCCGAGTCCACCCGATGCCCTAAATTACGACCAGATAAAAATAGGCCCGGATAGTTTTATGTAGTCCACCTGGACCAAACGAGGTCCGAGTTTCTCGCCTCGTTACCGAAGGGCCGAGGGCTGGAGCATTAATTATAGCTTTTGTGTTTATAGCTTATATATTTAATCGTGAATTACGGCCCACAGACACCATATTTATGTTAGTTTTTGATTGCGAGGGCTTAATTGCTGATAGGATTCGATTTAGTTTCGGTCTTTCGGAGTCTAGATTGTGTTTGATTCGGGATTGGTAGATAGAGCTGGTTGGTTTATTGCCGAGTTCTGGGATTGGGTAATTTGATTTTGTAAGACATGGAAGCTGATAAGATTGACGTTCTTGTGCTTAGAAATTGCTTTATTATTGTAAAACTTGAGACGTCAAATCGGGTTTTGATAATGATCGGACATTATACAATAATTATTATTAAAGATTCTAATCTCAATATGATTGCAACAAATTGGTTTACTAATTTGTGCCTTTTGGTAAGATTTTGGTGTATTGAATTTCGGGGATTGGAAAAATGGAATACTTCGATCATTATTAGTGGTCCCCAAGACGACCATGCCGGATTAAAACCAAGAAAACATTGATAAAAAAACGAAGTAAAACTTCAAACTTTAAAGATTCTAAATTAAGTAAAACAAACGATTGAACATCTCTGATTCATAATAACTGTTGTCTAACCCATAGACAATATCAGTTGTACAATACTCCCATGCAAACCCCATCGAAGTCTCATGTCCCATAAACAACTACAATCTAACGCTGGTCCACTTTACCGTAAACAAACCAATCTATGGCGTTACGTCACAATAGTGTCCGGCCAGGGAATCGAACCGAACGCCCACTCGCATTCCTGTCGAAACTGGTTCTGAGTTAACTGCTTATTAGTACTTTGCGCGTTTTACGGGTTATCCTAGATGTTATGGTGTTATATTAAAGGTGTGTGTATGTGTTTATTGTTTGCCAATTTATTGGTTATTAAACTGTTGGGCTACAGGGCAGTATCTCCGCTTTCGGACAGGTTTATGCTTTTGTCCAGATTTGGTTGACTAACATTGGCTGTTTGTTATTTATGATACTGTTTTAAGCTTTGTTAATTAATTAAGGTATCATATTTTTTGTTTATGTTGTGACTTTTGTCATTTTAATCACGTTTCATGTTTTTAATTAAAGTTACTGAACTAAATGTGAAAGTAAAAGCCCCGTTGGCAAGATCTTTTCTTATGTAGTTCTTATTTGTAATTAATTATCTATCTATTCATCTGGATCTGAATGAAGATAAGAACTGAAACCTAAAGTAGATAAAGACACTGAAAGCAGGTTCCTTAATTAATGTTATAAAGCAAGAACAAAAATAAACAATGCCAAATCAAACAAAGTAACTCCTATTTCAAGAATTCCAACAAATCCATTATCAGATTGCTCAACAGAACTTGTTTTCAAAAACTAGCAACGTAATCCAAAACTCACGCGCCTAAACCAACTGAAGATAATAATGTCCAAACATAGTGAAACAATATTGGAGCGAGGGCTGCGCGGGCGCAGTAGCTCGCACCGCCATGTTAAATGGCGGCGCAAACTGTCATTATCACCTACAAGTCGACGGTAATGCGTTAGCTGTTGCTGTTGCCTACTGGATTTTTATGTGGTAGGGATATTATTTGGGATGGGATGCGGATAGTTTTAATATTTTTGGGATGAATAAAAAAAAAAGTTGAAAATCGATTAGACAGTGAAATTGATGATAGTTTCAGTACAAAGGAAATTTACTGTGCTGTGTGAGTTTCATTACAAGATGATGAAAGAAAATTTGAAATACAGTTTTTGGTCTTTACAGATGCTTTTCACGAATATAAATATTACATAGAATTATTACAAAAATTCGATTCCGTGGATGAGATAAATTTGACTTAAGAAAGGAAGTATATCTTTACTATGTAGGTACATAGGTTGTAGCTTTAAAAAGGAATCATCGTATAAAAATCATGGATGTCAAACTTTTATGAACGAAATAAATTAACTAAATTAGAGCAATTAACCTGACCATACACATAAAAAGCATATTGAAAAGCCACAAGAACAAAACAAGAAATTACAACTTCCTGTGGGTCGCCCCGTTACAAAGATGTTATCATAAAATCAGCGCGCAATCTCAGATTATGAGATTAATGTATGATAATTATAGTAATTGCGCACAATTATAATATTAAACTGCGGCTAATAAACCAATTTAATGCTAGATAACATTTAGTCTAGGCTATGCGTTGATTCCGACACTTTAGGAACTTGTTTCTAAAGATATTGGGACATGAACGGGTAATACGGTTCTATCTGATGATAAAATAGTGGTTGTTATTAATGAAATAGACTTTGACAATAACGATACAACTAGAAGAGAAGAAAAAGTTAGCACAGATAAGGGTAAGAAGAGTAATAAAAATCAATTGGACGATGTAGGATATACTAGAGCATCATTGTACAAAACATCAAGTACTTACATTCGGTATTACATTAAAATAATGTCTCAATTGAAGTATGTTTCAAAAACAATTAGAAAAAACAAATCATTTAGATTTACACTGACTTTTAAGACTAACATACTCGTAGTTTAGGCGTCTCATTGAGTTCTTGACCTCCAATTAATTTTATGTTAGGATGTATTCGTCAGCAACTAGGCACTTGATATGTCTTTGACCATTACAAGTTCATGTTCAACTACTTTCATGTTCACAATTTCTAATACTTCCTTCTCTTTGTTTATTATTATTGTTACTTCTATGCAAAGGCCTCCTTCTATTCTTTCCATGTCTATCGTCTTTTTGCAATTGTGATCCACCCTTTCATCAAGCAGTCTTACTCATTCCTCCACTTCATTTATTGAATCAAATTCCTTCTTTACTCCTCTCGTCCCTTCAGAGGACAGCAATTGTCAACCCATATCAAATTCCCTCATAACATTAAGCAATCAAGTTCATTCGTTTAACAAGTGTTTGCTCCGGGATTCGTCTGTCAGTCAGTTGGGAGCTAACGCGAGCATCCTGTCTGTCTGTCCGTCCTGATAAGATAATACTTATACATACAGCATTGCTTGATTGTTTAATACTTGAGTT
This sequence comes from Agrochola lychnidis, assembly GCA_963680765.1. Classification (NCBI taxonomy): domain Eukaryota; kingdom Metazoa; phylum Arthropoda; class Insecta; order Lepidoptera; family Noctuidae; genus Agrochola; species Agrochola lychnidis. Next base: position 10,993,569 of record OY796873.1, read on the forward strand.
ATTATGGTTTCCTGTGTTTGAAAATTCGAGATAATGTTAAGTCTTGGCTTGATAGCTGAGCAAAGACGGGAGGCTTATTAGTATGGTGGTTCTAAAATTTGGGCCGTATTGAGTAAGCAAAAAGATTTCGAAGATATTGGTAGTAATTAAGATAAAGCTAATAAAATAAATGAGAATTGGTTTGGTGATGTTCTCGGTATAATGTGATGAGTAAGTAAAAGAGCAAAACTATACCAAACCCAACACTGGCCAGTAAACGAATGCAGAAAAAACATAAGCACAAACACCTTTTATTTGAACACGAAAAACACATAAAACTGTAATGCCAAGTCGCTCAGAAGTCTAGTATAAGTCATCTGACGCATTACACAACGCCTTTATGTATCATTTTCATTGAAACCATCACGTTTCGCCCCAAATCGTAAATAACACCTCATTTGACAGATGGAAACTCACCTTTAACTTTTTTCTGCTAAATAGACCACGTGGGTTCGCAGAATTCTAAAGTTACGATCTCTCAAATGTGCCGAAAATCATTAAAAGTACCCCAACAATGAATGTTTTGTGTTTCGGGAACTAGTTTCACAGATATAGTCGAACAAAAAAGTGTATTTTGATGTCTAAATAGACACATCATCGGCCAGGTAGTAGGAGTAAGGTAACCGACACTGTTCTCGGCCGTAGTGAAAGAAATGTCATTAATTTTAACGGTTGCCCGTCCGGAGAGGTGGATTCTTTTTTTTTCATAATTTCGATAGCTGATTATTCGGAATTTGATCAAGATGTGAATGTGATGTGTGTTCTTCGGTTGTGTTGACTTTTTTCGTGTTTAACGTTTATCCCAATATTAGTTATGTTATAGCAGTACCGATATCCAATTTCAAAGAATTTCCTATGGATTTTAATATCGATAAATCGAGCGGAAATAAAAAAAAAATAGAAGTACAGTCGGACACATAAACATTGAGCAAAAAAATATAGCGTTCACCGAATTTTATTACTCCTAAAAATCTTCAAACATTACAATCCTAATGGTAGTCCACAAAGGGAATTTATTCTACCTGACCGTCTCCTGGTCCATTGTTCGGCAACAAATCTGGTGCGCATTCGGATCTCTCGACCTTTTTTCTCAAAAAATCCCTTGTTAGCAAGTCCACGGATAGATCTCTTTTGTGAGGACAATGGGGGTTACATATTTATAAGTGGGTAGGTAGGCGGAGAATACAGGTGTTTTGTCTAACTGCGCCGCTCCGTATCAAGTATATCTAACATGAAATAGTTATAACTTTATTTCTTGATCGACACACGCCGCGGATCAGTCATCAGACAGTTGTCAGGTTTTTATTGTTATATTATCCATACTTATTACTATGGCGTTTTTGTTGGTATGCCAAAATTGGCCTATTATACTTTTACCGTTACAAAGTTATTTAACTGACTATTCTTATCTAAATCTTCTACATCACGCCGCATATCTTCGTAGAAAGTTATTTCAGGTTTATAAATTCCAATTTTATTGTATAAAAAAATAACAATCATGCAACTACATCAAAAATATTTGTTCAATCCGTATATCAAAGAGGCTACAGCGGTCAGTACCGTCATTTTTTGTCCGAAACAACCTCACGTCCCCGCTCCGGACATCAAAATAGTGTTACGAGTTTAACAAATAACTTTTTTAAGGTATAAACCAACGAACGCCAATTAGTTCTACCCAGGAGAGATGGCTCTTTCGACGTTCATTTTACTCGTATTTTTTGTGGGTCCGTTCGGAAATTTTATTTAGTGAACGCGGTGATTCGTTTCGCTTCTGTGTGTTTATTACGACGCTGACTGTACAAATATTTTGTGGTCGTATTTTCTGGTCGTGTCACGCTCTTGCGCAGCCGATTGATTGTAAATAACAGGGATGTTCGGCAAATGTAGTCATTATTCGCCATTTTTGTGATTAGAAACTTTGTTTGGTATGGTCATTGTGTGGAATTATAGTGAGTGAGCCTTCGAAAGGTTTTATAATAACAGCTTGAGAGGACCATCAATTTGATGATAGCATTCTTATTCTGTGGTGCTAAAAATCTGTAGAGCGATTTATTTTTTTGGTACTATCGGCTACACATAGAAATCCATTACTCGTGTGTTTCCACTATTTAAAATAACAATGAATGATCATCATCAGTCTCCTGCCCATATCCCAATTTATTTGTGATCTGCGCAACCTGTCTTTTTCTTCCATACTTCTCTATCAGTCATCATCTCAATACTAACCCCCTTTCTCGCCATATCATCTCCCACACAGTCCATCCATCGTTTCTTTGGTCTTCCCCTACTCTTATAGCCATCCACATTCATTCTCAAAACTTTCCTGACGATACTTCTCTATAAGTCGTCATCATTGATTGAATATAGAATATAAAATAAAAATAGAATGATCAATGATCATAAAACATAATCCTACTATAATAATAATTATATTATACATATATATATATATATAATAATAATAATAAAACCCAGACAGGCGCTTTACTTTGTGTAAATTATTTCATCACCACTGCTCTCAAAAACGGTGAAGGAAAACATCGTGAGGAAATCGGCATGTCCTAGAACCGAAAATTCAAAGACATGTGACATCTACCAACCCGCACTGGGCCCGCGTGGTAGATTACGGCCCACTCCCTCTCATAGAGAGGAGGCCTGTGTCCCAGCAGTGGGAACATTATAGGCTGATGATGATGATGAATAATAAATATTATAAATGTGAAAGTTTGTGAGGATGGATGGATGTTTGTTACTCTTTCACGCAAAACCTACTGAACGGATTTGGATGCAATTTGGCACACAAATAGTGTATAACTTGGATTAACACATAGGATGCTTTTTATTCCGATATTTTCACGGGATCGAGACTAATGCGGGTGAAACCGCGGGACGCTGCTAATTTTCACATAATTTTAATAAAAAAATAACTTATCTATGTTAACATTTAACGCTCATTAGTTTACCAACATACAGATGTTTCCTAATTTTCATATTCACATCAATTTAATTATAATATTTACCTTATTTATTATGATTATCAAACAAAAACTTTCTTTATCTATTAAAATACCGATTCGAGTTTGTTTGCTATCAATAAATTCAGTAGACATGTTTTATAACTAGGAAATTTCTCACTGATACGCTAATTATATAATAAAATTAGTATTTAAGTGTCGGTTTGATGGTTTACAATAATTTAATGTTAATTTTAACTTTGTTGTCGTGTCTGTAACATATTTTGATGAGAAATGCTTGTCAATTAATGCTAATAACACTATAGTAGAAATAAATTTGACAAATTAATTTTCTTTTTTACTTCCTTCATTTATTACTTCTTAATTTTTCAATACTAGTACCTAATAAAAATAACTAGAAAACCGCAAACTGGCTTGTTTCAATTTCGCAGTTCGCAGACAATGAACTCTTGTGCATTGTCATAAAAAATTCTTTCCCGAAACAAAAAAAAAAAATTAACTCAAAAAACGCCACTCCACAGCACTGCTGTACTGGAACCCGAATGTCTTCATCTAAGACCGTGACCGCGCATGACCCGAGTTGCCCCAACCAGTTCCTGAGATAGCCCGGGCCAAATAACTAAACGACTTAACGATATCAGCGAAATTACACCACGAGGGGTACATTTTTTATTTTATTTCATCTTGCTGTGCCCGGTTAGAGTTTAATGCACTTGGGTGTAAAAGCTTATGCTTGATAAGTGAGAAATAACTCTATTTCATGTTATATCTGAAGTTGCTTTGAAATCGAAGAATTTAAGGGAGTATCTTTATTCAAGAGAAAAAACCACTGGAGGAAATATTTTGGTTATTCCTCCTGACAAACTATAAATTATTTTAAAACTAGCTGTGACAGACCTTGTCCTGGCCAAATTTTAATAATTCATACAAAATTCCTACAAAAAATAAAGTTGCGGTTTTCCCGAATTTTCAAATTTTTCTTTTCTATATAACCTGATTCGGACTATTCCGAACATAAATTTGCAAAATCGGTCCAGCGCCATTCTCAATGAGCTTACCAACGAAAAGCATTTCATTTTTATTACAAATATTATGTAAATAATTAAAGGAATGTAAACTTCAAAATAAAGATGATATTAAATTATACCATTAATTGATGCAACTGACTGTACTACAACTAAACCTCTTTGTTAAGTTACAAAAGGAAATAGGTAATCAAATAAATCTAAAGACAACTGAGAAGTAAAGTAAAGCACAGAATATGAAAATGCATAAAATTGGAAGATAAGTTCAGTCGCAACAAAACTTTAACTTAAACTCGGTAACTCCGGGAGTCCTAGTACTTATTTAATTTTATTGTCTTTGAAATAAATAAATTCGTTCTCTGGCATCTAAAGATGATCGCTATGAGATAAGGTGATATAGATAGCGATGGAAAAAGCAAAATGGTGCAGCGATAAATGCATGCTGAACTGGGGACTTAAACGGTGTTAAATGCTGAAATATTTCTGACAGTTTTAAATTAACTGTGCATGATTTACATAAGAGGGATATTGGTGCTTTTCTAGGTTTTGTTACTGAGTGAAAAATCGGTGCTAGTAAACAACCATATCCATTTCCATATATAGTTAATATTATAAATGCAAAAGTAACTCTCGTTTGTCTGTTATATCTTCACGCCTGAACGAATTTAGATGAAATTTGGCACACGTTGCAAAAAACTTAAGTCTTCGAGTTGTAATTTTAAAGACTCGACTCATTTATGCAAGACTCAGTGTGTTAAAAAGGCTCTGAGTCTAGAGTCAGGCCGAGCCCGAGTCATTTAACAGCCACTCGAGTCTTAACAAAGGACTCCAGTCTTAAAATGAACTCGAGTCTTCAAGAAAAACTCAGAGACTTGAAGCTCATCATTCGAAAAGACTCGAATAGCTGATAAGTTTAAATTAGTGGTAATGATGTAACTATGCATACAAAAAATCTGATAAGACAAAATCATTACAAATCAGCTAAAAACAGTTCTAAGCAAACATTTTTTTGTCAGAGTCTTTCTCCCCGTCCTGTAAATGTAACAATTAAATTGCTAGACTCATACATGAAGAGGACTTGAGTGCGACTCGCCGCATAAAAAGGACTTGAGCGCAAAGAGACCCGAGCTCTCATGTAACATTCAAGAGATCGTAGAGAATTTAATTCTCCAGTCTTGTAGTCCTGTTTTAATGAGTCGAGTCTTGTAGGTAATTCATCATCCGAGTCCGTTTATATAGGACTCGAAGACTCAAGTTCTTTGCAACACTAGATAGACCATGACCTGGTTTAGGACATAGGATACTTTTCATCCCGGTAGTAAGTTCCCTTGGGATAATTACCAACATCCACGCGGACCGCGGGCAACAGCAAGCAGAGACATCATTTGAGAGAATTAAATATTCACCGAAATTGTTTGACTTGTCAGCAACGTTATCATGACTTGACATATTACTTAGAAAACCAACAAACATTTTAATTTCTTGGATATCTTGCTAGCCAAGTTTGTTTCTCAGATTACATCTTGAAAATTAATTAATGATGTTATTAAAAGGGTCTATAATGATGCTTTAAAAGTTCATTAAAACTTTCTAGATCTTGAATTCTAATCTTCATTTTACTTTAGTATTTAGAATTTACAAAGTTTTCTGTAAGTTTCGCTTTCCGCCCGCTTTCTGATTCCAATATTATTAGTGCAGGACATTTCGTATAAACATCGATTTTATTAAGTGTATCGACTGTACTTTGATTTCATTCCTCACACATTTTATTGATTTTGTTTAAATACTGGCCTCCATTACTTTAAATTGGCAATATTGAATCTTATTAGGAGTATCGGATATTGGATCTTTAAGAAACAATTTTCATTATTATCATTGAAGAAAGTTGTTATATTGTATTTGGTAGATTAGTTTTCAGGCCTAACAATATTAATTGATTCTGTCATCTTATAAACATATTACTCAACAAAAATATCCACTTTCAGGTAGTATTTTTCATCCTGTTACAAATCTCAAAGAAATCTAGAAGCAAAAATGTTCCTACTCCACATTTATAACACAGTTCAATCTGTCATTATCGAAAATAGATTTACAGCATGGCAGGCTATCATCAATTCGATAGTATACCGTGCTGATAATAATGAATAATGTAAAAATCAATCAGCATTACGACCATACCAATTTACGTAAACACCAATCATAAAGGAAGAATCCATCCATTACAAAAAATAATAACTACACAAAATGATAGAAGATTCGTATAACGGATATGATTTATAGGAAAAAAAAACCGCAAGCGGCGCCGCAGGGCATTCGTAGATGAGGAAACGTGTAGTTTTGGTAATAGCTTAATCAACAAGATCCGAGATCGATACAGAGATGAGGCATGTCGACGACCGATGCGCGTGAGTCGGTGGATAGACCAATAATTGTTACAGACGGGCACGAAGGAATTCATAATGGGCAATGCTCGTAATGTTTGAGCTATTGGATAACTATTATGGAAATTTTCGAAGACTTATAAGCCATTTATAGTGTAATTGAAGATATTAGAATAGTTTCGAGTGAAATAGCAATTAATGTGTCGTTAGGTCTTGCAGTTAATAAAATGAAGTTAATAGAGAAGCGACAAAGTTATTTTCTATTGTTGTTCAAGTAATAAAGACTTTGTTAATGTTTTATGGTTTGCTGAATGAATGTGGGCATGATCCATTGACCATTCTCCATTGTGTCACTTTTAGATGAAAATTCTTGGTTTTGAAACAGGTATAGGTCTCTCTGAAGAGATAGATAGCAAAGCAAGCATTGAATCGTGAAAGCCTTCATTGTGCGCTTCATTTAGCTCATTTATGGCTTCTTCATCTCGTGCCATTGTTAGTCTCTTAATATCCAGGATTAGAAATATCTTTGTCTTCACTTGGTGTTCTTACTATATGGACTCTAACTTTAGTATATACTCTGTCCGTTCTGTGATTCTCTACAGTACCTTTATTAATTCGATATGCTCATGATTCCACTGCAATTACATCATTTACTATCTTACATTTCTCATATCGATAGCTCATCTATGGAATCGATTGTAAGCAAACAAATCATTACTCTATCTTGTATAGTCGTGATCGGGACACAGGTCGTCGGGGCCGTTCGGGGCGGATCGGAACCGTTCGTGCACCTCCGCCATTGCTCGTGAAATGTGAGCATTATGAAGTTATTAATAGTGAAATCTTACTGTTTTACATTATAATGTGTCCGACTGTACTTAATTTTGAAGTAAAGTTAATTGCGCTTTTGAAAACAATGGAGGTGTTTTGACTATGAATAACTATAACTATGAAAATTATATGTTAATAAGTTTTGTTAATACCTTTAGAGAAATTGTGTTTTGAATCTTTTACATATTCGCCGTTTTCAGTAGATTCAATGCATTTTAGTTGTGTAATTTTTATAGAGTAATGCTTTGTATCATCTTCAAACATTGCAGTTAGGGTAAGGTATTTAGCTTCACAACAATCCGTGTACATAATAACATTGATCAGGCAGGGGCCATAGTTCTTCCATAGTTCCAACTCACCAGTCAACTTAAGCCACCCAAACCCATAGTCCAATAGCTTTGTTTCCATATCCTACAACAGTCTTACACCAACCGGGGGTTCACTTGCATAGTGCGAACAGGGATAATCGTCGGGTGGTGCTTCATTCCATATAAATTTGTCTAACGGGCCTCCGCGAATTGGCTTCGGCGCCTCGTACGCCTTCCAAAGGACCGGGATCCATGGTCAGGAGATTTGTTAAAATATAAGAAATAATACCAGCCTATTATTGTCCCACAGCAAAAGGCAAAGGCCTCTTCTCATACAGAGAAGGCACGAGCATTGATCACCACGCTTGCTCAAGACAGGGTTGGCGATTTCAAACTTATATTAACCGTAGTCCAAGCAACTTGCTCAAAGAATTAAAATAGTATGCTTCAGATTGTTTTCTACAGGGTTGTAAGAAACGTCCCAACGTCCTTCACCGATATTAGTAATGTCCAAGATAAACTCAGAAAGTACTTATGAATTGAAAATGTTACATTAGTCCTTGCCCGGGTTTGAACCCACAACCTCGTGTATAAAAGGAGAGGCCTTAAGAGCGTTAATTCTGAAAGTGGGCATCGTCGCAAATAGATGTCAAATAATATATTTCGCTGTTTTGATTATTTTGACAATATTACTGTATGAAAATATGAACTGTGGCTAACTAGGGAACTAAAATATTGATTATGAAATGCAATAATTAATATCGTTACACCGAATATTTCGTTTTAGATGTAAAAAAAGTATTTGGAAACCTTCCAAATGCCTTTTTACATCTAAAATGGTTACAACATCAAATTCAGTGAAATAATTGCAATGAATTATTATTATTTTAGTTCGCTAGTTAGCCACATTTCATATTTCCATACAGTAATATTGCCAAATTAATCAAAACAGCGAAATATTTGACATTTATCTGCGACGTTGCCCACTTTCAGAATAAACGACATCATCAGAACATTGGTTTTCGTTGTATTTTCTTTTTTATTTATTCCGAAGGACGTCTTCTTCTAGACTAATTTGTTGTTTCTACTTAAAATAATAAGTTAGGTGGTAAGTCTTATTAAAACAAGATACTTATACTGTGAAAGCCTCAGTTGGAACTTTTACATATACTCCTTATAAATAGCCTTAGCATTATTTCATGACATAAAAGATTATTATCTTAATTAAAAACAAAATTGTCTGACATTAAATTAAGAAAAGTAGCAAGTTAAAAATGTATAACAAAACTGTTTTTATTAATATGGAAAACGGTAAAACTACGCAATTTTAAAGTAGAAAATTAAGTAGCTTAATTTACTTAATAACACATAACGAACGTTTTAATTTGTATGAAATTAATTACTTATTTTACTATGATACGGTTTGGTAGCATGACGGGTCTAATATTTAAGTTAATTTTACTACATAGCCTAATTTTCAAAATAATAACATAACTTTGCATGGAATTTTAAAGGCATTAAGGATAAACTCAAACTCAAAGCATTTATTTCAATTAAACTATTTACGGGTATTTTTGAATTTTCAAGGGGTCGGTCTGTCAGAAAAATGAAGCTAGTAAACCATTCCAAAGCGTAGTAGATAGGTTCCTATGGAGAAGAACGGGCAAGAAACTCCACGGACACTATACTACTATCTCACGGATAATTATTGAAGTTACAAATAATACTCCTTGCACCTTATAATTTTGTTATCATTTCAGAAATACACTTCTTTCTTCAACAATTTTAAATTTTTAACTGCCAAAACTACCCTCTTTTCAGTTACTTGTTTTTTTCTTTTTAAGCTGGAAATACCTACTATTACGGTTTTAAATTAAAATATGTAAGTAAATGAGAAGACAACAACTATGGTTTTTAGTTCAACTATGTCAGGAATATGGTAATCCTTACATCCGATGCAATTCTCAGAAAATGTCTGTACTTGGAATACTAAAATTCTCATATTAATAAAAAATGCGACTCTTGGCGACGGTCGCCGGGTGAGAAATATAAATCCCGGCAATTCCCGGGAAAGACTAAAAACGTGACTGCACTGCAACACCGGACGACTCCCCGCCGACCCGGCCACTTCTTTGTTTTTAAACATACAAAAAGTCAGCCCCTTCATTTCATTCTCAAGAGTCAGGTACAAAATACTCGTCTGCCCACATGTTCTAAACTAACACCGAAAATAACAGCAAAGTTTTAAATAAGGAATAAACTGTATTATAAAATTGTCGCAGCACAAATAATAATTGCGACAATTTGACAAACTTCTACAACTCTTTTAGTTTTATAAGTTTTTTTTAATAATAATGTGACATATTTACTTACAACTGATATCTTAATTGTTCAGGTCTTCTTGTGTCAAACTATATCGCCGGTAGCAAAAGCAATCCATTCGCATAATAATAAATACGGTCACAACACATGCTCACTTGTCAATCGTATGTAAAATAAACAATTTTTGGTCACAACAGAAAAAAATAAAATCAATCACTTGGACACAAATCCTCGCACAAAATGTCAATGTTTTTAATTTAGAAAAATAATAACGATTGTCAAAGTAAATCACGAAATAAAAATAACGCGAATAACGTCCGCCGCGGCTGCGCTACAGGCCGATATAGAATATTAATAGCGGGTGGACACGGACGAAACGCGCCGACGGCGATTTCATCTCAATCTTGCCCGTCGAAACGAGACAGTAACATGACAATAAACGATTGTAAAACGTCTAGAGAGAGAGAGACAACACTTTTCTCATTATGCGCCCGTCGAACCTGACATTTCAATCGCGCCGTCTCTCTCACACGGAAAGTTATTTCCGTACAAATTATATGCGGGCGTATTTGTGCTCTGTCCTGCTCGGGCGCGGATAGTGCTAACCAGATAATGTCTTAATCGCATTTTCTTAGCGCTATGCTGACTGATGCACTAAGATAAACAATGATAATTCATGGATTTGCATGAACGATACAAGGTTTTTTATTAAGTCCATATCGATGGGTAAGTAAATATGGTAGGTGGGAGGTCCAGCAGTAATTATGTAATTATAACCTTTCAGTACGGAATCTGGAATGTTTTCCTTTGAACTGCAACGCTACGGATAATGTCATGTGTAGTCTGGAAAGTACCTATAGGTACATTGACAGGAATGTCTTGACATAATACTGATGAACTTTAAAGAGTTGGTGAAATAAATTGTTTTAAAAATCTACCACTCATGGCTTTAGATTTTTAGAGTAAGAACAAGTCCAAAAAATAATAAGAATCAATTCACAATAAAGATAGAAGAAGAATAGAAGAGTGGAGGGAGAGGGAGTAAGATAACACGTTTACTTTGGGTTAAAAATTATAGATGAGAAGTAGGAAAAAACAAGCAGTGACGGTTAAGATATAAGCTTAGAATAAGTAAAATGCTAACAAACCACGCTAGAATAGGACTACGAATAGGACCACGCTGGTTGATGTCAGTCTGATCTGACACTTAACGTTAACAGAACTTTAAAGTTTACAGAAATGAAAACCCAAAAAACATGCAGTACAAAACCGCACCGGTTGATGTCAGTTTGATCTTACACCTTTAAATAGAACTTTACAGTTTACAGAAACGAAATCCCAAAAACATAATAATTACAAACGATGCAAAAGAAACAGATGCTGATGACAGGATAAATGGACCCCAAAATCAGAGCAATATGAATGATTGATAAACTAATAAATGTCAGTGATACTAATAAAACACCGGATACGCTGAAGGTAACACCAAATTAATGACATCTGAATAAAAAAAATCTGGAGCAAACACAAAACTAAACGGTTTTGAATACTATTGCACGAAATATTCTTTTAGAAACTACATATTGGCTACAAATGCTGCAACAGTAAGTAGACGAGGAACGAAAAATTTATGTAAATTAAAACTCATGATATCGACGAATAAAAAGTCATTATGAAGCTAACATAAGATAAACAGTAGCGGCATTGATGTAATTTTTTTACGTAAAAATATAATTTTTTCAATCATTTAACTAAAACTTCAGAAAACAAATACAGAAGCTGAAACATAACTCCAAATAAACTTACCTGAACGCGGTCACACCGTCTGATAATCTAAATTTACCATAACGCCAACATGAAAAATGAATTTCAGAAAGAGAAATTCAATATCGAAATGTGGAAACAGACTAAATAATTATCTATTTGTGGAGTGGTGAGCAAATACTTGAAGGCAGTATGTTTACTGTGGTGACTACTGCTCAAATGTTTGTCCAGAGATGACAAGTTGCTGACGACTCAACCAATTCAGGCGTTCTGAGAAACTATAGAAGTATTCCTTAATCACACACTGACTGGACTACTTTGAGGTTGGAACACAAATATGATGAGGATTCTACTAATGGGGTTGAAAATGAAAAGGTCAAATTAGGTGTGACGTGGAATTTGTGGGAGTTAGGAGTTGTGGTTGTGGGATTGTCATCAGTGAGGCTTGACGAGTATATTTGGGTAATTGAGGAATGGCGTGATGAGTAATTGATGATTAAAGCAATAAGGTCATAGTAAAATTTTGGAAAAGGCAAGGCAGATTATAATAATCTCAGTGGGAAATATTCGACAATATTAATAAAATTATCAACATTAATCTTGGTTTCATTAATCACAATTGTCCATGCCATGTTCTAGTCACTAGATTCTACAGCATTGTTTTTATCATTAACAATGAATTTCAATTGAACAATGCGAGACATAAAATCCAGTGCTTAGCTCTCGACTAACATCTCAAGTACTTCGAGCAATTCTATAAAAGAAAAGCACTAAAAGTACTAAATATCTCATACTATCACTTTACAAAAGAATGTTTCTGTCAAGTGCGTGCGTGAAATCGCGTCACTCCCAATAGGTTCCGTATGAATCATGTATTAGTTACCCGAACTGGCCCTCGGTAACCAAACTGAGTGCAATGCATGTCTTAATGCACTCACAATAAAAACACCACATATCGCATCGTAGAATGTGACAGTAACATCTTCACGAGAACGTATTAAACTTTACATTGCAATCAACGAACATGCAAAAAATAATCTTAAAATGTCTTCGACAAAGTCCATTTTCAGACAAAAAGACAATCTTTAAGGATTTCAGAATCAAACCCGTTTGGTTACGAATGAAATGGCCAGAGAAAAGGGACAGGGATACAAAAAGCAATCGCGGTAAAGCAACTAAACTCGAAAGCTCAAAGGACTTGTGCTGTATTTTGTTTTGTCTGAGCGAGATAACTTGATCATCGTCGTGAACTACCAAATGTAGGAAAAGAAAAAATTTAATATAAAAAAGATTTTATATCAATAGAAATAAAGATTAAATTCGTAATAATTCATCTTGTATAAGACCTTCCGTCCCGAGCATAACGTAAAAAGAACAATTTACAAGTTCGTCTGGCACAGAGAGAGATGGCGCATGAAGTGTGATACGTGTGATAGGGAGAGGAGACAACCGGAGTTGGAGGCTGTGTATTTTTTCTGAGTTATTATGCCGGTTCTGATCATTTAATTAAGACATTTTGTGCATTTATAATGAAATAACAATATGAGTCAACGTTACCACCACCTTTAAAGATGACGTTGAAGCTTGACCTGATGTTGAATTATTTAAACGGTCAGTTTTATTTTTTATTAAAGAATATTTTTGTTGAGCTGAGAATGAAAAAAAAACACGTCGTGTGGGATGATAAGTAGTATCATCCTGCGTAAGTTGTAAAGAGTATGAGAACTGGAGAACAGTAAAAACAAACGGGTTCTGGATTGGAAGGTCTGCTCATTTTATTTCGTACGTATATATATATTATGCAAGTATGGAAGCTAATACCAAATGAAGATGAGTCCCAAGATGCAAGCTTAATGGAAAGTAGAGTCCTCTGCCGAATACGGGACTTTCCCGTAGATCACTGCAGCAATTATGAACCTAACCAAAGTTTTTTAAAGTAAGATTATAACAACAAAAACACTGATATTCAAATTCCAGTCGAATAACTATTAAAGTAGGTAACTGACACACTCATAATTTAATAAAAATAAATAAAATCCTCCTTCGTATGCACCTAACCTGTTTTTTATAAAGTCTTCAAATAGACTCCGGGACCCACGTAGGCCGAAGCATGGAAAACCTGCTCAGGTGGAAATTCACAGATGAGACCGCCCTAGAGTGTAAATGTGGTGCTGTTCCACAAACAGTCGGGCACTTTATATCGTGTCCAGAATGTCCTGTTGCCTGCACGTTACAAGAACTGATGGAAGCTGCTGGGGGTGCCAAACTCGTTGTCAAATTCTGGGCTGAAACTATTTAGATTGCCAACAATAAATTGCCAAAAATGCTTGGAAGCATGCTGGTCTAGCTCCTTAGGACAATTTAGAGTCTGGACAAAATCAAACTGGTTGCTAATTTAATTGTGTAATTAAATATTGTAACATTTTGTTACATTCTGTGATTACTTGAACTCACACACTGACTAATTAGTATCACTTGTAATTTTTTTAAGAATATCGTATAGGTACCTACTTTTACAATGCTTGTAAATATGTGAACACCATTACATAATTTTTTTTTCTGTCATTGCTTCATTTTTTATTATTTTTACCTATTGTGGTATAGTATATTCTTATTCCAAGTGCATCGTCTTCACATATAATGAATGTATACAAAATATTATAAAACATTTTAAAAGAGTAACGGTGGAGTTTCTTGCCCATTCTTCTCCATACGAAAACTACCTTTTGGAAGGGGCGACTAGAATCAATTCTATTTTTTGTTTTTGACGTTGAAAAGTGCCTTTTTGTGCCTAATTGAAATAAATTATTTGACTTTGACTTTGAATACGCTAAGAAGAAGATTAATAAAGTTTAAAAATACTTGGAATTCCTGAAGTGACAAGCACACCCTCATATTAAAATATAAATAAGTGCATACCTACATTTATTCAGAAGATGGTAGTTTTTCTCTTACAATAACGTTACTGAGCGAATCGCTCTTGCGGTTAGTATGATATATTGTTATTGCTCTGTCATAACGTTATTCTAAAAATAAAACACTCTGTATGAATGTATGAAAGAAATCCTTGTGCCAAGAGCTTATGGTTTTTGTTAGACTGAGGTGATTTTATTTAAATATATAAAGTCAAGTAGCTGCATATTTTTCTGAGCTGAAACTCAGAAATGAGAGAAAACTCTAATTTAAAACAAAGATGAAGAGGAGAATTTATGTTAACATAGGTTTTAAGTAAAGGACAATAGTACGATAACTTGTCATCTCTGCTACGCTCTCAATCAATCTGTCTAGCCTTCCAACTCAACTCAAAGCATTTATTTCAAATAAACCAATTACAGGTACTTTTTAATTGTCAAGAGGTCGGTCAGTCAAACTCAACTCAAACTCAAAGCATTTATTTCAAATAAACCAATTACAGGTACTTTTTAATTGTCAAGAGGTCGGTCAGTCAAACTCAACTCAAACTCAAAGCATTTATTTCAAATAAACCAATTACAGGTACTTTTTAATTGTCAAGAGGTCGGTCAGTCAGAAAGATGAAGCTAGTTGCCCATTCAAAAGCGTAGTAGGTACCTATGGAGAAGAACGGCCAAGAAACTCCACGGACACTCTTTTAAATAAAATATTGTTACAAAATATTGGTAACATCATTCATGTTGAAATTATACATGTGAGAATAATGTAAAAAAGACGTGCACGTTAAAAGCAATATCTTTCCAACTATATTGGGGTAAGCTTCCAGTCTAACCGGATGCAGCTGAATACCAGTACCTATTTTACATGGACCGACTATATATCTGACTTCATAACCCAGTAACTGGATGATATGATACCTCTTGGTAAGACTGGTAACTGCTACGTCCTATGGTGAATTAGTGACAATAAGTGAGACAAAACACGATTACGGAGAGTTGGATTAACTGACCAATTTAACAATTGCTCCGCAGGCTCAGAAGCGGAACTCAGTGGAGTTACGATTTTTTTGAAAGATAATATCGACAATAATCTTAATGAAATAATCGCTCATCTAAGTATACTAATTTTGTCAAGAAGTAAAATTTTTAATTTTGTGAGTAGGGGTAATATTTGGAATCGGATTCCAAAAATTATTTTCATCAATGGGAAATTACAGTATTGCCGAGTGCATTGAATATAATATCTTAAGTTAAAACAAGGAATTTCACGCAGATGAAGTCCCGGGCAGAAGCTAGTAATAAAAAATAAAAATGTGTTTATTCACAACAATACTAGTTTTTACCTAGTAAATTAGCTCTGACAAACTGCACAGCAGTTTGTTGGCAGACGTAGCTCCTTTAAGCACAAATTTGTGTTTTTTCAAATATTCTACCATATTAATATTATTACAATATTAATTAAGTATTCATATTATTATTAAATTTTATATGTAGGCTTTGACAAAACACATTTAAGAGATACTTATGTATTTTATTTTTAAAAGAGGTTTTTTTGATAGAACTGTCTATATCGACTGGAAGGTTATTAAAAATACTTGGAACTAAAAAACGTCTACCTCTTCGACCATAATAGTTATTACAAGTGGGCACTAATATATGGTGGCTTATCAATGGACTCACCATTCCCAAAAAATGGCTGATGAGTCAGACAGAGTCCTATGAAACCAAATAACAGAGAAGAAAGTTGCAAAAGATGGAGAAACCAGCATTGTGGAGCATCAAACTAAGTAAAAAAAAAAACAGTGGCACTGCGGGAGTGCCGACAGAAACGAAAACTTGAAAAAAAATCGGCACCGCGGTAATCAACGCGTTGATGTCTTTTACTCCACGGTGTCGGTAACCGGTCGCGAAATCAATAGTTTAGTCCCATCTTTTTCACTTCGAAAACGTAAGTGGTATTATGTAATGCCTTGCAAATAACTTAAAGTATAGTAATCAGCTAACACCTGCAATTCTGCTGACACCGTACTAGAGACGATGAGTATCGTGGGACTGTTTACAAGTTTACAGATATTAAGCGGACATTGCTTGATGTATCATCTTACATTTTATACCTAATACTTGTTTAGTTATATTAGACTTAAATGAATCATTAAGATTAGGTGTTTCCTTTATGCCGTTTTGTGTTATATGCAAGTGTTTATATGGTCAATAAACAATTTCATATTTCTTCCTTTCTTCTTTGATTCTTCTTGTTCCAATTTTAGTCAGTTCAAAAAAATACAATAGTCGTGGATATATTTAGTAACTAGTACCTTAATTGCGTAGGTAACTTATTTTCGTTAATAATTTTGCCTAATTTGTTTCATTTGACATTTCGACAACATTCATTGCGTTATTTACGTTGTTGAGCAGATTTTTTCCAACTTATGAAGCAATGGATTAGCAATATGTTTCAAATCGAAACAAATTGTGATTGTGTTGTATTACGCAATTAGAGTACTATTCCGCTTTGTTTCACCTCTCAACGAGGCATCCTCAGGATGACAATGGACTTGTTGCGAACCCGAACACGACGTGTTGCCACACCGGGCGCTGGGCACTGGGCGCGTCAGTTCAAACTCAAACTCAAAGCATTTACTTCAATTAGGCTAATTACAGACACTTTTGAACTGTCAAGTAGTGGGCAGTCAGAAAGAGGAAGCTAGTTGCCCATTCCAAAGCCTAGTAGGTTCCTATGGAGAAGAACGGGCAGAGAACTCCACGGACACTATTTTTAATCAACATATTTGTTACATTAATACTTTATTTAGTATCTGGGCGACCGAGCTCTGCTCGAGTCAAAATAGAAAAAACGAACTTTTCCAGATATGAGACCTAGCTAGGTCGATTTTTCGCCCCCGTAAACCCTTATTGCTACTTTCATCAACATCGTTAGAGCCATTTTTGAGAACATGACTACAAATATAATACAGGGTGGTAGGGACATCGACGTGAAAACTGTTACCATGGATTCAGTACATGATTCTGCGTTGAAATTTTTCGTCGATTATTTAAAAAAAATCTGCTGTTTCATAGAAACGTGCAATACCTACGCGATTCAAATGTATGGAACAGCTGATTTAAAAAAAAAATAACCGACAAAAATTCCCTACCAGCCTGTATAAACAAACATAAAAATATTGCTCATTTAATAGGATAGGATTTATTTTTTGCTGTGTCATTTCTTCCCTCTCACAGAGAGGAGGCCTATGTCCCAGCAGTGGGAACATAATAGGCTGATAATGATGATGATGAGTGTCATTTTTTTGTGCCTAAATTATATAATACTAGCTGCGCCCCGCGGTTTCACCCGCATAAGTCTCGATCCCGTGGGAAAAAAAAAGTATCCTATGTTCTTTTCCAGGGCATCATCTATATATGTGCCAAATTTCATCCAAATCCGTTCAGCCGTTTTAGCGTGAAGGCGTAACAAACAAACTTACTTTCGCATTTATAATATTACTAGCTGCGCCCCGCGGTTTCACCCGCATAAGTCTCGATCCCGTGGGAAAAAAAAAGTATCCTATGTACTTTTCCAGGGCATCATCTATATATGTGCCAAATTTCATCCAAATCCGTTCAGCCGTTTTAGCGTGAAGGCGTAACAAACAAACTTACTTTCGCATTTATAATATTAAGGATAATATAAAATTTATTCAAGTATAAAGTAAAATTATGATTTACATTAATTACAATCGAGGAAAATTTAATTCTAACTGTAATGTAGACTAGCCTGATCTAGGTTTATTAAAACCTGTGTTTCAGGCATTATGACACAAACTTGATGGTTATTGACAGGGAACAACAAGAAACTATCTCGAAACGGAAAATTTGTTTGACCTTATGTTCTTTCTGCCCTTATCCTATGTTACTTTTGAAAAATGATATTTTAAAATCCCTTTCACAAGTCAAAAGAACCGATTACTATGAGAAAAAAACTGAAACATACTCAGAGGTCACAGTCTCTTTTAAGTTCAGACACTATCCTATTAACTTGGTCAGATTCTGTGAGCACATGCAGATCAGTGTCTGAGATGGTCTTTGAAAGAAAGAACCACTCAGATTTGGGTGCATGTTCAGTCAGTGCACGCATATATCAGTGATAGGCCTGTGTCCAAAAATTATTTTTTTGTCCGTCTTGTAGATTATTAAAAAATATTGAACACGTGTTTTTTCTTTTATGACGTAATCAAAAGATTACGGCGATACATTGAGTTAAAATGTGGCATGACGTCACGCCTTGCTAGATTTACTAGTGCGTTGTGGCGTAGCGAGCCCCCACTCCCCAACTTTAATGCGTGATTTCTACGTTATTTTTGATTAATATGATAAAGCAAAAAATACGTGTCTAATATTGTTTTATAATCTGAAAGACGGACTAAATAGAATTTCTTTTTTTTTACCTAGGCAACTGCCGTATTATGTAGCTCAACTCAGAACTTAAGGCTTTCATCTTCCATTCACCACTGTCAACCATCATCATCATCATCAGCCTATAAATGTTCCCACTGCTGGGACACAGGCCTCCTCTCTGTGAGAAGGAGTGGGCCGTAATCTACCACGCGGGCCCAGTGCGGGTTGGTAGATGTCACATGTCTTCGAATTTTCGGTTCTAGGACATGCCGGTTTCCTCACGATGTTTTCCTTCACCGTTTTGAGAGTAGTTAATCTGTCTAGCCTTTTCCCAAATAAGTTGGGGTCGGCTTCCAGTCTAACCGGATACAGCTGAATACCAGTATTTTACATGGAGCGACTGCCTATCTGACCTCCACAACCCAGTAACTGGGTAATCCGATACCCCTTGGTAAGACTGGTTGTCAGATTTTCGGGCTTCTGACGACCCGTAACGACTGTCAAAGATCCACAAATGACAGCCGGGACCAACGGCTTAACGTGCTTTCCGAGGCACGGAGGAGTCTCGGTATGTAAAGATGGTCACCCATCCACTGACCAACCCCGGCAAGCGTAGCTTAACCTGATGGATCGACAGTGCGACTGTTATTACTTAGCTACGAGCTCCTCAGTAGTAGTGGTGATGAAATAATTTACACAAAGTAAATTGCCTGACTGGGTTCGAACCTGCGACCTACAACTCGTAAGACGCGGCCGCTACCACTGTTAACCGTCACGCTATAATTCACGTCTTTTCTTCCGTACTACTCCTTCCGATGGTTTTTCTTTCCACTTCGATACTAATGCGGTTAGTAGGAAACTGCTTCGGAAGCACCAATTACAAAATATATTTTTGCACGATGCCGAGCGTGAGTCTTGGCAGACAAGAGTATTTTTTACCCGACTGCGCAACGTAAAGGAGGGTAATGTGTTTTTCTTTTTCTTCATTACAGTTCGTGAATTAATTACCTACATAGTTAATTAATGGCACTTACTTCCGTATACATTAGAAAAGAAGCTGGATTTTGAGCCAAATGTTTGTTGTACTCACTCTTTGATCTTATAATTAAAAGGTGCCTAAAGAAAACAATGGCCTGCTTCTACTCTTTTAGATAAATTCTGGAAAAATTACCTGTCTGACAGATTGTTAAATTTTTTTAACCGTCTTCAAAAAAACCGGCCAAGTGCGTGTCGAACCACGCACAATGAAGGGTTCCGTAGTTAGGATGAATTTATCCCAAAAACAAACTTAACTTTGTAGTTGAAAAATATGTTCTCCCATACGGAATGTATGGGAAAACATGTTTTTGCAACTGCAAAGTTAAGTTGGTCGATTATTACTCGTTAACCTGTAAAGCCTACTTAGCTGTGATAATTTTCCTTCTAATTTCGTTATATAAAATACTGTTGTGATTTTTTTCACACACCCAAAACCAACCATTTAGCCTGCAGGGGGGGGGACACTTGACTCTAACAAAAATTAGCACTTTAAAGCTTAATATTTCGCAAACGAATTCCTGAATCCAAAAATGGTTTTCACAAACTCCCAATATTTTTAAAGGACCTTTCCAATGATACCCCTCACCATGGGGTAAAAAAATAAAAAAAAAACATCACCACTTTACGTGTATTAGAGGTACCCTAAAAAAAAATGTTTTTCATAATTTTGTTTTACCACTTTGTCGGCGTAATTAATATGTATACCTATGCCAAATTACAGCTTTCTAGTACTAAGGGTCTCGGAGCTAGACTGCGGACAGACAGACAGACGGACATGACGAAACTATAAGGGTTCCTTGTTTACTACGGAACCCTAAAAAGGAGAAGGTTCTCAGTTTAACATATTTTTTAAAAATGTATTTTCCCCGATTACTCGAAGACGGCTTTTTTGTTAGAAAGAGTATGCTTTCAAGTTGGTCCCATTGTCATTTGGTCACGATCTGATGATGGGATTTTGGAGAAAACGAGGGAACTCTTCAAATATTATCGACACATCTATAGCGATTTGGGTATTTTTGATGAGCAGTTGACATAAGGCTATTGTAACTTAGATAAATTACAAACCAACCCACTAAAAAGTGAAAAAAAAAACTTTTTTACAAAAAACACAACCGACTTCCAAACTACAAAGTGAAAAATAACTTTAATTTCGGAAGTCGGTGTCTTTATATCAGTATTTTAGTTTTTTGGCACCGACTTCCGAAATTAAAGTTATTTTTGACTTTGTAGTTTGGAAGTCGGTTGTATTTTTTGTAAAAAAGTTTTTTTATCTGTTATATTGTGATACTGTAGATCGCATTTTGTTGTTTAAAAAAGTAGAAAAGTTTGCAGAAAGTAAATCATCATTTATCTTCCTGACTTTATCCCATATTATTTTGCAGAAAGAAAGTAACCTTATAAAAATAAAGACGTTTGAACAAAGACATTAGAAATTTTAAAGTCGATTGGATGATATTTTTATAGGAGCTGGAAATGAAAATGTGCTGTTACCCGTTAGAACCATGGTCTATGGAATTTATGTTAATCTGACGGGGACAGGACACAAAATGAGAATGAGAAGAATGATGTATTTCATATTAATTCACATATATACATAAACTCTTGACAGAGATTATCAAAAAAAATGTGTCCGACCGAAAATGAATTTTCAGTCGAAAAGGAAACGAAGCTTCGGTTTAAGTGTTATTTTCCGCCGAAAATGAAGCCGAAAACAAAAATTAATTAGACGTTTAAAAATAGTAATATTTCTGCTATACACAGAAATCTTGTTTGTTTTTTTTTTACACCTAGGGAGAGCAAGAATAGGCTTTAAAGAAATAAAACACGATAATTAACAAAATTTCTAATAAAATACAATATAATAAAATTCTTCGACATTCTGAGTTTCGGCTGGTTTATGGCTGAAAACCAAAATATGGCCGAATCATGATTTTTTGGCCGAAAATGGCCGAAAACGAAAATGGAAGCTTCGGTCGGTCACTACAAAAACTTTGGAAAACAAACAAAAAATTGTTTTGAAACGGAGTGATTTATATCTGCAACAAGTAATGAAAAATCTGAAGTCAAACCTAACAGAGATTAGTGAACCTCTAATGGCTACAGCAACAAAGGTTACCCATCCTGACACCTATGTCAATGATCATCAATATCATTTTTTTTTTTTTTTTTTTTTTTTGTTCCGGGGTGGAAAATCCTCATGGATGTCCTCCGCCCTGGGGCAGACGAAGGGGTCTGTCAGACTCCTACTGACTAAAAACCACCCCGGTGTTCCCTTCCCACACTTGGACCGGGGATCATGAGATCTAGTGCGCCTTCCATGATCCCCGACTGGTGCCGGCCCGCTTTTGTAGGCCACTTCATACCCGCGGGGGGAGTGAGGTGAGACTCCCCCCGCGACGTCAAATAGGGGCGCGCGTGGAACACAACGCACTGCCACCTCGGGTCCTGCTGGATTGGGGGCGGCGGACGTCCCCGAGTCCGCCGTCCCTCCAGATCTGTTTATGGGGGCTGGAAGAGGGCGTTGTCCGCCCTCCGCCGACGCCCAGTCCGCCTGCTACGGATCAGGAGAGTGGTCTCAATCTCCCTCTCCCTTTCCGCAGCCTCCTTCTGCGAAACTACGGTTTCACAGAAGGAGATCACCGCATCCCACGACTCGGCGCTCCCGACCATCGAACGAGCGACAGCCGGCATATCATCAATATCCTAGCATAGCTTTTTAACCATTACAACCAAACGCGATTAAATACGAAGACTTGATCAAAGACACGAAAAAACAAAAATTCAACCAGGCCTTCATCTCACCTGATGATAAGTGATGATCAAGCCGAAGGTGGAAGCGAGCTTCACCCGGAATCCTCAACCACAGAGGAACTGGCTATCTTACCTCTAACTGCCGAAACACAACAATGCTGTTAACATTGTTGTTATGGCGACAGACTTAGATAAGATGACGCTAGCTAGTCAGGCGGACTTAGAACAAGCCCTACCATCAACCAAACCGAGCAAATATTGCCCCCAATGGGAATCGAACCCGAGAACTCCGGGTCTGAGACAGGTGGTCTTACCACTAAACCATAGAAGCGGTTAAAAGTTCTCACACCACAAGTTGATATTAAACTTAATTAAATCCTAAACCAAAATATCACGTTCTACAAACAAAACCCGTAAACTAACATTAAATTGTTGGACAATATTGTATCGAAGCCGAATCTTTAGTTAGATAAAGACGGATCTCAGTTTAGGGTTGAGCCACATAGAGCCACAATTGGGTAGCATAATCAGCCTTTAATGTTCTCACTGCTGTGACACAGGCCTCCTCTTTTCGAGAGGGCACGTGAGCCCAGTGCGAGTTGGTAGATGTCACATGTCTTTGAATTTTTGGATCTAGGACATGCCGGTTTCCTCACGATGTTTTCCTGCACCGTTTTTGAATTAGAATAGAATTAGAATAGAATAGAATTATATTTATTTGCTTAAAAACATGGTATAAAAATAACAAGAGCATACATGTTTTTGCTTAATAGTCATAAGCGTACAAATGTTCACAAGCATAATTTATCTAACATTTATTTTCAAATAAGTCTTTGACACTATAAAAACTATGACTACACACACAACCATTCATGCAATTTATTTTTGAGAGTAATAGTGATGAAATTATTTACACAAAGTATACGCCTGAGATCGAATCCACGTACTACAACTCGTAAGTCGGGGCCGTTACCACTGGGCTTAGATTATATACTTGAATCTAAGCCACTGGGCTTCTACTGCTCTCCTCTCTTAGATACTCCTAAATTACGATTGTGGCCTAATGGAGCAAAAAATTGACAATAAACATAACATTATGCCTGTATTTCCCTGAAGGCACATTTTGGATATATTATTGAGTTTAAGTCGTATGTTATAGTGGCAACCCTATTGCCAGTAACCAGGCACAAATTCAAACTCCGGGTTGTTATTGAGAAATTCACAATGGTAAAAGTGGGAAAACCCAAAAACACTACACGACATGGGTAAAGAAACCTAGACTGAGCATTCGCGCTGGTGACTAAACTTATAGACCATTGAGGCAATGAAAAGTCAGACAATCTTTTCCCGAAATTAATCTTTAGATAAAGACGGCCAACATTTTAGGGTTGAGCCACAATGAGCCACAGAAATGACAAATAACTTCTTAACTCGATAATGCCATGAGTAATCGATGAGGTACCAGTTATAATTAATAATACATACTATATTGATACACCGGTGTCGGATGCCTCCGTAGGGTTCCCAATAAAGCCTATTTGAATTTATTGGTGAGGACAAAATGTACTGGTGGTTACAGAAATGCTTTAGCTTCTTTTTCGTGTTTTTATTTTTTAAGTATTTTTTTTATTAATTTAGTAAAAACAGAAAAACACGTTTGCTTTTATTGCGGTCAAATATTTAGAGTTAGAATCTCTGTAAGAAATTAGAAATGGCCACACCACCTATTTTTTGATGTCGCAATATTTAAACATAAATTATTCATAATTAATTCTCACTCGCTCGTCCTAAAGGTTTTTAACAAGACCAAGACTGGCGCAAAACTAGGCCAGTTGATAAACCCTATCCTAATCCACCAGTATTTTCCTCCCCACATGTGGCTAAACAGAGGCAGAGCATTGGTAGCCCAGTGCCAATGGCCCCCACTTATGAGTTGTAGGTCGTAAGCTCGAACCCTGCCAGGCGCTTTACTTTGTGTAAATTATTTCATCACCACTGCTCTCAAAACGGTGAAGGAAAGCATCGTGAGGAAACCGGCATGTCTTAGAATTGGAACTTCGAAGACATGTGACATATACCAACCCGCACTGGGCCCGCGTGGTGGATTACGACCCACTACCTCTCACAGAGAGGAGGCCTGTGTCCCAGCAGTGGGAACATTATAGGCTGATTATGCTATGTGGCTGTACTAGAAATAATGTAATCACAAAAATATCCCAGTTTATAAGAACAATCAAAAACTTACACAATAAATATTTATCGAGTGCAAAGCACACTGTGAAAGAAACAAGATGACAGCCCAAAACCTGAATTCAGATGCCACAAAAATTGAAACAATATTGTACCGTTTCATTATAATAAATTAATCATGCTTTCTTCGTTTTTTCTCGCGAATTGTCCAATCATTAACAAAAAAAACATGCCTCTCAAGGACTGGAACCGTTCGCCATCGGCAGTCCAATGACTTTCATAAATATAAAATGTTACTTCCAAGAACAACACTTGTGTTCGCGACTGTATTTACTCGTAAACGACGCACAGAACTTCGTTTTTGGAGAAAAAAGCATCGGGTAAGAATCCAGCTGCGCGATATTTATGACTTTATATCTTTCCGACTCTTTCGTTCACAGCTTCAGGGTATATCTTCGTCTCTTTCTGTCAATCCGCCCGCTGTTATCTACGATTGCGTTTCGACTCCGGTGCGTGAGCATATTGGT
Source organism: Agrochola lychnidis (assembly GCA_963680765.1). NCBI lineage: Eukaryota > Metazoa > Arthropoda > Insecta > Lepidoptera > Noctuidae > Agrochola > Agrochola lychnidis. The sequence goes on from OY796873.1 coordinate 11,019,027, forward strand.
AATGGATATTTCAAATTTCGAGATGAATCAATAAAGATATTTGGAGTTGTACTTTTGGAAAGGTATCATCATCATATTTTTGGTGTCATAATAATTATGATATTTCAAGTTTTGAAAGAAAAGAAGGAAAATACATTATTTTCATTCATTTTTTTTTTTTTTTTCATTTTGTGTAGAGGTCCTTTGATATCGCCCACAGTTTCCAATAATCAATCATCGTCACATATAGCATCATTTGCAGTAATAGCCTAGCGGAAATCATAGATCTCGAGTTCGAACCCAAGGCACGCACCTCTAACTTTTCGGATTCATGTGCGTATTGTAAAATTATCACTTGCTTCAAAAACGGTGAAGGAAAACATCGTGAGGAAACCGGCACGCCTGAGAGATATTTCTCGACGGCATGTGAATACAAGTCAGAGGCCCATGGGCGGCTTTAAAACTCTGTCACTAATCACACGAAAAGAAGATCACAGATTTCATTTTCTTCTGATTTTGCAACTAGGATAGGTATAGGTAAAATAATGTTTTCCAGTATAATATTTCATATCTAGCTTCTGCTCGCGAATTCGTCCGAATTAAACTTTTTGAAGTGAAAACTTCTTTAGGCGCGTTGGGCATTTTTGAGATGGGAAAAAACAATTGAACTCGTGACACCGTTACCGACACCTCATTTTTGTAAACACGATTGTGCTCTTTATTTATATTACGTTACGGATTAATGTTCTATGCAAGCATTTTTACGTTAAAGGTTTTGGAAGTAATTTTTTTTGTAAACGCGATTGTGTATTTAGATAAGGTTACGGACCAATGTTCTGTACAAGTATTTTTCTTCCACCAAGGCGATCTTGTTCAAGTTTTCACTTCTGTCGGCACCCCCGGAGTGCCACTGTTTTTTGTTGCCTTGTCCCACCCCGTCGCATCGCATCGCCCGCCCGTGCTTTTACTTCTGTTTCGCTTAGAGATCATGCTGTCTTTTTTTTTCGTTTTGCTGGGCTCGTAAGAGAGATAGAGAAGTATGAACGAGAAAGACAAGTTGTTCCGACCTCAAATTAAATGGGATAATGGCATGAGAATGATGATGATGATGATGTGAGCCACAAACTCATAGTTCAAGCCAGATGTCAAAAATGGTACTGTACCCATTATGTTGAAGAAAATCCTATCCTACTAATATTTAAGATAGGTAATTGATTCAGGTGTGAACTTGCGGAAATCCATTATAAAATACAATAGACGTGGATATATTTAGCAACCTGTTTCGCTTAGCTATTTCTAAAGAGCCATAAAAAACCCTGAAAGAAATCGACACGCGTTTCCCTCTCAACGAGGCATCCTCAGGATAACGATTGACTTGTCGCGAACCCGAACACGGCGTGTTGCCACACTTAGTACCACACTGGTTACAATATATCCATGTCTATTGTATTTTCAACTAATATTTGTGAAAGTTCATGTGCTTGGATGTTTGTTACTAAATCACGCAAAAACGGCTGAATGGATGAAATTTGGCACACAGATAGTTTATAACCTGGATTAACATATAAGATACTTTTATCCCGGTAGTATGTTCCCGTGGGATAATTTCCGACATCCACGCGGGCGAAGCTGAGGGCGAAAGCTAGTAAAAAATAAATCTAAGTAACAGGTGTAGTTTAGTTCCACATAGAATTTCATGTACTTTGCTCAATAAATTCTCAACAAATGCACTACTTAATAATGTAATGTGAACTAAGCAAATGAAGTTTAAATGAGTTCGTGTTCATATGCGCACGCGCTTGTAGTTCGTTATGCGCCGATATTGGATGGTGGGACACACATAACGTGCTGTAGACTTAGGAAGGGACACATTTGACAAAAGTTTTCTATTCTTACTATACCTACCTATTATTAATTACCAAGCTGTGGACCTGACTTGATTTCCCAAACCTACTTCCATATTTTAACCCCTTTAGTGGATGGATTTTGAAAAATGCTTCCTTAGTACTCACCTTTGTTATTTACTTGTGTAACATATTAAACTTCTAAACCCGGGTCCAGACATGTATTTCTATTTTCTTAATGTTCTCGGGAATCATCGCATTTCCGAATACAAACGAATGCTAATTTCCATGTCCATCAATTATTAGATTTATCGTGTATAATAATTTGAATTCAGAACTAAGTACTTTATTGTTGTTTTGTTATGATTTACGTGTGAACTTTAAAGAGCTGTAAAACTATTTTCCTATCTGTCGTGCCTGCGACTTTAGCAGCTTTCCTCCCATTTTTAAAATAAATTACGTTAAGTTAAAAGAGTATCAACAACTCTACATATTTCCAAGTCGATTGAGAGCGTCCGGTCTCCACCAAGTGCAATGGGCAACTGATATAAATCCGTCGCAGTCGTCGAAACACGAAGTTTACCGAGGGACATTAAAAAAATAGAAATGCTATAATGTAATGTATCGTGTAATGTATGTATAGCTAATGCGAATTCTGCGTGTGGACGGCACTACCAGCATTACACGTAACGCTAGGGTTGGCGCTTGTGCTGATCCATTGGCTGTCGGGTTTTTGCGCGAACACAACAGCTCAAACTGTGTGAAACAACTTGAACACATACAGGATTCGTGTTGAGTTTGTATGCCGTCCGCACTATTCGTATTACATTACAAGATACATTAAATTACACATTACACACGTCTGGACCCGGCTTTGGGCTTGTACGTTATCAATCAATAAGTGAAAGAATTTAAGATTTTTATTAAGTAGATAAGTACTAAGTAAGCACAATTTTATTAGATTAAACTTACCGTAGTCACTTCTGTTTCCACATTTTAATAGTGGAACCCCCTGATGGAGTCTGCGTTTCTAGACAGCTATAACCTGGGCTTTATCAGAAGGCTAAAAGTCACTCAAAGGGCAATGGAGAGTGCTATATGCTTGAAGTTTCCCTACGTGATCGAATCAGAAATGAACAGATCCGCAGGAGAACCAAGATAACCGACATGGCCCGAAGAATTGGCAAACTTAAGTGGTAATGGACAGGGCACATTGTTCGCAGAACAGATGAACGATGGGGCCGAAAGGTTCTGGAGTGGCGAGCGCGTATCGGAAGATGTAGCGTTGAAAGGCTTCCCACAAGGTGGACCGATGACCTTGTGAAGGCCGCAGGAATCCGCTGGATGCGGGAAGCATAGAATTAGTTGAAGTGGCAGTGTTTGGGCTTATGTCCAGCCGTGGACGTCTTTTGGCTGAAATGATGATGATCTTGGGAGTCGTGAAGGCTCGAGTGAATAGATTACTTCTAGGCAAGCCTCCATCCACATCAACCGTATCTTCGCTAACCAGTAGGCATGGTAGGGGTCGTGAGCTTGGAAAATAATTTAATGAAGAAACTTTCAGTTGTCAGTGAGTGCCGATAAGAGTTTTTAAAGGTTAAGTATGTGTGAACTGCAGAAAAATGTTAGTGGACTTGGTAACAGATGGAAGCCTGATGGCAAGGCGTTGTGTGTGATAAACTCAAATGCACATCCGTGGTAACACTTTGATCTTGAGCTGGCCTAGCCAGGCCCCTCTTTTCCAGTGAGCACTCTGGGCAAATGCCCAGGGCCCCACGATCGACGGGGACCCCGACCTACAGTCAGTACCCGAATCAATAACAAAATAATTGATTTGCAGTGCGATTTGCAATAAGTTTCTAACCCCAAAATTATGAAATATTAGTATTATATTTCTTTTATTGGTTTTATATAATTTATTTAGGTTCAATTGAACATTGAAAGAAATTTAATATGTCAACTATCAAAATGGGACCAAATGCGGCAATGATCTGATTAGCATACTAATTAAGTCGAAAAACGTATCCAGGGAAAACTAAATACTAATAATTTGTATTTCGTGACAGAAAAATTTGATATTTTTTTTTTATACACGGACACATAGACTTCGCTTGTCCATGGGTATTCTCCTTTAAAATCATCATCAGCCTATAATGTTCCCACTGCTGGGACACAGGCCTCCTCTCTGTGAGAGGGAGTGGGCCGTAATCCACCACGCGGGCCCAGTGCGGGTTGGTAGATGTCACATGTCATCGAATTTTCGTTTCTAGGACATGCCGGTTTCCTCACGATGTTTTCCTTCACCGTTTTGAGAGCAGTGGTGATGAAATAATTTACACAAAGTAAAGCGCCTGTCTGGGTTCGAACCCACGACCTACAACTCGTAAGTCGCGGCCGTTACCACTGGGCCACCACTGCTCCTTTAAAATAATTTGTTGAATAATTTTAGAATTTTGCTATCTATACAGGGGCTCCGTGATCCATAAGTGCCCAGGGCCTCCAATAGGTTAAAGACGGCCCTGGGCCTAGCTTATCGTGTGAGAATCTCAGGCCAGCTTGTACCAGTTTTGTTACCACTGATGTATGGCCTACTGTACCAAAGGCACTGTGTTTGAGTGAAAGCTTCCCCAAAGCTCGATAGATGGCGTTGTACCATTTTCTAAATCTCGCTGTTAACATTTTCCTCAAATGTGTTGTAGTGAATCGTTTTTCTAATACATATTGTACTCGCTGAATTTTTGTTTTATTTGGTTTATTGGGCAGCTGTCGGGTGCACTAACACACTGCGTCTAGATTCAAAGACTTTTCATGCCTCAAAAAGCACGTAAGACTGTGACTCTTGATTTTCACATTCAGTGTCTCATGTATATGTAAGTAGCTAGGTACCTATTCATAGTTTAATACTTCCTACTCATTAAGAATTCATAATTATTATCTGAACAACTTGTGGTTTTAGTTTTGAAATACTTATACATAATAAAATTATGGTCTATTCAAAAAGTATCTAAAGAAAATGCAAACAAATGGATCAGGACACATACTTGTAGATGCCAATTTTTTAATGTCATTTACAAATTGAAAATGTTGCTTTGATTTATTTACTAGTTGAATAATTAAACCCGAAATTTTAATTTTGAAGTGAAAACTTCTTTAAGCGTGTTGGACATTTTTGAGATGGGAAAAAACCATTGAACTCGCGACCTGGGGCCCAAGTCTGCTATTTTTATAAATTCGTCATTCCAACACGATCCCATTGTCATTTTGCTAAAAGTTCGTAATCTGCTAAATTCATAATGTTCGATCATTGGTCGGCCAATGGTCTCATAATAGAATTGTGTTATAATGGCATTATCGTACAATACGACCAATGATACCGCCTAAGTCAGTCATTCATTTGTCATTATGTACGAGATTACCAATAAGTGCCATTTCTTTCAATGGTGTGTCAGTGACGCCATTATATTAGTAGATTACCAAACTTGTCAAAATCAACAATTATGAAGTCAATGATAGATCATTCTGACACTATTGTAATAGCAGACTTGAGGCCCTCTTACCGACACCGTGGAGTAAAATACATCAACGCGTTGAATACCGCGGTGCCGATTTTTTTTCAAGTTGTCACTTACGTCGGCACTCCCGGAGTGCTACTGTTTTTTTTTGTGTTTTTCATTCGACAATTGAAGTTATTTTGTATACTCTCAATTTTCGTAGATGATTTTTCAATAACGATTTGATAGTCAAACAATAATTGTTGGAAAAAGTAGTGAAATATAAAGTTGAAACTTTCTAAATACAGATGAATGTGTTAATAATTTCCTTTGGTGATCGCCAAGCGGCTGGTCGACGAATTTGGCCAAAGAATCAGCATTGCCATACAACGTCGCAATGCTGTCAGCCTTTTGGGCACTTTTCCTATTGACAGCGATGCGGAAGAATTTTTTGATGCCCTATTATTATTTCCTCCCCCTTTTTAAATACTTGTACATATTTAGTTTTTAAATCATATAAATACGTGTGTGTAAATAAAATATATATATATTTTTTTTTTTCTGTTGGGCATCTCACAGCTGGTTCCGAAAACCGTAGCTGTTTAACCGGTCAATCCTGTGGTTGCCTTATGCTACTACACTCAAAGCCTCCAGCCAGGGCACAAATAACTAAGCTAAAAATTTAAGGATGAACGCTCACTAAGGGCACCCCCTGCGGGGTTCGAGCCTCGGCTTAGGGCGTTATCCGGAGGGAGGACATCAAAAGATGGGACGGGCTGGATCAAAAAGTTTTGATCATTATTATTAGTCGGGGAATTTAAAGCTACGTGCACAGCTGCAACAACTGCTGGCACCTCGTTTTCGAGCAAGGGTCGGGGGGAAAAAAAAAAATATATAAATCTATTTATTAAACTATTTAGTGATTGATTGCTTTCGAATTTAACCTGAATAGGGTTTGTTTACACTTTCATTTGATACTTCACGACTAGACTGTACCTACACATATGGATACCTAAACTCTTACCTATACCTACACCGCAAACAAGCTTGACTCTTGACATTTAGCGCAAAATTCTTCCGGTTTGCATTTGAGTCATAACTTCATGTAGAACTTCGCGTGTTCACTTAGTTATATTATGGTCTACTCTATACACTGTACGGCCGGCGGCCTGGCCCGGTGAAATCACGATTGTTGAGGCACTGTTGAACTGAAACAAGACATTAATTTAGTCAGCATAGGAAACTCAAATGTATTACTGAGTAACCTACTTTCTGAATTACTAATAGCTTAAATATCTCGCTCGTTAAAAAGTGGCCCCATCTTATTTAAAGAGGTATGTTTGGTGAAATGATAATTTTTCTTGGGTAAGAGAAAAGATTTTTATGCATGAAAAGCGAGTAGGTAAGAGATCATTTTTGATTTTTTTTTTGTTTTGGTTGCGAAATCATCAAATAACTTCTCCCGCTTTGGGCGGAGCGGGACGGCATGTCAGACTCTTACTGAATAAAACCTACCCGTGTTCCTTCAGTTGCCTGTGTGTTGCCAGGGGCCACGGTATCCCTTTCGAACTTACCCGCGACCCTGGCAGGCATCGGCCCTAGCGGACCCCGTCAGTTCTGCTGACATTTCTTTGAGGCGCGCGTGAAACACAACGCGCCGTTGACCCGGGCCTGGTCCTTATCGGACAGCGAGCTACCCATTGCTCACCGTCCGCAAGCCCGCGCCTACGGTGGCCGGGAATCGGCCTGGGATTCCCGACGCCCAGGGCCCTGAGTCTGTTTCACCATTTCTTCTCAGGAGTAGTCAGATATGAAATATCGACTCCATCCAGCAATTTTTTTAAAAATTTAACGTTGAAATTGATTCCGTTAATGTATCCTTTTTAAAGAATAAAATTTTTTATTTCATAACAGGAGCAGCAATTTCATTTTTAGATGCAGGAAGCACAGAGCTGGTCGAAGTGGAGGTGCTTGGGGGAGGCCTATGTCCAGCGGTGGATTACTTTCGACTGAAATTATGAAGATGATGATGACAGGAGCAGCAACCTCGTAATCGGGATCATTACAAAGTACTGCGATCACCAAATCTTAGGAGTAAAGTGTATAACAATAACTATAATAGCACAGAACACTATTAGTTTCTCCTTTTTTTTGGTTAGTAAATTCCTCCGGTTGCCCTGTTACCGGGGGCGCCCATACAAGATGGTGCGGGAGAAACTCCGCCCATGGGCTCCCCCGCTGACGCAGAGTCTCCGGCCCCAGCTTGTGGGGGACGTGGTGAGCGCTCTGTTCCCCTCTAGAGGGGATCATACCCCTCCACCCCATGGCTCCGCCTACTGCGGTGCCCGGTGCGGACCACACCGACGACGACGATTCTCCGGAGGTGACTGAGGTAGAAATGAGAGTGGCGGTACGCAAGATGAGTGCGAAGAATACCGCCCCAGGACCCGACGGCATACCCGGAAAAGCCTGGGTCCTGGCCATGGGGGCTCTCGGGCCTCGACTAAGGGGGCTCCTAAGCGCATGCATGAAGAGGGGCCAGTTCCCACTTCGTTGGAAGACGGGGAAACTGGTCCTCATCAAGAAGCCGGGGCGCCCAGCGGACTCTCCGTCCGCTTATCGGCCCATTGTGCTGCTCGACGAGGTGGGCAAGCTCTTTGAAAGAGTCATTACAGACCGCCTCGTCGGGCAGCTGATGCGAGTGGGGCCGGATCTGGCGGAGAGCCAGTTCGGTTTCCGCAGGGGGCGCTCTACGGTGGACGCCATCATGCGCGTGCGGGCCCTCACGACGGGGGATGCTGTGGCCCGGGGTGGGGTCGTCTTGGCGGTGTCTCTAGACATCGCCAATGCCTTCAACACCCTGCCCTGGAGTTGCATCAGGGAGGCACTCCGGTATCACCGGATGCCGACCTACTTCTGTCGTGTGGTCGAGGCCTATCTGACGGACAGGGCCGTCATCTACCCCAGTCACCAAGGAGAGTGGAACCGGCAAGAGATGTCGTGCGGTGTCCCACAGGGTTCGGTCCTGGGGCCGCATCTGTGGGACATCGGATACGACTGGGTGCTGCGCGCCGACCTCCCTAGCGGTGTCAGCGTCGTTTGTTACGCTGACGACACGCTTGTCCTGGCACAGGGGGGGTCGTACCAGGCGGCGGCCGATTTAGCGACACGTGGGGTTGCGACAATCGTCGATAGGATCCGGCAGCCGGGACTCGAGGTGGCCCTGCAAAAGTCTGAGGCCATGGGTTTTTATGGTCCTCGGAATGCGCCACCGTCGGGTTCCCAGGTAATGGCGGGAGGGGTTCACATCGGTGTCGAGTCGACGATGAAGTATCTGGGACTCGTCCTCGACAGCCGCTGGAACTTCGTAGAACATTTCCGACGTTTGGCTCCCAGACTCGAGTGGGCCGGGGCTGCATTGAAGCGGCTCCTGCCCAATCTAGGGGATCCAAACGCCTCTTGCCGGAGGCTCTATGCGGGGATCGTGCGGTCCATGGCCCTTTACGGGGCACCGGTGTGGGCGCGTTCATTGAGGCTGCGGCCAGCCCGCCGGTTGAACGCGTCCCAGAGGGTCATGGCCATCCGGCTGGCCCGAGGATACCGCACGGTCTCCTGCGAGGCGGCGAGCCTCCTTGCCGGATTACCGCCATGGGATCTGGAGGCAAAGGTCCTCGCGCACGTCTGGGAGTGTCGCGAGGAGGCGAAACGCCGGGGCTTAACTCCGATGCCGCAAGAAATTGCGGCACAGCGGACAGAGCTCCGGCGGGATCTCATGGCGTCATGGAGGGTGCGATTGTCGCAACCCCGCGCTGGGCACGCCACAATCGCGGCGATAAGACCCGTCTTTGAGGAGTGGCTGGAGAGACGCCACGGCGTTCTCACCTTCCGCCTGACGCAGATCCTCACCGGACACGGCTGCTTCGGGAGGTTCCTGTTCAGGATAAGGCGGGAGGAAACACCCGGGTGTCACCATTGTGTGGATCGGCCTGAGGACACGGTGGAGCATACGGTGGAGGTCTGCCCAGTTTGGGCGTGCAACGCCGTGTTCTCGTAGAGGCGATCGGCGGCGGTGATCTCTCGCGTCCGGCCCTGGCTCAGGCTATGGTACGGAGCGAGAGGAAATGGCAGGCCGTCACCTCCTTCTGCGAAGCGGTAATGCTCGCGAAGGAGGAGGCGGAACACGTGAGGGAGAGGCAAATTTCGCGCCCTCACGCCCCTAACCGCCGCAGGAGGAGACGCCCGGGGCGGGAATCGCGAGCCGATTTCCGGCCACCGTAGGCGCGGGCTTGCGGACGGTGAGCAATGGGTAGCTCGCCGTCCGATAAGGACCAAGCCCGGGTCGACGGCGCGTTGTGTTCCACGCGCGCCTCAAAGAGATGTCAGCAGAATTGAAGGGGTCCGCTAGGGCCAATGCCTGCCGGGGGTTCGAAGAAAACCGATCGGGAAATCGTGGCCCCCGGCAACAGGGCAACCGAAGGAACACGGGTGGGTTTTAGTCAGTAAGAGTCTGACACTGCCCAGAGCGGGAGAAGTTATTTGATAATTTCCCACCCAGAAAAAAAAAAAAAAAAAAAAAAAAGGCTTCGGCCCTAGTGGACCCCGTCAATTTTGCTGACATCTCTTTTAGGCGCGCGTGAAACACAACGCGCCGTCGAACCCCCTGGTCCTTATCGGACGGCGAGCTACCCATTGCTCACCGTCCGTAATATTAGTTACTCCTAAGGGAGTATTGATGTTAAACGTATTATACCCGATATATAATACTTTCCTCTATGGTATTATCTATGTTTTGAGTAAACATGATACATCGAGTTAAAGAAAGAAACTGTCAGTCTGCCCAGTTTGAATGACAGAAGCCAGGAAAACAGCTCTTCAAATCCGAACTTTTTGAAGTGAAAACTTCTATGAGCGCTTTTCGCGCTTTTTTTTTTAAATAGTGAATCAAACTGAACACGTTCGGGTCGGTGACGCTGAATCGCGTATACTCGGTGCTAAATTGCGTGTACTCGGCTCTGATTTTCGCTTGTATCTTGAAGAAAGAAATCAAGAAAGAAAAAGTATTTATTGAGACAAGAAATAACAAATTAAACTAAAACACACTCATTAACTACTCTTTATACGTCTGTGCTCATTAACATAAAAAATTTAAAAAAAAAACAAAGTAAAATTAAAATACAGAAAGTCCTGCACGAGGCTAAAATGCTCCTATCTCAGCATATGCTGCGACATTTAAAATGTAAATATAGCAACGCTGGTATTCTGATAGGGCCCGCAGTGATGTCACGGATAGATAGATACAGAAATAAATACTAAAAAAATAGATGTGTGAAACACATTTAAAAAAAAAACAGTGGTAATCCGAGAGTGCTGACACTTGAAAAAAAAAAAATCGACACCGCGGTAATCAACGCATTGATGTCTTTTTAATGGTCAAAAGCTGGTGTCGTTACAGTATCGCAAAATCATTGGTTTAGTCACATCTCAAAAATGCCCAACACGCCTAAAGAAGTTTTCACTTCAATAAAAATAAAACCGTCTTCCAAAAAAAAAAACACTACAAAATGAAAAATAATTTCGGAAGTCGGTGTCTTTGGTTTAGAATTTTCGTTTTTTTGCCACCGACTTCCGAAATTATTTTTCACTTTGTAGTGTTTTTTTTGGAAGACGGTTTTATTTTTTAGTAAAAAGTTTTTATTTTTAACTTTTTAGTTGTGGTACCTACCCCAAACAAATTCGAATACCACTACCTACTATGTAAATAACAGTGACAGGAACTTATCATATCATCCACATACTAAGTGGGAAAAAATATGTATTATTGAAGCTAACTCAAAAACTACTTAAGCAAACTTAATAAAATTTATATGGGACCACTTCTGAAGTATGACCTACCAAACAAAAAAAGAATCATAAAAATCAATTCATAATTGGCGGAGTAATCGCGTAACAAACATACAAAAAAAAACAACAAAAAAACATACTGTCTAATTGAGAACCTCCTCCTTTTGGAAGTCGGTTAAAAATAAATGTAGTCCGCGTGTCTGCACCTGACGTAACATCAGTTACTTGTTTATGCTTTTAGTGTAAAATGTTGAAGAACAAACTTATACTTTAATAACACATAATAATACAATACACGAACTTTTCTTTCTAAACCTCAATGTGCCATTATACTAGCGCGTAGATACCTACTGTAATATTGTGCGTAGCATTTACGTAGCGCTCTATCAGAAAGTTTACGTAGTAATGTGATATAAAGCCGCTACGCCTGAGCTACGAGCTAAACACTCGTAGAACCTACTTTGTACGCCCCCATAATGCAGAAAATGGAGGCATGTTTTTCTTTTAAACTGCCACCTTTATACTTACCTACATACGGGGTGGCAGGGACATCGACGCGAAAACAGTTACCATGTTTTTAAAGCTATTGCATAGCTTTTATCGCGGGCTTTGAGCGCGGCGACCGAATCAAGAAATTCCGTAACGAAAAAAACCTAACACCCCCCACTCCGCCAACCATGTAATGACGGTTCCCATGACAACGTGATGTTGTCATGAGAACGTAATTTTTGTTTTATGTCATCACGTCATCATCCCAAGTGTAGCGTTGACAAATAGGAAGTATGGAGGTTACAAATGCTATGCATTAGCTTTACCGCGGCAGTCCCCGAGTGCCACACGTTTTTTTTTTTTGTGTTCGAATGATTCAGTAGCTACATGAATGCGTCGAAAATTTCGTCGGTTATGAAAAAAAAACTGCTTTTTCATACATTTTGATCGCGTAAGTATTGCAGTTTTCTATGAAACATCAGTTTTTTTTAAAATAACCGACGAAAAATTTCATCGCCGGGTGTTCAGAATCATGTACTGAATCCATGGTAACAGTTTCCCTGTATGTCCCTGCCACCTTGTATAGACTAGCTGTGACTTCGAGAGCGCCATTATTTCATGACATTCTGGGCACAGTCATTCCACCTCATCTATCGCTTACCATCAGGCGAGACGGAGGTCAAGAGCAGGCCCATTAGGCAGTTTTCGAAGATCAGGCGTAGGTTTAAAGGTATAGGATAGGTATAGAGCAGTGGGCATATGACATCTACCAACCCGCACTGGGCCCGCGTGGTGGATTACTTCCCACTCCCTCTCACAGACAGGAGGCCTGTGTCCCAGCAGAACGGAAAGGCTGATTATGATGATGACGAGGCGTAGGTATACCGTTTTTCAGCTTAAGAGGAGGCTCTCTAAATTGTATGTTAATTTGCATTAATATTCTGAAAAAGTCACGCATACAATCAAAATGGAACTTTAGTATATGATTTATTGGATCTTTTTTTTTCATATTTAAGACAGTTACGTAATTGGAACATTTTCGCTCGATTCATTTTTATTCGAAAATCGTGTCTTTTAGAAAAAAAAAAAACTGAACCCTCATAGGACCTCGTGTGTCTGTCTGTCTGTCCGTTTGTCACAGTCAATTTGTTCCGAATCTAATGTACCGATTAAGTTGAAATTTGGTACACATATGTATTTCTGTGACCCAAACACGGACGTTTAACGTATATAAATGTATTTTGAATATTTGGGGGGCAAACAAGAAAATTAAAAAAAAAAAATACTAACAGTACCGTGTGACATATTAAATGAAAGGGCTTGTTGCAAGAATCTAAAACATATTTTTTATATAATTTTAAAATAAATGCTTTTAAAGATATTTAAGAAATTCGATGAAAATTGACCCCTTATCTCCGAAACTGCAGGACCTAAAATTTTGAAAAAATTACAGAGAATGGTTCTTTACTCATATATTACAGGAAAACGTATAAGAAGTCTATGGTCTTAAAATAACACATTTGCAGTTGGAATGTATGCGAGAACATGTATTTCAACTACAATGTTAAGTTTGTATTTAGGATAAATTCATCCCAACTACGGAACCCTTCATTGTGCGTAGTCCAACACGCACTTGGCTGGTTTTTTTAAAGATTATTTGAAACAAAAACAAGTTTACTCGGCTTTGATGTCTAAAATAATTATTGACGGTAAGGAAATATAGTTTATTATCCAGATATAAGATATTTTTTCTCTAGATCAAGTATTACTTTAGTTACTCGTATAAACGAAATAAGACTTGAGACTTACGACATTTAGTTCCGTGCTCGAACACGACCAAAGAGCGCACGCGATTTTCATCTTTATGACTGATGTGTTAGCGATTAGCACATAGTGGAGTGCTGGGGTGTATGGGGGCGGAGTTTGCGTGGAAATTATCTTTGGAATGCTTGGTCTAAAATATTCTTCTTGAATATTCTCCACCGTGTATCACAGTGTAAGCACGGTTTGAACCTGTATCTTCAGCGGACGGTCGTCAATATGAACTCAAATTACCTACTTATCTAAACCTACCTACCTACATCAATAACTAGCAGGATAAAGATCTACACTGGTAGTGACAGGTCCAGTTCTTGTCACAAGAAACCATCTCTGACGTGGAACAAAGTTAAAGGACAGTTTGAATTGTTTATTTGTTACCGTCATGTATGAGGGTGTAGATTAGATCGCCTTTGGCTTTCGCGCTACTATTTGTAAGTTCAGATTCAGATGATTTAAGATTTACTGAACTAAGTTTCTATTCTTCTGGGACTAGAGTTCTAAATGCTATGTAATCCGGAGTACCTTCAGTCCACCGCTCATCACTAGTAACAGAACCAGTGTAAGCTGGCCTTAGCTGGCCTCTCATTATATATAAACTCCATACTTCGCCAGACCAACTTAAAAAGTCAAAATGTTACCACCGACGACGAGACGTGCAGTAGACTGTACAATTCTTGAAGTGAAAACTTCTTTAAGCGTGTTGGGTATTTTTGAGACGGGATTAAACCATTGATTTTGCGACCTGTTACCGACACCGTGGAGTAAAAGACATCAACGCGTTGATTACCGCGGTGCCTTTTTTTTCAAGTTTTCACTTCTGTCGGGACTCTCGGAGTGCCACTGTTCTTTTTGGGCAATCGAGAAACATTATATTTGTGGAGTAAAAAAAGGATTGTGTGGTTTTATGAAACCACGATAAAAGTGAAACTTCTATAGGCGCCGCCATATTGGCCTTGGCTGCTCTGACGAGCGCCTTTCACTTTATCCCTACTCCGCGGCCGACCGTCACGCGACATGCAACACACAGACCAAAAAGTTTGAGACGATGTAATAAAAGTTTCACTTTAATAAAATTGTGATGCGCTTCTAATCATTCAGAAGTCTATTTAAGTATTACGATTCTTTACTATTACTATTTTAGTCAAACCAATCGCACAGGTGCTCTGCGCAAAACGATAGAAAACTTCATTACTCGTAGATACTAAGATATTTAAAATGTAGCAGTTTATTCGTAGTTTGTAGCCGTATGTAAACTAGTTTCGGGACGAAAATAACTTTACCACTACCCTACATATGAATGAAAAAAAAAACCGGCCAAGCGCGAGTCGTACTCGCCCATGAAGGGTTCCGTAGCAGCAAGTAACATTGAATGAAAGGTAAATTGCGGTTTACGATTTATGACGTATTAAAAAAAAACTACTTGTTAGATCTCGTTCAAACCAATTTTCGGTGGAAGTTTACATGGTAATGTACATCATATATTTTTTTTAGTTTTATCATTCTCTTATTTTAGAAGTTACAGGGGGGGGGACACACATTTTACCACTTTGGAAGTGTCTCTCACGCAAACTATTCAGTTTAGAAAAAAATGATGTTAAAAACCTCAATATCATTTTTGAAGACCTATCCATAGATACCCCACACGTATGGGATTGATGAAAAAAAATTTTTTTGAGTTTCAGTTC
The DNA here is from genome assembly GCA_963680765.1 of Agrochola lychnidis. Taxonomy (NCBI): domain Eukaryota; kingdom Metazoa; phylum Arthropoda; class Insecta; order Lepidoptera; family Noctuidae; genus Agrochola; species Agrochola lychnidis. The sequence continues at coordinate 11,034,177 of OY796873.1, forward strand.
TAAGTATGGGGAACTCCAAAATTATTTGTTTTTTTTCTATTTTTATGTAAAAATCTTAATGCGGTTCACAGAATACATCTACTTACCAAGTTTCAACAGCGTAGCTCTTATAGTTTCGGAAAAAGTGGCTGTGACATACGGACGGACAGACAGACAGACAGACAGACAGACAGACAGACATGACGAATCTATAAGGGTTCCGTTTTTTGCCATTTGGCAACGGAACCCTAAAAAGGAAATTGTTTCGCTGACTAGCTGTTACAATGTAAGTAGGTAGGTACAGTATTAGCTAAGATAGCTTAGTAGGGGATTTCCAAGTGACTTTACATCTATTCCAGCAGGTATTGCGTAACTAGGTTTTCCAACCGTACGATAAAATATTTTAGTACTAGCTGCGCCCCGCGGTTTCACCCGCATAAGTCTCGATCCCGTGGGAAAAAAAAAAGTACCCTATGTTCTTTTCCAGGGCATCATCTATATATGTGCCAAATTTCATCCAAATCCGTTCAGCCGTTTTAGCGTGAAGGCGTAACAAACAAACTTACTTTCGCATTTATAATATTAATTAATAAGGAAGGATTGTACCTACTAATGTTCGGGTCTGCGTACTATACAGGGTAAGTTTTTATCCAGTGCGCAAACTTTAATACGTGACTTTACTCATCATTATGAACAACTTTTACTATGGGACCAAACTTGAAATCGCGAACCCTATATTTACGTTCGCATTTTACTCGTCAAAATGTAGGGAACAGCAGATTATTTTTTCGCGATTTCATGTTTGGTCCCATAGTAAAAGTTGTTCATAATGATGAGTAAAGTCACGTGTTTAAGTTTGCAGTACTGATGAAGAAATTTAAAGTACGCAAAAATTATATATTTTCAACACCGAAATCCAACAAACAAACCCGTCATTTAAAAAAAAAAAATGAACGCTACTCTACTACTCTGAAATAACAATATTGAATGAAATTTTTGCACAAGTAAAATATTGTAGTGAGTTTACTGACAAAACTACAGCCCAAAAATGGCAGCATATTCTAAACAATACTAAAAATAAGCGTCACTTCGACAGAAAGGATATTTTCGGTTATGAATTCGAAATGGCGAGAAGAAAGAAACAGGAGTATCTCATTAATAAAAATGAGCTTTTGATTTAGTACATTAATCTAAACTTTTAATGTAATAAAGCAGTTATGACACTTTTATTTTAGACAATGTCAAAAAAATGCAAGAAGTCCAAAAAAAATAGTTTTTATAAAAATAAATAAGTAACAAATATATCTTTCTCTATTTTTAGAAAACGATATTTTTTTGAAGTGTAGGTACTATATTTTTTTATAGCTTATTTTGAAAAGTACAAAATGCGCCGAGAAATGTTGGCAATCCTATACGTAAAATAGGTAGGTACATGAAATAACAATTCAATAGTATTCAATAGAATAAAATAATTATTTATTTGCATAGAAAGTAGGTGCAAAAAAGGTTTTTGTATTGCTTCAAATCTTTGCGGGAACATTTTTGTAATTTATTCTTAAGACCTTTAAAGCAATAAATTTAAAAATCGCAAAAATGTAGATCCGACAATGTTAATTGCTACAGTCGAATTGATGGCAATGGGTTTAATATTGGCAGTTCAGACTCGTTCATTGCGTTATTTACGTTGTCGAGCAGACAAATTTTTTAAACCTATGAAGCAATGGATTAGCAATATCCTTCTAAACTCTCGGATTGTGATTGAAAGTGTGTTACGCAATTCGGTTACAAGGTCAGAACCTACTTAACTAGAACAACCCATCACCTTGCTAAAAATGAAGAAGGCTTCGACCTCCTGGTCCCTGTGAACACCTACAAATAGCCACCCCATAGCCATTATAAAAGTGGTATAAAACCAACAGCTTTCTATACTTAAATACTATTAGAAAAACGTGTTTGTCCGTGACGATATATCCGAGCTGGCTATCTACTAATTATCACGTCCAAGGCGGCCGATAGAGATATTTTTGTTTTTTTACTGCTTATCCACTTAATAACATTCTTCACGCTGCGGAATATAAAGCGGTGGAGGCGTTTACATGAAATTATTTTTTGGAAACTGGTAGGGCTGATATTAAATTTTTGAGCATAACCACCAAATTTTTGAGTAGTTTAGGCCTATGAGTTAATTTTTAATTATTTTCGAGCGTACTTCAAATTACCTTTTTCGCACAATTACATTATCATTAGGCTCTAGACAGACGGACTGCATAAAATGTCAACTGCAAATCTGCAGTTTGAATGCAGTTAGTACGACTGCAATAAACACACACAGTTGTAAACTGCGTTCAAACTGCAACGACTGCATTCAAACTGCAGATTTGCAGTTGAAATGCAGTCCGTCTGTCTAGAGCCTTAGGTAAGCTTTCGGTTAACGAGGAAAAATGACATTCCAACCATTCCAAAATTGATTAAGAAAAATCTAGACCAAACATTCTTTCGGACAAGTAACGTATGGTATGAATTTACTTACTTGTTATTCGATGAACATCAATTTATTTTAGATCTTCTTTAGGAATTCTTGTATTCTTATGGATTATTAAAGAATGACCCAAAATCAGGCCTTTAATTCCTAGACTAGATATTAGGCATTTTCACGTTTTAATGTGAATGTTGCCACATGTCACTTACTTACATTAAAACAAACATTTAACATAGAACACAAATACCTAAATAAAAAATCTTACCTTCAGCAAAATGTTCATAATCGACTCCTTGGTTTTCTCTGCCCGCACCCTAATGCCCTCGTCGCCAGCGGTCATTGGGCGGAAGTGTACCAAAACCGTTCATTTCGAGCTCCGAACCAACTCCCAGATTTTTTTTCCACTCACCTCTTCCCAGAAAGTTTATGGCTTTTAAAAAAAGCAACACAAAAAATCTGATCTCCATGCCCTCTTTCTATGGGAACGCTGCCTTTTATTATGTCGAAATGTGGATTTATTTGGTTTTATCTGGAATGTCATTGTAATAAACAAATGTGACATTCATTTTGAAATCAGAAATTATGTGAAGTAAATGATGAAGCGCACAAACATTGTTTGTGCGATTCTTATGCATTCTGACTACATTATTGGCTATTAAATTTTCAATTAGCCAAATAAATTGTTGCGTAATCCAGATCCAGCTATCAGCCGAAGTTGCATTCGCTTGGTTTGAATTAAAGTTTTACTAATTTGTTAAGGTTTTAATTATAAAAACATTTTTTTAACTCACTTCACGACTTATCACGATACCGCAATGTTTCGATAATAGTAGTAGTATAACATAATAGTAGTAAGTAAAACATAATAGTAGTAGTATAACGATAGTAAAACAAATTAATTAGTTGAAGCGCCATCTATTACTAGTCAGACATAACGCTTACAAGTTGAGATAACCAATAATCTAAAAACATTACGTTTTACTCGGTAGATGGCAATGCAAATAATTTTACCTATGAATACAAGATGGCGTCACCTACCGTCACCTGTGTTGAATTTGAAATACTTCAAGTTTTTTTCCCAGCTGATAGATGGCGCTAATATTACACGGCCACCCAAAAAGTATGGCACTTGTGCAAGATTGTAGTGTTGTCAATGTCACTTTCAATTTAGTCGGTTAGTAGTAAAAGTAATGGAGTCAATAACAGACAAAGCTCGTGTCTATGGCCCAAACGAATCCGTCTGGCAGTCTGTTGCCGCGTTTCTATGAAAGGTGGATGTGTCAGTGGTCGAATCGGATTCATCGTGAAAATGCTGTGAAAGTGTTTTTTTCATAAATTGGTGACTGAAAATTGTATGGAATAATAAGTTTGAAAGCTGAGAACCAAAGTGAAGTGTTTATTTGTGATTTTTAGTGGACGTTTATGTGTGAAATCGTGACGTAAAGCTGTAGATTGGTGCGATTACTTCGAGTTCGCCGGCTTATCGTGTTGTGGTGAGTGTATGATCGATATTTACCCCCTTTTATTCTTCGTTTTGGTTCCTTTTTGTTATAAAAACTCAATGTCGCACGTTTCTTGTATAATGTGATTCCAGTAAATCGAGTTTTTTAGTCTTTAATCTTAGTAATTTCAAAGTTTTAAACGGTATTCTTATTGTAACAATGCTTGCTTTAGTTGGTTTCGTAAAAGAGGCTCGATGTATTGTTTATGTAGCTGCATTACTTTGATATAAGTTCCGGCCAATTAGATGCTTACTGGACGTGAATTAAATTATTTTGCATTTGTGTGGTTGTATCAAGATTGTTTACATGTCTAATTAATTAAATCCTGTGTGGAGTAAGATGGCTGAGAGTACCTAATGAATGCTTGTTTCTTAGTTAAAATCGTTTTATTCCTTTTATTTTGTACTAATATATTGCACAGAAATTAGAACAATAGTTCCTAAAATACAATATTTTTGTAATGACTGATCATCATATTATTTAGCCACAGTAGATAGTACCAACCTATTTTGTTTATTTGCAGAGAATCTGGGATTGTAGCTTGTAATGTAGGTAAAATTGATTAATATTGGGCAAAATTGTATCATGACCAGCCCAATTTTAAATAATTATATTATAAAATGATAAATTTTGGCCTGGAATAAAAAAACAACTGTTTTATGTACAAACTAAAAACTATCACAGGATAATTAAGTAAGGAGGTATGTAACTGTCCTTCAAGGTACAGGATTTTCCTAGTTTGAAGGGCAGGGGTCTTACCCTTCTGTAAAAGCCTTACCCATCCCATAATAAAACAATACTGATGTAACTTAGGCTAAGTATTTGGTAAATAAATTTAACTTCATAATTTGAACCAAATCTTCATCAAATTAATACCGGTCAATTTTCAAAAAAATCTGCACATGGTCTAAAACAGTTCTTCAGTTTCTTGGACATCACCAGGGAAAACAAATAAGTGCATTAGGTATTATGCCATCAAAATACTTAATATTGAAACCACTAAACATTGTTACTATCCCAGTGTTTTTTATTAATTTAATAATTGAATTAAACCATTTTAGTTCATAATTATAGCTGAGTAAATTCTTATTTAGTTAATTTGTAACTTACATATTTAAATACCAAATGATCTACAATAAGTAAATCTTCAAAATAATAAATCCTCCTTACATATACGGACTCTTTGGAACGAAGCTCTGTCATCAGAATACATGTGGTTGTTTTTCTTAACACCCCCATTTATTATATGGGGTGTTACTCTGAGAGTTATAATTAGATCAAAAACATGATTTACTAGTGTCTAGTGTAGTGTAATTAAACATGTAAGTGAGAAATTAACAATGATGAATAGGGAATTAAGGCCTTTGATGTTTTGAAAATAATTAGATGCTTTTCATGAGACATGTTCAATAATTTTATAAAAAGATCTAAGTATGGCTTTTGATGCAGCAGCATCATCGTAGTCTGATATTATTATAATTTTGTGAAACTGAATTGATTGAAAGAAGGAATTTAAATAATATTTTTGCACAAATTTCATACCACACACTGGTATGTTTACGGCGACCTTTAAAACGATGTCAGTACAAGAAAATTCGAGAGATAAGTTAAAAAAAATAAAAAATCATATCTATCTCAAAAAGAGGGGTTTCCCACACTTTTCCTTCACAAGGAGGTTCTATACCTCTCCCACTACCACCCCTTAAATCGATGGATGTTAAACTAAAGTCTTAACTTTTAGTTTCCTTACCAATGAAACTTTCTACTTAGGCGTTAAATAGACGAGCAGCAGTCCAGCTATCGAGAAAACAAACTTCAGCTGTCGACAGAGCCAACTTCAGCTGTCGACAGAGCCAACTTCAGCTGTCGACAGAGCCAACTTCATCTGTCGACAGAGGTTACTGCTACTGTCGACAAAAGCAACTGCTGCAGTATTCGACACGGCGACTGCTGCCTACCATGTCAACAGCATTGTTTTAGCGCGAGACGTCATTTTAATGACACGGTCTATTTGAAGTCGACCGGCAAAGCAGCGCGCACGCTGCGGCTCATACTGTAGTCGTCGCCATTGGTGCATTTGCTATCCACGTGTCGACGGTAAACACCGACCAATGGCGGCAGCTGCAGTTGGCTCTGTCGACAGAAAAGTGCTGCTTGTCTGTACTCTCTGCTTAATTGAAAACCCAAGTAATGCTGTGCCCACAGAACAAATAAAAGACGTTTTATCTGATCTGTGGCTGTGCCCAAACTGAGCATTCATGAGTAGGTACCACCCATTTCGAGATCGACGCGGAAAAGTTCATTCGTTTGATATTCGAAGCTTAGATCACTACTTAGTGATAATCAAAGTAGCCTGCTAGACTTGAAATTAACACCTATGCTTACGTCATTATTGTATACGAACTAGCGATGCACGCACAAGGATAGGTAAAAAGTGACTCATTTAATAGTAATAATTAGGTACGTAATCTAGGTACTTGGCGCCGCATGACTTGTTGTCAACTGCCTTACTATGACTCAAAATGGATTAATGCTTCATAAGTAGTTCAAGTTGTTATCAATGATAACTTCGAGTGCAGTTTAATTTAGAAGAATTCTCATCTGCCTTCTTTTCTCATGTCGTAATACAGTACCACCGGTGGCACATAAGCCAGTTAATTGGGGGCCGCGAAGTAACGGTCAAGCTCTTTTAGCATGACCACAATAGGAACGGGTTTTGTCGACGGAAGAATAGACAAAATGACAGATAAACAATCACAATCTGTCATTTTGTCTATTCTTCCGTCGACAAACCCGTAGAAAACCCGTTTCTATGGTTGTCTTGCTACGCCTGCTGGGTGTGACGTGAAGAGTCTTTTAAAACACCATGCTTTGGCCTTAATCTCGTAGTCAAAAACGAGAGACACGGGAAGAAATAGTTTCCAAAACTGTTGCTCATCTTCCTAACTTAAAACGTTATTGGCCTTTTACAATAATAATAGATGGGCCACAATTTTGCCAGAAACAACACAGAACACCATAAGTAAGTAAGTACTAGCAAAACCTTCACTGTCATTATCATTTGCAGCTGGCAGCCTTGTTCCACTCACTGCTGAACAGGCCTTAAAAAATCCAAAAAAACTCATAATTTACCAAATACCTTAACATAATTATCTTCGTCTTTCTCGGAAAACTTTGCCACCATTTTATGGCGAAGTTGTATGCCTGTCATAATCGTCATCTTTAAAGACACTGTCATATTACGTTGAACACGATATCTATTGTTTTCAATAAATTCGAGTACATACCTAGTAAGATATTGCCGGCTTTGTAACCGAGAGCCGTGTCCCTTGAGAAATATGCACAGTAGCAAGTGCCAACTATGATGTTTTATAGATGGACAGTCTTTGTACAATAAGTCTGAACACTTCGACTAGGTTGTTCAAGATGGAAAGCGGAATTTTTTATTTTATCCCGTGTGAATTTGTGCCTCTGATAATCCGTTCCCAATTTTGGTGAAATTCATCATCATCATCATTTCAGCCGAAAGACGTCCACTGCTGGACATAGGCCTTCCCCCAAGCACCGCCACTTCGACCGATTCTGTGCTTTCCGCATCCAGCGGATTCCTGCGGCCTTCACAAGGTCATCGGTCCATCTCGTGGGAGGCCTTCCAACGCTACGTCTTCCGGTACGTGGTCGCCACTCCAGAACCTTTCGACCCCATCGGCCATCCGTTCTGCGAGTAATGTACCCTGCCCATTGCCACTTAAGTTTGGCAATTCTTCGGGCTATGTCGGTTACCTTGGTTCTGCTGCGGATCTCTTCATTTCTGATTCGATCACGTAGGGAAACTCCAAGCATAGCCTTCTCCATTTCCTCTCCATTGGTGGAATTGGTTTAAACTACCACCTTTGTAACCTCGTAATTTTTAAACGGAAGATTTATATCATAATTTGAAATCATCATAATTACCTATATTATAATTATCGTGAGGGGCTCGTGGCTAAGTAATAACAGCCGCACGGGTCGATCGAGCAGGTTAAGCGACGCTTGCTGCGGTCAATCTGTGGATGGGTGACCATCTGTACACACTGAAACCCCTCCGTACCTCGGAAAGCACGTTAAGCCGTTGATCCCGGCTAGCTAGTCGCCACAAGCCCGAAAGTCTGACAACCAAGGGGTATCGATTACTCAGTAACTGGGTTGTGGAGGTCAGATAGGCAGTCGTTCCATGTAAAATACTGGTATTTAGCTGTATCCGGTTAGACTGGAAGCCGACCCCAATATAATTGTGAAAAAGGCTAGGTAGATGATGATAAGTTTGAAATCATCATGAAACCATTTAATTCTTTACGAGACATGTAAACAGGCTGTAAAAGTAAGAGTCAATTTAACGACCAGTGATGGGAAACAAACGGATCCGTTTGTGCAATAAATCTAACATATATTCATACTCCATTTAATCCTGTCGATCGTCCATCCAGCCGTATTATCTGTACCTACAGCAAAGCCTACGCATCAGGGAATAACAAACATCAAGACAATCATTTATTTGGATATGTCCTACTCATTCAACCGTCATTCATCACCCCACTTCAGACTTTTCATTGAACCCACTACTTAAATCTGTTCTATAACAAAGTCTAAACAAAAAGTACTGTAAACCACATCAAAAGATCACAATCTCGATACAATTTACTATTCCTAACATGTGCGGGGCAACGCCCTACCCCGTTCGATTTTTTTTCCCTGCGATCTTTATGATTCTTTAGGGCTTGATCACACATGCGGCGACCACGTCATAAATACGCACCCAAACAATGCTATCGACACATCTGGAGCGTCTGAAGGCGGTGACGTAACGACACTATAAAACATGGGTATCTTAGGTACTTTGCTGTAAGGAAACCGATGCACGGGCTGGGGAATGGTGACATGGCAATTTTATGGCGTCGACGTTTAGGTGTCGAAATATGGAAGGGATTTTCTGTAGTGTGGTAACGTTTTGACGAAACGTTTATTTATCTGGAGATTTTTGCTATGAGCGTAAATAAAAGAAAAAGCCGAGCAGTATTTCTGATTCTTGGATTTGTGGGGATAATAGTTAAAAGGAAGTTTAATTTTAACCTACCATGTAAATATCCGCGTCACCCTTTCAAAATGTTACGTCCCTCATTCTGTAAAACTGTTTCAGGGTCTAACTCCCCAGTCCCAAGACTTTCCAGACTTCTAAATAATTGTGATGAGGGGATTGATATTTGTTGCACTTCACTTCGAAGATTCAAGCGCCAAGTCCACAAAAATATGTTTTGTTTTCTATTATTTAATTTTGTTTTTACATGCTGTGTCTATCGCTTGATATTGTGCACTTGTCTTGTAAGTATGTTGGCTTGTGTTTGCAATTGCTTGAACATTGTAACAATTGTAGATAGACCATTAAATAAATAAATAATATACACCAACTGCAGAAAATACTGATGATCTTGAGTTTAATATGCAAGCAGAGACCTACTTACTATTTTAAGATTGATGACTAAAAGTGAATCAGAGCGGACGTCGTTTTGGAAGTATGAAAAAAGCTATGACAAATAGCAAACCTACTAATAAACCATACCATCTGAGAAAAACAAGGCCGTTACAGGTTTTATTGCGTTGGCTGGTGGCACTATTGAGAAAACAAACTCAGCTTACGTAAAAAACTAGATGGCTAACGTTCCAGATTACGAACTTAAGAAATCAATCATAAGAAAACTATTTACTTACCGGAAACTATTCGTAATAGTCGTCACTTGCAAATGATGTCTTCTCGACCATAAGAAAGGACTCGACATTAGAAGGGCATAGGATAACCAACAAAAAAAAGATCCCTTGAGGTACTATACCGTATCCAAAAGCGACTGTAAGCTAACAACTCCTAGCAGAGAGCAATGCAATTGCAATGTCTCAGTCTTGACACAGACTTTCGGTTTTGATCCGCCTTTTCCCAAATCGAAAATGCAATTTGACACACTGAAACGTGCATCGTTTCGAAACGATGATTTCAAAGGAGAAAAGGATTGAAATCTCGGCCATTGTCATTCAGAACAGGTCATGGTACAGCTTTTACCTCTGTCATGACGGCGTAACGTGCCTTACATGGGGAGACAGTTTTAGTAAAGTTTGTTTGTCCAATGTATTACGTTGTTCTTCCATTTGGGCAAGATGACTTTATCGGAGGTGATAATTTGGAAGGTATGGACAATATGGAGTGGTTAAAACAATAGGGACTTTTAAGGTATTGGTTTGAATGAAGTTATGGTAACATAATGCCTTAATGTTCTGCCCAAACAACAACTCGGGCCGCGAAGTCACTGGCTACTAGCCGTACCATCAGCACGCACAGTGTCGCGAGCTAACTCGCCTCTGGTTTGGGCCCTTACTATGCTCAATGCTCTTCTGACATCAACACCGAAATGTGACTTGTTTGCTGGGAGATGGATCGATCTGTATCGTGAATGTTTAAGTTTTTGTGAGAGGATGGATGAAAGATAATTTTTTTCCTCTTGATAGCAGTTTGTTTATTATACGAGTGTGTTATTTTGTTTGTTCATTTTGTTATTTCTCGTGTTTATATTTACATGTTTTATTAAGCTATTGCATAGCCTTTATCGCGGGCTTTGAGCGCGGCGACCGAATCAAGAAATTCCGTAACGAAAATAAAACCTAACACCCCCCACTCCGCCTACCATGTAATGACAGTTCCCATGACAACGTGAAGTTGTCATGGGAACGTAATTTTTGTTTTATGTCATCACGTCATCATCCCAAGTGTAGCGTTGACAAATAGGAAGTATGGAGGTTACAAATGCTAAGCAATAGCTTTACCGCGGCAGTCCCCGAGTACCACACGTTTTTTTTTTTTGTATTTTGCATAACCTACTTACGTAGGTATGTGTCACTTTTTAGTTTGTATATTGTTCTGTACAACGCCTTGTGAGTATATTTTGTTATGTGTGCATAAAAACTTAAATTAATAAATAAAAATAACTTGACGCACCATGACTAGTTGTAAGAAAATTGGTCCTTCTATGTGCCTGCGATGATATTGGTCGGTCAAGTCATTGTATCAAGTGGATCAGCATTGGGACTTCAATAAAATCAAAGTCCAATCTGTCTATCAAGCGTGTTGATTTATTTACCCGCAACTGTCTTTAGGGGACGACCGTGTTCGGCAGTGGAGTCAACCGGAATGATGGAACCCTATCGTGAACTATTGCTTTTGAAGGAGAATATCTGCAGACCAGTCTATTTGGTCACACAGCAACCAGGCCTTTGTTTACAAGATCTTTTACGTCATGTTTTGCGCAGTTAGCTCTCGTATTTTAACTCGGCCATATTCATAGGTCGACACGACAAATAAACCGTTCATGTGGAAATTTAACGCTAAACGAGTCAGTGAACTCGAATAAAAATGGGGAATGCTAGTTGAATGAAAATAATGCGTTTATCAATGTTGTTTTTACTGATAAATGTTCTGAATAATATGGGTCAAGTTGCTGGAAAATAAAAGGCAGAGCACAGAAATAAATACTGTATGTTCTTCATAGTTTGATGGTAATAATCAAAGCTTTAAAATAACTATGATACAATCTGAACATAAAAAGTAATTTCCGAAAAGTTTTCACATCAAAATAAACAGCAAAAAATTATGTGAATCCGCCGTCAAGAAAACAATAGAATAGAATCGGCACAATCTTGATAATGTAACCTCTGTTTACTGTTTCTGCGAAACAGGCCAAGTGCGACAGTAAACGGTCCACATCGACCAACATAACATGAACCCTGGGAGACATTGAAAATGTTCCTGATGTAGAAAAACACGTGGGGGGCATCGTAGGTCAAGTAGAACTGGGGCAGGTGTTTAATGTGACCAGCCTAACAAGATCCACTGCATTTCGCCAATTTATTCTCATTGTTATAATCAGAGGGGATCTCATAATGATGGTGGTCGTTGACAATAACAATGCTGCAGCAGCAGTAATGATAATGACTGTTGCATCACGGGTTATTCAATTGTTGACGTTTGTTTAGTTGGATGGCTCATTCATGTACAAATTGCCATGTAATAGGAGTTGTGGAAAACAATAAGTTTGGGGAAAGCGTCATATTTCTGTTTTAATGGTTTATCTCTATTGCTTACTTATATAACTTTGTTATCTCAAATTACTCTTTCATGAATCTGTCAGTTACACATTCTGTTTTTTTTCGTAAGAATTTTAATAGTTATTCATGCTACTAAGTGCGGAAAGTAGGTGATTTCCGACTAGTGGCTTTTTTATTCACGAGCGAGCGAAGCGAGCGAGTGTACAAGTCGACACGAGTCGGGAATCATCTTACGCACGTGTATAATACAACGTTTTGCTATGCATTGTGCGAGGAAATAAATAAAAACACGAGCGAACCTTACAGTAGTCGCATATGATGTGTAACATCTGACATTTTAGCTGACGTATTATGATATAAACAATATTCATCATCATCGCTATCGTCATCGCTATCGCCATCATCATCATCATCATCATCATCATCTAAAGCACTAGTGTGAAAAAGTGGCACTTTCCACACAATTTGGCTGCTTGGAAAACGCCCTGTTCGAGCACATGCATTGTAAACAATATTGTTTATATTAAGTAAGTAGTAGAATTCTATTATTTACATAAATTCTAATTGCCGTAAGGTAAAATGTATCGATACTATTATTTACTTACCTGTATGATTTCTATTTCATCTACTTCTTTGTTCCTCTACTTCGTCATCAGAATTTGAATTTGTTCAAATTCTACGCTTGCTAACGCAGCATCGGCAATGAATTCCTGTAAACATTTACTATTGAAGATGGCTCTTCTGTTCACCCGCTACTCTAAACGGTCTAGATGCGACACGGAAATTGCATGAGGCGAAATTCTCGTGCGTAAACCGCATTCCAATTGCGCTGCAACCAATATTGCTGCAAGCGCTTTAAGAATTCTTCTCCTGATTTTTTAGGTGAAGGTTTGACTGTCAGACCCCTGATTCAAAAGTTCTTGATAATAGGGATGATGACTAAAAATATGTTTTATGTCCGTCCGGTAGATTATTAAAAAAATTGGACACTTTTTTTAAGCTATAGCGTTTATCGCGGGCTTTGAGCGCGGCGACCGAATCAAGAAATTCCGTAACGTAACGAAAATAAAACCGTAACGAAAATAAAACCGAACACCCCCCACTCCGCCTACCATGTAATGACGGTTCCCATGACAACGTGATGCTGTCATAGGAACGTAATTTTTGTTTTATGTCATCACGTCATCATCCCAAGTGTAGCGTTGACAAATAGGAAGTATGGAGGTTACAAATACTATGCAATAGCTTTACCGCGGCAGTCCCCGAGTGCCACACTTTTTTTTTAAATTTTTTACTTAATCAAAATATTACAATGAGGTAAAATGTGCCATGAGACCCCCTCTCCCCAATTTTAATGCGTTTTATCTAAGTAATTTTTTATTAATATGATAAAGCAAAAAATACGTGTCTAATATTTTTTTGTTGTCTGACTGACGGACTAAATAGAACTTGGCTCGACACGCGGCCGCGTGTCTAGATTTTTTTATTTTACTCAGGCATTATCCCTAATATGGTTCTAACTCCTACAACATCACTTTACTTTAGTTGACACACGGCCATCGTTTAACTTATTGAGTTACCTTTAAGTTCTTATCCGGGAGGCAAGTCAGGTAAATGCCAATTTGCCTGCTGCTCACAAATTCCTTCCATGTTGAGCCCCAATTTCTTTCTCCAAAACTCCTTAACTCCTTACTAACTTTACTCAAGTACACTCTTGCTTTACGAAACCGCAAATTAAGGTCGCCAAACATAAGTTATCAGTGTTTGCTGGGAAACCGCTGATCCTAGATAAAACATTGTGACGTTAGCTGTAGGTACTAAGGTACGTAATGGCGGCGTGGCACTGTGGTCAGGACACCCTGATTGCGTTACGGTCCAATGACCATTCGGAGCTCTTGCAGCTTTGATGACGTTTTTAATTTGTGGACGTGGGACTAATAAATTATTGAAATGTTTAGTGGATCCAACTAGAATAGATCTGTTTTCAGTGCTGATGATTATTAACTGAATCATCATCTGCCTAACCTTTTCCCAACTATACTATATTGGGGTCGGCATCCAGTCTAACCGGATGCAGCAGAATACCAGTATTTTACATGGAGCGACTGCCTATCTAACCTCCACAACCTAGTTACTAGGTAACATGATACCCCTTGGTAAGACTGGTTGTCAGACTTTTGGGCTTCTAACTACCCGTAACGACTGTCAAAGATCTACAAATGACAGCCGGGACCAACGGCTTAACGTGCTTTCCGAGGCACGGAGGGGTCTCGGTATGTAAAGATGGTCACCCATTCACGGACCAACCGCGGCAAGCGTAGCTTAACCTGATCGATTGACCCGTGCGGCTGTTAGCCCACATGATTATTTACTGAATGTGAAAAAAAAAGTACAGTTCACGAAAATTATGTGAAATGTGATGAAATGACTCAGAAGGAAGTCAATTCGGAGGTGGAAGGCGATAAAGATGGACGGCTAATGGAAGAAAAAGATATGATTGCGCTGACCACAAATAAATAAAGATGCAGAAGATTGGATAAATGGTGTGCGAATAAAGTGAGTTTAGAGAATTTTGGATCTTAGAGCTAAAATTAACTCTGCTCTTATCTTATAGGCTTTTTTCAACGCCTCATCATCATCATTCACATCACGATTTCACCTACTGCTGAGCATAAGCCTCTCATTTCTTGAACCAATCCCCATGCTCCTGTGCCAACCTCCTGCAGAATCTACCCGTGATGGCAACAATGCCGTCCGCCCATCTCGTCGCCGGACGACCGACACTTCGTCTTCCAGTCCTTGTACGCCACTCGGTCACTGCCTTATTCCAATCCCTACATACTAAATTCTACATACGCAGTATATGCGTGTGATCGCAGCGGCACAGCCAGGCTTTTTTTTTTGGTTGGGAAATTATCAAATAACTTCTCTCGCTCTGGGCGGACTTACTGACTAAAACCCACCCGTGTTCCTTTAGTTACCTATATTGCCAGGGGCCACGGTATCCCTTTCGGACTTTCCCGCGACCTCGGCAGACATCGGCCCTAGCGGACCCCGTCAGTTCTGCTGACATCTCTTTGAAACGCGCGTGGAACACAACGCGCCGTCGACCCGGGCCTGGTCCTTATCGGATGGCGAGCTACCCATTGGTCAACGTCCAGCCTATCGGTAAGGTATCATTGTTGTGCGTCAACATTCAGAGTTACCTATTTGGGCCAGCAAATTGTCAGGTTATATAATTATATAACTCAATCTGCGGTCTCGTTAGTCAAATTAATGCTTATGTGATTTAATAAAACATCAGAAACATGTAAGTAATGCTTTTAGTTAAGGATTAGTTTTGGAGTTCATATTTATTAAATTAACATACCTAAAACATAACATAAACGCTTTGTTTTCCCGAAGGGTTGGGCAGAGGTGTACCTGTAGTAGGTGCACCCACATTTCGCCAGTCACGTTTAAGTCCCATGTAATAGGGGGCGAGCCTATTGCCGTCAACCGGGCACAAATCCAGATTCCGGGCTGCTACTGAGAAATTTCAGAGAGAAAAACCCAATAACACTTTGCCCGACCCGGGAATCGAACCCAGGACCTCATGCTCAGCAGTAGCGCTTGCGACCACTAGAACGAGGCAGTCGAGGATTAATATATTCACATACATGACATAATAAAGAGTATTCTATTCTTCTATATTCAATACTCGTGCAAACTACTCGTAAATCTCGTATTGACAGAGTAAACACTGCGAAAATGATATTTACATAATTATTCCATATCATTGAGTAGTCAATGCGGTGTGAATTTAAAGTCCATCTTAATTAAAGGCTTAACTAATTACCACGTTACCACGCTATTCAAAACTGCATTAATGCACATCGTTATTAAATGCCTCCGACTGTGGATTTCGAATCCACACACGATATATACCAATAATAACTATCTTCACGTTGGATGGACATAGTTACGCGTAATGCTTAGTAATTAGCAGTTTTTTTATAGGAATGGTTCTGTATCTGTGAGATACTGTGCGTAGATTTCTCGTTTTCTTTGTCGGTTTTTATTTTTATTTATAGGTTCTTACTTTTAGATAGTGTTTATGAAGAAAGCATATGTGTCTTATGAGCAAAAGAGCTCACTCACTTACTCAAGTTTCTGGACATCGCAAGGTTGTCTTCTTACCAACGAAGTAAAGTTATATAGCCTTTTGTTTTTCATATAAGAGGGCTTAACAATAACCATCTTCACATCTTAATCTAGATAAACAAACAGACAGTTAAATAACTCAGATGAACATGACAAAAAAATTAAAACCCGCGCCATGCAGAAGGCAGACACAGAAACTGCCTAAGTATAAAATGTAACGTCCATTAAAAACTAAGCGCCGGGACTACTAAGTAAAATATATGAGTAGTAAACACAGTATACGACAGGGGTGCCAAATTTATGGTAACTGTGGCTTGTAGGAATATTGTGGATATAGCACTGATGGAAGCTTCAGTTCCAAATGCAGTTAATATAAATTAATTCCTCAAGATTCGAAATTGTTATTCATTTTTTTTTAAGTTCATATCTTGCCCTTTTTATTGGAGGACATCTCTAGTGTTTCACTTCGTTCTCAGCCATATCATCTTGCACACAACCATCTTTTTCTTTTGACTATCTTTTCATCCAAGGAAAGTCTTATAATCGCTTTTCTTACCAAGCTGTCTTGCATAGCTGTCACTGCCTACGCTTTTATTGGCTACGATCGTTCTGGCTATCGTATCTTTCCATGAAATATCGCAATCTACTATTACACATTCAACAATCGTTAGAAGAATAGAATACTCTTTATTATGTACACCATAAAAAATACAGAATAAATAACGAGGAAAACCGAACCAGAATCAAGGAATGCATTACCCAAAGAAGGTAGTTGAGGTAGTTGAGCTAATTTGAACGCGTTTTAGGCCCAACTTGGGAGACACTTGAACTAATCAAAAAGTGCGCTTAGTTGATTAGAAGAGACTGCTTAGTTAATTTTCCGCCATCCCTGGACTTCGCCAAAACTAAACCACGACGTCCGTATAAGGAAGAGCGTAAAGTAAGTCTTCGTTAATGTGCACTTAGTTTTTCCCGCGAGCCCCGGCACTAAGTACTCATGAAACTATTTCTCGGAACTCATCCTAAGCTATAGATGACTTTTGCAACATTGAAACTAATGTTTAAAGTTTCATGACTTTCTGAGTGGAATATTTGTTTCCAGATTTTCTGGTATTTTGCGTCTTTAGAGGCATGAAATTCTCGTTTAAAGTTAACTGACTTGTTTGTAGATCTGCTGAAAGTAAATTTTATTGAAGTGTTTCTGGTTTGAATTGAGATTAAACTCGAGAAAGGAGCCAGTTTACTTTACTTACTTACGTTCATTTTCTAATATACATATTTGATAACTTTGGGCTTACCTACTTACTTTGTTGATTAACTAAAATTCGTAATAAAATTGAATATGTATAAGCCTATTGTGCACCTTGTCCTTGACCCTGCAATAGGTGCCTATGTTTTTTTTTTCTGCTTTTCCTGGCAGTATAGTTTTCCAATCCTAGAAGTTTATCAATATATTCAAATCTACTATGCACTTGACACTTTTTGATAAAGATTGCTTAATTTTTATCAGGTTCTTGAAATGTTAAGTCATTTCAAACGTTGACACAGAGATATAAATGTGTTATCGTCAATGTTACAACATAAGGCTTGTTTACAAAATTATTTAGAGCCTTCGTGTTCGAGTGACACGCGACAAATCGACAGTTGAATTCTATATTGTGATTTCGACGCTGCAATAGCGTCTACGGAACCATGAAACATCGTGTGGCAGTCACCTGTAATGGTGTTTCCTTTTGACTTCTATATGTCTTCGATTTGGGGACGGTCTCTATAAAATGGAATGTCTAAAGGACAGTTACTTGTCCTTCTTTCATATGGAACTTATGCTGCTTCAAGGTTAACCATGCTAAATTGGAAACTCGTCAATAAAACAAATATTAGATAATTCGTGTTTTTGTCCTTCAAACCATAAAAACTTCCTAATTTGTTAGTAAACGAATTATAAACAATTGTAAGTACTTCTTAATGTAATGAACTTAACAAGGAACATTTTGCTTTTATCCTTCGCCTCGATCGCCTTTTCTGCCCTGCTCTGATTAACAACCGAAGTAATTTATTCAAAACGTCAAGTCATAAATTTTAACGCTCAAATTCATTAATTAGGCACTGAAATGCCCACACAGAGATGACATTAATTATTAATCTTGATAATTAATCAAATATTCTTCTATATTTATGAATAACTTGTAAAATAATTTGATAAGTACGGAATTTGTTAGAGGAAGAACAGCTGTGTCCTCCTATGAGCAAAATTAACTACAAACGAAGTAAGAGTATCTTGTCCAGAAGTGGAAAAAGGTAGGGTTTCTAACCACTTTACTAACGCGGTGGTTGCACCAAATAATAATCCAGAATCTGAAGATTATCAAGTGAAACGCATTGGTGGCCCTATTGCATTTTTTGGACGATGGCGATCGTTTGCAGTCTGGCCGGAAAAGGTCTTCACGGTCAGGAAACAAAATCTCAACCAAAGAGACGATTAGTAAGAAACAATAGACCAATGACACGGTAAAAAAGAAACAATATTACAATTTAATATGTTTTTAAGCTTATTAAGTTAAGTAGTCGACCGTGGTGACCGGTCGGCCGGCAAGTGCCCGAAATCAGATTATTTCGCTGACGAATTTAACGAGCCAAAAATGGTTTCGTGAATTCGTGAAATCGTGACACAAGCTAAGCATTTTATTTAATTTTAAAGGCGACACTGTTGAGGGCTTGTGGTAAAGTGTGAATTGATTGGTATTTAAATTCTTTGTTAAGGTTTTTGTTGAGTTAAAAGGTCTCGGTTTATTTGATGTGTTGTTTGAACTGCTTTTCGATGACATCTTAGTTTTTTGTGGTTGCGGCTTATTGCTCTTTGTATTTCTAAAATTCTTTGGTTCATTTAAATATGAACGGTTTTTACAATCACTAATAGGGTTACTACCTTTCCAGATTACCTCTAGATTGTTTCTTATCCTTCCGTTTCAGGTTGTTTATAGGTTTAGAAAGTCTAGTCAAAGTCAGCCTATATCGACAAAGTACCTGAGTATTTCTTGAATCTTATTTTCCATTTCAGTATCGGGTGTGAAACTTGTAAATTCTGCAGGTTCATACAAACTGGAAAATATAAACTGAACTTAACGAACTTAGTAACAAAAAAGGCCAACTGTGATGTTAGTGTCACGCTGCTGACTACGTTTGTTCGTCCATTCCATCAGCTGCCGAGTTTCTACATGCAAATATGCGAACAAAAACTAGCGCTGCGGATCTAACGGTTTGATGCAGGCACCAACAAAGCATTTGCATTTTGTTCAAACACAAATTCATGATACGAGAACATGATATTGCAGTAATTACCAATTACCTGATAATTATGTCATTTATGAGGCTCATGTTTAGTAGGTTATAGTTAGCCTGCACCATCCCACTGCTGGGCAAAGGCCTCCCCATGACTTCTAGTTATTTCAGTCCAGAGCTAATGTGGGCCACTCCTGGTTGGATATATCCAGCTCGTCCCGCCATATTCTACGTACTCTGCATGGACGGTTTCTCCAAATAGTGGTATTTCGGCCTACAACTCATTGGACATACGGCAAACGTGACTAACCCAGTCCGATTTCCACTTTGCTATGCAACTACAAACTCGTCAGTACTTACTTGATATGCGGGACAACATTTGATTAACCGTTTCCAAACTATGTTGGTTTTAGCTTTGATCTAACTGGATGCGCTTGAACAGTATGCTGAGTGACCACAATCCGACCTCTGCAATTCATTTCCTTTGGAAAACCGATATTTGTAAGGTTAAAAGGTGAGATTTTCGGGCAATTGGCAACTCTAAACGATCTAACGACCATTCCGCATAGATCATATTGTATAGAATATTTTTTTTTAACTTGAACAGACAGCTGTGCTGCTGGGGAGTTTGTTACGCTACTTCTTCTTCCCAGCTAAAGGCACTAGGAAGGAAGTGGCGATGGGTGGGCGTTTTGGGGGACTGTCTTATGTAATTTTGACGTTCGAAAAGTGCTGATTCTCAGCCTAGTTTGAATAAATGACTTTTGAATTTTGAGCCATAGAGCACTGTGTTAAAAACGTCCTTGCAAATTACATGGAAGTAGGTAACACGTGCAGTAATAATTGCAGTATTCCGCAGTCGTTATGGTAAAAATGTTATCACATTAGTACTAATGTCACCCATTAACGTCTTATCTTTATGAATTTCGCACATTATTTAGCTATTTGTACGTGCGGTATTGATTGAAAAGCCATTATCATGGTTAATGTTTTGAACCGCATCGAATGGGTGGATGTGACGAGGAATACAGATGAAGGTAGGTTTGTATGTAAAGGATCTCTGCTTGTCGAATAGTGTCAGTATTTTTTAAGAAAGAATTGAAATATATCACAAAAGTAAAAGGAAAACCGTCGCAATGGATCGAGTTCTAAAAGCGTCTTGAATTTTTAGATGTCGTATTTTTGGGTTATCAAGTTTCTTTGAATATTATAGATACCGAAAAGGAGAATGATACGTAAGGACGACGAATACAGATGAACAAGGATAAACCGTAACAAAAGCATCTGGACCAAGGGAAAGGCTTGCATACACCAATATCGACATTATTGGCAACCAGCCAAAATTTCACCACATCATCAATATTTACCCCACCATATTTACGCCAAATACTGTGTAAAGCAGTGCTTCAACACTAATTGTACACACACTGCTTAAATCAGGCTTGTGAGCGTAATTTTATGCATGTGTGTTAAGGACGAAAAAGAAATAAAAATAAATTACTTGCGTGACTTCTAATTACTGTTCGGTAAACGTAGCATCGTAAAACAAAACATCGTGAGGAAACCGTCATGTCCTAGAACCAAAAAAATCGAAGACATGAGACATACACCAAACGTCATGGGCCTGCGTGGTGGCTTGTGGCTTATAGTTCACTCCCTCTCACTGAGAGGAGGCCTGCTATCTAATTGCGTAACACATTTTCGTAAATGATTAAGACTAATCTGTTTAATTTTGACAGTTCAACAACATTCATTACGTTATTAATGTTGCCGAGCAGATTTTTTTTCCGAACTTATGAATGGATTAGCAATCTCCTAGCAGTGGGAACATACAGGCTGATTATGCTAAACGCAACATCTAAATGTGCTATGAGTTGTGTTATTAACAACTATGATATCATGTCGTCTCCGATCGTTATTATGATTGAATACTACTTAGCTTTAATTATTAGTACTGTAACTGTGCAGATCGTTGTTTGAATTCCCAACTACTGAACTTGCAATATTATATTGCACTTCAAATCGACCTTCACCGTGCAGTTCATCACAATAACTCTTTACAAGGCGATGACTTTGCATTTCTGAATCATTGTTCTTTAAAGCCTTTACAGTTACTTTATTACTGTTGAAAGTATCAGTTTTTGCAATCTCATTTTGTTCCAATTGACACATTTCGTTACAAAAACTAGACTTAGCTCTCGGATTTCTTTGCAATCCATGCCTAAAAGGAACAAAACCGTGTCTTTGTCTCGTCTTGGTGATAATTCCCGATCCCATCTACGAAAGAATTGGTGGAAATGTTCGATGTCTCTAAATCTTCAACAAATCCTAAGTGTACCCGTGTCGGAGTTTAATCAGGCGTTAAGACCGGTTCCATACCCTTTTGCTTCTTCCATTTGGCTTCCAGTCAATTCTCTTTTAGACAACAGATAAGTTATCGAGACCCCAAAGTCTTGTGTAACTTTTCTTTCTAAGGTAGATATTATTTACTTACTTAAATTTAATTTACCCGTGTTTTATTGAACAGAATTGCTTAATTAACATAATAGTCACGCATAAAGCCTTTAAGTACCAATTACTCCTGCTGCCAAGTTCATGTGCGCGAAATTTAATTTAAGAAAAGGTTACTTAAAAACAATAAAGTTATTGTTCAATGTCGACCTTGGCGGTTCCGATAAATTGTAATAAACTGACAATGTAACTTCCTACTCTAATAAAAATATAATGACTGTAATGCTGAGGTCTGGCCTTAGACTAAATCCTTTCATAATCTTCAGATCTTTTCAAACTGTTATAAAAATAGCAGTTACTTTCGCCGTAGACGTAAAAACCATTTCAGCTCTAAGAATAAAGATTTTTAATTTCATCACTTGATGTTGAAAGTTGCAAATTCGTTTCACGCATGACTCAATCCCCAAGCAGATTCTCCAAATTGAATTAGATGAACTGTATCTCCCAAATGGCTATTACAAATCATAAAACCATCAAGGACTCGTTTTAAATGCTATATAACATATTACTTCCATGTAAGAAGTGTCTTCTTCAAATATAGTATCAGTAAATGACGTATGACCATTCGCATCCTCGCCATCATCTCGCAAAAAGGTCAAATCTGTTCTTCGCGTTGGTGCTTCCATATTTAGCTGGCTCGCTCCCACTGATACTTAGCGTAGCGGTAACTTTTCTAAAATACATTTCTAATTTTTGACAGAATTGGAAACTGCGTTTTAACTCGTATTTTTCAAAATCGTCCTTTAAATGTAATTTTATCATCGTTTCTGCTTTTTGATGCATGTCATGTGCTGTTCTTTATTTCGATTGAGTTAGGAAGTAGATTATCGCTTTATCGTTGTTTTGGGAGATGTCATTAATTTTTAAATCTATCTAAGATGAGTATCCTTAATTTAAACAAGAATTTTATTATTTCTATTATCCACCTAATATTTACCAACCCATAGTAAACAAATTCCTTAACCAGAATTTTATTCCAAAAACGCACCAAATCCTATCTCCCTATTTTAATTTGTTACCAAATACGATAAACACGGTTCTCAGAAAAACGAAAAGCGTAAAACTAAGCCGCATAACGTATGCGATCGCGGTCTAATTCGGTGGCACCGCTGCGCAAGCGCATGCACTTGATAGATGAGTCACGGTCGCATGCGGCCACTGCACTCCGACTGAGGTTTTGTTGTGATTGGGTATACTGTTATACGCTCGCGTTGTTATGTATGTTACTCGTCGTATCATCAAGGACCGTTTATTGGTATTCCTTGTAGCGTTTTTCCTTAGTGTTGACGTGTGATTGATGATTAATGATGTTCTTAACTTGATTGTTTAGTTAGTTTTTAATCAACATGATATGCTAATGTTACAGTTTTGAAAAATTTGGGATTTTTATTTCAATTCGAGCTTCGTAACTTTAATCGTTGCGTAAAATGATCCGTTAACATCACATATGGTGAAACCGTGCATTGGATCGAACTTACATGTACACGCAACGGCTGTTGATCTCCTAAACAAAACAATATAAAAATAAACTACGCTTTTTTAGGTTACAAGTTTTAGGTTGCTATTAATATTCTGATCGAAGCAGAGCTTTTATTCCACTTCGACACTCTTATTATTCTTCATTGTGTCTTCATTACGCATTCAAAGTTTCAAACTCATGCTTCCAATGGAGATCTACTTAAAAGAATCTTTGTCGTTGTAATAAATTCTCTGAGAATCCAATTTCACAGTCTCTTACAAAGATCCAAAATTGTACTGATTGGGATTCGCCTCGGTTGATAAATAGTAAAAGGCTCACTATAAATCAGTGGTTGTTAGAAGCGGAAGTATCTGGAGTCGAACCGACACTTGATAGAATACATGAGGGTCGGATGATGACCGTGTTAAAATAAAACTACGCCCAAAGGATTAAATTGATTATGAATCGTGATGTCATAAAGGATATGCTTTGTTGGCTATCAAACAAAATGTTGTAAGGAAAATGGATTTATCGGACGTATTGCTTTCAAAAAGCTATAAAAGTTTCAAAGCTCATGTCTGTTGGGGACATTAAGGGAGTGCGACTTAAGACTTAGATAAAGAACTATCTTGACGATGTATTCGATTTACTGGAATTTCGGAACGTTATCTCGAAACTCCTACGGTCAAAATCCGTTCTGTTAAAAAAAAAATCCACAGTATTTTTTTAAATCTAGATGCAGTTGTTAGTTCCTTAAGCAGCGTCGTCTGCTTATTGTCACTTCAATTCCAAGAGCTGTGGTGATCAACATCCCACAACACTCCACAGCTTGTACAGTTTCCTCGGGATGATAAGTAGCAGCATTCTGAGCAATCCCATTACTTTCAGATCACCGTGAAAGTTATTAAATATTCAAATGTATTCAAGAGAAGTCTGTGCTGCTGCCGAACGGTATTCCCTTGGAATGCCTCCAGATAAATCCAAGGTCTTTGTTCGTACTTGGTTTCTTATTTTTCATTAATAATGACCAGATTGGATGAGGCCATTAGTGACATATTGTTTTCGGACTAAACACGAAACCGTTCCTCTCCATTACCCAAAGACTGACACGGACCTCTGGCATAATATTAATTAATAGTTCCCGAGAGGCGAGCTGTCCCAAATGTCTGATGTTTTGCTACACGTGTCTGCGGATTATTCAACGGTTCAACAAACTATAACAGGGCGAGTAAAATCATGTTCATATAAAGTAAGCTAACATTGTCAGATTCTCTTCAGAATATGTATGTTCGATATTGATGATGTAATCCAAATACCCTAGATAGGGAATGTTGAGAATTATTTTATATTTCTTGCCAATTCTGTTTCTATTTTATTTATTAATTATTGGCGCTGCAACGATTGTAATGACATTATTAAATTATTTTATTACATTAAATTAAAATGGTCCTAAAGGCCTATCTAGAATCAATCTTCAGCGTTACTGGTTAATCAACCTGTACCTGCAAGGAGGTTGTAGAGGAGGTTATTACCAATGAATTAGACCATAAATTACCTCAGCAAAAGTGAACCATTTAAAAGACAAATAAAAAAAAGTATTGGCTGTAATCAATTTTTTTTTCTCAATTAAAAGACATAACAAGCATTCATTACCAACACAAAAACTAAAACTGTCTGTCCACATTAGAAAATATCGGACGGAAATAGAAATATTAATCATTATAATTAACGAGTTTCTAAATAATGACGGAAAACAAAAAAAAAACACTAGGGACTTTATGGTCTAATTCATCGGTAATAACCTACTCTAAAACCTTCCAGCAGGAATAAGTGGATTAACAAGTAACGCTGAAGATTGATTCTAGATCTAGGCCTTTAGGACCATTTTAATTTCGCGCTGCAGAATTTGCAGTCATTTAGTCAATGAATAAATGAGCCGAAGTAGAGAAAATGTTTTAGGGAAAATCATCTGCACTGCTCCACAGTATTTTAACAGCAGCAAAGTAAGTTAAGTTCGTTTTAGTTGAAAGATCCCAGAAAGGTCATGTTAATTATGCGTCCTGCTAATTTTATTTTGCACTAAAAGGAGAGAGGTGGTCTACGGTTTTACTGAATCAAAAGACTAAAATTGTACTCGGTCCTGTCTAGCGCATTGGATGTTGAATTTGCATACATTTTAAATTTCGCTCTAAATTTCAACTTAAATTCATATTTAGCCAGCAGGATTTTTATTACGTGTCATCTGGGTTACATTTATAACCGAGTATTCGAACACTTTTCCGGGACTTTATTAAATTTTTATCTTACCAGGCGAAGTTAAAATTATTTTTGTTCTGGCCGTAACTGTTATTGAGCCCTGTCTGATTTACTGCACAAGTTCCGGCGGAATGAAAATTTATTTGAGAATAATTAACGGTTTGGAGAAATATTTTATGTCTACCAATAAACCCAAAAAATTCGTATTGGTGAATAAGCCTATATTTAGCATGAATCCAAATATAAATGTGTCCATCTGAAAGAGAATTCGTCAAATTCCCGCTTTTAGAACGGGAGGACAAACACACCTAAACAAAAGACCCTCATGAGCCTCAAATTAGCCGTGACACTTCTCTGTCCACTTTCCCCTCAAACGTTTAGCCTTTTATTTGTAGAACCAAACAATAAAATGACAAGCTTTGAACAGACTTGATTTCCAACACAATTGCCGTCAAATTAACTCTCAAAACCAATTTGAGTCCTGCGTCTAGCGTTTTAAAGTAAAACAGATTGTTTGTAACGAAGCTCTGTGTTTCAATATCTTTGAAAACGATGTTTTATGAGGGCGTTAGCGGCACTCAGCAGTATTTATTGACGTTTGTTTTATTAGTTCAAACATTGAAACTAACGTCAGACCAGTGAATGTCAAAAAAGTTAGGTTTGGTCGTTGCCCTCGGCTGAAAATCGATAGAAGTTCATTGAGGGGAAGGCCAACTTGTATTGTATTACGTTATGGAATTGTTTTGCGGAATGCCCAGCCTTTTGTTTGTTATGTTTTAGT
Organism: Agrochola lychnidis; assembly: GCA_963680765.1. Classification (NCBI taxonomy): domain Eukaryota; kingdom Metazoa; phylum Arthropoda; class Insecta; order Lepidoptera; family Noctuidae; genus Agrochola; species Agrochola lychnidis. The sequence continues at coordinate 11,060,690 of OY796873.1, forward strand.
TGGATTCGATATTGTGTTTGCGTAGGGTTGTTGACTTATCGACTGTGATAGGCTGGTAATGTAGTTTGGGAATTGACGCATTACCAAATTACTTGTGTCGATGGTTTTTTGGCGGCCTATCGTTAGGGAAACCTTTTGGTATTAAGTGTGTAACAAACAGTAGCTTTTACACACAGATTACATTATAAAGCTTCAGTTTCGTAAAGGTTTTCCCCAGCTTTGTAAATCAGTCCATAGAGTTTAGTACTACGAAAAAGTTTGCTACCTAGATGTCTCTTGCAGTAAGTCAGTTAGCATTAGTCCAAAATGGTAGAAAGAAACCACGTGGTCGTTATTGCTGACTTTAAACTTACTAAGTAATTAGAAAAAGAACCTACACTGAATTTTTTTAGGACGAAAGAGCTGACATCACACCACCACAGTGACTCAAAGCTATAACACGGCGAAATAGCAAAGTAATTACTCTAATGTACGCTCACACGGACTTTATCAAAATTATTACCAAAATCAAGCCTTAGTTTACCGCAGTGGATTTATTTGAGCATTTCCTAAAGCCGAATTATAACAAACAGAGAATTGCTACCTCTCCGTTACAGCTTGTGGGCCATGTAATTATTCTAATGTCTACTCTCCCTGTTGCTAAGAGCTCGTAATACGTGTAACCTTCAATGTAATTTATCGCTCAGTTTTCCATTTAAATGAGAATTAGAGCGTTATAATTTGCTTACTGCGTGTTGTTGTAAAAATTTCGGTTTGTGTCTATGTCCAAAATTGTTCTAAATGTTCCATGTTTGGCTTCTGCTCATACATTAGCTACATTATATGTCAATAGTTGTTGTAAGAAGTGTTGTTTTATCTTTGTTTGCTTCTCCAGCTTGTATAAAAGCTACTAACTAGACACCTTTTATGACCTTTACGGGGAAAGTGAATGTAGCTTTATCTACTAAGCTAAGGTCTATACGACAATCATTGTTGCATGGAACTTCAAAGGTCATTAACCTTACATATATTCCGGAGTCAGCAATGCCTGTTGTACCTGTCAGTCATCTTGATGAACGCTTGGCATTCAATTGATCCATAATGCTTTAGTTATGTCCGAAACTCAGCCTGTCGCCATTCCAAGTACGTTTGACACTGTGGCCAATGGAAATATTAATAATGAACAAGTTATGGTGGACGTTATAATTCTATCATGCTTTTATGAAATAAATTATTTAAATAATTGTGGTGCCTATTATTTTTTTAAAATACTGAGCAATATTATTTTTTATAAATACTGAGCAATAAGTATAAGCATTAACACAAGGAAAAGAAACGAAACAGTTGTGTTGAGTCACGCGATATTAATCTAGTATGAATGTGTCATTGAGTATAATTTTTGTGCCAATTTTACCGATTCTATAAAAGCTCTTTTTCTAACATAACGAGACTGCCTTCAGTAGAGTATTGTTCCAAATATCCTATGTAACGCAATATTCACAATACATGCCAAGACACATTTGGAATAAATAACACTTCAGTTTTATTAAAGACGTGAATATATTTACAAATATCTAAATGTCGACAGAAATCGATATTCTCATACCATTTCGTTACCAATTACTGGCTAACCGGGAACCCGAATATTTCGCAGCTCTATCGATCCGCTGCACCCAGCACTTGCATTGCTTGCAGTAATTTATAGTGGAAGGGGAGTTTCGTATTGCAGTCCTCTCTTACCACTATTACCACCTTTATGTTAACACTAGTAAGGTCTATTATTGAAAGTTAAAGGGGGTTCAAGTAAGGGGTTTGACCCACGTGTTACATCCATTATTTCGTGATCCCATTTTTTTTGTGGATGTTCGATGTTGTAGGAGGCGCCTGTCCAGGCAATTGAATTTTAACTTGTTCAAAAACATGGTACAAAATACACGAATTATTTCCATCTGTGAGGGCTGTTATGTTTGCATCAGATTTATTAAGTTTACTTTTGTTAACATTTTCATTCTCTGCAGTAAATGATCTCTTGGAATTCTCGTAATTTAAATGTAGTTAGTGTTTGTTGTGTGTTTGTACATTTCGTTTCCTGCTTCTCTTGCCATTTCCTTGTCGTTGACTACTTTAATATCCGTATATCATAATACGTCTGTGTGCGAAGATAACCAATCATAGCCCGTCTTTGGTTTTGCTTTATTTTTGGGTTCCATATACGAAGTTTTATTTTAAGAATTACCTACTGACTTCTTAATTAAAGTTATCCGAAGGGACAGGAGCATAAAATCTGTCAGAGAAACAATGTTTGTTTAAAAAAAAAACGTTATGTACACTTTCGCCAACAGTCGTACAATAAACTTCCATTTTCGGACAAAAGCTTATCCCAAAATACTAGAAAACCTGAATTCATTTGACATCAAAATATGTGCAACTGAAATTTCTATAAATCTACCGCATATACAGACTGGCATATATCTATTTCTAGAGCTTGAAGTACCAACGAGGTATTGTCCGTTATCTGTCAACATACACGAATATTCTGCTTTCAGTTTCGAATAATTTTCGTAACAATGTCATCCATATGGCAACAAAATAAAAAGTAAGGAACTTTGTTCAGTCGCCATCAGCCTACGGAAGTACATTGCTTGTCGCAATTGTCCAATCGCAAAATTCAGTAGTGGGTCCAAATGGCTTCCCAATAATGAATAAATCTTCATTATTCTTGCCTTTTTATATTTGTCTATTATAATGGTACAATTTCTACTACATTAAAACATTATTTGCCTTGTTAGACGCTACTTGAATCATATTCGTGTACGCTACGAGGCTACGACCCCCACAATACTCGTTCTCTTCGCTTATTTTACAAATATTGCCGTGAGCGGCACAACCGAATCAGACGTTTGGCTTATTGTTAATTTAAATTCATCTGCTTTTATTGACTTAACATTGTACGTGCTTGTTTTATGTTGACCTATCATTTTATCTTTTATGTTTATTAAATTCTGTGATTGCTCTTGTTCTGTTGCAGGAAATGCTGTTCGACTACTTTCGGTAAGTTAAATTTTATTTATAACTCTTCTAAGTGTAGAAGGCTATCGAATATCGTCTTAAATAATCGTTCGTTAATTAATAAACTCCAACAGGTGTCCTTATTACGTTATTTGATTACAAAAGGTAAAACCTTTTAATTAAAACCGAGCAACAACTAGCCTCTAATCTTCTTTATGTTTACCCTAAGGAAGCTTCCTAAATTCGCTTTGAAAATTTATACAAACCTAATAAGAATTTAACACAAACAAGCCTCAAACTCTCGGAAGCTCAACATCAACTTTGGGCCTCTCCAGATAAATGTTTTTGTTTTCTTTTATTTCATTATTTTAGACTAACCTTTTGATTTTAATGATAACCAACTGGGCAACATTTAGGTCTATCGTTCTGCCCAATTTGAAATTCAAATTGTGCCAAACGTAGATAAAGCTAATATTAATTTTGAATGTTACTTTAACAGTGAACTATTGGAACAGGATCATAGTAAACAAGGTAAAGACTTGGGAGAATGTTCCCGTTTTCAGTTAAATTTAACTTTACGTGCGTCTTATTACCATAATTATCCATTTTGATATGAATTTGGGTTGATCTAGTCTTTTATCATAATAATCATGTATTCACCGAACATTGACCGCCTACGGCAGGTTATTTCATGTTCGGTAACTTATTCGGTTATTCCATTTCGACGAATAAACATTACATATATCTGTTTACCATCAATTGGTTTCGCCTCCTGCGGGCACGCCTCTGCATCGAGAATTTTAGACACAGTTCTGTTAGCGTCTGTACTGTCAGTAATATGAGCTTCATTTATTATTATACATATTTTCTTTTTACTTTACATTGTTATACATGAATTTTCTTCGAGCATTTCTTTGTCATTTCATCAATTATGTTTTAATAAGATCGATCCATCATTTCTAAGGATTCTTCTGACACTTGCGTTTATATTCTTTTATGTTGTATAGTACGAATGCCTTCATTTAGACTACATTCTAGGTTTGTTCTCAAAGAACTGTTATTTTCTAGTCCACTGGACCTCAACGATGCTTGGCTTCCGACTTGGAAGTGGGAGTAATAAAAAAACCCCGCACTAGCTATGAATGACTAATTGATAAAGGGGGAACAAGTACATCTTCAGAACCGGTGATTTTGTGTAGGACACACACATACGCAATGTTCACGAAGACAAATAGTGTTTTAATTGGGTAATAAGTGTGCTGTAAAGTTTGTTATACATATTATGGGGGCACTGATGTCACATGTGTTAGACCCCATTATAACTATAACATTTACAATTGATAAATCAAATACTATCCTCAATTTCCGCTTTCTCTAGAACATTACAAACTGGTAGAATTTTTTCGATGAATTCTCTGTCTGCTACTAAAACATTGCATTCGTTTCTGAATTGAGAAGAATTTTCTCAACAAAACGAAGTAATAATGCAATTCGCAATCCGATTTACATTTCCAAATCCTTTCCACAAACATTTAGCCGGCTTCAGAAAGCAACAAACATACAGTTTACTTAACATCTGTGACCATACATGCGTTCTGTTACTTTTATATATGAAATTTATGCAAATAGAAGTCAGTGAGAATGTGTCCAAACAGTAGCTTCAATGAATGAATCGCTGTTTTTTTGTTACCGTTCGTAGTCCCGTAACGAGCATGTTACCATTTCCGAGATACTATTAAGATTGCCTTTGTGATAACTTCCATTTATATATGTGTAGTCTTTTATACTTTCGTAGAGCAGCAAAGTTTTCTGGCTTCGCAACAAAATGTTTTTGGGCGTGTCCTTCCCTTTCCTACTTTAGCTTTGTGACTTAACGTCAGATAAACGATTTGTTTCTAAAATTTTCCGGTGTAAAATTTTATATTCGAAATTCTTTGGGAATTCGAGATGGAATGTATTCTTGTTTTCCTCGTGTTTAAGTAGTGGGGGCACTCCAGGTCGACATTTGAAAGCTTTGCACCATTTTTAACGTTAGATGACACTACCTTTTGGACAGGTATTTTATTTCGCAACTGTAAATGTATTTTTCCGGCTAAAATGACGTAAAACTTATATTACCTATCTCGTAACAGTGGTCCTAGTCAGACAGGCTAAGCAAAGATTTTAATTACCTTCGTACTCTCTAATTCAAACCTGAACTTCAGAACTAACCTCATCTTGTATGCACAATGCAGTATTCTGCGTGCATTGCGTCGTGTGCTCTCCCGAAGTATTGATTCCATATTATTCTAGTACTATTTCGACTTCCATTGGCTCATGAATTCGATATGAGAACAGGCTAGTACAGAATCATGAATATTCATTTACTTATATGAGGCAGTGATTTGCTTTGTCCATCATCGTCTACATTTCTGCCTTAGACTCGAGGTAACAATAATACATTTTCCGCCATCATGTCAACTGCCTATAACAAAGTAAACAAAAGCAGCTTATCAACAAGGAAGCAAACTAAGCGGTTTTCTCATTGCGAAACAGTGAAACACATCATATAGCACATTGTTGCTGATATAACACGGCGTCACGTTCAAAACAATGGCTTTTTAGTCACGCCTTGAAAACTTTTCAAAGCGCTATACAACGTTTATGTTGCGGTAAGACTTGAGCTCACGTGCGACTTTAAATCGGTGGTGTTACGTTGGTGGTTTTGTAATCTCTGCTGGCTAGAAAGATTATAAATTCATTAACAATATGGTCTTTAACGAGCTTTCTATTAAGAATTGGTAAAATATTACGTTGATGATAGACTTGAAATCGTGCAATGAAATAGTTATGTTTATGATTGATTTTAATGAAGCTTCATAGAAGCATTATTACCAGGTAATCACAAGAAATTACACTGTTCTAAGACATATTCAAGCTTTCTCTTACTGTTTTGATCTAAAACGGTCATTTGTAGAACAATAGTTCCCGAAACATATCGCATCATCACCAAATATCTCAGACACAGTAATCGTTCGTTCGCGTTATCTCTAACAGTTTATTCTCACGCCAGTTTTCGATACATTAGACGGAAAGGTCGGAATCGAAACCCATTACTACCATTACAGTCAGCACTGACCAAGGAATATTCAACTGTGGGTAAAGGTAAAAGGAATTTATTTAGACCATTTTACACTGGATGAACTTAGAAAATAAATTCTGATGTGTTATGACGAATTTGATTTCTCTAGAGATGTGTTAGAAGTGGTTTAACAGGTGCTAAAACGAATTTATATGTACCGTAACTATTACGGGTCGTAAATGTCCACTGCTGAACGTGAGCCTCCCCTGACCGTTACAATAAATGTTCCTAAGGGAATATATATTTGTAACGGACTTTTATGCACCCGGTACTAATTATCTGATTGTTTGTAGGTTCAATAAACACGTGCCGAAGTGTCTAAATAAATAAAGCTAATGAAAATTGGTTGTGTTGTGTACTTTACGAAATGCTGCCATTTATTTAATTTGACACACCAATGAATTCAGGCCTTTGAGCTGCGAATTCAACTTCGTTTATGGCTGCGAATTGTAATTACATTTCATTCTTAGAAACGGAGTGATAAATCACGTTTCCAGTAATAGCTTTTAAAACTGTAGCAGTAAACTAGTGAGGCACCAAAACACCTCTAAAACTCAAGTAACTACCCTCAAAATAAAATTATGAAAAAATAAAAGTTATATTGCGGTCGTCGTAAAAGACGATGATCTGATTTTGATAGCGAAGTCCAACACAGTACAACATAAAACAGAAGAACGGGCTGTTGATGATTCTCAACATTTTAATAGTCTGTGCAGTGGTTCGATATAAAACGACGATAAATTCTATAAATATCGCCTCTGTTAGCTCCATCGGCCACCCTCCGCGTGGTTGGTGACTCATACATAGGGGTAGATCCAGATATATTAATAAAGGAGCCGTGTCTGATATTTAATATAACAGTCGTTTTATATCCTAAGATTGTCTTTGAGCTGTATAATCGATTTCTTCGGCTGCTGATACTTAGTCTGCTGAAGAATCCTCCAAGTCATATTATTTGGCTTCTAGTTTCGGCAGCACAAATACTTTACTTTTTTAAGAACCGTATTCTCAGAACTCGGTTCTCAGAATTCTCATCCGACTATGTTGAAGCATCCTTCACCAGAATTCAATTCTAAACTACCCATCTTACCAAGGTTTTCTGAGCTGGTGCCATCGATTACTTTTGTAGAAATTAATGAATTAATTAAAGCCATAACATAAAATAAGACTACCGTCAAAGCTCTCCAATCTAATCCAATATATTCGCCTAAAATGCAAACTTACGTGCCATGTCCTCATAAACTGCCGACCTCCATTTCCTGAATAGCTACTGCACCTGTACTATTGCCAATATCGAGGGCTACGTCATCATTTCGATTATTCAAATGCTTTTTATACGAGGGGACGTAAGGGTAGGTCCGGGGCTTGACAAATTGCCCTAAAGCCAGACAGGGGGCCGTGAATGTGAGCGTGCTAGATATGTAAGACTGGGGGTCTCTATAGCCTTAGGGAGTGGATTTTTCGATATATTTATTGGATTTAATGGGACTGCTACCGTGGGTTACGCAGTTTTGGGGGTTTCTTACAAGATGTTTAAAGTAAAATGAAACGAAATGTTTTGCAATTCAAAGGTGGTCGCGTTTTCATTGAAATTACAATGCTTATGTTACTAATACATAAACTTTTTAATTATATTAACACCTAGCAACGCACGAAGTCGTAAATCTTTTGATTTTCTAAGCAAAATTAGGTTTAAGAGCTCAAGTTACAATAAATTAAGGCGAAACCAACTTTTATTTATTGCTCATTCTGTTACTTACCACAACTTTGCTCTCGCCAATAATTTCTTATCCAACTCTCTTCGGTGAATTTTATTTACGAGGTTTGTTCGTGCTAGCTAAACAAAAGCCTTTAGTTCTTCACTCCAGACTGTCGCGACGGCTTCAACTTTCCCTGTGTTACGTTCCCGTTTTTCATGGCCCTAATAACTCCCCCTGCCTAGTACACATAGACTCTTTCCTATAAGAACTTGCAACTAACAATATCGAGTCTTTCCAGTTCTTGTACAAAGTTCATTTTGCTTCGACACCCAAACGTAATCACAGACATTGACGCCGAAACAAAGGAGGTTGGTCTTTAATGTAATGATGTTTAGGGTTTTTGTCTCGCTCTTACAGTCGTTCAGAAAACGTAATGGAAAATTGGTTTAGGTGCGCCCCGCGGCCCCACGTTGGGCGCCAGTTATGAGGTGTCGAGGGACAATTTATGAGAACTGAACGTTTGTTAACACTTCCTTAGCAACGACTTGGTTTGGTTTGTAACGGAAATTATTGAAAACAGCAGACATTTAACTTTGCGCTTTTGTCTTTGGAAGTTAAATTAACACTGGGACTCAATTTGTAATGCTCGGTTCGTCGTACATTATGCGCTACAATTGAATTATTGCAAAGGTTTTGTATAGAAAGAGTGTTATTTAGTTTATATCAGTATTCAAAACGAACCCAGTACGAGTGTTTAGTGTCAGGTTTTAGTGAATTCGATTTGACTAAATTGAATGTTAAGAAACAAGTGAAGCTATTTAAATAGCAGTTTTCTCTTGAGGACTACTTTTGTACATTCTTATTTTTTTGTTACTTGTTGCTTCATATAGTTTCAAGTCTATTTCAAATGATTCTAAGTTTATTCAAGTGCTTACCTTACGCCTTAAGTCCCACTGCCGCTGGCTTAAATATTTCCGCTCATAAAAGTAGCTATAAAATCATTGAATTACGTTTGCAATATATTTCCTTAACATCGATTCCGAACGCCATAGGTTAAAGTTTATTTCTTGGAAAACTTTTGGGGTTGTGGCCTTAGATTTTTACTGCTCTTAAATTCTTAGAATTGCCAACTTCGCCAAAATTCCTATTATTTTAATATTTTAAACGAACCTTGCAAAAGAACTGTCTTGTATGCAAGTTCGCAGAGAGAGAAATATTAAATTTTGCTTTGATCTTGTTATAAACTTCCCAACGGCTTGTGTAAGTTTCAACTGATATTCTAAATTACTGCATGGATTTTGAAAAAGCTTTTGACACGTCTAAGAAAGCGGGAACATATATTATTACACACTAGGACGTCAATACATTCTTTTCAATACAGAATTTGAAATATATTTTCAAATCCTGTTTCATAAAACCTACGCCTAATACGCCTACGCCAAGTAGTAGTACTTGCATACAGGTGCACCCGTTGACAATTTTGAACCTGCGCAGAATTGTAAGCAGGTGATACATTTTGTATTCCCTTGTCTATATTCTGGAGCAGAAACAAATATGCGAATGAGCATAACTTAGTTTTTATTTGAAAGACTTTATTTACATTTTCCTTCTTTTACAGTACATAAGGAAACAAACTTCTTCAATGATTGTGAATTTATTTAAGACGGGCAGGCCTAAAGTTTAAGATGACATCTAGGTACGGTACGTTTATGATCAATTCTGGTAGTAAATCTAAATCTGGTGAAACGCTTGCTCAATATCTAGTACCTATTAACAATCTGTGCTTCAGTCATTACACTTTTACCTGACACCTCCTATATATATCAAACGTGTCGTAAATACTTCTGTTATATGGGTTTCGTTTGATTTTACTACAAAACTACGACATGGTTCAGATAAGTCATCCGTATGTCGAACTATACTCCGTTTGAAATAAGATTAGACATTTAAACAAACCTTTTTTACAGTCCGTTCAACCGATTTTGACTTCTATTGCGTAGGCATAAGGATGGCATTAAAAGCAAAAAAAAGTGGTTACAATCAACTGTTTACTGCAGCTGCCATTTGTCATGCTACCAACGCAATAGAAGTCAAAATCGGTTGAACGGACTGTAAAAAAGGTTTAGTTAAATGTCTAATCTTATTTCAAATGGAGTATAGATACATTTCAACGCTTTGATTGTTAGAAGTTAAATCGAGTGTAACATTGTTTGTAAATAAGTGAGAGGCAATCAAGAAAATTTGGTTTTGCGATAATATCTCTATTTAATTGGATTTTTTATTGGTTTCTAGCAAAAGCAGTGTTGGTAAAACTCCTGGATTCTTATTGTTCTTGGTGGCTTACTTTTCGGTCTTGGTCCATTTTTAGGGTTCCGTATCCAAAGGGTAAAACGGAACCCTATTACTAAGACTCCGCTGTCCGTCCGTCTGTCACCAGGCTGTACCGCATAAACCGTGATAGTTACGACAGTTGAAATTTTCACAGATGATGTATTTCTGTAGCCGCTATAACAACAAATACTAAAAAAACAGAATAAAATAAATATTTAAGGGGGCTCCCATACAACAGGCATGATTTTTTTGCCATTTTTATAGATAATGGGACGGAACCCTTCGTACAAATTAGGATTTTCGTATGGTGTGCATTTGTTGTAAGAAAAACTAGTTTAGCCCCTGGCGTCGGTCGCGTAATATTGTCCTTTGCACTGTATTATTGATTTAAATAATAATCTTGTGTTCTCAAAAGTCCTTTAATTTAAACACTATCACGACCCTGAGTATCGCAACCGAGCGAGGTGCTTACAAATAAATGTTCCTATAATTTTAAATTCTTAATTTAGTATCCTTCAATCTAAAAACGGAAACGGTCATGCTTTCGGGTCCTACTAAATTATTTAATTCTATGACCCGCATTGAACATCCGATACTAACAAGATTATGAATATATATTCATAATCTTGTATTAGTATTATGCGTTTAAAACTAGCAAATTATAGGTGTATTTACGTATTACCCGATATCAGTCAATACCGCAATAAAGATAACTATTACAAGATCAGGATAAACCTTGATGTGACGATCTTCTAGAGATAAATCCAAACAATATTCTGATAAGCAGACAGAAATTTCCATAAAAATATGACGTATTTGAATCTTCATTCAATGAAAATAGGCAGATGAATGAATAACTGAGGCCAGCTCGAAGACTTGCACTTACCAGTACAACAGTACTGACTTAAATCTTATCTCGTAGCTAGCGGAAAATAAACTTGATCTATGTAATAAACCAGCTTATTTTTTATTTTTATCAAACAGCTACATTATGTAATATTACACACAGAAAATTGTAAATAACTTAAGTAATAATGTAGCCCACAGCGCTGTTCACAGATTACCATTAATAAATAAAACCTTAAGTCACTAGGAGGTGAACTGTTACACTAATATTGTAAAAACAGAAAAAAGAAGTATTATAAAACAACAACAAACAGTTAGTCTGAAAGTTCAAGTGTCTCATATAAAAGGCTACGAAACCTTTTCAAAGAGCATGTAAATATGTCTATGTGTTCGAATTCTTCATTGTAGGTTGCTGCCATTCGCCGAACTGGTGAACGTAGACCAGTATTACTGCCCTGCTAAGCTCAAAGGCGGTATCTCAACCGGAGTAAGTTTTGAGAAAATTGACTTTTTGTAAATTGTAATTTGAGGAAAAATGGAGAAATTAAAAACTTCTTAGTGGTTTTTTAAAATGTTTTAAGTTAGATAGCGCTATTTCGCTTATACCATTAGATGCGAAATTGTAAAAGCTATTGAATGGTATAAAAAAAACTAAAAGGGCGTATCTCAGAGATACCGCCTTTGGGCTTAGCAGGGCAGATTAGATCGGCAGGTATCTACTGCAAAGAGTTTGCCTGCACGCACCCGCCGTCTATGGACAATTCTGGGAACTGCATAGCACAATACATTATTTAAATCTATATAGTCAAAATTACTAGTGATGCAACGAATACGAATACGAATATTCGTATTCGCCGAATAGTAGACATTTACCGAATATTCGTATTCGGCGAATACTAATACGAATATTTAAAAATTAATATGTTTGTACGCAAATCTAATTACTGGCAGACTTGGAAAACGCGCGTCGTCGGCACGTAAAATATGACGTGTGCAAGGGCCTTAACCGCAACGACGACGCGACGGGGGACTCCCCGGCCATAGTTTATACAGTGCCGCGGCCCGGGAGTTTTCCTATCATTACGAACCATGGACTGATTGATTCATTCATTCCTTTCATTTCATTTGTCAGTCAAAAGCACAAGTCAAGCAAGAGAGTATTGTTTTATTTATTTTTTGAGGTTGCTACGAAGTGAAAGGAGTTGAAGTTGAATAGAAAATGTCTTCTCGTAAACGAGATCAAAGTGACATATGGAAACACTTCGATAAATTACCAAATAAGTAGTTATATGGTCTGTATTTCTTTTGTATGAACAAAAGGTAGGATAGTAAGTCCTAAGTAACTTAGACGAACGTTAGTAATGGCTGCGTCTATGTAGTACTAGACTATTAGTCTTTTATTACTATGGCGAGATATTCGTATTCGTATTCGTATTCGCCGAATAGTAGGTTTGATATTCGTATTCGTATTCGTATTCGTAAAAGTAGTATTCGTTGCATCACTAAAAATTACCATTAACAATGTTATACAATGTCATTGCTTCTAATTGTTTACGTCTAGAGCTAAGTGTTAAAAGCTTGT